>CADEBD010000288.1:656268-3056268 GCA_902825455.1 Arctia plantaginis
GATCGCGCCGGTTACAAATCTTTCGGCTATCGACGATTCGAGTCGCTCTTCTTTGGATACGGTATACACAAAAAAGCTAAATGTCCGTGGCAGAGCCATAATTCGTCATATATGGGCCGGCTTGACCAGAGCGATAAAAAAACGGGTATCTATAGAATGGCAACACACTGTGATTGGTTGAGTTACAGTCGTCTATGGACGGCGGTAGTCACTTACCATTAGCCTTAGGTGATTCACATCACACATCACATCAACAGCTTTTAATAGTGTTGTTTAAAGTAACTTATTTATATAAACAAATGACCCTCTTTACTCAATAGTCACGAATTTAATAAAAAACACCGTGACACCGTGACGTACAATATAATATTGCCAGCTTATCTACTTAAGTAGCCCTCGAGACAACACAAGTGAAAAATTACACATTGGCCCACCACACCATACGAATGTGCCTCGAAATAATGCTGCAAAGTACGTTTTTTTCAATTTTGCATATCCAAGCTTAGGGATTTAATCTCTAAAACCCGGTAACATAAAATAACGCTTCTTTTTATTGTGAAAATTGTGAAAAGCCACATTTTAATTTTCCTTGACAGAATAATATTTCAAGGCAGCAAAAAGAATGCCACAATCATGTATATACCTGGAATTACAACTTTCTGTCGATTCCATCTGTATGTTTGTTGGTTTATTTTATAGAGGATAGTTTTGGATTAATAGTTCCATTTCTCTTACAATAATACTAGACTTTGGAGTAATGTTTGTGTAAATATTTTATGCATTTTCAATTGTTACAGTTGCCGTGTGCGTTGTGCTACTTGAAGTATCATTTCGTGTTTACTGATTCTTATAAACTGTAGGAGATAACTACTTCAGGAGTTTAAAACTCATATTGTCTAGCTTTTATAAGAATTATAGAAGTAATGTAAATCTATTTATTTTTTGTTTTTTTTTAAATTGGCATATAATTCATTTGATTGTTAAAACTATTTTAGAACTATACAGAATTTGTGTTTATAACAGTACTAGCTTTTACCACTAGGTATTACAGATTGGCCTGTAATACCAAGAGGCAGTGGATTCGATTCCCATCCAGGACAAACATGGTGTGATGAACACGATTAATTATTCTGTGTCTGGGTATAATTTATCATCTAAACTATGTATATATTTAAAGATATAAAAGCATGTTTGTTTAAAAATATATGTGACTGATTGATAGCAGTCGGCTTGATTACGTAAGATGGATTAAAATAAGAGCGAAAAAATGCCTGTCTATCTTCTCGAATAGAAACGTGAATATACAATGTATGAATGGTATTCGTACCAAAATCTAATAATGGCATATGATAGAATTCCTTCAAAAATTGTTTAGCTATTGAACAGCTGTTGATGTTGTTCCACTGCCCATTATAATGTTGTTCCCGCATTATATCAATGCACGTGCATAACGCGAGTATTTTCGTGTTAAGTATACACAATGGATCCAGAGATCGTGTTAATATTCCCGGAGGGATTCGGTCCGTGAAAAATGCTACGGTCAGATTCCTCGCATCCGCTTGCCCTGCCGATATAGCGCCCCGTCCTTAGGGTGCCCATGATGAACAACGGACCGAGATATAAACTGTTCCTAAATTTAAAAACAAAACAGAAACTAAAAACACTCTTTTATTATCCATAAAATATATGGCAAATAAGAAAAAAACCATTCACCATCCAGAATTAAATGAACTTTAAGGAATTAAAGGTTTTTTTACACGCTTTATATTAGCTTCACTTGTATGTTTGTATGTTTGTAACCGACTCCTTTGGGCGTGATTTTGACTCACTTTTAACGGTCAGAATTCGTTCAAACTTTGTAGATATATCGAGGACCGATGACAATACACTAATTTATTTATTTTTTTAAATTATTGTTTATAAAAACTAAAAAACACGCTTTCTAACAAACTAAAAAATAGAAAATAAATTAAAAAAAAAAGCGTTGGGTGCCTGTTGTCAATAGTAAAAAGCACCCCACGCGTGTTTTTTAGTTTTTTAAAACTTACATTTTTAATGGAACAGGGGACAAACGAGCAGACCGGTCACCTGATGGAAAGCGACTAACGCCACCCATGAACACCTGCAAGTTAAGAGTCACAAGCGCGCTGCCAGCCTTTGAGAAAGGAGTACGCTTTTTTGTGAAGAGGTAACAGACAGACAGATAGACACATTTTTGTATTTATAATATTAGTATGTATTGCCACGGCGTAACGTTAATAGTTATAGCGTAATATAAAACGAATTACAAAAGTCACTCGATCAAGAGGAAGTTTTAGCCAACATTATTCCTGATCTCTTGTATTGTTATTGTATGGTTACCCTACTCAGACCTCGGCAGTATTACGGTGTTGGGGGAATAATGGTGTTACGTATGCACTTGTATTGTTTTCACAGTCAAATATTAATAGCGCCCGCTCCCGGATTATTACGAAACGAGACTTATCACAAATAATTTGGGTCTGTTTTGTTTATTTGTGAGAATTAGATTTTTATAATTTAATATTTTAAGAGGTAACTCTGTCCATGTGGTGACGGATTGAGAAGAGAGTGAGAGAGAGAGAGAGTCTCACCACCCCTATTTATCCCTTGCATGTCGTAAGAGCCAACTTAGGGAGTAAACTCCGCAGAACAACAGCACTGCAAAGAACCGAAAACCGATGCCAACCCTGGCTAGCGTGGTAATTATACCATGGCCAAAACCTCCTTTCTAAGGAGAGGCCTATGTCCAGCAGTGGACTGTTAAAGGCTGTTCACGATGATCAATTTTGATTGTTCTAATATCTCTTCAATTAGGCAGCTGTAAACAGGGCAATTTTTTGACCGCATATTTTATAACATCGATTCAAAATCACGTTCCGTAATTATGATCAATGTATTTCTTTTTAATATTTAATACGTTAGTGTATAAATTGTGAACTCGTCTCAGGGTAAGTCAGTTTGGGTAGGCTCCGACCGCATATTTAAAAACGTGTATAAAAAATCTCATAAATGTGGAAAACCGCGAGCAGTACAATGGAATAGTGTTCTACCTTTGCCTTAACGGAGGCGTTTATATATCCATGTAAATAATATTAAATAAAGAATAAAAATTAATTGATAATTATTATGCTTGTGATGCACATAATACACTCTTTTCTCATACGATCGCGGTTTGTAGAGGCAAAGTACAGATGAGGAAAATAATAATAATAATAATATACCTCACACATTTCACACACGGCTGTCTGATCCCAAACTAGGCAGAGCCTGTGCTATGGTGACCAGACTGCTGATAAACATACTTATATATTTTTAAATACATACATATTATAGATAAATTACACCCAGACACAGAACAAATGATCATGTTCATCACACAATATTTGTCGTGGGTGGGAATCGAACCCACGACCTCCGGCTTAGCAGTCAGGGGCACTAACCACTTGACCAACAGGCCCGTCAATATGTACTCTGACAATACTCAATACACTCAAAAGTAACAATCTCATGACACGGACAGAGTGATCCGAATATTATTGAAATGTAACATTTTAGGCCACATAAACATATTTTATTAAAATAGCTATTAAAGCTTTGTCTAAAGTTCGAATTAGATTAAGCTATAATAAATTTCCAAGATGATAATTAAATGAGTATAAAATATTCAAGTTAACTGCATCTCTATTGCTATCGAAAACCTTTGCGATTATAATTTAAAGCTTTTAATATAGAGGCAGAATTCTAGTCTCACCAAATCATCTTCATATCTATATTTAACAAAGAAATGCATTAAATTTAGTCAATGAATTATGACATAGAAAACGAAACACGTAAATAAACAAGTAAATAAACACAAGGGCAGTGGTTGCAGTGTGAACGGCGACATATAATAGATGTTGTGTTCGGTCACGACGGACGAGTCGCCGCAACAATTCATCACGCAAACGGAAATGTGCGCCCGCGCTACGTTCTAGGGATGGGAATTGAACGATATCGATAGATTTTGGATCATTTCTGTTGTATGATGTAATTGAAATGCATAAAATGCAATAATATTATAATTGTGCTTATGGGCGGCGATGGTCACTTTCCATCAAATAAGCCGTCTGCTCATCTCTCTCCTCCCTCCTCTGATATAAAAAAAAACCTTAAAAGTCAATGCATGTTTTGAATCACATCTTCTCACTATAATGTACTAATAGTTAATGTATACAATGTATATAGCGAACAATTTGTACCAGAATATATTACACGACAATCTAATATGTTTATAATGTAAAATGGTTGACATGACATTTATAATGTTGTGTGTCGCGGGGGAGTTTACAAACATATATGAAACGGACACAAAGAATACCCAGACTCAGAAAAACAATTTGTGGATCACACAAAGTATTGTCCCATGTGGGGTTTGAACCCACAACACTCGGCGTAGTAGGAAGCGGTGTGGCGACCGCTTAAACCACTACGCCATCCGTGCAGTCACGTGAAACCCCTAACAGTATAACAATAATGGTATAAAATATAAGTATAACAACAATGACATAAAAATAATATACGTAAATAATTAAATATTTAAAGTATATTACCCACTAAATTTAATTTATTAGTCATACTATAATAGATAGATAGATTGAGACAAATAAAAAAAGCGTTTTAATGATTAAAATTATTTCGTACTATAGTCGATTTGCTTACGCATCTTTTTATTTTTCAGCTTCTATACTTGCCACACAGTAGTTTACAATTATATAATGAACATAGATTTATGTAATAGGTGTATCCTACATTTTTACAAATTTATACATGAAAAATGCCTTTAAGGCTTAAAGCAGCTTATGATGAAAAAATGCAGTGTACATTTCGTATAAGGATATAAGAATGATTTATTATATGAATGTAAACACTTGAGCAAGCCTCTATAAAACAAGGGGTTAACATAAACGTAATAAGCGTGTAAGTTGAGTATTCGTTCAAATATTGAACCACGTACAAAACTTATTATTCCATTTTTACTTGGTTTTATTTCAATGTTCTTATAGGTGTACTTGTTTGCAAATAAATTAGTGAACTATTAATTAATTTCTATCTTATAATATAGTTTTCAACGTCATAATTTTTGGACTCTTTTTCCAATTTTATTTGAGGTCAGCACTATGTTTACCACTGCAACGATTTTTGCTGGCTTCATATTATAGCCGATCATGGTGCAAACCATCCTCGACTATGAAACCGTTTATAGACAGAAAAGTTAAATTAGAGGTTTATTCGCAGGTTAAGAGATAATCGGCAATAGAACTAAAACGATAGTACCTTGAAGAGGCCGATGTCACATATCCATATAATGTATTCTTGTAACTGAATATCGATATCACTATGTCCCATCACTAAATCAGTAGTGCGTAGTCACTGTTACTCTGTTAAACCGGATATTTGTTATAAAAATCGTATTAGTGGTTGAAACGCAATTTTTTACCACAAATGTCAGTGTGTTTGTAAATTTTACTGGGTTGAATTCAATAGATTTTAAAACAAAGAATATTTCAATAGTTACTCAATAATTTCAGTTTCCCAATGTATGAAAAGTCGATTACGTAATTCAATAAAAAAATACTGTACAAACCATATTTTGAAGATATGATGTTGAGAAAATATTGTTTTGTTTATGTAATGTAATTGGATTTTATTCATTTATAAATATTTTAACATGCTTTTATTAGCTTGGTATGTATGCATGCATGTAACGGAATCTTTGAACGTGATTTTGACCCACTTCAAAACGTCGAATTAAATTGAAACTTCGAACACTTATCAAGGACCGATGACAATGCAACAATTTGATAAATTTGACAGATTATCCTGACCAGGATCTTCAGGAGTAACGGCTTTTCCATACTTAAAAATAAGGTAGTGTCTTTTGCTACGTACTAAGAGGCGTGTGCTGAAGCATATGTAATTTACTTATTTGTTACTTTTTCAGTCTTAATAAGAAAATGATTATCATTAATGGCTACAAAAGTAAAAGTAAATTTTAGTTTAAAAACTAAAAAAACACGCTTTTGTAACTAGCTGAAATAAAAAGTTTTTTATTTTTTGCTAAAAGTTTTTTTTTTTTGTATAAGGGGGCAAACGAGCAGACGGGTCACCGGATGGTAAGCAACTACCGCCGCCCATGGACACCTGCAACTCAAAAGTCACAAGTGCGTTGCTACCCTTGGAGTACCTCCCGCTCCAGTCGGCGAGAGGGACTCCGGGATTTGGGCTCCGGTAACCTCACTCACTCAGTGAAAGGCAACGTAAGAATTGCTTAACACCGGTTTTCTGTGAGTTAAAAAAGAAAAATCATTTTATCGTAAAATAGCTTGAATCACGCTTGTGGAGTGCGTTACAAGATATTTTACGATGAATGAATGATTTTATAACATAATAACACCTACGCGTTTTTACGATGAAACGATTTTAGTTTTTTTAAACTATAATTTATCTTTATAGCAGGCAGAGAAATTGATGGTAGGTGACTTCCTTGACTGCCCATGGAGATCTACTCCTCTGGAGACATAAATGTGTTGCCTTTCTACCCAGGTAGAGCTAGCCCACACAACAGTTAGGACTCGGTAAAAGTAAAGAAATAGTTGCTTAAGAACAGTTTTCGTTAAGAACGAAGAGCGACTCGAATCGTCGATACCCCAACGATCTCTGATTGGCTCGGTCCCTTGGAGTTACGTAGAGATGTAGCTTCACCCTGCACTCTCTATCTTATATATCCTGGAGAGTGCTCCGAGGAACTGTTCGGACTAATACTGGCCGCAACTTTCCGCTATCGTTCCACACGGCAAAATTTTCATCCTCATGACTTGGATAATTGTTCGATAGATCTGGCGATAGTAGTTACTTTTCATCAGGTAACCCGTCTGCTCCGTAAAAAAAGGTAGTGTTATTTAGGATAAGCCAGCTTTCAGCAAGCACCTAGCACGCTAGACGAAATGGTAGACATAAACTTTGATTTGGTTACCCTCGAGTGTGACCGTAACTGTGAATATAAAATCAAGTTCATTATTCATAACTCAGTATAAATAATTGAGACGTACGAAATGATTAATAGTAATTAACATGTCATCAATAGTGGCTAAATAGGCTTGACTCATGTAATTAGATAACACAGTTCTGTGAAACCTGTTTAAGACTGAAGTGCTTGAATTAGTTTGAAACGTAATACATCTCGTTGAATATTAAATTTATTCTCTTTATACAGAGTGTTACAGAAAGACCTGACCATAATTTAGGGTCCTTTAGAAGAGAAATGTCATAATCGTAGGAAAGTCATGCTTCAAAGCATGTGAGCAGGTTCGACCAGCGGTGAGGATACCCGTAACTAGTTGGGGAGCATACACAAGATGGCAACGCATTTGTGTCTTTAGAGTTGCAGATATCCTTCGGCGACTGTTGTCATTTACCATAAGGTATGCCATCAACGTTTTCACTAAAATATCATAAAAAAATACCATAATTCTTGACTCAAAACCTAGTAATTATTTAGTACATAATCGAATATTTCAGTTGCCAACTGCTTTTTTTTCTATATTCAGCTATTAATTTATTTTTTGCTTAAAATTTTCGAATGTGTCCACATTTTTATGTATATCATTACATTTAAACCCTACATAACCTTTACCTAGACTAGACCAATAAAATAGAGGACGAGGTTATAAGAATCCAATTAGCATACAGAGACACATGAATATCTTTGGAAGAGGCTTCTACCCAACCTGGGATCTCCAAAAGAAGAAAATTAGCAAAACTAACACATTCTTGCTACAAATTAAGTGAATATTGTAATACAAGTAAAGACTAAATGGCCTTTTTTATTTTGAATAGTAGGACAAAACCTCCTTTCTAAGGAGTGGACTATCAGATGCTGTTAATGATTTAAAACCATTACCTAATAAAAATAATAACTACTCTAGAAAGCTTTCACCAGCAAAACAGTTTGTAGTTTGTTTCCCGTATGTATATAACTAGGTCTTTTAACATCGCACACATTCAAGTCTATTGTTGACACGAGTTATTCTATACGTACGTCGCTAGACGCTGGTTACAATAGGACCCGACGATTAGACCCACGGCGAACTTTGCCCATTCACTACAACAAGTGAATAGCAGTGTGCTGACGAATGTGCCCCAGATATATGAGGTGAACACATTGTTTACAGCATTAAGGTACCTACAATCAGAATTATTAATTAAAATTAAATTATCTTTTGGTAGTAAACGAAATTAATCGGTGACTTTACACTCAAAGCTTTTTAAAGCGTGTTCTTTAGGGACATTGGTTTCCCACGGGACCGTGAGTTCTACTTGTATTGGTACCCACATCGGTATCGTATCATCATCATCATCATCATCATCATCAACAGCCTATGACAGTCCACTGCTGGACATAGGCCTCTCCTTAGAAAGGAGGTTTTGGCCTACTATACCACGCTGGCCAGGCGGGTTAGTATAGGGTTTGTGACAAGTTTTCCTTCTTTTCGCAGTGCTGTTGGCCTGTGCAGTTTGTTCCCTTAGTCGGCTCTTACGACACCCACGGGATGAAAAGGGGTGGTGACATTCCGTACTCTTAATCCGTCACCACACGGACATATGTTATCGTATGGGATCCCACAACCCAATAGGTTGTGGGATCCAATATCCACATAAGAGTTCTAGTTCTACTTGTACTACACGTTTAATTAGTTTCGCATATGGAAATATGTCTGGTCTGGCCGCCCAGGCACAGATATTCTCCGTTATTCTGTAATAATTTTCATACGTGTCGACTAATAATGTCTAGTTATGTATACTTATATGGAACTAAAAATGTTAGTATTCATAACACTATTATTCTTTTTAATTAAAAATTGATTACATTTGAAAAAAAATACATTTAAAAATAAAATAAAAATTGTAGACCACCAACATTGGGTACAGGCACTAAGACACTGTTGGTTAGGACCCCAAAGACAGGACCTCCTCCAAAGGAGAAATGCCTTCTGCATCAGACTTTTGATACAGTCATCTAACGTAAGCCTCTTTAGGATAATCTCGTGAGATAATATAATATAGATAATATTTTATTTGTTTCTTTCTTTCAACTTTCACGAGATTCTCGTCATGAGGAACGGCGATGTCAACAATGATTATATACATAATATGTATCATAATCCATAATATTATTATGGACGAACAGCAAACTTGCTGATGACATCACTGCACTAGAGTAAGTTCGTGTGTATATGATTGAACAGTTGTTGGCGTTTTTTTTCTTTATCTTTTTAAAAAGAATACTCTCGCATGAAAAATATATCCTCGGGGGACTTGACAAACACACTTAAAACGGCCACCAAGAACACCTATACTCAAAACAACAATTTGTGGATCACACAGAGTGTTGTCTCTTGTGGGGATCGAACCCGTTTCATACGCCTCTGTCTATGCCTTTGGAGATAAAGACGTGAGTGTATTTATGAATGTAACAAAAAGAAAATAGAAAACGCGGAGAAAGGAAAACATTTTATAGAACAAATGTTGTTGTTAAATAAATGATAAAAGATAGATAAACTCTTAACATTTTTTTGTTACAATACGAGTATAACTCGTGATCAAAGCATTCTAGTATATAGCTATAAGCTTTACACTGAACAAATAAATAAGGTCAAATAATAAAATATTTCATCAGCCTATCGCAGTCCACTGCTGGACGTAGGCCTCTCCCATTGTACGCCAATTAGAACGATTTTCTTTTTTTTATAAAGACAACTGCCGCATTAAAAATATATCCCGTGCTGCGGGGGACTTTACAAACACACATGAAACGGACACAAAGAACACCCACACTCAGAGCAACAAAGTGTTGCCAACAAATAAATAATAAAATATTTAGTTACTTCTAAATAAAAAATCAAACAGAGGCAATACTTCTTACGTACCAATAATAATTTGAAACATGATCTGTTTATTTACTTGCGTAACTAAATCTTATAATTGAACTGGAGTTTCTCCCGCACATTCTCTATTGAAATCTGTTTTAAATTAGTACTATCAAAAATATGAATGATTTTAATACATTTCGGGTATCACCACGTTCTAAAAGATAATATCGCATCACATCAACATCCTTTAATAGTCCACTGCTGGACATAGGCCTCTCCTTAGAAAGAAGGTTTTGGCCTACTATACCACGCTGGCCCGACGGGTTGGAATAGGGTTTGTGTCAAGTTTTCCTTCTTTTTGCAGTGCTGGTGTCCTGCATTGTTTTGCGCCCTTAGTCGGCTCTTACGACACCCACGGGATGAATTGGGGTAGTGACATTCCGTATTCTTAATCCGTCACTACAGACAGACAAAAGATAATATAAATCGCTATATTATTAAAACATTTGTGTACGTTTCTAATTCTTGTATTACCACTAATATACTGTATGTAAGTCTATTGTCAAATATTAGTCACAATTCCTAACATCAGGATTACAAAAACACATTGCCATTTGACCCGTAAAATGAAATCTAAAAATTAAACATGGTATTTGTATACCTATATTGCGGCATAGAATGAATTGACATGACATTTTTTACGTTAGCTTAGAAGTTTGATTATTTCACAGCTTCAAGGGACTGTAGACCTGAGGACATGGTTTAAATTTCAACTCGATACCTCTACGTGTTCTCGAGATAAAGGGTTTTGACAGACAGACGGACGGACAGACAGTCGGACAAGAAAGTGATCCTATTAATGTTCCATTTTTTTTTCTTTTGATGTACAAAACCCTAAAAATGACCATTCCACCTGTTGTCATCATCATCATCAACAGCCTTTAACAGTCCACTGCTGGACATAAGCATCTCCTTAGAAAGGAGGTTGTACTGAGTACTGAGTACCGACCTGTTGTACTGAGTCTGAAATACTGAAACATAGTAACTAAGGTAAGGTGCTTAAGAAGCACAATAAATTTCTCAATATTGTGCATAAAAACTAACATTTGCAATTAATCGCACGGAACTGTATCCAAACAATTTCAACTCGCATTATGCGGCTATTTTTCGTATCATGTAGCTTCTGTATAAAATCGTAGCATTTTATTATACCCTTTCTCAAATACAGAGTACAGTAAAGTTAAGTATGCATATATGTTATACAATGGACGGCGAGAATGGCCATAGATTCACGACTCATACAAATTCAGGACATTTGTTAGTATTCGTCCCTTTTCTTAAAAATGTCGAATTAGTTAAGGCTTTAACACTACAATATAACATAGGGTTTCCACACTGTATACATTTTAATGTTAAATATATTATTTAACTGGTATTGAATTAATTCCCAGAACTTATGCAGAATCGAAGGCTGATTTTATTGGTACAATACTCGTAGAATATTGTTTTTCTTGCCACTGTTATCTTTTGCTAAGATAAAAAATATCTACAGTCCAGTAGGATTCTGTAGTAATTACTACTGATTTCTTGCTTATATATTTATGGTGTAACTATGAAACAAAACTGATTTGCCGTTTGCTTGATAAGTTACTATAATAGGTCTTTACCAATGAAATTGCCGTTTTGTATGCAATAAGTAAAAGTACTTACTTTTTCAAACTTTTTTATTTCTGTTATTCGAAGTAATCACCCATGCAATCGACGCATCCTTGCCAACGCATTGGCAGTTTATTGATGCCCTTCTTGTAAAAATCAGCTGGACGGGAGGCAACAAACTCTTCAAAGGCATTTTGTACTGCCTCTCGGGAATTGAATTTTTTACCCACTCAAAAGTTGTCTAAATTTTGGAAAAAGTAATAGTCGGTAGGTGCAAGGTCTGGTGAGTACCAAGCAACCAGCTTTGGTCAATCGGTCGTCCCCACTGCTCCTTCACGACAACGCGCGACCCCATACTGCGCAACAGACAGTCTCCAAGCTGCAAGAGCTGGGGTTATAACCTCTCCCTCATCCGCCATACTCACCAGACCTTGCACCTACCGACTATTACTTTTTCCAATCCTTATTATATAGTAGACCGAAACCTCCTTTTGGAGGAGAGGCCTATGTCCAGCAGTGGACTATCATAGGCTGTTGATGTGATGATGATGTGATGTAATGATAAATTACATAAATAGCATTTACTAGCCTGCGTATAGGTATTCGTTTTCGGTTATAAAACTTGTTACATTTGATGATCACACAACAAACAGTTATTTCTAAGTTGACCTGTGCATCAGTTTCAGTGGGATACTAATTGACTTAGTCAGGACTTCAGCCTTAGGAAAAAAGTCAAAAAGTTCTGCACTGATTGAGTTCTATTATGACACGTTATACAACCCGCTTCAAAGATTGTATTTATCTATTTATAGCGTCAGTTTTGTTTTTCATTTCTCATCCATGCAACCACAATGTACCACAGCAAAACGTGGCAGGATATAACTAGTATATTATAAGTCCGTGAAGGTTATGATATGTGTTTTATTGGCAAATGCGTCAAAAGATTTTGAAATGTATGGTTTAATGTTTGATTCAAAGAGTGTGATACCACGGAGCGTGACATGCCGTACAATGAGATTAATGGATCCTCTACAATTCTCAGTAGCGTGTCCCGTCGTAAAACCGTAACCGGAATTTATACCGGATAGTGTTGTACAGCAGTATTAGAACGTTAGTTATACCGGAGTTCCGGTTACGTAGAAACTGCAGTAAGGTACTTATATAAATAATGGAATTTGCAGAAAGGTTTATATGCAAGTTCTGCGTAAACCGTTAAAACTCTTTTTGTGTGTAGATACTTGAGTTATTTCAACAACTTTATTAATTTACTTTAGTATTTGTAGAGAGTTACATTCATATTATGAATCTAACCTCGTTTTGAAATTTTAAAGTAAAAGTTTAAAATAAACAGTTGTATTGGGATGGTGCGAGTACATATTTTGGAAAAACAAGTGTAAGGAAATTTTTGGCCACTGTTTGTGTTTAATTATTTTTTCCCTGTAATTGAGGAATCACAAGCGATCAAATTTTATTTGCTTTAAAACTAGCATGTAAGCATTAAATAAAATCTTTCGCCGTCCGCCGAGAGGCCTAAATCGCTTGGAACCGAGTGATCCACTACAGATGTAGACAACCCAATGATGGGAGATGAGGACCGACTGCTAAGAGATAGAAAATTATTAATGCTCTATCAAATTTGACTTAATTCTTAGGAAATACATTACTTTGGCATATTTGCAGGCCAGGCATGATCACCTCACCTTGTCATAGGATACATGATACCCGTTCCTCCACACAATATCATTTTAATCTTTGAAGGAAAACAATCTCGTTCCAGCTCGGTTCGACTTCGTTCCATCTAATTTTAATAATTTGAAGAAGTTCCTCCTGTAACTGATATATTCGTTTTATAACATGACCTCTTTATAATATATATCTCAAACATTTCAAACAAATTTTCTTATAACCTTTGCATATAGTTTAATATTGCCCAATTATCCTCAAAAATGGAAGTTTTATATTAAAAAGGAAGTTGTTTTAGGCATCCTTCCGTCCTACATTGAATTTATTATTTCCATTAAAGATCCTTTTTCACTTTGTATGGCTAATTTAGTTTAGAGCGAATTTTTTTTTTTAGATTTTCATCAGTGCTTGTTTCTTATTTAGAA
This sequence comes from Arctia plantaginis, assembly GCA_902825455.1. Classification (NCBI taxonomy): domain Eukaryota; kingdom Metazoa; phylum Arthropoda; class Insecta; order Lepidoptera; family Erebidae; genus Arctia; species Arctia plantaginis. The sequence continues at coordinate 669,962 of CADEBD010000288.1, forward strand.
GCTTGACTTAATATACTTAAAATATTATGTTATTTTTTCGCATACACTGTAATGCCAGTTTACACAATATAAGGACAATTTTACTATAGTATGGAAGATATTTCATCATCTACCTGTCTTTTTTTTCCCAATTCAGGGTCGGCAATGTTTTGCACATTGAAAAGGGTTTACGGCTGGTTTCAACTAAGACTTGCAAGCTGCCTTACACGATTTGGATAGGGCAAACAAATAGAATAAAGAAAAGGAAAAGCAGGACTAAGACTGCAGCAACTTAAAGATTAGGTACACGTATGTTCGTCTTGTGGTTGAAGAGAATAGGTTTAGAATCAGTTTCGTAAGAAGAAATTTGCTTTGCCAGGCAGAAAGACTGATAAAGTACGATAGAGCATAGTAATAGTGTTAACTTACTGCAATGATTAGCCAAGAGGTCATCACAAAATTGTTTTTCATGGTATAGGGAGGCAAACGAGCAGACCCGTAATATGTAGGTAAGTGCCACCAGCTGCACATGGACACAGGTGTCTAGCTTAAGATACACAAGTTCAATAACGTCAGTTTAGTGTCGAGTATTGGACGCCGGTAACCTCACTCACTCGGTGAAATGCAACGAAAGAATAGTTTGACACCAGTTTTCTGTAAGTTTATGGTATCACTCCGGTCGAGTTTATATGTTTTGTGAAGCATGGCTCTTAAACGGCCAATAAGAACAACTACCTGACGCTATAATAGAAACAGAAAGAACCAAACCACTATATACTTCAATGAATTAGAGTCCCCTTTCATTTTCCATTGCCTTTTTTTATGGAATAAAGGGCAAACGCGCAGACGGGTCACCTGATCGAAAGGGACTATCGCCGCTCATGAACGCCTGCGACTCATAAAAAAAAACGTAAAGAAAACATGTAAAAATCAGTAAATAATGAAAGCATTCATGCATCAATCACAATCATCAGTAAAGTTCACTACAAGACGGTATAGTGCTTTAATGTTATCTATCAAACTGTGAGTGAATAGGTATCAAATAAAATAAAAGTCAAGCAGTAAAAGGATCGTTCAATCTTCTAAAAATAAAAGTACTCTGTAGATTTAGCTAGAAATAAATTTGTTTTTTTTTAGCCAGAATCCAGGGGATTTTGACCTTACTTCTCTAAAGGTTTTGTACAATCTTGGGAATATTTTAAACAAGTCGTATTTGACAGGATTACGCATTAGCTATAAACAGTTAGTTACAGTGATATGTGTCGTATAATTATTATTTTTAGTAAACTATGTTTTTATATCAAACATTTTATCACACGAAGGCCAACAACGCACTTATAATTAATTACCAAGATGTGATCTACGTCCTGTTCATTTGCTAGATAGACTTATAAGATAATAAGTGCACTAGCATTTCTTGATGCAGATTTTTACTGGTCAATAATAATAATTGAGTTTCGAATGTGTTTTTCAACAATCAACAAATGGATATCGATTTTATTTATAAGCGAAAAGATTTTGTTTTGTCTATATAAGATTAGGTAAACGGATGTTTAATTAGTAGGACAATGTTAAAAAATTAGACCCTTTTATACATTCTGAATTTCAAAAAAAAAAAACTCTAACATACATTCTGAATTTCAAAAAAATTATATTATAATAATTTTAAATTACTGACTGAGACGTAAAAGTAACTGTAATTCAATTTTTCGCCATATTTTTGTCTTATGTTTATTAACTTATGTTGCAGAGATATTTTATAAATCTACTTTGTGATAGATAAAGTGACAGGTGGGCCTGTTCAAAACCTTCGTTTTAGTACTCATAGAGGCGGTAGATGGATCTTCTGCAGGACTGAAAGGTATTAGTTTCCTATTGTTCTTTTCCCATGTATTATTGACAAATAAGGCCAATAACATGCACTTTCTCTTCGATTTACATAATCATTTGTGTAGTGATTGTGTTTTCAGTGAGAGCTTGAAATAACTACTGTCGCGATTTCAAGCGAAAATTGTGATCCGAGTGATAAGCAAGACTGGTGAAGAATGCTGCTGTGTTATCATCTAGTTTTGGAGTTTTCAATTAGCAGCTACATTATTTGAAATCATAGGCCATGAATACATGACAATAACTATTTTATTTTAAGTTTTACATTTCCGTCCATATCAAAACCAACGTATTCGATAGCAAATAAACACCATACGTAAACATATGAGTACTCCTTTGATCAAAGAACCTTAAACGAATGTCACTTAATTATTTAACCGCTATCTTTATCAAAGCGACGTATGGACACTTTCTACAAAAGTTTTACAGGTCAATAGCGGAAAAATAACGTCATCAAATACAATTATCCACTAATGGTAGTTGACTTTGTAAATTTTGTCTTTAATAACATATAACAAAGAAAACATCTACGAACACAATGAGATCCTTTTTCCTTCTTAGAAATAACATCAGTGTTATTGTATGTTTACAAGTGTGCCTTTTTTTTTTTTTTTTTTTTTTTTTCCCGTGCGGAAATCCCCTCGGATACCACCTGTCGGTGGCATGTCGGACACGAACCGACTAAAACCGCACGCCTTCGCCGGGTACTAATAGCCGGGGAACCAGGTATACCCTAGAAAGGAAGGCCCTGGTGCCTTACAAGTGTGCCTATAGTTTTTCTACTTCGTACAATTAATGACTGTACTCGTAAACCGTGAAAGTTAATACAATGTTATTATTTTGATTCTTGCTGGGATTGGTTATTTAATTTATGGTGTTATTGTCAGTTGTTATTCTTAAATAATGTCAGAGATATAATTAGATGATACATGTTCTCCTGTCTTTCTGTAACGCATTTGCGACTAAACCTCTGAACCGATTTTAATAAAAAAATTTCATGGAGATTGTTCATGAAATAGGCTACTTTTTAACTGTATATCAGTTGTAACTGTGTATCACGTGGTTGGAGCCGAGGGTAAAAAGGGCAAAGTATTTAAACTATTAATGTTTTTTTTTTTGTCTCTGATAGTGACTACTGCCATCTATGAACCGCCATTTGCAAGGTTTGAAGCTATGTTAACCTTGCTCAGTGGATGAACAGCTACGAAAGATTGGCTAACCACCGGTTTCCTGTAAAGCTGTAGTATCACTCCGGTCAAGGCCATTTGTTCCGTATCATGGCGCTTACTAGCACAACCTAAATCATTTTTTAACCGACTTCAAAAAGGAGGAGGTTATCAATTTGGATGTTTATAAGTTTTTTTAAGTATGTTATATCTCGATTGATTTACTTACTCGATTACCACTTAGCCACAAGTCTTTCAAATAGCGTAGCACGATAGCGTAGTGGTTTAAGCAGCCACGCCGCTTACTACTACGCTGAGTATTGTGGGTCCGATTCCCACAGAAGACGACACTTTCTGTGATCCAAAAATTGTTGTTCTGAGTCTATGTGTTCTTTGTGTCCGTTTAAAGTCCCTCGCGACACAGGATTTATTCTTAATGTGGGAGTTGTCTTTTTTTAAAAGATAAGAAAAAAGAAAAAGAGAATCTCATGAAATGAAAGATACTATCGAGACTATTGTATACCTTACACATCGCGCAACTGAAGCATATAAAAAAGCGTTTTATAGTCATCACAGTTTTCAGTTATAACATACCATCTACCAAAACTACCTCCGATGTATTTTCAACAAAAACACACACCGCGGCCTCCAATTTATGTTCTGGCATCGCCTAAAGCGACGTTCAATACACCGTACACTGAAAAATGTAGGTTAAACGTGGCTCGTTGTGATATTGCGAGGTTTTGACTCTACGCGGGTAATCGTTGCACTCTGTAAACAATTTATAATCAACTACGTGAAAACTTTTATTTGTTTGTGAGATAAACAACTGGATTGTTTTTAATAATGTATTATATTTTTTATATTTTTCTAACACAGAACGCCATCTAGTTTCAAACTAAGTAGAGCTTGTACTATGAAAGCTAGACTATGACTGATAGAACACTTATCTACTTTTTTTTGTAAATACATACATATTTTACTTAGGACACACACAAACTCTGAAACAAATATTTGCAGATCATACAAACATTTGATGCGACCCGGAAATCAAACCCGAGACTTCAGCACGCAGCATACGCTACTGCTGCACCACCGAAGCAGTCTGTTATAATTAGGGACAGTAAGAAGTCTCAGATTTGTACGCAAAGTAGGATATACCGAGTTGGAAAGCCTTTCTTAGTAGAACAATATCTACTAACCAGATACCCCTCCAGAATTGGTCCTACTGCATCCACGTATCTGGGTTTACCTGAGTATCTCCCACCCACTCTACTCACCCGCTTTTGGTCCTTTCACCGCACCTTTAACATATTGAATAATACTTATTTTTTGCTGTCATGATTATCTTACGCACGACCTCTGATTTAGCAGTCAAGGTCACTCACCACTAGACTAACAAAAGGCCAGACATTACATAATATTACAGGAATTATTTAAAAACTATTAAAATAAGAACTTTATTGTCTCTTATACATTACGTGACGATAACAATACAACATCTTTACAAACTGTCTTTGTAGCTAGAAGTCGATCCAATTCATTAGACTTAGTAACTGTAGCTTCTTAAACTTCGACCAGTGTTGTTCACAGCTTTAAGAACTCTTGTTAAACAATATTATATACCTTGCTTTATTTCGGCATTAATATAATGATCATATTTTTTTTGTAAGAGGCGACTAAGGAAGCAAACTACGCAGGACAACAGCACTGCACAGAGAAGGAAAACTTGAAACAAACCCTATCCCAACCAATTTCTAAGGAGATGCCTATGTCCAGCAGTGGACTAGTAGAGGCTGTTGATGATGATGATTGATGATATTAATTTTAATATCACATTCATATGTCAATAATTTCTGAGAACGATCACGTATTTACTGTTTGAATACTGGATATCAGTGAACTACATTTAAACTACATGGCCAAAGCTATTTTGTCTCTTTTATTATATTATATTGTTTTTATGTATGTTCGGGCATAACTCCGTCATATAGACACATTTTCAAAATTATTTTTTTGTGCGAAAGGGTTTTGTTCCGAAATGGTTCCTTTCAAATTTATTTTTATAGATCTGATGATGAGTTTCAGATGCAGACATTACAACTCTTTAAAAAAATGGTTTAGTACTCTTTGTTGTTAGTATAGTTTGAAGTCGGTTAAACTTAAAAAAAAAAGGACTTTAAAATTATTGTATTTTTAAGACAACTCTTGTTTTTTTTTTCTAAATTAGGGACACTAAGATCCATCCGGTATTACAAGCTATATTTTTTTTCATGTAAACATGGAGTACAGAATACTGAGGGGACACGTAACAAGCTCAATTAAATTAATTAACTATTTAGTTATCAGTAATTAAATAATAATAAAAATCTCATTTTAAATCTTAACGCATCAAATAACGTATGTAAAACATAAAATAATACTCCCATGTGTTGTTCTTCAGAGCAACAAGTAAAAACCAATCGACCCGCGAAATTATCTTTCCGCTTGTCACGATCTCTAAATCACGAAAATGCAAAAGCAAACGTTTATTACAGCCTACACTAACATTTATTTAGGTAGGAAGGGGCAGGTACAATAAAAATGAACCAAATTATTACAAAGGTCATATGGAGGGCCGGCTCGCGCCCCCTGGCCCATTACCATCGTACTCTGCCAAATTACATCGTATTTGCTATTCACAATGCTTCTTGTGACCTATTTTCGCACGATGCTATTGTTGGACATATTAAAGGCAGCAAGTGAACGTCTGTTTTGTGGATTGTGTAAAAGACGCGTTAGTTTCCCTTATCTTTATGAATAGGTGAATTCAAAACCGTTTTCCTACGTTTATAAATATTTCGCACTTGTATTTTGATGGGCAAATTTTGATCACTGTTGATTTTAAAACCCTAACCCACCTTAAATTGTCAAGAACTCTTCTTGACAATTTAAGGTGGTTATAAAAGAGTGTTTATAAAAATAAAATAAAAAGAAAAAAAATCTTATACTTTAACAATTACAAAAACACGTGTCTGCTGAAATATTATCATTCTAATACGTCATTACTTAACATTGAAAGGAAAACAACTTAAAAAAAATTACGTATTTCAACTTTGTGCTTGTAAATCTTAAAGATGGAAAGTTTCTCAATGTTCATATTATCTGAATGTAAGCGCATAATTGTGCCAAAAGCTCTTTCGTTACTCTTCACAGAAGACTTTCTAAGAGACAAAGTTCAACGAATGTTGTTTTAATCAACACCACAAAGTTAGAAGTTTTGGGTTCTTTACTTTATATAGTATGTTTTAAGTAAGTTTCAAAGATTTATTCAGTATGACATCGAAAAAGCAAAAATTATGAAAGACTTATATTATATTATGTCAAAGACTAGTACCAAAATAAGTCTTAATCACGGTAAGGCTATTGAAAACACTGACAGATCATGAATAGAAAGGGTATATAGGGTATAAGGGTAATTCCGTGTGGTGACGGATTAAGAATACAAATTGTCACCACCCCAATTCATCCCGTGGGTGTCGTAAGAGCCGACTAAGGGAGCAAACTAAGCAGGACAATAGCACTGCAAAGAGAAGGAAAACTTGAAAAAAACTCTATACCTACCCGTCTGGCCAGCGTGGTATAGTAGGCCAAAACCTCTTTTCTAAGGAGAGGCCTATGTCCAGCAGTGGACTAGTATAGGCTGTTGATGATGATTGATGATAGGGTCCCTAACAAAAACTCCTACTTTGGAATCCTGACTGGAACAAAGGCGTTTATCATAGTATCACAATAATGTTAAAGATTGTCTATGTGGTGACAGATTAAGAATACGGAGTATCACCACCCCTATTCATTACTTGGGTGCCGACTTGGGAAACAAACTACGCACTGGAAAAAGAAGGAAAACTTAAAACAAACCCTATATCAACCTGCCTGGCCAGCGTGGTATAGTTGGTCAAAACCTTCTTTCTAAGACAAGGCCTATGTCCAGCAGTGGACTATTAAAGGTTATTGATAATGATGATTATGAATATTAAAGATTAAATCAAAGTATGAAAATTAACAGTTTGACTTTAAGAAAGTGACTGTTTTATGAAGTCCGCCTTATGTAATATACTTGCAGGAAGTTTAAATAAAAAAGTATTTAAATTCCGTAATTATTAACTTTATACTACCTTATAAGTTTTCTAGCATTCTGTTTGTATAGAATACAGTTTATTATTCCTAGTAACAGGTTCTTTATTATTATTCATAGTTAATCAGACGAAAACTGTATGGACAGAACAAACTTATAGCATTTAATAAATTATTAACAGGCTATTTACTATGTTTGTTTTCGGGAATTAGTTTTCGATGTTTCGACACTGTTGTAGGTGCTGTAAATATCCTGTTTCTAATAAACTATTAATTGAAAATAACCACTGAATCAATACGAAACTTACAGCAATCATTATTCAGTATTCTATTTAAATTGAAACTGTTCCCGAATCCTTGATAGCTTCTATTTTCTTTACACTCACGTTATCAGATACAAAATGGTAAAATCAAAATATGTTCATCGGTCCGTATTCTCAATCTGCATTTTAGCGCTATATAATTAGTTAACAAGCCAAGTAATTAAATCAAAGTGAGAGATTCATAACAGCTACACTGAAATCTTAATTAAGTTTTTTTCAGAACTATAAATTAAATTGTAAACCTCTTTGATAGCAACTATTACTTTTGATTTGAAACAAAAATATTTTAATACTATAAAAATCTTCTTCTAATCCAATAAGCGAAAACCGCTGCCTCTTGTAAAATACAATACAAGCCACGTAGTCTTAAAAATCCAAACTACAAGTCCCAAAACCTTCATCATCGCCCATCAAAACTTCAGAACACCTTAAATGATACCACGAAAGTTTATAAAAAAATTGTTTCAAGAACAAGTTTTTTGTTAATACCTTTATATATACGGCACCTCTGCTACCTACAGCTTACGAGCCTTCGACATTGCTCGGAGACAAGTAGCGAATTCGTCAGGAAGACAGAAGTTTTGTAGAACTAACTTTTTCAGGCAACGTTACCGAGAAACGCTCTGGAAAGTTAAACTTTTTCGCCTTTTTGTTTGTGTACAGTTACTTTGGCAAAATAGCTTTTTGTACTGTTAAGTCGATACATGTGGTTTGTAAATGGTTCAGAAAGATACTTCAGAAAGAATAGCTGACCTCGAATAATTCGAAACCAAATATTCTCCTCTGTTTTTTTTTACTTGTGTTTGCTTTTCTGTCTGTCTGACAGAAAAGCAAACATTGTCTGAATTCTGTTGCAGTATTTCTTTAAGCAGACAGCTGAAATTTAAAAACAAATTTGCAACATTTTTATCGTTTATTTATTAAATCTGATTTGAACTGTATTGCATTTCTATCTAGATAAATAACTACACATTAGAGATCTATAAGATGTGGACATCGAACACACACACACACACTTTATTTGTAAACCATTTGCTACTCTGATAACATACAAATAGGGAAATTATTAAATTTAAATAAATTAGGACCTAAATCACCGACTAAATTATTTTCACTTAAAACTTAATTTACTGTGTTTAAGTTACTGTTATCTCAATTGATTATGTTTTGACTAAAATTAAAAGAAACATTTTCTTGATTAAATCCTCTATAAAGCCAAGAGATATAGATTTGAAAAATGCCAAAAATTCCCACCTTCCAAACCACCAAACCATTGGTATTTTAAAACCTGAAATCAGTATATAGCAATTTAAAAATCCGGTACTCGACCCACAAGAACCCCTGGCTTACTTTGACTAACGGTAACTAGACAATATTGTAGTCCGTCGTCCATGTACTCCATACCTACCGGATTCAAACAATTTCACCCCAAGTTCGCCCTCAGCCATAAATCACCAATTCGATTACCATAACGTTTTACAACGTACAGAAATCATCTCTATGAACGATTCTATTCGGATATAATCCTATGTACACAGTCGTGAACATTCCCGATGATATTATTGGCGCAAAGAGCCATTTGTTCCGCTTCAGGGTGACAATAAAGCCTCTATCCGGAGATCATTGCAAATACAATCGTAAAGATAACGGGGCCGGAGGGGCAAGGGGGGGGGGGAAAGACTTAATAACTCATATTTCTATTACCGTAAATCTCTTCAACGATGAAGTTAGTGGAACGCAGTACTTGGAGAGATTCACGCACTGAGAGAATAACCGTCTGCTTTAAATCTTGTTACATACAATACATTGTCTGCACTCGACTAATAATTTCACAGTTATTTCTCTCATCATCAATCATCAACAGCCTTTAACAGTCCACTGCTGGACATAGGCCTCTCCTTAGAAAGGAGGTTTTGGCCTACTATATCACGCTGGCCAGACGGGTTGGTATAAGGTTTGTGTCAAGTTTTCCTTCTTTTTGCAGTGCTGTTGTCCTGCGTAGCTTGCTCCGTTAATCGGCTCTTACGACACCCATGGGATGAATGGGGGTGGTGACAATCAGTATTCTTAATTCGTCTCCATACGGATGATATATGATATTTCGAACTAAATCTTGCCAATGCCCTAGGTTACAGAAGGCACAATCCCAAATTATGGGGTAATAATCAAAGGGTTGCAATGCGCTCGTTTTTCTAGTGTTACAGATATCCATGGGCCGCAGTAATCACTTACCATAAGGCGATGCATCTGCTCTTTTAATCCCAATACCATAAAAACAAATACCATGAAATGAAAAATATTGATTAACGGTAAATTTTTACTTACGATTTTTTATCATTCGAAAAATTAAAAGTCCTAAATTGTCGGGAAAAAAATCAAAGTAATTTCTAAGCATGCTTCTAACAAATGAACATAATACTGAACCAGATCTTTGACTTATGATACGATAATTTTAATTTTCATCAGTCTTTCAAAAGCCAGGCTTTAATCTTATTTCAGTGGCACTATTATAAGTTTCAACGTACCAGGCAGCATAAATATTACTAAACGATAAAGACTTTAGAACAGGTAACAAAACAAAATTTATGGCACAGACAGCCAGATACATAAAAAAAACACACACACACTAAACAAATATTTCAATTTAAATCAATGTAGATTCTGATTGCCAAAACTATTTAACACCTGACGAAGACAAGACCCACGTTAACGACAACTAATTGATTTCCACAATACAAAGGTATGAACTCACCGCTGGCCCTTTCGTCAACCCCGTTACGGTAAGCAACGAAACTATAGGTAGTTAATAAACCCGTGTCAATATTGTAGTTTCGTTCAAACCGATTTAAGTAAAATGTGTAAGACAGATGGAAATTTGTTGTATTTAGAGAAATTTTCTGTTATAGATTTGTAGCCAATGTTTTTTAGGAAAAAAACCAAATTCGTGTCACTCTTGTTCCGAAAACTCGGCTCTGGCAATATCCCATCCAAATTAGAGGGATGATGGAACTATAGATTTCATTCTTCACTCCATACGTATAGACAATATCCTTGCCCGCCATTGCCATCCCTCGTCTTCCACATTTTCTTTCTATATCCTCCCCATTTTGTCATCTAATTTCCCAAAGTTCGGTTTAAGGCTCAGACCACCTATCAAGTGGGACTAAAATTATAGTTAACAAAATATACATACGTTTCCACATTATAAGTTACTAGGTTTTTTCCCACTGCTCCGCCCGCGTTCATTTTGGTAATCGCGGTAAGAAATAGCCTATATTACTCGCTGATAATGTAGCTTTCAATAGGGGAAATAATTTTTAACATCAGTTAAGTGCTTTAGGCGTGAGTGCGTAACAAACAAACAAACAACTTTTACATTTATAAGTATGGATTATGATTTAACATCGAACGCTTCGTCTAAACATCGCGTCTTTCAATCCTAGTGCGTACGCATAAAAATATCGAGAAATCTCAGATTTAAGAGTAGGTACGTAGCGTTCCCATGGGAGTCCGCAACAACTCGGCGCGGGCCGGTTTTTTTGTTTATGAAGCTCTTCCACCAGGCGCTGATAAGAACGAAGAGATTATTTGTGGGAACATTTTTCATAGTTCCATCTTTCACGAATAGCTGTAACTTGTGTAAAAAAGACTAAACCTTTATAAAAACATCACGAACGCCTACCTAGAGACTTAAGTTAGTAGAAGTATACGATAAAAATATTTAGGCTGTATATCGTTTCTTGACGACCTGGTGCTACAATGGTAGCGTATGCAACCGCTGTGCTCAGGTCTCGGATTCGATTTCTGGATCGGACAAAATGTTTGCATGATCTGCAAATATTTGTTTTGGAGTTTGGGCGTTTTATATGTAAAATATATATATATTGTATATTTACAAAAAAATATAAAAGTATTCTATCAGTTAATATAGCTTTCAAAGTGCAAGCACAGTTTGAAACTAGGTGGCGTTGTGTGTTATATTATTATTCGTTGCAAATAATCCTAAAAGTTTTATTGGTTTTAGTTACTTAAGATAAAAAGCAGTTTTTTCCGCAATGTAACCAATGCAGTAGGAAATTGTAAGCAATACACCGTTAGATTTGTTTTCTTCAACTATTCCAGAGATGTTCATGTTTTAGAAGTTGAAATTTAAGTTTTCAATTTTCAAACTATAATTTTAATCGTCACGTTAAACTAACTCTGGCCGTCCACTAATTTATCTGAGTTTCGATAAACCATCATTATCATCTGTGCGATGCAAATTTGTAAGGAAAACTTTATTTCTGAAAACATAAATTTCTTATTATGATCTTAGGTAATAAAGCATTCTGGCTTAAGGCTTAAAGATTTGATTTCACTAATGTTTGCTATTTATACACGTTTTAATTTAAAGATTAATAAACGAAACAATCAATTTAGTTTTACTTAAGGTTTTATTTGGTTTTATTTAAGAACAAGTAAGAAACTGACTGTTTAGTATCACAAAAAAAATGTGATACTAAACAGTCAGTTTCTTACTTGTTCTTGTTAGTATAAAGCGATTTAGTAACTTTGTAATTGTTAATTACTATTGAACTGAAATCTAATATTTTAGCATTAACTTACAACTAAATTATTTAATTACTCGACCGTTGGTACAAAATGTGGGCCTGTCCCAATAAAAACCTATCATAAGTAGTTCTAGTTAAAAAAAGGCGAATGATAATCAGTTTTTTTTTATAAGGTTTACTAGCAACCGAAATTACTAGTATTTCCCTCCAGCTAAGCTAACGTGCTTGTGGTAGGAGTGGGTTCACGTCGGTAGTGTCCCGTTTAGGATTCGAACCCACGACCTCTTGATTGCAAGTCAATGCCTTAACCACTAGGCTAACGCCGCTTGTAATACTGAAATTTATTTATAAACATTTAATGTTTTATACAAGTAGAAAATGTGTTCAATAATCAATAAATCCTTACGAACCATTGAAAAGTAATAGTACTTCCTTAAAAAACGCTTAGATAAGAAAAAAAACAATGACCTAACGGAACTAAAAGATCCTATGTACCAGGCTAGCATAGATTTAAGAGAGTGTCCGCCCCAAGGGGCCCGACAACAGCTCGGCGCGGAACGCTTTACGACTCACACCCTCTGGAACCGATGGCAATGATCCGATGAAAAAACTTCTCGAACGAGACATGATTGGACTGAAATATGTCTTCAGAAGTTCAGTTTTTGTTGGAGATAAAACGTTTCAAGGTAATTCAATTGATTGAAAATTTCAAGACAAATAATCTTGTAGAATACTGTGACAGAATAATGCAGAAAATATTATTGAAATATAGATTTAAAACGAATAAAATGTTTAGTTAAAGAGCATAGAAGGTTGATCCATATGAGAGTTCAGTCTATGTTACTCTTTCCTAGTAAAATTTCGTTTGAACGAAGGTTAAATTTGGAGTAATGTGTGAAAATTGAAATGTGTTTCTTTGAAAGCATATGGTTTATAAATATTTCGTAAGTTTTGCTTATTTACAATCGTTGGTTACACGATTTCCCCGGTAACAAACAAATAACACTATTTTGGGGTATATTTTAGAAGTATTTTTGGTGCGTATAATCTCGAATCCCTCTAATACCGATGCTAAGCAATTAAAAATGATTTAAAAAAAAATCTAGTTGTTCACTATTGCCTCAGGGTCAAATAAAAAAATATTATAGCATTCCTTTATTGTGAATCTTTACACTACATATTTAAGTATGCATTTATTACTATGAATGTTATTTTAGATACATTTAATAATTACAGTATGATTAAAAAAAAACTGAAATCTTTAAAATCAGTATAATAATAATACAAACGTAATTTTAAAATCCATGTAGTGACGGATTAAGAATACGGAGTGTCACCACCGCTATTCATCCGTGTCGTAAGAGCTAACTAAGGCAGCAAACTACGCAGGACAACAGCACTGCAAAGAGAAGGAAAACTTGAAATAAACCCTATAACAAACCGTCTGACCAGCGTGGAGTAGTAGGTCAAAACTCCTTTCTAAGGAGAGGCCTATGTCCAGTTGCTGTTGATGATGATGATTTATTATTCTCTATTATTCTTTGTAAAAATAATGCATATTACCTTATTCATTAGCTATCCTCTCGAAAATGCATTTTTCTTGCTGTAATAACTAACAAACAAACAATAAGATCAAAGCTGTTTATAAAAGCGAAGACACTTACAAAATCAAATACAGTAAAATAACTTGTATATTAAAAAGTAAAACAAAAATAATAAGATTTCAATTAAAAACACGCAAAAACAAAATCTTAAAAATTGAGGGTAAATAAAGCCTGTTGACATTAACAGCTGTCTTTTTGCCCACCCAATAACAATGACATTGTTTGCTAACAACAAAAAATTGTCGCCCTTATAAATAATTAATTCTTTTGACCTTGCCAATGTCGGCATCTGGACTTCGCACAGACTATTTGCACTATAATGCGTAGTGTATGAATCTTAGACCGGCCATTTTATTAATTGTCCAAAACTACAATTACGAATGTCAAGTGCGTTCTCTTTGTTTATTCAGTGTCTGTTTCTTTTGACTCTTTGAACATTTAACATTATGACGTCAAAGATTTCAGCTGTGTACCTTAATTTCTGTAAATTAATTTCATAGATTAACATGCATATCTTGGAAACCTGTTTTCATATTTTCTACTTTTAATTCATTGGTAATTTCAGTAAAACTATTTATTGTCTACTACCTTTTGCCCGTGGCTCCGCCCGCGTGTATGTCGATTATCTCAGTATAAAGTAGCCTATGTTACTCGCTGATAATGTAGCTTTCCAATAGAGAAAGAATTTTTGAATCTGGTTTAGTGGTTTAGGCGTGAAAGCTTAACAAACATACAAACAAACTCACTTTCATGTGTTCATATGTATGTATATGATTGAGGGGAACTCATGTTTACACACACATGGGCCCTCACAATCGGAGTCCTACTACAGCCTCATAAAAAACCGATGTTAAGTGTTATGTCGTTGCATTTCACTGAGTCAGCGGGGTTCCTGTAGGCTCAGCTCCCCTTCTATATTGGCGATTCACCCCTATGCCATGAAACTATAGTTTTTATAAGTTATGTGATTTCCTTCAAGTGATTTCATCTTAAATTTAATAAGATGTCTACTATTAGTGACAGTTAGACTACTCTAAACTTCTATATTATTTAGAGCAGGATAGTAATTAATATACCTGACATATCTCAGACACGGCTGTCTGATCCCAAAATAGGCAAATGCTATGATCCCAGACTAGGCCTGTGCTATGGTAACCAGACTGCTGATAAACAGACTTATATATTTTTAAATAAATACATATTATACATAAATTACACTCAGACACAGAAGTGTCTGAGTGAGTGAATTTATCTATAATATGTATTTATTTGTATTTATTTATTGAGTTCCCCTACTGAATTCCCCTCAAATCTCTCAAATCACACATTATTTGTCCTGGGTGGGCATCGAACCCACGACCTCCGGTTTAGTAGTCAGGGTCACTAACCATTAGACCAACAGGTCCGACAAGTAGATTTATTGTAAATTGCAAAAGAGTGGCCATGAGTTTGTTTGCCCTTTCTTCTCATAAGGCTTGGAAACAACCCCTTAGAAACGGCTTGTAGATCGGCACAGGCATATAGATTTTGTATACAAAATTTTACAAAGTTTAATTTTTTTTTTAATTTGTTTGCTTACTATTTGACAAAACAGAGATTGTTGCTATTGTGTGTGTTGTATTGTATCTATGACTTTAGAGGTTATAGAAAAGACGATTTCAAACAATTTTAAGTTTTTTATGAAATAAAGAAAGTTTGAGCTTAGAATGTTTGTTTAGAATATTGAGTTTAAAATTACAGGTTTCAACATGAAACATTACTATTGAGTTTTCACACCTGGTTTATATAGGTACTGACTTTATCAACGTGTTTTAACATTTTGTAAATAAGCAATTTACAACTGCTGATGGAATAAATAAGATAGAAAACTAATTCGAGGAAAATGGCTCTCAGTGGATGGATAACGGATGCTTAAAACTGAAACGGTTTACTCTCTTTGGGCTTTCGTTTTCATCTGATAATGATCATTTATAATGTATTATTATTGCTGTTAGCTTATATACGTAAATCGAGTAAGGTCTACTATTTTAATTCTGTCGGGGCACCAGGGACTTCCTTTCTAGGGTATACCTGGTTCCCCGGCTATTAGTACCCGAGACGGCGTGCGGTTTTAGTCGGTTCGAGTCCGACATGCCACCGACAGGTGGTATCCGAGGGGAAGTCGGCACGGAAAAAAAAAAAAAAAAAAAAAAGGACAACAGCTTAAAGTTCTGAAACTCACATATTATACGACATACATGCCTGTAAGCCCTGCCGAGTGTAATGTATGTGTCAGGTAACATAGGTAACACAGGTAACATAGTTTAACTGGATAACTGACTCGTCATGGTCACGACTGTTACTGATACTTGAGGCTGTCATCCTCGGACTATAAAATCAAACAAACAGGAATAAGAACAGAATACGAAAATAGTGACGACAACGATGCAGCGTTGTCTTCACATTTCAGAAATGTATCCAGAAAGTGTTTTCCGGAGTGACTGATGTACTGAGTCTTTACAACTCAGTTGGTTGACTCCAATTACCGAACGGAGTGATACTACGGCTACGGCCTAACGGAAAAACGGTGTTAAACAATTCTTACATTGCTATACACTGATGGTAGTGGTTTAAGCGGTCGCCATGCCGATTCCTACTACGCTGACAGTTTTAGCTTCGATCCCCACATGAGACGACACTTTGTGTGATCCACAAATAATCATTCTATTCTTTGTGTGTGTAGGAATAAATTCTGTGTCGCGGGGGACTTTAAAAACACACATGAAACGGACACAAAGTACACTCAGACTCAGAACAACAATTTGTGGATCACACAAAATGTCGTCCCATGTGGGGTTTGAACCCACAACACTCTGCTTAATAGGAAACGGCGTGGCGACCGCTTAAAACACTACACCATCCGTGCAGTCATGTGCAGTATGTTTATAAAGTCCCCCGCTATAAAAAAAAAAGAGTGCGGGAGTTATGCATTAAAAGAAACAAGACTGAGTGATTAAGATTAACGGAGTCCATCCCCCCTCCCCTTTTCCTATTACTGAGGGTGGACTTAAGGGGCGGTAACACATTTGTAACTTTCGAGTTTCAGGTCTCTATGAGCGTCTCTATGGAATGCATGGGTTTATTATTTTAGCCATTTATTCACTGCAAGGTCAACAAGCTTGTTTGTTTTTCTGAGGATTAAATTTTAATATTATTATTTGGAATATTGATCCTGTTTATGGATCATTCCAATACTAAGTCGCGAACATAATAACGAGTACACAAGTCTTGAAGATTTAAAAAAAACGGAATAGATCTATAGGACTTCTCGCTTCTTTGAGAGTAAAAAATTCCAAAAAAATATTCCTTCAAATTCTATCAACAAGTTCAGACTATTTTCACCACAAAGAGAGAATAATGAAATATGTATATTTGAGTAGACAATCAGCATTTGAGATATTTTTACGCAGCCGGGGCCCTCCCAGATGTTACTTTGACACAATTTACATACACCCCACCATTTCCTTTCCTAGTCTGTGCTCCTTGCCATCTCGTTCCGGCCTTTGATCCCGAAGGAATCCTCAACCCTTCGTACAGATATTAATATGAGTTTTTTGTTATTCCCATTATGTTAATACGGGTTGTTGGCTTACGTTTGTATCTTGTTATTAAGTTCCTACCCTCAATAATGGGTTTTGGATACGTGTTCTATTGGAAGGGGGTTGCAACAACACGCACCATCAGATGGCGACACAACTATGTTCTGTCATGTTTATAAATGGAGCAATAACTTATATTTATCTTATTAAATTTATCTTTAAAATCTCTAAGCGATACTTTTGATGAATAATAATTTTTAAGAGATTTTTCAGAAGTTTAAGTTGATTTTTGAAGTTAAAACTTTATTTGGCGCGTTCGGCATTTTTGAATGAATGAATGTACATTATGGTTTAACAAAAAACACATTTTTTGAGATGGGAAAAAACCGTTGTACTCGCGACATTGTTGCCGTTACCGTTACTGACACCTCTCGGTAGGACCACCTTGAGTCGAAATGTATTGATAATATAATTATATACTATATAAACATATATTGTGTATACATAGATGTACAACATAGATATACGAGTATATTCATGTCGGAACTTATCGAATCGAAAGAAAACAAAATATTTTTCAAGTTTTTCAAATATTAGCCACTTGCTAGTGTCACTTTTTTTTTAGGGGGAATACGAACAGACCTTATAGTGAGTTACGATCGCATCCCATAGACACCTTTTTTTTTTTTTTTTTTTTTTTTTTCGTGCGGAAATCCCCTCGGATACCACCTGTCGGTGGCATGTCGGACACGAACCGACTAAAACCGCACGCCTTCGCCGGGTACTAATAGCCGGGGAACCAGGTATACCCTAGAAAGGAAGTCCCTGGTGTCCTTCCCATAGACACCTAAAACTTCAAAATCACGACGTTACCGACTTTTGAAGTGGGAGTACACTATTTTTTTGAAGTTGTAAAGTTCGTGTCGTAAATATAATAAAATATAATAAAAAAAGAAAAAGTATAGCTCAATGTGAACGTTATACGTTTACTGATCACAGTTAGATATGGCTGATGACGTTTCTCTACTTGTATTATATCCTATCAGGCAGATATAACCTTCGTGGAAAACATCGTGAACAGGTCTGTTGGTATTCCCCGCCAGCAATCATTGCTGCCATGCTGGCGGGTGAGGAGGGCTGGGGCGCAGTGGTCTCTTTCTGTGAAGCTGTAATGCTCCAGAAAGAGACCGCTGAACGGGATCGGGAGAGGGCCGATCCCGAACGTAGAAGACGTCGGCGGCGATATCAGCCATCGACGGGGCCGCGGGCCGCCAGAGAGTGGGGACCTCTGGTGGCAGATTGATTGCTGCGGTAGGGAATGGAATGGCCGGCCTGATTGCATTAAGATGCGATCGGGCTGCCATGCCGTGATTGAAGGGGGAAGTGATTTTCCCCTGGGATAGGGCCTGATTAGGCATGGTGTCAATTCGGGGAGGACCTGAAATAACATGGTCCGGGTCCTCCCCAGAGTAGGACACCTAAGGCCGGCCGTCGGGGTGGTTTTTAGTGGAATCACCACATACTCCTGGCTCTTGAGTCCCCGAGGAGCCGGAGATCCGAAGGGATTTTCCACCCCGTCAACAAAAAAAAAAAAAAAAAAAAAAAAAAAAAAGGTCTGTTGGTATAGTGGTTAGTGACCCTGACTGCTACGCCAGAGGTCATTGGTTCGATTCCCGCCCAGGACTAATAATTGTGTGATGAGCACGGTCATTTGTTCTGTGTCTGTACGTACTTTATCTATAATATATATGTATTTAGAAATATATATGTTTATAAGCAGTCTGGTTACCATATTACAGGGTCTGCCTAGTTTGTGATCAGACGGTCGTGTGTGAAATGTGTGAAAATATTATTTTATTATTATTATCAGCTTCCTGTCTATCAGCGGGTCACGCTAAGGACAGCTCCTTGTTGTGTCGGTACTGTAAACAAACCACCTTAATCTGTCCTAACTGATTCTATTTTTCACTTACGTCTAAAGTAAATACAAGAAATATATTCTAGAATGAGAATCATCAACAGCCTATAATAGTCCACTGCTGGACATAGGCCTCTTCTTAGAAAGGAGGTTTTGGCCTACTATGCCACGCTGGCCAGACGGGTTGGTATAGAGTTTGTTTGTGTAACATAGGGGACGACTGGGCCCTTCGCGCCGATTTCCCCCCCGGGCTGGGTGTAATCTGTTACGCAGACGATACCCTGGTGACAGCCCGGGGGGCAAACTTCCAAGAGGCGGCGCGCCTGGCCACAGGGGGAGTCTCCCTGGTGGTCGGGCGCATTGAGGCGCTGGGCTTACGGGTGGCCCTAGATAAGACGGAGGCCCTGTTATTTCATGGGCCCCGTCGTGGTCCACCCCCTGGCGCCTCAATCGTGGTCAACTCGGTCCTCGTACCGGTTCGGGCCCAGATGAAATATCTGGGCCTGATTCTCGACGGGAGGTGGCTCTTCGACGAGCACTTCCGACAGCTTGCTCCAAAGCTGGTCGGCGCTGCGTCTGCCCTAGGGCGACTTTTGCCCAATATGGGTGGACCCAGCGTCGCGACAAGACGGCTGTACACGGGGGTTGTCCGGTCAATGGCACTGTACGGTGCACCGGTGTGGGCGGCGGCTCTGACCGCCCAGAATAGGGTACGCCTCTGGCGCCCTCAGAGGGTAACGGCGGTCAGAGCCATACGCGGTTACCGCACCGTTTCGACGGAGGTGGCATGCGCGTTGGCCGGAACTCCCCCGTGGGATTTGGAGGCGGAAGTGCTCGCCGAAGTTTATCGGCGAGTGGCTGACTCCCGGGCGGAGAGCGGATTTCGCCCTCCGCCCGAGGATGTGCGCGAGTGGCGCGAAGCCGCTCGCCGAGCCACGATGGCTCGTTGGTCGTTCCGGCTGGAGACTCCACGCGCTGGCTTCGCCGCCGTGGAGGCTCTCCAGCCGGTCATCGCCGAGTGACGCAGGTGCTTTCCGGGCACGGTTGCTTCGGAAAGTACCTGCACTCGGTCGCTAGGAGGGAACTGAGTCCCGCCTGCCACCACTGCGACTGCAGTGAGGACTCGGCCCAGCACACTCTGGCGGTCTGCCCCGCATGGGCGGCGCAGCGCCGGGCCCTCACTGCAGTCATCGGAGTGGATCTCTCGCTACCGGCCGTAGTACGCTCCATGGCCGGTAGCGACAGTTGTTTTACCGCGGTCGCAACCTTCTGCGAGGTAGTAATCTCGCGGAAGGAGGCGGCGGAGAGGGCCCGGGAGGACGACCTCCACTCGGACCCGATCCGCCGCCGGCGAACCGGGCGGCGGAGGCCCGCCTATCACAGCCTCATGCCGCCCTGAGTGTGGCCGCGGGTGGACGGGGTGGGTTTCCCCTCCACCCGCATTAGTTTGGCCAGCCGCGAGGGGGCGGCGTCCGCGTGTGCCGGACGTCGCCTAAAGAGAGGAAAATATATTGAGACGGAGCCCGCACCAGGAGCGGGCTGGCGCTAGGAGGGGTCCGGATGTCTTAACAACAGCTGTTCCCGGATCCCTCCTGTTACAGGCGCAGAGTGGCACACCGTGTGGTTTTAGTCGGTCCGAGTCCGACACACCACCCCGCCGCAAACCCCGGAGGGGTGACGGTCCGAGGGGATTTCCACACGTTAAAAAAAAAAAAAAAAAAAGAGTTTGTGTCAAGTTTTCCTTCGCTCTGCAGTTCTATTGTTCTGCGTAGTTTTCTCCCTTAGTCGGCTCTTACGACACCCACGAGATGAATAGGGATGGTGACACTCTGTATTCTTAATCCGTCACCACACGGACGGAATAATTTTAAAAATTGTCCTTAAAAGTATCTAGAACCTAAATACTTCAGTTTTTCCTATCGAAATGACAAAAATATCAAACTTGCATTCGGGTTCAATTATTGCTTGGTAAATTATTATTTTCTAACTTTGGTCTGAGTATATCTGTGTCATTTTTATATTTATTCCTATTCAAGAAAGTTAGTTGACAGAGTTCAAGCTATACTTAGGGATTTGTCCTACAATAGGTATTGTTAATTATTATTAATTCATAATACCGATCGTCTGCTCTCACCCAAAGTCCAAACACAGTGTGCAGAGCAACTATGCATGGTCAAATTGTTCATGCCGCATAAGCGATACGTCATTATTCAAATACATTTTTATTTACAAATTAATTCACCACTATAATAACAATAATATTGTACCACATTCACACAACGCCATCTAGTTCCAAACTAAGCAGAGCTTGTACTACAACTGATACAAATATATATATACTTATTTTTTGTAAATACATACTTATTATACATAGAAACGCCCAGACCAAATGAAACATTAAATGTTCATGCACACAAATGTTTAACTTGAGCGGGAATCGAACCCCTCAATGTGCAATCGGAATGCGGGAATCGAACCACTCAATGTGCAACGTACCACTTGGTTTCACGATTGTCTATTATTTACGATATTATTCTATGAATAGTGAGAAGCTCATGGCTAAGTGGTAATCTTTTAAGTTAATACATTCCAAAGCTAAGCAATCCCCGCCATGTCATTTTATGGTTGGAGACCCCTCTGTGCTTCGGGAGCTCCGTGTAAATAAACGAAATTCAGCCGTAGCGTTGTAGACTTAAAGCCGATCCCAACAGGTTCTGCCTTCTTTGCTATCAGTTGGCTGTGTGTAAGCTGTGTCGTGTTAATATTATTATTCCCAAGATAACAGACATTGCAAAACCCTTTTGCAGTAGCATACGTCAGGTATGAAAATACATTCATAAAACAGTGTATGTAGGTAACTTAGGTGCAAGACCATTGCGAAGCGCGCTCACTTCCAGGGAGCAGAGGGAACATGGGGTTCCCACACGGGGGGGGTCGTCGTCGGGGAGGTATGTCGGGGCACCAGGGACTTCCTTTCTAGGGTATACCTGGTTCCCCGGCTATTAGTACCCGAGAAGGCGTGCGGTTTTAGTCGGTTAGAGTCCGACATGACACCGATAGGTGGTATCTGAGGGGATTTCCGCACGGAAAAAAAAAGTAAGGTGCAAGACACCCGCGAAACAATGTACCACCATACATACAAAACACATCACACAAATACATTTATGATAGAAACTTTTGGTGGAAGCCGGGCTTATCAAAAAGTTCACATGAAGCCGGCTGTGCTTAATTATTTAACATTGTCGCCGAATACTTGTTCCACTAATGAATCTTGTTCAGCACTAACTTGTTAACGCTGTTTGTGATGCGGGATGGTTCCTCTCGTCTTGGCTGAGATTTGATCTTTGAAAAGGCAGATACAATATACGTATAACAATTGTTACGTGTATATAAGTTATAACACTAGTTAAGTTTATTTATAAAACTTAACTAACTTGATATGTGTTATTCCGCCTAGCTAACCTGTTATCACTGAAATAGTTCTTTCAGAACGCGAGAAAATCTACATTATTATGTATTTTACAGATAAGTCCCTTTAACTAGGTATTATATAACAGACATAATGTGGCACACACAATAGCAACGACCACTGTTTTGTCAAATAGTTAGGTTTTTTATATAAACTTATGCTTATACAAAATCTATGATAGGTCTGTGCCGATTCACAATCGCCCGTTTCCAAACCAGGGCAAACAAACTCGCCCACTCTTTTGCAATTTACAAATAAATACAATTTATTATTCCGATGTGTAAAAACAATAAACAGAAAAATAAGATTAGGAAAAAATATCAATTATACACATGAATGGAACATTAATGGAACCATTACCTGCTAGCTGTCCAATAATATCCAATAATGATTAAAAATAACATTTTCACCGAGGCCTTTGTAAGAAAAGCTTAATAATTAAAAGTCGTGTAAAATACTACTCAATTCGTTTATAGTAATTACCACGTAGGACATTAAAAGCCGTTAATAATGACAATTCATATATATTATTACGCATTAAACTGGAAACTCTTTTAGCGGACAATTAGTTAGAAATTACTTATTTAAAGATTGTTTTGTATTCGCTTACATAATTATGGACTAACAAATTCGACGTTTTCCTTTTTTTAAATACTCAATTCAGATGGTTAACACAGGTGCCTTAGTGCGTGTGTTGCTGGACGAGGCGGGTAAATTGTTTGAGAGGGTGCTCTCTGCCCGCATCGTCCGCGTGTCACGGGCGTCCCCTAAATAGAGAATGTACCTGAAGGTGGTGCCCGCATCGTTGTGGGCAGGCGCTAGGAGGGGTCCGGAGGTCCTAATAACAGCAGTTCCCGGATCCGTCCTATTACAGGCGCAGAGTGGCACACCGTGTGGTTTTAGTCGGTCCGATTCCGACACACCACCCCGCCGTAAACCCCGGTGGGGTGAGGGGGTTTTCACACGTTAAAAAAAAAAAAGGTGCCTTAGTGCGAGTATCTTTCAAATCAACTCACGGTCCACGACATCCGCGTTCGACTTTGCGCTTGGTGAAGAGTTCAGTGCTGGTCAATCACAACGAGGCACGCGATCACAGTATCGATCAAGTTGAAGTGAAATAAAACACTAGGATCAGGAGCATAACTTGAGTCTTGTAGCCAAAAAGCACAACGACTATCTAGGTTCCGATTGCCTGGTAACAGGCAGTTCAAGTTATAGATTTGCGACCCTGACCATCAATAGGTTACACTCCCCAGTCTGTCTCAGTTCATCTGAATAAATAATATCCTTATTCTTCTTTTTCTTTCGTTTCTTTCTCACTTTCAATATACCACTAGAATTCACATTAGTATACAGTTGGTTGCAACAGACTTGCTTCTCTGACATGAGCAGCGAAACAAATAAGAATGTTTACCACGACTCTGTCTACTTCTTTCAGGCCACAGGCGTAAGTGTTTATATGTTTCTAGATATTTAGGTAGTACCTACATACAATACATACTCTAATTTCTCTCCATTTAACCACAATTGTTCTTAGAAAACAAGAAAAATATAGTGGAAATACGTTGCATGATGGAGGGGTTTCCTATCATATTTCGGGCAGTTTACCTTTTCCATAGGGGAGATGATACTCTAGTAAGATATGCAAGTCTTGACATGTATTTTGGTTTTCTGGTTTTCTTAAAAAGACAACTGTCGCATTAAGAATATACTCGTGTGTCTCGGGGGACTTTACAAACATACATGAAACGGACACAAAGAACACCCAGACTAAGAACAACAATTTGTGGATCACACAAAGTGTTGTTCCATACGGGGATCTTACCCACAACACTCAGCGCAGGAGAAGGTGGCGAGGTGACCGCTTAAACCACTACACCATCCGTGCAGTACGAGTATTTCATGTGACACCGGTGCAATGCACGCGTTTACGCAAAGATGTGAGCGTCGTAGTTCATTGGTCTCACACGTGTTATCGAGAATGTCTCAATATGTTTTGAAATCTGCTTGTCCTATATTTTAAAAAGTATAGTAGGT
Organism: Arctia plantaginis; assembly: GCA_902825455.1. NCBI lineage: Eukaryota > Metazoa > Arthropoda > Insecta > Lepidoptera > Erebidae > Arctia > Arctia plantaginis. The sequence goes on from CADEBD010000288.1 coordinate 694,589, forward strand.
ATGTAAACAAAAAATTGAAAAGGTTTTCTTTTTAATTGAAAGTGAATGGAAACCTTTTTATTTTTAACCAGTCTCTAAATTACTTTTTCAATTTAAAAAAATATAAATGTTATGGTACAAATATACTTCAACAAGAAAAATGTTCCTTTTAGAACTTTGTGCCCCAGTGAAAAGATGGCCGATTTTTTTTATATTTTTAAATTATACTCTCAAATGACTCTTACTTCACCAAATTACCAAAGCTTTCAATTATTAAACTGGAATTACAGACCCTGGCTGTTTCTGCAATAATAACCTAATTCCTGAATAATAAGGATAGGTACACATAATGTGCCTCTGTTAATATAAAGAAAATAGGTACATACATAATTATAAACAAATGATTTTAGATATCCTCGGACAAGAAAAATTATTGAATTTTTTAGAACGGTTTTAGAACGGTCAAAAATACTACAGTAAAAACTAAATCAATATCGGTCCATCAGTTTACGAGCTTTTGTGATACAATTGTCACCACGCACTGATGGCGACTGCACGGATGGCGTAGTGGTTTAAGCGGTCACCACGCCGCTTCCAACTACGCCGAGTATTGTGGGTTCTAACCCCACATGGGACGACACTTTATGTAATCCACAAACTGTTGTTCCGAGTCTCCGTTTCATGTATGTTTGTAAAATCCCCCGCGACACAAGATATATTCCTCGAAAAATGTCACGGTTGACTTATAAAACCTCTCCTTGAAAACAGCTCAAACAATACAGAATCAGGTAGTTCGCATGTCAGTTTATAACCAAATCTTGTAAAGTTACTATAAGTGTAGCGACTATGTCATGATCAAAGCCGCGCACAGACGAATAATTATATAACTTCGGTGAACAAAACTCCTCTTTCCAAAGCATTACCATAACTAGTTATAGTTTTGATTTATAAGCGCACTTAACTGTTGCTCTGAGATGCCTTCACGCAGTTAGCAAGGATCAACTTAGAGATACAAGTTTCCTTTCTCTCAACTCTTACTTCAGACTACAGAATGCAACGGTTCGTATTATTACTTTAGATTAGTTGACAGATAATTAGATGTTCGTAAAGGAAGTATTTATCATTTAGTTTAAGTAAATAAATAATAAATAATAATAATAATAATACTCGTATTCTACCACATTCACACAACGCCATCTAGTCCCAAACTAAGCAGAGCTTGTACTATGGGTACTAGACAACTGATATAAATACATATATACTTTTTTTTTGTAAATACATGCATATTATACATAGAAACACCCAGACCAAATCAAACATTAAATGTTCATACACACAAATGTTTGACTTGAGCGGGAATCGAACCCGCGACCTTTGGAATAAGCAGTCCGTTACACAAACCACTACGCCATCCGGTCGTCAAAATGGGTTTAAATACCATTGGTGTGACCGTAGTGAGTGTTGTGACCAGATCTTGAAATGTTTATATTGCACAAAATGCTCGGTCCCATAATAATAATATTTTCTTCAGACATCTGACACATATCAATCACCATCTAGTTTCAAGTTAAGAAGAGCTTATACGATGAAAGCTAGATTGACTAATAGAATACTCATATAGTTTTTATTGTAAGTATATATATATATCACACATAGAAAACACCCAAACTCCGAAACAAATGTTTGCTGATTATACGAACATTTCGTCCGACTCGGGAATCAAACCCGAGACCTCCGGAGAGTAGTCGCATACGCTACCACTGCACCATCGAGGCAGTCAATAATGATAAGATAGGTCAAGATTTGAATAGGTAAATACACGACTACTTTTATAGGGATTATTTATCGATCCCTTCAATAAATCAGACCCTTAGTATGTATGTATTTATACGTATAATATATCCTGGCTTATCAGCACACATGAGCAGCATCTGGGCACCACACATGTCGGCTGTCACATAGGAGGCACGTGTGTCAATAATTTAAGTTACGCGGAAGGTATGGTGCTGCTTAGTCCTTCAATAGGTGGGCTGAGAGAGCTACTATCGATCTGCGAGACGTATGCGGAGATGCACGGCCTTAAATACAACTCTAAAAAAAGCAAAATCTTAGTATACAAAACGCAAAAATAACAGTCCCGCCGTGTATCTCCGGCACATCTCAGTGGCGTAGTACTAAAAGTTGTTTAGAAGTTCAGGTATATTTAGACCACATTGTCACCAGTGACCTACGCGTTGACAGCGATATAGAGCATGGCATTGGCGGTGAGGGGCAATATGCTCGCCCGTAGGTTTGATCGCTGCACGGCAGACGTCAAAGTGACTATTTAAAGCGTTCTGTTAGTCTTTCTATTCGAGCGGCCTGTGGGTGTCTTATACAAGCTGGGCCTACAACGTACTATATAACAAAGTCTTAAGGATGCTGCGTCATCCTGAAGATGATTGCTAGTAGGCCAGACTGTCCTATACAAAGGCACTGGGTGGCAATAGCAACAGGAAAGCATAGATGAATACCTTTCTACTATTAAGTGTCGTTACTAACAATTCTAAAATAGACTTTAAGTACATTCTGTTTCTAACCCATTACTAAACAACCTATGGACTGTATAGATCTGCAATAATTGTTACAAGTCGGACTTAATGCAACAGGCATTTTCTCCTAGTCTACTTTAGGGTGGTGCTGAAGGTGGTAAATTCACTAGAGATTGATATGTAAAGTAAGAGAAAATTATTGAGAAGTTAGACATAAACACTGAGATAAATACGTACATACACAAGTACCAAATACATACACATACATAAATACTTCCCTAGTTACATACATACATACACCTACATATTGAAAATATATAAAACTTTAAGGTTGTAATGAATCTGCTAGGATGTCCAGAATGCGAGCTCGAACTTTCATCTAGAATGAGGCTGGGCGCTATCCTAATTTTCAGAGGGAAAGCGTTCCAAAGGGCACGGATTGGATTAGAAACGAGGAGTGGACACAAGCGGAAGTATGAGTGGGGCATAGCAAATGAGAATTGTTTGATGGACGGAGGGCTCTATCGTGGTTGGAACACAGATATTGGATTGAAGATGTCAGGTAGAAGGGGGAAATGGGCGAGTTGAGAATAGAGTAGAGGATGGTGAGGGCGCGCAGCTGACGGCGCTGACGAATAGTGAGTCAGTTCAATTCGCGATAAAAGGAGGAAACATGGTCATATTCGTACACTATGAATACCGGAATATGAGATATACTTAACTATGGATTAGACCGTTCTGCCATTTTATTTTTGAATATGAAGCGGTTTGTGGACATCCTGACGTTTACCCCTATGAAATAAAACAATACTGTATTTAATTATTTGAATCCAAAAGAGGCACATATTCTTTTGCATATCTATTAAAATTTGATTATATATAGCCCTAAACTGAAAAGTTTTACATTAACTGCCATAAACACGTTTTATAGTACATCTCCACATTTGGACTAGTTCAACATTAGCCAATTTTATGCAGTAAAGCGTTACAAATATTGATAGTCGCAGGTAAACGGCGGCGTGTCAAAACCTAGCACAGCCTGCAGGCGTTTCATTACGTGACGAGACTGCTGACACACGCTGACATACTGATAGACAGTGCTGACAACAAAAGACAACCTATTAAATTTTGATATACCACCCATCTAGTAAGGCATGCTTTGTTGCTTTTTTATATAAAAGACTAATCCTAAAGAAGAATATATCCTGTGTCGCGGGGAAGTTCACAATCATTCATCGAACAGACTCAAAGAACACCTTAACTCAGAACAATAATTTGTTTATCACGCAGTGTTGTTCCATGTGGGGATCGAACCCACAAGTGCGGCGAGGAGGTGACCACTGAAACCACTTAGCAATCCATTATCACGCAGTGATTCTCTATAACTAGTAAACAAATTGTATATTATGTCGATTTTACATTTCTTTTGGATTTTTGATCACATATATTTCATTCAGCGCCTTGTTGTGCTGGGAAGTGTGAAGGAGTCCAGGCCACGCGGTAGAACGCCAATACGTTTGACAAACCAGATTAGAGTGACTGTCAGTGGTGCATTTAATAAGTTCATCGGGATGACTGTCATTAGACAGAAGTGACATGATGTTGTGCACCATACCCTGACAGCTGTCAGAGAATTATTTTCATGATAGTAATTGACCACTCTGACAAGAATGACACGAAGAGTACAGTGACCTTTAAAAAGAAGATACTTTTTTCTTTTCGAAGGTCACTGTATATAATGACTGAACATAAAAACTAATTTCATAACAGGAATGTCATCATTTTCTTAATCTAAGCAACTGAATTTTGATTGATTGGGATTTTTTAAAATATATAAGTAAACGGACAGAAATAACCTTCATTACTTTGTGTTTTATAGAAATAAAAATATACTTACTTTTTAAGAACTCAGCGTTCAAATTTAATGTGCCGCGTGTATCTCACGGGGTGTAAGGACGTAGGCGACCGAATGACTCGGTTTGAAGCGCACTCTACCTACGAAATTAACATTTAATACACCTGCGCTTTACCAACTAGCTTCGCTGCCTTCTACGTCTCTTCATAGGGCGGTCGCTCACGTGCGAATTTTCAATTTATCTAAACACTAAACAACTTGGTTACGACCTACTCAGAGTAGGCAGAAAAAGACAAGTTTTTTAACTTATTTGGTAAATTTTGCTTAAAAGAACATGAAAATTGACTGTATTTTTTAAATACTAATAAAATAATAGAGTATTATAGTTAGCAGTTAAAGTATACACTGTAAGTTCAACAAGTTTCTCGCTAAAAGTTAAGAGTTAATATTTTAAATAGTAAAAAGGAGAGACTTACTTACTAGAAATACATTTTCTCTTATTAATTTAATATGAAAGTTAATTTTACACAGACTTTAAATATTACATGCGTCTAATAGCTATGTGAAAATAATTTTTCGTTGACTAAAGATACCACCAGCTTACCCTACCTTATCTTTGGAGTAAGTAAGACTTTGGACTCCTAGTAGGCAGATCTAATTCAAGTTTATCTTCCTTCACATTCCTTCAAGGTTTTTTGAGGTTGGGGGTTCAGTTTTGAATATTTGAGGTCATTAATTATAAGTTTTCGATTCTCTACGAAAAAGGGCATCCATTACTGACTGTAGTAACGTAGTCCATCATATTGCGTGATTGTGTGTCCTCTGCACTAATTCCTACAGTGCGCAGGCAAAGTTGGCTCTGTGCGTCGTGTCGACGACACACCAATTAACGTAATTGCATATATTATGAAGTGTAAAACGAGAATTGGTGTAATAATTACCACATTTTGGGTGACATTTCGCCGTGTGATTTGAGGGGATATTTTCTACCGCAATAGCGCAATGTTAATTTGTGTAAATTATGACATTAGCGTTACGCCACATTTTGGAAATGGTAACCAAATAGGTTATACTGGTACATTTTAATTTGAAAAAAAGATAAATTACTATTTTGTTTTACTTTTTCTTTCCATAGACAAATTTTTAGGTCAACTGAGAATTGAAGTGATGGTTTGTGGTTGATCCTAAAAGCAAATCAAGACGTTACAATGTAATGACAGCCTAAAAAATAAATGAAAAATTGTATTTCCTCAAAAATTAAAAACGAGTGTCATAACTCGGTGTTTTCGTGGGTATGACACTCAGAAGTCCCAGTTTGGGCGCCACAAAAGATAAAACATTGCCAAGTCACTTGGGACCCTTAAGTTGCAGGTGTTCATAGGCGGCGGTAGTCACTTACCATCAGGTGCCGCGTCTGGAAACTATGCCTTAAAAATCTTTTATATAGTAAGTGCAGCTGCCGACTTAAAGTTCAATTGTTTTTAAATTTGTAAATCACGACACGAATCATTTGCAAACCCGTATTTACTGTCGAAAGCTTCTACAGACGCCAGTTGGAAAACAAAGTAGTTTGAAGAATTTAAAGTCTTTAAACTGTCCATCCATCTTGCTAGCACAATACGTTTAGTGAATACGAGGATCACGGTAAGCTCATCCGTCATGCGGACAATGTATTGACGCATCAATAAATCTAACGATGTGAGACCGCAGAGTACGATGCGCTATCCTAAACGATAGCCGCTTTGGCTGCTTTTTCATCAGAAATGTGCAGAAGAACGTATCTTTTTACAAAAAAAATTGATGATTTGTGTCATTACGAAAGAAGACAGACAAAAAAGCGTCACACACAGTCAGGAGAACATGTATCATCCAATTATATCAGCAAGAATAAAAAAATAACATTGTTTTAACTTTTATAGCCATTAATTGTATGAAGTAGAAAAACTACGAGTATAGGCACACTTGTAAAAATACAGTAACACTGATGTTATTTCTAAGAAGGAAAAAGGATCTCATTGTGTTCGTAGATGTTTTCTTTGTTATATGCTATTAAAGACAAAATTTACAAAGTAAACTATCATTAGTGGATAATTGTATTTGATGACGTTTTTTTTTCCGCTATTGACCTGTAAAACTATTGTAAACAGTGTCCATACGTCGCTTTGATAAAGATAGCGGTTAAATAATTAAGTGACATTCGTTTAAGGTTCTTTGATCAAAGGAGTACTCATATGTTTACGTGTGGTGTTTATTTACTATCGAATATTTTTATTGTTTTTGATATGGACGGCAATATAAAACTTAAAATAAAATAGTTACTGTCATGTATTCATAGCGTATGATTTCAAATAATGTAGCTGCTAATTGGAAACTCCAAACATAGATGATAGCACAGCACCATTCTTCATCAGCCTTGCTTATCACTCGGTTATCACATAAAAATAGTTTTTACGTTGCTTTGTATGCCGTGGAAGTGGGTGCGAGGTGTATACCAGCTCAATCCCTCTATAACCTGCTTAAAGACCTTGGATTATTAAGAACTTCAGTAAGTTCTTTTCTTGAACGAATATCCCAAGCGGCATTACTAGGATAGTATAAAAATTTAGTTAGGTAGTGGGAGTAACACAGCAGACAGTGGAGGTGAGCTCTGACGCGTCGCAAGGAGTACCCCCTAAACCTACTCCTGGGTCGCAATTCTCAGTCACTGTTGAAGTCGCATATGTTGCCCCCATCCATCACGCAATGGACCCGGCACCCGCACGGTGAATCCATGGAATGATAAGAAATAGGGCTGTAATACTAAAAAGCAAGCAGTTTTACGAGTAATTGGCATATTTTTAGCGTAGTAATACGGTACATCTTTATTCAAAAAGCAGCCTTAAGAATTATTTAGTCTAGAAATTAGTATAAAATAAATATTTTAGGAGCACTGTTGTTTCTTTATGAGAAATTAGATAAAATTTACATATTCTAAAGTGGAATTCACGAATATAATTCTCAGACTTTTAGATCCGCTCAAAGGAAGCCCTCTAATCACGGTCTCTTAGACTAAGATACTTCAAATTTTCTTTCATATACCTTTTCAGGATAAATATATTTAACATTTAAAGGTAATAAATAAATATAAATTATGAAGTGAGCGAGACATGAGCTGTTTTATTTCAAAGATGTTCATCGTCCAAAGAAACGGAAAAACCTCCAGATGTGTGATAGTTTTGGACATTAGATTTATTTCTCCTATCACTATTTCTTTAAGTTTATTAAATCCTATGTGTGATTACATCTTCCATTCCTCCTTTTTCAATGTATAATATTTTGCGTTGTGTATAATATGTGTCCAATAATGTATGTGTGTATTCAGTGTATCTGAGTTTGATAGTCTTAATTCCCATGTCATCCTTAACTTCCTTCTACATCCAGCGGTTGCCTGGAAGAGATCGCAAATCGCGATCTCTTCCAGGCAACAGACAACTTTTTTGTACAAAATTAGTTTTACTTTCTTTGTTTAACTGTTTTCTAGCTCGTAAGACTCATACAAATGTAAACAAACTACTCCATTATTGTTTTTTGTTTCTTATACAATAAATGGTTATATATCTATTGTCACTCACAGTGTGATTGTTTGGTGTCATACTCTGAATGAAAAAAAAGGAACCAATATCGTTTGTAAGATATTGAATACTTTATTCCTAGATCTCCGCGTATGTATAAATCAAGTAGTCACTTCCAATCCCTTTTTAACACTTTTTGACCGACTTCAAAAGTTACGGATTTAGTGGGTTCTTTTTTGTTTTATTTGCGAGGGTGTACTTCCCGTTATGTTCAATGAAATTTTAAGAAAAACAAAAACACCTCTAACGCTGCAAAAACAAGGAATAAATAATGTAGTTTATTACAATTTATCACAATACAGGCGTATTAAAGTCAGTACTACATTTTAAATGTTTATTTTAGACATAATATTCATTTGGACTAACTACGTGGAAGTACCCAAAAATATGTTTTTAGTACGGGTTTACATTAACCCGTTATTGGTTTTTATAGTATTTATAAACATTCAGTGGTGTGCTTGAATTTACATATTTATTATGTGAAATAACGTACAAAAATAGGGAAAAGCTACATCAATATTCATGGGAAATAATAAGAACAAATGAACAAATTGTAATAAAGTATTTTCATTTCTGTATTTTCGTTTTGAAGTAACATATTAACAACACTAACTGTGTACATGTTTACGTGTGCGTGAGTCTGTCTATCAGTAACCTAAAGGATTTTTTTTCGCTTGAAAAGTAAGTTATTTGAATGTTCTTAGCTCTAGTTCAAAATAATCTTTTCAGCTGTTTGAATTTCGACTATTCCTTTCTTACCTTTCAAGAGATATGCGTAACTTGTAATGTTCTAATTAACAAGTAATTTTTACATTTACAATTAACATTAAATTACAATTAACATGTTGATTAGAACTTTACAAGTTACGCATATCCAGTGATATTACAACGACTTTCAGAAACAGTGATACAAATATTCGAATCGAATTCATTAGTATTCCATTACACTGTACGGATGGCGTAGTAGTTTAAGCGGTCACCTCGCTACTTCCCATTTCGCTGAGTGTTGTAGGTTAGATCCCCATATAGGACAACACTTTGTGTAATCCGCAAATCATTGTTTTGAGTCTGGGTGTTCTTTGTGTCCATTTCATGAAGGTTTGTAAAGTGTCCCACGACACAATATATATTCCTAGTGCGGTAAACTCCCGCACTAGGAATATATCCTCGAATTTATCCTCGAAAAACAGCATTGATTTCGATTCAGATATCAAATGCATTCTTAAAAAATAGTTGTATGTATAATATCTTTAATACTGTATTCGCATGATATTTTTAAAGGCAATCTTCGCCACTGAAACTGATAAATATTGAAGGTTCGCCTCTCACTAGCCGATATATTTTCCTGTTATTCGTAAAGCTCATGAATGCAAACACATCATGCATATTTACTACATTGTCAATGAGGTTTTAGCCACATCAGTATACGAGGGAAAACTGTGTGTTGCCATATAACTATGCAACTGTTGGGAACTGATGATGAACAAAATAAATGTTTTACGAGTATTATCTAATTAAATATTAAATTAAGTTTTGTTTTTATCATTATTTTACTTTATTAACCGACTTCAAAAAGGAGGAGGTTATCCATTCAAATGTTTTTTTTTTTTAAGTATGTTCGGGCATAACTCCGTCATGTATAGACGGATTTTCAAAATTATTATTCTAAAGGGGTTTATTCCGAAATGGTCCCATTTAAATTTCATATACTCGTATCAGATCAGAGATCAGTTTGACAGACAGACAACGGAACTCTTAAAAAAGGACAGCAAATCAACCGCGATTGCTGCCAGGTTTTTATTGGTCTTTGTTAATATTGTCTGAAGTTGGTTCAACTTTTTTTGAAAAAGATTTATTTTCCCAATGCGTTTGTAGCAGAACCATGCTTTAGCACAAATAGGTCGTCTCGACCGGAGTCCTACCAAGGCGTCTCAAAAAACCGGTGTAAGTAGGTAAGTGTAGGTAAGTGTGTTAAGTAATTTTTTCACTTCTTTTCACCGAGTTAGTAACGTCACCCAAACCAATCTCCTCTTTGATTCTGAAGAAGGAAGACTCAAAGGGTGGCAATACACTTAAGTTACTTATCGACTTAGACTTATTAGTTACTTATCATCAGGTGCTCCGTCTACATATTTGTCCTCCTAAACTATGCTAGGAGTCTTACCCCTGTGATTAGAGCCGCTAACAAGACGAGGACAATAACTGGCCACAGATAACGTGCCAAACATATTAATACTTTTAGTGTGAAGAATTTAGATAGACTAATGTGAAACAACTCTTTTCATTGTTTTTACTATTATAAACTTTATTACATATACACATACGAAGAGAAGGAAAACTTGAAACAAACCCTGTAGCAACCCGTCTGGCCAGCGTGGTATAGTAGGAAAATAACTCCTTTCTGGAGAGGCCATGTCCAGCAGTGGACTGTTATAGGCTATTGATGTGATACACCGATATCCTCTTTGGGTAGGCAGAAGCATACTAACCACCCATATCTTGCTGATTTTTATTTTAATCCCACTTATATATATGTAACTAAGCAGTTATATGTGTAGTGTATTTTAGTTTGTATTTATATGTATCGGTCCATTTCCTCAATTAAGTATAATTATGATCTTTTAACAAAAACTTAATATCTAGTGCACCTGCTCAGACATTTCCCCACCACCCAAAGGTTGACTGGGAAAAAATGCCTGTGGCATTAAGTCCACCATTGTACAGTGAGTTGTAATTTGTGCATAAAGAATTAAATAAATAAATAAAAAATAAATGTTTGTAATTGATGGTAGTTCTTACGCCGTCTACCGGGCACTTTATGATATCAATAGGAAAATTATTACATATTGAAGAAAAGTAGATAGTGAAAAGACAACTCCCGCATTAGAAATACATCTTGTGTCGCGGGGGACTTTATGTTTGTATGAAACACAAAGAATATCCAGACTCAGAACAACAATTTGTGGATCACACAAATTGTGGTTCCATGTGGGGATCGAACACAACAGTCAGCGCAGTAGGAAGTGGCGAGGTAACCGCTTAAACCAGTACGCCATCCGTGCAGGCGATGTTCGGAAAGGAATATTGTTTTCTATTATTATTATTTATTTAACTATACAAATGGATTGAAGAATATCAGCAATAGTTCCGAACACGCCACGATTGTGTACATTTATGGCTGTCTGTTGAATGTCTGAGCCCGAGTTTTTCATATACTTCTGTCTGTTAATATACAACAGTGGATAGATATAACGATAGATAGATAAAAAAACATTGTACATTCATACTTCCATACTTATATCATAAATGTGAAAGTGAATTTGTTTGTTTGTTACCGAAACCGATTTTGAAAATTCTCTCACCAATGGAAAGCAACATTATCAACGAGTAGGTAACATAGGCTACTTTTTACCGCGATAATCAAAATAGAAGTCACAAATAAAGTACAGTTGAATAAAAATCTTACAATTTAAAGTACAATTGTCAATCTTATCACAAAAAGTAATCTCCACGGCCTCCACAGTCTCGGGATGGAGACAATGACAAAATTATTTAATAAAAACATAGTGTTTGATGGCTTTCTTTGTCCCGTCCGAAAGCGATCACATTTCCAATGAGAATTAGCATAAAAAACACAAACAAAACTTTTTATAATATTACTAAAATTTTGTTAATAATGGGGAACGGTAGAAATATGATAATGTTTGTTCGTTTCTATAGACAACTCCCGCATTAGGAAATGTTCCTGTGTCGCGGGGGACTTTACAAACATACATGAGACGGACACAAAGTACACCCAGACTCAGAACAACAATTTGTGGATCACACAAAGTGTCGTCCCATGTGGGGATCGGACCCACAACACTCAGCGTGCAGTCAAATATTGAAAATGATTTTTTAAATAGAACATAGGCCCAATTAGATCTTGTCTTGTCAATTCTGACTGCTAAACCAAAGGTTGTGGGTTCGATTCCCACCCAGGCCAAATATTGTATAATTGTCAATCATTCGTTTCATGTCTGGGTGTAATTTATGATATATATTTAGTATGTTTATCCATACTAAATTTTACCACGATAACTTACATGCATGTAACCCGTCTGGCCAGCGTGGTATATTAGGCCAAAACCTCCATTCTAAGGAGAGGCCTATGTCCAGCAGTGGACTATTAAAGGCTGTTGTTGTTGTTGTACTACTAGATTTGCCCGTTGCTCTGCCAGCGTGTATGTCGGTAATAATAATAAACTAACTATCTCCATAAAAAAATATATCTTAATCGGCTTAACGGCTATTTGTTCCTATATAAATTTCCACCCCCCTTTTCACCCCCTTAAAGGATGATTTCTAGGATTAAAACTATTCTATGTCTTTTCCCGGGACTCAAACTATCTCTATACCAAATATCATCTAAATCATTTCAGCGATTTAAGCGTGAAAAGATAACATACAGACAGATAGACAGACACACTTTTGCATTTATAAAATTAGTATAGATTTAGTCCTTAACAATTCCGATGTATCATTTATCCTATTAATATAATTCAGAAACTTCAATATTTATATATCTTTATATATATAATTCTTCTGTGAGTGTGTATGTCACTGAACTTCTCTCAAACGACTGGACCGATTTTGATGAATTTTTTTGTGTGTGTTCAAGGGGATCTGGGAATGGTTTAGATTCACAATTTTGTCCGCTGGACAATGTTTTTTTAATTAATTTTTAATTTATTAGTAGTTGTTGATTTTGGAATGTTTTACATTGGATCAGACAGACGGCGCTACCATCGCAGTGTCAAATTTGACAGGACAACGTCTGTCGGGTCCGCTAGTATATATATATATATGAATGAATGGATGGCGCAGTGGTTTAAGCGGTCGCCACGCCGCTTCCTGCTATTCCTCGCGACACTGATGTGTTCCCTATTATTTTTGAATTGTAAGAGGATGGACATGCTTCGGGCCGGCTCGACCGGAGAAGTACCACGACCTCACTGAAATCAATGCATAACAAACTCAGACATTCAAGAGTTTGTCTTATTTTTATTTCTCTTGATATGCCATTTGAATTAAAAGTGCGTGGACGGCAACCTAATCTCAAAATAAAATATTAATGAAATTCATTTTGCAAAAGAAAATTTATCAACTTTACATTTAAATCAGACAAAAATAAATCCCTTTTGTTTGCGTTGATCAAAGTGCTGTAACTCAATACACTAGTATAATAAGATCGCCTTTAAAAACCATGATAATTTATTCAAAAGTAAAGTAAAAAAAGAGTGTTTTTATAATTGAGTATATGAAATTTATTTTTATTAGTGAGTCTACATAATGCATGTTGTTGTTGACTTAAAACTGTTTGAGTGCAACTGAAAAGATCATTGTACCGTTAATCAAATCAGAAGTCGTGTTAAAAACTTAAAAGTGTTAGATCAAAAATGAATATTTTATTTTTCAACGTAATACAAAGATATATTTAAATAGTAAACAGTATTTGCATCTGTTGCTAAACTATGCTATGATACCACCTACCAGTGGTTATGTCGGACTCAAACCGACTGAAAACCGCACGCCGTCTCGGGTACCAGTAGCTGGGGAACCAGGTGTACCCTGTAGACGTACCTTGGGGCATCTACGGCGGGTAGAAGACCCCCTCCCGTGTAGGAACCCCCATGTTCCCTTGGTGCTCCCAAAAGGGCACGCGCGCTCCACAGCACGTCTCGCCGCCACCCCGGCGTGCTTCTGCTAGGTTGACAGAATGCCTCACCTGTCACCCCCAGGCCTGCGCCTATTGAGGACGGAGGTCGTTCTGCGACCTCCGGTATGGTATCTCCACCTGTAAAATTTAAATCATAATAAAAGAGGAATAAAAATAAATATTAATAAATAATAAAACACATCTCAGACACTGATTCTAAACAAGACAGCGCCTGTGCTACGGTACTCAGAATGCTGACAAACATACTGATATATTACTAAGTACAATATACTATAGATAAAATTACACCCAGCATAAAACAAATAATCGTGTTCATCACCCAATAATTTATCTTGGATGGGACAAAAACCCATAAGCCCTGTCTTAACAGTCAGGATGATACTGATAGACCAAAAACTAGATACTCGTAGATGAAGTCTCCTGTTAAACGCAAAAAAAAACCTCGCCAATCAAGCCTGACACAGTCGAGAGAGTACGTTTCACTCCATGAAAACGGCCTACTATCGGGTCCAAAGCTCGAAGAGGGGGCAAACGAGCTGATGGGTCACGGTCACGGCCGGTCATAAACGCGTGATAACTAGTATGTAAAGACATCTAATTCTTATTTGTTTTACTAAAAACAATCTGTCTATCGTTTAAAATTTAATAGTGTTTTAGATAAACACAAAGATACAACTGGTAAACCCTAAAATTGTTAACTACTTGAAGTCAATTGCCTTAAAAAAATATTAATATATTTACTTCATACACGCTCAGACAAACACGCATTCATACACATAACAATTCCAACAAAGAAACCGAATAGCGACTGACACCACACTCTCAACCATCTTGAGTTGATGTCGTGGCCTCCGTCAGTTGGAAGTTTTCGTATTGTATGCAGGTGACAATTTTACTGTCAACACATTTATGTGTACATTTATGATACTTAAACTTTCTTGAATGAGCAACAATACGATGATTTGAATACACATGTTTTAAGCTTCACAGACTGAGAATGTTTTATTATAAATTTAACTAGCTGACTTCGTCTGCGTCTTTTAAAAGCAATATTTTTTTCTCGTTTTTGCAACATTCTTCATTGGTGTTAGCGTGATGATATATAGCCTATAGCCTTTCTCAATAAATGGGCTATCTAACACTAAAAGAATTTATTAAATCGGACCAGTAGTTCCTGAGATTTGTGCGTTCAAGCGAACAAACAAAAAACACTCTTCAGCTTTATAATATTAGTATAGATAGGTAAAAAGATTTGGAAACAGTTGTGTTTAAGAGTAGACTACGTAAATTTCTAGTAGATAAAACTTACTACAGTGTAACAGAATTTTTATCGGAAAAAAATTTATTTAAGTGCTATGATTTTGAATTTATTATCTTGATGTCTATTGTGGAGTTTGTATTGTATGTTTACTATTGTGTCATTACTGATTTTTATTACCTAATGTTACCTAATTAATATTATTGCGGATTGAGTCTAAAAGCATGTTTCTTAGCCTAATACAAAAAATGTTTGCAAGCCACTGGTAAAATATGGTTTAGCTTCAATGTACTGTAACACCTATCATGTATTACCCATATTTGCAAAATATTCTATTCTATTCTGTTCTTTTCTGTTCTGTTCTGTTCTGTTCTGTTCTGTTCTGTTCTGTTCTGTTCTGTTCTGTTCTTTTCTATTCTATTCCATTCCATTCCATTCCATTCCATTCTATTCCATTCCATTCCATTCCATTCCATTCCATTCCATTCCATTCCATTCCATTCCATTCCATTCCATTCCATTCCATTCCATTCCATTCCATTCCATTCCTTTCCATTCCATTCCATTCCATTCCATTCCATTCCATTCCATTCCATTCTATTCTATTCTATTCTATTCTATAGATATATCTCACACATCTCACACGCGGCTGTCTGATCCCCAACTAGAGCCTGTACTATGGTAACCAGACTGCTGATAAACATACTTATATATTTCTAAATACATACGTATTGTAGATAAATTACACCCAGACACAGAACTAATGACTGTGCTCGTCACACAATATTTGTCCTGGGTGGGAATCGAATCTACGACCTCCGGTTTAGCAGTCACGGTCACTAACCACTAGGCCAACAGGCAAGTTATTAACTATATTCAAAGAAAAATACGAAGCGATATCCTATTGATACTAAAAACGTGTAAGTTTGTGAGAATGAATATACATCCATTCCATTCAGGCCACATACGCACATTGATTGATTATGGTCTGGAATAGCACATAGACTAATTTTTTTAAGGGCAAATTACATTGACATTAAAGATAGCAAACCGCGGATAAAAGCAAAATAAATATTTTCTTGCGTTGACAAAAAGCTTTTTTTATATATACCTACATACCTGTAAGTACCTACATTATTATTGTTAATGAAATAGTCATAAATTACAAATAAATAGAGGATTGGGCATTGCCCTCGGCTACTAAACCCTAAGGATGACAAAGCAAAGTATATTATCGACAGGGAAGACACCGACGTCGACAGAGATTTCAAATAAGCATGCTCGAAGTATTGTGAATGCTATTTCTAACGTCTTTTGATAAGAAGGATTTGAGACCCCACGTGCATTCATAATAGAAGCTGTGAGACGGTCTTATACACCTTAGATATGACGTATTGTTAACGGATTTATTGAGAAAATCTAAAGAAATACACCCATACCTATGGACACATACCGTTGCTTTTAAGACTGTTTAACAGACTTTAAACAGGAGAAAGTTTTAAATTCAAGTGAATATTTCATTTTGTATATATATATATATTACGTGTTATCTTCATAAAAAAAAAAAAAAATAGAATAGAAAAATATTTATTTCATAATTACTATTTGTCATGAGTTACGCGCATCGATGTTTTTGATACTTCTTTAGAATTATACTTTCTTTTTATGTTAGAGGGACGTCCCGTCCTCCAATGAACGTCTGCAACTCAGGAGTCAGAAGGCCTTTTAGGAAGGAGTACGCACTTTTCTTGAAGTTTGAAGGTCGTATCGGTCCGGAAATAAAGCAGACGATAACCCGTTTCACATTTGGTTGTGCGAGGCAAAAAGTGTCTCATTACACATTAATTTTGTGATCAAGGCGAATATGGCTGAAAGCGATATAAAGCTATAGCCAAAATATCATTTCGAAGTTAGAAACAGGTAGTTTCTAACTTCGAAATGATATTTTACCTTGGCAGACATAGTCATATCACTGTAGTGTGTGGGATGCCCCCCAATCAACGTATTATCTACGTTGTAGCTAACTAGACCATAGTTTTTTTTCGTTAAACACACAAATTTTCTAATTTCTAGTAACCTGGTATAAAGTAAACTTTTCGTGCGACAGCTTTGCTTTTTCCACATAGAAGTCCAAACAGAGGGAGCTTGTGCTACGGGAACCCCACTCACTCGGTAAAACCCAGCGAAAG
Organism: Arctia plantaginis; assembly: GCA_902825455.1. Taxonomy (NCBI): domain Eukaryota; kingdom Metazoa; phylum Arthropoda; class Insecta; order Lepidoptera; family Erebidae; genus Arctia; species Arctia plantaginis. The sequence goes on from CADEBD010000288.1 coordinate 711,731, forward strand.
AATTGCCTAACACCGGTTATGATACCGGGATGCCAAAGCACGGCTCTAATCTTAGGGCAGAGAACTCAATCAGCGGCAAGACATTTGTGGTTTTTTAGTTACAGGTGTCAACTTACCATAAAGTGACCATTTTGTTCGTTTGCCACCCTATACATGACATAAAAAACCTCTATGACTGCACAAACGAGAATATTTTCTTTTTGAATTTACATTAATACTGCCATAATAATATTATAAATGTGAAAGTGAGTTTGTTTGTTTGTTACGCTTTCACGACTAAAATACTAAACCAATTTAGAAAATTCTTTTACTAATGGAAAATTAGATTATCAGCAAATAAAATAGGCTAATTTTTACTGCTAACTGACTATAACAGACTTACGCGCGGGAAAAATCAAATATTTACTTTTAAATTTAATAATAATATAATATAATTTATATATTTTCTTTAAAAACAACTATTTTTACAAAGTATCCTTGCCAAATTTTATTTAAATTGGTACAACAGTTTAGCCGTGAAAGCGTAACAAACAGAGTTAATTTCGAATTTATAATATTTTTTTTACTGCTAACTGACTATAACAGACTTAAATCAAATATTTACTTTTAAATTTAATTTAATTAATTACTTAGGACTTACTTAGGACCTGAATGCCCAACCAACAATTTTTGTTCGTTTCCTGACACCCGTTTGTTAGCACTAAAAGAAGGTGTCACTGCGATTGGACAGTCTCAGTTTACGGCTCAGTTTTAATGATCATAGCTAGGAAAAAGCTATCACTCCAAGAATAATTTAAAACAAAATGTTCGAGTAATACCTACTAATATTATAAATTCGAAATTAACTCTGTTTGTTACGCTTTCACGGCTAAACTGTTGTACCAATTTAAATAAAATTTGGCAAGGATACTTTGATTCTTGAAGAAGGCCATAGGTTCTTTCCTGTGATAACCGACATACACGTAAAATCTAGTAACACAAGCATAATTGAATAATAATAATAAACTAAAACACTTTACGCTTTTGTTACAGTACGCTTACAGTTTGTGAGTAGACTGCTATTTGCTCCCAAACTAACGGAGCATACATAAAATATTAAAATACATTACATACATTACACAAATGACAACCACACAAAAACCACACTATTATGAGTCCTGCGTGCGAAGTAAATCCGCAAACACTGACTGCTAAATCAGAATTACTAATTATTATGCCAAAAAGCCAGTAAAAAAATATTTTTCTTTCAAAATCGTATGTTGATTATCAGTTGAGATTATAAATATGAGCGTTTTCAAAAATTCGATTTATAATGTAGTTGAAACTAGGATGAGGATTCAGATCTTTTAATAACTATAATTTAATTCAATAAATTCTCTTAAACTTTCGAAGTTATTTATTAACAATTTCGACATACCAACTTCCATGAACATACATCATGGTAAATGGTAAGAAACTGAATTCTTCACTCCTTAATTTTTCACCCTTAGGGACGGATTTTTATAGTGATAACTTCCTATGGGAGGATAAACCGCTTCGTTACGTAACGCGTTACAGCGCCAGTCTGTCAGGCTTCCCTTTCTCACACGCATACGGCAGCGGTAGGCAGGCTCCTCCTCTCTCACTCTAACCCACAGCGGTAGCCGTATTTCGGACAGACGTTTTACATAAAACTAAAGAAATAACCTAAGCTTTTCTCAAGTTAAACAATTTCAATATTAAATAGTTCAACTTAGACACGTTTAAGTTATCACTTCTGTCATCTCTCGTCGTGTTTTTGGGCGCGAGAACTTTTAAAAGACGGACGGTTGAGGAATAACACCAGAAACTGGAGTGCATCTCTGTTCTTATTACATTTACACTTAAAATATTAAGTACACCACTGTCTCGTCTCTGAGAAGTTCTTCGGAACTGCGTCTTCTCTGTCACTTTGAAACTTTATGAAATGATATTTCGCAGCAACTTTCAACACATTAAAAGCCCGGTAGAAATTGTACCTTACTACTACTTGTAATAACTAGAATTTATTTTGAAGAACAAACTTGTGACTAAGTTTACCTGTCATTTTAATATCAGTTTGAATTTCACCAAATTAATTCATTCATTCATTCAGTAAAAGCAAGATAATTAATAATGTACAGATTAATATTGAACAGGTTCCTAAACAGTGTCTACTACAAACACAACAGATGTTTCGTTTTACGTAGGCGGAATTAATGTATGGCTTAAATATATACGAAAAAACTTAAGCAACCTTTTTTTTTTAAGTGTAATAGGCGGAATGCGGGAACTGCTGTTATTAAGACATCAGAAGCTTCCTAGCGCCTGCTCGCAACGGCGCGGACACCACCTTCGGGTTCATTGTCTCCAGCAGTGGACTAGTAAATGCTGTTGATGAAGAAATATATACCATACTATGTACCTAACTATGTATGATATAGTTCTGTAGTTACAGCTAACCAAATATATTTCGTACTAAGGAAAATAGACTCCAGGAAGATTAAAAAGTAGCTGATAGTAGAAACAAACTAAAACGTCCCTCTCAAACTTATTAACACGGAGCAAAATCTAAGAAGGGTTAGAAAACTAATTTGAACCCCAAAAGCAATAATCTGGTCGTGTAACTGTGAAAGCCAAGCGCCATACGAAGGCATTACGAACGTTGCGATAGTGGCGCCCCCTATCGAAATAATTGAGAGATCTCGCTGAGTCCGTAGATACTATAGCCGGATGAGTCAAAGATGGAGTCTAATGTTTATAGGGACTCCGTTTTAATAGGGAAAGTTTTCTACTACGGTTAGAGTGATTGGAAATCTATATATCTAAGCGAATTTATTACTAAGATTATACTTGTAGACATGTTATGTATAGACATAAATAGTTATAATGTAACATAGTTATAATGGTACATCGGTCTATTGGTAAGGTTGACCTCTACTAGACATCTTAAAACCTAAATTAAGAGAGTTTCTCAGATGTAAGGATTGATGTTGTTTTATTGTTTAAATAATACATATTATTAATTCTTCTATATTCTAACATTTCAGAAGCAAGTCACATAGAATTGGAAAACTGAATTTGTTATCGCATTAAGCATTTCAAAATACTTATTTTTATTTAGCGTGTTGCTTATTAATCGGGTGTTCTTTGTGTCCATTTCATGTAAGTTTTTTAAAGCCCCCCCCCCCCTCTCCCCTCTCCGACAAAGGATATATTCCTAATGGGGGTTGTCTTTTTTTAATAAAATAAATAAATAGTAATGTTATCTTCAATTCATGAAAACAGTAATAACTAACGCCAATAATATAATGTTGTTTATTAAAACTTATTTAAATTTCTTATCGAAGTGCGAATCATGATTATGAGGCAAAGAAGTGTTCTATTTTTTGGAAGTTTTGGCGTACCATACCACGCTGGCCATACGGATTGGTATAGGTTTTGATTCAAGTTTTTCTTCCGTTTACAGTGCTGTTGTCCTGCAGAGTTTGCTCCCTTAGTTGGTTCCTACGAAACCCACGAGATGAATAGGGGTGGTGACACTCTGTATTATTAATCCGTAACCATACGGACAATTTCTGCAGGATTTCGAAACTTAATTCTGCAGGTTCATGCTTAATGCAGATTTAGAAGACTCGTCCAGATAGATGAGTCCAACTTTGACGAAGACGGTGTAACCAATTACCACAACGCTCATTATTGGGAGCTATAAGCAATGAAAAATCGCAATAAGAGAAGGATATATGTGACCGGTTGGTAAAAATAGGCTTGCCTCCTAAATCGACGGCCGGATGGCATAGTGGTTTGTGTAACGGACTGCTACGCTAAAGGTCACGGGTTCAATGCGCGCTCAAGTCAAACATTTGGTCTTTGTGATTTTATGTATAATATGTATGTGTTTGCAGAAAAAGAGTACGAGTATTTATGTATATAAATCAATTGTCTAATACCCATAGTCCAAGCTCTGCTTAGTTTGGGACTAGATGGCGTTGTATGAATGTGGTAGAATACTATTATTATTATATTATTAAAACCTCTTCGGGGATAATTATGTGTTTGTGTTTTATGTACAAAATAATCGTTCAAATTTGATATGTTCAATAGATATTACGGTTAAACAATCAAAAATACTGCTACTTAAACTTTATTATATGAGTAATAAAGTATAAACTCAAATGTTAACGTTTTAAAAATAAAATAAAACGTCATGAAACGTTTAAAATTAGTTTTAAAAATGAATGAATAGTAGCAATGAGTAGAGTTCGAGAGCTCTACAGTCCGTTGCAACTTTATAGGAAAAATGTTCCCGCTCTGGGTTGCAACTTGTGTCAAAGAATTTCTCTTTAACGATCAAACTCCTCATTTGCTACCGTATTGAGTGTCTCATTCAAAGGGTTTTTTGTTTTATATTGTTTAACTTTTATATACCGTTCTAATACCTACAATCGTAATAGATTTATTCTCTATATCTGCCTGTTAGATTGGTTATAATTATACGTTGTTTCTTGTATCTTGTTTCAAACTTCTGAAAAATCGCAAGTCCTTCGGTATTAATTTCGGTATTTAGATCAAAAATCTAATGATGTAAAATATCAGTTTTATTTTTCTAATAATATTATTCCGTTATGTGCTTGAAAAATAAGTTTGATAAGAGAGAGCAAAGATATTCAAAGCCGGAAGAAATCTCTGCTGTCTTATCTACTTGAAAATCAACACGGTACTAGAACAGAAAAAGCAAACATTCAATGGACCGTAACTGTAAATGGTAAAACTTGCGGCAAAAACTATTGTTATTTTAAGCATGTTTAAGTTTTCATTTTCAGGTATTAATGAGACGGCAGTCGTGGCCGAGCGGTTAAGGCGTCTGACTAGAAATCAGATTCCCTCTGGGAGCGTAGGTTCGAATCCTACCGACTGCGGAAATATATTTGTATTTTTTTAATATGCTTTTGGTTTATTTAATTAACATTTTATTTTAAATTGTAATATATTATAAAAATAATAATAACGTTGTTTAGTTACAGAACTCGGGTTGCACGCACTCAAGATATTTCAAAAAATTAAAATTATCACTACTGTATATACTTCAAGGAAAAATAATCACAGACTTCCTTAAAGGAAAAGTGGAGATCGTCTAGCATAAATCGAATGGAAACAGGTAACTCAGTCGCCTTATGGTGTGGGAACCTTCGCACTCAGACGCCTGCTGTGATAAGGTTGTCTCTTATACGGTAGACAGAAAAAAATATAAATTACACTAATATAATAAAACATGAAATTTCTAAATACATGTATGTACATGACATGTAAAACAAAGACGGGTTAGTTACACCATTTATAACACAAGAATGGTTGGAACGACTATCATATATTATTTTTTGGATTTCTTTCAACGCGAATAACAGAATAACTATAAAAATACTTTAAAAATTTCATAAAAATAATAATGAATGAAATTCATTTTCTCACACATCGTGTATGAAATCTAACACGGATTGGGAATCGAACTTACGGTCTCTGGCTCAGAAGTCAGGGTCACTAACAATTAGACCAGGGATTCCTAAACTATTTTGGGCAAGAGACCCCTTTTCTAAAAGGAACTGATACCTCAGACCCCCACAGCCAAGTCACTGCACGTTTATCGACTTCTTGAGTTGTTTTAAAGTATAAAAATGATACTTTCTACTATTATATAAGTGATTCTTATATCAAGTTGGGATACCTACACCCGTACCTGTAACACAACTAATATTGTTAAAAAGTTTCAAATTAATTCAAAAAGAATTTGTGTTAATTAAAAGCGGTTCGAGTATTATGGGTTAATACCCACATAGGACAATACTTTGTGTGATCCACAATTTGTTGTTCTAAGTCTGGGTGTTCTTTGTGTCTGTTTTATATTTTTGTAAAGTCCTCCGCTACACAGGATATATTTCTAGAGCGGGAGCTGTCTTTGTATACACAGGGTATACATATTCCTAGACTAGGGTAGACTGCACGGATGACGTAGTGGTTTAAGCGGTTACCACGCCGCTTACTACTACGCTGAGTATTATGGGTCAATGCCCACATGGGACAACACTTTGTATGATCCACAATTTGTTGTTGCAAGTCTGGGTGTATACTCGTATTTAATCTATTTTTGTATTGGATAGAGTATTTATCATCAACAGGTAATTTAACATCACGCTAGTGAGTATTCTTAGGAAGGAGCCGAGCAGTGATCATAAAATAAAGAGAACAGCTAGCACCAAATAAATCCTCCTAACAACACGTAATCAACAGTGTTGGATAATCAATGTTATTATCATATTATCTGGCCATTATCGCCTGCGGTCGTGCTGTTATTTATTGTTATGTTAAAATTTGTCGCCGAATCTCATTTGGTTATTAAAATTATTTCGGGCAAATTGCTTTTACCAGATTTTATTAAATATATTCATATAGCAGTGTTGATTTCGAAGTTATTTAGTGATAACTTTTTGAACGTTAAATCGTTAGTTTCTTGTGCAGATGGTTTATACTAAGTTCATGTATGGACTATACTAATAGCGATTCTCTCAGCTCACCTTTAAATACAACCCTGATTTAATATTAAATCCTTGAAAATTATGTTATTACAGGTCTTTAATTTATAACGATTGATTGATTGACTGCACGGATGACAGTGATTTAAGCGGTCACCTCGCCGCCTTCTACTGAGCTGAATGTTGTGGATTCGATCCCCATATGGGACAACACTTTGTGTGAACCACAAATTATTTTTCTGAGTCGGTTCTTGGTGTCCGTTTCTTGTACGTCAGTAAAGTTCCCCGCGACACAGGATTAGTGTCGAGTGGGCCAGCAGTCTATTTAAAAAACAATTAGTGTTGTCAGGATGAGAAGAGGTTTTAAAAAGACAATCTAATCAAAGCGATGATAAGTCATCTTCTAATCATCTCCTGTAATTTAGGCAACTGGATCACCCACAAATTAAAAAGATCTTTAGTGCAGCTACAGTTCACATATCCAATCGTGATTCTAAAGCTCACGTCAAATAATACCCATCTCTAGTACCGTTAATACCATATAATTGAAGCAGAAATGTTTGGTGTGATAGTCACCCATTCAGGTCACTACTAAGCATTGTTTGTGCTAGATACGCACTAATTACAATGTACGTCGATATCCTATAATGCCTATAAGTGCTAATTATCTACGCTACATTGGAGCCTCCTGGATACTGCCTTAATAAATGGTTACTATTAAACTGATTGGTGATCGTAGTATGACAACAAATGCTAATGAAATTGCTCTGCTATACAGGGTGTAAGTGTACAAATACAGGATTTCTAGAAGCAGAAACAAATATAGTGCGGCAGGTATAGGTATAGCCACTAATATAAATCGGGCTGTAAGAGACATCGTAACGAATACTGAAATAGTGTATTCAGACCATGATTCTAAGTCGAAAATCATTGGAATTTTCTGGCGGAAAGTTCATATTTTGTTATAATTTTCCATTATTTTTTTGATTAAAAATGTTATTACAATGAGTAAACAGAACATTTTGCCGATTTTTATTTAATAAATATCGCATACTTTCAAAAACTGCAATGTAATTAAAAAAGTCGAAGCGCGCGGGGCCTCCCTTCCGGCTGCCAACTTGTGTTAGTGTGCGTAGACTGTTTGCACGGAGTACACGTGTAGTTATTACTTTTGTGCGATACCTACGAGAAATGACATTTGACAGCTGATTGCATAAAAAGTTTAATTTATCGGAAGAAAATTACAATGATTTTAGACTCAGAATGATGCTCTGGATACAGTATTTCAGTATTCGTTACAATGTCTCTTACACCCGATATATATTAGGAGCTATACTTGCCGCACTATATTTTTTTCTGCTTCTAGAAATCCAAAGTAAAAATAGTTTTAGTTACTTATTTTAACATTAGCTATCTGCCAGTAACAGTCCCGTGGAAATCGGTCAAACTGTAGAAAAATAGATGTGACGGCAACGCGCCTGTCACACTTGAACTTGACTCATCGTCATGTACACCCATGGAGTGCGTAAGTCACTTACCCTATGTTATAAAAACAAACAGATAAGTACACTTTAATATTCAGTGGCATTCTGCAAAAAGCTGTTATTGTGACATTATACACACTGTAATTTAATTTATTCGTGTGGATGTAGTTTTTATGTTTAATGTTATTACCTTTTTATTTTTATTGAGCAATGGATCACACAACTTTTGTTCTGTATTAACGCAGATAAGCCTACTGTCCCATATGTCTGCAATGCACTTTTATATAAACTTTTCAATGAAATATTTATAGAATGGATAATTTATTATAACTGCACCTTTTTAATGTTTATTTTAATAGCACATGAGCTAGTCACTACAAATTCATTAAATATATTCTGTTAATATGTGCGTAAGTTGATTTTCTTTTTATTTCTACCGTCCTACATATGGGACAGTAGGCTTATCTGAGTTAATGGAGTACTCACATTGTGCAGTAATGTTACAGGTTAGTGATTGTGGTACTCAATAAAAATATTCTCGTCTCAACCGTGATTTAATATTTAATCCTTGATAACTATATTATTACAGATCTTAAATCTAAAACGATTGATTGATTGACTGCACGAATGGCGTAGTGGTTTAAGCGGTCACCTCGCCGCTTCCTACTACGCTGAGTGTTGTGGGTTCGATCCCCACATGGGACAACTCTTTGTGTGATTTACAAATTGTTGTTCTGAGTCTGGATGTACTTTATGTCCGTTACATGAATGTTTGTAAAGTCTCCCACCATACAGGATATATATCTAGTGCGGGAGCTCTTTTATAAAAAGAAAAAAAGTGATATAGTTACATTACGTTACAGGTTAGTTATGTAGTAATATAACAGTTCTAGTCGCAGAGGGCCTAGCAACTCAACAATTTAACATAATATTTGATAGACTTTCTTAGACTCAGAAACATGTCTAAGAACACAGAGTTTTTAAATGGATCATTGATAGTACAGATGTTGACTACCGTAAACTTATTATTTAATTGTACCGGAAAGGACTCCTTGTGGGTGACTCCTCCCTAGGGACGTGTCACGAACACTGGCCAGGGGATAACGCATGCAGAAGCAGGCCTCTGACGTGTTCCATGTGTGATGACTAGTGAGGGCTTCTACACGAAAAAAAATTTATCGAGAATAAACAGTTTTCAATTGAATTAAACGCCGGTGTGAAGGTTAAAATGAAATCAAAAAACACGTTCACCGGCAAACAATTGAATTTCCGTACAATATTTACAAAGCTGACAAAGTGCCACAGGCTACTCCCATTCGTCCACACAATAGTTTGTCCACTGCGCACTAGTGGGCATTAAACGCATCGCCACAATCAGCGAGGCTCGTTAAGTATAATTCGATCGCCCACCGCCGCTTTCCCGCGTACTAATCACCCCTACATTTACATACAATTCATTTGTTTTAAACTAGTGATGTCACATCCACCGATTTACACGCAAACGTTTGCATTGAAAAATCTTTGGCAACTGATAAATGGATTAGATATAAATCTGGATTTAGGGATTATTTCAGAGTAATTTACTCTCTCATTTGATTTGACTGTAACGCTTGCTAGTTTTTTCAATTACACGTGTATTTACGGGAGTTTAGACACGTCACAACAAAATTTTAGCAACACCATAACCACTTTAAATGACGATAACCATGATTACGTTACCTCGATCAGCACTCAAGTAAAAGTTATCAAACTTAAAACGCCTAGACATATCACCCCATCATTGTCCGCCATTTTTAGGCAGCCCAATGGCGTGGCACCATCGGTGCAGCTAACCACATTAATGCCTCTCACTTTGTCACTTAATGTCTGTCACTTTTTAAATTATGGACTATTTTATAAGATGCTTCATTGTGGTTTCCCTGTATTTTTATTAACAATATCCGCATGGTTCTAAGTTCGATATGCTTGTGTTAACGTTAAAATTTTGACAATCGCTACCTGCTATACTAAACTTCGGACTTAACCCATCCTACCTAAATAAAAGAAATTTACTTCAGTAATAAATATAATGAAAAAATTAACACTTCAAAGTTTGGTAAGAAAGTTCGCCGAGAACATTTACACTTCGCCAAGCACCAATACATCAATAAGCACTGAGTTCAGATAGTCCTTGGTTTATAAAACTTTGCTTCTTGTGGAATGGCAAAGTCAACTACATCAGCTCTCAGAACTGACTCACATCCTATATATCATCTAATTTATTGCAGTTTCAAATTACTATGCTGTTAGTTACATGTTGCTTAAATATTTAGGTCTAAGATCCAATAGTTTTTGTATTAAAAAGCAAGCAAGAATGTATAAACTTCACTTTGCAATTTTTTTCATTCACTTTTTTCTTACAACAACAGACTTCTTACATTACCGTGTGTGTCAGTATGATCGTTATGAGATCCTGAATTGAATCTTAAAATCTTGTCGCTATTAGTTAATTCTCCCTGTTCCAAATTTACATATTGGTCTCCTTTTTTTAATGTAATTAACCGTACGGAGTATTTGAGCAAACACTACAACACTAGATGTTGATAAACAAATGAACTAACAGAAGATTTTCAAGAGAGATTGATGTTTCAATCAATCACATTTTAGACACATCACTATTAACTGCCCTGTGAGCTCCCACCATCCGAACTGACGCTGTGCGATGAATTTAGCGGGCGATTGTTTCACGCCATTTTAGATGTTACTGCATATTAGTTTTAGAACAAACAAAGTAAATTTTTGTTTATAGTAGTCTACCTACCAAATGATGAACACTTGAAATCATGTAATTATGTTTACCAACATGCTGCTCGCTGGTAAAGTAAAAATTCAACATTCTTTATTTATCTAGTCATCATGGAACTTAAGTGAATAAATGTACTAATATTAATAATATTTTCACACACGGCCGTCTGATCCAAAACTAGGCAGAGCCTGGACTATGGTCACCAGACTGCTGATAAACATACTTATATATTTCTAAATGCATACATATTATAGATAAAATACATCCAGACACATAACAAATGACCGTGCTCATCACATAATTATTTGTTCTGGGTGGGAATCGAACCCACGACCTCTGGCGTAGCACGGTTACTAACCACTAGAGTCAGTCAATTATTTTGATCCCAACAATATTTTCAATTGTTGCATTGCTATGTCTTATTCTTTTGATGTCTTATTCTTTAAAAAGACAACTCCCGCATTAGGAATATATCCTGTGTCGCGGGGGACTTTACAAACATACACGAAACGGACACAAAGAACACCCAGACTCAGAACAACAACACCCACAACACTCGGCGTAGTAGGAAGCTGCGTGGCGACCGCTTAAACCACTTCGCTATCCGTGCAGTCAAATATTTACCAACAGCATCATCTTCAGCCGTTTTTTACATTTTAAAGGTTTTATAAAGCTAGCAAATAAAATAGAAAAAATAAATAGGCAGGAAGATAGATTTATTCATTGTAATAAATACTTCAATACCACACACTAAAGTTTATTTCAATGCTACTATATTACAATCCCACCACATCAGTTGAAGTAACTTACCTCACTTGTTCACACCTTGCGTTCATGACATGTAATCCTACACCATAACCACTAATATATGGTGCCTACGGCTTATCCTATGTATTAAATTAAACCCTAATGCCATCCGATAAACCAATATGTACCGATAATTGATGGGATACATGTGGAATGTCCATTAAACTACATAGGTAGAAGTCAAACCTACTTTCTGTTCATTGCATTTTCTAGAGCTATCGCGTCTACTGCTTGGATTTTAACCATAATCATAATAATAATAATACTAATAATATTTTCACATACTTCACACACGGCTGTCTGATCCCAAACTAGGCAGAGCCTGTACTATGGTAACCTGACTGCTGATAAACATACTTATATATTTCTAAATACATACATATTATAGATAAAGTCAACCCAGACACAGAACAAATGACCATGCTCATCACACAATTATTTGTCCTGGGTGGGAATCGAACCCACGACCTCTGGCATAGCAGTCATGGTCGCTAACCACTAGACCAACAGGCCAGTCTTCAAAGTATTCTTCAAGTATTGAATTTTTTAACCATTGAACTAAATAACTTAAACTAATAAAGTAAAATATTAACTTGAAAGACTTGACACACATCCCTCTGATTCTTGGCTTGGACTGTGGCACTAGATTGCTAATAAATTTTAATAATAATAACCTCTCAAATCTCACACACGATCGTCTGATCCTAAACTAGACATAGTCTATAATGTGGTAACCAGACTGCTAATAAAAATACTCAACTTGTGTATTATTAAAAATCATCATCATCAACAGCCTTTACTAGCCCACTGCTGGACATAGGCCTCTCCTTAGAAAGGAGCTTGTGGCCCACAATACCACGCTGGCCAAACGGATTGATATAGGGTTTGTTTCAAGTTTTCCTTCTCTTTGTAGTGCTGTTGTCCTGCGTAGTTTACTCCCTTAGGCTTTTACGACACCCATGGGATGAATACATCTGGTGACATTCTGTATTCTAAATTCGTCCCCACACGGATTATTTAAAACACACATATGTATATTATAGTTAAAATACCCCTGACAACTGATTGTGCTGATCATACGATTACTTGTACTGTCAATGGTAATTCAGTTGTCGTATAATAATAATGAAAACAATCATTTATTTTCGGGCCATAGTGATAAAGTCCATAGTGTTAGTGAATTAGTAACAATTCATTTATAATTCAGTTAGTACTATTATTATGATTATATATTTTTTTATCATACCTATAACAAACTTAGCCCAAATAGGACAGTCGAAGCAATGACTTTCAGAATGCTGTGGTTGGCGTTCCGCAGACGCTGTAAGATGGAAGCTATTTTTTTTACGAATTATCGCCTTTATTATGTATTTCGGCAAACATTCCAGAAGCGCTACAGCGTCTCGGCAGCCCCAACATTCTGAAAGCGTTGTTATACTGAATACCTAGTGTCGTAATACCCTTTAAAACTGTCGTGAGGTGAAACCGGTCAAGTTTAATAAAAAATATATTGTGGAACAGTATAAGTGACCTAATTCAATATATTGCAAGTTCCACCAAGTGCAAGTCAACAGTATGAATACAATTACTTTTAGATGGTGGGTACCGTACCCACGAGCTCCGTCTCAGCAGTCTCGACCACTGACCATTAGACTAACGAGCCTGAATCATTACAAGTAGGCAAGATATGAGGTATAGAACGTCCAAAGCTTCTTATAACAACCGTTTTCGCTTGTTTATGTGTTGATATGTTTCACTAATTTTTATAAATAATTTATTCGTTTATTTATCTTTTGATTGAAGTATTGAAGTATTATATATTATACAGATATTAAATACATTTCGGTATAACAATGGCGGTCTTATCGCTCACGGCGATCTCTTACAGACAACCTTTATACGGATATTGTAAAAAAAAAATTAAGGTAGCCTGGGATGTTCTATTACAACAAATTGAAAAAATAAATAAAAAATACTAATAATAAACATAAGGTTACTAATATATACGTTTACAGTATATTATACATACAACAGATTTAAATACATACAGGCAGAGGTACATATAATATACAAATTCCTCTATGATGCCAAGTAATGATTTGTGACTAGCTTTTTAAATGTTTGCAGTGATTTGGCTTGCCTAATTATTTATTAAATATATTTTATTAAAAAAAAACTACATGAGCTTCTTCTACACACAATTACAATTTTTTTTCATGGGTTAATTTTTGGAATCTAACGAATCACTATAATATCAAATGGGTGACCAAATGGTCACCCATAAATAGGAAAATAAAGAAAATCACACGTACCCTAAATCGTTACATTCTTTTCTTGAGCAATCATGGATTATGAACTCTGTGTTGTAGATATATTTTTAGGGGTATAAAGATACCAAGAGAGGGGAGGCACTTCAAGAGCTGTTGAATAAAAAAACCCTAACTTTCACTCCATCAATTGTCGCAACCCAAGCAGCAGGATAGCGATAAACTTGTAAGTATTATACAGAGATGTCTCACAGCCTCTCAACAGATGTCTGATGGCTGAAGTAAATATAGACAGTTTAAAATGCACGCAACTGGCTAAACAAGCTCAACTACAACCTCCCGCTGTGTCCGTGGAATAACGCACAATATTTGTCCAGCTTTTTGTTTCATTCATTCATTTCAAGGCTAGCTTTTGAAACTGTTTTTTGATAATAAAAAAGCTTTTTAAATGAGTTGTTGAGCGTTTGTTTAGAGCGATTAAAATATGATAACTAGTTGTTTATCGAAGAGTAACGTGCTCTGAATGTTTGGATTTTGAATTTCAATAACTATACACGATGTGGGGGACGTCGTAACGAATACTGAAATGGTGTATTCAGGTCATATAGTTAAACCGCCGTAAGCTTGGCCCTCCTGATGGTTTGCGGGACGCGGGGCGGGTGATGCGCTCGGCTATACATGACACGATGTACTAACTCGATATCTTCAGATTTATTTGTTTGAGATTTAATCTACACACGATGTAATAAAAATCGAATTTATTTCCATGTGTTATAATGTCAGTGTATTGTAAGTTTTTATGATTAATTTTAAAATTTAATACTGTAAAATAATTTTAATAAAATCACCTTATCTGCATCATGTAAATTATATTCAGATACAATTTAAAATATTCTTTATTAGAACTTTAACAGTAGAATCTCTGTAAGCCGAACTTCAAATTTTTAAATCTTTTTGTGACGCAGAGTCGGCAGATTATCCATGTTGCAAAATAATACCGTGTGTAGCAGTTTTAAGAAAAATAACACGTACAGCCATGTTTTCACGTCAGTCACCCAAAATAATTCAATAAATACCGCATACGGTCAAAAACTGCAATGTCCGCGCGGGGCTTCCCCACCGGCCGCTATCATGTGTTAGTGCGCGTGGACTATTTGCACGGAATACAAATATAGTTATTCAGCAGAAAATTCCCATGATTTTCAACGCAGAATGATGGTCTGAATACACTATTTCAGTATTCGTACAATGTCACTTACATCCTGTATAGAATAACATCTCCCACTTTCATTATAAGCTTGAAACACATTATTAATCAAAAAGATAATGAACTATTAAAATCTTAGTGCAAAACAGATGATATTGTGTCGGCCTGTGTCAATCTTTAACCACCCGTTTTCAAATGGACGAGGATTAAGATATTTATAACAACAGGTAGTATGTTGTATCTCTTATTTTCAGTTAAGAAACACTGTTTTCTTCGGAACGTAAGTTTAGGAATACGGAGTGTCACCACCCCTTTTCATCCCGTGGATGTCGTATATGAGAGCTAAGGGAGCAAACTACACAGAACTACAGCACTGCTAAGAGAAGGAAAACACAAACCCTATACCAACCCGTCTAGCCAGCTTGGTATAGTTGGCCATAACATTCTAAAAAGAAGGTTGTCCATAACCTTCTCTTTAGAATCAGGTCCAGTAGTGGAATATTTAAGGCTGGTGATTAGAAAGTGTTGCGTGATGTGATGTATTTTTTTTTTTAAATTATGAATCAATAAGTTTGTATACATTTAAAAAAATTAAAAAGCATTAAATCGTACGAAATCTTCTTGTTTTGCTAAATTGTGTATTCTATGTGTCACAAACTTTATAACAAAAAGAACTGTTTCCGCCCGGGATCGAACCGGGGGCCTTGTGCGTGTGAAGCACACGTGATAACCGCTACACTACGGAAACATGACGAAAGTTTTTAAAACTTGCTATTAGAGTTTTAAATTACATTCACTCTTAATATTACAAAATCTATTAATTTGTTCTATTGTTAGACTGTAATATATTAAATAATTTGGTCCAATTACGTAAGTACCCCTACGCAATTTAATTTAATGCACAATGCATGTTAGTTATTAAAATTAATTCATTTGAAACACATTATATTTTGTTAATGTGTAATGACGGGTATGGTTGTTCTAGCGGTTATTGACCCTGACTGCTAAGGCGGAGGTCGTGGGTTCGACTCCCACCCAGGACAAATATTGTGTGATGAGCACAGTCATTTGCTCTGTGTGTGGGTGTAATTTATCTATAATATGTATGTATTTAGAAATATATAAGTATGTTTACAAGCAGATTAGTTACCATAGTACAGGCTATGTCCAGTTTGGCATCAGACAGCCGTGTGTGAGATGTGTGAAGTTATTATTAACTGTTTTTTTAGCGTAATAATACAACGATATAAATGGATGACACAATTCGGCCACAATGGTTCAAATTCTGTTTCAAACGAGCTGATGATTCACCTATACATATTATACATAGAATACACCAAATCTACGAAACAAATAGTTGCACATCATACAAACATTTGGTTCGAGCCCGGAATCGAATCCGAGACCTCAGCACAACAGTCGCATACGCTACCACTGCACCGCCTGTTAGTTAATATGCATGCACGGATGGCTTAGTGGTTTATGGGGTCGCCACGCTGCTTACTACTACGCTGAGTGTTGTGGGTCCGATCCCCACATGGGACTACACTTTGTGTGATTCACAAATTGTTATTCTGAGTCTGGGTTTTCTTCGTGTCCATTTCATGTATGTTTGTAAAGACCCGCGACACGGAAATTATAATTAGGAAAACTGCCTGTTGTCTTTAAAAATAAATAAATAATAATAAACTGCGTGCGTCGACATGTACCATTTAATATATATATCATCACTTGTATCATATACTTCTCTTTAGTCTGTCAACTGTCCAATAATATTACGACATTCAAGACACAGCGCTATTCTGACTCACAAAGGATTGTATTACGTACCATCAGCATTCAAATTTCATAAGCTAGACAGACCAGACAGATCCCCGCCCACTAAATAGAAATCAAGGGTTAAATAATTCTTGTGATAATTAATATATTAGGAGGACAGAATGTGTTATAATATTCACGTATACCCTTAATTATTCTCAATAACAGGTACATGTACTTCAGGTTACCTCACTATTTACCTCAACCGCTATCTCTCTTCATTCCGTGACAAACATTCCGTGTGGTGACGGATTAAGAATACGGAATGTCACCACCCCTATTCATCCTGTGGGTGTCGTAAGAGCCGACTAAGAGAGCAAACTACTCAGAACAACAGCACTGCAGAAAGAAGGAAAACTTGACATAAACCCTATACCAACCCAGTCTGTCCAGCGTGGTATAGTAAGCCAAAACCTTTCTAAGGAGAGGACTATGTCCAGCAGTGGACTGTTAAAGCGATGTGTGTGATGTTGATGTGATGTGTGTGATGTGCTATCTCTCTGGAATAGTATATCTAGTAGTAATAGAGACCCTATTACTACCTATACCTATTACCACTAGATATGTGTATGTATATACTAAACTAGTATAAATACTAGCTGTAAAATAACACTCTGAAATCACTATGAAATAACACTATTAAGGTAAAGTTTAAGAGGTCGCCACGCCGCTTCCTACAGCGCCGAGTGTTGTGGGTTCAAACCCCACATGAGACGACACTTTGTGTCATCCACAAATTGTTGTTCTGGGTCTGGGTGTTCTTTGTGTTCGTTTCATTTATGTTTGTAGTCCCCCGCGATACAGGATATATTCCTAATGCGGGAGTTGTCTTTTTTAGAAAAAATAAAAAAAAGCTTTTTTTTATTATCTGTCCGTCATTTATTTTCTTATTTGATAACGTTCTGGGTCTGGTTCTTGACTTGACTTGTAAAAAACTGTCTAAAGCTTAAAAAGTATCTACATATAAATATGCTCACACATCATCATGACACGAACCCTTTTTTTTTTTTTTTTTTAACGTGTGGAAATCCCCTCGGACCGTCACCCCTCCGGGGTTTGCGGCGGGGTGGTGTGTCGGACTCGGACCGACTAAAACCACACGGTGTGCCACTCTGCGCCTGTAACAGGAGGGATCCGGGAACAGCTGTTGTTAAGACATCCGGACCCCTCCTAGCGCCAGCCCGCTCCTGGTGCGGGCTCCGTCTCAATGTTTTCCTCTCTTTATAGGCGACGTCCGGCACACGCGGACGCCGCCCCCTCGCGGCTGGCCAAACTAATGCGGGTGGAGGGGAAACCCACCCCGTCCACCCGCGGCCACACTCAGGGGCGGCATGAGGCTGTGGTAGGCGGGCCTCCGCCGCCCGGTTCGCCGGCGGCGGATCGGGTCCGAGTGGAGGTCGTCCTCCCGGGCCCTCTCCGCCGCCTCCTTCCGCGAGATTACTACCTCGCAGAAGGTTGCGACCGCGGTAAAACAACTGTCGCTACCGGCCATGGAGCGTACTACGGCCGGTAGCGAGAGATCCACTCCGATGACTGCAGTGAGGGCCCGGCGCTGCGCCGCCCATGCGGGGCAGACCGCCAGCGTGTGCTGGGCCGAGTCCTCACTGCAGTCGCAGTGGTGGCAGACGGGACTCAGTTCCCTCCTAGCGACCGTGTGCAGGTACTTTCCGAAGCAACCGTGCCCGGAAAGCACCTGCGTCAGCCGGAAGGAAAGGGTCCCGTGCTGCCGCCCTGCCCACTCGGCGATGACCGGCTGGAGAGCCTCCACGGCGGCGAAGCCAGCGCGTGGAGTCTCCAGCCGGAACGACCAACGAGCCATCGTGGCTCGGCGAGCGGCTTCGCGCCACTCGCGCACATCCTCGGGCGGAGGGCGAAATCCGCTCTCCGCCCGGTAGTCAGCCACTCGCCGATAAACTTCGGCGAGCACTTCCGCCTCCAAATCCCACGGGGGAGTTCCGGCCAACGCGCACGCCACCTCCGTCGAAACGGTGCGGTAACCGCGTATGGCTCTAACCGCCATTACCCTCTGAGGGCGCCAGAGGCGTACCCTATTCTGGGCGGTCAGAGCCGCCGCCCACACCGGTGCACCGTACAGTGCCGTTGACCGGACAACCCCCGTGTACAGCCGTCTTGTCGCGACGCTGGGTCCACCCATATTGGGAAAAAGTCGCCCTAGGGCAGACGCAGCGCCGACCAGCTTTGGAGCAAGCTGTCGGAAGTGCTCGTCGAAGAGCCACCTCCCGTCGAGGATCAGGCCCAGATATTTCATCTGGGCCCGAACCGGTACGAGGACCGAGTTGACTACGATGGAGGCGCCAGGGGGTGGACCACGACGGGGCCCATGAAATAACAGGGCCTCCGTCTTATCTAGGGCCACCCGTAAGCCCAGCGCCTCAATGCGCCCGACCACCAGGGAGACTCCCCCTGTGGCCAGGCGCGCCGCCTCTTGGAAGTTTGCCCCCCGGGCTGTCACGAGGGTATCGTCTGCGTAACAGATTACACCCAGCCCGGGGGGGAAATCGGCACGAAGGGCCCAGTCGTACCCTATGTTCCACAAGAGGGGTCCAAGAACAGACCCCTGTGGAACACCGCACGACATGGGCCGACACCTCAGATTACCTTCTCGGTCCTCGTACACGACGGTACGCTCCTCTAAATAGTCTGCCACTAGCCGCCTCAGGTACTTTGGCACCCCATGATAGTGGAGTGCTTCCCTGATGCAGCTGAATGGCAGACTATTGAATGCGTTGGCGATGTCCAATGACACCGCCAACAGCACGCCGCCACAGCTCACGGCCTCTTCGGTCACGGCCCTCAGGCGCAACACGGCGTCGACTGTCGAACGCCCCGCCCGAAAACCAAATTGGGCGTCCGACAGATCGGGGCCCACCTCGCAGAGGTGCCGGACGATGCGGGCAGAAAGAACCCTCTCAAACAATTTGCCCGCCTCGTCCAGCAGCACGATGGGCCTATAGGCCGCGACCGAATCGGCAGGCCGTCCCGGCTTCCTCAATAGGACCAGCTTCCCGCTCTTCCAGCACTCAGGGAAGCGTCCCGACGCCAAGCTAGCGTCGAACACCTCCCCGCGGCGGTCTGCCATGTGGTTGAGGGCCAGGGCCAGCACTCGGGCCGGTACCCCGTCTGGCCCAGGGGCGGTGTTCTTGGAACGGATCCGTAGAACAGCCGCCCCTACCTCCGAATCCCGGACGGGCGGAACATTGTCCTCCCCGTGCTCCCCGTCGTCTCCGGCCAGGGAGGCCATCGACGGGGGAGTGTGTTCCGCTCGTTGTGGGAAAAGGCCCTCAACCACTTCTCGCAGGAAGCTGGGCTGGAGAGTCTCCGTAAGGGGGGGGGGCCGACGCGCGGAGCTTTTTGTCGCACCGCGCGGTAAGGGCGACCCCAGGGGTCACGATTAAGACCCTCCAGCATCTCCTGTCTCTTTTCCTCTTTGGCGCGGCTAATGGCCAGCTTCAGAGTTTTCCGCGCCCGTCGGTACTCCTCATGAAGCCGGTCCTCCTCACCGTCTCCACGGTGACGCCGCCGACTGCGCGTGTAGGACCTCCGGGCACGTGTACAGGCCGCACGGAGGTCCGCCAGCTCCTGGGACCACCAGTAGACCTCCTTCCTTGGAGGCCGACGACCTCGAATGCGGGGCATGGCCGCATCGCAGATATGCGTAATCGCATCGCGAAAGCGGCCAGCCCCCACGTCGACCTCCTCGGTCGGAGCCTGAGGAGACAGCCACGAGTGAATTATGGCTGCCTCCTCTAGTAGGTCCCGGTTCAGTCTGGCAACAGCCCACCGCGGAAAGCGGGATAAACGCCGCGCCACGTGACCCCTACTGGAGTCCTGGGTCCGGGAGAGCTCAAATCGGATATACAGGTGATCCGAGAGCGTCTCAACCTCTTCCAGGACACGCCAGTTCCTTACTCGTGCGGCGAGGACAGGGTAGCGAACGAGAGATCCACTATCGACCCCCCCTGCTGTCGCACGCACGTGTTGGTGGAGCCTCTGTTTAGAAGACAGAGGCCCACCGAGGCCGCCCACTCCTCTACGGCCTCGCCCCTGGCGTCCGTCCTGGGGGAACCCCACGCAATGGACTTTGCGTTGAAGTCCCCCAGCACAAGGACGTGCCCAGACGCTAGTCGCCGTACCGAGGTCTCCAAGCTGATTAGGAAAACCTCGAAGTCGTTCAAACTCCGGTTGGGGGAGAAATAAACACCATATATGGTGATCCCCCCCCACTCGACGGCAACATATCCAGTGCCCTTGTCTCTTAGCGACAAGGGCGGGGAATGAGCCGTCGTGGAACCGACGAGTGCCACGGAGCCGTCCCAGTCACCCATCCAGTTTGGACGGGGAGGGACAGAATAGGGCTCCGCGACTACGGCAACACCTATCGACCACTGTGCCACGGTTTGCAGGAAGATCATGACACGAACCCTATACCAACCCGTCTGGCCAGCGTCGTACAGTAGTCCAAAACCTCCTTTCTAAGGAGAGGCCTATGTCCGACCGAGTAGTGGACTATTAAGGGCTGTCGACAAAATAGGATAATATTTTAAATTTATTTTGCATATGTGCACGGCCCGTTATCAATGCTGCACCTCTATCGCTTTACAATCGCGTTAGTATAGCTGATATTATTTTCAACCTTATTTATAGTGTAATATATCTGTGTATTAGCCGCAGAACCGATAACTGTTGGAGAAAACGAGTTCTTGAGTGGAGACCGCGTCTATGCAAACGTAGTGTAGGACGCCCACGCCAGGAGGCCAGGTGGCAGGCAGGAGCTGGATGCGAGAAGCCCAAAATCGATCTAAGTGGCGTGCAATGGGAGAGGCCTATGTCCAGCAGTGGACTGCGATAGGCTGATGATAGGATAGGATAGGATAGATATCTGTTCAAAGAAATTACGTCGTTATTAGTTGCCTCAAGCTAGGTTAGATCCGAACCGAAGCTCGAACCCCCCGAAACTCGAACCGACTACAGTCGTCACAGTACGCGATTGTACCACTGCATCAACTGACTAGTCAAATAATTATTATTAACTAGTCAAATAACATATAATATAATATAATAAATCTCACACACGGCCGTCTGAACCCAAACTAGGCAGAGCCTGTGCTATTTTGACCAGACTGCTGATAAACATACATATATATTTTTAAATACATACATATTATAGATAAAGTGTACCAGACACAGAACAAATGATCATGCTCATCATACAATATTTGTCCTGGGTGGGAATCGAACCCATGACCTCTGGCGTAGCAATCAGGGTCTCTAACCACTAGGCCAACAGGCCAATCAATATGAAGCAAATAACTATTCAATGTCTTTCATACTAGATTTGATCTGTAATAAGGTTACTTGAAATAGATCTCACTTGGCAATAAAGCCGCTTTATTTCTTATCTGTTCTATCTATCCATCTGTTATATAACTTATGGGCTGTGTCTGAAATAGTCCACAGGTCCAAGCCATTAAAAAGTAACAAACAACAAAATGAACGCTAATAACTGCAATAAAACCAATTTAGCGGATTATTGCAAGCTTGTCGCGGCACTCCCCTTTCTACAAATGTTTTAAATGACTCCAAGAGGGAAAATGTTTGGACAATAAACGTGAAATAATCTGTGAAGTTGGTTATGTTCTGCTAGTTTACAAAAGATACTGGATACAACTTAAAGGCTTTCATTCGATGATTGATAAAATCAATTTGTTTTCGTACAATCACTATACACAGGAGAACTGAAAGCGGTTGAAGTTTTGTAAAATGCCTAACGCAAATTCTAGATTTTTCTGGCAGTATTTTGTCAGCTGAGTACATATCTATTTATATCGCTAGAATATTTTATTAAAATGAAAAATGATGTGTCGTTGTCAAGTCATATAAATCATATGACCGTTTTGACACGTGAACATAAACTAGTCAGTGACAACACCATAAACAGCAGCTTTAATACTTGAAATACAGAGACACATAGCATATGATCATACTCATCACACAATTCATTATTTTGAGTGAAAATCGAACTCTTAACGTAATCACTAAACCGACACGGATGGCGTAGTGGTTTAAGTGGTCGCTACCTTACTACTACGCTGAGTGTTGTGGGTCCGATCCCCACATGGGACGACACTTTGTGTGATCCACAAATTCTCGTTCTTTGTCTGGGTGTTCTTTGTGTCCGTTTCATGTACGAGTATGTTTGTAAAGTACACTACACAGGATATATACCTAATGCGAGAGTAGTCTTTTCAAGAAAAAAAAATCAGGACAGACAAAAACGAAAAACAAACAAAAAAGTGATTTATAAATCTCTTTTGAATCAGGCAGCTTTTTTGTCCTTGGACCCTAACTTGGACTAAGACTAAATATAAGCAAGGCAATAAGGCAAAAGCTAGTATTACTAAAAGTACGTAGTGTATACTGATACACTACGTACTTTAAATGTACCTCTGTCAAACATACACTGGTATGTTTGACAGAGGTACATTTAAACGCCAACATTTTGAGACTGTAATTTTAGTGCTAGTTATGTAATAGGGCCAAGCCTATTGCCGTAAACCGGGCACAATATATGTCTTAACCTCTCGACAGTGTCGCGTCCGCTCAGCGGACTTTGCACATTAGTGCGCTTCTGTGTCGAGTCCGCTACGGGGATCCGCCGTAGAGGTGTATGTATAGTCTGTTTTGTCGATTACTACAGTTCTCGCTCTATGGTACTTATTAACAATCAACTAAGAATGAACAGGTTCTCCCTATCACATAAAAGTTGTTTGGTCTGTGGTACGATTTTTTTTGACGATCGTTTATTTAAACTGTGACCATTTCAGTCAGTGTTTCCCGCGAACTTTTCGGTTTGTGCAACAACAACTAGTGTAATAACTTTGGTTTATTGGTCATTTGATTTTTATTTTATCAAGTACCTACTTAATATTATACAAAAAATATATAATTTTACATCCAGCAAGGTCTTTATTTTTTATTAATTGTAAAATAAAAGATAAGTTTTAGGTGACCCATTTGTTTTCTCATAGAACAGTTGCAATGCAATTCAAAGTCAAGTGTAGTGCAAGAAATTACACAAAGAAATCTAATTCGAATATAAATAATTAATGGTTTTGTTATATTTATTAATGGATTTAGAGAAAATCAGGTTTTTTAAACCTATACCCTAAAAATACGTTGTCTATGTAAAGTCCGTTCACGGGACTCCACTGACATGAATATTTTACATTTTGACATGTCACTGGCGAGAGGTTAATAAACATACTTATATATTTCTAAATACGTACATAATATTATACAAGGTGTCTCAAAAGAAAGTTTATATTTAGTAGATCGATTTAAAAAAAAGTAAGCAGTGTATCGAAAAAATGTTTATTAATTATTAAAGTACACAATTTGGGCATTTATTTCTTAAAAATAATATCCTCCAAATGTAGACCCTCGCGTTCGCAGCACTCATTTAATCGAACAGTAAAATTACTTATGACGGCTCGGCAGGTGAACTCAGTGATGGCTGCCATTTCGTGACGGATATTTTCTTTCAAATGCGCCAGGGAAGTCGATTTATTCGCGTAAACTTTAGATTTAAGATAACCCCATAGAAAAAAGTCCATAGGGGTTAAATCAGGACTGCGTGGAGTAGCTCCATGGCCGGTAGCGACAGTTGTTTTACCGCGGTCGCAACCTTCTGCGAGGTAGTAATCTCGCGGAAGGAGGCGGCGGAGAGGGCCCGGGAGGACGACCTCCACTCGGACCCGATCCGCCGCCGGCGAACCGGGCGGCGGAGGCCCGCCTACCACAGCCTCATGCCGCCCTGAGTGTGGCCGCGGGTGGACGGGGTGGGTTTCCCCTCCACCCGCATTAGTTTGGCCAGCCGCGAGGGGGCGGCGTCCGCGTGTGCCGGACGTCGCCTAAAAAGAGAGGAAAATATCGAGACTGAGCCCGCACCAGGAGCGGGCTGGCGCTAGGAGGGGTCCGGATGTCTTAACAACAGCTGTTCCCGGATCCCTCCTGTTACAGGCGCAGAGTGGCACACCGTGTGGTTTTAGTCGGTCCGAGTCCGACACACCACCCCGCCGCAAACCCCGGAGGGGTGACGGTCCGAGGGGATTTCCACACGTTAAAAAAAAAAAAAAAAGGACTGCGTGGAGGCCAATTTATGTCACCTCTCCTGGAGATCAATTTTCCTGAGAAAATTTCACGAACTCGTGGCAGAGACGTATTGGACGTGTGTGACGTTGCTCCGTCCTGCTGGAACCATGTTCTTTAGTTATGGCCAGGCAAGTTTTGCAGTTCAGGCGCCAAGAAGTCGTTTAACATCTCCACATTACGCTCTGAATTCACTGTAACTGCACGCCCCCTTTCGTCTTCAAAAAAGTAAGGGCCGATAATTCCTCGCGCAGACATCGCCTCCCATACTTTCACTTTAGGCAATTCTGCTTATTTACGTGTCCATTAACATGAAAATGAGCTTCATCCGAAAACAAGATGTTGGTAAACGTTGAAAAGCGCTCAATCGCCTGATTTACGAAGTCAAGCCTCTGACTGGCATCTTGGGGCTTTAATTCTTGCACCAATTGAATTTTGTAGGGGTGCAGATTTAGGTCTTTGTGCAAAATGCGGTGTAATAATGATCTATGCACATTTAAAGCACTTGCGCGTTTCCGAATTGAAAGGTTCGGGTCGTCACGAACAGACTGATTAACACTCGCCCCGTTTTCTACCGTTCTTGATGACCTTGGTCGCCCGGATTTTGGTTTTTCCAGCGTTGTACCGGTCTCATCAAACTTTTTGACCCATTTTCGAATAAGAGGAATGCTTGGCGCATCATTTAAATGGCGAAAACCTCGAACACTACAGAACCTTCTACGCGCTACAGTCGCCGAATCACCGTTTTTGTAAAACTCTCGCACGCACAACGTACGGTCTGCTCCCGAGAAACGCTCCATAGCAACTGAATTCCCAAGAGCCAGGCTACCGATTGACATAACCCCCGCGCCCCTCGGACTCGTTGCGTTCGCGCAGTAAGCTAAATAAATATAAACTTTCTTTTGAGACACCTTGTAGTACAATTCTACGTAGACACGGAACAATCGATTGGTCTTATCACACAATTTTTGGTCATTCAGATCGATGTTTACATCATTCAACGGTTGTGGCCACAGAATTTGCTTTTAATGTTCAGCGGTAAAATTGTGTGTCTGTGGAAGCATTGTATTACCAAACTGCGCTATAAAGAGTCGCTGGTACTTATAGCACAGGGTTTCCTTTTTAAGTATCAGCAGTGCATTATTTGTCATTATTGTAATATAACAACCATGAAATTATGTTTGTTAACTTTAATTGTGAACAATAAATATTATTATTATTATTATTATCTGAATTTCTTTTTACTTTTAACTAAACACTGTTTACATTGTTTAGTTAAAACTTAAAAGTAATTAATTAATTAATCTCGTGTCAATAAATCACATATTACAAGATAATTCGTTTTAAAAAAACCGCCTTAAAAATTATTACTCTGTAGAAAACTTTACGAGCCCTCCTTAAGCACCGCCTTTTGCAAGTCAATTTAATTATTTATGCTCTAGCTTGTGTATTTATTTTCAATTGGATTGCAGTTAATGTTGGTTAATTATTTTATTATATAATACCTATTTTATCATGAAAATTTACTTGCATAGATTCAGAGAAATTCGGTATGTAACTAAACATAGATAACTAAAAAACTTTACCCCAGGTTGCCAGGTACGAGTATGTGAACTGAGTTAAACTGTATTTACTTAGCTATAACTGAGAAATAGAAGATTTTTTTTATTATTTAATCTATTATATGCATTAATAATTGGACATACTTTTGCAAAAAAAGAACCAAATCACACACATGCCAAAATCGAGTTAAGTATTGAGGAACCTTTCAAAATGTACTTTTATCGACCCTGTAAGAATCAAAATCATCCGCCAACTTTGACAGATCAAAACATTTTCATTAAACAAGTTTACCAACCCAAATTAAAATCAATAGTTCAATAAACTAACAAGATCCATGTTCCCTGGTAACTGGACCATCTAAAAAGTTCGTAATTTTTCTTTTTTTAAAAGGAACTATTCCACATGGTTTCTTGTATTAATTTTAAACTTTAGAGAACCATGCGAGTTGGTTCTTTATTTTAAAAGATTAACATCACTTGGTTCTTTTTTTAAATTATTCTATTTACAACATCTAAGGTATTGTACATTTGAAATGGATGACTGAATGGTAAATCGGGGCATACGTTTCTCCACAACGTTCCTTCAAACGATTCAAACTTCGCGAATATTGAATGCACCTTATATCGTCAAAGAAAAACGTCGAAAAAAATTTTTCAAGTTTGTATTTATGTATCTACATGTGTAAGATTAAATTTTATATCAAAGATAATTTTGTAACTATAAAAAAATATAAGCGAGTATTGAAATTCAGAGTTAATAAGCAATCAGTTGCTACCGAAAATATTCAGACTTTTAAAACAATCACGGCAGCGGCCGGCCGACAAGTTTAATTTATTATATTAAAACGATGTTTTTATACTTGATGTGTTATATTTATCAACTATGGCGCGAGCTAAGGTAGCCACCATTTTGTACAGACTAAATATCAAATAGCGACTTTTAATGTAATGTTTTTTTTTAAATACGAGCTCTATGGTATTCTTTTTTCTGAATGTATTTAATTAAAGCTGGTACATGTAAAAACAATTTGAATAAGGTAGTTCAAAACAATAGGGAGTATGCACGTTATTAGTGAAATTTAATCATCAAAAACAGGCTTTGTTACCTTGCAAATTTCTAAAAGGAAAGGCTATTGGTGGAACAAAACGTGACGTCAAATTTCACTCGACGTCTACTGTCAACAAATTGTTTGTATGGTTTCTGGTGATTATTAATTGTATTGTTTCGCGGTTGTTTCATATTACGTTATTAGTTTTCTGTGGTAAAGTATTAAATTATTTTGAATAAAGACTTAACACAATAACTGAAACCGGTTTTGTCAAAGCACAATTTGATGTTTTTTCTAAAATAGATGTGTTTAGAGTGATCATAAATTGTTTAATATAGGTATATAATTATTTTCAATCTGAAACCCAGAAATAAAATTAGAAAGGTAAAAAATTGTTTAGAATTTCCCCCTTACTCTAATAAGTTAGGTAGGTATGTGTTTTCATTCATAGGCAAGCATACGCAATACTCTTATTCTTTGTTCAGTGTATAACAAACATGGTAGGATGTGGTATTTCTGTATGTCATGTATTAATTATAATTCATATTATATTTGTTGATTACTTTAACATTGATTCACGATGTAGTGTAAAATTAAATTAAATTTTTTACCATAGTGTAGAGTATTCTACTAGTGAAGCCCTTTCATTTGATACCCATATTGAGGGAACTGTGAAAAAATATGCAATCCGCCATTTTGTGGCGGCGGCCATCTTAGACCGATTATCAAACATAACTAAGAACACGCCCGACTAAATC
The DNA here is from genome assembly GCA_902825455.1 of Arctia plantaginis. Lineage (NCBI taxonomy): Eukaryota > Metazoa > Arthropoda > Insecta > Lepidoptera > Erebidae > Arctia > Arctia plantaginis. The sequence goes on from CADEBD010000288.1 coordinate 740,161, forward strand.
ACCTGTAGTCATAAATATATAATCTGTTAACTATACACATAACCAAATCAACTTACATCATATTTAAAAAAATAAAAATATATCGCAACGTACCTTTTAATATTAACAATAAAACTGTTAATAAAGTAGATAATGGGAAATACCTAGGCTTAATTTTAGATAATTACCTGACGTTAAAGCCACTTATAAATATAATTAAAACAAATTTAACAGCTCTCACAGGTATGTTAAAAAATATACACTTCTCTAATGAAACCACATTTAGACTATTTAATAGAAATATGGGGCACAGCGGCCCCAACAAACCTGGCCTTAATACAAATAGCACAGAACAAGCTCATAGAAAAACTTTTTAATTACAACTTTATACTAACTTCCACTCACAAAGTATATAAAAATACCAAAATTATGAATATTAGATAAACATAACATTACTACAACTGTATACTAGTACGAAAATGTTTAAATAAAACTATACACACTTTAATCCAGACCAGCGGTAGCGTGTACAGCCAAGTTTAAAAAAAAGAAACTGGCGTTTTGCATTTTAGATTTGACTTGGCTGGTTTTCACCAACAAACCAAATTTCAGAAAAGTAACATAGGTACTATATCAATATAGCAGTATAATTACAGTACAAACAGGAAGTACACTAACTTACATGTGACTTAACGAAGATAAGTTCATTATTACACAAATACAATGTAGCCTGTACGTGACAATTAGCCAAGTAGTTTTTCTTAAAAACATCCTGAAGACTAAATCACGCGCCAGCTGCGGGTATTGCGTGCTTCGGCCAACAGCTCGACGCGCATGCGCAGTAACTCGTCCATTAACTAATAATGCAACTAATATAACTGACAGGTCTCGGCGCGAGCAGATTCAAGCTACTGCGGTGCTGGCGGAAGCACGTAGTAGACGCAGTTGGCGCGTGATTTTGCGTACTTTATTAACATCTTTTGTGGCTAAAGGATCGCCGTAAACCCTTAAGTATCGAAGCAAAGAACTAGCCTGGTCGGAAGTCAAAATACACAAAACACAAATCGCTATGCGTAATTGAAAAAAAAGTCTATCGCTCCTATTGGCCGTAGAACAAATTTTTATTTTTTTAATTCATGGAAAAATTTGCGCAAATACGTGCATTTTTACTTTTTAAAATAACAATTTTGTTTATGAATAACAAAAATAAAATTTTGGACTGATTGAATGGTTTATAAGTACCTACAGATTGCAAAAAATTGGTTCGAAACTGACTGTTGCTACACAAGCTATTGCTTCAAATTATTTATTTAATATATATTTATTTATTCAATTTTTTGGTTAACACTTTTGCCTTTTTGTCGGTTAATATTGAGCTTGGCTCTCTTTTCACATTTATGTTTTTGATGAGATACACTTTAATAAATAATCTTATCATCATCATCAACAGCCTTTAATAATCCACTGCTGCACATTGGCCTCTCCTTAGAAAAGAGGTTTTGGCCTACTATACCACGCTGGCCAGACGAGTTGGTATAGGCATGGTTTCAAGTTTTCCTTCTCTTTGCAGTGCTGTTGTCCTGCGTAGTTTTCTCCCTTAGTCGGCTCTTACGACACCCACGGGAAGAATAGGGGTTGTGACACTTTGTATTCTTAATCCGTCACCACACGCACAAAACATACTTATTTGTTTTTAAATACATTGTAGGTATTACATTACATAAATACATAGAACAAATGATCATGGTCATCAAACAATGACTTGTCCTTAGGGGAGAACCGAACCGAAGACCTCTGGCAGTCAGAGTCACTACCCACTAGACCAACAGGCCAGTTATTGTTATTATTATTATTTTTATAGACAAGATCACTAATTGCAAAGAAAATAATTGTTATTCGAAAATGAAAGTACAAATTTTTATGGAATGAACAAACAATACGAAACCTTAATAATCTTTTTTCTATACTCCCTTAAATCTGATATTAGAAATCTTAATAATTCTAATTTATATCATTAATTATTCTCTAATTCTCAATAATTCTTTGCAAAAAGACAAATCTGTTTCCGCCCGGGATCGAACCGGGGGCCTTGTGCGTGTGAAGCACACGTGATAACCGCTACACTACGGAAACATGACATCAGTAGCCGAAATTTTCTTTCTAATCCCACATTTAATATCTGACCACAACGGCATGCGAATTAAATTGTCTGTTAAAAGTTGGATTCAGTAGAAAAATAGTCAGTTTTAAAAAAATCATTATTTTTTTTATTTTTTTTAAAAGACAACTCCCGCACTAGGAATAAATCCTGTGTCGCGGGGGACTTTACAAACATATATGAAACGGACACAAAGTACACCCAGACTCAGAACAACAATTTGTGGATCACACAAAGTGTTATCCCATGTGGGGTTTGAACCCACAACACTCGGCGCAATAGAAAGCGGCGTGGCGACCGCTTAAACCACTACGCCATCCGTGCAGTCGTTTCAATTTTATATAAAACACTACAGCTCCTGAATAAATTTAAATTTTGATGTAAAAAAAAATAGAATAATATATATTACTAAATACACAAACATTTTCGATAAATCACACTAAACAAATGATTGTGCTCATCACACCAATATTTGTCCTGGATAGGAATCGAACTTTATAATAACCTTCTATTTTTGTAAACAATTATCTCCAAGTATATTTTTCTTCCCGTCTGCGAGCTACCAGAAGACCTCGCTAACGACCACAACACAATCACAGCAGCCCACGCTCGCCCCCAAAATTTTAAATACCAATACAAAGTCATAACTCCATCAAGCGGAAACGGAATTGTACTGCCAATAAAATACGTTTAACAGTGTTTTCAAACCAGAAGTAATTGACAGGGGGTGAGGCGGTCGGCGGAGGGGGGGAGGTCTTATTGGTAATTACCGGGACGACGAGGCACGCAGTTAATTCTGACGTCTCCTTGGAAAACTCAAACAAAAGGGAGAGGACTTCAAAAGGACTCATTAAGTCGCTTCTCAAATAATGGTAGCCGCTTTCATAGGCAGCGAAAGGCTTGCTGCAAGCTGCTTTTGGTAATCTCCACGAGGTATATTAATATGAGACGGAAACGGTTTGTTCTGACGAATCGTTTCGACTGAGGTACCTTGTCCTTTGTAAGTAGTCGCAAACCAGTAATGAATACCGTTTCAGTCGCATCTGTATGTAAGAATAAAATGGTAATATTATTCTGAATAATTGTATTCAGTTGCAAAGAAATATAGTTGCTTCTATGATGTAAGGAGGACCAAATTACAGTATCTTAAATTTAATACTCCTTCAGGAATATACTTAGGTATGTTATATGTTTTGTTTTGTGTTTGCAGGTTGGTGACGTTTGTGTCATATTTTATCTTGCAGTCATTGACTTTGATGTGCCATGGTATCAAAATGATGATATATTTTTATATGATATATTTTTTAACAATTTGTAGTTAATTCCTGAAGCTGTACTAAAAAAAAAGTAGCTGAAAAATCTTAAAACCTATTTCACTATATAGTTTTGTCAGTTATAGTTCATCTAATTTAAGAGGTACCGTTTGACGTTTGATACTTTTCAAGATGAAACAACTTTGTATGGGCGTAACTCACTTGTGTGAGTTACGCCCATACAAAGTTGTTTCGTCATCTAATGTCAATAATCTTTTCCGTAAAACAATGGAGTTATGTAGCTATTTTTTTTTGTCGCAAGATATACAATTCTTAATGACTAAATATTTTTTTTGGAAGGAAGTTCTTTATCGCGCACGCTCTGAGCGGATGGGAGCTAGACCGAAAAATGTGTAACAAAACTTTTTTCCAACTATTTTTTGCTATAATACGCACGCACTTGCTTAGATCTTTTACACTAAGCAACGGATTTTAATGCGGTTTTCACCAATAGACAGAGTGGTTCAAGAGAAAGGTTTATCTGTATAATACATGCATATTATAGCAAAGAAAATACGAGAATTTCAAAGATTTGTGATAAAAACACAAACAAACAACGCTTACATTGCAAATGCTTTCTAAACCTTACGAGATAGACCAAAATAATGTACAACGGAATTGTATATTCAAAGTTCACGATGGTGGAAGGATAAACCACAGTAACCATTTTGATCTTTTAAATTTTACAAAAAAAAAATGGCAAATTTACGGCTGTAAGTTTGTATGTAATATATATATGTAAATAAAAAATAAATAAATTAGAAATACAATTTACGAAGCTATTTTAAAGAATACATTATTATTAATTATCCAGTTAAATACGAGCATTTAATTTTAGATTAACATTACTCTCTACACCATATCATTAAAATGAATATTTTAGAAGATATTTGAGGTTTACAATCCTAGGGTAAATTGGCCATCGCCGTACGTCCGTCCCGGGTGGCAACAGGAACACCGCCTCGGCTTCGCACGGGTGCAATGTAGCTGCTACTAATACTACTAATGCTAAATACTATTTTAAAAGCCACGGAGATGTGGGGTTAGTTGCCATAGCGCCTGCCAATTTTTGATTTTGTGGCAATACAGTCGTCATCATCTATACATGTATAATTTATATAAGTATATAAAATGTTAAGTTGTTTTGTGTACGCTTCAAAAACTCAAAAACGTCCATAGACCTCTCACACTGTTTTTTTTTCTTATTTGAAACAAAGCAAAATAACCTATTTATACACAATTCGTGTTTTTTTTAAACTTAATTTCAAAGTCACGTAGTTAGGTCAAATATTATTAGGAAAATTCTAACAATCAATTCATTGGTAACTCATGTATTGAGAAAGTCTTTCAAATCTTGAAACTTCCATAGTTTCAAGATTTGATCTATTATCTCAAGATTTATCTTCAATAGAACAAAAAAAGCTTCGTCCTGTAAAATTCACCCAATGGTAGATAGGACAAATAAGCACTTAAGCGACGTACTCATATCTTTTATTGATATCTTTCTAATAATTTTGTATCACAATTAACTAAATTTGAACTAATTAATTTTGTCTGACTTTAATCTGAACTTCAGAACAATGAAAATATTTTAATCTTTTCGTCATCAACAGTTAAGCTGTTTAATATGAATCCAATTCCCTGGATCCATCATTTAAAGCAAACAGTGCATTAGGAGCACCGCAGCCGAACAGAGCTCGGGATCACTAAGTTTAATTGCTGCCTACCCACTTTAACCCGCGCCAATTTCGAACTGAGATAACTGTAGTCAATTCTTTAAACTTCGGCAATGGCTTAGGGAGGAGACAATCTTCAGCAATTATCTTAAGCTTAGTGCCTGAGGTTTGACTTTCTCGTTCGGCGGGATCTGATTTTAATTGTTCCGAGATGTGTCGGCCCTGATGGATTGCGGGGGCTTCTAGTTCGGGAGATTGTTTTGTTTTGGGTCGGAAAAGGATTACGTTTTATTGAGAAGCAGTAATCTTCTTGAAACTCAATCAAATAAATTAACAGATTATGTATCTTTGATGATTTACTATTTTTGAAACTGTGAATGTTCATTACTTGATATTTTTTGATATTCGGTGATAACTGAGTGCGAGCAGTTTCAGTCCTGTTTCCATCCCATCTAATTTTAGTTCCTTTACCCTATCCTTGCCTCAATTTACCCTTTTCTCTTGTTCCTCTTGAAAACATTAACATTGTCAAGGAGCATTGGCATGAGGTAGGCTTTTCCATATTTTTTGTGATATCAGATTTCGGACACTCAGAATCGAACCGTGACTAACCCAAAAATTCATCATTTTTACTTTACAAAGACGACATTAAAATTTTTAAACGTATAAACGATGTAAGAGACTGCTACTCTTTACAACAAGATCTCGAACGATTAGAAAACTATTGTCACCTAAACAATCTAGATCTCAACGTATCAAAATGTAATGCAAATACATTCACTCGCAAGACCAGCAGCATATCCAGAGCCTACACTCAAAGGAACAATAATTTGAAACGAGTAGATTTCATACGAGATTTAGGTGTGATACACGACTCTATACTTACCTATGAGAAGCACATAGATCACGTAGTAAATAAAGCCAACAAAGCCATGGGATTTATAAAAAGATCTTGCTCCCAGTTCACGGATGTCAAAATAATCAAGATATTATTCTGTTCCTTTGTCCGTAGCTCACTTGAATACTGTTCGCAAGTTTGGAATCCAATGTACAACGTTTATATTTCAAGATTGGAATCTATCCAGATAAACTTTACGAGATACCTTGAGTACAAGTGTAAAACCCGCGATGATAATTATGAACTGAGGTACAAAAGGTACCATTTGCTATTTACTTTTTACCATTTACTTTGGGAGAGAAGAAGTATATCGAATATCTCTTTCCTCGTTAAATTATCACAATCTGACATCGATGCTCTACAACTTCTCTCCAAGATTGAGTTACGTGCCCCTACTAGACCTGTTAGGATACCTTTTCTTCTTCTTAACGTCCCCCGCTGCAGCACAAACTACAGACAGAATTCATTCTTCATAAGATCCGCTAAGTGCTACAATAAGTTTGTCGACTTTTCCGAACTTGACTTATTCACTACTGAGCCGAATGTTCTTAATCAAATACTTTCCAAACATTGGTTCGAACTGGTTCAATAACTGCTTAAATTATACTTTACACATAATACTACTAATATACTATACTAACTACTATATATTATACTATATACTATTATTATTATATTATTATTACTATTTACTATACTAATATACTATAATAATACTAATACTAATACTACATCACACATAATAAAATGCTATTTTATTATGTGTGATGTAGTATTGCAATTGTTGTAGTTGTTTTTTTTTAACAAATTGGGTCTTAATAGTTATTTAAATGTGAAAACATGTAATTGGTTTTTAGATACATTATTTTCTCTTATTATTAAGTTTTTAATACTATTTTTTTCCAAATAAAATAAAATATATAAATAAATTCCGCACAGATTTCACATACTAATCACGCCGTTCATGGCACTAATGATAATATATGTCAATATTGCTGTCAAAGACCGTACCAACCCCACCTAACTACGTATGGACACTGGTCACAACCACCAGTTCTAATAATGCCATCACAATTAGAGTTTTAGCATTATATAATTTAGGCAAAGTGTCACTAGATCAGAATGATAACCAATAGCCAAATTTCGTACAGTGACGGTTTGATTCTCAGTGTGCGATTTAATAAGACCCAATACACATTTTTTTTATGGTATAAGGGGCAAACGTGCAGACGGGTCACCTGATGGTGAGCAACTACCGTCGCCCATGGACTGCAACTGAAAAGTCACAAGTGCGTTGCCGCCCTTGGAGTCATTTTGGAGTCACATTGGGGATTTGGGCTCCGGTAACCTCACGCACTCAGTGAAAGGCAACGAAAGAATTGCTTAACACCGGTTTTCTGTGAGGCCGTGGTATCACTCCGGTCGAGCCGGCCCATTCGTGCCAAGACATGGCTCTCCCACTGTTGACTTCCTAGGATAACTTAGCTTCGAGTATTCTGTGTACAGCTATATTTGAAGATAGCAATGCAGACCGAGACAGTCAGAGACCAGATCCATTATTTTAAATTTATTTGTTTAAAGCAAATCAACCCTCTAACCATAATGATGACCATGAAATTCCTGTAAACAGTCAAGGTATGTGAGAGTTTATTTATACAACCAAGGCAACAAACAAGTGTACAGCTGATAGTGCTGTGCCCGACAGGGTCCATAATTGTTACCAAGTTTGAAGCCTACCATCTGAATGTACATTATGGAATGCAATAAATTAAATTGAAATTGAGTTCCTTTGTTAGTTAGCGGTTACTGATGCTTAGAAGGATAAAAAACGTATACAAAGAATACTAGCGATGTAGGCTATATTATTTTATTACAAATATTTTTGTTAACCAATTTAACCGAATGTTTGTTAGGATTAATCAATTAGGATCAAGTCTAGGTCTAGGCCTCCCCAAAGCTCTCCACAACGCTCAATAATTATTAACTCTATCTATTTGAGTTCTGGAGACCATGCTCAAAATCATAAACGTTTGTTTTCTAAGTAAGAAACTTTTTCGAAAGGTTGAGTATTTCTTTGGCATAGTTCGACTGCACAGATGGCGTAATGGTTTAAGCGGTCGCCACGCCGCTTACTACTACGCCGAGTGTTGTGGGTCCGATCCCCACATAGGACGACACTTTGTGTGATCCACAAATTGTTGTTCTGAGTCTAGGTGTTCTTTGTGTCCGTTTCATGTATGCTTGTAAAGTCACCGGCGACACAGGATATATTCCTAACGCGGGAGTTGTCTTAAAAAAGAAAAAGTTTTCGGGATCGTAATTCAGCCGAGAACAATAACTTTTTCTAGATTGTGTTAAAGTGTTATAATATTAACTTTAAAAACTAAATATAGGCTTATAATTCAATAGGATACAACGAAAGATGGCGCCACCGAGCACTATAAGATGCCGGTCAGGTTTCTAATTAATTTAACTCTAAGTGGGGTCTGAACAAGTTATGTTTGTTAGTTGTGTTTGTGTTGGTTCGATACTCCGATATTTGATTAGTCTCTTTGTATATGTTTGTATATGCTGGCTAATACCTTTCAATCGAGGGCTGATGGTTATTATGACATGATAATATACAATCTAAGAATTGAAAACATATAAAATAAATTTCAACTCGTAGAACTCTCGTATAACAGCAACATTATTAAAATCAGGAGCCTGACACGAACCATTATTCACCCAAATCCGTACATTCAGACTAAGATTAAAAGAAAGTAAAACAAAAAGCGGCCTGTAGAACGGCGGGGGCTCGAACTTGGTAATCCCCATCACATGTATCAACACAGTTTGAAACTTTCAAACTTCTTTGGATTCAGCTCTTAGTGGAAAAATGTTCAGATTTATACGAAACTCGAGAGCGAATGGCGCGAGCGGCCACGCGATCTTGGAGATACGGACTGTCCCTATTCAAAGGATTTGTTCTAAGACACCTTAAAATAGCGTTTTGGATAAAGAATTTATCTGATTTGTATCTGTTTTATCATCATTACGAGAAGGCCTGTTGTGCTGATTGTTATGTTGATAACTCAATTTAGAAAAAATCTTAACAATTCTCACAATGATAAATTATAACCTAACTTATTTTAAATAGAGGAAATAAGATTATAACATGTGGCAAGGTTCAAAGGTGTCAAATACGACTAATCATGTACAACAGAAAAACGATTTAATACATACAAATAAATAAAATTGAAGTGTCTGTTTGTAATGTCAAAATAATAGGTTTCTTTAATACTCACACGGTTATTTGGAGGATACCTATGACTAAAAACCAGTTTAATTCTTTTTTGTCTGTCTGTCTGTCTGTTTGTGTAATCTTCTAAACGGTTGGACTGATTTTGATAATATTTTACTACCAGCTGACTATATAAGGAGTAACTTAGGCTATTTTTCCCGGTCCCGGTTTTTTATTTTTTTATTTTGCCCTGTCCCGGAATCGAACCTTCCAAGGCAGCTCTTTTCAAATTCCAGTCGCGGGTACCAGCTAGTCTTCTGTATAACAAGAAAATCCCTCTGAAAAATATGAACAGACTTCAAATAATACTAACAAAGAGTACTAAAAACCTAGCAGCAATCGCGGTTGATTTGCTGTAATTTTTTGAGGAATTCCGTTGTCTGTCTCCGCAACTCATCATAACATCGACATGAAACTTAAATGGAACAACTTAGGCATAAACTCATTTCGAACAAGAAAATAATTTTGAAAATCCGTCTATATATGACGGAGTTAAAAGAAAATATATGTAATCATCCGTATTGATAACCTCCATAAAGCGTCGCATTCGCAATCCGAAAACGTGCTTGTGACTCCTGAGTTGCAGGCGTTCATGGGCAGCGGTAGTCGCTTTCCTTCAGGTGACCCTCTGCTCGTTTGCTCCCTATAGCTATATATACTTCTTGGTATGATACCAGGCATATACACTTAGAGCACACAGTCACGGCCAAGTACACATCATCAACATCTCAATATTGTTATTAGATAATATAATTGACTGCACGGATGGCGTAGTGGTTTAAGCGGTCACCTCACCGCTTCCTACTGCGCTGAGTGTTGTGGGTTCGATCCCCACACTTGTTGTTCTGAGTCTTGGTCTCTTTGTGTTCGTCAAGTCCCCCGCGACACAGAATATATTCCTACCGTGAAAGTTGTTTTAAAAAAAAACAAACTATTAAAATACAAAAGCAATACATCTGTTTATATGTTACTCCAGTTAAGGTTGAACGTCCCGGCAAAGCGTAGCTGCCTTACTCCCGCGGAGGCGGTGAGTTTATTGTAACAAATCAAAAGTTGCCGCCTCCTCCTGAATAAATAGCCTTCGTTCCATCGTTTCTCGCGTCGCCGTTACACAAGTTCCAGATAAATCATGGATAGTGAACGGTGCAGCGCCCCTATTAACTAAACACTATACTATTTACTAAGTCTATTTAAATAAAACTGAGAGAAGCGTTCTAAACATCATAATATTGGTCAAAATTCAATTAATAAGTTCAAGATAGAAATGATATAATAATGACTGCCTTGTTTTGGAGACCCTGACTGCTATAACTGAATTATCGTGTGATGAGTACGATCATTTGTCTGTATCTGGGTTTAATTTATCTTTTATATGTATAGAAATATTCAGAAGTATATTAATACGTTTATCAGCGGTCTAGTTACCTTAGTACAGGCTCTCGATAAAGTTTAAAATTGAATCGGGTAGTTTGTAGGCTCTATTTATCAGGTATAGGAACGAAAATGGACGAAAGATGTAATCTCCAGATTATAACTTAGAAAAAAAAAAAGTAATTCAAAATTTATGATATAATCATAAAACTTGGTTGTACTATGTAAAAATTGTTTTTATACAAAAGCAGATAAAAAAAGTAACTAAGAAACTTTACTGCAACCGAACTGATAATTTCTTTTTCTTTTTTATTTCTTCTTAAAAAGACAACTCCCGCATTAGAAATATATCTTGTGTCGCGGGGGACTTTACAAACATACATGAATCAGACACAAATGACACCCAGACTCAGAACTACAATTTGCGGATCACACAAAGTGTCGTCCCATATGGGGATCGGATCCACAACACTCAGCGTAAGCGGCGTGGCGACCGCTTAAACCACGTTCAAGTAATGTATCGTTTAAATAATGTTATGAAATCTATGTTCAGCAAAATGCACTTTCTGCTGATTGGTTTAATCTCACCTGAATAAATCTTATCTAAATCTCATTTAAAAGACATTATATTAAATGAGCTTCAATATTCTGTAATAAGTCTTTGTACTTCGAGACAGGCCGGTCGGTCTAGTGGTTAGTGACCCTGCTCGAGGTCGAGGGTTCGATTCCCACCCAGGACAAATATTGTGTGATGAGGACGGTCATTTTCTGTGTCTGGGTGTAATTTATCAATAATATGTATGTATTTAAAAATATATAAGTATGTTTATCAGCAGTCTGGTTACCATAGTACAGGCTCTGGCTAGTTTGGGATCAGACGGGTGGGTGAAATGTGTGAGATATATTAAAGCTACATAGTTATTTATTGCATCCTCGAATTGTAGAATCAACTGAAATAACTTTTGTAATGTTTACTACATGATATTTGCGAAATTGAAAGTATGATCATATTCCTAAGTTTTCTATTAATTGAATAAAAAAATAACAAGAAGAAGAGAAAAGACCGAGAAGAAAATCAATGTTAATATATTTACAATTTATTATCACTTAAAGTAGTACAATAAGCGTCTTAAAGCGCTTCAAAAAACCTTAAAGACAAAAGGGCTGAGGCTTTTAAGATCATGTGAAAATCATCTCGCTGTTCACAATTTTACAGAAAAAATCCGTTGGACTCGCCATTTTGTACAAAATTTTATATATATTTTTATTTCATTGAGGAAAATCCTGTTTTTGTTGTCGAATCTTTCAATCCTTCCGTCTTGTGGTGGCTTTGCGAAGAGATGATTTGAAAGACTCGTCCGAAATTTATTGAACTACTGCAAAGATAATAGTGTGTTATGTATTGTTAACGTGTAGCTATTTACAAAACGTTAGAGACCGTATAGACTATATTTTTAAACTGGGCCGTTGATTTAATTATGAGTGATCCTTATTGCTAAGTCAGAGGTCGTGTTTTGATTCTCACCCGTTACGAATGACCGTTCAGCATGTTGTGTGCAGCATGAAGACTGTTGCAGCTGCCACTCTACATTCTACCAAGCCTATCAAGCACCTATTTGGCTTGGCACCGACTTCAAACAGACTAGAAAGGACTATTACTATTATAATGTTACCTGTTATATTGAGGTTACTTATTATAGTTTTTTTACTTACATTTGTAATTATTTTTTTATTGTTAGTGCTCTTTGTCAGTATTGTTTGAAGACGGTTCAATTTTTTTTTAAAGGATTTATTTTACCATTTTTAATGTAAGATATGCTATTAATGAGTAGATAAGTTCCGTTCCGTAATGTGACAAACTGTGGTATGTTAGATTATATTAAATATTGTTAATAAGTTCGTTACTTTATTTAAATAAGCTAGTAAGATGTTACATTTGAACCCGAAAATATATTATTTTATTTATATATTTATTTAACTTAATGCACAAGTTGTACACAAGCGGACTTAATGCCCAGGGCTTTCTCTGCCAGTCGACCTTCGGGTGATGTAGAAAAATGATGCTGTAGGTGCAAGAGAAAACAGAGAATTTGACTCTTTTATATTAAATTTATTGATTTAAGATAAATCTAACTTACATACATATACTATAAATAAAATACTATATTCATTACTACATATATACATAAAGGTCTCAAGTACACACATACAATACATGAACATACACATTTATAAATACATAAATATCAAAATACATAGTCGGGTACTAGCATTGTGAGCTTACTGCTAACTTATTTTGAAGAAGATCTTGTACTTTCTTCTTGAACGTAAACCGGTTAGTGGACATCCTGATTTCAACTGGGAGCGCATTCCAGAGAAGAACTGACTGTACATAGAAGGAAGAATTGATGAAGTTGGAAGTGTGAGGGGGGGGCAGAGAAGTAGCATATTATTTGTTGACCGTAGATTTCGGTCGTGATTTGAGCAAAGAAGGCGGAGAAGGGGAACCGGGTACTCAGGTACCGATGGGGAATTAAGAAATGAAAAAAGATATGTTAGTGCGCGCAGACTGCGGCGTTGACGAATCGGGAGCCATTTCAGTTGGGAACGTAAAGCAGACACGTGGTCAACCTTGCGAAGATTAAAAACAAATCGAATGCAGTTATTGAGAAGTCTGTCTAGTTTATTGAGGAGGTCGGCATTTAGGTCAAGAAAGCACACATCACCATAATCGATTAAGGGAGTAATAAGGGACTGCATAAGGGTAGCCTTGGTTTTAGTGGGCAGAAAATTCTTGAGACGATATAAGGCGCGAAGACATGTAGTGACTTGCTGGCTGACGTGGGTGACTTGCGCTCTCCAGTCAAGTGTCGAGTCAATATGTAGCCCTAGGGTCTTAACCACTGGACTCAGAGGCATGACTATGTCGTTAAAAACAACTAGTGGGATGGCCGTCATGTCCAACCTACTTAACATCTGTTTGCTACCTATGACGATCACTTGACATTTGCTTGGGTTAACCGACAAACCAAACTTATCGACCAGCTCCTTATGAAGTCCAAATCTTTGTTAACTTTATCAATGGCGTGTGATATGTCTTCAACTCTCGATTGGGCGTAAATTTGCAAGTCATCTGCATACAGGTGATACGCACATTGAAGGTGTTGGGTTACGAGATTAATAAATATTGAAAATAATAACGGAGATAATATACCGCCTTGAGGGACGCCAGTGGAAAGATCGCACCAACTCGATGACAAATCGTCAATACGAACACACTGTTGTCGTCCCTGAAGATAGGAGGAAAACCATTCCAGGGCTTCCGAGGAGATCATAAGATAGGAAAGGATGGCTAGCAGAACATCGTGACTGACGGTATTAAAGGCATTCGAGAAATCAATCAAAGCCAGCATTGTGACTTTGGTGTCCTCCATACCCTCTCTAATATCGCCAGTCACTTTTAGAAGAGCGGTAATTGTGCTATGACCAGGTCTGAATCCAGATTGTAAATGGCTAAGAAGCTTCTGCTGGTACATAAACTGCGATAGCTGCTTATGTACACAAGCCTCAAGCACTTTAGAGAGAAAGGGGAGTATGGAAATAGGTCGATAGTGTTCAGGGAGAGAAGGGTTTTGTTTTTTGGGTGAAGGGATTATGAAAGCATTAAGCCAGATTGAGGGAAAATTGCCGGAGTCGAGTGAAAAGTTAATGATATGGGCTATTGCAGGCAGAATTTGATTCAGGATAGTGACAATCATACGATGGCTGATGCAGTCACAACCCATAGCATTGGAATGGATAGACAGGATGATCTTTTTGATGTCCTCGGAAGATGCCGGAGAAAAGTTAAAGGATTCAATATTGGGTCGGGCAAGACCAGCAATATAGTTCAAGGTTTGACTCTTTTTATGATGATCTAACTGCGGTGCGGACGAGAAGTGACGATATTTTCCACATTACTTGATTTTCTAAAACTAGGAGTGGTATACTTTCTTTACATTTGAATGTAACTAAAAAGGAAATATACTGTTCCAAATAAAAAAATATAACAATTTAACCAAAAGCACTTCTTTTGGTTAAATTGTTAAAATTATGTTTTAAATTAAGAGATCATTTACAAATTACTGATTATATTATAAAATTATATATAAATATAACGCATAGGGAATTTTAATAATAAAATATATTTCTTAATATTATAACTAACTGATTATATAAATAAGTATGTTTTATGCTGTAGCGGTTAACAACTTTTCCATCTCTTCATAGGTGAGTTTAATTAAACATTCATAGGTTTTAATTTCTGTCTCTGGTACTGTATTCAGCATTTGGAAGCAATATCATAAATGTAGGCTGATAAGAACGGATAAAAGCGTTGGTCAAATTTAGTGCGACCAGCAGACTACATGTATTCTAAAGAGGACGTCTGGTCATATCGTAATATTCCAGGGATGAAATAACTGTTTATGTGTATGTAAAATAGTAAGGTGTATAAAACGTTTACGGACACTTAAAAGTTGGCTTTCAACTTCCTTTGTTATGTTATTATAATCTCACATTTCCATGCTAAATACAGGTATATTAAATTATGGGGCGAACTAGGAACGTATGTACGTTACACGGCCCGGCGTGCTCTTGTATCAAACATCGCGTACAGAAATTTAACTTAGTTCTGACTAAGTTAAGCTTTCTAAGTTAATTTCTCTACTTCAAACGACCAATACATAATAGAATATCCTGAGATACCAGCGATACTTAACTATACGCCAATGTCCCAGAATCAATGAGTCGAGAGGTAGGTAATAAACAGAAGACAAGCCTTTTTCTATCAACCGAACAATTTAGGAATTAGATGAGACAATTTTCGAGTTTAATATCAAAGGAAAAGTTGGTAAGATGGTCAATGTCAGGTTGATATTGTGACGTTGTATCCGCGTTATATACGTGAGAACTTTCAATGTGTTACGCAGAATTAGAAGTGACTACGCAGTTCATTTGTCTTCGCCAGATGACATTGAAACATCAAATAAGTCGCTATACTCTGTTATAGACATGGAAATTAGTGCTACTTTTAAATCATATTCATTTGATGAAATTATTGTTTAGTCACAGCGATTTCACATGTGATTGTCATTTCGTTATAAGACAAAGATAAATGGCATTAAAATCAAATAAAATTATCTTTATCGAAGATTACCTTTTTCTTTAGATTTAAACCTTTCGCGAGTTTTGCGCTAGCGGAATAATAATAATTAAGTAGCAGTGGTTTTGTAAATCAGTCACAGGTGTAAGATATAAATGACATATGATTCCACACATGTGATTGTGATTTTTTCCACCCCTAATGTGTTATCGTACCACGAAGTATTTGAATTATAAAATCATTTGATTTCTAATCAAATATTTTTAGCCTATATAAACTTAAACTCTTATCGTGAAAACATCTGGGACTTCAGTTAGTATTAAAGTTGAAATATTAAAACTAGCTGGACCCTGCCATGCTTTGCTATGGTAGATTGTGTTTGCATTGATGAGACATGAGGTACAAACGTTACGCGAAAACTGGATAAAAATAATTTGAATTTGAAACGGGTTTTGAGTTCAATCGGTATATCAACCTCCTCATATTTGACAATGCGAAAAAAGTATACCGCGATTCAGGATACACAGTTACTAAAAATTAAGGATAGATGACGCTTAGCATAATTGATTACGCGTGTGTGCTAAGCTACAAAATGGTACAACCAATGTAACAAAATAATGAAAATTAAAACATTTAAAAGACAAAAACGTTGCGGTTTATTTGTCCCAAAATTAAATTATTCACAAAAGGATTAAAATAATACGTGAATAGAATACCAATTCAATTGTAATCAATCCAATAAATGCTGTGTAGGTACACTGTTAATGTCATTAAGAGACATCAAATATACATACCTTTTCAGACTGTCAATAAATCAGTTTATACAATAGATTTATAGGTCAGTCATAGGTAATTTAATTTTTATTTAACACTAGCTTAACCCGAGGACCCGCCCGTATGTTTTTCGGTATTTGTGGTAAAAAGCAGCCTTTTTTTTTTTTTTTTACATTTACACAACGCCATCTAGTCCCAAACTAAGCAGAGCTTGTACTATGGGTACTAGACAACTGATATAAATACATAGGTATATACTTTTTTTTTTTGTAAATACATACATATTATACATAGAAACACCCAGGCCAAATCAAACATCAAATGTTCATGCACACAAATGTTTGACTTGAGCGGGAATCGAACCCGCGACCTTTGGAATAGCAGTCCGTTACACAAACCACTACGCCATCCGGTCGTCTAAAGTACGTACGCTCAGTAAACAGTCACTTAGAACATATTTCTTGTTACCGGCAGAAGCTACTCCTAATTTAACGTCCTAATCTTTGCGTCAATTATTTTTGACGGTGTACGTGGGCGGGCGTCAAGGGCGACTATGGGCGGTAGTCACTCACCAGACTGCTTGAATTTATTTTTTGACAAAAAGATGTTCTGTTATTCCATACCATCCTCGAACATTCTTAGAACAAAAAAAACAGTGTCACTTCGGGAGTGCTGACAGAAGTAAAAACGTGTTTTTTTTTTTAATATAACATGTTTAGTTGTTCTTTTTCGATCGGAAAAGTTCCGACGTGAATATATATCTATGTTGTACGTATATACACAATAAGTATATGTTTATATTATTTATAGTTATATTATCAATGTATTTCAACCCAAACTCAACTCTCGTGTAAACGGGGCCAATATATGTATGTATGATACTTATATACAGAGGTGTTGGTAACGGTAACAGTGTCGCGAGTTCAATGTTTATTTCGCATCTCAAAAAATACATTCTTTTGTTTGTTGTTCAAAAATGCCCGACGCTCTTAAAGAAGTTTTCACTTCAAAAAATCTTAGCTCCCTTTTCTCCAAAGAACGCTTATATACAAACAAATGTCTGATGTATTTCCTTTCGCAATACGACTGTCTCTTAAACACTGCATATATTACAAGGAAATTCCATTGATCAAAACAAACATCGGGAAAACAAGTTCTCCGCGTATCACCGTCGACCTGACGTGTATGAACGTCGGTAGATGTCGCCGAGACGACGTCGAGCCCATCGGTCGTCTAAACACGCTCATATGTCCCGCTTCACGTTTTTGCTCTTATATCACGTTTGAAATGATATCAAGTATGTATAGGGGTAGTTTAAAAGATTTATTGGGATATAAACGATGAATTGTTTAGGGAAAGCGCGTAGGTGGGTCTCGGTGATAATGGTAATAAGTTAGGAGGTTGTCGAGTTTGAAGGAAGGCCCCGAATGATTCTTTTCTAACGATTTATTTGTGGGTTTTAAATGATAAAATCTATTTGCAGTAATGCAAATTTAATGTTGGTTTTAGATAGCGTTCACTAGTCGTGACTTCTACGTATGAATTATCTTCTATTGATTCTGTATCTCGCATTGAAAGTTCTCGCTTAAATTGAATTGTACTCGAAACAACTGTCCAATATTAAGTGTCGTTTAGTACAACATTATAGCGAGATCGCTAGCTAGGAAGAACCTTGTATTGCAGGGACATGACACCAGTTTTACATCCTATACAGATTTAATTATATCCAAAAAAAATTAATAAGTCACTTCGCTTTCAACGACTGCTGCGGACAATTGCTCAGCTGTTGTGTTCGTTAAAACCGCACCACTGTTATCCAAAGAAAGAAAGGCATAAAAGTTAAACGCTGAGACATCCATTGTCATAGACATATATATACATATGTAGTTTATATAGTTGACTATTTTAATGTCTATTCTTCGTACTCTTTTTAAAATTGGTCCTACCAAATAATTAAAACTAAAGCAATTTTATCAATAATTATGATCTAGTGGTTTAGGTCACCAGAGTCCAACCCCACCCCTCCTCTTAATTCTGGAGGGGTGGCACTCGCAAGGTAGCAATGCATTTGTGACTCTTAGGTTGCATATGCCATTGATGGCGGTAATCAGACGGTCTAGTGCAAGACAGTGAGCGCGTTCGGCGTTGAGGTTGGTGCAATCGCACCGCCGAACGCGATCACCGTGACGATCAAGTGGATGTGAAATAAAGTCGTACTTGGGGCTCAGGTGACCCTTTTTCTCGTTTGTCCTCTCGTCTATAAAACAAAACTCTATGTAACATTCATCACCTTCAAGCAAAAAATAAAACTGCACAAAAATATACTTCAAAGCGCTATAAGAGATCCTGTCAGTACGTACCGAGTACCTTTCAAAGCACAACTAAACACGTCAAGGCGATTACCTAAATCGTCCAATGACGTCACCAAAGCAGTTCAACTTAGAAGCCTTCCCGTGTCGGCCCCGATCCCCCTCACCCCTTTCGCCGTTTATTTCACCCCTTGTCTTGGCCGTAACTTTGAAAACTGTAATTGCTCGTTACGAGTGTATCATTGGCTTTGAAATGATAAAAGCGCCCTCGTAACTTTAAGAGATTCTGTTACGGAGTAATGTGATAGCTTTGATGAGCTTTAGTGACATACTTAAAATTTGAATCAAGAAATTCTGGCATAACTTAAGATACAATCGAACAATAAATGAAAAGCTCATTTTTTAAAATAAACTGGACTCTGAAATAAATACTTATTATTTAGAAATCAGCAATTTACATTTTGTAATTTTCATACACTCAATGTAACTCTCATAATTAAGACGAATGCAAACCTCAAACGCCAAGAGTCCATCTAGCCGTTTATGCTACAGAGCGTTTCAAAGAAATAAACATACATACATACGCTCGAAGAACACAACCCTCCTTTTGACTCAGTTGGGCAAAAGTATCTATATCCCATTAATGATTAGTTAGCAAGTCTCGCGATCAGAACAGCCGAATACGAGACAGTGTGGAGACAGCCGGTGGCTGAAGTGCCCAAAAAACTTCACAAAACACCGTATTTGCTGAATATGGCTTTAAGTAAAACAATCAACATTAAATTTTAAATTTCATTAAAAACTTTTAAGAAACTTATTCTATTGTCTGTGAAGTTGTAAATTTCATGAAAGTACATTTAGTATACCAAATTTAAGACCTATTGCCATTTTATATTTCGTACAATACCAATGTTTTATTCTGCAGTTAATGTTTTGAAATAATTCTTAACTTTATTAAATCAATCAATTTTACTGTAATTTCTTGCTAACCGATGCATTAAACACACGGTATAGTCTGATCTCAAACTGAGCAGAGCCTGTACTATGGTAAACAGGCTGCTGATAAACATACTCTTAAATATTTCTAAATAAATACAGATTATGGATAAATTATACCCAGAAACAGCACAAACGATCGTGTTCATCATTTGTCCTCTGCGTTAATCGAACCCGTAGCAGCCAGGGTCACTCACCACCAGACTAATAGGCCCGTATTGGAATGCAGTAATTAAAAAAAAAAAAACTTTTGCCTGTTCTTTAATGAAGTTTGTTATGCCAGTTGCGATACTTACATGTGTTATTCAATGACTAAGTGAATGAATGAATGAATTAATATGCATAGCATGAAAATTTAATTAATAAGTGTTCTTTGCGTCCGTTACATATATATTTATAAAGTTCCCCACGACACAGAATATATTCCTAGTGCAGGACAAATCCATCCCACACGCCCACTGCTTTAAATCCTGTGCACCAGGATCACCAGCAGTGAACACGTGAACACACCGAGTAACGACACTCGGGAAGTCCCAGGAAAAGTCTTGGAATCTAAATTGGAATTTGGAATTGGAATACCTTGGAAAATTGGAGGAGTTGGATCTGTAATAAATCTCCTCCAACTTTCCTAGTGTGGAGTGGTCTTTCTAAAACAAATGATATATTCACACCTGTTTTAAAAAATAGCATAACAAAAGATTCGAATACAGTCGTCTACACTACCGCCGCGCACAATGACATACTCATTATAATAAACTTAAAGTTATATGTTTGTAGTAGATGCTCACATATTAAGCTACCAGTTTGTGTACTTCAAGCTTAAGAGGCTTTCAATTTAAGAGAGTCTCCATTTAAGGCGGATTATATTAAACACATCTTACACATAAGTTTTCCCATAAATTATTGTGGTGGCATTAATTATCATAATATTTATTGATTATGTGGTAATTTGGTAATCAAAATATTTATTAAAATGTTAGATGTAATAATTTATCAAGAAATGAAAATAAAATACTTTTCAATAAAAGGATGTAACACGCTATTTTCATTGAAACGTCAATGACGCATTTGGAAACATAAAACTATGAAATTACTATAAAATAAACTTTAAAACCTACGGTTGACAAATATGTCTACAGGATTATGAGGTCAAAAGCTTTTATTAAGTCTCCAAATTTCATAGGTATACCTTTTATATACCGCGTCGTTTTAACGTACTACTACATTATAATTAATATAAATTATTTATACTCGTAAGTTTCACTAAACGTACATTTATAAAAACATTATCATATGTAGCAGGATCACGTTTTAGGAATTTGTAAAGCTCTTTGAACTACTTTCATATTTTTATTTTTACTGGTACTTCATTGACATTTCAATAAAAACAGAAATACTTTTCAATAAAAGGATGTAATATTACATCCTTTATTGAAAAGTATTTCAATTAAATTTAAAAAAAAAGATTATAACAATCTTTGAAGCCGGTTTGTTTATCGTGTCAAAACTTTAGCTCGATCGGTGTAGAAATTTCTGAGCTTTTGTAGCATCCGCAAACCAACTTAACATATCAAATATGATATGGATTACAATTCTTACAAATTGTTTGATAAAATCTACATTAACATTGCGAAGCCTTGTATAAGATTTAGTTTTAAATAAAGATAATATGTAAAAAGTGAGAGTTTTTTTGCAAAAGTTTTTTTACAGAAAAAGGCAATCCGCAGTCGGTAGGATTCGAACCTACGCTCCCAGAGGGAATCTGATTTCTAGTCAGACGCCTTAACCGCTCGGCCACGACTGCTGCTAGTAGCTGACTGTAATTGATAATATACTATTGCGTGCAGAAAAGAACCAAAGAAGAGCCAGTAGAGGTGTAACACCTACTGGCAATGATGACACCTCAGTCGTATGGAATGGCTGCAGTTCAGTGGGCCGGTAATCCAAAAAATCCTTAAAACAGCTAAAAATAATATTTCAGTAGATATCGTCTCATAATATTTATTTTTATGGTATAAAGGGGCAAACGAGCACACGGGTCACTTGATGGTAAGCAACTACCGCCGCCCATGGACACCTGCAACTAAAAAGTCACAAGTGCGTTGCTGCGCTTGGAGTCCCTCCCACTCGAGTCAGCGGGAGGACGGGTTTGGGCTCTGGTAACATCACTCACTCAGTGAAAGGCAACGAAAGAATTGCTTAACACCGGTTTTATGTGAGGCCGTGGTATCACTCCGGTCGAGACGGCCCATTCGTGCCGAAGCATGGCTCTCCCACGGTAGATAGTAATATTCAATACGAAGCAAGGTTGTAAAAACACAAAATATCTTAACAAAGTATAAATTATTAAAACCATACAACATTTTACTTTATATAAGTAACTGACTGCCAGCTGCATTTGTAAAATATTTTTACAAAAAAGAACCCTCGCTTTTTAAAAGCTAGATTTACTTAATATTAGATCTAAGATCTAATACACGGCTTCGCAACGTTAATAAAGATTTTTATCAATCAATTCTCCATGTCTTGGGAACACTTGCTTTTTTCGGGATAAACGGTACAACTATATTTTTTTTCACACCTCTGACTAAGTACGTACAAAATTTCCATGTTTGAAATTTGAAATAAGTAAGAACACACACACGTAAGTAACTAACACACTTTACCAATTTTAGAATGACGCAGGTCATTATTCTGAAATAATTTCGTTATCCCGGAATTCCATAAATGAACTTTCAATATCACATATAAGCTCCAAATACAAGTTCATATATCACAAACAGCCCAATTTTAACAATATTAAAACTTACAAAACATTCAAAAGGCAATCAAGCCCAATGCAACAGCAAAACTAATTACAGTGGGACACGTCGCTCACCGGCGCTCGTCGGGGAGTCGGCGGACAGCGCGCCCCAGCGCTAGGGCAAACAACACACAATCAGTGAAAACAAACATGGCCGCCACTGATTGCGCCTCATAAACTGATCAACACTAATATTTCTGTTACATTTTGTTTCGTAGCTCGGGTAATCACTTACGTATCGCATTGTACTTTGTACATGTTAACTTTTAAACTTTTGCGTTCTATTATGTACTAGCTATTCCCCGCGGATTCCCTAGCGTGATTAAAATAAAAATCATTTCTAAGTGGGGTCTTATAACATAAAAAGCATCACTATCAACAGCTTTCCATAGTCCACTGCCGGACATTGGTCTCTCCTTAGAAAGGAGGTTTAGGCCTACTAGACTATGCTGACCAGACGGGTTGGTATAGGATTTGTTTCAAGTTTTCCTTCTCTTTGCAGTGCTGTTTTCGTGCGTATTTATGCGTAGTTTGCTCCCTTAGTCCGCTTTTACGACATCCACGGGATGAATAGGGGTGGTGACATTCCGTATTCATAATCAGACATCACACGGAATGTCAGTTAGCGTAAGTAATTTTATATGCGTATATAATTAATTATTTACTTATTTATTTGATGGAGTGAAAACTTACAGCTAGAAAACTTAGTAAAAAGAATCAGATGAATCATCTGAGAGCCAATTACATGTCTTCACTTCTAGTTTCAAGTAATTAAAAGTTATTGTTAGCAAAAAGGTTAGATAAACAAAAAATAAATAAATACAAAAACAAAAAAATTACACAATACTAAGTGCCAAAAATCACAGTGAGTTAGTAAACGTTAAAGTATTATCATACGGGAATGAATGCGATCACTTAGAGATATTACATACCTTTGAATTGCTTGACATATCGATAAGGTTTCACTGGGTGTGATCACTGGTGGACTGGCTCAGTGCTGCACGCTTATCATCTTCTTACTCTTTTTCAATGAGTTTTCTTCTTCGATTCTTCTGTATCACTCTTCAGTTCACTCCATCTTTTCTTTGGTCGTCCTCTACTCTTATTTTCGTCACCTTCCAATGATTACATTTCTTCATTTAACTACATTTTGCTCATCTCTGAATCGAATCTTATTAAAAGGCATATAATATCTGTTTCGTGACCACTTGAATATATCCTGTGTCGCGGAGGACTTTACAAACATACATGAAATGGACACAAAGAACACAAAGACTCAGAACAACAATTTGTGAGTCACACAAATTGTCGTTCGATGTGGGGGTCAAACCCACAACACTCAGCGTAGAAGTAAGCGGCGTGGTGACCGCGTAAACCACTAGGTCATCTGTGCAGTCAACAATAATTATGTACTTTATGCAGTCAACAACGAAACGTTCAATTAATTTAAATACACACAACTGTAGACATTGCATATTTTTTACTATTCATATGGCATTAACTTCAAATAGGTTGCAGAAATTTTCGAAACAAAACACGAGAGCGGTACACATAACACAAGTTTAATTTTACTTTCTATACCAAACTTCAACAAACTTATTGCATAAAATTAATGATGGATTATTGTTGTGTTTTGATCAATATTTATCTTTTATTGAAATAAACAATTACCTACTTATGCACAAGATCTTTTCTCTCGCCTTCCCGTAATCTGTGGAAGTGACATCGTAACATCGTAACACGTAAGTAAGTTACAGAAAAGCAAGCAATTTTTGATTAGACCAATGCAATGTGCGTGAGCGTTACTAGAGTAGGCTGCCAAATGATGGGTGGAACTATTTTTTCTCTTTATTTTAAAAAGACAACTCCCGCATTAGGAATAAGCATATCCTGTGTCTCGGGGGACTTTACAAGCATACATGAAACGGACACAAAGAACACCCAGACTCAGAACAACAATTTATGGATCCCACAAAGTGTAGCCTCATGTGGGGATCGGACCCTCAGCACTTAGCGTAGTAGTAAGCGGCGTGGTGACGTTACAAACATACATGAAACGGACACAAAGAACACACAGACACAGAACAACAATTTGTGAGTTACACAAATTGTCGTCCCATGTGTGGATCGAACCAGCCGACCGCGACCGCTTAAACCACTACGCCATCCGTGCTGTCAAAACGGGTGTAACAATTGTTATACATCATACGTGACTAAAGCTTAAAAGATTTGTTCTTCATCCTAATAATCTGTTTGTCTAGTAAATTAATAACTATTACAACGCTCTAGCTAGATAGTGTGATACGGGTTTGCAATGTACAGAATTTTAAGAAAGCTTCTTCGTCCACTATGGAGTTATCAATGAGCACTGCAGGTATATAGTTCAAACAAACTAGCCAGCGAACTTAGACAGTATCAAAGTAAGTTATGATTTATAGCCAGCTATAGCGCAATATAAACTGTATAAGTTACCTAGTTGCTTTTTAAAATTCACAAGTTTTATGCTTAGAAGGTATACTGTCGGTTTTAATCTTGTGGCTAGCTACTCTAATATTTTCACGAACATTTTATGTCCTATGCAATCTGAAAGGAAGGATAGTAAGATAGCATCAGTGATATTAGAAGATAGTAAAACTAATCTAAGAGCCATCTGAGTTTTTTCTGGTAGAAATATGAAAATAGTAAAAATTTAAAATGAATGTTTTTAATATTGAAATTGAAGATGTAATGGATACTAATTTATTTAGAGTATAATATTGAATGTTTTTTATTAACTTTTTCTATTTAAGATGTTAAAAAAACTGGTCCAATCAACGACCTCAAAAAGAGTACTCCTGCGGTTCGCACTACGGTGCGAACTGACCACGTTCAATAAAGATACACATCGATTTACACCATGGTCCCAAAACGACGTCTTCAAAAAGCGTCCGTGTGTGATACGTGGTGTAAACAGAAAAAACAGAACAGAACAAAATTTGATATATATTTGCATTGGAAAACGAAAAAAAATGAACACAATAAAAAGTCTGTCACTTATCTAAATTGTGAGTAAACTTTATTGTCGCTGTCAAATTAATATTTTCATGTGATATAAATCCGTTAATCTTAAGCCGAGATAATTTGTAATAAATTACATACATAATGTATATACAATTCTAATCGGTTACAATTGAGATCATAAAATCGATAATCGTTTACCATACCCACCAGTCTATATAATTTTAGTTTATTTTTTATATTCAATGTCAAATGACTGCACGGATGACGTTTCAGCGATCACCTCGAAGCTCCCTACTGCGCTGAGTAGTTATTGGTTCAATCCCCACATGATACAACTTTGTGTGATCAACAAATTGTTGATCTGAGTATGGATGTTCTTTGTGTTCGTTTTATGAACCCTAGTGAGAGAAACGTCTTTAAAAAAGGAAGAAAAAAAGAAGGACAAATTGAAACTAATTTATTTATCTAATAACCATGTAACAGTTTTACATTTTGGAAGCTTCATTATTAAGTAATATAATTATTTACAGTTAAAGACACGATTTTAGATGACAACTATAAAGCGATGCTCGCGATTTATACGACTATCATAATTATTCCAGTAACACACATTAAAAAAAATTTGGAAGTTTTCCTTTTTTTTTATTTATTTTAGTAAATAACTGCAATTGTTTTATTTTGCAAAAGCCTGGTTGAGTTATTTAGGATATTCTCAGTCCA
This sequence comes from Arctia plantaginis, assembly GCA_902825455.1. Taxonomy (NCBI): domain Eukaryota; kingdom Metazoa; phylum Arthropoda; class Insecta; order Lepidoptera; family Erebidae; genus Arctia; species Arctia plantaginis. The sequence goes on from CADEBD010000288.1 coordinate 766,584, forward strand.
TTACCGTTTGGTAATAGACTATCCACATAGTGGATTTTATCAAAAAAAGAGATAAAATTTAGAATAACGTTGCGACGCCGTGTTTTAGATCTACTAATTGATATAGACAACTTTGATAAATTAGGTTTTTTTTTGTAATAAATGTATTACAAAAAGGAAATCCGCAGTCGGTAGGATTCGAACCTACGCTCCCAGAGGGAATCTGATTTCTAGTCAGACGCCTTAACCGCTCGGCCACGACTGCTTCACGTTGTAGGTTGTTAATTAATAGAACACTATTAGATACAGAGAAGAGGCCTATTTAGACTGTGGTTTACTATTAATAATTACTCTACCTACTAGTTTGGGTGTATGAAACGGCCACAGTTTAGTGGGCCGGTAATCCTACCTACATCGAACATATAAACAGCTAAGTAAGATTATTTCAGTGGTTTATGCCACTTGACCCCAAAAATTGCTCCACTTCAACCCTAACACGTTTCCTTAAGAAAGATTATAAAATCAAATATTATTTATTTTCGCTTAAACCCTAAATTACTGGAAATTACTACCAGCAAAGGAATTACTAGAAAACAAAGCACTCGCCCCGGATTAATGACGCCGCGAGCACGGCCTATGCAGTTGACCCTGTCTCGTTCTCTCAACCAAGGAAAGGGACAATTTCTTATCCCTTATTTGAAGTGTTTAAAAGTAGTTGATCTATAATAGTAAAAAAAAATAATAGATGAATCAAAATATTTATACGACTTTAACGATCTTCTTCCTCCAAACTAAAACAAACTTAAACAAACTAGGTTGAGGTCGGCTTTTTAGTGTACTACGATACGGCTCAACGATTTTTTTTTGAGGAGCGACCTCTAGACCTCCACAACCCAAGTACTATGCAATATTGAAGTTCTGTAGAAAGACTGTAGTCGGACTTTTTAGGTTTCCAACTATCCGTAACGGTTGCCACACATGTTAACGATAATAAAGATATTTTATTTTACTGTTATTTAGATCAGTACTGCGTGACCAGGCCCACTCAGCACTTTGGGTATAATGCTATAAGTACTCAATTAAGAAGATAACCCAAACGCCGTCATAGGAGATAAGAATAACGAAACGGAAAAGGACGCAATTTTTAGGACCTACCTGACCTACCTACTACCTGAATGACACTTTATAGCATCAGGGCAAGAGAATAAGTGTTTTATACTTTTACGTTTTATACTTGACGACCGAATGGCATAATGGTTTGTGTAACTAACTGCTATTCCAAAGGTCGCGGGTTCGATTCCCGCTCAAGTCAAACGTTTGTGTGCATGACCATTTAATGTTTGATTTGGTCTGGGTGTTTCTATGTATAATATGTATGTATTTACAAAAAAAAAGTATATATGTATTTATATCAGTTGTCTAGTACCCATAGTACAAGCTCTGCTTAGTTTGGGACTAGATGGCGTTGTGTGAATGTGGCACAATATTATATTAATATTATATACTTGTGCTATTATGTGGTATTGTTGATAACCCACAATAAACCTTAGTCATGCTGTAATTTTTTGCTGTAGGTCCTGCAACGTCTCTGCCATGATGACGATGTCATCTGCAAATCGCAAGTGAGAGATGTATTCGCCATTGATATTGATGCCACGCCCTTTCCAGTGCAGCGTCTTGAACATGTCCTCCATTGCATTTGTGAACAATTTCGGGGAAATAACGTCCCCTTGTCTCACTCCTCGATGCAATGGTACGGGCCTTGTTTGCTGATTCTGTACTTGGACGGACATGGTGGCGGCTTCGTAGAGACATCTCATCACTTTGATGTATCGCCAATCTACTTGGCAACGCTGCAGGGACTCCAGAACAGACCAGATCTCGATCGAGTCAAAGGCTTTCTCATAGTCCACGAATGCTAGACACAGGGGCTGATTATATTCTTCGGTCTTCTGTATAATCTGCCGCACTGTGTGGATGTGGTCTATGGTGCCATATCCGCTCCGAAACCCAGCTTGCTCCGGTGGTTGGAATTCGTCGAGTCTTCGCGCAAGACGGTTCGTGATGACTCTCGAAAACAGCTTGTAGACGTGGCTTAGAAGGGATATGGGTCGATAGTTCTTCAACCTGGTCTTGTCACCCTTTTTGAAGAACAAGACGACCACACTCCTACTCCACGCTTCTGGAGTTCTCCCTTCAAACAGGACAGCGTTGAAGAGCTTTTGGAGCTCCCTTAGTACGGGTTTACCCCCGGCCTTCAGCAGCTCTGTTGTAACGCCATCCTCTCCAGGGGCTTTTCCATTTTTCAGCTGTCCAAGAGCCATCTCGATTTCGTCAATGCTAACTTCTGGCAGGTCTTCGGTGTAGTGACGTGTTAATGTGGCTCTAGAGTCCTCATTTTCGGGATCAGGTCGAGATGCATGCGAAGCGTATAACCGGCCATAGAAGCTTTCCACTTCCAAAAGGACTGCCGGCTTCGAAGCAACGACTTCTCCACTTTCTGTAGTCAACTTTGTCAGGTGGCTTCTTCCAAGAGATTGTACGAACACTTTTGACCCCCGATTTTGCTCGATCGCTCTTTCAATTGAAAGAGTATTGGAGCACCGGAGGTCGTGTCGTACGTTGCAGGACCTACAGCAAATGCTGAATGACTTAGCTGACACTTCTGTACGCATCGGCCTACGGATGAACTTGGATAAAACCAAGGTCATGTTCAACGAACATGTACTACCGGAACCGATTGCGGTACACGGTGCCGTTCTCGAAGTTGTTCAAAATTATGTGTACCTCGGGCAGACATTGCAGTTAGGTAGAAACAACTTCGAGGACGAGGTGAACAGAAGAATTCGGTTGGGATGGGCAGCGTTTGGGAAGCTACGTCGAGTCTTCTCATCGTCGATCCCACAGTGCCTTAAGACGAAAGTCTTTAATGAGTGCGTCCTACCCGTCATGACATACGGAGCTGAAACGTGGACACTTACGGTACGGCTGGTCCACAAGTTCAAAGTCGCTCAACGTGCTATGGAAAGGGCTATGCTCGGCGTTTCTCTAAGGGATCGCATCAGAAATGAGGTGATCCGGCAGAGAACTAAGGTCACCGACATAGCGTACCGGATCAGCAAGTTGAAGTGGCAGTGGGCTGGCCATATTAGCCGCAGAACCGATAACCGTTGGGGAAAACGAGTTCTTGAGTGGAGACCGCGTCTCGGCAAACGTAGTGTAGGACGCCCACAGGCCAGGTGGAGTGACGATTTGCGCAAGATGGCTGGCAGGAGCTGGATGCGAGAAGCCCAAAATCGATCTAAGTGGCGTGCAATGGGAGAGGCCTATGTCCAGCAGTGGACTGCGATAGGCTGATGATGATGATGATGATGATGATGATGCTGTAATATTCAAAGGTAACGGTAATTACTTTATATGAATAAAAGGTGGTTATATCTATCTACGATCATTTGCAATGCATCTGGGTGTATGTTATTTGTAATAATATACGTACACTCATATATATTTTAAAATATTAGTTTATTTATTTAAAAAATATGTGTTTTTGGTTGACAGCAATTGGTTTGTCCCCTGTTAAGTTAGTGAGACTAAGGTTATAGTCGGTAAAATGTAGGCGTTTAATTCGCTTTAGTCTACCCCTTCTTTCTTCTTTCTTTCTTTGACAGACCGGTCACCTGATGGAAAGTGACTACCGTCGCCCATGAACGCCTGCAACTCATTAGTCTAAAAGCGCGTTGCTAGCATTTAGGGAAGGATTACGCTCTTTTTTTTAATGGTTTAAAAATCGAATCGGTCCGGACATAAAGCAGACGATAACTTGATCCACAGATTTGTTCTGCGAGACAAAAAGTGTCTTGAAAAGCGCATAATGGTGGAGCGCCAATACTTTCAGATCGTGTATGTAATTTGACTGCTATTTTGTTAAACACGAGCTCTGTGTCTTATACCTTTTTTTTTAAATTTTTTTTTCACGCGTCTTATACCTAGTAATTTTAATCAAAGTCCATATATTAGGCATTACATTGCCGTGTGTATGCTCAGTTAATAAAACATGACACACCAACAGTTGTGAACTGTGGCTCTGAGATTCATATAATTTATCATCTACATTTAAAACAGTTTGATTAAAGTTAAATTTTATACAAGTAGGTACATAAATACCTTTCACCGTGCGTATGCGCTTGTAAACTAGTTTGCAAAAGTGAAAGTGTGTGTGCCGATACAAAGTTGAAGCTAAATTTAGTAATAAAGTATGTAGCAGTCGTGGCCGAGCGGTTAAGGCGTCTGACTAGAAATCAGATTCCCTCTGGGAGCGTAGGTTCGAATCCTACCGACTGCGGATACTTCTTTTATCATTGAGTGGTTTTATATTTTTGAAATCTCAAAAAACCAGGTAAAAGTTAGAAGTTTAATTAATTCTTCACGACAAATTTGTACACATCTATTAATAAATACCTCTCATTTAATAAATATCTAATAATTAAGCCAAGTGATGGCTTGAAATAGGTTTCATCATCATCAACAGCCTATACTAGTCCACTGCTGGAAATAGGTTTAATAAACGTTAATATAAATTCCACGTAGATGTTACTCTACTAGTGCCCATTTTTTTTCTGTTCGGAAATCCCCTCGGATACCACCCGGGGGGTGGTTATGTCCAGTTACCAAAATCCGCACAGTTGCGGGGTCCGAACCAGGTGAAAGGAAATCCCTGGTACCCTGACGTATCTCGGGCCATCTACGGCGTGTAGATGACCCCTCTACCAGTTTCCTCTTTCTGTAATAAAAGTAGTTCTTTTAATGTTTTTATTTCTAGGGAGTTATAAAAAACATTGTTTTAGCCTTTTTATGAAAAAGAAGAAATCAGCAGACGCATCATCTGATTTTGAGTAAAGCCGGTCGATGACATCAGCGACTCAAAAGTGTTTATTCCCAGTAGTTCCATGAAGCCAGTTCCATATGGTACTGATGTTACCTTAAAAACGCCATTTTTTACCATTTGTTCTATGTAATTTTATACTACTTTTACAGCTGACATTATTTAAATTACAATTATTTTATTTTCAAATTTTTTTTTCAAAATAACAAATGAAAGTCTGGGAAAACTACTGAACGTTAGAAAAACAAATGACTATCTACACTTATAATAAAACTGTAAGAGAGTCGATATTGTACACTGCGAATAAGTAAAAAAAATTTTATTACATTTTTGTCTGTTTCTCTGTCTGTGTGTCTCTTGTGCGCGATTCACGTAAATCCCGCAAGACATATTTGAATGAAAATTTGGACTTAGGTGAACCGTAGTTATGTGTAGCATATAGGGTATATTTTTCAGCAAGTAGTTCCATGTATAGAACCAGTGGGATAAAAAAGTTCCAGGTGGAACTGACTCTATAAAACTACTGGGAATATGTTAAACTTACAAAAGTCATAAGCACGTTACCGGCCTTTACTTGAAGCTTTGAAGGTCAAATGTTCATTTAAATTAATATGTGCATAATAAGTAGGTACATGCGTCGGTGTCTACGATCTCATAAACATAATGTAGAGATCAGCCCTAGTCACAAAGTGGCAACAATTATACAGATTAGCAATAGCAATTATACATGTTTTTTAAGACCTTTCCCGCATTAGCAGTATACCCGTGTCGCGGGGGACTTTACAAACATACATGAAACGGACACAAAGAACACCCAGAATTAGAACAACAATTTGTGGATCACACAAAGTGTCGTCTCATGTGGGGTTTGAACCCAAAACACTCGGCTTAGTAGAAAGCGGCGTGGCCATCAGTGCAGTCAGATGTTGAACTCTACATTCAATTTTTGTTATTGAATTAATGTTTTACTTCACTGTAAAATATATACCTATGTACTGTATAAACCCGTCTGGACAGCGTGGTGTAGTAGGTCAAAACCTCCTTTCTAAGGAGAGGCCTATGTCCAGCAGTGGGCTATTAAAGGCTGTTAATGATGATGTACATATTTACACATGTGTACAATGATTCTGTACTTGAAGACAATTAATAATAAACAATTATAAAAGTATCTACAGTGTTAACCGATCAAAACATTTAGTAAAAAGCAACTGTTGAACGAAAAATTCAAATAGACATCGTATTTAAATTACTTCGTAAAATCTATTTTTTTACAAATTAATGAAAGAGTATTTATTTATTTTTTGTGAAACATTAATGTTTTGCATTCTATCATCATGCATTCAAATCAATTGATACATTACACGCTCGAATTATTACGCAACTCTATAATTACTACCGAGAATTGGCAAGTAACAGCGAGGAGTTGTTGTAACTCTTAATGGCAATGAAGCTGACGTCACAAAAATAAAAGTAGGGCTGACCCCGTCTTTTTTATACATCCTACCTTTACAGTCTACCTGAGTAGACTGACAATTTTATCGCGAGTAAGTGAAGCAGTCGTGGCCGAGCGGTTAAGGCGTCTGACTAGAAATCAGATTCCCTCTGGGAGCGTAGGTTCGAATCCTACCGACTGCGAATTACTTTTTTTCTTAAAATTATATCAGGTTTTTTTAAATATCTAGACACTGCAAATATAGCTTTTAATAAAAAAAGAAGAAAACCTAATGACAATGTATTTGCTGCTCTCTGAAAAATTCAGAAGAACTTCTCAAGAAAAGATATTGCATTTTATCAGTAAACGTTCGCAAAACTTTCACGGCTGGATAGGACTTTTCCTATGACTTTCACAATGAAAGAAATCTAGTGTAAATTTATAACCTCCTGTCTTTAAACACCATAAATGATTTTGAAATAAATGATCTTCATCAACAGCCTTTACTAGTCCACTGCTGTACATAGGTCTCTCCTTAGAAAGGAGGTTTTGGCCTACTATACCACGCTGGCCAGACGGGTTGGTATGAAATAACATAAATGAATTTAAACCTTCAATATTACTGCTGAAACCGTCTCTTAGACACACATGAGGTGGAACACAGCGGCATTGCAGAAATAGTGACATATCATTGCTAGGGCTGGCTAATGTGCGTATTACGTCATTCGCTACCCTCATTTGATACATCGAAAACGCACGCACAGAGAGAAGTGTGAATCGCAGTAGAAGTTTTTTATATACTCAGATACCTTTCATACAAAGCTACACCCATTTGGATTACTGTTCCCATATTTGATTTATCAGATCCATGTAGGTGTTTACTTGTACTGTAAAACACTTAACAGTTATCGAAAGTTACAACTGTATGCTAAATTTATATAAATTATTATTAACTATAAATTGTCCGTGTGGTGACGGATTAAGAATACAGAGTGTCATCACCCCTATTCATCCCGTGGGTGTCGTAAGAGCCGACTAAGGGAGCAAACTACGCAGCACAACAGCGCTGGAAAGAGAAAGAAAACTTGACACAAACCTTATACCAACCCGTCTGGCCAGCGTGGTATAGTAGGCCAAAACCTCCTTTCTAAGGTTAGGCTTATGTCCAGCAGTGAACTGTTAAAAGGCTGTTGATGATGATGATATAATTTTTTTTTAAATGTTCTATTTCCAGAAAAAAGTACTCAGATTTAAGTACTCTTTGCTTTTTTTGCAGAGTGAAGGGTATTTCAAAAACAGCTCAAACCTTTATCATTATTGCATCTTTCTGTGTTTTTCCTTATTTTATTGAGGGTCGGCGCAACGCGTAACAGTGTATAGGGCTTTAGCTGCTTTATTTACGGCCCACCGCTTTATTTGACCGCCAGCCTGGTGATTATTCTCCTTTGAAAAGTAACCGTTTATACGCGGAAAAAAAAAAGGTCAATTGGGATAAGCAAATCGAATAGATCGAAAATACCATAGAAAGTCGAGTACCCTTTTCTTGATTTCTTCTTTCATCCTTTAAAAAAGAGAACGCCCGCATTAGGAATATATCCTGTGTCGCGGGGGACTTTACAAACATACATGAAACGGACACAAAGAACACCCAGACTCAGAACAACAATTTGTGGGTCACACAAAGTGTCGTCCCATGAGTAGCGCAGTAGGAAGCGGCGTGGTGACCGCTTAAACCACTACGGCATCCGCGCTTATCTCCATGCTGTGATTAGATAGCTGACCAGGGCAGGGACACTAACTAGCCATCAACAAAGCTGAAAGCAACAACTTTATTTTAACTTCCTTTAGCTTTTTACTTTTTAGAGTATGTATACAGAACAAGATAGTAACTATTTCATCATCATCATCAACAGCCTTTAATAGCCCACTGCTGGACATAAGCCTCTCCTCAGAAATTAGGTTGTGGCCTACTATACCTATGTGCTAAATAAAAAAGGTAAAGGTTGTAGGTATATCACTAAGTATTAATTTTACATAATTAACTTCTTTTCATTATAATTTTACGCGATCAAAAGTTTTCTCCAACATTATTACAGAAATAATGCAATATAGGGTTTGTTCGCGATAGCACCTTCGTCAATTCGTCACTTAACAGTATCTATTTAAAAAAAAAACTTTCCCAACACACATCACGAAACACCTATTTACAACGCACACGTCACACTCTTCAAAACTTAAATTACCTATACCTACTCTATACTTAAACTTCTTACTAACAACTATATAGTGGTGATGGATATTTGGTATATCATTAATACTTAGTGATATACCAAAAACCTGCCAAAGCAATTTAATAAAATTACATTATAGAATAGGCTCACTGGAGAGGAGGAAAGGATTTAAAAAAAGATTTCTATTTCTATTTAATCTTTATTGTACACACTGAACAGTGTTTAGTGTGTACAATAAAGATTACTTATATATAATATGTATGTGTTCAGTGAACACATACAAAGGCGAGCTGAGCCCAAAACTGAGTTTTCTTCCTTGAACTTTGAGCGAATGGAGGACAGAGAAACGTAAGGGTACAGTCATGCGTACGTAGGAATCAACACAGAAAAGCATAAAAGCAGAAAAGCTCTTCCTGAACACGCTAAGAGAAGGGCAATTGCGTATTGCACGCGGTAAGGCATAATTCTTATAAAAAGATATTTCTTTCTATTCATTATTTCGGTTGAACAATTATTTAACTGAATATAGTTTTAATCATACTTTAAGAATGAGCAAACAGGATGCGATTACTTTATATTTTATCATTGATGAGGTAGAGAACACTTTTGAATTGATTCTTCTTTTCTAGATTCGATTGAAACATTTAAATCATCCGGACCTCACTTGAAATTAATTGCGGATCCCTTCTTTGTCGAAAACTGGGATGCCGCCAATCAAATCAGAACATACAATTTCGTAAAGCCAGGTAAAATAATTTTAAGGTAAGGAATTTTTTTTAGGTAAAATTACATACGAGCAAAGTTTGAGTTTCCTAAAATCTTCTTTTTAGCTCTTATTTAAGATATTGGGCTAACTATAATTTGATAAATTTTCAATCGGGATTAAATGACTTAAAATATATTTTTTTAACGTGCGTGGGCGGCTACGTCTGCTTAACCCATCCGCGGAGCCGCAGCTGACGAACATAACGCTTCATGATACAACTCTCTGAAGCATTTTAGGAAATAATTGACGAAATTTACGCCTTACCATATTTTTTTATACGTCTTAAAAGCCCAAGTGTCCTTAGATGGCGTTTTGAAAGAAAAATCAAAATGGCGGATTTTTGGCGCAAAATAGTAATAGGATGTTCGCGAAAATTTGTAAGTACCAAAATTTCTATGTGTCAACTTTTTTTATTGTTTGGAATTATTCCTTTATTTGTGATGTAAGACGTTTCTTTTTGCCAAATTTCGTGATTCTAGGTCAACGGTCACTACCATATAGGTTTTCGATCTAAAACCAATAGGGTACTTCCGCTTGACCTAGAAATTTTAATTTTGGTTCAAAGCAAGGTCTTACAGCACAAGTAAAGAGAAAATTCTGAAAAATAAAAAAAAGTTGAAAATTAAGGTAAATTTAGGTATTTACAAGTTTTCGCGAAAATCGAAATTTGCCTATATCTTTTCATCCTGTTGACTCAGGACCTTGATTTTTATACACCTTATAGGGACCATAGACCTCAATATTTGGTGTAAGTTTCAACTTGCTAGGTCTACCCATTCCTGAGAAAATCGGTGGTGACACGCGGACAGACGGACAGACGGACGGACTAACAAGAAAGTAATCTCATAAGGGTTCCTTTTTTAGCTTTTGAGGTACGTAACCCTAAAAATAACCAATCTGTCGAGTACGGTCTTAAAATCAAGAAAATTAAAAGGGAATAATATATTTATATATATATTGACTGCACGGATGGCTTCGTGGTTTAAGCGGTCGCCACGCCGCTTCCTACTACGAGTGTTGTGGGTTCAAACCCTACATGGGACGACACTTTGTGTGATCCACAAATTGTTGTGCTGAGTCTGGGTGACCTTTGTGTCCGTTTCATGTATGTTTGTAAAGTCCCCCGCGGCACAGGATATATTCCTAGTGCGGGAGTTGTCTTTAAAAAAAAAAAAATGTGTGTAAGATTTAGTAAAGTCCTCGTGCTGTTTTGGTCTTTTTAGTGCATTACTTTTTTTAATTATAATTAGGGTTTTTTCTTGATAGGATTTTTTTCTGTAATGGGGTGGTGAAACGCCCGACGGGTCACCTGATGGTAAGAGACCACCGTTGTCCAAGGACACCTACAACTGCAACGCCACCCGTGCCATCCCCTCTCCCTTCGCCCCTGGCAAGAGGGGTTGGGTTGGGCATTTGGTAACCTTGTTCACTCGGTAAAAAGCAATATCATCACTCCAATATACGGTATCACAACAGGATAAATGTGAAAAATCGAAACAAAATACACAACATATTCAAATCATTTCCTTTGTGTAATACAACATCTCTGAACAACGATTATGACATGTTATCAATTACCAAATAATATCGATAACAAATCTCCATTGGTCCAAGTTAGTTTCTTTGTTCAGTGACCTCTGGGCTAGTAACCGGATTAGTCAATTAGCCGGTCAAGTCGAGCGTCCGGTCCAGATCCGGCTCCGACACGATACAGCACTACATCCGGGCCCCACTTGAATCACGACACTTGACAAGACATTTAGTGAGGAATTTGAAGCTCAGTACTTGAATATTGGGGTGAATACTTGTCAAGAACTTTATATGTTACTAGCTTTTGGCCGCGGCTCCGCCCGCGTATATGACGATTTCGCAGTAAAAAGCCTATAAGTAGCCCATGTTACTCGCTGATAATATAGCTTTCTACTGGTGAAATAATTTTCAAAATCGGTTTAGAGGTTTAGGCATAAAAGCGTAACAAACAAAAAATCAAAGTCACTTTCACATTAATTTGGATATACAACTTGCCTATTATTTAAAATGCGATTTGAATTGTATTTCGTTTTATTAAATGTAAGGAATTTTTGTGTAATATAATGGGCATTAATAACATGATGGTCTCTCGTCGCCTTTGATGATGAGGAATGTGTAACAGGCAATTAAACAAAATATAATTAGGAAACAATGTTATTGTTTTGTCTGCAGGTCATCATCGACGGTTCATCATCATGTTTTACAAAGAAAATGTTTTTCTGGTCAGACTGACAAAAACCTTATCTATCTATGGTATAAGGGAGACGTGAGCAGATGATTGACTTGATGATAAGTGAGTACCATCGCCCATAGACATTGATATCTATCAGAAATAATGGCAACTACAACCCCTTAAAGTATCTAGGTCGACTTAACCAATAGCCATATACATATATGGATTGCAAACAATAGGCTAGTTGATTCAACTTGAAAACTTGGTTAATTGTATACTTTCATATCTATTTTATCCCAAAAAACCTATATTTTAAAGAAAAAGCAATAATTACATTACGTATTTTGTATTTAGAAAAAAACAATATAAATTTCCCTTGAAAACGTTGAATAGTGTCATGGCGTCTTGAATGACGTCACAGCCTGCGAAACAAAACTGTTTACATCTTTGTCCAGTGTCAACTAAAACTTTATTGAGGTGTGAAAATATGCTTAAATCGAAAAACAATAAGGAGCAACCTACTCTGTTGTATGAAAACGTCAACAACAACAATGATGGTTTGCTTGGCATGACGTAACACTTTTTGATTAGTGTTCGCTGTCACATGACTTCATGCCTATTTTGTTTGTTTTTTTTTTTAAATATTAATAATCTTTAACTTTTATGAAAAATAGACTATTTTTTTCTTATCTATGTGTCTTCATTTATAATTTGAAACTATAAACCAAGCAATTTGTTATTAGTGGACCCGAGTCTATTCAACCAGTTAAGGATCGCATACATACATACGACTGCACGGATGGCGTAGTGGTTTAAGCGGTCACCACGCCGCTTCCTACTACGCCGAGTGTTGTGGGTTCAAACCACCCACATGGGACGACACTTTGTGTAATTCACAAATTGTTGTTCTGAGTCTGGGTGTTCTTTGTGTCCGTTTCATGTATGCTTGTAAAGTCCCCCGCGACACAGGATTTATTCCTAATGCGGGAGTTGTCTTTTTAAAAAAAAAAAATACTCCTCAAACTATGCGTTGCCGCGAAATCCAAACTTTCTTACTTAAAAGCTCTCTACTGTAAAGAAAAATGTTTTTATGCTAAATATACATTGTGTATTATTAGCAACATGCTAATTTATTAGAACGTAACCTTAGGGTTGAATTATAATTTCAATAATCCGAAGAAAATCTTTCAAGTATTCAGGTTTCTCGTAAATTAAGTAAATAGGCCAATTTGAGAGGGCTAGCATCACGCGATTAATTTTGTGGCCACAAAAAACGGAGGATATCGTGTTTTTTTAATTTAGTTTATATTTAAATTCAAATGAATGATCTTAGCGAATAACCTATAGGTTACGTGTGGTGACGGATTAAGAATACGGAACGTAACCACCCCTATTCATCCCGTGGGTGTCGTAAGAGGCGACTAAGGGAGCAAACTACGCAGGACAACAGCACTCAAAAGAGAAGGAAAACTTGAAAAAAACCCTATACCAACCCGTCTGGCCAGCGTGGTATAGTAGGCCAAAACCTCCTTTCTAAGGAGAGGCCTATGTCCAGCAGTGGACTATTAAAGGCTGTTGATGAGGCAGTAAACGTTGTGAATTGTTTAAACTATTTAACTTTAGAAAGAATTGTGAAAACTGCTAGTTTTACGAAGGAACAGAACAGGTTTCCTTATCCTTTTTTATCTATCGTTATCACATCATCACATCAACAGCCTATAATAGTCCACTGCTGGACATAGGCCTTTCCTTAAAAGGGATGTTTTGGCCTGCTATACCACGCTGGCCAGACGGGTTGGTGTAGGGTTTGTGTCAAGTTTTCCTTCTATTTGCTCTCTCTTGCTTTCTCTTTTTATCTATATGAAGATATATTATTATTGTGTTTCAATTTTGGTTAAAGTGCAATTATTTTCAAGTCGAATAGTCAAAGACACTGTTGCGTCTTCCACATAGAATGAAATGCAGTATGTTTATACTACAACGCCATCTAACAAAGACTCGCCGAACTACGGAGTAACTCTTGAATGGGAATTGCTAATCCTGTATCGCGATTTGAAGAATTCTCTCGCCGATTAGCATATAAACAACTTCCCAGCATTGGTTGGGCTGCGGGGCGCCAGGCATGATCAGCTCGCCTGGTCGGAGGATCCTATCTTTGTGTTGGAGGGACATGACACCCATTCAAACACAAAGAAACAATACTGCTGACATAATTAAATCCATACTTCCATACTTTTATTATAAATGTGAAAGTAGGTTTATTTGTTTGTTTGTTTGTTACGATTTCAAGCCTAAACCACTAAATAGATTTAAAAAATTCTTTCACCAACAGAAGCTACAACATCAACGAGTTACATAGGCTACTTTTTCCGCAATAACCGACATACAGAGCCACGGGCATGAACTAGTATTTATATGAGTTTAACCCACTAGACAAAACTTTAATAGTTTTGATTTCTAAACGTAGCAAAATTTGAGATAAAAAGATGTTAAAAAGAAACAATAATGAGTTTCTTTTAACTTCTTTCTGCGTTATTACGTGAACGATATTTTAAAGTTATCCCTACCTTTCGATTTATATAAAATACACGAAGAATTAAAGCAAATATTTGCCAAGTAATGAAAATAATTTCAAAAGTTAGTAATTCACAAGGTGTCTGTTAGAATCACTCTTTCGACTCATGAAGTTTATTAAAATATAGTAATAACCTTGAAAAACAATAAGATGTAAGTGCTTTAAAAACACTTTTTTCGTATTTTACGAATGCCGACTTGGAAACTTACACTTGTCAGAAATCGACTTGTAAAAATATCTGAAAAGATTTACTTGCAGAAATAAATATCATTTTCTAATCATTTTGCATCTCATTAATCTCCACAATGCACTATTATAAAGACGCTGATATAATAATAATAGTCTAGTAATTTAACACATGTAATCTAATGAATGTGCAAATGCGAAACCAGAAAATTTAAATGTTAGGTTTATATAATCTTTATTCCCATAAGAACAACTTACAATTCACTTAATATGAAATAAACATTATTAAAAATATAACTTAGTGTCATCTTGTGACAAAACATGCATATAATCAATATAAAACATAACTTAATACAACAAGAAGGTGAGCTATTTACAAATAACGTAACACAAAGATTTACAAGCAATAGAAATGTTAAACATTGCTTAATTTTACATAAAGAATAAATTATTCATTCACAATTATTACTGCGCAAATATCACACCTTTTGTGGCCCAACACTAGCGTCCTCTATTTAGAATTCGTATTTATTATTATTGTTTTAGTTTCGCCGTACCATTGGAAGATTTAACCCGGGCTTTGTTATACAAACAGAGTCCACTTGCATCCACACATGGACACTTGGAACTAATCCTTGGATTCTGTTCTACGTAGTACCTAAAGCGATATATTATCTTGTCTATGCTACTGTAATTGTGTTATCTGTATATATTGTGTCATTTCAATGTTGTGCAATACACCTACAGAAATTATAGTAGGCTAGAAGGCTATGAGGTCACGTATCAGGACCTGGGACTGTTAAACCTGCTAAGTGTTTGGTTTTACGAGTAATTTATCCACAGTATATCAGCAATCTGAATATCATAGTACAGTCTCTGTTTAGTTTGGGTTCAAGCAGGTATTTTTATCAAAAAATACGATTTAACTATTTTAATCGATACATCGTAATCATAACAATATTTATATGATATTTCAAACAATTTACCCACGAGTCGTAACAGATTACATAACAATCGATAAAATTTAACATGAATACGACGTGTTAAGTAATCGTTGAGCGAAGGAAAACAGCACGTGACGATTTCCGGCCCATTGGCCGTTCGGCGCGGGCTGAATGCGGACCGGAAGCGCGTAAAGCGGCGGGTACACCGACATCCGGCCCCGGCGACAATTCCAAACTCGACCAAATAACTTCAGCGCGTGACATTGACGTGACAAAAGAGATACGTGTGGTTATGTGTGTGAGAACTTTTCGCCACAGAAAAAAAATATTTTTTTAGCTGTTATATAAACTTTTTTAATGATCGATTTCTTTTTTTTATAAACTTGTTTTTAAGAGCGAGCTTAGCAAGTTAACTGCCACGCCCACGGACACCTACATTTCTATCCTTTGAGTCCCTCCTCCCTAGAGTTAGGCGAACTGGGGGGTTTCGGGCCTTCACTAATCCGGTAAAAAGCAAAAAAAGAGAAATGCCGGTTTTCTGTGATTCCTTACTTGTAGTAAAGCTGGTTGCTAAGCCTGTGACCCTGAGAGTCACAGTTAATAACCACCCAGGATAAATAATGGTGTGATGACCACTACTACTAATTCTGTGTATGGGTGTAATTTGTAATATGTATGTATTTAGAAATATGTATTTATATTTATTAGTATTCTGATTACCACAGTGAAGGCTCTACCAAGTTTGGAATCAGACGGCCGTGTGTTAGGTGTGTAAGTTAGATTTTTATGCGACACTACATGCTATATAATTATCGTAATTAAAACGACTTCTTGATTTGACTTGTATGATAATGTAATCCGCACATTACAGACAGGTATCGATCTTACAGTGTCACAGACAGCAGGATTAATTTAGCACAGGCTATTTCGTAGTTTGAGGCGGCGAGTCTCCTGTCCGGAACTCCACCGTGGGACCTGGAGGCGCAAACCCTTGCGCCTCTGTATCAGTACCGCAAGGACTCCGGGAGTTGGTTCGGAATCCTGAGACTCGAAGACGAGTCGAGAAATCGAAGACCAGAACCGGAGTCCTCCATAATCGCAGGCCTGAGGATGACAGCTGATGCCATCTGTCACCCTAGCAGAGGCAGGCCGGGGTGGCGGTGAGACACGCTAAGGAGCGCGCGCCCTTTTGAGAGCACCAAGGGAACATGGGGGTTTCCACACAGGAGGGGGTCATGTACCCGCTGTAGATGGCCCGAGGTGCATCGGGGTACCAGGGATTTCCTTTCTACGGTACACGGGGTTCCCCGGCTACTGGTAGCCGAGACGGCGTGCGGTGGTTTTTAGTCGGTTCGAGTGAGACATAGCCACCGGTAGGTGGTATCCGAGAGGATTTCCGCACAGCAAAAAAAAAACAATAACTATAAAAACAACAATGACGATAGATATAAAAGCTGCTAAACAACCATACACTTTTAATCCATCTTTCATTGCTCCATCTCATGAAAAGCTAAGTACTCCTTCGTCCAGGACGCCATAAAGCAGTACCCCGATAAAATTAATGTGACACTCCTAACTTCACATGCCCAACAATAAAACGAAGAACTCATCACTAATCAAGCAACATAAAGGTACGTCTACACTATAAATCTATACTACTTACTATAATAAAGCTGACCTGTTTGTTTTTTAAACACGATAAACTCTAGAACGATCAGTTAGAATTGAATGATTCATTTTATGATGCATACAGCAATTATTAAAGAATTATAAAACGCATGTTACGTTACGTCTCGTAGGAATGGGATTGTTTGTATGTTTTGGGAGTTTGGATGACAATAATATGATTTAGAATCTTGGAATCGATTTGATGATGTAGTCCGAAGGTTAAATAGTGGAGGTCTTCACCGGTAAACTACTTGAGTTTGGTACATGTGACACGTTTTGATGGTAACAATGGTCTGACGATGAGGCCAAGAACTAGGAAGAATTGTTCGGACTAATAGCAGCCGCAAATTTCCGCCATCGTTCCACACGGCAAGATTTTCATCCTCATTACCTGGATAGTTGGCGCTCCACTACTGTGCGGTTTTCGAGACACTTTTTGCCCCGCACAACCAATCTGTGGAACGGGTTATCGTCTGCGGTATTTCCGGACCGATACGACCTTCAAACCATCAAGAAAAGAGCGTACTCCTTCCTAAAAGGCCGGCAACGCGTTTATGACTCCTAAGTTGCAGACGTTCATGGGCGGCGATAGTCACTTTCCATCAGGTGACTCGTCTGCTCGTCTGCCCCCTCTAACTTAATCCTTATAAGATCACTTTCTTACCCGTCTGTCCGTTTGTCCGTCTGTTTTACTCTTTAATTTGTTTTTTTTTTTATTATTAAATTACATATGTTTTTTTATTTACTCACCTGTTCATACACTGCACTATTAAAGGAAGTTTAGCACTAAAATACGCGACAAACATCAGTGTGGACGCCTTTACTACATTTACAATGAAAGATCGCAAGTTACACAGTTTCATTGCTGAAGTTATTCAAATATTGTTTACAAACAAGTGTCGTTGGAACACGACCCCCTCCCCTCAACTCCCGCTCGGTTTTAACTACTTCTACCAATCTCGCAAAGGTTGCATGTTCTTATTAAGGAAGGTGAAAGAGAAGGAGGTTTCTTCCATTAATTCTGGTTCAGGGACAGGCAAAGTTTGCCTTTTCTTTGTAGTACTGTTTAGTTGTCCTGCATAGTTTTCTCTCTTAGTCGGCTCTTACAACACCCGCGCGATGAAAATGGGTGGTGACACAGTTTTGGTTCAAGGAACAGTACTGTACCTCTGGTAGCAAAATGGAATCGCTTGGCTGTGTGCAAACTCACGTACGATCCAAATGTAATTCTTGTCAGGGGTTGCCGAAGTTGCATCTTTCGCTCGCTCCCCTAATCATAGCATAGGAACGAAAACACTTACCTATAGGAATGGATTGGAGAATGTCAGCAATAGCTCCGAGCAGATCAGTATTCATCATCATCAACAGCCTTTAATAGTCTACTGCTCGACGTAGGCCTCTCCCTAGAAAAGACGTTTTGGGATACTATACCACGCTAGCCAGACGGGTCGGTATAGGGTTTGTATCAAGTTTTCCTTCTCTTTGCAGTGCTGTTATCCTGCATAGTTTGCTCCCTTAGTCGGCTCTTACAACACCCACGGGATAAAAAGAAGTGGTGACACTCCGCATTCTTATTTTGTCACCACACGGACAACGGTCAGTTTTTAAGACCTATAATTTGAATTGGCACTCTATTGCTTCTACAGTTTCAAGCCTATAACTCTATTTGATAAATATTGTAAAAAATTTATTGAAGAAAATCGTTTATACGGTCGCTACTTACGTAAATTATGTTGGATTTTGGTGCGGCTTCCCTGTCTTAGAAAATCTCTTTAGAAGGTTTAAGCGATCAACACGAAACGGCTGATTCTTGAAAATTTAGAGGGTATTTTATTCTATAAACGACCGTTTAATGTGTTAAAATACTTGTACAGAAAATTTATATTTCTGCAAGAAAGGAACGCTTCATATATTTAGTTCAAACAGCTCTTGTTGTAACTAAAATTAGATCTTTGAATATTTCAGTTTGAGTCTGTTTTATTCTCTAATATATGTATCTTTATGCCCCTTTAGTCAAACGACTATTACTAATCCAAAACCAATTATTATAATTTAAATATAAATAAAATATTGCTATCTAATGCAACGTATAAGAAGAACTAAAATAAATGATGCTACCGTCTAACAATCAGCTCTCATTCAGTATCTCAGAAATTAACTGTTAACGTAATATTTGTTACTTTAACTTTTAAAATAAATTAAAAGTCTAAGATATAATATTCGAAATCAAACTTTGTGTTTACTTAAATTAAAATGAAGAATTGGCAACTAATGCCGCTTTTTTTACCTTAATACGACTTGGAATTGACTACTTTTATCAGACATTCCTTATGCTCTTAAAATATGGTAAAAGGTTATTAACAAACTGATTTAGTATGATAAAAAAATAAAAAATTAAATGGAAAATTCCAAGGCCAAATTATTTCCGATGTCAAAAAATCTAATTCTAATCATTTAGGTCAAATGCTCCTCGCGAGGACAGGTGAGGTAATCTGTCACCCTAGCAGAAGCAGGCCGGGGTGGGGGCTTTCGGGAGCACAAAGTGGACATAGGGCTCCCACACAGGAGGGGTTATACCAGGGGATACCAGGGTTGCGGTCCCTTACCAGCAAGTGAACCATCTGCTCGTCGACGTAAATCATGAAAAAAACAATATTTATATTCAATTTACGTTTCTTCGGAAGCGACCGGTAGATAAAGCATGCTATCTGTTTTAATTGTTTTTTTTTTATATTTATTTTTTGTCTTTCGGATGATTTAGTTTTAAGATTTTTGTATTTTTAAATTAATTCTTACTGTACAGATGATTGGTGTAATGTTTAGTGATGAATTATAAGATAGTATTTTATCTGTCGAAGCTTGTTACTCAACTGTCTGTATTAATATTAGTCTGTAAGCATTACTAAAATGAATATTATAAATTTATTGTTTGAGTAAAATTATAGTGAGTGTAGTTGGAAAATATACAGTTAATAAAAATCAATTTACAGATCCTCTTTGTACATCCGTGTACATACACATACTTGTTTGCATCAATACCCCAATAATACAATAATGTACTGCATGGATGGAGTAATACTGCGCTGAGTGTTGTGGTCTACACAAGAGACGATCGGTTAGGATCCCCATATGGGATAACGCTTGTATGTTTCACAAATTGTTGATCTGAGTCTGTGTTTCCTTTGTATCCGTTATCTGTAGACATGGCTAGTGCAGGAGTTGTCTTTTTAAAAATGAAAAAATACAACTGAAATAATATATGTATATTATTATTTGTATCACACATCATCAGCCTTTAATAGTCCACCGCTGGACATAAGCCTCTCCTTACAGGATTTGTATGGCTTTATATAATTTGAAAATAAAAACTTATCTTGTATAGAGTGGAGTCAAAAAACTAATTATCTATACTTAGCTCTCCCATGTGATTATTTAATAATGTAGCTAAGTAGATATATTATCTTTAATGCATTATTAAAAAAAAAACTAACCTAAATAATCAAATTAATTATTAACATAGTCAAATCAAATAGTTTTATTCTACTGTAATATGTGTTTTATACTACTGTGTATTGAGATCACAGATATACTTAACAAATTTATTGTGTTGTTACATTTTCTCATTATGTAAGTGAACTGTATTGTTCTTTTTATGAGAAATAAATGTCTCTAAACCGAAATCGAAAAAATGAAGTACCTAATCATAAAACCTCACATCCACAGCCTTTACTAGTCCACTGCTGGACATAGGCCTCTCCTTAGAAAGGAGGTTTTGACCTATCATTTTATAATCATAATCATAAAACCTCATTCAATATTAAATAAAAATAAAAGTATGAAATTGCTATTCTGTGCCATACATCCGCGGTTTGGGATCTAATAAAATATGTATTTGGCACCTGTAATACCTTTAATGCCACCATAACTTGCTAATTACAGAACCCTCGGAGTTAGCAGCCTTTACCTTATTACAGTTTTAAATTTAAAAGTTTTATCCAATTTTAAGTCGAATACTTTTGAGTTACTGAAAACTGATTTTGACAAAAATATAAACTTTATTATTCTTTATACTATTGATTGTAATCATTTTGGTGCATACACCAAATTGATTTAAATATCTCTGTGTAAATGTATAAATGTGTCTCTCATGATTAAAGCTATGCTTTCGACATAAAGTCTGCAAAACAAAAAATCCCTAGAAAACCAAACAAAATTATTTTATAGGAAAATCATAATTCATCTGTACTTCAGAGAAAATTAAAAAAAAAATAGTTTCAATCTAAATTCAAAATTTCATACCCTAAACATAAACATAGGGAAACAGACAAAAACAAGACAGAAACTAGTCCTAAATGGCAGTATAAAAACAGTAAATAACTATAGCCCTCTACTTACAGAAAGCTTCCTTGAACGATTAAACAAAAAACTCACCGCAGCCGGTAGGATTCGAACCTACGCTCCCAGAGGGAATCTGATTTCGAGTCAGACGCCTTAACCACTCGGCCACGACTGCTTGATGAGAAAGCTATGAATATTGCACTTAGAATGAAAAGCTTATAGTAGCTTCAAGCAGAAGGCTGTAAATGATCCTATCAGAAGCAGGTACTGAGGACCGCTGCGGCAGAGTCTTGAGAAGTGATTTGTGTGTGACTGTGATTCATCATCATCATCATCATCATTTTATTTTCGTGACTGTGATTATCAGCGAAGTATTACTAGTTAAGTTTAATGCAAGATTAGTTTTTTGTTTATGTGTTCCAGGTTATTTTGTATCCGCAAAATTAGACTTCAGTTAAAGTATTTTTATGAATAAATCATTTTATGTATATTTACTTGGTATACATAGACTCTATGTTTATATTAATTAATTTGCATTACCTGTGGTGATGGATTAAGAATACGGAATGTTACCACCCATATTCATCCCGTGGGTGTGGTAAGAGCCGACTAAGGGAGCAAACTACGCAGAACAACAGCACTGCAGAGAGAAGGAAAACTTGAAACAAACCCTATACCAACCTGTCTGGCCAGCGTGGTATAGTAAGCCAAAACCTCCTTTCTAAGGAGAGGCCTATGTCCAGCTGTGGACTATTATGGACTGTTGATAATGAGGGACTGCATATTAAGTAATTTATCACTAATAAACACAGGTCGATTAATTATAAGTAGCAATGTATAAAGATAACAGAATTAGCTCTCAGAAGTATTTTGTTCAAAGAGCGACTGCTATGTTTTAACCGTCGCTCTTTTGAATAAAAACACTTCAATGCATTTTTTCTTAAACATCCTGCTTTTGATCTGTTTCATACTTTTAGTGGATTTCATTCTGATGAGTCACCGTCGTCTTTCTTAGCTGGGGAAATACGTTTAGGCACGATAAATTATGTAACAGTATATTATATATTTTAAACCAGGGATTCCTAAGATAGCACCTTCCTCCTCCAGTATTACAGTTCCATAAAAACAATCAGTAGTCAAACATTGACGAGAATTCTCATTTTTCTCATAAAAACATTATATTCCTTGATAGAACTGCAGGTTTGACCCATCAAATAGCACGCTCGTAATTCATCCTGTAGCGCAGAAATCGATCAAGGTTTTGCTTTCGGAAATCCTCGCGTTCTACATCTATCCAAGATAGATAAATCTCTGAAATATGTTTGTAAAACTTATATTTAGATACATGAATTGTTCAGCTGAATGCATGCATTTATACAACTTATTGTGTACACTCACCGTGCAAGTTGCTTAGATTACAAAAGTTTCTGTATGTGTTGTCTTTGTACTCGTACATACTCGTAGTTTGTCTGTGTGCATTGTTTAGAAAAATAGATCTCACTTTACAGGTTAAGCCCAAGGCTTTTATCTTAGGGTTGATCAGATTGGTGTGAAATTATAAATATTTATATAACTGCACATACACAAGTATCAACAAGATTTTTATAATGTATGTATTTATTTAGTCATTAAGAATAATAGCGGCTCACTTATTATTCTCAGATAGAACCTGGAAATCCTAATGGATAGCACCTTGCAGTAGTTATGTGGGACATGAACCGGCTAAAAACAGCAGCAGCAGCCGGAGAACCAGATGCACCCTAGGAAGGAAAACTCTGGTATCCTGACGAACCCCGGGCCATCTACGGATTGTAGTTGACCACCTTGTGTGTGGGAACATACTCAGACAGATCCCACGAGGTCTTCGTAGTATAAGATGGTATAGCTATAGTATGTAACTGTGTATACTGAACAATAAAAAAATGACTAAAGCAAATTTTTTTTTTGTTTTTCTGGTATTCGAGGCTAACGAGTACTAGCGTTTAGGGATTGAAAAAAATCACAATCACTTGTTATAAATCATATGATTTATAATATCAATACAAAAATCATACTACTGACTGATTTACACAAACACTGCGACTTAATTATTATTATTACGCTAGCTCAAGACTCGCGAAAGGTATAAATCTAAAAAAAAAAAAAAGGGTAACATAATCTTTAGAGGCCTATGTCCAGCAGTGGACTGTTAAAGGTTGTTGATGTAATGTGATGTGAATCATCAGTAAAAATAATTTTGATTGATTTTTAATGCAATTTATCTTTATCCTTGATGTAATCACAATCACATGTGAAATCGATGTAAATAAAACTAATCATTGCATCAACTGGATATGATTTAAAAGTAGCAATAATTTCCACGTCTAACGAACACATACATCTCCTGATGGGAAGTGACAAGTGCATTACTCTCCTTCGAGTAAGTTAGAGCGAGAAAATAATAGTTTAAAAAACTAAAAAACACGCTTTTTATAGAAAACCAAACTAAAAAATATAAAATAAATCTGAAAAAAAACGTTGGGTGCCTGTTGTCAATAGTAGCACCCCACGCTTTTTTTCAGTTTTTTTAAAACATTTATTTTTATTTAGTGTACTGTCATCGGTCTTCGATATATCTACAAAGTTTGAACGAATTCTGACCGTTTAAAGTCAGTCAAAATCCCCAAAGGAGTCGGTTACAAACAAACATACAAGTGAAGCTAATATACAGCGTGTAAAAAGAGAAGGGCACTGTGCCTACATGACAACAATAAGGCAAGTCAGCGTATAAATCGATTGATCGAAAGTCACCTTAGCAATTTGAGGTTTCCAACAGTTCAATCCTCGTTCAAATTTGTGACTTCGTCAGCTTTAGATAAAGATTATAGTATCTTAATTATAATTGTATCTTCACCTTTAATTTTTATCTAAGAATAACAGAAAATAATGTGGTGCTTCTTTTCACATACCTAAAACGCTCATCGTAATCTCTCCTATAGACGCTAGCATTAATTTACAAAACCCATAATATCTTTCATACAAAATATAAACTCAACCCATGAAGTATCACATAAAGCGCTTTTGAACCTGAACTTAAAGAACCCTAACATTATTATAATTAGGAACATTACTCTTAAAAAAAATGAATAAAAATTCTCCTCCCAAAGAAACGTGTTCGTCACATTTCACTGCTTTCTTTACAAGGTCCACGAACTCACTTATTATTACCGGGTCTAAACGACCTCACGGTAAATTTTCTTACACAAATGGCCCCAAAACTCATGATATATACAGTCAGATATTAAAAAAAGAATTTAAGCGTTAAAGGGTTACCGCGAAGAGACATGAATGATGGTTTAGCCGTAAGGTGAAAATCTTGAAAATTGGTTGAGACCAGATGCTTTTGACTTTTAAAATCCGTTTAGTTTTCATATTAGATTCGTGACCTATAAAGGTATAATTTGCGCTAGAATGTTTTCTATGAATTTATACCAACGACATATGAAATCGTTTGATAGTATATCGAAATTGAATTTATTGCCTTTGTGGCACATACCGGAAAAAGAAACTGGTTTCTATTTACCGAGAATTAGGTTTTGGTGACATATACGCTCTCTTTACATACATACATAACCATAGATTTTTAGATAGGCTTTCATTCTTCCCTGTGCTCTTGTTATAGTTAGTAAAAAGTCTCATTTTTAGGGTTTCATACCTCAACAAGAAAAAACGGCACCCTTATGGGATCAGTTTGTTGGCCGTCTGTCTGTCTGTCCGGACCCTTTATCTCGGGAAGGCGTGAAGGTATCGAGTTGAAATTAAAACTATATATTCAGGTATACAGTCTCTTGGAGCTGAAAAAAAATCAAAGTTCTAAGTTAACGTAAAAAAAAGATACGGCCGTTTATGCCGCAAAAACGTATATGTCGAAACTGTCAAAGGAATCAAAATTAACAAAACATTTGTATTTAATCATAAAAATATAGTCTTTATTTAAAATACGTAATCAATCATCGGGGTACTATTTCAGTTATTAAGCAAAATGACAGGTTTTGGAAACTGAATTTCGGGAAAAGCTCTGAAGAACAGGGAGACTCGATTCTTGAACTATTTATAATACCTACAAATTTGTACGGAACCCTCGGTGGACGAGTCTGACTCACATTTTTATGGAAGAGGAGGCCGCCCATGAACGCCTGCAGCTGCACTCATCAACTTAAGGGCGTTGTCGGCCTTTGATGAAGGAGTACGTTCTTTTCTTAAAGGTTTAAAGGTCGTATCGGTCCGGCAATACCGGAGACGATAACTTGTTCAAGAGATTGGTTGTGTGCATCAAAAAGTGTCTTGAAAAGCGCACAGTGATGGAGTGCTAATTATCCAAGTAATAGGAATGAAATGTTGCCGTGTGAATGATGGTGGTAATTTACCGCCGGTATCAGTCCGAACAATTCCTCGAAGCACTTTTTATAATATATACGATAGAGAATGCAGAATGAAGCTACAGTACAGAAGTTAAGGTAGAAAATAACCTTATTTGTGATATAACTTGGGATTACCGTGGGATAGCCATGCCTCGGCACGAATGGGCCGGCTCGACCGGAGTGATACTACGGCCTCACAGAAATCCGGTGTTAAGGAATTCTTTCGTTGCCTTTCACTGAGTGAGTGAGTGATCTGTCTGCTCGTTTGGCCCCTTATACCATAAAAAATAAATATGCACAGTAACTTTGCGTTGACACCTTTTATTGGCCTCTGTATAGGTAGTGTCCACATTGAACTTGAACACATTGAACATTGGACTGAAACTTATCAGGCATTTTTTATGACATAGGTAAACAAATGAGCAAACCAGTTTCCTAATTGTAATTAACTATCCCCACCCATGAAAGCCTTCAACTCAAGAGCTACGAGCGTGTTGGCGGCTTTTGAGAAAGGAGTACGCTGATGTCTTGAAGGACCGACATGATCTTAAAGGTCGTATCGGTCTAGAAAATTTAAAATGTCGTATTTCCGATACATGCGCCTCATGTTTATCCTTAACAAATTACTTTTAAGCAAGCCAAATTGGGGTAAGTTTTATATTTGCACTGTTATTTGCAATGCTATTGTATTAAAGATTTTGTACGTATTGTATATGTATTTGTTTGTAATCTTATCAAAGTAAATTAAAATACCTAGTCTTGATTTTAAATAAACTTGATTATGCATTTGGATAATTTAACATTACTCTTCAAATTCGCTATAAAATATGATGAAGATTAAACTATTAAATTATATTAATGTAGAAATAAAAGATAAAATAGGAAATTTGGAACATGGATTCCAATGGATTCAAAATAAATTGTCTAATAAAACGGTAGATACATTTTTCATCTTAGGATTGGTGACGGATTAAGAATACAGAGTGTCACCACCTCTATTTCCTCACCTCCCCTATTTCTTCACCTCCTTTCTAAGGAGAGGCCTATGTCCAGCAGTGGACTAGTATAGGCTGTTGATGACCACCCCTATTCATCCCGTGGGTGTCGTAAGAGCCGACTACGGGAAAAAACTACGCATAACAACATCACTGCAGAGAGAAGGAAAACTTGATACAAACCCTATACCAACCCGTCTGGCCAGCGAGGTATAGTAGGCCAAAACCTCCTTTCTAAGGAGAGGCCTATGTCCAGCAGTGGACTGGTAAAGGCTGTTGATGTGTGATGTTTGAAATTGGGGTAAAAGCTAGTCTATCAGAAACGATATAACTATAAATTCCAGCAGTGTAGTGAAGTTATACGGGCACGTTACAAATAGAAGTCAGAAAAAAAACACATCGAAGTAGCAAAGAAGTTGAAAAATAGACGTGTAAATACAAAGATTGGCAATACTACTGATACAAGAGATTACATCCTTTGAACACAACATTCCCCATTACATTACAAAACCGCCAACACAATATTTCAGCACTGCATGGCTCAGTATCGCGTGCAGCTCCCACTATCGCACCATCTGCACTTATTGCATGGGTGGCTTCCGCGAACCTACAGCTCACTCAACAACAAATATATTAAACTTTATCTACCTGCAAAGAAAGGTCTATCTAAGCTGGCTAAGCTGAAAATTAACTACAAGTTGCATTAATAATAAAATGATAACTTGATACATATCAAACACGGTTGCCTGAAACTAAATACTCGTACAGGTCACCGTATAGTGGTAACTTCTGCCCAATAACAACAAAAGACCCAAGTGCGTCCCCTGCCCCATGATTAGGTGAAAACCAACGAAATAATTTATTTTTCCTTTTTTATTCCTGTCGAGCTGAACCATTAGTGCCGAAGCCTGGCTCCCCTTCTGCAAATAGCTATATACTACCAAATAAATACAATACAGTCAGACACAGATTAAAGCTCATCACACAATTATTTCTCCAGGAATCGAGTCAATCATACGCCAACGACCGCTGGTTCAGCAGGCCAACAGGCTATAGTCATCTAAGTTACGAATATTTTGTTTCATCATCATCAGCCTATCGCAGTCCATTGCTGGATATAGGCCTCTCCCATTGCACGCCACTTAGATCGATTTTCAGTTTCTCAAAATATATTATACTTTGTTTATATTATCGTAATCTACATATATTATAAACTAAGACGTTAGCAAAGAATGGTATCAGATTAAAAGAACGCTTCTGAATTCACAGAGAGCACATAATGAGCTAACGATAAAAAAAAGAATTGTTATGATATGTATTGTAATCGTGGTGACTATTGCGTTAACATTACACTTTCTCTCTCTTTTTCCTTTTTTTATGCATTATTTAACGATTAATTCCCTCTGATTTCTCCTCTCTTTTTCTCCCTGAGGAAATATGTCGGAAACACCATTTCAACTTTCATAAAAATTCAATCGTGTCAACTACGAGCATCTAAACTATTTTTCACGTAGCATAAATATTTGGTTGTTGAAGTTACTAGAGATGTAGTAAAGAGAAAACTCTAATTAAGAATTTCTATTAAATAAGGTAAACGATAAAATTTATATAAGTAACATAAACAAAATGATTTATTAGGTTTGATAAATATTTGAACGTCTATTAGACAAGTAGAAATGCAATTCATCATCCTTTGCTAACCTTTTTTAAATTTTTTGATTAACTTTGTGATTATTTGACGAGAGACCTCTGTATAAATAGTATCACGTACGTGTTCTGTGTCTATGCTATAATCAGGTAAAAGAAGAAAGTAAATCGAAAGCAAACATACATTTATGGCATGATAATTTATGCCTGTTAACCTGGTATTAAGCTAATTTTCTAAAATAAAGTGAGCCTAAACAGAATTACTGATAGACAACACTATATAAGACATTGTTGCTTGCTATATGATATCCTTAGATGGAATTAAACGTCTAAAATGCCTTTTAGTTCTTCTAATACTTTCATTTTATTAATAAAAAAGGTTCGGTAAGTAGTATTGTATACTGAAATTGCTAGTGATTCAAGTTTCTCCGAAGGTTCTGTAAGATTATTGTACTAAAGAGATTATACCCAAAACAATAAGACGCGGCGTACTTACTGTATTTAGTCGAAAGCTTCAAGAACACGATAACAATAGAATTGCTTAATTTATTATCTGGATTAAGACGAAGATTTTGTTCTTTTGTGATTTTTGTCTGAAAATAAAGATAGTCTGTCTAATTCGAGTTGGTTTTTAGTAACAAGAACGCTCAATAATAATGAAATTAGATTGTCTCCTTAGATAAGTATTCTTAGTAGTTGTAACTATTCGAGAACCATTCTTAGTCTCATGTAGGCCGACTTGACTTTAGTGCCCTCACATAAGACCGATGTTAAGAATTTCTTACTTTCTATTTCAGGTATTGGTAGTGGGCTCCGCATTTAGACTCAAGAATAGTCCTTTATGCGTCGAGAAAAGGTTGGCTAGGTGAGCCAACCAAGCTCCTTCCAAAACCGCAGAAATCTCCTGAAGCGTACACAGGCTTCTAGGATCGATTTTGTGACATGTATGATATTTGCCCGTTTTGTAACCAGTCCCTCGCATTCCAGAATTACGTGGACGGCCGTTTCTTCTCCTTTCAGACATCCTCTGCACAGAGGGCTGTCCGTCGCATTAATGGTGAATAGTTGTCGGTTTAGAGCTAGGTGTCCTGTTTTAGTTCCTACAACTATCCGGATATCTAGTCTGCTAAGACTGATGAGTCTGCAAGTAAGTCGTGGTCACACTTCAGTCAGCACCATTTGGACTGTCTGCAGTTGGGTGAGTTTTTTCAACTTCGATTGTGTGCTTCACGAGAAATTTGTCTAGTATGGTTAAAAACGATATTATTGGCATCCCAAACTTAAACAAATTTGAGGGGAAGAGAGTTTGGTACCGGTGCGGCGTTTGAACGCCGGTAACACAGTAGTGAATCTTGCAGGTCTTGCTACCATCAGATAACCCGTCTGCTCATCCACCCTCGTAACATACCAAAATAATTGGCCAAACTCGATCCCGGAGGCGTGATTTCGGATGCCACTTAGTGCTTAGATTCGAATGCAATTCCGATTCCCGCTCCAAAGGCCATTAGAAGCAAGGTACCACCGGGGTGGTTTTTAGTCGGTCCGACAGATACCGCTCCCCTCCCCCCCCCCCCTGCCTATGGGCAAAGGACATCCATGACGATCTTCCAACCAATTAACAAAAAAATTATCTTACCATTGGAGAGCCATGCTTTGGCACAAATGGGTCAGCTCAACCGGAGTGATACATAGCCTCACAGAAAACCGGTGTTAAGGCATCCTCTTGCAGCTTTCTCCTTCGTTAATCGCCAATCAATTGTTAATCTTGGGGCGACACTAGAGCTCAGAAGCGAATGCCGAATTACCCTTTATCGAAACGCTGAAAACACCCTTCGTCCGAAGTCAGTTGTACAAATTTCAGTTCACCGATGAACGGTTCGTCGAAAACACCCTCAATGGTCGAGTGAATGCAACACTGTTTGCAGGTTCGATTATGACATCCTTTATCCATAGTCACTTTTAGCAGCGAGAAGGGCAGCAGCGTCCATGTTCGGCGGTAGTGACTTTCCCGTCCCATCTGCTCCTTTGTCCCGTAAACCTTATAATAAACTTTTCCTAACATGGTTATACTAATAACTAGTACCTTCTCTCCTCTCTCTAGTTCTCCTATGAATAAAACATGATTTATTTTAATCTTTCGTTCCTCCACGGGTTATGCAGTCTATACATATATACTTAATCATATTGTCAACAATTTTCACCATATTGAGCGTATTAATAGAATTTCTGGAGGTTGACATTAATGTTTTATTCAGTATCTGTAAATAAACATAGCTGATATCTAAAAAACAAATAATGGCCAAAAAAACGTAGATTTGGATAGAATATTCAATGTTTTATGCCAGAAAGATTTATCGTTCACTGGAATAGACTTATTCCTAATGTATGTTCATAAGAAAACATCGACTGCTCAAACTTTTTCTGAACGAAAGTCTAAAAAGCTTATATTTTTCTTTTGAGAGTGAACTGTAATGTGTTTACGAGATTTGGCGCCTAAAGATATAAATATCAACGTCTTTCCTAATATATTTTATTTTGATTAGATCAAATTTTGTTGTGCCTGTGCACATTGAAGTATAATGTGGTAAAATCATACGTGATTGTTAAATCCTCACGTAGTACAGTGGTATTAACAGAGTACTATTAATACAGCATGGTACTGTGGGTTAATGGGTACAGCTAAAGACTCATAGATAAAGATACTGGTACTACTTACCACAGGATATTATTTACTTGCGAGCTTTACTTTGTATCAATAAAACATTCAACTATGATTTTTGGCTAACAGAACTTCTAGTGTTATAAATTAAACTTTATTCGCGAGACAGCTTTGATTCACCGCGTATGGGCCGACTTAAATGGAATGGTTCCACGGCCTTATATAAAACCAATTTCAAACAATTCTTTTGTTGCTTTACACTGAGTGAATGAATTTAGTGGTGGCCGTGGTTATGATATCAATATATGAAATAGAGTAAGAATGAAAACGTTAACTAGATTAATTTGAGATTATTAGTCACCCAACTGATAAATTATACCCAATTAGCAAATATAATAAATAAGCTCTGGGAAAATACTACAATAGTGCAGTTGTTACTAGTTTAAAAATTTCACAGGTACTATAAATGTATGGAACTGAAATGCGTTGCTCGGCGCGCATTGGCCGCTTTTGTACACCCTAAGGTTTAACTAACGTTAGAAGTCGAGTTCTTTCAATTATTATTATTATTATTTATGTTAGAGGGGGCCGACGAGCAGACAGGTCACCTAATATAAAGTAACCATCGCCGCTCATGAACGTCTGCAACTCAGGAGTCACAAACGCGTTCCCGGCCTTTTAGGAAGGAGTACGCTCTTTTCTTGAAGGTTTGAAGGTCGTATCGATCCGGAAATACCGCAGACGATAACCCGTTCCACAGATTGGTTGTGCGGGGCGAAAAGTGTCTTGAAAAACGCACAGTAGTGGAGCGCCAACTATCCAGGTAATGAGCATTGCGACTTTCAAACATTGATAGTTAAAACAAACAACTGCGTGGGTGAGTTGTGTAAGCCTTAGGGCGTACAAGTTGACCTTATTAACTTGAGGCTGAAAGAACAACGGCTATTGTTGGGCTTCATAACTTAGCAGTCTTCCTTTTGTTTACATTTTGAATTATAATTAATCAAATGTCTAATATTATTTCCTTATAACTAAACTATATTACATTATTTACTAGGATGGTTTAGTCTTTCTTTGTTTGACCTCTGGTTTGGAAAACATCCACACCCAAGCTTTGAAAAATTGACACCTCTCTTCAGAAACTTCTGTCTTGCTCACAATCCTTTGCAACAAATCCTTTAAAACTATACGACCTTTAAGAAAAAAGCATAATTCTTCCTTAAAATCTGGCAAAGTTGCAGGCGTTCATGGCGACTGTAGTAACTTTCTATCAGGCTGGTCCGGCATGTTTCTATATGGTTACACATATAATAATTTCAACATTTATTAATTTGGTATATCAACAGCATAACACTTATACAATATTTCCACAAGATATAATACCTGGTACGCATGCCTATTACAGGTACACAGAACATTCACCTTAATATATAATACCTTACATTACAATATTGCTATACAATAATACAAAAACTCAATAAAACTTTAATCTTATTTACATACCTATATGGTTACTTCACTGACAATATTTTGATTGATGAATAAAAGCGATAAATAAAATCAAGGACAAACAACATTCATTTAATATACCTATGCGTTCGACAATTAAATATATAAAGAAGAAAAATAATAAATACGTATTATATTCATTTCAAAGGTCACGACATAATGAAGTGAGATTTCTTGAACTTTGTAACAAAGATAGCAACAAGATTTGACGCACCCAAATTTCACAAAAAAAACTCAATTTTCTAAACGTTCATACAACCGCCAGCTTCACATCTAAACACGAATCTACATAAATCCCTATATTACCGAGTTGCAATCCTAAGCGAAGCCCACGAGACGCGAACGGTCCGAATGAGTCCGACTCCGGACGAGGCCGCGCGACTTCGAACGAACCCGCTTAGCATTTGTATGGCAAGCAGTTTGCCACCGAATCTCTAACAAACGATTGGTATAGCCGATACACGGCGAGAATGTGCGACCCTTCATCCGACCCTATTTGGTACAAATATCTCATTTGAACAAAGTGTTTTTTATGAGTGTTTATTTGATGTAGTGTTTATTTGTATTTGGAAGGTGGATTAGGAGCGGATGGTTTTGAAAGGTTTGCTTTTGAATAAAGAAATCTTATTTGTTTAGTGTGGTAAGCTGGTGGACAGTAATAAACATTAAGCCTAGTAGTTAAGGCGTTGGACTTGCGATCGAGAGGTCGTGGGTTCAAATCTTGACCAGTACACTACCGACGTGAACCCACTCCTAACACAAGCATATTAGCTAGAAGTTGTGTGGTTAGTGGTTGCTAGTAGACCTTGAAAAAACAGGCGTTAAAACCCAGATATACTTAAATTCAGAAAACTAAAAGAACTACCAATGACCATGTCGGTCCACGCACGTTGAGGGGTCATTTGCTAAGTCTTGTTTAGTCTTATACTTACAGAGCTCACCTAGCTATGATACTTTTTCTTATTAGGCCCTTATCCCTTAAATAAATAATAATAATACTACTAATAATACTGACGACCGGATGGCGTAGTGGTTTGTGTAACGGACTGCTATTCCAAAGGTCGCGGGTTCAATTCCCGCTCAAGTCAAACATTTGTGTGCATGAACATTTGATGTTTGATTTGGTCTGGGTGTTTCTATGTATAATATGTATGTATTTACAAAAAAAAAAAAAAAAAAAGTATATATGTATTTATATCAGTTGTCTAGTACCCATAGTACAAGCTCTGCTTAGTTTGGGACTAGATGGCGTTGTGTGTATGTGGTAGAATATATATATATATACTATCAAGTTTTGTTACAGACTATTTAAATAAGTGGTTTATCTATGAGGGAGGAAGCACACCTAATTCTAACAAAAAGTAGGGGTTTGAAGATTTATTATTTCGCAATTTAATTACTGACTAAAATATATCTATACATTCCCTAAATTTTATTTATTATTTTAATTTAGAATGGTACCTAACATAAAAAGGACTTGCTCCTTATGTTAGATTTCATTGCCTATAATTGAATTAGCGTTACATCACAACCCACCGACAGTCTTTAATAGTCTACTGCTGGACATAGATCACTCCTTAGTAAAAAGATTTTGGCCTACTATGCCAAGCTGACCGGGTTGTTATTGGGTGTGCGTAGTTTGGTCCCTTAATCAGCTCTGACGACACCCACGGGATGATTAAGGAAGGAGGCACTCCGTATTCTTAATCCGTCACAAAAAATAAGGTCACTGCCCATTTTTCTATATACTACTCATGAAAGTATTGCACTCTCGTTAATCGAATGTCATACAATATTCGTGCATGGGACGCAACGACCAATGCACCCGGCTGCATAATGAGTGTTAACGAGAACTATTGTAGCTATCATTTATTCAGTGGACACCTTCGGCCTACAAGCAACACTTAGCTAGAATCATACTGAATATTAACCTACTTTTCGAAACAATTTGATACGCTTATCGATCAAGACATGCATTTTACACGCTTTATATTAGCTTCACTTGTATGTTTGTATGTTTGTTTGTATGTTTATTTGTAACCGACTCCTTTGGGCGTGATTTTGACTGACTTCAAACGGTCAGAATTCGTTCAAACTTTGTAGATATATCGAGGACCGATGACAATACACTTATTAAAAAAAAAAGTTTTAAAAAGCTATTGACAACAGGCACCCAACGCTTTTTTTCAAATCTATTGTTTTTTTTAAACATTTTTTTTTTAAGTCAAGTACTAGATAAAAACCCTTACATAATGGCAAAAAATACAACTTATCAAATAAAATTTCAATCCGAATGAACTAATTTTTACATCTATACTTATCTTAAATGTGAAAGTGAGATTGTTTATTTGTTACGCTTTCACGCCTAAACCGTTAAAACGAAATAAAAAATTCTTTCACCAATGGAAAGCTACATTATCAGAAAGTAACTTAAACTACTTTTTAGCGCAATAACCGATAGACACGCGGGCGGAGTCGCGAGCAAAAGCTAGTATATGATAAAGACAATAACACAGACACTTCGTTAAAGTTTTTTAATTATCATTAATATTTACAAGAAATACTTTAGAAATAGTTACACTTTTATCGTCTAGACTCGCTGTTATATTTTTACTAAAACATGCAAATAGTCTCTTTAATGTATTATGTAATTTAAATGTCATGCATGCCTGTGATTTGTTTAATTACTCTGACAATGTTAAATTTAGGATGTCTTAATCATAAAACATTAAATATTATAATAATAACACATCACCATCTAGATCCAAAGGAGGCTTAGTTCGTGGTATGGGTTCTAGGACACGGATGACCAAGTTCAGTAATATTTGTAGTGTGTCACTTTGGCCAAAGTCACACACTACAAAAAACCAAAGTCAACCAAAGTCAACAGATATATTCATGCATACAAAATACTTAAACCTGTAATGTTGGAACATTCTCGGCCGCGTCAACGAATAATGCTGACAAGAAGTTAAAACTCTTAAGACTTATATTTTCCCTGTCTTTTAGCGATTTCTAAAAGAAGGAAGTTCTATATTCTGCTTAACGTTGATTTTTATTGGTGCATATTACACGATAATTCTACCATTTGGAAAAACATTTTGAATACTAAAAGAACTCAGTATATTAGTACCTAGCGTTGGTCTTACTTAGACTACCTGAATGATTTGTAACTTTTTAGCCGCATTAAATACTGTGGCTACATTTATTTAAAAGTAAATATTATTCAAAAATAGATCATGACCGTAAACCATTGTCCGGTAAGCGTCTAAAATCGGTATCGAAATCACAAAGTAAGTGGATGCTAAAGTTCACTTGTCAATTCTGTTGTTTAAATAACAATTACTGGGCGAGCCCCGTCGGTTCAGGGAAGTGGCTATTGCGAGGCCATGTTAAAGATTAACTCGTGCTTGTTTAGGATATTGATTGGTATAATATTGACCCTTTCATTTGACATTGTTTATTGGTCGTGGGCGGACCTTGTGAAGTTAGAGAAACAGGCTACTGACTTGGTTGTAGAGTAAATATATGAAAATATTCAAATTTTTAACAGACTTCAAAAAAAGGATTAAGTTTTAAATTTGGTAACATTTTTTATATTTGTTGCCTCAGATCTCCGACATTTATAAACTCATTTGGATTTTTGTCTTCATTTGAATACATCCCATAGAGACCACCTGTTCTAGTTCGAAGAAAAAATCCACCCCTAAAAGTGAAAATTCAGGAATAAAGAATATTGTTTATGACAATTTCACCATGATGTAGGCACATTGAAGTTGGTTTTACTTTTTTAAAGTTATCATGAGCATCATCTCAGCTTTAAGGTGTCCACTGCCGGACATAGCCCTCCTCTAAGGTTCGCCAAAACAACCGGTCTGCGTCTTTCAGTACTCGGTTGCCACTCAAAATCTATATTTTGCTCTTTGGGGGACTTTGATCCCCCGTATATGCGGATTGTGAGCTACCACGTCTTGTATTGGACGATTAACCTCTTTTGCGAAGTTGAACCTACCTAACTGGATAGTTTGGCCAAGGTATACGTAGTCATCAACAATTTGTGATGATACTCAAGAACAATTTACTGGCATGAATCAGAAAAGAGATGGGTCTATAGTTTTTCAATAGGGTGTTATCGTCCTTTTTGAAGAAAAGCACCACCACTCCTCTTAACCATGCCTGAGGCGCCTTCCCGTCGATTATGACTGTACATACTTCAACTTGATTATATTTGTTTTTACTCCTTAGATAAAGATACCTAAAGTTTGTCCCAAATATTTTCATTTTCCGAGAAACTTTGTTAATTTGATTGTGGTTTAAAACCTACTTCTTAGTATTATGGATATTTTGAAAGCCAATTTAGTCAAAGCTTACAAGCCTACATTCAACTTAAGAGTCACAAGTGTACACTTTGGCTTCAAAACCGAATACCCAAATCTCTCCTCTCTCCAGAATCAGGGGCAGGAGAGGTTTAGGCTCCGGTAACCTCACTCACTAGATGAACATTGACAGCATTGCTCAACACCGGTTTCTGAGCTCGTGGTATCGTTCTGGTCGAGCCGGCCCGTTTAAGCATGCATGCAAGCATAGCTCTCCGACGGCTAGAGCTAGACTAAGCGGTTTCCTTTTAAAAATTAAAAATATAAAGACACACGCTAATTCTCTTTACTAGAGAAAAACCCATCCTTTATCATGAGAATTTTTTAATCTTTTATTATTGTGTCAGTTTACTTATAAGATTATTTTACGTTCATTGTATGCAGTCGCGTTACACCAATATTTAATTTTTTATTTGTGAATGTGTTAGCATCGAATCGGGGGCTAAGGTTTATGATTCAAACTATTTTTGTGCTGCAAAAGAGAGCTATTCGAGCACTTTATAATTTAGGCAATCGTTGTTCATTGAGGCAGAAATTTAAAGAAATAAATATAATGACAGTGGCAAGTCAATATATTTATGAAAATGTAATATATGTTCACAAAAATAAATATAGCTTTTTGAAAAAAAGTGATATACATGCCATAAATACCAGAAATAAAAATAAATTTGTTGTACCCGCCTCTAGGCTCCAAAAGATAAACAAGTCTTTTCGAGGTCAATGTGTCCGATTTTATAATAAAATCCCAAATAATATTCAGGAGTTGAGTATTAACAAATTTAAATCCGCAATAAAACGTGGCTTGTGCCAGAGGGCCTACTACTCGATTGTGGATTACATGGAGGACAAGAATGCTTGGGATTAATTAGCGCAGGCTATTTCTTTCTTAAGTAAAAATGTGGTGTGGCTAGTATGTTTTTTTATTATTATTATTTTTTCTATTTTTTTATGTTTCACTTCATTTTCTCTTGTATTCGTTTTTTCTTCTCAATCTTGTTTTCTCTTCGTTGTTTTTTCACCTTTAAGTCTTTAATAACGGACATACTAGCACACATCAAAACAATGTTGTGATATATTTAACAGTGCCATTGTATCTACTTGTGAATTGCAAAAGAGTGGCCATGAGTTAGTTTGCCCTTTCTTCTCATAAGGCTCAACCCCTTGGAAACGGGCGGTTGTAGATCGGCACAGGCATATCATAGATTTTGTATGGGTTTGATTTTTGTTAAATTTATTTGGTTACTATTTGACAAAACAGAGATTGTTGCTTTTGTGTGTGTTGATCTATGACTTTAGAGTCTACATGGAAGACGATT
Organism: Arctia plantaginis; assembly: GCA_902825455.1. Classification (NCBI taxonomy): domain Eukaryota; kingdom Metazoa; phylum Arthropoda; class Insecta; order Lepidoptera; family Erebidae; genus Arctia; species Arctia plantaginis. Next base: position 804,690 of record CADEBD010000288.1, read on the forward strand.
TCAAACAATTTTGGAAATTTTATGAAATAAAGAAAGTTTGAGTTGAGTTGATATTTTTTTCAAACTTGAGGATTTCGATCCCTAAAAGATCTTGAGTGTAAAATAAAACATTAGCCAATTATAACTTAATTTACAAATTTTTTTTACTATCTCTAGGAACATTAAATGGGTAAAATGATAAAGACTAATTAAACAATAAAATTATTGTTATAATTAGTGTGTAGGGGACTATGATAATGGTCAAATAAAGTTTTATTAACAAAACTTCTAATGACGTTTTGTTTTAAGAAATCTACGAACGTTATTCTTTTTCAATGACGACTACATTTTATGCTGGAGCAAGCAAGCAAATTTTGAGAACATACATTTAGCATCATTATTACTCGGCTATGCAAATAATGTTGGCTAGTTCATTTTATGTCTAACCCTTGTTTGAAATGTAACTGTTAATAATATAAAACTAATATAACTAATAGTTGGAGAAGCCACATTTGTATTTAATTTCAAAGATATGTTGGAATCATAATAAAAGTACGTATTTAAAGTACAGTTATTTATAAAGGCCCCTTAGTCCTCGGGCGTCTATATTTAGATAACTAAATATTGTTTTAGAATATTTTCCTCCATTGAATTTAATTAAACAAAAAGTGTCAAGCGTTCAGAATTATAAACTTGGATTTGGCACGGGTATTAATTACTTTCTACTTTAACTAATTGTTAATCCATCAAAGACCAAAGTAATTGTTGTGGGCAGCCCTAGGATGCACTCTAGAATCGACTGGTCAAATTTAATGATGTTGTACTGTCGATTAGCGCTTGTGTTAAGATCTTAGGAATTCTGATTGATAGTACTTTATCTTGGGGCCCCAATTACAGGCTCCCTGAGAAGACTTCAAAATTTTCTACCAACAGTCACTGAAATTCTGCAAGCTTAACTCCTTGCCCTTCCTGTACTCGATTACGTTGATGTCAGTTATCTCGATGTCATCGAGGAGCAATTTGATGAACATAAGCGCCATCCAAATTCCTGTACTAGATTCAAGTTTGGCTCAAATACGATCATGTGACTGAATTTCATTCATGGCATTTTCATCAAGGCATCAAAACTACTGAACATAAGATTATATAAAACGTTTAAACCAATAATATTTATAATTTAGGTAGATCAAAATAATATGAGAAATCATTATTTGATCTACCTACATTACATTAACAGTACAAGTGACTCAATTGCGTTAACTGAAGTGACCGCTTAGTAAGTGAATAGCGCGCTTGACGTCAAGAGAAGATTCTAAAAGATTCAAAGTATTTATGCGCAGATAAACAATAATATAAAAAAAACTTAAATACGTTAAACTTACGTCTACGTCTTACAAAAGGGTAATTGTTTCTTAAATATCAAAATAAAAATACTGTATGCTTTATTTTAAATACTGTTTAGCAGTAAAAATAAAAATATTGACTTATTGATCACGCAAATATGATCATGTGACTGAATTTCGGAAATTGCTCAAGTGGTTCCCAATTCGACTTCGACGGTTCACGTGTCGGTTTCGACACATATTGTTGCCCTGATCTATCACGCGATGAACCCAGCACCCACACGGTGAATCCATGGAACGCTAAGAAATAGATCCATCCTATTCAATCCATTTATCCCACCTTACTTAAAGGATCGTTTTGTGTTTCTCAGTGACACACATCTAAGATCCCTAAGGTTGTCGGAATCTTTGCTCATGGTACCTAGTTACACCACCATATTCTATGACAAGTCTTTTACGGTGCAGGCTATCAAATTATGGATCACCATGTTAATATGTATTAGACATGCCCAAACACTGACAGCGCTTAAGAATATGGTCAAAGATCACTACCTAGATTCATAAGCTCTCAATCGCTATACATGACTATTCAGATTTCATGGCTGTTGATAGGTATTGCATACATTTATATTGTGTAAATATGTATGTGTATTACACCCAGAGTTCCCCTTGTTTCTTTTATGTACCGTCGATTTGACCATCCAAAGGTTGCCTGTAAGAGATTGCTTTTATTTATTTGTTTGGGATAACAAACAATAGTACAATATTCAATAATATAAAAAATTATCATTAGGTACAAATGTGCTAATTGTAATACCAACAGCATTATCCACTTATTACTATACACAATGTTATAATGAAATGGTGCATGCTACGTGATTAAAATTAAAATAATCAAATAATTTGTGATGGATATACCTCAATTGTTAATAATATATGTCTAACTGAGACATAAATTAAAATAATAAATAATTATGGAAATTCGGAGCCCGACCTGGAAGCAGTCATATCCTTTAAGAATTCTATAACAATTTTTTATATTTGATTACTGAATGGATGAAGATATCCGTACTGTAGGCCAAAACCTCCTTTCTAAGGAGAGGCTTATGTCCGGCAGTGGACTATTAAAGGCTGTTGACATCATCAACAGCCTTTAATATGATGATGATCCGTACTGTTAAAATAGGTAATGTAAGGTTTAGGCGTTGCACAATCTTTTTACTGTAGCCTTTATTAATTTTGTATTTAGAGTATAATAAGCATATTCTATTCTATATATTGTATTAATGTCTTTTACACAGTTCGATAAGATTGACCAACATGAAAACTAAGCTGATAACTTGAGCCTTTTTGTAGTCTATAAAATCCTCTATTATGAATACCAAACTTGATTAAAATTACACCAATCCGCAATCAAACAAGCACGATCGCGTGCGCATCGCCAATCATTCGCTCGATATCGCCCAATCTCGTGCGATATCGCGCGGCACCGTGCGGTCACTAATTATCGCCCCAGTTGATGCGAATCTTTGATAGCGCGGTGTCGAAACGCCCATTGCTAACTTTTGTTTAAAATGATTTGTGTTGTGGTGTTAAACGCTTTGTGTTTTGATCTTATCATTCTATTATAAAGAGGTAAAGTTTTGATCATCTATTTGTCACGTCCAAATGGCTTAACTGATGGCTATGATTGACTGCTTATTTTCGTGTTAGGCAATAATTCTTATAAAACATTTTCAACTGTATTTCTATAAGTAATCAATTTTTTGGCGGTAGATTTAAAGTCATTAAACGTGAATTTTAGGTATTTTGGTTATTTATTTTATTTTAATGCAGACACTTGGCCCAAACATTAAAATTACCTAATTTTAAATGAAACTGATCATGCATGGCGGACCACGGCCCAAGCGACGGTTGATGTTGAAAAGTTCTATACAAACTAATCGGCGGTGCGAGAATTTTAATTGCGCTATACAGGATTAGGTGTTACTTCGTAGTTCGGTGTATCTTCATTAGATGGCGCTGAAGTATGTTTCTATTTCCGTGTATGTGAAAGTAGTCGCTTTGGAAATAAGGGATCGCACGTTCAAAACGATTGACTATACATCACTGAACTTTTGATATTTCTATATTTGAGAACCTATCCTTACTTTCGTGTTCCATATTATGTGTATGTACGGGCATTCATTTTGTGGCATCCACAAGTTGTTGTTCTGAGTCTGGGTGTTCTTTGTATCCATTCGATGTTTGTGAAGTCCCCCTCGACACAGGATTATGTTATTGTTGTTTGAAAATTTACGGTAAATAATACGGTACGGTAATATTAATTAATTTCTTTTTTTTTCTTTTTCTTTCTTTTTTTAAACCACTCCCGCATTAGGAATATACTCTGTGTCGCGAAGGACATTACAAATATACATGAAGCGGACACAAAGAACACACAGACTCAGAACAACAATTTGTGGATCAAACAAAGTGTCGTCCCATGTGGGGTTTGGCGTAGTAGGAAGCGGCGTGGCGACCGCTTAAACCACTACGCCATCCGTGCAGTGAATATGTCAATTCCAAAAAACATCTATTCCATTTCAGTCTAATTAATCTAAATCAAAATTTATCTAGACAAAATGCACTAAAACCAAGGCCAAAACATAGTTTATTAGCATGTGCAATAAAATAGAGAGAGAGAGAGAGTCAATGCTACCCTGATGTATAGGTACCATCAATCAGCTTGCATAATTGTTACATTATTCTCATATTCCACTTAATTTTAGAGACAAGCATGTTGTAAATTTACTAAAATACTCTACAGAAATTATCTGCTAAGAGTAACTGTAAACCGACATATATCGGCAAAAACACTGCAAAATAAAATATTATTTCCATCCGAGATTTTATCTCAATTGATTATGGAGGTGTAAAACATATCCGCTTTTAACACACAAATTCAACGGCAGTGAGTGAATAATAAGAAAAAAATAAAAAATCTGTTACTCTTATTACTCTCGATATTTTACTGTCTATAAGTTTATAAATAACGCCGAGTGGCTGAAGGCTTCACTGCTTGAAAACTTGAAACAAAACCCTCTTTTTTTGACGTGTGGAATCTCTCTCGAGCCGTCACCCGACCGGGGTTTGCGGCAGGGTGGTGTGTCAAAATCGGACCGACTAAAACCACACGGTGTGCCACTCTGCGTCTAAAATAGGAAGGTTCCGGGAACTGCTGTTATTAAGACATCCGGACCCTTTCCTCTCTCGCCGATTAGCATATATACAACTTCCCAACATCAACCGTAGGGCCGCGGCCCGCCAGGCATGATCACCTCGCCTAGTAGGAGGATCCTCCCTTTGTGTTGGAGGGTTCCCGTTCCTCCACACTTCCTATAGATTTATACAATACTCATCTATGTGATTCTATAAGTACACTACAAAGGTTGCAACGATATGATCCAATACATTTTTCATAAATGTCATTCGTTTTTCGAAGCTGACGGCAAAGTGTAAAATTCGAGACAATCATTTAACGTTTATTGTTAGCGCAAATTTAAAAAAGCCTAAAAATATTAACGGAAGGATTTTGAACAGGATAAAAATATCGTGTAACGTGAAAAGTGTTTATTTTATAGAGGTAAGCTAGTTGCTCTCATTTCTTTTTTAATTTCATTCTAGAATTGTATTTTTATCGTTGTTCCATATATGTACAGTACAGTGAGCTTTAGGTTATTTTTTGCATATGTATACATACAATAACTGTACTAACGAATTCTTTGTTCTTACAGATTATTACGAGATTATTACACAATAATTAGATTAAAGATTATATCGATATCCCCTGGGGTTGTGAGCCACTATAGCGGAGGGAGTAGAAAACCCGTCCTCGTCCACCCGATGCCACTGGTCATCCCTGGCCCTCATCTGTCACTACCGGCCATGGAGCGTATGACGGCCGGATCCCTACCGATCACTGCAATGGATACCGGGCGCTGCGACGCCCAAGAAGGGCAAATTTTCACCGTTTGCTGTGCCGAGTTCTCACTGCAATTGCAGTGGTGACAGGCGAGACTTAATTCCCTCCTAGCGACTGACTTCCCGAAGCAGCAATGAGCGGAAAGGACCTCCGTCGAAACCACGTATGGCGCTAACCGCTAATATCGAATGAGGGTGCCAGAGGAGTGCCTTTCGAATGAGGGTCCCAGAGGCGTACCTGGGCGGTCAGAACCGCCGCCCACACCGGTGCACCGTACAGTTTTAAAGAATTTCAAAGAATTTCAAAGCGGACTGTGTTAAATAATAAGTTAGTTATTGATAAGCTTACGAATGTTGTGTGGCAAGACGTCTTGCAGATTAACTGTCCTATTTTAATGTATAATGAACTGTGCCGTGTTTTTCGCAGTATTTATTCGGAATGTACGCTTTCAGAAACACGACAAAATAAAAGAATACCGCAACCGTGGGTAAGTAAACAAATAATGTTGCATATAGATAAGAAAAATGAGTTATTTAGAGCATGGAAAGAAGAGCCGTCTAATATGAATCGGAGGTTAGAGTATACGAAATATCGAAATAAAGTAAACAAAATGATAGATGCTGCGAAAAACAGGTACAGGAGAAGTAAATTAAGTAAATGTAAGGGGGACTATAAAAAAATATGGGCTAATATAAATCTGTGGACGGGTAAAAATATGTCAACAATAGATGGTACAATAAATAAATACTTAGGTAAAACAGATAACATGTATAACATATGCACTAAATTTTCTAACACGTTTACTCAAGAAATAGAGAAAATTAAACATAATTGTTCTGATAAGTTTTTAGACAGAAGTAGCTATGTTAGTAGAAGTTTAAGTTCCTTCCGATTTAAAAAAATTACCTCAGAAGATGTTGAAAAAATTATTAGAAAATTAAGTTGTGACAAGGCACCGGGAAAGGATCAAATAAGGGTAGTGGATTTGAAATGTATAATCAAACAAATGAGTAGAATTCTTGCAAAATTTATTAATATGTGTGTAACACATGGTATATATCCTGATGAACTGAAACAAGCGTTGATTAGACCTATCTATAAACAAGGATGCCATCTCGACTATACTAACTATAGACCTGTAGCTATTTTATCAGTGATAAATAAAATTGTAGAAAAAAGTGTAGTAACACAAATCAGCGATTATTTAGAGGGAAACAATGTTTTAGACGACTGCCAGCACGGATTTAGAAGAGGACGGAGCACTGGTACCGTTCTAATACAGTTTACAGATTTTATCAATGGAAAGCTTAATGATAAAAATCAAATTCTAGCTCTGTTTATAGACTTTAAAAAAGCATTTGATACACTGGATCATAATCAGCTATTACAAGCCATGGATGAGTGCGGTATCAGTGGTCCGACAAATAAATTCTTCGCTGATTACTTGCGAAACAGGACGCTCTGTACAGTTGTCGACGGAACAACAGGCGCAGATGCGGCCATCACAATGGGTGTGCCCACCGGCTCAGTATATGCTCCTATTGGTTATATAATGCATGTCAATAGCATGGTCAATGTCGTGGAACATTGCGGGGTGTACATGTATGCTGATGACACTTGTATGATAATCTCAGGTAAAAATTTACAACACATGATGGTGCAATTGCAAAATGACTTTGATAGAATAACAAAATGGGCTCATGATAATGGGATTATACTTAACACCAATAAAACTAAAATCATGCATATATGTTCACCTTACAATAGAGTCACGAGAGGAGGGGCTAATATACGTATCATAGGACACACATATGACTGTTTACATAAAAACCAGAGCTGTCAGTGTAAGGAATTGGAGTTAGTTACCACCATTAAGTACTTGGGGTTGATAATAGATAATAGATTTAGCTGGAGGCCACACATAGAATTGGTATGTAATAGATTAAGGTCAGTTCTAAGTAAGTTTTACATCCTCAAAAGAATATTAGACAGACGTACTTTGTTTATGGTGTACTATGCACTAGCGGATTCAATTATTAGTTATGGGCTAAGCTGTTACGGACTAACATTTAAAACGTATATAGAGGAAATTAAAAAGATACAGTTAAGATTTTTAAAAATAATAGTAGATAAAAGAATTAGGAAAAAGCACAAAGATGACTATAATAAGTTATTTTCCGAATGTGCCATCATACCAGTCAATGAAAAAGTTAAATATTTAATAGCATTAGAATCATATCATAGTGAAGAGTATAAGATAAAGAAAAAATATCATTACAGTGTCAGAGTAATAAAGAAGGGAAAATTAGAGCAGTTAAAAGTAAATAATTATTATGGGGAAAGGACCAGGAAGTATGTAGTACCAAAGTTATGTAATAAATATCAAATACTAAGGGAGGACAAGAAAATAAAATGTAAGTTTAAACTAAAACAAAGACTAAAAGAAAGGTTTGGATATGGCAATAGATTAAAACGCGTACATAAATAGGGAAGCAGGTGCCCAGGAAATAGTCAGGGTACACATATTTATGTATTGTTTGTCTTGAAATTATTTTGTTTGTTGAGTTAGTACACCGTTGTAGGAGGAATTTGTAAACTAGCATTTAAGTACTTAGGTTATTATAAATTGAGCGGAACGCCTACAAACTGTTAGAACAGTTTGGCGAATCGAGAAAATGTAAACAAATGTAAATCTTAGTGTGAATAAAGTTTTAAAAAAAAAAAAAAAAAAGTGCCATTACGGGACAACCCCCATATAGAACCATCTTGTCGCGACGCTGGGTCAACCCAAATTGGCGACCAGACAGACCAGCTTTGGCGCAAGCTGTCGGACGCGTTAACAAAGAAAGCGAAAGTGCTCGTCGAAGAGCCACCTCCCAGATCAGGCCCAGACATTTCGTAATTTATCTATATTATGTATGTATTTAGAAATATGTATGTTTATCAGTAGTCTGGCTACCATAGCATAGGCTTTGCCTAGTTTATGTGAGATGTTATTATTATATGATCTCATTACGTTCCAGTATTAAACTTCAGTGCAGGATTTTATCAAACATATCTACTCGTATAATACTCGTACTAATGATTAGTTACAATTATATACTGCCAATCTAAGTTTGAAGACTAAAGCCTTCGCATAATGCATTTACTTCTCGAGAAATAACTTATTCTTGCCGACTAAACAAAAGGTAGGTTCTAATCCACACATATTATTAAAAAGATGTTGTCTATTTAGGACTTTTTCGTTTGTTTAACTAACAAACAAACGAAAAGTTACTGTCCGTTGGAGCCTTGCAAACGTCTTTAATTACATTTGACTTTAAAATAAAATTATGCTGTTCAGAACCTCTATTTAAATATAAATATACCTTTTTAACACGTAAGAATTAACTTTGTCAATAATGCTCAAACCGAGCTTTCATCAAAAAGGAAAATCTTTATAAATTTTGAGAAATTTAAAACGAGTCTGACCATGAATACTATAAAATAGCTCACACTATATTTAACTCATAACTTATACAAAATATCTCTACGTCTTAAGGAAGAGTATTACTTGGGGAGTTTATTTCACAAGGCAGCGTTGCAGTTTGTATGTTAATAGAATTCGCTCGCAAGCGTTTCGAGAATGCACCTGCTAAAGCGGCACATTTTTAAAAAATACAAATGTAATCTGATTCCTTAAGCTATTCGCGGGTTATAACAGAAAATATCACAAAGAGAAGAGAATTTTTGTTTTGATTTATACGTGTTACAGTGGTGTCCGTGAACGTGTCCGTGTGGTGACGGATAAGAATACAGAGTGTCACCACCCCTATTAATCCCATGTGTGTCGTAAGAGCCGACTAAGGGAGAAAACTACGCAGAACAACAACACTGCAGAGAGAAGGAAAACTTGACACAAACTCTATACCAACCCGTCTGGCCAGCGTGGTGTAGTAGGCCAAAACCTCTAACTTGAGGCCTATGTCCAGCAGTGGACTATTAAAGGCTGTTGATAATGATTGATGATAATACGAGTTACTATATACATTAGGTATATTAGCTACATTAAATTTAACTTAAATGAAATTATAAAAGTATATTATTACCAAAAACTAGTAATAACATCTGAACATTTATAAAATGGTTTCTTCGTCAGTTCATCTCATACAAAAAAACAAGCAGATCACGTGATTACTTGCAAATAAATTATGTTCATGAACGATACCTTTGATGTAAACTAGACAAAAGACATCGATAATGATGTCCTGCCCAAATAGAATCCTATCAAAATGGTTGAAATCGAATACTGCTGCAACAAGGGTCGTCTTTGTATTTAGAACCTGACGACTGACTAGAATAAGAATTTTTAACAACGTACATTTGTTGTTTAAATGTATTTGATCATCTTAGTGTCTTGGATTTGGCTGGTTTCCTTAATGGCATATCACCTATCTGACACCAACCAGCCTTGGGAAGGAGTCGTTCTTATAAGAAACAGAAGAAAAAGTAGCACATACACTCCTATCTTCTTTTCTATTTTAAAAGAGACAACTCCCGCATTAGGACTATATCCTGTTTCGCGAGGGACTTTAAAAACATACGTGATACGGACACAAAGAAAACCCAGACTCAGAACAACAATTTATAGACCACACAAAGTGTCGTCCCATGTGGGGTTTGAACCCGCAACACTCGGCGTAGTAGGAAGCGGCGTGGCGACCGCTTAAACCACTACGCCATCCGTGCAGTATCTAATTGGGTAGCGCATAACTTCGTAAGAGATAAAAGCATAATACCTGAAGCTTCAAAATAAAGTGCGGGGGCCGTGAATTTTTATAATCACATTTTTATTTTATTTCATCATCATCATCAACAGCCTATGATAGTCCACTGCTAGACATAGGCCTCTCCTCTGAAAGGAGGTTTTGGCCTACTATACCACGCTGGCCAGACGGGTTGGTATAGGGTTTGTTTCAAGTTTTCCTTCTCTTTGCAGTGCTGTTGTCTTGCGTAGTTTTCTCCCTGAGTCGACTTTTACGACACCCACAGGATGAATAGGGGTGGTAACATTACGTATTCTTAATTAATTTAATTAATTACTACAAAATCGTACATAATTTAGAATCGATGTGTATGAAGATTGCTCAATGTTCTACTTATTTATTACTTCATATTGCTAATAGTACAGCGAAGGATGTACGGGATTGTTTATTCACCAAAATTGAACACCACATGAACACATTACGTAGGATAGATGATGGCATAAAACAGGATAGCATGGGGTCATTGATCAATCATTTCGTGTTTATTCTGTATTTGAATACATAAATAACGTGATTTACTATGAACATGTTTCAGGGAAATAAATTTTGCATTGCATGCATTTCATTTGTTAAAAAATAACGTTTACACGAGCGAAGTCACGATTAAAAGCTAGTTTTTAACAAGGCTATCTATTTTTAAGCCCTGACGCAAAAACGACGGGTGTTATAAGTTTGACGTGTCTGTGTGTGTTTGTGTGGCATCGTAGCTCCCGAACGGATGAACCCGAATGATGATTTTTGGAACGATGTTCCTTATTGCGCGTTGTGAAAGGGGGCTAGACAGAAAAAATTCGTACGAAAATTTGGAACGACACTTTTAATATAAATTGACGTCTAACTGTGGATACCATACATTAAATTTGCTTTAACGTTCGCCAACGTCCATACCATGTTGAATACACCGGTTCTCGTCCGATCACCGAAGTTAAGCAACATCGGGCGTGGTTAGTACTTGGATGGGTGACCGCCTGGGAATACCACGTGATGTTGGCTTTTTGCTCTTTATTTTCGTGTCATCTTGTCAGACATTCAGCGCCATCTATCGAATAGATAGGAAATCATTTCGCAAGGAGATTTTACCAATGTATAAATTGTTTTAATTGTTTTTAATATGTAGGTAATAGCCGCTTTCATAGATGGCGTTGTAATTAAAATTGTGTCAAATCAGTTTTACTCGATCGTCACAACTTCGTTCCTATCGGGTGTCCCACGACACCACACGGCTGTTTTTTTTTGTTTGCAAGGTGAATTAGTCGGGATTGCTTTTAGCTATGTTTGATGAAAATCGATCCAAGATGGCCGCTGCCACAAAATGGCGGATTACATGTTTTTTCACAACTCCCTCATTATGGGTATTAAATGAAGGGGCTTGAGCACTAGAATACTATACACTATGACAATTTTCAAATCCAAGATGTGTATCGATATGATATTAAATATGTTATAGATAGATTAAAAATACCTGAATGTTTTTGAAGTAAAATAATAACCGAGTTCCTTGACCTCCGTCTGGATAATCACCTGAGAGCTAATACTCAACAATAGTTGTCTGAATACAACAACAGTGAATAGACTGTAATCTATCTTCAATACCAATTGTGAAGACCAAATAGACGTCTATTCAATAATGTCGTTCCTGAAATACGATGTTATTATATTCATACGAATATAAATACTAGCCCATAATAACATTATTATATAAATTAATATTATAAATGCGAAAGTGTGTCTGTCTGTCTGTCTGTTACCTCTTCACGCTTAAACCATCATCATCATCGTCATCAACAGCCTTTAACAGTCAACTGCTGGACATAGGCCTCTCCTTAGAGGTTTTGGCCTACTATACCACGCTTTCCAGACGGGTTCGTATATGGTTTGGTTTGGTTTCCTTCTCTTTGCAGTGCTGTGGTCCTGCGTAGTTTGTTCCCTTAGTCGGCTCTTACGACACCCACGGGATGAATAGCGGTGGTGACACACCGTATTCTTAATCCGTCACCTTAAACTGCTTAAACAGCTCGACAGATTTAGATGAAATGATCCTGGGAAAGGCCATAGGATGATTTTTATAACAAAAATCATCCTTCAAGGGGGTGAAAAGGGAGGTGGAAGTTTGTACGGGGAATCAATAACCGCTGAACCCATTTAGATGAAATTTTGTATGAAGACAGTTTGTTTCTTGAGAAAGGACATAACTACTAGCAACTTTTATCGCGATAAATGACATACATGGCAAATTTTTACACTAACTATTTCCTTTTTCCCTCTCCATTTTTTTTAAAATGTTTTTGATGTAATATGTATATCGAATTTTGAGTTCTTTGACCATGGAGTAAGGAGTATTTTAGATAGATACCTATATTCATCCAATATTATCCAACATAAACATTGATATACATCAAGAAAACATTAAGCTCAGAAAGGAATTCATTTTGTTTATGAAAATTATAAATTCTTGTCGTGTTTCCCGCGAAAAATGGCTGCAACTCGGCATCAGGTGCCCTTGTCAACTCAAACTGTACCGTCCCACTTTACTGCAACGTTGTATATTATTTATTAAAATGGTTGCACTCTTTTGTTGATTCGAATTGTACAAATAATTGTTTTAAATTTGCAACAGAAAATAAACGTTCTTTGGTCTTTCAAATATTATCGACTATTACCGACTATTATCGAGTATTATCGACTTTACTATCGACTGCACGGATGGCGTAGTGGTTTAAGCGGTCGCCACGACGCTTCTTACTGCGCCGAGTGTTGTGGGTTCAAACCCCACATGGGACGACACTTTGTGTGATCCACAAATTGTTGTGCTGAGTCTGGGTGTTCTTTGTGTCCGTTTCATGTATGTTTGTAAAGTCCCCCGCGACACAGGATTTATTCCTAATGCGGGCGTTGTCTTTTAAAAAAAAATAAAAAAATATTAAAACTATTGTTTTGTGTATGGCAGGCTTCTGCATAGGAATTCGGATACAAATTTGAGTTCTAATGTTTAAGATCAGTTATATAAAACATACATACATACAAACGCACACACACACACCCACGCCTATATACCCAAAAGAGGCAAGCAGGGTATGAAAGCTTAAATATATTTAATTGTAGGTTGTATTAACATTCAAAAAGATGGAAACAGCTAAAGTACGTAGGTAAGGCTTCTGTCTGACGTCTTGATCAAATACTAAGGTAATTATAGGCACGTACAGTGCCTACGCAATAAATTTCCTTTTCATAAATAATTTAGTCAGGTTTTTTAATATTAGTTGAGATCATTTTTGATCAAAAACATTAATTACTAGCCGAGAGCATCCATAAAGTTCGCATGGGACTAAAAAAGTATTTCTTTAAAGAATACATAATTATGTTTGTCGCTCTGATGTCTAAATTGGACCGTAAGTCAATAAATTATATAACAAGGTACTCAATCTAAATTCAGTTAAAAACATGAAACACAAGAACACAAAAAAAATAATTAAAAAATTATAAACAATCACCAGGAAAAAAACTCATGACAAGAAAGTTCGTTATTCGGTAGCATTGCATAAAAAAACGACTTGGAACGAGACTTGCAGATATAAACGTATCAGTTACGAAAAGGAACAGCGGAATTATTCAGCTAAGTCTAAAAGTACAATACATACAAACAGAGAGCCAAGGGGTGCTAACGCAAAAAGGCGGTTTGATTTCACCCTGATAACGATAGGCGGTGTTACCGCCCTTACAACGCAACACTGACAATATACAAACAACACAACATTTTACAGTACATTGTTCAATGTATGCTCGCATTCTCAACATGACCAGCGATGGTTAGAATTAAGCTAGCAATGTACATAAAATTTTGCGAAAAGTAGAAAGTTACTAGCATTTGATGGTATGAGTGAATCCGGAAAAACGTAGGTAAACAGCATTGGTGTGGATTAATCATTGTGAAATAGTATCGTAGCAGATAGCAGTGCTACACAGATTTTTATGGTGAAATGTTAATTTATTTTGAATTTGTAATAATATGGGTAGACCATTTAGTTATGTACAACATGAGTTATAGATCAACCTATAAATGTTATGATGATGAGCAAAATGTTTTTAATTCAGATATGTTTTTTTATGTACAAAAGATTGCTATTTATTTGAGATATCAATTAAATTTAACCAAACGGGAATTAAACTTGACACAAACCCTATACCAACTCGTCTGGGCAGCGTGGTATAGTAGGCCAAAACTTCCTTTCTAAAGAGAGGCCTATGTCCAGCAGTGGACTGTTGTAGGCTGTTGATGATGATTGATGATGAAACGGAAAGTATATTCTCGAAAAGAAATAATATAATTTTCCAAATGATTGAGATTTGAGGTAACAAACATTTGAAATACTACCTACCAAATTGAGAACTTTTTTATAGTCGGGTAAATATTCATAGCACTCTTAAAAATTTGATGCCCGGCATTTTAAGTTGTAAGTTTATTCAACAAATTGCCTAACGTATTTCACCCTGTTATGCGTACCTTGTGCGCTTTCCGTATAAATACGTAAATCAGTTTTGCTTCGTGTCCGAAAGTAGTCATTCATTTATTTAAATTTAAAGAAAAACAGCCATATTATACTAATATTTCATTAGATCTTTTTATTTATTCATAAAGAGATCGACTCCAGGTTATTTGCACTAAATAAGTCAGAAAATTTTATATAATTTACAGAAAAAAAGCAATCTATTAAAATATGGAATAATTGTTTGTAATCGTCTCCATTTTTTTTTGTTGATGGCGTCTTAAAATCCCTTCGGATCTCCTGCTCCTCGGGAACTCAGGAGCCAGGAGTATGTGGTGATTCCACTAAAAACTACCCCAACGTCCGGCTTCAGGTGTCCTACTCTGGGAAGACCCGGAACATGTTATTTCAGGTCCTCTCTGAATTGATTGTAATCGTCTACCTACAAACAGGGCACGCTTGCCAACAGCGCTTGTTTGCGTACCTTTGTATTATATATTTCTTACATTTTATATTATGTCGTTTAATTCTCTGGTGCAATCCACGCCCAGTTTGTACCCAGACAGCTTTGAGTGTGATTATAACTATTCGTGATGAGGGTCTGTATCGATCGTTGTGGCTGCAGTTCCTAAGAAGTATAATATTGTTTGAAACAAGGCCAGGTGCTATTCTCCATAGCATTGTGTTATCAGTTGCTTCAGGCTTTGTGCTTGAACCATGCAATGCTTTTAATATAATATATGTGAGCTGAAACTTACTAAAATTGTATAAAAGCCTACCTAAAGTTTAGGTACCCTGGAGCGGAGGTGCGGGAAACCACCGGATATTAGCGCAGCAGCCGACCAACGGAAGTGCGTGGAAGTTTCTATTAGTTAAATATCGCGGCCTGCCGTGCCACTCCAAAGTTACAGACGCCATGGTGTTTTGTTATAGACTATGGTAGAAAATTGGCCACTGACGAACCTGAAGAGTATTATAAATATTTCTTAAGCATAATTTTAATCTCAAATAAAACATAATATAAAAATCAAGTCTTTCATCTTATCTCTTTTATCACAAGATAACATAATCACATTAGAATAATCTAGTATTTTCAAATGACAGTAATAATCTCTGTACCTCTATTTATATTACTCACCATCATTTTGCATAATAAATTTTCCATCTAATATTTTCAAACCGATCAAATCGCATTCATTTATTTCAACTAAACCAATCATCATGATCTTCAACAGCCTTTAATAGTCTACTGCTGGATATAGGCCCGTCCTTAGAAAGGTTTAGGCCTGCTATACAACGCTAGCCAGACGTGTTGGTATAGAGTTTGTTTCAAATTTCCTTCTCAGTGTTGTCCTGCGTAGTTTCCTCCCTTAGTCGGCTCTTTCGACATCACACAACACAGGTTAAAAAGGGGCGGTGACACTCCATATTCTTATTTCATCACCACACGAAAACCTGATACACATAGCTGTAGAGATATACAGCTATTTGATATGCCTATTCTAATAAGTACGTATATGATAAGTATTGTACCATCCAAGCCACTTTCCACTACTGGTAACAAAAATAACAAATTTTTGATTCGAGAATCGAAACCAAGATAAATTAGACCAATAGTCCAGTAAATTTATTTAACCTTGTATAGAAAAATTCCGTTTCATCCTTGGCGGTCTCCTGCGGTATGTGCTCATCAATTTAAAAGACTCTTTGAACACTGAGTACAGTGTTCATAAAAGCTTTTGTACAAAGATTACCCTCGTCTTTCTCAACAGTATTTGATAAAATAATTTACGATATTTACAGCGCTCTCAAATAGAGAACTCTCATAAAATATATTATGTTTTATTTCATGTTTTAATGGAAAAATATAATTAAGGTGAACTTGAGGCAAGATACACACAAAATTATCATGTAATTTTAAAGTCACTTTACAACAGTAACTATATTGTTTATGAAATCTGCAACGTCCTTTGGATCCCAAAATATTAAGACTTCTTCTCCAAAACTGAATGGAGTTTCTATGCTCCCGATTACATAACTAAATAATAATAATAACTTCACACATCTCACACACGGCTGTCTGATCCCAAACTAGGCAGAGCCTCTACTATGGTAACCAGACTGCTGATAAACATGCTTTAATTTTTTTGAAATTCACACATATTATAGATAAATTACACCCAGACACAGAACAAATAACCGTGCACATCACACAATATTTGTCCTGAGAGGGAATCGAACCCACGACCTCCGACTTAGCAGTCAGGCCCACTAACCACTAGACCAACAGGCCCAACAGTATGTGAATGATTTGTTTTTTATGGTATGGGGGCAGACGAGTCACCTGATGGTAAGCAACTACGTCCGCCCATTGACACCTGCAGCTCAAAAGTCACAAGTGCGTTGCTGCCCTTGGAGTCCCTCCCGCTCGGATCAGCGGGAGAGGGGATTTGGGCTTAATACCGGTAACCTCACTCACTCAGTGAAAGGCAACGAAAGAATTGCTTAACACCGGTTTTCTGTGAGGCCGTGGTATCACTCAGGTTGAGTGCCGGCCGATGGGCCGGCTATTTATCACGTAGCATGGCTCTCCCACGGTAAAATGACTGATGTAAAATTTTATCACTTTACAAACTTAATCCATTAGGTTAATAAAACCAAGCAGCGCATCTGGAATCCTTAGATGTTATTTGATGCATTTAATTTTTAAAAGAAATATTGCAATTCGTATTCATATTTTAGATTAGTGAAAATAACAATGACAGAATAAATTGTAATGGCATTTGAAACATTGTCGTTAGAACATCAATTATGTAATGGACAAAGAAAGAAATTTCATTGTCAATATTTTAATGCATCCGTTTGTAGTTCAACCGTAACCCTGCTCTTAGCTCCAAAACCAAAGGTTTTAATTGTTTCAATGTTAAGTTCGCTACATTATTTTTCTTTTAAAATGTTTTATAGAAAATACCCAAAGATCAGAAATGAAAGTCTCGGGCCACAATTCCTCCGTTGTACAATATTTACATTCGCTTTCTAATTAATGCTTCTTTAGAAAAAAACCGACAAGAAGACTAATTAAAAAAGATCCCAGTGCGTTTCTTCCTACGAAAGGAAAATAAAAAAAGTGCTATTTCAATTATGGAACTGTATCTAGAAATTGTTTGCTTGTAAATAGTGATCAAACAATGTATTTTAGCTATTAAAAAAAAACAAAAAAATGTTAAGTTTAAAAAGATATTAATGCAACAATATAACTTAACTTACTTCATACACCTCACATCATCATCATCATCAACAACCTTTAATAGTCCACTTCTGGACATAGGCCTCACCTTAGAAAGGCGGTTTTAGCCTACTATGCCACGCTGGCTAGACGGGTTGGTATAGGGTTTGTGTCAAGTTGTCCTTCTCTTTGCAGTGCTGTTTTCCTGTGTAGTTTGCTCCCTTAGTCGACTCTTACGACACCCAATTGATGAATAGGGGTGGTGACACTCCGTATTCTTAATCCTTCACCACACGGACGCCTCACACACGGCTTTATTATTATATGGCTTTGAAAGTTGAAATCAATTCCTACGTTTACTTCAACTTATTATTTTAATCAGTAAAAACTCTATGTTAATCAATTTTACACTGCCGTATTTTATTATCTTTTAAGTTCTTATGATATTATTGAAAACCTTTATTAGATAACAAAAACGTGTGCGTCTCTGGACGCCTGAAAGAAGTGCTAACTTAAACGAATCTAAGTTGAACTATTTAATTTTGAAATTGTTTAACCTGAGAAAAGCTTAGGTTATTACTAAATTTTGATGTAAAGCGTCTGTCCGAAATACGGCTAGCGCTGTGGGTTAGAGTGAGAGAGGAGAAGCCTGCCTACCGCTGCCGTATGCGTAAGAGAAAGAGAAGCCAGACAGACTGGCGCCTTAACGCGTTACGTAACGAAGCGGTTAAACATAGTAGAGTAAAAATAAGTGCCGAGTATCCTTAAGGTTTTTGATGCATCGAACGAAATAGGTCTATTTCTCTGAAGTATTTTTTTTTACGATAAACCTATATTTATCAACAAAACACAAACGATGGACACGTAGTTTAAAATTCAATTACCGGCTCAGAGCAAGCCAATAGTAATGAATACAATCAGAACACCTTGTAACACAACACGACCACTTCCAAGTTGCATCTAGCCACAAATCGCGTCAAATTGTATCAACTGACCGGCCCGCCCACTTTCTTGGCAATTAAAGTTACGCGGACACAGAATTTGAAGGCAAGGGAGAGTACCGCAAACTTGGCCCCGACTTGGCCGGAGTTACCCGAAACTTGTTCTGCTTTATCCGCTGGACTCGAACTTACTACGCCCAACTATCCGATCGGCTCTCACAAAAGCTTTACTAGTAATTTGTTTAACAAAAGTCCGCTTAGATTTACGACTGTCTAGGCTTAGAGGAAAACGGTAAAGGTAATTTAGGTCACCATTCATCACAGTTGTATTGTTTTGATACAGTTGTACGGGCGGTTTATTAGTAATTTGTGATGCTACTGAATTTAAGGCATTCTCATAAATAACTGGCTTTGCTTGTGGGTCTTACAAGATGTATTTGTGTGATTTATAGCAAAAATATTTAATTTAAAGTCACACAGGGTTGTCCCACACACGTTACCGGCGCTTAAAAATATGTTTTTATAAGTTTGAGTTAAAGTAATTATAAAGGAAATTCCACAATTTGAGCAACCTTGGACAAAATTCCTTTTTTAATGGTGCAATACCAGCAATGTTTTAGTTTTAATGAATGAAATGTTGTACAGGGGTAGTAACTCTAGGCCCTTTCACCCATTACGTGATTTGTAAGAGACACAATGACATCAGAAAGGAAAAACTCTATCTCTTTTTCACCTTTCAAGACTGTTAGCTGGTAACCGAGTAGGTTAACAACACACGGTTTAATTCGGTTGAAAAGCATTTAATCGAGAATATAGTATGCAAAATGTCATCATCATCAACAACTTTTACTAGTCCACTGCTGGACATAGGTCTCTCCTTAGAAAGGAGGTTTTGACCTACTGCACCACGCTGGCCAGATGGGTTGGTATAGGGTTTGTGTCACTGGATATGTTGCCGTCGAGTGGGGGGGGATCACCATATATGGTGTCTATTTCTCCCCCAACCGGAGTTTGAACGACTTCGAGGTTTTCCTAATCAGCTTGGAGACCTCGATACGGCGACTAGCGTCTGGGCACGTCCTTGTGCTGGGGGACTTCAACGCAAAGTCCATTGCGTGGGGTTCCCCCAGGACGGACGCCAGGGGCGAGGCCGTAGAGGAGTGGGCGGCCTCGGTGGGCCTCTGTCTTCTAAACAGAGGCTCCACCAACACGTGCGTGCGACAGCAGGGGGGGTCGATAGTGGATCTCTCGTTCGCTACCCCTGCCCTCGCCGCACGAGTAAGGAACTGGCGTGTCCTGGAAGAGGTTGAGACGCTCTCGGATCACCTGTATATCCGATTTGAGCTCTCCCGGACCCAGGACTCCAGTAGGGGTCACGTGGCGCGGCGTTTATCCCGCTTTCCGCGGTGGGCTGTTGCCAGGCTGAACCGGGACCTACTAGAGGAGGCAGCCATAATTCACTCGTGGCTGTCTCCTCAGGCTCCGACCGAGGAGGTCGACGTGGGGGCTGGCCGCTTTCGCGATGCGATTACGCATGTATGCGATGCGGCCATGCCCCGCGTTCGAGGTCGTCGGCCTCCAAGGAAGGAGGTCTACTGGTGGTCCCAGGAGCTGGCGGACCTCCGTGCGGCCTGTACACGTGCCCGGAGGTCCTACACACGCAGTCGGCGGCGTCACCGTGGAGACGGTGAGGAGGACCGGCTTCATGAGGAGTACCGGCGGGCGCGGAAAACTCTGAAGCTGGCCATTAGCCGCGCCAAAGAGGAAAAGAGACAGGAGATGCTGGAGGGTCTTAATCGTGACCCCTGGGGTCGCCCTTACCGCGCGGTGCGACAAAAGCTCCGCGCGTCGGGCCCCCCCCTTACGGAGACTCTCCAGCCCAGCTTCCTGCGAGAAGTGGTTGAGGGCCTTTTCCCACAACGAGCGGAACACACTCCCCCGTCGATGGCCTCCCTGGCCGGAGACGACGGGGAGCACGGGGAGGACAATGTTCCGCCCGTCCGGGATTCGGAGGTAGGGGCGGCTGTTCTACGGATCCGTTCCAAGAACACCGCCCCTGGGCCAGACGGGGTACCGGCCCGAGTGCTGGCCCTGGCCCTCAACCACATGGCAGACCGCCTCGGGGAGGTGTTCGACGCTAGCTTGGCGTCGGGACGCTTCCCTGAGTGCTGGAAAAGCGGGAAGCTGGTCCTATTGAGGAAGCCGGGACGGCCAGCCGATTCGGTCGCGGCCTATAGGCCCATCGTGCTGCTGGACGAGGCGGGCAAATTGTTTGAGAGGGTTCTTTCTGCCCGCATCGTCCGGCACCTCTGCGAGGTGGGCCCCGATCTGTCGGACGCCCAGTTTGGTTTTCGAGCGGGGCGTTCGACAGTCGACGCCGTGTTGCGCCTGAGGGCCGTGACCGAAGAGGCCGTGAGCTGTGGCGGCGTGCTGTTGGCGGTGTCACTGGACATCGCCAACGCATTCAATAGTCTGCCATTCAGCTGCATCAGGGAAGCACTCCACTATCATGGGGTGCCAAAGTACCTGAGGCGGCTAGTGGCAGACTATTTAGAGGAGCGTACCGTCGTGTACGAGGACCGAGAAGGTAATTTGAGGTGTCGGCCCATGTCGTGCGGTGTTCCACAGGGGTCTGTTCTTGGACCCCTCTTGTGGAACATAGGGTACGACTGGGCCCTTCGCGCCGATTTCCCCCCCGGGCTGGGTGTAATCTGTTACGCAGACGATACCCTGGTGACAGCCCGGGGGGCAAACTTCCAAGAGGCGGCGCGCCTGGCCACAGGGGGAGTCTCCCTGGTGGTCGGGCGCATTGAGGCGCTGGGCTTACGGGTGGCCCTAGATAAGACGGAGGCCCTGTTATTTCATGGGCCCCGTCGTGGTCCACCCCCTGGCGCCTCCATCGTGGTCAACTCGGTCCTCGTACCGGTTCGGGCCCAGATGAAATATCTGGGCCTGATCCTCGACGGGAGGTGGCTCTTCGACGAGCACTTCCGACAGCTTGCTCCAAAGCTGGTCGGCGCTGCGTCTGCCCTAGGGCGACTCTTGCCCAATATGGGTGGACCCAGCGTCGCGACAAGACGGCTGTACACGGGGGTTGTCCGGTCAATGGCACTGTACGGTGCACCGGTGTGGGCGGCGGCTCTGACCGCCCAGAATAGGGTACGCCTCTGGCGCCCTCAGAGGGTAATGGCGGTCAGAGCCATACGCGGTTACCGCACCGTTTCGACGGAGGTGGCGTGCGCGTTGGCCGGAACTCCCCCGTGGGATTTGGAGGCGGAAGTGCTCGCCGAAGTTTATCGGCGAGTGGCTGACTACCGGGCGGAGAGCGGATTTCGCCCTCCGCCCGAGGATGTGCGCGAGTGGCGCGAAGCCGCTCGCCGAGCCACGATGGCTCGTTGGTCGTTCCGGCTGGAGACTCCACGCGCTGGCTTCGCCGCCGTGGAGGCTCTCCAGCCGGTCATCGCCGAGTGGGCAGGGCGGCAGCACGGGACCCTTTCCTTCCGACTGACGCAGGTGCTTTCCGGGCACGGTTGCTTCGGAAAGTACCTGCACACGGTCGCTAGGAGGGAACTGAGTCCCGCCTGCCACCACTGCGACTGCAGTGAGGACTCGGCCCAGCACACGCTGGCGGTCTGCCCCGCATGGGCGGCGCAGCGCCGGGCCCTCACTGCAGTCATCGGAGTGGATCTCTCGCTACCGGCCGTAGTACGCTCCATGGCCGGTAGCGACAGTTGTTTTACCGCGGTCGCAACCTTCTGCGAGGTAGTAATCTCGCGGAAGGAGGCGGCGGAAAGGGCCCGGGAGGACGACCTCCACTCGGACCCGATCCGCCGCCGGCGAACCGGGCGGCGGAGGCCCGCCTACCACAGCCTCATGCCGCCCTGAGTGTGGCCGCGGGTGGACGGGGTGGGTTTCCCCTCCACCCGCATTAGTTGGCCAGCCGCGAGGGGGCGGCGTCCGCGTGTGCCGGACGTCGCCTATAGAGAGGAACAACACTGAGACGGAGCCCGCACCAGGAGCGGGCTGGCGCTAGGAGGGGTCCGGATGTCGTAACAACAGCTGTTCCCGGATCCCTCCTGTTACAGGCGCAGAGAGGCACACCGTGTGGTTTTAGTCGGTCCGAGTCCGACACACCACCCCGCCGCAAACCCCGGAGGGGTGACGGTCCGAGGGGATTTCCACACGTTAAAAAAAAAAAAAAAAAAAAAAAGGGTTTGTGTCAAGTTTTTCTTCCCTCTGCAGTGCTGTTGTCCTGCTTAATTTGCAAAATGTAGGTGAACAATATAAGTATTAAATATGAAAAAATAAAAGAAGATATATATGGAACTGATAATAATATACTTGTGGCTATGTGGTAACGAAGTAAGTTGACACATTGCAAAGGTAAGCAATCCTATCCAGGTTAGTCTATGGATGGGTGACCATTTATTCACACATTGAGACCCCTCCGTGCCTCAGAGAGTATGTTAAGCCATCATACGAACATCTGTCGTAATAAAAAGCCTGGCAACCATCTTTCTACAGAACTTCGATATCGCCTAGTACTTCGGTTGTGAAGGTCTGATGGTAGTCACTCCACTTAAAAAATCGAAGCTTAGCCGTATAATAGTAGACTTAAAGCCCACCCCAACCTACTTTGGGAAAGGCTCGGAGGAAGGAAAATATTTTTTGATCCTGTTCTGTTTCATTTCAACCATAGGACGTAAACTGCTGAATATAGACCGCCCTTAATGACCTTTAACAAGACCGGTTGGAAGCGTCCAGTATCCACGACCTACGCTCTTCATAAGGCCATCTGCTCAACTTGCTGGTTAATGTCCTACGTGTTTTGCGGCCTGTTGTCTTTTCTACATCTATTATTTTATACATTGCTAGTACCATTATTTTATACATCGAAAAATAAACATCACTATGTTCCTCCGCAACAGTAACAGTATAATAGCTAATCATACTACAGAACCTAAATTTAAAAACAACGTTGTATTATCCTTATAAAATAAACAAAAGACATTCCTGAACATTCCGTGCAGCTGGAGTTCAACATCGGATCAATTAGAGGCGCGGACAAAACACAGATTCCGCGGAGATTCCATCGCTGATTTATCCTGTAATCCGTTTTATCGATAATACTTTTTCTGGACTTTATTAGATTCTAAATTTCTCGACCGTTCCGCTTGAATAGCACCGATTTATTTCGAGGTATCCCAATTATTTGTTGGGCTTTGAGCATCAATGAGTCTGTATTTGATAGAATTCCGGTTAGGATAATATCTTGGAAAGAAAACTATACCTACACTTGAAATACGAAGTTCAAAAGTACTTGCTTTGAAAAGTCCTCGAGAGCGTACTTAGATCAATTAATAGATTTCACTTTAGCTCAGAAAAACACTTAGAAAGTTCTCAGATCCTATCTCTCCTGTAATAAGGCCATTATGATTGAAGATCTCACGTCTTTTTATCCGTCTACCACATCATACAGTAGAACACTCCACCGTCTCGAGTACCTCTTGAGATTTATCTGAAAAATAACTCGAATAACTCATTTGATGTATAATGCAGAAATACTGTTACTTATTCAAACTGATGCACAACTTTTCTCTTAAAAAAAAAAGAAAAAAATAACTAAAAGTTTTGGAAAATTGTAGCTAGAAGTGCGGCAAGTTGTTACTTGTTAGGTGTATGAATATTCCTGAAATACTACGTGCGAGACAAGAGATTCCCTTCTGAAATGATTCTGATGTTCATTGCTATTTGAATTTAAAAATATTTGTGCTGGAAAAGTTTTATGTAAGTTGGAACCTAACTGTAATAAAGAACTTTATGAATACACTTGATGTGCTGTAAGTACAATCTTTATACTTGAATTATTAATTTGTACAAGTTGGTTACAAGCCGCCATTGTTACCACGCGTGGGAGCCTATTGCGAGTTTAAATATTTTCTTGGAATCGCTCAAACGTTGGTCGTGTTTTACTACTGAAGGGACATTTTCGTTACTTAAATATTGCTTTACGAACGAACTAATTATAATTTTATGCTAGTTGTTTTATAGTATAACTATTAAATAAGGTAATGGATTTTGTAATTACATACAAAAAACCTAAAGATCTATATTTTGCCTAAAAAAAATTGATTCTATCTGTGTATTGTTGGATTTCCGTCTCCGTTTCATTAATTATTTAGTTTTATAATTTTTATGCGCGTTTGCCTTTTACGCACCTACACAAGTAACTTTATAATTACACTTAATTTACTTACACTTAAGTTATTACTTTAAGTTTATAATTGGCACATAATGTATTGATTATGTAGTACATATAATTACGATTTCTTAACAAATACTTATAAACATGGCGATATCTTAATGCATATCTTGTGAACATTGAACAGAATGAAAAAAATGGGACTTTTTCATAAAAATAATACACAAAGTATTAACATACACAATTAATAATAAACCAATAAAATCTGGAATATTTAAGTTATTTCGGCGCAAGGGAGACCTGTGTGCGGCGATTTATACAGTTCATACACTGCTGTAACAGCACTAAGTGTCGGAAAAAAGTCTTGTTACAAATTTTTCGGTCTCGCTCCCATTTGCTTAGACCGTGCAACGCGCGATAAGTAACTTCGTTCCAATAATAACCATTGACATAACTTCTAAGCGGGTATAACATATTCGGTATAGCAAAATTATTATTTGTTTATTATTTATTAAGTATGTTAATACTTTGTGTATTATCTTTATATTTCTCGTTGGCAGTTGTCAATGAACATAGATAATTACACAATAACAATATATTTGAAGCTAACAATATCAAAGTTACCTCATTGGTTTATTTCCATTGTAATAGATAGCTATACCTAACGGCTATGAATTACCTATATTACCTAATTATAAAATGTCACGGTAAAAAAGTTGTATTTATTAGTTACCCGCGTTTGTTGTTATAACCGCGGGCAACGCCGCGGGGCAAAGCTAGTCTAAAAAAGTAGCCTAAGTTACTCCTTTTGTCATCAGCTATCTGCCAGTGAAAGTCCCGTCGAAAGCGGTCCAGCCGTTCCAGAGATTACCCGGAACAAACAGATAGACAGACAGACAGACAAAATTGTAAAAAATGTTATTTTGGCATATGTACCGTGTAAACATACATATATGCATTTATTAAAAAGCGGTTATTTTAATATTACAAACATACACTCCAATTTTATTTATTTGTATAGATTGAAGTGTCTGTTTGTAATGTCAAAATAATAGGTTTTTTTCATGTTTACACGGTTATTTGCACGATAACTATGCCTAAATACCAGTTTCAATATTTTTGCATCTGTTTGTTCCGAGTAATCTTCAAAACGGCTGAGCCGATTTTGATAATATTTTACTACCAAGTAGCTGTCGATATAAGGAGTAACTTAGGCTATTTTTCTCTTCTGGAATAGAACGCACTCGAAGTCGCGGGCACCAGCTAGTTTTTAATAAAAGTGAGATACTTAGCCATTTGGAGTAAAACTTTTGTTTATTGAGGGGTCATTAGTTCCTGCAACCAAGATTATCTTTGCTGTAAAGATTGGCCTTTTGAAGATAATCTCTACTAAGATTAATTAAAACTCTAATTAGATTACTTTATTTTACAGATGGTTCTAGAACACCAGAAAACTTACAAGAATAATAGATGGTACTGCCATTATTTTATCACTTAGTGGTGTATTCGTACAAGTTCTATTAATGAATTAAACACCATGTCGTTTTGACACATCTAGAAAAAAGTGTGATAAAATTAACTTCTACGATTTGTTTACATAGTAACAAGTGAAATATTATGAATGAATGGTTAACTCTAGGAGAATTTTGTGTCAGACCAGCTTTGAAATTGCGCACACTTTATAAGATTGGTCACCTGCCCTGTTAAAATTTTACCTCAACCTTAAAATTTTCAACTCACCCCGATCAATGCAAACTAGTAAGGTGGGGCAAAGCTACAGAAACGGCTTGTACGAAGTGCAGTGCAGAAATAGGTACAATCAGGCACTTACTGACAAGGTTGTAAGGCGTTATTAGACCGGGGTCATTATTCACGTCGCCATGATAGGTTATCACAAATCATACGTATAAGTTTATCGCTGGCGAGAGCGAAAAAGGGAATAACAACAAACATAAGAACTAACATCGCGTTTGTAAATGAAGGCTCAACAAAAAAGACTTCACAAAAGTACGTACTCAATTAGAAATACCGCCAGTGACTGGATATTATTAGTGGACACGTATGAAAATTATTACAGAATAGC
Source organism: Arctia plantaginis (assembly GCA_902825455.1). NCBI lineage: Eukaryota > Metazoa > Arthropoda > Insecta > Lepidoptera > Erebidae > Arctia > Arctia plantaginis. The sequence goes on from CADEBD010000288.1 coordinate 831,717, forward strand.
GGAGGATATCTGTGCCTTGGCGTCCAGACCAGACATATTTGAACTTGAAAACATTGAATTGGCAAGAGAACAGCAAACAGTGAAGGTGAGCGTTGATGCGTAGCAAGAAGTACTCCCTAAACCTATACCTGGGTCGCAAGTCCCAGGCGCTGGCGTGGTCGCATGTATTGCCCCCATCTATCACCGCAACCGCACAAGCAACCGTACGGTGAATCCAAGGAAGGCTATGAAATAGGTCTTACGTCAAAAGCCTTAAAGTAAAAAAAGCTTCTCAAATGACCACGGGTTCCCAAAAACAACGGGAGATTACAATCCTCACTTTAATACAAAAAAAAATGCCCCAAGCTCTATGAATATAACAGCAAGAAATGATCCAAATTATTTCAAAATGATTAAAAAAAGATCTTAGAACATAACAAATATAAAGAAAAAAACAAACTTACTAATTTTTAAAAGGCCATCCATAAAACATGAAACATAGTTCTTCTGCGGGTTGTGTTCAAAATATTATACAAGACACGGTAAATTATTACAATAAGGTAAATTATTACAAGGAGCTTTATTCTAGTAATCTAACAACCTAGAGCAGTAAACAAAAGTTTCAGTTTATATATATCCAGACGGACACTTAATCGCCATCTACAAAACTCTTGAACTTTATTCGAGGACAAGTAAAATAAAGTTATATTTTCATACCTCTTATAAAAACATGGCCATATTTTAAAACAAAGTTAAAAATGTTCAACTAAAGCACATTTTTACTTAAACTTTTATCTCGGCTATTAAAATATCAAGAGGAATTATAACCAAAATAAACATGAGGGTGTTGAACGAGTGCGCAAGTCCGTGAGACGTTGGACGAACTCGTACGACGAGTTCTGAAGTGCATCGAAATGGTTACGTTAACAATTGTCTAATTTAATTTTAGTTTATTAGGCTACAGCGGAGCTTGTGGTACAAGTCAATGGCAAACGTGATTTTGATAATAAGTGGAAATTATATGTAAGTTGTAAGATTAAATAATGTAAAGTTCAGAGGATGTTAATTCAAAAAACCTTCATTTCAAATTTTATCTTCCATGATTATTGTCATAATTCAAATTGCCAGATCCTTTTTTTACCCTTTTATAGGCAGAAATGTTAAAAATCCTTTCTTAGCGTAAACCTGATATCTACTTTTTTTAATAGTGCAGTGGACAACAATCCCTTCGTTTCGGGTGAACTGATAGTATACGACTGCCAACCGCGAACCATGGACTGCTGCAAATCAGGAGCCACAAGTGTGTTACCGGTCTTTGAGTAAATTCACTCAAAGATGACGGGGGGTTAATTAGTCCTCCGCTCTCTTCCTGGGAAGAATTAGACCTCTGGTAACCTCTTACAACCGGTAAAATTAAACTAAAGCATGGCTAAACCTGTTTTCTGGGAGACCGTGGCATCCCTACCGTTGAGTCGGCACAGGGTTACTAGATAAGTCGACCTAGATACTTTAAGGGGTTGTAGTTGCCATCATTTCTGATAGATTTCACTATGAAAGCTCATATCCCAAACCAAGTAACCATTTTCAAGATATTGGTTTTTTAAGACTTTTATGAAAATTGCCAAATTTTTTCCTAATAATTATTTTTTTTAGATTTTTTTTCTGCTTTTGTGTATTTAATACAATGTTTAATAATCTCCATTACTAAAATTGAAGTTAACAAACTCGGCCGAAGTAGGTGGTTAATAACAGTCAAATGAAATAATTTTGTAAAAAACAAAATTCTTAGACAAATTTCATAAAACAATCTAACGAGGTAAAATATTCTAGGATAGTATAAGAATTTATAGAAAAAAAAAACATAAATAAAAGACCGGGAGTAATAAGAATTAGCGTATAACCCAAGAAACCTAGTATTTTTGGCTTGTATTTTTTTAATGTTTCGTTTTCTATTCGTGACTAACTATTGCGAACTGGATTTTGATTATATATACAATCCGATGTTACGAAACCGATCCGATCTATATATGCCGAAATGTGATGAGGTGGCTCTACCACAGTTTCCAACTGCTCTTCCACTCGTCTCCCATACTAGCTGCCAATTTTCAAGTTCGTAGCATTTAGCTAATTAATTAGTGGGTTGTATTTCTGTGGTTCGGTGTGCACGATAGCTATGCCTAAAAATCAGTTTAAATATTTTTTGTCTGTCCGTTTGTTCGGATAATCTTCTAGACGGCTGAACCGATTTTGATAATATTTTACTACCAGGTAGCTGTCTATACAAGGTGTATCTTAGGCTATTTTCCCTCTCAGAAATCGAACTCACTAAGGTAGCGCTTTTCAAATTCCACGCGAACCAAGTCTCGGGTACCTGCGTATAAATATAATAATCTATTGTATATAGATAGTTTTGTCCTGTTCTATATATCCTAGTGTAATTAAGTTTAACGACGTAAACAGGGATAGCAATTAAAGTCATTGTGTCGTATTAAATGCGGAAACAATTAAAGTTGTACTGAAGAGCAGATGAAATCTTAATTAGCGTCGAGTTAAAACGTAGGTACGAAAGTGGAGTTATTATTGAAGGACCAGCAATCAGAAATCACATCATCATCAACAGCCTTAAATAGTCCACTGCTGGACATAGGCCTCTCCTTAGAATGGAGGTTTTGGCCTACTATTGTGGCTTATAAATAATCGCTACATAAGCGCAGATCAAATCACAAAAAAATAAAAATTATTTATTCTTTAATTTATTTAACGAATACATATTCAAATAACTGAATTACATGATTAATGGAAACTAATATCTTATTTATATATTAATATTATATCTTATTCTTTTAAATAATACATTGTAAACGTATTTACAGTAATTCACAGAACGAACATATTTTCAAAAAACATTTTTTTGGAAATATGTTCGTTACCCTATGGAATCTATTAAGAATTGTGTTGATTAGCCAATATTTCATTATAATATTGTTCTTAAAACTTAAAGGATTTCCCAATCATTAAAAGCGTAATAATCGCTTCGCTTTCGCTGGGAAATCTTTTGTCAAATTTCGAAAAATAACGTTTGTATTCTAAGATGTTTAAATAAGTTTTCTTTTAAATTTCACCTTAAATTGGTCGATTAGTAGGTAGTTTATCGATGGAATTAACATAGTAAACATCATAGGAAGTACAACATTGAGCAAGACTCAAATAAAACCATCAAAGTCGTGATTCTTTGTTCTGAACACATGCCAAGCATGTTTGCCACATAATCATGCATGTAGTGTTTTCCACTTTAATATGTTTTCTGCGGCAGGGTGAGAGGGTCTACACTCTGGGTGAACAGCTCAAGAATGCACGTCGAGTGGCCCGCGAGGTGCGTTTATTGCATTTTTGAGTGCGACCCTCCCCCTCTTCTGAGCGTTGCTGTGGGGTAACCACGATAAAGATGTTAAAAGTTAAAATGATTCTAGTCTTTTTGAAGTAAAAACTTCTAGGCCATTTTTGAACAACAAAGAAAAGAATGTATTTTTTGATATGGGAAAAAAACTCGCGACACTGTTACCGTTACCAATACCTCTATATGTAAGTATATTGGCCCCGTTTACACGAAAGTTGATTTTGGGTTGAAATACATTAATAATATAACTATATATGATATAAACAAATATTGTGTATATACTCGTACGTACAACATAGATATATATCATGTCATCAAGATAGATATATCCTTGTGGTGACGGATTAAGAATACGGAATGTCACCATCCCTATTCATCCCGTGGGTGTCGTAAGAGCCGACTAAGGGAGAAAACTACACAGGCAGGACAACAGCAACTCTACAAAAAGAAGGAAAACTTGACACAAACCCTATACCAATCCGCTTGCCCATCGTGGTATAGTAGGCCAAAACCTCTTTTACAAGGAGCGGCCTATGTCCAGCAGTGAACTATCAAAGGCTACTAATGTGAAGATAGATATATATATATATTTATATATATTAATGAGATCGGAGGCAAGTGAGTAAATACTCACCTGTTCTGCTCCCGATTTTATATTAATAGTCACAAGTGCATTACCATTATATATACATACATTTATACCAACCACACGCACACACACACACACACACACACATCGACACACTAACACAGATTGTCGACTTATAATGATGTAATCATATTAATATTTTGATATCGATGAGACGCCACGAGTATCTTGAGAGTCCTACACTCTCGCAAAGCATGGTGATAATATTCAACTGAAACTTGCAAGAGGCCTTGCTTCTAGTGAGTAGTTCTCGTTTGGTGATGTATGGCGTCTTTGGGATTTAACTACTCATTACGAAACTCACGAAATTAGAAATGACGCGTAATGATACATATGTGTTTTAGCTATTGTCTATAGCAGTATATTAAATGTTATTTGAAATATTGCCGCTAAGAATATTTTATGGAATTTTGAATTTTAAATATAGACATGTTTTTCTTATATTATCTTGAGTTTAAAAGTTAAACATAATAATACTATAATATTACATTATAGTCTACACTCTCGGTTTACAATATGAAGCTAAACCCTGCATTTAATATTTACTTTACGGATTGACTGCACGGATGGCGTAGTGGTTTCTTCCTACTACGCCGAGTGTTGTGGGTTCGAACCCCACATGGGACAACTGAGTCTGGGTGTCCTTTGTGTCCGTTTCATGTATGTTTGCGAAGTCACCCGCGACACAGGATACATTCCCAATGCGGGATTTGTCTTTTAAAAACAAGAAGATAAAAATATTTATATACTTTAAGCATCTAGGTGTATACCTATCTAGGTATACATCTATGCTAATCTGTAGCATTGATCTACGTCGTCATGATTAAGATCTGCCTGTTTAAGATGCCCTTTTTCTGATAAAATCAAATGCCTGCTCTAAATTATGATCAGATTATAATTGATTCCATCCCAAGATCAAATTATCTGAGCTATAAAAGTCTAGTTCAAATTCGTTTTAGTGAAAAACCATTTGTCAAATGCCAATATTTCATTGTAAAATTTAACGAGGATCACTCCTATTCACCCAAAATTCTTTGGGGCTGATTTTTAAGACGAAATTAAAAAAGTTTGTTGAGTTGCGGGGAACTCATCTTTATGCTGTGTCCAGTTTTAGGGTGGGTTTGATTTTCAGTAGTATTAGGATTAGGATTATCGTTTCGTTTTAGATGATTAACAAATATACCTTCATTTTTGAAGGTACATTCATACACGCACACGTACACACACACATACACACACACGCACACATACATCGCATGATATTTCTAACCTCTAAGCCTACAATCTGTCTCTATAACAGCAGAACACTAACTCCCAAGTCACAGGAATACCTAGTTTGGGAGTTAGGGTTACTCTATTGGTGTGACCTTTAATTAATTGTTAAGATGCTTGTACGTTTATGTGTATATATATATATATAAGAAAACTGTTTATAACAATAAAGATTATTATTATATTTGTTATGAGTGATCGTGATTTTTAATAAACCTGTTAATTCAAGAAAGATTGTTATAAGTCTGTCTAATTAATTTTTTAAAAGACACCGCCCGCATTAGGAATAAATCCTGTGTCGCGGGGGACTTTACAAACATACATGAAACGGACACAAAGAACACCCAGACTCAAAACAACAATTTGTGGATCACATAAAGTGTCGTCCCATGTGGGGTTTGAACCCACAACACTCGGCGTAGTAGGAAGCGGCGTGGCGACCGCTTAAACCACTACGCCATCGTGCGTCAATTATCATCGCAATTATCATCACTGAGCCTTCGCAGAATCATGAACCCTGAACCTAAACAATTGTCAACCCGGAGGACAGTGTTAGGAGGACTACTGAGAATAATGGAATACTTTGACCATTTTGCGAAAAAGAAAGGCAACCACCTCGGAAGATTGTTGGTTACAGGAAAGGTCTATGGAAAAAGACCCATAGGTCAAAATTTTTTGGTTGACCATGTCCCCTCCACTGTCGATTTCACGATCCATACTACTCTACAGACAGCTCAAGACAGAAACATATGATAAACTAAAAGTATACATGATCTAGAACAGAGAGGAACCTCAGGATCGAGGATGCTAACACAAGGAGGTTGTAAATCAGTAGCTACATATATGTAAGCGTTTATAAAAATCACTACCTTATGTACATAACAAATTATTTTAACTATAATAATAATGGACAGTCCTATTATCGACATTTTTTTTTTTATGTTAGACGCAGACGACCAGACAGGTCATCTGATGGAAAGTGTTTAGGAAAGTTTTAGGAAGGAGTACGCTCTTTTCTTGAAGGTTTGAATGTCGTATCGGTCCGAAAATACCGCAGACGATAACCCGTTCCACAGATTGGTTGTGCGGGGCAAAAAGTGTCTCGAAAAGCGCACAGTAATATCTGTGATTTCGACCCATAAATGATAGCAAGTCTGAATCGAGACAAATCTCATTAGGCTAGAAGTCTATTTCAATATACTAAAAGATATGGAAGCAGCTGTCTCAAATGTCAAATGATTTAGGACAGCAATGGAGATCTAATTTTAGTAATGCTAATACCGTTACTGATTGTAATATCGACACAGAATAGTTACATAGTTAAGAATCAACTTCCAATCAATCCTCATAAGCAATATATCTATTTTATCCCGTTTGTTTCTTTATCTTCCCTTTTTTATTACATAAATATCACCGCGAAAGTATAAAATTTGAAACTTGAAAACGGTTAATACACATCTAAAATATTTTCTACAAGATGGTTTAAATATTAATGTTCGTCTCAGGCCTAGGTCTCCCCGCGGTGGCTATCAGCCTCGAATAATTTCCCTTAGGTACGTATCGACTGAATTGACTTATGGAATTGTTACACGCTGGCGGAATTTTAACAATTCATCATTTCATGTTGGAGCCGCGCGGTCGTATTTTATTGTAAACTTTTTATTTTCGATAACTGGTTTCCGTTCGTAGCCCGAACATCTATTTCTTATGAATGGTTTTCTGACGACATTTTTAATGGGAGCATCGGGTGTCAAATAATAAAATATAGTCGTCGCTCTCAAAATATACTTTTTCAAGAATTATTTTTTGACTGTATGTATGTATAATTTAATTTGTGGAACGCGTAATTGAAAATATGTCTGTTTTCTTCGTAAGATATGCCAGATTTATCGAAACGGAAAACGAGAAGGAATTCCAAATATTTTTGTGATTTTTTTTCTTTCATCATCATCAACAGCCTTTACTAGTCCACTGCTGGACATAGGCCTCTCCTTAGAAAGGAGGATAATGAAAACCTAAAAAATCGTTCTAAAAATTAACGCCTACATCCAAAAAAAGTAATATTCTGGCACATAATTTTTCAGTCTTAATCAATATTAAATTATTTTTCATCACACAAATTTGATAATCCTAAATAAAATATGTGCGCAAACTTTGGTAGTCTAGTAAGTCGATTACAAATTAGCAATTACTTGATTGTGACAGCGTCCTTATCGTCCCTCCGTTTATCTTTTGTGTCATACCGATAGTTATTAAGGCACTTAATAATAAATTTCCTTGCTAAACTAACTTGTGAGGTCATTAAATATACAGAAAATTTCGAGGTTCCTTTAAAACTGAAGCAATCAACTTTTCATAATCCCTTTTTAGAATAGTTAGTTACAACTCAGACAATTATCACAAATGAGAAAAAGAAAGAGATTTTTTTAATCAAAAATGAGGAGAGAATCTTTTTTTTGCAACTAAAAGAGAAGAGAACAAACCTTTTGCACAAAATTACAGTTATTTAGACGTGCTACATGAATCTATATAGATCAATGATATATTTTTATACATTTTCAATAAGGATTCGTTTGTTTATAGATTGCAAACAACATTTACTAAATTGAATGTACATAAAAGGTAAATATCATTAATAAAATAAAAAAAGTCCACTAAGTAAGATAATTATTTCCTCTTCGTTCGTTCATCACACCTCACAGTATGAAATACAATTGAAAAAATACTTGTAGGCGTCTTAATCACAAAATCTGTTGAGTATTGCAGCTATTAAAATGTTCTCGACAAACAATAACAAAGTGTGCCCGAAGGCTCTGCCGCTTGGCTTCCTTGTTCGCCAAGAAAGTCCCTTTAAAAGCTTTCGTAAAACAATTCCACTCTTTTTTGCGAATCTCGTAATTGAAAATTCACTTTCTCGGCTATTGTATTCTCTGCATTTTTGTATTATTAAATACTGGACTCGGTTGTGCTTGCGGCATCGTGTAAAAATATTTGCCCACTGTGAAGAATACATTTATTATAAATACCCTTTTTGATATATATTCATTTTTACATTGAATGAATTGACCGACCTACTTTTTGAGGTTTGATTACTTTGGAACATTTCAAGTATTTTAAAGAGCCAAGTTTTTTTTTTTATTTAACACTGCTAATGTGGGCCACAAACTAGTAGTATTCCTGTTAACCTTTTCAGCTAAGTTAGATATTTGTTTAGGAGTATGCCTACGTCGGTAGTGCACTGGGCGGGGCTCAAACCCACATCTGCATCGTAAATGTGACCACTACGCTACTGTTGCTTTAAGTATGTCCAATTCTGCTTCTTTTATTTGTTTTTATTTTTAGTTGTACTTCCTAAAAAAAGATAAGCATGGCATAAAAAATAATGCTGTTTTCTTCTCTTGCCTCATTTGCATAACTCAAACAAACAAACAAACAAACAAGTTTATTGAACCATCAAAGTTACATTTTGATAGGTGCTCTGTCTCCTAAACTAGGTTTATTAACCTGTATCTTAGGAGTCAGTGCCTTCCTTAATTAGAGGTACAATGGTTTTACAATATAAGTTATAAATTATTTATAAATCATAATAATGGAATGTACTTGTGGACATACGTATATATGTCAGCGTGTGTGTGTGTGTGTGTGTGTGTGTGTGTGTGTGTATGTGTGTTTATATGTGAGTGTGTGTGTGTGTCTGTATCTTTGTGTCAGTGTGTGTGTGTGGGTGAAACTAACGAATAAATTCTAATTTAAATGGCGATTTCGATATGATGCCTTCATGTCATTCTTTGTTTTTTATTCTAAATATAACCATCACCATCAAATTATCATTATATATTGTCTTATCGACGTATAAGTGGAATTATAGGACGTGTACTAAATGATTTTTAAAAACAATCACCCGAACTAAAATTATACTTCACAAACACTTCGAGTATTTATTTCAAATTGTCAAATTGGGTATGTCAGTCGAGACTAGACGAGATCATTAACAGCATCAATCAAATTCAAAATTTTCATCATGACATTATCCATTTATTTCTCATGAGAAGGATCTCTTATTTAGCATGTGATCTAAATAAATAATCTGGAATTCGAATATAAAAACATTAATTGTTAATTTGAATGTCAAAAAGTCTCATCAACCAAGTCCTTTCGTCGGCAGAGGGCGTACGCTTCATGATTTTAAAACGGAATTCAACAATAAAATTATCATGTGATAAATTTAATTTGGCATTCTGACATTTTTGAACAAGACTTTAAATATAAACTCTTTACTTACCTACCGTACGTTTTGTTTACCAATTTTTCGACATATTCTTACAAATTTATTAATTAAATGTTTAGCCTCGTAGAAAACCGATGTTAAACAAAACAATGTATTTCACCGAGTGAGTTAGGTAGACTAGTACCTATCAGAGGTTGGTGCAACTCAGTTCTGGAATCAAATTTCATTTCAGATTTGAATATCCATTATTTGGTGTTGTGAAGGAACGGGTATCATGTCCCTCCAACACAAAGGGAAAATCACCAGACGAGTTGATTATGCCTGGCGGCTGCGCCCCAACTGTTAATGTTGGGAAGTCGTATATAATCCATTCGGTGACGGAATTATTCATATCGCGATACAGGATAAGCAGCTACTCCGTAGTTCGTTGTATCTTGGTTAGGTGGCGCTGTAGTATGTTTGTTTATTTTATCGTACATGGAAGTCACCGCAGTGACTATGTATTTTAACCCAAGTATATTTATGGCTTATATGGCTTATAAATTTATTTGCAATAGGCAAATTATGGACTAAATATGGACTAGCAAAGACCTGACAAAGACCTTTGGCAGGTCTTTGGCAGTTTGAAATCGTTTCTGAGGCTAAACTGACTCAAATATCTAATTTTAAATATTACGACAATATCAATAACAATATGAAATAACATTAAATAAATAAAACCATGATGTCATATTAATTTTCATACAAATCAGTTGCCAACCGAAAATTCAACAAATATTTATTAATGAAATCTTTTCGATTCACCTCCATTGTAATCGAACAGGACGGGATTTATTAATTAATCCCAATAGCCCACATCTCTATTAATTCAATTCCAAATCCAATTAAAACTAAACTCACCTAAACCGAACTGAAAGTAACCTTACACAACAAAATGATTCAGAAAAAAAATAGTCCAATCATGACGACAAAAGATGAAAGGAATAAAAGATTTAATACTTGTTACGAGACCATTAAGGATAACGAGTGCCCTGTCCGACATTATTTATTTGTACAAAGAGATCAATTAAATGCGTGGTTCAATTATCTCACCCTTTATATTTGTAGAAATGTTTATACTGTGGTGGGAACTGCCTATAGGAGAATAACAAAAAATACACAATATTATTCAGTAGTGTAGTATAGATTGGATAAAAACAGTTTTCTTTTTTATTGTTTTGGATTCACATGCTATTTCAGTGTGTGAAACTGTCATCTGTGAATGATATGTGTTTTTTTATTTGATGGAATAAATGAGCAGGACCAATAATTGTGTGATGAGTGCTAATTTGTTCTGTATCTAGGTGATTTTTTTCTATGAAATGTATGTATTTAGAAATATTTGAGTATTTTTATCAGCAGTCTGGTTACCACAGCACAGGCTCTGCCTAGTTTGGGTTCAGACTAACGGGTGTGAGATGTGTATACTTTAATATTATCATTTATATTATTATTATTGTCGGTTTAAAGTTTATAGTTCATACACCTTTCGCTTCGTTACATTTTCGGTGTTCCGACAGGTCGCAAACATAGTGTAAGCAAAAATACCTTGATAGGTAGAGAATGAAACTTGTTATAAGTAAATGAAGGGAAATCCTCAAAATACACCTGACAAAAAGGCATCAACAAATAGAAACGAATGCTTACTGCTTTCTGAGATTATTTTATATTTTATATGAAAAATCTCACAAGTAAATAAAATATTACATTCCTTTTCGTGTTGCTAAGAAAAAATCCATTAAAACTTATAAATTAATAATTCACTCCAAAGCAATAATTAGCCCTCATTTCTGAGCAACTGGATGGACTTCATTACTTTAATGTGGATACTGTAAAACCCTGTTTTAAACATCCAAAAAGCAGGTTTATATTAAATAAACATATTTATCTACTCTCTGCCTCTCTCTTCAGCCTTGGGTGTAAGCTTACTTCAATCTACGCCACACATCGTGTTCTTGTTCGTCATGAAGCCATTTCTGCCCTGCTGTCCTTTTGATGGCCTTCTATGATACTTGATTCTACTATGATAAAAATGAAGAATCTAGAATTAAAAAAAATGAAAAAATGTCTAATATTAGATTAGATTGAAATAAAATACTTAATTAAATCGAATGTGCTGTATCCGTACTTACATGACTTACTAGTAAATAATGTATCAAACAGACTCAACGACTAATTCCAGTAGCAAATGAATTCCATCACATTAGTTCTATATCCTGAACGCAGAAAGCAAGAGAAACAACAAAATGATAGCACCGAGCTCCTACACAATATATACCTAGAAGAGTCGAGGATGCCAGTTACGAGTGTAGTGAAAGGAGTTTAATAAATTCATTCCCTTGTATTACGTGAAGTGCTTCGAGGTATTGTTTGGAATTAAACTGACTGCAGCTTTCCGCCATCAGCGTACAGTGGTGGCGTGAATTCTTCAGGATTTAAATATTCACTCCACCACTGTACGCTTTCCAAAGAAGCTTTTTGCCTTGCACAAATAACTTGTGGAACAAATACATGACTTCAATAAAAGACCGTACTCTTACCTCAAAGGTACTTAGCACTCCTTACTTTTGAGGTATACAGGTATGTTATCACTTACAGAATAACTTATTTTGAAAGCCAGGGTCTACTTTGTATACCAAATACTGTTAAAAGAATTAATTGTATTGTAAATACACGTAAAAAATATATTTTTATCTAAAGGTAATGATAATTACAAACAAAGTATTACCTACTATAAATATGGAAACTTAACGAGCCCCTGACAATCCCTGTTATTTTTATCAGCTTTAAGCATCTGTAATAGTTATCACGTATATTGATAACTGGAATTTGTGAACATGTTTATTTAGGGGGCTATAGGGGCTTCGGGAAAAGAGGCGTGAGCTTATGTATGTATCCAATGTAAGTTCAACCCCTAATGACGAAGGCAGTAATAACGAAATAAACCGATATATTTACATATGAAATTACTTGCCCTAACTGATTGATTCATCAAGGCAGACCCTAAACCGCTGCAGCTCCAAGCTTGAATTTTTTTCAGCTGATACTTTTTATGTTGTGAGCATTCCTTAAGAAAGGATTTTTGGAAATCACACCCCTAAGGGGGTAAAAAAGGATGTATGGAAGTTCGTCATATTCAAGGTCAGAAACACGAAATCAGAAGTCGTAATTCCAGCGAAGCCGTAGTCTACTATAAAAAGAAATTAATATTTTTAATTGACACGGTGTAAAACTGTTTCGCACACCCGCCGCGCTCTGCTTTGAGTACGAGTACATTTGTATGAATTTTCCTCTTGCTCGAGTCTGCAGTGCTATTTACCACAGGCTATCAGATCAACTTATTTTTTAGTGCACTACATCAATAATGACTAAATTTGTAGCAGAATAACTTTGCAGTGATCACAACAATTGACGGCGGTTAGGAACTATAGAAGTACGTGTTGATGAGAAAATAGAGGGAAATAGTTTCTTGTTCTGGTTCGAAGTGATAGAAGACTTGTTTAATATCGTTGTTAGAACAAACACTTATCAGAGATCTCCTAGCAATCGAATTGCGGCCGTTTTGATGGTCTTGTTTCATTTCGAGGGCCATTTTCTATAGTAAGTGTGGTCCTCTGAGGTGGAGGCGCTGTTAGCTGAAATACAGGTTTCTAGTTCAGCAGCAGATGCTTATGGATACAGAATCGCACAAATTGTCTTCAGGTGCAGAAACATTTAGCAACCATAAACTATGTGTAAATGTGTATGTGTTATACAGGTAAAGAGTTCATTCATTCACCAGTTTAACTAGAACTGCCATTATTTAGACCCATACCTCTTTTCTGGGAAAAACCTATATCCACCCGTGAACTATTAAATGCAATGATATGATATGCATATCATATTTGGATGATATGCTGCATGAACCATATTTTTGTTCAAAAAGTAAGGTAAGTAGACTTTAAATAATGAGGCAACAATTACATCACACAGTAACTGCGTCTGCGTCAGGACTTAATTAAATGTTATGTTTTGTGCGGATTCCTTTCTTTAGAAACAATAGGTGATGCACGTGTCACTTCGAATGAATTCTGAGTTATAATGACCTTATTCGAGCACAAAGCGGTTAATACTCTACGATACCGCAGAATATCTTTTTATTATCCTCTAGACCACAATTCACTGAGAGACTCTCTCAGTGAGATAACGGGTTTAAGTAAAGGGTAATAGTAATACGTTTATATATTTATGTTAAAATAACTAGAAATGGTATTGTGCTAATGGATACTTAAGAAAAACACATTGTACATTGTTTTTACTGCTATAATGATCGTACTATATAACAAAACATAACATATTATATACATATAGACATACGCACACACCTCATATCTCAGTACAACACAAACATATAGTTACGCATTAATAAAATATATAATATTTTCACACATTTCACACACGGCCGTCTGATCTCAAACTAGGCAGAGCCTGTACTATGGTAACCAGACTGCTGATAGACATACACATATATTTCTAAATACATACATATTATAGATATAGTACACCCAGACACAGAACAAATGACCGCGCTCATCACACAATTATTTGTCCTGGGTGGGAATCGAACTCACGACGTAGCAGTCAGGGTCACTAACCACTAGACCAACAGGCCAGTCAAACCATTACACGCACATACACATAATTTAATATTTCTAGGTTTTTTTCTAATTTTATGACGTATTATATTTATTGTTTATGTAAATACTAAGTAACTTACTTACTTTACTTACGCGTGTGTGACTCCTAAGTTGCAGACGTTCGTGGGCGGCGATGGTCACTTTCCATCAGGTGACCTGTGTACCTGTCTGCCCGTCCTCTATCATAAAAAAAATAGAATGACGGGGAGGACTCTGACTCTTGGAAGTAATTTTACACTAGCACAGGACTCAGTCGCAGTTATCACAAATTTCAATTTACATTTATTTATTTTAAATAGAATGTAAATTATACTACAAAATATAAAAATAGTAGACCATCGACATCGGGTACTGGACCAGAACACCATTGCTTAAAGCTCCAGAGACAAGAACCTTAACATTATTAGAATCAGAACCATATTTATTTGCAAAAATACTGTTTTATTATTTTTTTTATCGTTTTTATTTCTTTAACTCCTTTCAAAGATTTTCGTTTTGATTTTACAAGCATTATGCAAACACACAATAAACATTAAAAGCTCAATGTTTTTTCAAGACGTTTCCATCTAAAGCATCAATAACTTATAAGAACATCTATTTTGAACGTCGCTTTTTGAATTCGACTCCAATACACTTCCCAACAACAACACAATTATCCTACTACATTCCGTCTTTATCCTGTTTATCTGCATATTACGGTTAAAGGCTTTCATTTCTTCACTTATTGAGGAGTCATCTCGCCTTACCTTCATCTGATCGTTGACTATGACTTTGTTATACCGTTATTGGCACTTGATGTCGGGAAAAATATTTTATTCGTAAACAATTTTAAATGGGTTTTCATTTGTTAAGATGAAATTTCTCAAGGTTAAGTTTCTAGATCTGTTAAGTCTTAAGAAGCAAGAACATTCTAGACCTAATATTTTTGTGTGTGTGGTTATCTTTATTTTCAAATCCCGGAGCGTGGTTTAGGAGGAGTTAGCGGACTTATAGTAAGACACGTAAATCACCTGATGGTAAGTGACTACCGCCACCGCCATCTGGAACTCAAGAGTCACAAGTGCATAGCTGCCCTTCAGGTCTTGTGACCCAAGAATCAGGTGGTTTTGGGTCCGGTAACTTCACTCTCTCGGTGAAAATTAGCGAAAGAAATGTTTAACACTGATTTTCAGTGAAATAGCATCGAGGAAAATTCAAACAAATACTAGGGATTATCAGAGTGGTCGAGCCAGTCATTTTTACTTAAGTACTTAGCTCTTCCACGTACATGGCATGGACTCTAAATGGTGGATTCTAAAAACAAGACCCAAGCCCGTGTATAACTACGCCTATAACTCAGCGGGTCAACTGCACTGTGTGTCATGTGACAGGACCTTTAAGACGAATTTCGGGTTATAAAGTCATAACCGCGCCCATAATAGAAATCTTTAGTAGAGTTCGCCATCGACGATGCGTCACGGAGGACATCATATCTTCCAAGATAAGAAAGAAATGAAATAAAAAAAAATGAAAAGCGAAAGTTTAAGATTATTCAGCAAACTTATTTCAAATTACACAAATTCAATGAAATTAGTTAGTATAAAACTTATTTCAAAATTGTCCGTCTAGGTAATCTTGGCAACTCGAAATCGCATTAAAACAAAAGAAGATAATTTCACGACGATTTTATAACAAAAAGCGTCAATAATTATCCGTCCCTTTATAGGGAACCAATTAATACGAAAAGAAGGAAGGACTGAATTAATTACAACCTAAATTACTGAAACCATTACAAAAGAAAATATGACAAAGGTAGTCCATTTCACTTAATGGTTAAAGAATCTTTCTAGTTCATTTGATTAAAAAAGCTCTGATCCAGAATCAATTGATTTTGTTTTGATATCAAAAGAATTGTCTTAACGCTTTTAATATAACTCTTATGATAAAGTATAATAAGGCCGGAATTCCTATTTGATGGTGATTTTAAAACTGAAACATCAATAAGGTGGTTGGTCTTCATTTGAAATGGATTTTCCGATAAAAGAAATGCTTCAGTGACTGCTAAGAATCTTAAAGTTGTTTTTGTTGGTGTTCGACTGTGACGGCGATCGGGTAACTATTTTATTGTGTTTAGTTAATTTTTAGTGCACCCTTTCTGGAAATATAATACATTAGAGAACGATGAATCCGGGTCACATAATGTTGGACTGTATAAATAGGTAACTACCTACCTATTTATACAGTCTACTTAGTAATAGCAGTCCACAATAATTTGTAAAAGCAGTATTAATAAGCTTATACTAGTCACACGTCTTGTCATTTATAAAACCCCTACAATAAAAAAAACCGGTCACGTACGAGTCCAACTCGTGCGCCGTGGGTTCCGTACCTACCCAGATTTTACGGGGATTTTCGCGAAAATTTGTAAGTTTCCAAAATTCATCTTAATTTTCAACTTTTTTATTTTTTGGTATTATTCCTTTATTTGTGCTGTAAGACGTTTCTTTTTGCCAAATTTCGTGATTCTAGGTCAACGGGAACTACTATATAGGTTTTCGATACAAAACCTATAGGTTACTTCCGGTTGAGCTAGAATTGTCAATTTTGGTTAAAAGCAACGTCTTACAGCACAAGTAAAGAGAAAATTCTGAAAAATGAAAAAGTTGAAAATTAAGGTAAATTTTGGTACTTACAAGTTTTCGCGAAAATCGAAATTTGCCCGTATCTTTTCATCGTGTTGACTCAAGACCTTGATTTTTATACACCAATAGGGACCATAGACTAAAGTCAAAACTTTAGTATCTGATATAAATTTCAACTTGCTAGGTCTACCCGTTCCTGAGAAAATCGGTGGTGACAAACGGACAGACAGACATACGAACTAGAAAGTGATCTTATAAGGGTTCCTTTTTTACCTTTTGAGATACGGAACCCTAAAAAGTGAACCTTATTGCTTTGTACCTTTGGTCCTTCGAGCCGGATAAGGATCGGCGGACGGCCAATGCGCTTAAATTTTCAGTAAATTTGCAATATATTGGATTTTCGTGACTATTTGTTATAGAAAATTATCCAAACAAATTACAAAAGAGACTATCAGAAGAAGGAAAGGGGTGGGAAGAATTGTAAAATTCGACAACAGTAAGAAACGAGGGCGGTAGTTTTATAGTAAGGTTACCATTGAAACATGAAACCCAGAGTCTCAGAACAGTAAATTGATGCAGATAACAGCCAAGAGATTTAAGTTCTTAGAGAAAAGGCTATCAACGAATCAAAACCGAAGAATACCACAAAGTCATAAACGTGTACATAAGATTAAAACATATGTTCAAGTTTAGTCTAATCATATTGACAACGAGAGAGCTATCTTCCTACCTCATCAGGTCGTAAGTAGAGAAGACAAAGATACTACAAAACTGAGAGTTGTATTTGAGGCTTCGTGTCAAGGCGTTAAAAAAGTTTCTAAATAATATATCACTTATGTTCTATTACCACTTATCGACTCATAATAGATTTTCAAGAGTGTCGTAATCCATTGTACTCAACCAGGTATGTATGTGCAACTCTTTTAAGTTTTATATGACTGAGCTTTTTAATTTTTTGTACAATGTTTTTCGTACGAGTATCAAGAGATTCGTTCTGAGTTCGTGTTCCTATAGCTTGGAGAACGTTAAGTACAAATTATTGTATAGTCAGGTTTAATATTAATAGATAGAAAATTTCTCTCCGAAAAGAATTCAGGTTCAAAGACATACACGTCCATTATACTCCGAACATACACAACCACTCCGTCATTCTTGTTTCGACTAGTTTTAGTCCAAAACTTCTTATAATTATCAATTTCTGTAAATATAAGTATAAACAAACATACTTATATTTATTATTATATAAAAAGACAGAATTACAGTTTATGCTTCTTATGTTTAAATAAATAATTGTTATCGGCCGTGTGTTTGCGTCATACTTCAATAACTGTGGGCATTGTCCAGTGTCACTTAGTGTCAAGCATTCGACTCGCTGAGTTGAATCCGACTCCTCTGCAATGTTGTTATTGCTACGATCGAATTATAATTTTAATTTGGGGTGATAAAAATGAGTGTTTATGTTCAGACTTATCTGAAAGTATATATAATTAGGCGACTCATATTTATTGAAGTTAATACCACGAACATGTGTGTAGGTCGTTAGGGTTATATTTAAACTGCTTATATTTAACAACTTTCGATGTATGTTGTATGTTGAAGTGTCACTAACCCCATTCATCTCGTAAGTAGCGACTAAGGGAGTAAACAGTGCAGGACAACGGCATTGCAAAGAAAGAGAAACTTGACGCAAACCATATACTACCCCGTCTGGCTAGCTTGGTATACTAGGTAAAAACCTCCTTTCTAAGGAGAAGCCTATGTCTAGCAGTGTACTATTAAAGGCTGTTGATGTGATGCATGTATTTAAAAGGTTAAATCTAAATCAATCATAAAATACACACGTTATAAAAATATTCATGAACATACTCCTAAATCAAGAATGCATAGAAATTGGATTCTTCCAATCTATTTTTAAAAGCCATTTTCATGGAGCAGCTGCATACAAACACAAAGTACAAGTTACGTATGCACTCAAAATAACCTTCAACAAATTGAGAGAGGCGAACGTTCAACCGTTATTTTTCATTAAAACATTGCACTCAGACGTGACCCCATTTCAAACAACCTACAATGAACGGAGATGCATATTCCATATCTTATAGCTCCTTATTTGTTCCATCCGCTGTTCCCGATCGCTCCAGGATTGGTCCGATGCCTTCGATCACGAGAATATTGTTCGCGACAAAAACAATTTCCAGTTATTGTTTGTTTGTAATGCTGGATATATTTTCTTTGAAAATTGATTTTGAAATAGGTGGCACTGTGTCAAGATTGGACTGAATCACGTCTTTGTGAAGTCGTTCTTTGAATGGATTGTGTGGGCGGGGCATTTGTTGAATCTGAACGAATAATTTTCAGTGAATTCGTAAATCATTCGAAAAGTTTATTTGTTTATTAAAAAGTCAATTTTGATAGTTTGGGTTTACGACTATGTTTCTATCCTGGTCCCCACCAGGTAAGTCTTTAATTACAGACTAGATACCCAGCTCATTCAGGCTACTGTAGTCTTAACCCCGTTCCTTGAGTTTCGTAGTATGCCCTACCCTAACTCTTTTTTTTTATGATAGAGGCGGCAGACGAGCAGACGGGTCACCTGATGGAAAGCGACTATCGCCGCCCATGAACATCTGCAACTCAGTCTTTTATTCAAAACGGATAAGGCTAGGGAACCTAACCATCTGGAAATGATTACATTATCAAGATGAGTTGGCATCTTCATCACTTCAAGATCATGATGATTACGATGAGTTCTTAATAAATTGATTTTTGCATTGACTTGATTAATTGAATTTTAATGAAGCTTAGAAGATTTTTAAATATACCTAAGCTTTTTTTTTTAATTTTGGGCAATGTATATTAATATTTCCTAGATCTGTACCAAGCATATGTTTGATGCTTGTGGTCGGCACAAACCAATAAACATGATTTACCATTTACGTCTCGTTTTTGAGTTTACCGCAGATTCGGATGTGAGCTTAGTGATTTCACAAGAAATAACACCTGTATTAAACGTGTTCTTTACTTCGTTATTATGTCATAAAAAACTGATATATTAGCTCATTCCATTAGAAAAGATAGAATGTAAAGTCCTTTTTAATTATAAATGGTAATCGAACCCATGTCATCTGGTTCAGCATTTATAAGTCAAGATCACAAACAACTAGACCATCAGGCCAGCCAATCATTATTATTATTGTAAGTAAATCGTAATCGGATTTATTTCTTTAATGAACTACTTTAAATGTTTGCTATTTAATTGCTAAATCACACTTAATAGTGATTTAAATTCCTGTAAGTAAACTAAAAAGTTGTTAGGCTTAAGTATGGTGTTCTAGACATGATGCTGCTATTTGCTCCACTAGACCCTTTACCCTGTACCCTGCAATATGAAATGACGCTAAAATATCAATCGGAGAGGTACTCGTATATTAGCCCAAGTTGTAACAAACGATCACAATACTCCGTCAGGCCTTGAGAAACATCTCAAGTAGCAATTTAATCAAGATTAGAGTCCGAAACAAAAGTATTAACTCAAGTAAACCAAATGATCTGTAATCCAGGATTAACTGAAACAAATTAGTCTTAATTCAGAACTGATTTCGTACAGTACGGCCCAACTTTCGAACGTAGGCCGAGCCTAGCCGTAATTGTGGTCTGAAACCGTCAGATTGTTTGTGAAGTCATTCTGGGAAATTACTGTTGCGTAAACTAGAAAATTATATTATAATAGGCAGTTGTAGTTCTGGTTGAATTACTGCTTTTATCCCACAAGTTTCATAAACAATATTCGAGTTTGTATTTAAATTCTTTTGAATAATCCGACTTTAAATAACGTAAATACACATATATAGTTTAATTTGCGATGTACATAGAACAATACGAGTAGTACTTGAATTATAAGACCATTATTAGCTTGTAGCGGTATGAGATCTTTTTTGACATCTGGATGCATTTTGTTTCCAGTTTTAGAAACTTCCAATTTATTCATAGTCAATGCTATTGCATCATTCTAACATTTTCTTCTTCTTTCTAGTTGATCCCTCACTACTGAGGATCGTGACTCCCTTTCATCCTGTCAACCATCTGCTTCCATCGCCTGCGATGGTGGAGTGCGATACTTATTGACATATCCGGCTGTTCAGCGATCTGGTCTGACCATCTTCTGGGTCTCCTCCCCTCTTCCCCTTTCGGTCAACATTAAACGCTCCAGGTTGTCATCCGATGTCCGAAATATTTAATAATACATTGCCTGCAATTTGAAGACAGACGCGTAACATTCTCTACTTTCAGTTGCTTCAGTATGGAAACATTTGTGCGCGTGCGTGTTGTTGAACATTCATTGTCATTTACTAATGAAATTCGTTCGTTTCACTGTGACTACCTTATCATTTCTTATTGAAAGTAGTAAAATTCAGTCATGAATCAAATAGTTTCTGCTGCATTATTAAATTCACGTAAAACCGCTCTAATATCAATATATTCGCAGCCTAAAGCAGCTGCAGTTGATAGACGATAAGCCGGTACGGTTTGGCGCGGCGGTGTGACGTGCGTGGCTCCGACTCCGCACCCCTGAACCACATTTCGTATCGCTATTTATGTCGCACCAACACTGTGACTGCGGCCTGCACTGACGGCTGGTAAAAGCCTTATTTGTGATGTTGTAAATTTGGTAAATTCGAGTGGAAGGGATTTACTGAAATATTTATACAGCCACTTTTATCTGTGCATTTTGATCGAGTAGTTATGGAGTGAGGAGAGACCGAGATACCACCAGACAGACAGACAGATCAAAATGAAAACAAACACAGCTTTGCCTTACATGTCGTATTAGATTATATCGATTACAGAGGACCCTACAACTTTTTTTTTACAAAAACCTGAGATCTGTTATATTTTAATACGAGTATTGGCAATGAATAGAACTTAAATCTTTTTAAGTTATCACAATTAAGTTATACCTATTTTGATATTATATTAGTATATATTTATAAAAGTCTATATAAAATAAAATTATTAATAATTGTGATTTAATATCTGCCTACAGGTCATCATTTCTTAGCATTACAATACTTAGGATCTTTGTTCGAAGATTTCATAATTTTGTCAAGGGTAAAAAGTAAAAATTAGACTTACAGTTACAGTATGTAATTAGCGACTTTTTTTTTGTCAATGGACTATAGAGGTTTTTAGTCTTTAGTCCGACGGAACTGGCCATTAAAAATAAAAAAACAAATCTGCAATGAGAATAGAAAGACATCTTATTTTATGCGGAAGCTGAAACGGTAATTAAATCTGAATTCCTTTTTTTCTTCTCTTAATTCTTTAGCTCGTAAAAGCATTTAGTGCCGTCTGCAGAAATTCTTAAATGAGAAAATTGTGAACGCATTTATTATTTCACTGCAGATAAAAGCTCTATTCATATAAAAGATATTTATAATAATAATAATAAATGACGAATAACTATTTCCAATATATCCTTAAAGATGGTAGGGTTGACATCTGTCGGGCATGCCACCGTCCTGGTGAATCAATCAGGCATATTATTTCTGGTTGTTCTCGTCTTGCTAACGGCGAATATTTGCACAGGCACAACCAAATAATATGTATAAAAAGTAAATAAAAATAAAAAAGAATAATAATAATACCCTCACACATCTCACACACGGCTGTCTGATCCCAAACTAGGCAGAGCCTGTACTATGGTAACCAGACTGCTGATAAACATGGTTATATATTTCTAAATACATACATATTATAGCTAAATTACACCCAGACACAGACCAAATGATCGTACTCATCACACAAATATTTGTCCTGGGTGGGAATCGAACCCACGACCTATGGCTTAGCAGCCAAAGCCTCCATCTTAATAAATAAACCATCATCGTCTTCGGGGCTGGCGTAATGATATTTCATCCATTCTCTTTTATCATTCGTAACTTCTTCAGCTTTCCTTCTAGAAATATCCTCTTTTTTTTAGTCATTCTCTAGCCTTGTAACTGTGTGTCCATACATGACGACTGGATGGCGTAGTGGTTTGTGTAACGGATTGCTATTCCAAAGGTCGCGGGTTCGATTCCCGCTTAAGTCAAACATTTGTGTGCGTGAACATTTGATGTTTGATTTGGTCTGGGTGTTTCTATGTATAATATGTATGTATTTACAAAAAAAAAGTATATATGTATTTATGTCAGTTGTTTAGCTGTACCCATAGTACAAGCTCTGCTTAGTTTGGGACTAGATGGCGTTGTGTGTATGTGGTAGAATATATTATTATGAATTAATAATCTTTATATATGAGACAGACATGCTTCGACACACAATCAAAAGCTAGCTCGACTGCAATGATACCACTTCACAGAAAACCAGTGTTCAGTCATTTTTGTGTGTGTGGTGTGTGTGTGTCCCTCATCATCATCAACAGCCTTTAATAGTCCACTGCTGTACATAGGCCTGTCCTTAGAAAGGAGGTTTTGGCCGACGGGTTGGTCTAGGGTTTGTGTCAAGTTTTCTTTCTCTTTGCAGTGCTGTTGGCCTGCGTAGTTTGCTCCCTTAGTCGGCACACTCTTTATTCTTAATCCGTCACCATACGGATCCCGTCACCACACGGGGTGGGAGGTTACCGGTACTCAAAAGGTGACAGCGAACCCCATTTATGCCATAGAAACTTACTTGGTAAATAAATAACTCAAGCACAAATATCAGCAGTGTATTACACGATAACATACCTGCATACCTAATTAATAACAACAGTACATTATGAGCTAGCGTTGTGCCTATCACACTCTATTTCGTAGCGATATGGTACGGTTTACGAGCGTTCTGCTACTGCATCGTGCCAACACGCTCATAAGGGAATACCTTCCCAATATACAACATACATAAAAACCTGAATAGCAAACGATCTGATATATTTATTACCTGAACTGTACCGCAAGAGGTAAGAAATATATCTTTGTCTAGTTCTTAATGATCCTGACTGCTACGCCAGAGGTCGTGGATTCGATTCCCACCCAGGACAAATAATTGTGTGATTAGCACGATCATTTATTCTGTGTCAGGGTGTAATTCATCTATGATACGTATGTATTTAGAGATATATAAGTATGTTTATCAGCAGTCTGGTTACCATAGCACAGGCTCTGCCTGTTTAATCAGACGGCCATGTTTGAGATTATTTTTATTATTTAAATACCTTTTATATCTGTAAACCGTTAAGTAAAGTAACAACTACAGCATCAAAACAATTCCAATATCAAAGTAGAAGATTGTTAGTCAAGAAAATCTTGAATCTTGAAAATTGCATAGTTTAGCTGGTCAGTTTTAACATTTGTATACAAGTATGTATACAAATGTTAAAACTGTATACAAGTGCCCAATAGGAATATATCCTGTGTCGCGGGGGACTTTACAAACATACATGAAACGGACACAAAGAACACCCAGACTCAGAACAACAATTTGTGGATCACACAAAGTATCGTCCCATGTGGGGATCAGACCCACGACACTCAGCGTAGTAGTAAGCGGCGTGGCGACCGCTGAAACCACTACGCCATCCGTGCAGTCCCAGCAAATAATTTTTACTAATCATTTTGGAACTCTTTTTTTTTTAATGCTTTATGTACGATTAACAATGGCTGTCTGTTCACAATTTTCTTTGCTGTGTCCTTTGTCAGAAATTAAGCTAAACACTATCACTACACGAAATAAGAAGGAGGCGTTAACGCTATCCAAACTACCTTCTACCTAAAGAAAACGTAACTTAAACCTGAAACCATAAAAGTTTTTCAATTAACCTGACCCAAAAGTAAACAGAAATGTCTTCAGAGCTCTCTTTTCTTCTACTCTTTCCTCTGCTATAATCCAAAAGGATACCGACTGTCAGCCAATGCAACATGATTAAAACTTTAAGCAATTCAAACTTAATTACATATCATATTAATTAACGAACAAATATTAATTACATACATAATTACAAAACACCAATTGTTGAAAAAACAGTACTCGTATTTTGGCTGGTAAATTATTACATATTCACATTAAAAAATTGATAATTTACGAATGACCATTTACTGCTACAAGTTTTCATTACGTATGCTGTTTGTTTCATGAAATAATTACATTATTGTATTGCAGATATTATTTAATCAAGCCCCGTGGTTTTGATGGCACTTTAAGCTTACATTGAATAATCAAATATCTCTGGAAGATTATGTTCATATCATAACTGTGACATATTATGTATAATGACGTTCCCTAATTAGGTACATATTTATGTTCTTTGCTGCAAGCTTCATATAATTTTGGGTACATACCTATTCTGGGGAGCGAAATAATGTTAACTGCTTCTATATTTGAATAATGTCCTTTTAATATCGTAGGTGTTAGTATTAGTATGATGTATTTCAATAACTTTTTTAACAATGATTTTCATAATTTCATGTTTTGAGTTTGAGTAAATACAGGTAATATTAGTGTGCAACAAATAAATTAACAGTGAATTTACATATTTTTTGTTCCACTTTCCCGGCGTGCTTATTATTCATTTATACGCAAAACTGCAACAGCGTTTTAGTGCCATAAGACACTAAGCTACTAAGCTAAGCCGCTGTCGATGGACGGACAGACATGCCGGAACTATAAGGGTTCCTTGTGAGGAGCCCTTAATAAGAA
The DNA here is from genome assembly GCA_902825455.1 of Arctia plantaginis. NCBI lineage: Eukaryota > Metazoa > Arthropoda > Insecta > Lepidoptera > Erebidae > Arctia > Arctia plantaginis. Next base: position 857,254 of record CADEBD010000288.1, read on the forward strand.
ATACTGCTTGAGATTAAAGAAAATTTAGGTTACCCCAAAACCAATTCAATCAAGATTTTTATTCCATGATTTCCACTTATCGCTAATTAATTTCAGTTGTCCAATTTTTTGATATTGAAATAACATCCTTCGTGAGTGATAAATATAAAGGGATTTTGTGGGTTTTGGATTGGCAAAGTAAGACGACGTCATGGGTGTATTACAGCATCACATGCGAATACAGACATTTCAAGAGCGCGTACGTCAACTTCGAACTCTTTTATGTCTTCTGTGTATTATAGTTACATATGTGTGTGTAATGATCAGAGGAAAAGATAAATGGAGTAAAATAATCACACAATGGTACCCAAGGGATGGAAAAAGAAAGAGAGGTAGACCACTGAGAAGGTAAGGTAATAACTTGGGGTAGAGCAGCCATAGAAAGGCTAGAGTGGAGAAGATTGGAGGAGGCCTTTGCAACCTGGCAAACAGACACACAAAAATGGAATAAAAGAATACTATATGAATAACAAAGAAATATAGTCGTGCCCGAATGAAGGCTTATCATCATCATGTGTACTAATAATTAAACTAACTATTAGTGATGGAAATTATTACTAATTTTAAATCACAATCATGAGGTGAAGTGATCGGTTTTAATTACAGCGATTACACCTGTGACTATTGTGATTTGTCTATGACCAAAGATAAATGTCATCAAAACTTAAGGAAAAGAATAACAAATATATTGAATTTTATTAAATCATATGATTTATAACGTGGTTGGTGGTGATTGTGATTTTATTACATCCCTACTAACTTTTTAAATACCAACTTTATTTCTATTAGAAGACATCATTCTCAATTTAAACTGTAACTTTAAACGCTAATCCAGTGCCAATCGATTGCTTAATATTTCAACATTGAATGCGCTCCGCCCACATTGCTGAGAAGGCAAAGATACCATGCAAGAGAGAAATTATCACTTGTAAAATTGCAGCGAAATATTACAGTGAAAGACACTGGCTTTTAAAACGTACCAATCGGAGTAATATCTTTTTTTTAAAGACATCCCCCGCACTAGGAAGAAATCCTGTGTCGCGGGGGACTTTACAAACATACATGAAACGGACACAAAGAACACCCAGACTCAGAACGACAATTTGTGGATCACACAAAGTGTCGTTCCGTGTGGGGATCGAACCCACAACACTCAGCGTAGTAGGAAGCGGCGTGGCGACCGCGTCATTACAAACATGATTATTACCCTAAAATTCTCTATCAATAACTTGGTCGCTCAACCGAGTATTAAATTAAAATATATTATTAAATAACTGACAAAATATTATGCACTTTACGAAGCAATGATATCGAACAATACACGGTGTAAATTTCATTTTTACCCAACCGTTATTATCCGATATCCGAAAAACAATAACCTCAAACGATTTCGCATTCAGTCCAGCACTCTGAAATTATTACAGTTTATGAACAAAATATCTATTGAACACGGCGGAACATTAGCCCAATAGTTCTTATCTTTACTCGATACTAACAATTCGGATACATTGCGGATATTAATTCCCTATCTCTTATTGTTAGGGTTATGACATGTCAAATACGGATATTTTTTATGAAAGGGAAGACAAATATCGGTTTCGGATATAATGAATGTGGTTTGGGGTGGTTTATTAACTGTTTATTCTGATATGTATATCTATTATTTATTTAAAACATTTACAGCGTCTTTACAGGATCCTTATCCCAAAACGATAGTATAAGTAAAAACAGTAGGTAACAATAATTTTATAAAGAAAAATTTAAAAAAATTGCTGTAATACACTTTTGGGCAACTACTTTGAAGTTCGGCAGGCTACGGTTGTAGATATCTACATGTATTGAAATAATAGTAATAATCCTTATTGCGCGTGATATAGGGGCATATCTAAGCAGATTTATTAGCGTTACAGGAACGCTGAGCGAAGGGGGCTGGCGGCATGCACCCACGCAACCGTCAGGGGCGCACAGCCGCTACCGGCCCATAGTGTTGCTTGACGAGGTGTGCAAGCTCTTTGAAAGAGTGATTGCAAGGCGCCTCGTCAAGCATCTCGTGATGGTTGGGCCGGATCTGGCGGACAACCAGTACGGTTTCCGTCAGGGGCGCTCCACCGTGGATGCGATCATGCGCGTGAAGGCTCTGGCGGAGGAAGCAGTCTCCCGGGGCGAAGTGGTGTTGGCGGTGTCCTTGGACATCGCCAACGCGTTCAACACTATGCCCTGGAGCTGCATCAGGGAGGCGCTCGTGTATCACGAAGTGCCTCTCTACCTCCGCCGCATAGTCGGGGCATATTTGTCGGAGAGAGCCGTCGTCTACCCCAGTAGGACCGGTCTCGGTAGGCGTGAAATGTCGTGCGGTGTTCCGCAGGGGTCGGTGTTAGGGCCACTCTTGTGGAACATCGGCTACGACTGGGTGCTTCGTGGTACCTTCTTGGATGGTGTCGCCGTCGTGTGCTACGCGGACGACACACTCGTGACGGCGCGCCGCAAGACGCACCACGAGGCAACCCTGAGGGCCACGGCCGGGGTTGCCCAAGTCGTTGAGCGTATCCGGCGGCTGGGTCTCGAGGTGGCTCTGCACAAGTCCGAGGCCCTGTTCTTCCACGGGCTTCGGAGGAAGCCGCCTGAGGGATCTAGCCTCACGGTAGGAGGCACTCGCATCGGCATCGAGCCCTCGATCAGGTATCTGGGGCTCGTACTCGATGGCCGATGGGACTTCGGATATCATTTCCGAGGTCTGGTCCCCAAGTTGGTTGGGGACCAGACCTCGGACGCGTGCGTTGGCGCGGCTGCTGCCCAACATGAAGGGACCCGATGACTCCTGCCGGAGACTCTACTCGGTGGTTGTGCGGTCCATGGCCCTTTACGGGTGCCCAGTATGGGCGGGGGCCCTGAAGGCCAGCAACGTCGCGATACTGCGGCGACCGCAGCGAATGCTGGCCATCAGGATCATAAGGGGGTACCGCACGATCTCCTTCGAGGCGGCGAGTCTCCTGGCCGGAACTCCACCGTGGGACCTGGAGGCGAGAGCCCTTGCAGCACTGTATCAGTGGCGCAAGGAGGCGCAGGAGTTGGGTCGATACCCCGAGATTCGAGAAATCGATGACCGGAAATCCCAACTCCGCCAGGTCATCATAGGGGAGTGGAGGGAACGACTCGGGCAACCGAGCGCCGGGCACGCCGTCATTGCGGCGGTAAGACCCGTTATGGAGGATTGGCTCGAGAGGCGTCACGGGAGCCTCTCATACCGATTGACGCAGGTGATCACTGGGAAGGGATGTTTCGGAGATCACCTGTGTCTGATCCGCAAGGAGCCAACGCCTGAGTGCCACCACTGCGATGGCCAGACCGTGGACACGGCTCTCCACACGCTGGCAGAGTGCCCGGCGTGGGTTGAGCAGAGGCGAGACCTCGTGGCGGCCATCGGAGTGGGAGTTCTCTCGCTCGATAGCCTGATTGCGGCTATCGTGCGGAGCGAGAGTGCGTGGAACTCTGCCGTCTCCTTCTGCGAGCAAGTCATGCTCGCGAAGGAGACGGCGGAGCGGGACCGGGAGAGGTTTAGAACTCTCCCGGCCCGCCAGGCCCGGGCACGGGCCAGGCAGCGCAGGCGACTCAGGCGCCGGAGGTCGCAGAACGACCTTCGTCCTCCATAAGCGCAGGCCTGGGGGTGACAGGTGAGGCCATCTGTCACCCTAGCAGAAGCAGGCCGGGGTGGCGGCGAGCGCGTTGCGAAGCGCGCTCGCTTCCAGGGAGCACAGGGAACATGGGGTTCCCACACGGGGCGGGGGTCGTCTACTCGTCTGTAGATGACCCGAGGTATGTCGGGGCACCAGGGCCTTCCTTTCTAGGGTATACCTGGTTCCCCGGCTATTAGTACCCGGCGAAGGCGTGCGGTTTTAGTCGGTTCGAGTCCGACATGCCACCGACAGGTGGTATCCGAGGGGATTTCCGCACGGAAAAAAAAAAAAAAAAAAAAAAAAAGGGGCGCACAGCCGCAAACTCGCTAGTATGTCAGGTTGGTGCAGCCGACCGCGCAGTACGCGCCACACGTATATGTCACCAGCGCCACGTCGCGTTTCACGCTAATAAGCTGGGGTGCATGAGCGGGTACAGTGCGTACACCCCGTATTCTTTATTATACATAAATCGAGTGAATTTATTTTGGATTTTTCTACCATAAGGCTATATTTAGCCCCGTGAGGATTCCAAATTATAGCGGTCGCTTTTAGATGACTACGAACGATAGCATTGCAATACATGCATGCATTCATTGCATGCATGTATTGCAATGCTATCGTGCATTGCATTGCATGCATTGATACAATATCTTCACCACTGACGTGTTATTAAAATCTTTACAATTTCTCAAAATAAATCCTAAATTTCTAAATAATTTACTGCATGTAGTAAGGATATGATAACGAAACGTCAACTCGGGTACCATTTCGACTCCTAAATCTCAAATGCTGTTAAAGTAAGGAATCAAAGCGCGATCCATTTCATATGTGTAGTGCAGTGGAGCCCTAACCCGGCTGTAACTCATCATATAATATGCTAGATCAACGACGAACGTAAGACCGATATTTTTTTGTATTTCTAATGTTTTAAAAGAATTCTTTAGTTTTAACAAAGATTTATGATGTTAGGAACCTGATAGTACTTACTTTACTTTTTTTATGGAAGAGGCGGCAAACGAGCAGACGGGTCATCTGATGGAAAGTGACTAGTGCTGCCCATGAACGCCTGCAACTCAGTAGTCTCAAGCGCGTTGCCGGCCTTAAGTGTAAAGTCTACAGTAGGCCTGTGTATAAAACGTCCTTGTAAAAATAGTTTTCCTTCATGTTTAGACACGTATATGAATAAGTAAACGATGTTTTTGTTTCAGTTAAAAAGGAGGTGACCTCCCCTTTTCTGTGTCTTTATAATATACTTTTTTATTACTAATACTTTTTCTAATTACTGTAGATTATTTTTTCCTATTGCATGTTGAATTGAAAATGAGAATTGCAAATCCTTCGTAAGCTAGCTTTAATAGGATGAAATATTATGAGAGATGAGTATAAGTTCTATTGTAGGACTATGTTATTTCATGTTATATTCCATCTCATCCTTTGCATTTAGTTTTACCATTCATCTAGTACAAATGAATTCATCTGTGCGGTTGAAGGAAGTCTGACATATTGTTTAAAAATAGCAACCTAGACAGGTCGCCTCACTTCTTGAAAAAATCCTGTTGGCCCTGAACCCAGACGGTATTCCCACAAACTCGAAAGTAAATACAACTATAATTTTAAAATAAAACAAGCATGTTATTAAATAAATACGGATAAATATCTGAACTCCGTTTCCCATCACTATTACTTAACACGAAACAAGTAGACAGTACCCAGTATTGTACTCGTAACGTTACAACCGCAATCGTTACATTTAACGCGCGTCTCAATGTGACCCGCGACCTGAATACATATGTACTATGACTATATTCAATACTATACTAGTTATATTTCTAGAAATCACGAATAGCGCCCATCGTGTAAGACAGTAACAGCTAGTATTTGTAATAGTTGTGAGTACCGAAACTTTTAACGGCTTCTTTTGGCTTCACTGGTAACTGTAGTTTGACTGCACTGATGGTGTAGCGGTTTAAGGGGTCACCTCACCTCTTCTTACTGCGCTGAGTATTATGAGTTTGACCCCCACATGGGATAACACAATTGTTGTTATAAATCTGGGTGTACTTTGTGTGCGTTCTTGATTGTTTGTTAGTCCTTGGCGACACTGGGTCATCTTTAAAAAACGGTTTAATCAAACTGGTTTCTAACCTAGTTCTTATTGCCGTATCGAAATGCAACTTTGTATGTGGATATTGTAATATGTAGCTTAGATAACAATACTATAATTTGACATCTTCGGCATAACCTGGTGAAGGTACTTAAGCCTCTAAATTGGACTCATTTGTTTAGACCAGTTCAACAGATTGGGTTTGACAAGTATAATTATGGAAGCGAGGCTTATAATTTTTTTTTATTTTTGAATTAATTTTCCTAATGCGGCTGTGTTTTACTTTTGTTTTAATAAAGTATTAATTCTCTTGGCGGGATTAGAATGCTCCAAATACATTGTGTATTGATATCATCTAAATTCTGTTGAGTGTTGGAGGAGTTGAGCCTCCACTAATCTGTTTTCTTTTATAAACATTACCCTAAAATAACAGTGTTACACATTGATAAAAGGCACGAAGACAATGACGGTTAAAATAAATGTAACGGAACGTTTTATTTTTTTAGAAACAACAACTCCCGCGGTAGGAATATGTCTTGTTTCGCGGGGGACTTCGCAAACATCCATCGAACGGGCACAAAGAACACCCAGATACAGATCAATAATTAGTGGATCACACAAAGTTTTGTTCCATGGTAGAAAGCGGAAAGGTGACCGCATAAAGCACTACCCCATCCGTGCTAAAACATGTTGTTGATAATGAGGATGAACCATTGACATACGTTCATTATTTTTGAACGTTTAACCATGACGGTAACACAAGTAGAAAACAAAACTGTGACTAAATTATGTTTCAAACTTATCATTCTCCGAAATTAAATGTTTCCATTTAATAGTTTACTGCCAGACATAGGCCCCTCCTTAGAAAGGAGGCTTTGGCCTACCACGCTGGCCAGACAGGGCGGTATAGGGTTTGTTTTTAAATTTACCTTCTCTGTTGTCTTACGTAGTTTTCTCCCTTAGTCGGCTCTTACGACACCCATTCGATGAATAGGGATGATAATACTCCGTATTCTTAATCTGTCACAACTCGGAATTTTAAGCCAATTTCAATTTCGTCTGAATTACAAATAATATTAAATCTAGTAATTTCAATCTCGGTCGCTTTAAAATTGTTTTTATAACCTCAAAGATATAATTTCCAACGAAGTCAAGGCGTTATTTCTAGTATTTGGAACAGATGGAAATGAGGTTTTGGATTACAAAAACAAAATTACTTGATAATGATAATAGAATTTTGTTTTAGTTAAAATAAGTATAAACCCAAAATTTTGCGGCCCCGTTGGCGGGCAATAAAAACATTTACTTAAACATTACTTAACGACCATATTTGACTGTTTTTATACATTAAGTTAAAGTATTTTTAGTTATTTTCACAACAATTTCCAATTATCTAGATCTGGGTTTTTTTTATGTTAGAGGGGGCAGACGAGCAGACGGGTCACCTGATAGAAAGTGACCACCGCCGCCCATGAACGTCCGCAACTCGGGTGTCACAAACGCGTTGCCGGCCTTTTAGGAAGGAGTACGCTTTTGTCTTAAAGGTTTGAAGGTCGTATTTAAGAGTATTTTTTAAACGTTAATGCTATTTATATAATAAAAATAACCTGACTATCTAAAAGATGGCCGACAGATCCCAAATCAGGCAGAGCCTGTACTATAGTAACCAGACTGCTGATAAACATACTTACATATTTCTAAATACAGTCATATCATAGATAAATTACACCCAGATATAAAACAAATAGTCGTGCTCATCACACAATTCTTTGTCCTGGGTAGGAATCAAACCCACGATCTCTGGCTAGCACTCAGGATCACTACAATTATATCACTAGTAAGTAAGGAACCTACTGCGATTATTTTCTCTTTTTTAACTACACTGACTGGTGATACTCTCTCAATTTATTATTGAATGAACGACAGTCAAATCTCGAAACGAAAGTAATCTCTTGAACATCAGTTTTATTTTTCATCATCATCATCTACAGCCTTTAATAGTCCACTGCTGGACATAGGCCTCTCCTTAGAAAGGAGGTTTTGGCCTACTTTACCACGCTGGGCAGACGGGTTGGTATAGGGTTTGTGTCAAGTTTTCCTTCTTTTTGCAGTGCTGGTGTTTTGCGCCCTTAGTCGGCTCTTACGACACCCACAGGATGAATTGGGGTACTGACATTCCGTATTCTTAATCCGTCACTACACGTTATTTTTCATATTTAAATTTATCACTTTAATTTAGTAACAATAATTAGACTTTAAATTTGTGGGTGAGTGACTGGATGTATGGTGACTTTATTTTTAAGGTAAACTAAAGAAGGAGGTCCATTTCTGGCAACACATTTGCAAAATTTGAAAATGGTTGATTTATTAATTAAGGGGTGAACATGTACCAAACAAACCAACTAACGCATGAATAATATTAGTCCGGATGTGTTTATCTAATGTGAGCGTAACCTAATTTCAAAAGTGAGATTCACGGAGTGTCAATAGTCGCCGGGGGAGCAATATTGCCGCGACATTCGGAGACACAGCCGGCATCCAGGAAACACAGGGTCGCAAAGCTAATATGTCATGTTCAAGATTCACGTTACAGGGGAATGTATACGCCTTTAGTAAGGGCATCGACCTTTGAAGGCAAAGGTGAACTAAAGGTAGGAATTATTTAATTTAAAAGATGAGTTTTTCTTGTAAAGTGCTTAACGTTACATGCTCGTGTATAAAAGAAAACTTATTATGGAGTCTGTTGATCTAGTGGTCAACAAACCTGGGCCTCAATTCTGCTATTACGCCAAGCCAGTGTCATACCACTGACAGGCTATTGAGATGCCATCGAGTCGATATTTTATTCTTTAATAATTTATTTTAATTTAAGTACTTATTTCTTTCTTTTTTTTTTATTTTTTATTTTAGTATGTTATTTTAATTTATTTAATTCTTTTAATAATTTATTATAATAAAAACAAATAAATCATTTCCTCAAAAAACGTAATATATTTTCAACTACCAATATTTATACCGATGCCAATGGCTACTCGATGGCATCTCAATAGCGTGTCAGTGGTATGACACTGGCTTGGCGTAAACATAAAATAGCAGAATTGAGGCCCTGGTTGTTCAGCCATGTTCGATACCAGGACAAATGTTGTGTGATCACGCTCATCACTTGCTCTGTGTTTCGGTGCAGTTTATTTCTAATAATTATTTTGAAATATATAGAAATGTTTATCAACAGTCTGATGACCATGGCACAGGCTCTGCATAATTTGGCATAAGACAAATGTGCAATGTGTCAAGTTATTATTATTCATTATCATCATAATCATCTGCCTACCGCAGTCCACTGCTTTACATGGGCCTCTACCATTGCACGCCACTTAGATCCATTTTGGGCTTCTCACAGCCAGCTCCTGCCATCCATGTTGCGCAAATCGTCCCTCCATCTGGCGTGTGGGCGTCCTTCACTACGTTTGCCGTATTATTATTAGTATTTTTGAAGTGAAAACTTCTTTAGCGGCGTTGTACACTTTTTTGTAATGGGTAAAAAATGTTAAACTCGCGTCAGGACACGTGACCTGATCGAAACTTCGTAAGACGGATGGAGAGTAAACAGCCGGCGCGGCGTAGTAGAGGAAGTATCCCCCTCTCTTTCTACGGCGCGGCGAAAATGTATGCCTGCGCCTGCTGTTTCGTTTAGGCGACGCAGGGCGCTTGCGCGAATGTTCGTGTGTGTTTATGTTACAGCGTGCCACGCGCATCCATGGATTGTGACAGCGTCTCGATAAATTGTCATGTTTGTGTACGATAGCGCAATAAATAAATATTGTATTCTACCACATAAATGATAGTACTTTTATACTGATAATTAAAGCAATTCGTGCAAAATTATTCCATAACCATTCCAAAATATCAAAAATGCACAACGTTAATATTCAAGTTTTCACTTCTGCCGGCACTCCCGGAGTGCAACCCGTCGTTTTTTATTATAACAATGTCTTCGGTTCACTCTACATGTCCAAAAGAAGTTAATCAGACGTCTTGAAGTTAATGAACACTTCATTGAAACAAATAATTAGATACAAAGCGTCTAAAACAAAATATCTCTCATCAATCCAGGTTTTCAAAATTTTTACAATGATGATGTCATCATGAAAACAGTTCAAGTAAATTACGCCAGAATCCATTAAGTAAATCTTTCAAAATAAAATAATATTCTACCACATTAACACAACGCCATCTAGTCCCAAACTAAGCAGACCTTGTACTACGGGTACTAGACAACTGATATAAATATATGTATACTTTTTTTTTGTAAATACATACATATTATACATAGAAAAACCCAGACCAAAAAAACATAATGTACCAAAATTCTTCAAGTTAGCATTTTCTTATTACAGGAACATTAATTTGAATAAAAGTATGAAAATAAAATATTCCAATGCTAATTAGCATTTAACGGCCCCATATTTTTTTCGTTATTTTTTTCCTTAAAAGTTATAAATTGTCGGTACAATTTGGGGGGATTACGCTGATCTGCGGCAATATCAAAATAAATTTCGTTTAGAGAGGTATTCGCCAAGATTATTCTGCTTTGACAGGAGTTAGTGATGGTAATAATCTGGATATTGTAACAGGAAGGGAACCACTTTTCATTGTCTCTGAGGGCACGTTCTCCTATTTATCGTTGTTGTCACTTAAATCCATCCATGCGTACAGGACCCTGTTTCTATTATGTATAGTCTTAGCTATAAACACAATATACATGTATATATACAAACATTTAGGGTTCAAAACAAAAATGTTGTTTTACTCCGTACTGTTTTTTACCTAAATGGTAATTAGTACAGTGTAAAATACACAGAAGGAATTTTAATAGCTGATATGCCAGTGATTTGTTGCTAATTTCGTACAAGTTAAATAAAAAAAATGTGTTTTTATGTATTATTTTCGTCTGCCCTTTTAAGTCCCACGTTATGAGTAAATGTAATAATAATAATAAGTTCACACGTCTCACACACGGCGGTCTGATCCCGAACTAGGCAGAGCCTGTACAGGATCTGAAATAACATGGTCCGGGTCCTCCCAGAGTAGGACACCTGAGGCCGGCCGTCCTGGTGATTTTTAGTGGAACCATCATCCTGGCTCCTGAGTCCCCGAGGAGCAGGAGATCCGAAGGGAATTTCCACCGCCAACAAAATAAAAACGGGCGCATAGGTTCACCGTCGACATTAAAAATTAAAAATGGGAAAATCTGCAGCATATTAAAAGGCGAAGATAGTTAAGAAACAAATTGTTGTTTAATAAAACTAAAACAAAAAACCTTACACCATATTATATGATCCTTATGACAAAGAAGTAAAGATTATAGCACCTTATATCTATTGTAATCATAAATATTTTTAATTGTTATTGATTTTTAGCGTTTTTATAAATATCTTGTCAACGTGGGAATATGAAATATGCACGAGTATAGTGTAGTGATAGAATATTTCTCCTCTCTTTCTATTTTGAATAATAATAAAAACCTCACACATCCCACACACGGCTGTCTGATCCCAAACTAGGCAGAGCCTGTACTATGGTAATCAGACTGCCGATATACATTCTTACATAATTCTAAAACATACATATTATTATATATAAATTACACCCAGACACAGAACAAACGACCTTACTCATCACACAAATATTTGTCCTGGGTGAGAATTCAACCCACGACCTTCGGCTTAGCATTCAGGGTTATTAACCACTGGACCAACAGGCCCGTCCGCGTTTAATACATCAGTGTTTTTGTACTCTTGTATTATTATTTGTTAAAATAATTAAAATTAAACATGAATACCACCAGTCACGAATATTCAAAAAATTTGAACCACTTAAAAAACATAAAAGTCCTTATGCAAGGCTCAAGGCGAGAAGAGGGCCTCTCATTGTGAAGAAAATGATAATACATATAATCCAATGAATTTAAAAGCACATTGTATTTCACTATTATAATAAACTAGCTGACCCGCGCAACTTCGTCTGCGTCTCTCAATAGTAATAAATTTTCTTCGTTTTTGAAACATTCTTCATTGGTGCTCCGCTCCTATTGGTCTTAGCGTGATTATATATAGTCTATAGCCTTCCTCGATAAATGGGCTATCTAACACTGAAAGAATTTTTTAAATCGGACCAATAGTTCCTGAGATTAGCGCGTTCAAACAAACAAACAAACTCTTCAGCTTTATAATATTAGTATAGATTAGGCAGTATTTAACGCTTTCGTGGTGTTATATTAACCCTGCAAGCTGACCCACTCAACTTTATCCTTTCCCCCTTTTTTTTCAACATGTTTCATGACACTCTGCTCTTATTGTCAGTCTCATTGATCGTAGCGTGTTTTTAAATAGCCTTCCTCGATAAATAGGCTATCCAACTCTAAAAGAATTTCTCAATTCAAACCTGTTCCTGAGATTAACGCGTTCAACCAACCGTTACGTAGAGATGTAGCTTCACTCTCCATTCTCTATCGCATATATCATGGAGAGTGCTCCGAGGAATTGTTCGGACTAACACCAGCCGCAACTTTCCGCCATCGTTCCACACGGCAAAATTTTCATCCTCATCACCTGGATAGTTGGCGCTCCACAACCGTGCGATTTTCGAGACACTTTTTGCCCCGCATAATCAATCTGTAGAACGGGTTATCGTCTGTGGTATTTCCGGACCGATACGACCTTCGAACCTTCAAGAAAAGAGCGTACTCCTTCCTAAAAGGCCGGCAACGCGTTTGTGACTCCTCAGTTTTAGACGTTCACGGGCGGCGATAGTTACTTTCCATCAGGTGACTCGTCTGCTCGTCTGCCCCCTCTGACATAAAAAAAGGACAAACAAACAAACCCTTCAGCTTTATAAGATTAGTATCTTTATAGATTAGTAGCTTTATAAGATTAGAATACTAGTTACTTAAATTATGATAAGAAAAAAAAGACGCAGTCAAACGTCCTGAATCTGCTGGCATTTATAATCCCTAACAATTTATGAAAAACTAAATTACTGTTAAAAAATTACTAACACATCCTAACACTATTAAAAAGCCTATGAATAGTAGACCTCATTGGCTTAACTATAAAGTTTTCAACACTAACCTAGAGACGTATGTTTAATATTTGATATGGTCCCTAGAACAGTTGGTAGTAATCTAACACGGTGAAGTTTGCTTAATGGTTTTAAGTGTAATATATAAATGATTATACACAGACATAAACACGAAGATGTACAGGAATTCTCACGATGATCTCCTTATAGTTAAATGCTGTGTTAATTAATTTCTAACACGCAAATAAACTTCACTATTTATAGGATAAATCTTTTTTTTTTTGTATAAATCTTTTTTTAAAAAGACAACTCCCGCATTAGGAATATATCCTGTGTCGCGGGGGACTTTACAAACATACATGAAACGGACACAAAGAACACCCAGACTCAGAACAACAATTTGTGGATCACACAAAGTGTCGTCCCATGTGGGGTTTGAAACCACAACACTCGGCGCAGTAGGAAGCGGCGTGGCGACCGCTTAAACCACTGCGCCATCCGTGCAGTCATAGGTGACCTAGGATCGAACGAACTAGCATGTCTGTAATATTAATGTTCATTCATTTTTTCCCAAACTAGGTTAGGATCAGCTTTAAGTCGACTACGACGGCTGAACTTTAATTTTTACCTCCACAACCTAAGTACTAGGTGATATCCAAGTTCTGTCGAAAGATTCCAGCTACCCGTAACGATTGCCAAAGATGTTCATATGGGAACCAGGATCGACGGCTAAACGTCTTCTCCGAGGCACGAAGAGTTTCAATGTATTAAGAATGGTCGCCCATCCAAAGACTGACCTGGCTAGGATTGCTTAAATTTGCAATGTGTTAACCTACCCGGTTACCACTTAGCCATGAGCTTCTGTAATATTAATACGGGCAGAAAATCCTTTACACTGATTTTGAAAAAATTTAGAAGATAGGAAGATAATGATGGCGATACAAACATACGCTCACGTCTTTATCCCCGAAGATGTAAACACAGGCACATTAAATGCTCAGGTTTCGCCCCCTATAATTACAGTCAAACTCACGTAATTTCTTAATAAACCTCCTTAAATTCATATTTCTAATGATATATTTAAATATAAGATATATGGATATAAATTACTCAAAGACTCAAAAAAACCGTGCTCATCACACTTTGTCCTCTGAGGGAATGGAACCCACGACCTCTGGGTTAGCTGTCAGGATGCCAACCACTTGCACATCAGTCAATAGTCCTTACTCTTACTATTCATCATCATTCAAGTAAGAAGATCTCCATATAATTGTTGATGGAGTCTATCTGCATTATATTTAAGAGATTTTATTATCTTATGTGTTGTATTTACGTTTTGCCCGTGTAGTGACGGATTAAGAATACAGAATGTCACTACCCCAATTCATCCCGCGGGTGTCGTAAGAGGCGACTAAGGGCGCAAAACAACGCAGGACACCAGCACTGCAAAAAGAAGGAAAACTTGATACAATCCCTATACCAACCCGTCTGGCCAGCGTGGTATAGTAGGCCAAAACCTCCTTTCTAAGGAGAGGCCTATGTCCAGCAGTGGACTATTAAAGGCTGTTGATGTGATGTGATGATGTGATGTATTTACGTTCATATTTATACTATAGTCATATATATATAGTCATGATATGTTTAGATAATATACTTGTGTCTATTTGTTAAATTGTTGTGTCTATATAATTGCAGAAAGTGTTAATTATTTCGTAGGGCCGATCCTAAGCAAGTTAGGAAGGGATTTCTACTTTCTGCAAATATATTGGGTACCACTATACTGACTTAATATCGCGGGAATTATCGTTCAGTCGAACTTTGATTGTTGCAGAGCTGACAGCTGTATATTTCAAACTATTTAAATGAATAACTGAAGATATACCAAATAGACACAAGTATATTAACTAAACATATCATTACTATAGTATAAATATGAACATAAATACAACACATAAGAGAATAAAATCTCTCAGTCGACTACTATACGGCTGAACTTCAATTTTACGTGGAGCGAGTACCTACCATCAGACCTCCACAACCCAACTAGGCGATCCGAAGTTCTGTGCGTAGTGTAAATAAATAAATGAAATAATATATTATTAGATCGTTGATCTCACTTATATAATTCGCCTTAAATCTTTTCTGCTTACGTCACAAATCCATCCACCAAAAAGTTCCACTACTTAATTCAATAACAATTCGTCGCGCAGTGCGTACTCCGCGTTATCCCAGTTACATCCGGCCATACCCGGTTATACCTAGTTATATCTGGTTATACCGCTAAGTAATTTATCCGGGATTCGACTTAACCGCGCTCCATCCAAGCGGGATTTAAAATAAGGATGCCATTAATATGCGTCGCGAGGAAAGCAAATAGCAACAAGCGTAGGACATTTATATTAATCACGCAGATGTGGACGTAGGTAAAAACGTGGCCGGTTCTAATTTAAACCAAATTAGTTTTTGCATTCGTTTTAGCACGTCCGTGTGGTGACGGATTAAGAATACAGAGTGTCACCACCCCTATTCATCCCGTGGGTGTCGTAAGAGCCGACTAAGGGAAAAAACTACGCAGAACAACAGCACTGCAGAGAGAAGGAAAACTTGACACAAACCCTATACCAACCCATCTGGCCAGCATGGTATAGTAGGCCAAAACCTCCTTTCTAAGGAGAGGCTTATGTCCAGCAGTGGACCATTAAAGGCTGTTGATGATGATGATGATGATGATTAGTTTTAGCAAAAGCTTTTGGGTAAATATTAAAACCTTGTCTTCATTTGACTTTAAAGTATGTAACTAAATTTGTCTATTAGAATATCTGTTAAATTCCCTGGGTATCTTCCAAACACACCAGCCCACAGTAAATTATGGTCTAGGAACTAAAATATTCATCATCTCAGCGACTCGGATAGGAAGTTTTTTCTCATCTTGAATGTGTACGAGACGATCTAGAGTGCCAAAATCTTTGATTAGATTAAATACCTAAATGTTTAATATGTAATTATAAAATCTGAATATAATAACTATTTGAACTGACTCACAGACAGACAAATACACATTCACAGACATGGACACAAACACACACACAAACTCGTACACACACACACACATAGCTCCAACTTCATCATCAGCCTATCGCATTCCACTGCTGGACATAGACCTCTCCCATTGCACGCCACTTAGATTATTCCTTCCCTTCCAAAGCTCCAACTTAAACTTGGTCAATTACATAAATATAGATTTTAGTAAACTGTGATCTCTTTCTATTATTTCATATCGGACTTATGAAATTCTAATATTATTGCTACTGTCCAAAAGTATCATCGTTTTTGTATTGATAGCCTTGATACAGGCTAATCCTAGTGTGGCTATCATTGTTAAGCAAATTATGTAAGTCTGGACTTCAAATAAATTTATTACTTATTATTATTTGGCGTCCTTGGAAAACCTTCAAATCCATTATGATGTATTAACAAAAGTTTGACTTTGTCTTTACAAGCATCAATAGAACTGATCAACTCACTTTTACCTAATCATTAAATATATCTATTTCACTTAAATCAAATATTAATGTAGGCATAAAACGAACACCGCTTGTCATGTGTACGCATAGCTTATCTTGGTCGTGAAGACGGCTGTAATTGTTTTATTGCAAGCACTAAAAGGGCTCGGTACTCGGCGCTTTAATACCTCGATTCGTAAACAAGAAACGTACAACCGTCGCGGCTTATCTTACAAGCCGCAACTTATAATATAGATAAAGTCGTGATGAATCGTTCGTTTAAAATAGCTGATGTTATCATTATGGCAGGTATTTTTTAAAGAATATTCCGCTCAGCGAATATGCTTCGTGGATTTTACAAGTCAAGTACAGGATGTGGTTCTTTTTGACGTGTAACGTCTTTCCTGTTATCTGTGAGAGTGATGTTATGTAAAGGGACGGCAATGTGTAACAGGATGCCGGAGAAGGAAACGATATTTGATTTAACCAATGAGCACGCAAACAGAGGAGAGCAGCAAACACGATTTTTTTCACGAATCCTATAAAAAAATCTATAACCAGCCTTTATCCGTGTACTATACATATCATACCCGAACATCAATTTAAAAACTAAATTTTCGCACAAAAACAAATTAAATGATAAATGATATTTATTTCTGTAAGTAAATATTTTTAGATATTTTTTACAAGTCGGACTTTACAGCTAGAAGGAGCCGGCATTTCCTAAGACTCACTTTGGTAAAAAACGCCAAAACAAACCACAGATCTTTCTTTAGTCCGTAAACAAAGTTAAGGAAAACTGTGCAAAGACAGTGTACAGTCTGGGTAGGCCTTTTGAAGAAAGAACCATAGTTTTGAGTCGTCTATACAGACAGCAGCCAGATATAAGTCAAAATCAACGAGCCGAAGCGCGACACTACCGCCAGCAGGACACTCGAGAAGGCCGTGGAAACACTCAAAACCACCAGAAAGTTACTAAATATGGAGAAACATTACACGCCTACACTACACTCATAAACACACGTAAAAAGATATACATAAACACAAACCCACACGTTTAAGTTATAACACAATTGTAATTTGGGTAAACTAATCACTTAGCATAATTTGCGGAGTAGGTACTCGGCATTGCATATTATAATTCTGGCTTTAAATTTGAAATAATTATCTATACAAATAAATAAAATTGGAGTGTCTGTTTGTAATATTAAAATAACCGCTTTTTACTAAATGCATATGTATGTTTACACGGTACATATGTCAAAATAACATTTTTTACAATTTTTGTCTGTCTGTCTGTCTGCAAAAAGAAGGAAAACTTGATACAATCCCTATGCCAACCCGTCTGGCCAGCGTGGTATAGTAGGCCAAAACCTCCTTTCTAAGGAGAGGCCTATGTCCAGCAGTGGACTATTAAAGGCTGTTGATGTGATAATGTGTGTGTGATGTCTGTCTGTCTGTCTGTTTGTTCCGCGTAATCTCTGGAAAGACTGGACCGATTTCGACGGGACTTTCACTGGCAGATAGCTGTTGACATAAGGAGTAACTTAGGCTACTTTTTTAGACTAGCTTCGCCCCGCGGCGTTGCCCGCTTTTATGACAACAAACGCGGGTAACACCGCGGGTCTCAGCTAGTTTATTCTAACTTCGTTGTTGGAAGTAACAAGTTTGAAAGTAATAATAATAATTTGAACCATTAATTGTACCATCAAAATTTGTCGTCGCGGTTTATTGGTTGAACATACTTTATGGTAATGGTTCAATTCTACCATCCATACTTATATTATTAATGTGAAAGTGAGTTTGTTTGTCTGTTTGTTACTCTTTCACGACTAAACCACTATACCGATTTTGAAAATTCTTTCACCGATGGAAAGCTATATTATCAGCGAGTACCTAACATAGGCTACTTTTACCGCGATAACCGACATACGGTCGGAGCCGCGGGCATAAGCTAGTTCATTATAATATAAAGATTTTTCCTTTATGTGAAATTATCTTGTTTCTATCTAAATGTATACCTAATTTTGTGATTTGTAACATTTATTTTAGATATTTTATTTTTAGGAATACTAAATAATACTAATATTGGTCTAGAGGTTAATGAGTCAGACTGCTGAGCCAGTGGTCGTGGGTTCGATTCCCACCCAGGACAAATAATTATGTGACGAGCACGGTTTGTTTGTATCTGGTGGTAATTTATCTATAATATGTGTGAATTTAGAAATATATAAGTATGTTTATCAGCAGTCTGGTTACCACAGTACAGGCTCTGTCTAGTTTGGGATCAGACGGACGAGTGTGGGTTGTACGTAGTTTTTATTATTAATAATAATCATTTATCAGTAATTTCATGATGTAATAAAATATTTTAATCGAATGCTGTTAGGTATTTACTTTTATCAACATCTGACAACACCGGACGGAAGAACAAATTGTTGTTTTGTATTTGTCAAGAACAAAATTAATATGCGGGCAACTTTTAATTTTTCCAATGAAAGTGATTTAGGGTGAGTGTACCTTTTTAAGTTAATAATTAATAATTAAGAATTAAAAAAAAAAAGTGATAATTTCACAAAAATTGATAATTTTAGATATTTAATTTCTGAAGATTTGTTGCTATATGACTCAAAAGAAAAGAAAAATCAACCCATAGATGATATACAGAGTGAAATATGTTATGTACTACCTTTTGCCCAAGGCTCGGCCCCCACAGCTTAAACTATCTCCAAACCGAATTTCATCTAAATCGGTTTAGCAATTACTGATTCCCACTACAAACTTCCACTCCCCTTTTCACCCCCTTAAAGAATGATTTCTAATTCTATGTCCTTTCCCGGTACTCAAACTATCACTCTCGCCAATTTCGCCACTTTTGGGTATCTGCTAGCCACACTCACTCGGTATATCCGACCTATTTGTGCCGAAGTATAGCACTCCAAATCTTAATATTTCTTTAGACTGGCTAAAGAAAGCAAACTTTTATGTTCCAGGTAGTTATGTATTTCATAATACATTTAAAGTTTGCTGGAAGGGTAGTACCGACGAGGCCAGGTAACACGACATCTTGAAAGCATTTTTAAGTACCTCCGCTAATGTGTCGGATAATAAATTCTGGTTTTCGTATAATCCATGACCCTCTCCGAGCCCGAGGTGCTTTGTGATATTTCATAATAATATCATTTTATTATTCGGGCTATCTTCATAAATTTATACTTGGTTAACACTTAATGGGTAATTAAAACATACGTGGTGAAGTTATACGAGACTCTTAATCGTATTTAATTTGTTCAGAGGAATAAATTATAATTATTATCTACAAGTTAATTGGCGCTTTTGTTATTTACCCTGGAGTTATATTTAGCAGATAAATACAGAAGACAAACAAGCTTTTTATTATCTTTTTCATGTTAGGATCCGAGTATCAAATTTATTTATCCAAATTCTCTATGAAGGCATCACTGAGCTCTCTCGTAACCAATCTAAGGTTTATATACAACAAGGAGCGGAGCAAAGACGTGAATAATTGCCGTTTTTTTTCAGTACAATAATGATGTAGCTTTGATATATGAACTGAGAATGTATTCTTTTTCTTAATAAAATAGGGGACAAACGAGCAGACAGGTCACCTGGTGATAAGCGACTACCGCCACACACCTCCAAGTCCTCCAACTCAAAACTCACAGAATACATTCTTATCTCTCGAAGGCTTGAAAGTCGAGTCGGTCTAGATCAGGGATTCTCAAACCATTTTAGACAAGAGACCCCTTTTCTAAAATTAACTGAACCTCAGACCCCCATAGCCAAATTACTGCACGGTCATAGATTTATTGAGTTTTTTAGGAGTATAACAATGATAGTTCCTACTAAAATATTAGTAATTCCTATAACATGTACACGTAACACAACTAATACAGTATCTTGAAAGTTTCAAATGAGAACTTGTGTAAATTAATAGGAATCGTTTTTCGACCCCCTAAATCAGTTTTCGTTTATGTTGACCCAAGGGGTCCCAATCCCAATCCTGGTCTAGATATATCGCAAGCGACAATTTATACTCCAGCTTGAATTCTTCTAGTGTTCAACAATCATACTATGAAAAAGGATAAAACATTAAAGTTAAAACTTAACTACATAGACAAAAACTAATTAATTCATATCTGAGCTCGTCATTGTGAATAAAAGATAAGCAGTACCGGTGGGTGTAACTGGATTATGAAAACTAATGATAACGGCCCGCTCTTGAGGCCTTGCCTTAGTTTTAAATCCATTAGTGAAAGTAAAATATCACTGGCCGCAACAGCCGTCGACTGACAGAGCTCAGGGAGGGACTCAAATTAAAGGCTGCAACAAATTTGTAAGTGTAATGAAAGCCAGAAAGCTGAATGCGAATTGTAAGAAAATTATCTGTCCAATCATCTATGGTCAGCTATTATCTATACTCTATACAAATAAATAAAATGGAAGTGTCTGTTTGTAATGTTAAAATAATAGGTTTTTTTTCATGCTCATACGGTTATTTGCACGTACCTATGCGTAAAAACCAGTTTAAATATTTTTTGTCTGTCTGTCTGTCTGTTTGTTTCGGTTAATCTTCAAAACGGATAAACCGATTTTGATAATATTTTACTACCAGGTAGCTGTCTATATAAGGAGTAACTTGTCTACTATTTTGTCTCTTAGAAAAACCCTATTAAATATTGACCGATCTGGGAATCGAACCCACTAAAAGACGCGGACTACTAGTAAATAAAATATATCAGGCGCACGAATAAACGGAACACTTATTAAAATCGCTGAACGCATGTAACTCTAGTAAATATGTGTAAAAAAAGGAAAAACAATTCATATTAAAGTTATGACCATTTTTTTTTGCCAAGTATTATCACTTTTGATTCTCATAAATATAAGAACATTTAACGTATTATGTTTAGGGTTTTAAATCGAATAAATGTTTTTATTTTGGTATAATTTTCACTGCATTATTTAAAAAAATCCATAAAAACTAACTTCCAAAAAGCAACGATCTGATTGGTAGTTCTAGAGATACATGCCTTAAAAAAAAGAAACAAACAAAAAGGCTTCCAACTCTATTATACTAGCATACATAGTATTTTAATTTTATTTACTTTAAAATTTCAGTTTATTCGTATCTCCAGTAAAGTCATAACTCAGTTTGGCTTTTTTGTTACTCAGTTTTATGTAAGTTTGTTGAGTTGAAAATTACCACTTTTAAGTTTAATGCTCCGTAAAAATCGTGTTACCTCATAGTTTAATACATCGTAAAGTGAAAAGCTTGAAAAATATAAACCTCGACAGCCCACCTTGACAAGTTCTTTAAGTTGTGTTCTGTGAAATAAAAACGAGGATCAGAGTTCTTCCCTCTTTAACTAAACTTCAGATGACGGACGTTTACCGCGCGTTTTGCAAACGTTTTGTGAACAGGACATACGACGCACTTTGACGTTTATAGTTTGCCGTACTTTCATTTACATTAACGTCAACACTTCGTTTTAATAAAAGCATTCAGTCATTTGACGACCGGATGGCGTAGTGGTTTGTGTAACGGACCGCTATTCCAAAGGTCGCGGGTTCGATTCCCGCTCAAGTCAAACATTTGTGTTCATGAACATTTAATTATTGATTTGGTCTGGGTGTTTCTATGTAGAATATGTATGTATTTACAAAAAATCTCAATGCTTGGGTCTTTTCCAGTTTCACGGCAAAAATGATGTTTCAGAAATGTTTAGTTATAAACATAAAGAAATGAATTTGCAGTGAGCAGGAGTCTCCACGTCCTTTGTCTGTTATCCTCTCTGATGCCGATTCTTCATTTTACAACGTGAGCCTAAAAAAACAATTTGGACGTCACAACAGTAACAAGGCTATAAAGCCGTCCCTGGTTAGTTCGGCGGAGTGAAGTCGGTTCATTCGACATAATCTCAGCTCGCGATTAACGTTTCATTCCTGGAGAGACCGTAAAGTTTGCTGATAAGGATTACAGTAATACGATGCCGACGGTTGAATCACTAAATCTGAGACGACATTGATTTCTTCAAATGAGATTGGGAACTTAGACTGTACTTGGCATTGACAAAAGTAATTGATTTCTTACTAAATCAAAACTTTTTATATTTTAAGGGACAATTGAGGAGATCTGAAAACATGCTAAGCTGTGAAGCTAAATTATGCCACTTGTGGATTCCTGTTTACTAAATTCGACCAGATACATAAAAAACAACTCTAAACTATTACTAGTAAACCTTGGTCTTCTATATGGTGTAAACATCCAGACAGACGATTCTTATTAGAACAAAAATACTGCTATGGACTTCTTTATGCATAAATATTTAGTTAGAAACCATTAGCTGGTTAGATATTGCAAATGCGAAAGTCAGAATGGAGCCTCATCTGATGATGAGGCTCCATTCTGATTCGATGAGGCCAATCGCAGTCCATTGCTGGACATAGGCCTCTCCCATTGCACGCCACTTAGATCGATTTTGGGCTTCTCACATCCAGCTCCTGCCAGCCATCTTGCGCAAATCGTCACTCCACCTGACCTGAAATACACACCTGGGCCTTAATTCTGCTATTTTATGTTCACGCCAGGCCACTGTCATACCTCTGACACGCTATTGAGATTCCATCGAGTGGCCATTGGCATCGGTATAAATAAATCATTTCCTCCAAAAAAACGTAATATATTTTCAAATTATAGGGAAATGATTTATTTATTTTTCCAAATATGGCAATCTTTTTGATATCACCACTGATGAGCCACTGCCATTCCATCGCCACTATAAAGACACTGAGTTAGTGTAGACTTCCGATGCCAATGGCCACTCGATGGCATCTCAATAGCGTGTCAGTGGTATGACAGTGGCTTGGCGTGAACATAAAATAGCAGAATTGAAGCCCAAAACATTAAATGGGTCTGGATGAAATTTAGCAGACATGACTTTTTATAATATAGGGGACAACCTGGTAGACAATTCATCTGACGAACAGTGCTCTTTTCTTGAAGGTTTGGAAGTCGTATCGGTTCGAAAATAAGGAGGTTTGACGACCTGGTGAAGGTCGCGGGAAGCTGTTAGATGCGGTCAGCTCAGACCGGTTGTTGTGAAGAGTCTTGCAGGAGGCCGTTGTCCAGTACTGAAGGTCTTTCGGCTATTATAATCTGTTCATAAATACCGCAGACGACAATTTGTTCCACAAATTGCCTGCGCGAGGCAAAATGTTCCTTGAAAAGCGTGCCATAGTAGAGTGCTAATTATTCGAGTGATGTATATGGATATTTTAGATATAGATTATAGTAACACCGCCTAGACTACCTTAATAATTAATTAATTAATTATTTCATTTCCCAGCCATATTGCTTGACAAAATCAACCTTAACGACAGTAAATAAAGCCTAGTTATAATATAAAGTGGAATATTTTCCTCAGTCAGTCAAAAGGGCTCGGCATTGATCCCCAACATTCTCTACACTTTTTTACATCACTTCGGAACGCACTCGTAACTTGCGTCGTAAATAAATATACCGTCCAAAAATCTGGCTTTATTGAATTTCGATAGGGTTTATTATACCGCCGCTGCAACAAGAACTTACTTTTAAGACTCCCTTAGGTTTTATATAACCTTAAGAAAGAAATACATTGTGTACCATGATGTGGTAGCTCGCTACTTTGTCATCGTTTCACTGGTACGTTTAATTATCTCCAAGTCTAAGGGTTTAAATTTCTCTTAAAATTAAAAAAATATCTTCTACGATGTATTATCTTTATACCAATGACTGGCCTTTTGGTGTAGTGGTTAGTGAGACTGAGTGCTAAGCCGGAGGTCGTGGGTTCGATTCCCACTCAGAACAAATATTGTGTGATGAGCACGGTCATTTGTTCTGTGTCTGGGTATAAGTTATCTATAATATCTATGTATTTAATAATATATAAATATGTTTATTAGCGTCTGTACTGTGGTGACCAGACTGCTGTCTGGTCACCACAGTACAGGCGCTGCCTAGTTTGGGATCAGACGGCCGTGTGTGAGATGTGTGAGATATTATAATCGGAATATGATAGTTCAGATATGAGAAGACTTAGTTTTTTTTTCAAGACGCGGCTCATCATCATCATTATCATCAACAGCATTTAGCAGTCTGCAAATAGGACTCTTCTTTGAAAGGAGGTTTTGGCCTACTCATTGTAAAAGTATTTATTTTAATTCTCAGGAACAGAAATTATTTTCTGGTGCTGGTTACATAATTTCCTATCTCCCTAGCAACCTTTATCATTGCACAAACAAAAAGCCACGGCCGGTGCAACCTGGTGAAACGTCAGGGAATTCAAACGAATATACTTAATACCTATCGTAAGCATGTGAAATCAAGTCAAGGTATTATTATAATTTTAAAAACGAAACAAACGAACAGAGGTTATTTGTTTGTTTGTTACGTTTAAACGCTTGTCCTGAAAAATCGAGTGACATATTAATTTGCATACAGGTTTAGTAGCCATAGACCAAACCGACCATCAGGAGAATAATACTAATCATAGAAAATGACTGCAATATGTGAACTGAAATGATCAATAGATTTACTAATCCTGTTATACCAATATTCACAACAGACCTGCTTCATTATCTCGGTCGAACGACGTCCATTGCTGGACATAGGCCCATCATCCTGTCTAGTCCTGTGATGCCAGCATCCAACGGCTTCCCGCGCCCTTCACCAGGTTTTTAAACCACCTAGTGGGGGGCCTCTTGCAGTACGCGGTTGCCACTCGAGATCTCTTTTAGCCTCATATGCCATCAGACATACATAGACTCGTTTCAATAGTCAATTAAAACGAATTTGTTTTCTAAAACAAAAGCGTTCAAGTAATGGCTTTATTATATCATATCTTACGTTACCCACTTTAAAAGAGTCTATATGCAATAATACACATTTTGATACTGTAAGAATCGCAGCAACAAAAAATATACTCACGCAGGTATAGAGAATTGCTGTCTTCTGAAATTGTTTGCGCTATCTCAATTTTTATATAAGTTAACCGAACAGGAAAACTTGTAAATACAACAGAATCAACTCATCACACCACACAAAGGTAACAATCCATTCGCCCTAAAAAGTTTAAGGATCTTTGACCCTCGAACACACATTCAGAAACACTTAACCGACTCCTGACGCCCATCAAATGTTTTGTATTTTTTTCAAGAAAGCCCACCTTAAGAGGATTACCGAGAGGTTCAGAGAGGTGGGGGGGTTTGAAGAAATTCACAGCAGCCGTAATTTATCTTAGTAATGGCTCCAAGGCCTGCACCGCCCCTTTTGGATCCCCCGCTTTGAGTCATAGCTTTGAATTTAAAACAAGCGCCCATTTCTTTGGTGGAACCTTAATTTGGTAAAACAACTGTGATTTAGTGTCAAGTGATTATACTGTGGTGGTTGATAGAGCTAATTTCATTCAGTATTGTGGGGTTTGTGTTGTCTTGTTTATAGACTGTAAATCAAGTGTATTTTAAAGAAAAATCTTAAGTTAATATTGTGTTTTTAAGAGTTAAGCTTGTTTAATGATAGAATGTTACTTTCGGCTTGAGTACAACAATTTTTACTTTAATATTTTTCATTCAAAAGGAGTTTTACGCGTCTCTCAACACTGCGTGAAGAATTCCATTTCAGCGATGTTGGTTATATTGTTTTTGATTTATGACCAGAATGTTCTGGTGCATTCCAAAAGATTACTATAAACTGTTTGAATTAACTCTTCGTCTCGTCTTAAAAAAATTGCATATTACGATTTTGTAATTGCTGTTTATAAGGAGGCCATCTTGAAGTCCGTGTAGGATTAAGAATACGGAATGTCACTACCCCATTTCATCCCGTGAGTGTCGTAAGAGCTGACTAAGTCAGCAAAACAACGCAGGAGAGGCCTGTGTCCAGCAGTGGACTGTTTAAAGCTGTTGATGATCTTGAAGGAGAATCCACTATTATCAATCTTAACTCATCCCATTAAATGTATTTCAGGTTTCTGATCAAATTGAAGCCAGCTGATAACGCCAACAACACTGTTAGCTAACAGCACACACATTTATTTATTACATTACTTCGTGTAAATAAAAATATATCGCTGTCCTTAATTACATTTTAAATCCAAAATCTAACACAAGTTACATACATCAAATTCGATATTCATGTCTTATTTTAATACAAATAATTCAAAATGCATTAAAACATATGAAGTAAAGAACTTCGAACATTAGAAAAATCAAACTGTTTTAACAAAGATTCATCCTGACAAATTCGTTTATAAGCAACACCATAATAGTTTCACCTATCTATGAACCAACTCGGTGCAAATTGCTTACTCTCAGCGATCGTTTATCGTTCACTAAGTGCAACTGGTCATGAACGCCTCGTGTTATTTTCTTGTTAAATGTGAGGCAATAAGCTCCTGCCACCCTTTCTTCTAAGTCGTTAAGTTTCGTTGGGAATTTAACGACTTGCGTGGGAACTGAGACAGGTGTCGGCTTCTTATATTTAATTTACTTACTGCGGATCAGCTGGATGGAAGCTATTATTATCTGAACGTATATATAATACGAGTATAATATATTAGAAATACGTTCGTATAATAAATATTAAAACCGATAATAAATATAAAAAATATGTATATTATATACAATAATTTCAATCATTTTAATATTTATAAAATTTACACTAAACAATTGATAACAATAACTTATTAGTATACAATATGCAATTAATACGTATAATTCAAGTCAGATCATATAACCCGCCCGCTCGCGCCGTGGCTCCTTGTGCAAAGGTGCCCATGATACTGGCAGAATTGCCTCGCTGAAAAACAATTTCCGCAGTAGGAATATATCCTACATATGTCGCGGGGGACTTTACAAACATACATGAAACGGACACAAAGAAAACCCAAAATCAGAACAACAATTTTTACGTATGTATGCATGTAATGTTCTTTATTACCTCATATCTTGCAAACGGCTGCACGGATTTATTTAATAAACATACCGTTACATTCGTCTTGGTGACCCAAGTGTTCTTAGATAGGTGACGCAAAAAAAAACAACATGATGACTGTGAGACGCTACAGTTTAAAAAAAATTACAATATGGGTATCAAGTATAAGGGCTCATCATGAGAATTATGAAATGGTATTTCATGACCACTTTTTAATTAGTTTATTACTTTTAAATGGTCTTTTTGCAGTCGACTTTTAATTTTTTTCATTATGTAGACTTATTAAATATAAATGATCAATAAATTAGTATCGTGTTAAAACCAATCGGCACATACGGACCAAGCTCGACAGGAGTGATACCACAGCCTCACAGAAACCCGGTGTTAAGCATTCTTTTCGTTGCTTTTCACCAAGTGCGTGCGGATTTTAGGAGAGGGACTGAAATGGCGGTATCGCACTTGTGATTCTTGAGTAGCACGTGTCTATAGATGGCGGTTGTCACTTACCATCGGGTGACCCGTCTGCTCATTTGCCCCCTTATAACATAACATAAGATCGTGCTCGCTCGTGTTTATATACAGGGGACATTACATCATCCTTATATCAAAGGACCCATGAGACTGGTTTCTACGGGTATATAGGATATACAGTAAAAAAAATTTAGGATTCTAATAAACTTTTCTTTTGTAAATACTTGGTATTAAATTCGCTCACATAATGGACATCCTAGATTCATCACAGCCTTAAACTTTTACACCTATTTCTTAGCGTTAAATTTCGACAGAGTAGGTTTGGAGAGTACTCCCCCTCTACCTAACCATATTTGATACGAGCCTAGCAATGCCGCTTTGGATATTCGTTCTGTTATTTATGTATGTCTGTAACTCAGCAAGTATTTCAGTATTTATGCATGTCTCACTATTTTTGTCCATCTTTTCAATTACTGTAATAATCTCTTTAAAAAGGAACTTAATCTCTAGTGCACCTAGTTTTTTTTTATGTTAGAGGGGGAGCCGAACAGACGTATCACCTGACGGAAAGCGACCATCGCCGCCCTTGAACGTCTGCAACTCAGGACTCACAAACGCGTTGCTGGCCTTTTAGGAAGGAGTACGCTCTTTTCTTTATGGTTTGAAGGTCAAGACATTTCTGAACCACCCAAAGGTAAACTTGAAGAAAATGCCTGTGGCGTGATACAATTTTCAACTGTGCATAAAGAATGAAATAAAATTAAAAAATAAATTAGAGGGTTTTAACTTACATAATTAATTCCTGGTTTGCGCGACCTTGACCTGCTCAATCTACTGTTTACAATCCCCAATTCATCCGTGTGAGCAATATCCCTTTTCTACTTTACCTTCTTATCTACCTTTGCTTTCAATTTGCTCTTAATTTTTCCATCTCATCCCTAAATACACTTGCTCCCTCTTACGTATTTGGCAAATATATTTTTTCCTTGTCTTAAAAAAGCAACTCCCGCACTAGGAATATATTCTGTGTCTTAGGAACTTTACAAACATTCATGAAATACATACAAAGAACACCCAGGCTCAGGACAAAAATTAATGAATCACACAAAGTGTTGTCCCATGTGGAGATCGAACCCAAGCGGCGAGGCAACCGCTTAAACCATTACGCCATCCGTCAATAGCCTGATTGAAGGCGCGATCTCAGATATGAGTGTACTGTAATTATAATGCCGTGTCTATCACAGTTATGTTGACAATAATGATGACCCGGCCAAGTAAAACAGGATTTCTAAGTCACCTATTCATTTTTATGAGATCTCTTTTACAAAAAAATACACGAAAAACGGTCTCTAACCTTGCAGACTTAGTGGAAACATTTCGTTGCTAGCTGTTTTTCTTTACAAACAAATTAATTTGCACAAAATACACGAAGTCTGCGTAAACGGTATCCTAAATAAATCCAAGAATTAGAAAAACAAGAGTAAGTAATTATAGGAGTGGTTGGAGTGAGTTGTGCCTAAATCATATCGATACGAGACAACGCGCCGGTAAGCTCTCGCAATACCCTCCATGTGGGACAAGGGATAAGCGACCAGTGGTTTGTATTTAATAAGTAATTAAATTGATACCAGATCATGTGTTTCATTCATCCCACACACATCACATCAACAGCCTTAAATAGTCCCAAGAATAAAAAGAAGAAAATTTTTATATTTGAGGTCCTTAGAGACGCTATATACCCGTCGGAAGAATTCTGTGGCGGTGTTTGTGACATCTGCTCGAGTTTGTTGTTATTTGAAGTAATTAGTTCTTTTGGAAAAGGAGGCTTTTACCCGAAGAGGGGTCCAGATGACATGTATATTGGACTAACATTATCCATACCCATTAATATTCATACGAATGTACATGCCAATGGAATATTAAAGGATTTTTATTAATTTATGTATGTATTTAAAAATATATAAGTATGTTTATCAGCAGTCTGGTTACCATAGTACAGGGTCTTCCTAGTTTGGGATCAGACGACCGTGTGTGAGATATGTGAATTTCGAATCGTGCTGGACATAGGCCTCTCCTGAGTTTTTAGCCTACTGTACCACGCTGGCCAAACGGGTTGGGTTGTGTCAAGTTTTCCTTCTCTTTGCAGTGCTGTTGTCCTGCGTAGTTCGTTCCCTTAGTACGGCTCTTACGACACCCACGGGATGATTGGGGGTGGTGACAATCCGTATTCTAAATCCGTCACCACACGGACTAGTAATTAAATATTAGTTTCATATTGCCTTGATCCCTGCGATATCTAGCACGCTAATGATTTCTAACTAAATATTTGTGCATAAATAAGTCCATAGCAAAATTTTCGTTCGAATAAGAATCGTCAGTCTGAATGTTTACACCATATAGAAGACCAAAGTTCATAAGTACTAGATTAGACTTGTTTTTTTACGTATCTGGTCGAATTTAGACACTGTTTGTCCCGCACAACCAATCTGTGGAACGGGTTATCGTCTGCGGTAATTCCGGACCGATACGACCTTCAAACCTTCAAGAAAAGATCGTACTCCTTCCTAAAAGGCCGGCAACGCGTTTGTGACTCCTGAGTTGCACTCTGCAGGTGACACTCTGTATTCTTAATCCGTCACCACACGTGTTTCATTCAGTCCTTGTTCTTAGTACAACCCTCAATACCAATACAAATATGTGGATGAATGGGTTGTATATCCCTCCACCAGATAGGGAGGATCTTCCGACCAGGCGAGGTGAACATGCTTGGCGCGCCGATATTGGGAAGTTGTATATATGTTAATAGGCATGAGAATTTTTCATATTGCGCTACATGATTAGCACTTACTTCGTAGTTCTTGTTCGATGGCGCTGTAGTATGGTTCTTAACTTCACCGGATGTGGAAGTCGCCACAAATACATGGGATGCAGGCAGCAAAAGACCGGTTGTTGTGGCGAACCTTGGAGGAGGACCATGTCCAGCAGCAGCAGTTTTTCGGCTGAGATGAGTATGATGATAAGGCCTAAATATTTACACACTTATTGTAAAAAAATATTTAGCCATTTTAGTAGCATGTCTTTTTTTTGACGTGACAACGTCTTATAAATTGGTTTGCCGGGTGACACTTCAAGAAACTGCGTTACGCTCCGCTCACGTTATGCGCTCACAATGAGAGCGAGTGAGAGGCACGCGTCCCTTCCAATCGGGCATGGTTAGCCCGCCTAAGAGCGAGAGAGACAGACATAGTCGTTGTCACGTAAAACTTTCGCCCGTATACCGACTTTACAGGCAACCAATTTTTTTAAATAAATATTTCACAACCAATGAGATTTAACCGAACCAAACCTATGAACGCACGATCTTAAGACTAGATCCATTTTAGGTACTATGAAATTTTTAATGCGTTTTCTCAAATTATAAATGAGAGCACAAGTTGTCACCGGTTTTGTTTTTTTCATTAATATACATCTGCCTATCATTTCGCCCGTTTTAAATGGTATCATTTTCAATTTTCCTATAAATATTCCCAGATGGTCAGTAAGTCTTTTGTCAAGTTTTTGCAAATCTTATCAACCCGCAATCTCTATTGACTTAGCCCACCGAAGAGGAGATGTCTCTTCATTTTACACCAAAAATAAAATCTTTATCCCAGGATTAGGCGCTGGGCGTGCAGCTCAGGGCGGGACGCCTATAATTTATCTCACTAATGGTTTTAAACCTGACATCTGCCCTTTTAAGAGCTTCGTAAACAACCACCGCAGTTTATTTCTTGAGTAAAAATGCATTTTTCCTCCCCAATGTTTGTGAGGTCGCATTTAGAAAATGTGTTTTGTGAAAACTTTGTCGCTTAGGACAGAAATGTTGGACGAGTGCTCGGTTTTGTTGCAATATTCTAAAAGTGTGTACTTGGTGCTCTGCAGATTAGAATGGTAATAAACTATTCGTAATGTAAACATAATTTGAGTATAGGTTAGTGTTTACAAGGAACTAGTTTATTATGTTTAAAATATATACCCGAGAGATTACATTTCGATTCAATGACAATAATAACTTCACACATCTCACAGTTGGTAGTCTGATCCCAAGCTAGGCAGAGAATGAGAAGCTATGTAGTGCTACAACCAGACTGCTGATAAACATATTTAAATATTTCTAAACATAAAAATACCTATACCAATATTATAAAGAGGTAAACTGTATATTCGGGGTAATCTCCGGTACTATTGATCCGATATTGAAAATTCTTTCACTGTTGGAAAGGTATATTATCTCTGAGTGCTATAGGCCGCGATAACCGATACACACTGGGGCGGAGCCACGGGCAAAAGCGAGTTATAGATAAATTTCAATTAGACATATTTATAAATAAATCTTTAATGCACGTACATCATGACGAATTGAAATTTTAAACCCTAAAGGGTTTTTTTCCTTCAAAAGACAATGGCAGACATGTATGGGACTTTTGTACCGCCTTGCGTATCTCATGGTAGAGATTATTGTTGTATTTATTTGGCTGGTAATATCATCAACAATTACTGTTTTAATTACCAGATTTTTAGAACTTTGCCTTCAAAAGTTATTTCAGTTTGTAATGTGCATAATAAGCTGTACTGAAGTCGATACCAGTGACAGCTGGCTGTCACAAATGAGTTGTCATTGCTGTCAACAAGTCAACATAGAAATCTTTAAAAATAATACGTATATGATTTATTGATCTGTCAATAAAATGATGCCCTATCAGTTCACTTTAATTACTTTTTTACATTGTGTTCTCGATTAATCTAATTGATTTGAATAAAAGTTGTTAGTACCTTTCCTTAAATTAATTGATTTAAAATAATCATTCCTTTATTACTTCGTCAAATCTATACGACAGTTAACATTATAAATAAAGAAATGTTTATATTTAACTTCTAAATACGCTAGTAAGCTCATTCATTGATCTCGATGTAAACATATCGTTTTTTACGTAATTTAATTTTAGTTTAGAAAACGTAGTTATGCGTTTTGTTAACAACACCTGAACGTTTAGTTATTGCAGTTGTAGCGATTAATTAACAACATTTCAGTATTAGTTAAAGAATTCATTTACTTTTAGCAAAGTTCTATAAATATGATAATTACATGAAAATAATTAGGATGACTTATTTGGTCAACGATACAATTTACTAAGGGTACAGGATCTGCCGCTTTCCTTTGTATAGGGCCAAACGAAAACTATACTCTTTATGTTAGTAAAATAATTTTGTAACTTGGTTTTTAAGTAACCAAGCTCTGATATAACAAAGATAAAAAGAATATTATATTTTTACTTTTTCTAGGTTTTTTACTTCTCCTTTTTGAAGTCGATCAAATGTAAGTTTATTTTACTAGTCACTAGTCTTTTAATACAGTAATCCTATACATTCAAAGTTTTCGAAGATACTTTTCTTTTTTTTTAAAGACAACTCCCGCACTAGGGATAAATCCTCCACAAAGTGTCGTCCCATGTGGGGTTTGAACCCACAACACTCGGCTCAGTAGGAAGCGGCGCGGCGACCGCTTAAACCACTACGCCATCCGTGCAGTCAGTCACTTTGAAGATGAATAGGCATGTATGTTAAGAGAACCATAACTCATCAAAATCTAAATTTGTACTTGATTTTGTAACTACAATTTTTTCATCAAAAATATTTAATATGCGAGATACCATCCGGTTGCAGTTAAATTCCATATCTAACATACTAAAGATATTCTTACCTTCTTCGCCATGCTGAATTACCATAGAAACATTCTTGAGCCCCATAAAAATGAAGTACTCCATTAAAACCGAACAATTCAGACATAATCGACGTCTGTAGTTAGCTAAAAACCGACTTAATGGTACTTACACACATTTGAGTAGAAAACCGGTCCGGTTTAATACGTTAACTAATAGCAATTCAGGCGATATCGACATCCGTAGTAACCTTAAAACTGACTTAAATACACTAGTACATACGCTTTTGGAAGGCCGGTCTGGTTTAATTGGATTTCAGTATATTTTTTAAGGTAAGCTTTTCAGTGTTGTTATGTCATCATCACTGTCGACATCTGCTTGTTCTTTTAGTCAGCTCAATGGCAAGCATTGCAAAGACTACGCTAATATTTTAGACAGGTTCTCCATGAAAATGGGACACTAGCTTTGAACACTTAAGCGTAAGCACCACAGACAGAATAAAGTTGTCGGAATACTAATACCGGACATCTTAACGAATCCGGATTAAGCGAATACTTGACATGGTATATCTGTAATCCTCTTAAAGTTTAATAAATAGCTAAATAATCTGCAGGGACCGTGGAGCCGTGATAAGAGGCTCATTGCAGCGATAATCGCTCTGGTACCAACTCTTTATCTTTCTAACATAAACTTTTACTGTAATACCTCCGTAGTCAGGATTATTTCAGTAGTTAGGCTGTTAATAAATATTTGTACTTCGAAGGGTTGTGGGTCTTGTCAGGAGTGAAGGATGCTTATTTAGTTCAAGACGTGTAGAAAGCTCTTGTATCTAAATTAGTAGGCTTTGGGAGAATAATCACACTTGTGACAGGATTTTGGTTACGTCACCTTTGTCTGCTTTCCGTAAAGTATTTAAATATTAGAATTGTACATCGTCTTGATCTTGAATGAATATAAATTGATATCCAGACTTTAATGTTCAAGAAACTATTCTTGATTTTTATGGAAGAAATCCGAAAGTCTCAACGTTTTCAGCCAAATTCACTATGGAGCAAATGAAACTTGACAGAAAATCCTCTTTGAATAATGATAGACGCGCAGACTTCTTAAATGCGATTTATTACATTATTTCGTCGGTAACTTGCTATATTATACGGGCCCGGTGTCGTAGCAGTTAGTTATTTTAACAGCTGAGCCGGAGGTCGTGGGTTGAATTCCCGCCTGGGACAAATATTTATATAATGAGCAAGATAATTTGATCGGCGTCTAGGTGTTACATATCCATTATATAATGTGTATTTAGAAATATATAGGTATTAGCTCGTACTATCGAGGCAAAAAGTAGCCTATGTTAGTCGCTGATGATATAGCTCTCTATTGGTGAAGAATTTTTACAATCTGTTCAGTGGTTTAGGCGTGAAAGGAAACAAACAAACAAAATCACTTTCACATTGATAATATAAGTATGAAAGTATGGATGTTTATCAGCAGTGTGGTTATAGGACTGGCTCTATCTAGTTTCTGGATGGTGTCGCCGTCACGTGCTACGCGGATGACACGCTCGTGACGGCGTGCGGCAGAGCGCACCGTGAGGCAACCCTGAGAGCCACGGCCGGGGTTGCCCAAGTCGTGGAGCGGATCCGGCGGCTGGGTCTTGAAGTGGCACTGCACAAATCCGAGGCCTTGTTCTTTCACGGGTCTCGGAGGAAGCCACCTGAGGGATCCAACCTTATAGTAGGAGGCACTCGCATCGGCATCGAGCCCTCGATGAGGTATCTGGGGCTCGTACTTGATAGCCGATGGGACTTCGAACACCATTTCCGAGGTCTGGTCCCCAAGTTCGTTGGAGCAGCGCGTGCATTGGCGCTGCTGCGGCCCAACATGAGGGTACCCGATGACTCCTGCAGGAGACTCTACTTGGGGGTTGTGCGGTCCATGGCCCTTTATGGGGCCCCAGTATGCGCGGAGACGCTGAAGGCCAGCAACGTCGTACTACTGCGACGACCGCAGCCAGTGCTGGCCATCAGGGTCATAAGGGGGTACCGCACGATCTGCTTTGAGGCGGCGAGTCTCCTGGCCAGAACTCCACCGTGGGACCTGGAGGCGAGGGCCCTTGCGGCTCTGTATCAGTGGCGCAAGGAGGAGCGGGAGTTGGGTTGGTGTCCTGAGTCTCGAGAAATCGAGGATCAGAAATCCCAACTCCGCCAGGTCCTAGTGGAAGAGTGGAAGGAACGACTCGGGCAACCGAAGGATTGGCTCGAGAGACATCACGGGACCCTCTCATACCGGATCCGCAAGGAGCCAACGCCTGAGTGCCACCACTGCCGAACCGTGGACACAGCGCTCCATATGCTGGCAGAATGCCCGGCGTGGGTGGAGCAGAGGCGGCCATCGGGGTGGGAGTTCTCTCGCTCGGTAACATGATTGCCGCCATGGTACGGAGCGAGAGTTCGTGAAACTCCGCCGTCTCCTTCTGCGAGCAAGTTATACTTGTTAAGGAGATGGCGGAGCGAGACCGGGAGAGGTTTAGAACTCTCCCGGAGCGCCAGGCCCGGCAACGAGCCAGGTACCGCAGACGACTCAGGGGCCGGATGTCGCAGAATGACCTCCGTCCTCCATAAGCGCAGGCCTGAGGGTGGTAGGTGAGGCCATCTGTCACCCTAGCAGAAGCAGGCCTAGGTAGTGGCGATACGCGCTTGGAAGCGCGCGCCCCCCTTTTAGGAGCACAAAGTTGACATAGGGGTTCCCACACAGGAGGTGGTCATTTACGCAAGTAGATGGCCTGAGTTACGTCGGGGTATCAGGGTTTTCCTACCCAGGGTACACCTGGTTCCCCGGCAACTGGTACCCGAGACGGGGTGCGTTTTTTGGTCGGTTCGAGTCCGACATAACCACCGGTGGGTGGTATCCGAGGGGATTTCCGCACAGCAAAAAAAAAGGCTAAGTCTAGCAGCAACAAGAAAATCATTTCAAAAAAAATTTGAACAAACAATAATAACAAAGAGCACTAAAAACCTATCAGCAATCGCTGTTGATTTGCTGTAATTTTTTGAGGAGTTCCGTTGTCTGTCTCCGAAACTCATCGTCAGATCTATATGAAATTTAAATGGGACTATTTAGGATTAAAACCCTTTCGAACAAAAAAATAATTTTGAAAATCCGTCTGTATATATATATGACAGAGTTATGCCCGAACATACATTAAAAAATATATATAAACATCCGAATTGATAAATCCTCCTTTTTTAAGTCTAACCGACTTAAAAAGAATACCGTATACGTTTTACCGTGGGAGAGGCATGATTCGGCACGAATGGGCCGGCTCGACCGGAGTGATACCAGAAAACCGGTGTTAAGCAATTCTTTCAATGAGTGAGTGAGGTTACCGGAGCCCAAATCCCCCCTCCCGCTGACTCGAACGGGTGGGACTCCAAGGGCGACAACGCACTTGTGACTTTTGAGTTGCAGGTGTCCATGAGCGGCGGTAGTTACTTACCATCAGGTGACCCGTCTGCTCGTTTGCCCCCTTATGCCATAAAAAAAAAGAATAGAAACAAAAAACAGCTAATTATCAACACACTACACAATCTGCTTAAAACAACAGAGTACACACAGAGGGCTTTTTACAACAAACACCAATTATAATCGTGCTAAGACCCGTTGCACACAGAGAAAAACGAACATTTAACTAGGATTTTTTTTCTCTTGAAATATAACGCGTAGGTGGCTTGGCTGCAAAAAATATAAAAATCGCTCGGACGGTCCGCGCGTTATAAATGGCCGGTAATTAGGGCGCACAACGGCCTCCATGCCTGGGGCACACAGCGCTACAGATATTCTACTCGTTAATGACTTTGTATGACCTCTGTCAAGCTGATATTTCCCCTAGAGTTTAGGCTTCGACATTAACCTCAAGTCAAATTAATTTAGATACTACTGTTTTTATTTTACTTAGTAGATAATGGTACTAATTCTGTTTTTCGAAAACACTCTAAACTAAACTAAAACTCCCTAAATAAAATTTTAGTCCTGCCTACGCCTGCCTGCCTTTTAGAACAGGTAACGTTATTTGACATGACGAAACAAATTTTTAGTGATATTTAGTTTAGTTTAGAGAGTTTTAGAACAACAGAAGTAACACCATTGTCGGTAAGTAATTGATAAATTCCTATATGTTATCTCTCAAGGTGTAAAATTGAAAGTTCATTATGGTTTTATCACAAACTTTTATAATTGAGCTTTCATCATCATCATGAACAGCCTTTAATAGTCCACTGCTGGACATAAGCCTCTCCTTAAAAAGGTGGTTTTGGCCTACTATACCACGCTGGCCAGAAGGGTTGGTATAGGGTTTGTGTCAAGTTTTCCTTCTTTCTGCAGTGCTGTTGTTCTGCGTAGTTTTTTCCCTTAGTCGGCTCTTACGACACCCACGGGATGAATAGGGGTGGTGACACTTTGTATTCTTAATCCGTCACCACACGGCTATCATTTGTGGTAAATTATTGATGTCGTACTGTAATAAGTTCTGCAGGTGTAGTACTATAGTTGATGTCGTACTACGGGCAATATAGGTTTCTAGTTTATTTCTATTTACGAATGCCTTTCAATAGCTGCAATGTTATTAGTTTTAGTTTCTAGAAAGTGTATTCAATGCATGCTATTGACTGCACGGATGACGTAGTGCTTTAAGCGGTCACCTCACCGCTTGTTACTGCGCTGAGTGTTGTGAATTGTTGCTCTAAGTCTGTCCGGTGTCCGTTTAATGTATGTCTGTAATCATCCGCGACACAGGATATCTTTTTAGAGAGTTATCTTTCAAAAGAGAATCCCAAAAAAAAACTATTGAATGCCGTTTTAAACCAATAACCACTTCATCTAGGAATTTTATATTTTGTACCAAATTTTGTTTAGTTACTACATTTTGTAAGTAAGACGGCATTTTATCTTAAAATTAACACAGCTGACTTAGTCATGAAACTTTTAGATTGTGTTTTTTTTAAGCTAACAGTTTGACTTGGACAGTTAGAGTTTGGGAGGACATCATTTAACAAACATTAGCAATTTAAAATGGAAATAGTTCACAAACGCGTGGCTAAAACACCGTTTAATGTCTTTTTTCTTTTTCTTGTATCTCTTAGTCTGGAAAACCCACACTGTGGGATAGAGAAGCAAAAATTAAATTCTACTTTAAGTATTACTTAAAGCAATATTTTTTCAAGATTTTAATTTAGCACTTTGTCGCCGTACTAATTATATATACCTATGATATTATGCCTATGCATTTCTAATACGAACAGCGTCCAAACTAAGTAAGAAGAAACTTTATAAAAATGTAACGTAAAATAAAGCTGTGAATTATTTTGCTTCTCTGCATGTATGAGATACATACATATGTGTGTCTCTATGTGTCAATTAAAACTTACGTAGAAAATACTACTTATACAAATAAAATAATTCGGCAAGCTTCTAGGAATTACTAAAAACATATATAGAACATTTCAAAGAAAAATCATTTATCGTTTCACTGCACTTGTATCATATGTAAAATAAAACACAAACTTTATTACTTCAAAAGAAATAAATTTAATCTAATATTTTTGAAAAAAATTACTTTCACTTTTAAAACTGTATTTTCTGTCTAAAAAAACAAAAAATAATAATTACTTCAAACATCTCACACACGGCCGTCTGATGCCACATTATGCAGAGCCTGTACTGTGGTAACCAGACTGCTGATAAACGTACTTAAATATTTCTAAACGCTTAAAAATTGAGAATAGATAAAAAAAATAAAGACAACTCCCGCATTAGGAATATAAGTTGTGTCGCGGGGGACTTTACAAACATACATGAAACGGACACAAAGAATACCCAGACTCAGAACAACAATTTGTGGATCACACAAAATGTCGTCCCATGTTGGGATCGGACCCACAGCACTCAGCGGAGTAGTGAGCGGCGTGGCGACCGGATAAACCGCTACACCATCTGTGCAGTCTTTTTATGAATAAATTATCTATATTCTAAATTATATCTATAAATTCCTTCTATATTAATAAAATAAATCTCATTATCTATAATGAATAAATTTAATTAATTTAAGTTGTGTCTGGGTGTAGTTTATAAATTACACCCAGACACAGAACAAATAAAGCTGCTCATCACACAATTATTTGTCCTGGGTGGGAATTGAAACTAAATCTAAATTAGTAATCTGAGTCACCATCCACTAGAACAGCGAGCCAGTAAAATAATTTTAACTAACTTAATTTGCATTACATAGAAAATAAGCTTTTAAATATAAGTGTATGTAGACACAACAACAGGAGATAATATTCGAGCAAACTTTCGCTAAAATATTCATGTGTCTACGTCGGCTGGGTGTGCCCCAGGGTTTTATTTTACACTTTTTCCTAGCCTCCTTGTTATATGGTTACAACGTACCGACTAGGCAACGCCTTTTTGCGGATATTATCCTTTTAGCACCGTGTATTATAAACGATTTGGGGGAATGGCTCCGTTTTCTGTACCTCTTTACATCACCATTGCTTTTTGTGAATAACCACTAGAATACCTGAGGAGTCTACATATTATAATACTGCTTGAATGTGTCAGCCAATTGGTTGAAGTACTCCGGTTCTTTGCAACTGCTGTAACTATATTATATACGACCTTGAAAATAGTTTTTTGCTGTTTCAAGCTTCAGAAAACATTTTTGCTTATAATTCAACAGAAGAAAGAAATAGAAAGTGAAGGCTGTTTGTTGCAAGTACAATTGAACGGCTTAATAATGTGGCTTATATAATTTTACAATAGAATTAAATCCTTTTTACAAGCCATTTCTATAATTAGATTGTGTATCGACGATGAAAAAGCAACTTAGGGACAATAAAGGGAAAGAATTCGAATCTAAAAATAGCCTGTACTATGGTAACCAGACTGATGATAAACATACTTATATATTTTTAAATACATAAATATTATAGATCAATTATACCCAGACACAGAACAAATGACCGTGCTCATCACACAAGATTTGTCCTGGGTGGGAATCGAACCCACGACCTGTGGCTTGGCAGTCAGGGTCACTAACCACTACAACTACACTAACTCAATCTGTTACCCTTTCACGGCTAAACCACTGAACCGATTTCAATTAAATTTGGCATGGATATACTTTGATTCTTGAGGAAGGATTAAGGCTATTTGTAGCCGCTTTTCTACTCAGGTGGACTACTCACTGGCTGACCCAGTGGAGAGATTCAAGAGATTACCTCAGGGCGCCTTGTATGAGAACAGAAGTGTGTGCGTGTGGGAAACCTACGGGATTCCTTAGAGGAAAACAACTTACACCTCAGTCATACATACATGTATATTTCAATAAAACAAAATTAAGGTTACAATAAAAATTAAATAAATCAGAGGGTATAAGAAAAACCGCAGCGGAGCGCGTCAGAGCCGAGCTGATGGTTCTCGGAGCCTCCTAGTCTTCACTCCAGGAGGTTACTTCCTCTTCCGCCCGAGTCGGCTATTTATATTAGATATTGAGAAAAGTTCACAATTGGTATTTATAAATTTAAATAGAGGTACATAACCCTTGGGTACGGCTGTCCGCTTGCTTGGTGAGCCGCGTGATTGCCAGCTTGCCAGAGGGTACCGAGAAACTTGAATCCGAACCAGAAGGCCACAAACGAACAAGCACGCCGTCTGAGACTGACCGTCTTGACCCCGAAATCTGGGACCCTACGAATGGATTAGCACTCATATTATTGATCAGGTTCCAGAAACAAATAGGTACAAGAAAAATTAAGACCATACTCACCACTTTCGTGGGTACTTTTGAACAGATAATATATTACGAAAATCAAATCACACGACAATCAAAACACTATTTAAGATTGGAAGACACGAGACAGCAGAGTGTCTCCCGTGGCTGAAAGCCGGACTTATATATCTTCGGTTTCCGAAGCTTCCAGAAATACTCCCTACTCAACATTTTACTTTGACATTTAAATTATCAACGAGGTTAACACGAACAAAATCAAAAGTAACTCGCTTCCTACCATAACAAAACACTCTTAATACCTATACAATTTGTCATGATAAATTAAT
This sequence comes from Arctia plantaginis, assembly GCA_902825455.1. Lineage (NCBI taxonomy): Eukaryota > Metazoa > Arthropoda > Insecta > Lepidoptera > Erebidae > Arctia > Arctia plantaginis. The sequence continues at coordinate 898,929 of CADEBD010000288.1, forward strand.
AAAAAGACTTATCTCAGACAAACGCCATCTAGTGGTCCGACGGCGAATCGAAGAACATCAATACTGTAGTTATAAACTACTTTAGATAAATCAAACAAAATGCGACTAGGGCAAATAGGTGTCGCTTTTGGCAACTCCGTACGCAATACAAATATACTAAAAAAATAACTGTTACATATTTTTAACGTCGATAACCGACATATACGCGATCGGAGCCAGAGGCAAAAGCAAGTTTTTTTTTTTTTTATTGAAAAAGGAACACCAACAGTTATTACATAGTGCTTAAAATATAAACATTCAGATTTTACAATGCAAGTTATGTGTAACTACTTACAGGTGAACTCAGCATGCATTAAGATACGTACAGATTAGCAAATGTAAACCAAAATTAGGCATTTAAATATGAAACTTAACATTATGATTTTAAAATAAGCTTTATCCCTTGTATGATGTGCGCGTGATATGATGTGATTGTGAGTATGCGTCTGCATTTCTGAGTATGGCCTCTGTCAGCCCTATGACACATGTCTTGGGATCGGAGGTTAAGCCACTAAACAGAGGGGTGTGTGACTACGTATAATTGTATAGTGATGAGTGGATGTACGGGTGTGTTTGTTGGAAATTTTGGCATGTGCAAGTACGGTGTATTGTATGTGCGTTTGTCTTATAACTAACACTGACACTCATCAATAAATAATTTATATAGTAAAAATAATTTATATAGTGTGTTACGAAATGAAACTGCAGAGTCATGGTGAATATCTACTGTGTCGCTATATTTATTTAGTATTCTACATAATCTTGATACAGGTGAATTGGAATCTAATACTGTTCTACTTATGGGGGGGGTAGAGAGGGGTAATTGGTTTAGGGTTGGGAGTTTGTAATATATAGTAATATAATTATGATTATATATTCAATATATTGTGTAATTTATTTATTTATTTAGAACAGCCACAGCTTGTTTTCCATAAACATGGACAAGACCGTAGCCACTACCAGTAGTATTCGCCAATCCTTGCTTAAATACCAGTACGAACATATATCTTATTTGCTGGAACTACCTATTACAAAAAGGTCTTAAGGCAATAAAAGAGTTGCCTCACATCTCAAAACGGTAGAAGTGTAAATGTGAACACAGTTGGTAGACGACAGACACTGGGGTAACTACAGTGCAAAATTAACACATAAGGATGCGCTGCAGGGATTCATCAGCAAGTTTTTGTACAATTCGCTAACGGTAGCTGTTTCTAGATAAGTTAAATGGAACAATATTTGAGAAACTTGAATTATAGGTACGAGGCGATCTAGTTTTAATAGCATTCTTACCGTAGTTGGTACGACGAAGAGAGACATTGAATAATTCAGTATTTCTAGTGCGCTTTTTAAATGAAAACATTCTATGTTAACACACAAATTATCGTAGAATAAAGACATGTCCAGCATTGTACGACAAATTAAATACACCAGACTTTATGTGTCAGCTCAAATAAGACATTCGTAATGCAGAACTCATTTCATGAATACTGCAAGCGCGGAACGAAATCTAAAGCCAAGTGTGGTCTGAAAATTTAAATCAAAATGATCGTAGTACATTTTAGAATTATTCATAACCCCACTGCAGAGGTGGTAATAAGTAAAAACTAACAAAGATGGGGGAAATATGAGAGCTATTATACCAGAAAATGTCGCATTGCAAAAAGTGGCAGCGACGGCCGTTTACGTTTCTCTTTGTATTATGTGTGAAATGGTTTTCGTTTTGAAATACGCAGGTGAATTTACTGACGTAAATGCGAGTACTGAGTGGATACCGTGTGGATACAAAGGGGCTGATGACCACTATTTATAAACTTAATGATGAGAACATTGAACGTTCCGCTGATAAATACTCTGGTTTAGAGAGATATGTTAGCCAGTATCGTATTCATTAAAGAAAGAAGTTAGTTGTAGTGTGTGAAACGCTTATTTTGTCAGTGATACCTTGTCAAAACAGCACAATTTTCTCATAATTTTTTATATGTTAAATCTTGTCCCTTACCATCAAATTAAAAGAAAAATTTGGACCTCTACATATAGATAGAAAGATTTCTGTCTATGCAGTATCCCGAATATTTGCTTCTGTAATGCACTTTTACGAGCCAGCATGCATACAAACTGGCAACATTGAACGTATAAATATTTTGAAGGCAGTATGTATGCTAAGATAATATAGAAAATATATCAAAATATTAAAACAAAACATAACTGAATTTCAGATGTATTCGGTAAGGTGTATTTTTAGCTAAAATTCCTTCAAAACTCGAGTAAGTGGTAATTCTGGAGTTGTAGGTCTAAGCTTTGAAAATTTAACAAACTTAACAGCCTCGTAATTGTTGCTTTTTAGGATCGAACCCATAAAAATTACAAACCAGAGAATCTGAAGAATGACCATCTATGTTTGTACCTTAATAGTTTTATTTAAAAAGGTTCAATGGTACATAAATACATGTTGCTAAAGTAACAAAACTGTGCATTATCTGTTTCTTTTTTTTGTTATACGCACTGATTCAGATTTCATCAACAGCCTTTAATAGTCCACCGCTGGACATAATCCTCTCCTTAGAAAGGAGGTTTTGGTCTACTATACCACGCTGGCCAGACGGGTTGGTATAGGGTTTGTGTACGGAGGCCCTGTTATTTCATGGGCCCCGTCGTGGTCCACCCCCTGGCGCCTCAATCGTGGTCAACTCGGTCCTCGTACCGGTTCGGGCCCAGATGAAATATCTGGGCCTGATCCTCGACGGGAGGTGGCTCTTCGACGAGCACTTCCGACAGCTTGCTCCAAAGCTGGTCGGCGCTGCGTCTGCCCTAGGGCGACTCTTGCCCAATATGGGTGGACCCAGCGTCGCGACAAGACGGCTGTACACGGGGGTTGTCCGGTCAATGGCACTGTACGGTGCACCGGTGTGGGCGGCGGCTCTGACCGCCCAGAATAGGGTACGCCTCTGGCGCCCTCAGAGGGTAATGGCGGTCAGAGCCATACGCGGTTACCGCACCGTTTCTACGGAGGTGGCATGCGCGTTGGCCGGAACTCCCCCGTGGGATTTGGAGGCGGAAGTGCTCTCCGAAGTTTATCGGCGAGTGGCTGACTCCCGGGCGGAGAGCGGATTTCGCCCTCCGCCCGAGGATGTGCGCGAATGGCGCGAAGCCGCTCGCCGAGCCACGATGGCTCGTTGGTCGTTCCGGCTGGAGACTCCACGCGCTGGCTTCGCCGCCGTGGAGGCTCTCCAGCCGGTCATCGCCGAGTGGGCAGGGCGGCAGCACGGGACCCTTTCCTTCCGGCTGACGCAGGTGCTTTCCGGGCACGGTTGCTTCGGAAAGTACCTGCACTCGGTCGCTAGGAGGGAACTGAGTCCCGCCTGCCACCACTGCGACTGCAGTGAGGACTCGGCCCAGCACACGCTGGCGGTCTGCCCCGCATGGGCGGCGCAGCGCCGGGCCCTCACTGCAGTCATCGGAGTGGATCTCTCGCTACCGGCCGTAGTACGCTCCATGGCCGGTAGCGACAGTTGTTTTACCGCGGTCGCAACCTTCTGCGAGGTAGTAATCTCGCGGAAGGAGGCGGCGGAGAGGGCCCGGGAGGACGACCTCCACTCGGACCCGATCCGCCGCCGGCGAACCGGGCGGCGGAGGCCCGCCTATCACAGCCTCATGCCGCCCTGAGTGTGGCCGCGGGTGGACGGGGTGGGTTTCCCCTCCACCCGCATTAGTTTGGCCAGCCGCGAGGGGGCGGCGTCCGCGTGTGCCGGACGTCGCCTAAAGAGAGGAACATCAACATTGAGACGGAGCCCGCACCAGGAGCGGGCTGGCGCTAGGAGGGGTCCGGATGTCTTAACAACAGCTGTTCCCGGATCCCTCCTGTTACAGGCGCAGAGTGGCACACCGTGTGGTTTTAGTCGGTCCGAGTCCGACACACCACCCCGCCGCAAACCCCGGAGGGGTGACGGTCCGAGGGGATTTCCACACGTTAAAAAAAAAAAAAAAAAAAAAGGGTTTGTGTCAAGTTTTCCTTCTCTCTGCAGTGCTGTTGTCCTGCGTAGTTTGCTCCCTTAGTCGGCTCTTACGACACCCACGGGATGAATAGGGATGGTGACACTCTGCATTCTTAATCCGTCACCACACGGATTTGAGTACTGTTTTTTGTACTGGATTGAGTATTTATTCAGTCAAATTACGTCACACCACACTACGGCCCTAGTGAACTCAGTAGTGACATAAACACTTATCATCGTCTGGTTCTAGATCTATTTATTGCAATTGAATTGATCTAAAAACCATTCCAATAATTAACCCTTAAAAATACCTCCATTATCCCCACATTGACAAAAGCAGATCGGTTAAGGTCATGATTGGACAGAACGACATTTTTGTCGGATCAGCGCGCCGCCGGCCGGACAAATGTAGTGGAAAGATAAAGCGAAGCACACGACTGACTCCAACGACCCCACTACGGTCTGGCTCGCATTATGTCGTGTCGACCGTACGTTATATATAGACCTACCCTTATCTAGCTATACAAAGTTATGGTGTAAAAAGGGTTTATATTTGTCAATATATATTGGTTGGTTGGAGTAAATTAATAACATTTCATTTTGGGACTGAATACCATGAAATATGGGCAACAAAACCAATATAAATAATTAGGATTGATTAACTACATGTTTTTCTAATCGTACAAAAGTTTTTTTTTTCATAATATATAATAAAATGAAACACGTTACAAAGTTCAAACTAGATAGAGCCTGTTCTATGGTTTTAGACTGCTGATAAACAAATTTATATATTTCTAAATACATATATATTATAGATGAATTATAACCAGACACAGAACAAATGGTCGTGCTCATCGCAGAGTTATTTGTCCTGGGTGGGAATCGAAACCGCAACTTCATCTCAGCAATCAGGATCACTTACCACTATTTTAAAACGCGTGTCGATATTTATAAGCTATTATCTATACAAATAAATAAAATTGTAGTGTCTGTTTGTAATGTCAAAATGATAGGTTTTTTTTTGCTCACACTGTTAATTGCACGATACATATGCCTAAAAACCAGTTAAAAAAATGTTTGTCTGTCTATCTGTTTGTGTCGGGTAATTTTCAAAACGGCTGGACTGATTTTGATAATATTTTACTACCAGGTAGCTGTCTATCATGCAGTTTTACAATATTTATTTACATGCAGTAACAGTAACTTATCAAATGTATTAATTAAAGTAATCATCAAATTTACAAATTTTTATTCGATTTATATTGATTTTTTATGATTATGCTGGTATATTGATATATGATTATATTTGTAGTATTGATTATGATGTTCATGCAACTGTAATATTTTTATTATTAATAGAATGTTTCATTTATAAAAAAAAATAAGAACCCCTCTGTCGGGTAAATGCCTCCTCCATTTTTGACCATTTTTTACTGTCTGTCAACTTTGATTTCCATTCCCTTCCATTACTTTGATTACGATCAATAATCAATACGAAATATCACTTATATGTAGGCCAATGTCAACTAAAAATATTTGCCTAGAATGAGCCCTTTTATTTAGCAAACAGTCTGGTTACAAACATAAAATAATAAAAAGTATAGTAAGAAATGGGAGAGGCCTATGTCCAGCAGTGGACTGCGATAGGCTGATGATGATGATGATGATAGTAAGAAATAGATAAGCTTCTAGCAATTTACGTCTCTGTATAAAGCAGTGTTATAATACTCTATGCGGGATTGGATTTTCCAGAAAAAGAGAGTTTGAGTTACAGATATGCGAACCTGGCCTTCTTGAGGTTTTTGGACTTGCTTAAATGGATTCAGAGGGTTAAATATAGGGTTTTTTTATAGTATAGGGTAGTAGACGATATACCTGGTTCCCCGGCTATTAGTACCCGAGACGGCGTGCGGTTTTAGTCGGTTCGTGTCCGATATGAAATCCCCTCGGATACCACCTCCGCACAGAAAAAAAAAAAATAGGTCACAGGTTGGTATAGATAGTTCAACTCAGTTGTGCGCGCGGCCCTATGTGTGCGTGGGCTTGTAAATATACAACTTTCATTTGAGTCCCTTAAGAATTAGAAGGAGTTGATTTGAGTCCCTTAAGAATTAGAAGGAGTTGATTTCAGTCCCTTAAGAATTAGAAGGAGTTGATTTGAGTCCCTTAAGAATTAGAAGGAGTTGATTTGGAGCTCCGGTAACTTGACTCACTCACTTGATGGAAGTAACGAAGGAAGTGCTTAACACCGATTTTCAAAAGCGGGTCTATCCCACGGCTTAAGCAATTCATCCGTTCTCTAGTATAATAAATAGCCGCAGAGCCGACAACCGTTGGGGTAAACGGTCTGGCAGGAGCTGGATGCGAGAATCCCAAAATCCTAGAGGCCTATATTCAGCAGTGGACTGCGATAGGCTGATGATAATGAAGTAATAACCTCTTTTTAAATATCCTCCTCCTCTTTTATTGGCTTGATATGTACGCATGTAACGGAATCTGCGAACGTGATTTTGACCCAATTCAAAACATCGAATTTTTGCCTACATATGTTTACTTTTGCCTACGTATTCTACCACATTCACATAACGCATCTAGTCCCAAACTAAGCAGAGCTTGTACTATGGCTACTAGACAACTGATATAAATACATATATACTATTTTTTTTGTGAATACATACATATTATACATAGAAAAACCCAGACCAAATCAAACATTAAAAGTACATGCACACAAATGTTTCACTTGAGCGGGAATCGAACCCGCGACCTTTGATATAGAAGTCCGTTACACAAACCACTACGCCATCCGGACGTCAAGATATGCAATCTATATCAAATCTATATGCGATCTACTGCCGTATCTCTATAAATACCTCCATCCATATTTCAAGTTAATCACGAGAAATGATTTCAACATACTGTCGAGTACCCTACAATTATTACGGGGGAGGTATCTCTTAAATTAATTACCGCAATGAAAGTAAAGTTCGGTACTAACTCGTCGGGCGATCAACCCCCCGCCGCGCTCCGACTTCAATATGTAAATGTACGACTGGGGGCCGACTCGACCGACCCCTGCCCGGCCACATTGCGCTGAATAGAAAAAAGATAAATTATCAGAGAAAGCTATGTAATAATTCAAAAGCGTTTAATTTATTCGCTTTGAATTGTGTTATACTCGTATGCATAACTTTATCACTTATTTTTAATAGAACACAATTTCAATTATTTCAAAACTAAATTAAATTTTGAAAATGAAATGTTGAATTTGATTCACGTAACTTATATCATATTTGATCAATTTAATTGTATATTTGTTATGTATTCATTGTTATTTTAAATGTAAATATTAATTATTTTTACATATTTACCCTTACCATAGATTTTAAATTATAAAGATTGATATAGCTATAAAGATAGAACCTTTTGGCCCGAATTCACTCTTATGCTACAATTTTACGACGTTTGAGAACTAGTACAATATCAGGGCCCCTCCTAGTCATAAACTACTGCCAGGTTCTATAACTGTACACTTTAATTTCCAGTGTTAGCAAATATATTTGAACACGAAGTAAATCTGGAAGCCATTATTCACTATAAGCCTCACCTCGTGTTGTGAGCATGACTAGAGTATAAACATAAAAGATAAATTGTCTGTTCACATAGACCCTCGTGGCCTTTTGCGGGTTAAGTAATAAATATGCAAAGTTTAGGAGAATTTCTAGACAAATCCGTACCTATAAGGGATGGGTGTTCAAATCACAAATTTTGTGAACAGGTGTGTTTTATACGAATTTTAGGCGAAATATTGGTTTTATCCACCTTTCGTACAGATAATAATGAGTTAAGGAAATTATATTACGCTAGATTGTGATGGACGTTTCGCTAGGCTTTTTAAACTGTTGTTTTTGTTGACAGCAGAAAACTAATGTAACTTTGAAATGAAAATTAGAAAATAATCTTCGTAGATAACTTGTACTGATGTACCTAATGGAAATTCAATAAAAATTTCCATTAAAAATGACTTTCTGTCGAAATGGATGAGGGAGTACTTTTAAGAAATTTTGTTTGTAAGATAATATTTTTAAGTCGGACCCCGAGTTTGATTCTCACGGAGTGTAATTGAAAATACTTGAAAAGTTGTAAACTGCTGATGAATTTTATTAAAACGTGCTTGTGTATTTAAGTAGATTAGCTGTTAGTTTTCATTGTTTCAAATTGACTTTGAGATTCGTGTTTTTGATGCTTTTGTTTCAGTTTGAGATCGATTGGTTATAACATTTTGAACAGAATTCATCATCTTGTTCCATTTTGTTTCTTTCATTGGCTAGTATATCTTGAATTCAACATATATATTTATTTGAGGTGTATGATTTGATGAAGCCCTGTTCACATATTTTTTTATGGTAGTTAAGACGCGTCACGATAAGTAACTGTCGCCGCCCACGGTCACCTCCAGGTCATAGATGCAATTTCATTACCGCCCTTTGGTTTATCCCTTCGTTAATTTCACTCAATGAGTGAAAAGCAAGAAGAATTATTAATTTTTATTTATTTATTTACAACTTTATGCACTTGTGTACATCGGCGGACTTAACGCCCTAGGCATTACCTTTGGATGGTGTAGAAATCTGTTAAGGTAGGTGCACTGAGGTCACAGTTGTGATATTAGTTTTAAAATTTTAACTAACATATACAGTTACACACACACATACACAAATACACATACATACTTGCATAAATATACATATAAATACACATAACACATCTGACGACCGAATGGCGTAGTGGTTTGTGTAACGGACTGCTGTTCCAAAGGTCGCGGGTTCGATTCCCGCTCAAGTCAAACATTTGTGTGCATGAAAATTTAATGTTTGATTTGGTTTGGGTGTTTCTATGTATAATATGTATGTATTTACAAAAAAAAAGTATGTATGTATTTGTATCAGTTGTCTACTACCCTTAGTACAAGCTCTGCTTAGTTTGGAACTAGATGGCGTTGTGTGAATGTGGTACAAAATATTATTTATTTTATTTATAACCACATAGACTTTATATTCGTACTCTGTATTTACAGAGTACGAATATAAAGAATATAAACTCAATAGTATACCTCCCTATTTAGGGAGGTATACTATTGAGTTGGTAACTCCGCTAACTCAAGAAGGTTGTTATGTATATTATTTTTAAATGTGTAACGGTTTATGCACATCCTTATTTCAAGTGGGAGCGCATTCCAGAGCAGTACTGCTTGCACAAAGAACGAATTCGGAATTATGGGAGGGACACAGGAGTAACAAATTATTTGACAGCGGTTTTCTATGAGGCCGTGTTATCACTCTCTACACGCTGGCAGAATGAATGAATGGCAGAAAGCGCTTGGAACTTCCGCGAGCAAGTTATGCTGGCGAAGGAGGTAGCGGAGCGGGACCGAGAGAGGGGGTTTAGAAACCTCTCGGTCCGCCAGGCCGAAGGGACGGCCAGGTACCGCAGATGACTCAAGCGCTGGAGGTCGCAAAACGACCTTCGTCCTTCATAAGTGCAGGCGTGGGGTGACAGTTGAAGCCATCTGTCACCCTAACAGAAGCAGGCCGGGAAGGCGGCTTTCGAGGGCAGGAAGGGAGCATTGAGGTTCCCACACAGGACTTTGATTTGCTTTTTGACCATAATATGTAATGACTAAATGTACCACTCAGTTATACGTCGAATAAAATCTAGTTTAGCTTATGCTAGACCATACAGAAGTCTATAAATCATTTTTTTTTATATGAAGGGACTATCGCCGCCTATCGACACTTGAAATTTTAGAGCCATAAATTCATTGCCAGTCCTCCTTGTCGGTCCTTTCTTTAATAAGAGAGGGGCAGACGAGTAACCTAACTCAATCGATGCAAAGTACAAATCAACATCACTAAACGATTTATTAAAAAAAAAAACCTAAAGCCGAACTAAAGTCGAGTGATGGCAGTCAAACGGCAGCCGCACAATAGCGGAAGTCATTATCCACCGGAAGTAGAGTGCAATGAGCTTCCGGTGTGCAGCGTTTGATACCTGCGGGCCAGCTCCCCATGGCGGGGAAGCGCTCACTTAATATTTGAATATCGCTTTTAGATTTAATGGTTTCTCTGACGGATGCGGCTGCTTTGATGTGTGATATATAGCTTGATATATTTGATTAGATCTATTTTAATAATACTCCCAATTTGCAAAATGTTTGTATGATTTCCAAATATTTATTTCAGAGCTTAGGTGTTTTTATTCACTTAGAAAAAAAAGTATATAAGTGTTTTATCAGTCAATCTAGTTTTTATGGTACAAGTTCTGCTTAGTTTGAAACTAGATGGCGCTGTGTGTCAGATGTATGAAATCCATACAAATAAATAAAATTGGAGTGTCTGTTTGTAATATTAAAATAACCGCTTTTTACTAAATGCATATGTATGTTTACACGGTACATATGCCAAAATAACATTTTTTACATTTTTGCCTATCTGTCTGTCTGTCTGTTTGTTACGGGTAATCTCTGGAACGGCTGGACCGATTTCGACGGGACTTTCACTGGCAGATAGCTGATGACATAAGGCGTAACTTAGGCTACTTTTTTAGACTAGCTTCGCCCCGTGGCGTTGCCCGCGGTTATAATAACAAACGCGGGTAACACCGCGGGTCTCAGCTAGTATTGAATATAAATATGTTTTTTCCTCCTAACTCCTAAATTTACAGATTTACTAACATTATCCTTACCAATAAATAAAACTGAAGTGTCTGTTTGTAATATAAAAATAATAGTTTTTTCATGCTTACACAGTTATTTGCACGATGCCTAAAAACCAATTTGAAACTTTTGTCTGTCTGTTTGTTCCGGGTAATCTTCTAACCGTTTAACCCGATTTTGATAATATTTACTTTCCAGGTAGCTTTCTATATAAGAAGTAACTTAGGCTATTTTGCCGCTCAGAAAAACCCTATAAAATTTTGCCCGGTCTGGGAACCGAACCCACTAAGACAGCGCTTTTCAAATTCCACGCGACCGAAGTCGCGGGTACCAGCTAGTAGTATAACAATAAACATAATTGGAACTAAACTTATAGTCGACAAAATCTAGGCGTTTAATACTCTTTTTTTTTTTTTTTTATTTGAATAGACAACTCCCGCATTAGGAATATATCCTGTGTCGCGGGGGACTTTACAAACATATATGAAACGGCCACAAAGAACACCCAGACTTAGAACAACAATTTGTGGATCACACAAAGTGTCGTCCCATGTGGGGTTTGAACCCACAACACTCGGCGCAGTAGGAAGCGGCGTGGCGACCGCTTAAACCACTGCGCCATCCGTGTATCTTGTATGTATGCGTGTAATATTCTTTATTACCTCATATCTTCCAAACCGCTGCACGGATTTATTTAACTAACAAATCGTTAGATTCATCTTGGTAACTCAAGTGTTCTTAGATAGGTGACGCGAAAGTAAAATCAACATGGCGACTGTCAGACGCAATAGTTTAAAGTAAAAAAAATATATTTGAAAACTGCAGTATGGGTATCAAATTAAAGGGCTTATAATGAGGATTTTGAAATGGTATATCATGATCTTATTTTCATTAGTTCATTACTTTTAAATTGTCTTTTTGCAATCGGTTCTTTTATTTTGTTTATTCTTAATTTTCTCACCTGATGGTAAGTGCCTACCACCGCCCATCGACATCTGCAACTCGAGAGACATAAGTGTTAATATTGGCTAATCAGAAAAAAAGAATTTCTTGTGTTTATTGCCTTCATTATGGTGATCATAATGAAGGCAATAAACACAAGAAATTCTGGTACTTAAATATCTATGTCTAGTCAGTATTTCATCTAGTCTATTCTACTGAGAAAAAAAAACTCCGTGAGTGATGACAGAAGTGAAAACATATACTTATGTACAGAGGTGTCGGTAACGGTAACAGGGTCGCGAGTTCAAATATTTTTGCCATCTCAAAAAATGCGTTTCTTTGTTAAACCATAAAATACTTTCTTATGTTTGTTGTTCAAAAGCACCCAAAGCGCCTAAAGAAGTTAAAGATTATTTGACTTAAAAAAATAATCAAAACCAACTGTCCAAAGTTTTTAATTCTAATCTCTAGTTTAACTTTCTAGTTATTCCTAATCTCGACAAAATTAATGTGGACTCAGCTGACGAAACAGAAAGTTAAAACAATTAGTATCTACGAAAATAAAATGCTTAAACTTGACTAATGAAAATCAGCTGGACTGCTCTTTTGGTCCATAAAAAAACCGGTCAGGTACGAGTCGAACTCGTGCGCCGAGGGTTCCGTACCTACCAAGATTTTACCCAGATTTTCGTGAAAATTTGTAATTACCAATTTGGAATTATTCCTTTATTTGGTATAAATTTTAACTTGCTAGATCTACCCGTTCCTGAGAAAATCGGTGGTGACACACGGATAGACGGACCAGAAAGTGATCTTAAAAGGGTTTCCTTTATTACCTTTTGAGTTAAGGAACCCTAAAAATGAGACAATTAAAAGTTCCATATAATTAAATTAAAAACCAACATTTTCAATTAATTCCTTTATGTGAAATTAAATAAACCTTAGAAAACGTTGCAATAGTTTAAACCCCAACAAAAGTTAAATATCCTAATTCATTATTCACTGTTTAAATATATGCACATTCTACGTCGACAACAAAATTAAAGCTGTGTCTACACAGCGCACTGCACTGTCTTGAAACTATAAACGTCTCGAACAAAGAACAATCTAATTTCTGGAAACACTTCAGTAACAGTCCACCTATTTTAAGTTGGATTCAAAAGAGCCAACGGAACGGAATGCTGTAAGGGTCAAATAATTAAATACTTGCGAACTGTTTGATACCTCAAAGTAGGAAATAGCGAGTAGAGTAAGATATAAACGAGCAACTTTTTGGAGTAAGTGGTGGTCACGTTATAATCAACAGTTTACTTTGTCGACTGTAACTTTTGGACCCTCATACGTGACAGTGACCAAGCCTATCACAAGCGGGCACTATTATTTCTAAATAAACATCCTTACCTATATATTTATTAAAATTATCTGTAATATGTATGTAAAATATTATAGATAAATTACACACAGCCACAGAACAAATCCAATTGACAATCAAATTGACAAGAGTCCGTGTGGTGACGGATTAAGAATACAGACTGTCACCACCCCTATTCATCCCGTGTGTGTCGTAAGTCCATGTGGTGACGGATTAAGAATACAAATTGTCACCACCCCAATTCATCCCGTGGGTGTCGTAAGAGCCGACTAAGGGAGCAAACTAAGCAGGACAACAGCAATGCAAAGAGAAGGAAAACTTGAAACAAACCCTATACCAACCCGTCTGGCCAGCGTGGTATAGTAGGCGAAAACCTCCTTTCTAAGGAGAGGCCTATGTCCAGCAGTGGACTAGTATAGGCTGTTGATGATTGATGATGTTGATGATGTGTCGTAAGAGCCGACTAAGGGAGCATACTACGCAAGACGACACCACTGCAGAGAGAAGGAAAACTTGACACAAACCCTATACCAACCCGTCTGGCCAGCGTGGTATAGTAGGCCAAAACCTCCTTTAGGAGAGGCCTATGTCCAGCAGTGGACTATTAAACGCTGTTGATGATGATCACAGAACAAATGATCGTGCTCATCACACAATATTTGTTCTAGGTGACACGTCAATACTTATGGAACATGATATTTATGATAACCGTGTAAACATTGATTTGGTTCAAGATGCAGATGAAATGGAGCAAGGTCAAGTGTGAAGCTCAAGACCGAACGCGATGGAGGATTACTGTGGACGCCTTTTACCTTCCAGAACAAAGAATAAAGTTAAGAATTTTTATTATTCCTGTTTCTGTGCTCTGCCTCATCATGGGAACATAAGATATTAAGTCAAGTAAGTCCAGAACGTTGAATGCGTCACAATGCAAAAAGTTGCCCGGTTGCATAACTATTGACTACTGTAAACAATTCTTGAGACAGAGAACGTTAATTGGCAGAAGATTGAAAATGCAACCCAATCACGTTTATAAGCAAAACGGTATTGTTTTGGACCAACAATATGAGATAGTTCAGCGAAAATTCGCTTTGAAAATATATTGTTACTGCTGTTTGGTATTTTTTTGTTCTTGTTTACTAAAACTACTCATGTTCATAATCCCGAGTAACGATAGCAGGCTCATGCTACATGCTCCTATACTAAAATAAAAGGGCTAAATTAGAATCCTGATACATGAAACTTAATCTTAGCAAAAGCTTTTTGTAAGCCATTTTCACACTTTTGTACATCGCGAAGGAAAGTATGTGAGTTTTGATTTGATCAGAAACTTCACGGATGGCATAGCAGATCATTTTTAACACGCTTTTATTAGCTTCACCTGTATGTTTGTTTGTTTGTTTGTTTGTATGTAACCGACTCCTTTGAGCTCGATTTTGCCCTACTTTGAACGATCAGATTTGATTCAAACTTTGCACACCTGTCAAAGGTCGATGACAATGCAATAATCCGATCAAAATATCCGATTATCCTAATTAGATTCGCCAGGATTAATTAATTTTTAAACTTCATTCATGGCACGTTCATCACTTAGTTAAATAAACATAAGATATGACCTACACCACTGTAACTCTTGCACGCATAAAAAAGTAAATTCATCAACACTCATAAAGAAGCACTCAAGATTGTAACTAATTCAAGGCGTAAACACAAGTACCTAAAAAAAAATTAGATATTTTTTTGTAGAGTTCTGAATCTTAACTGAATTCCTTAAATTTAACTCTAATGGTTTCGTTGCATCTACAAGATGCCCCAAAGACATCTTGTAGATGTCTATGGGGGTAGTAATTTACCATCAGAGGCCGAAGATGATATGTAATAAGCTTGCACTAGGCCCTCAGGTAACCCGTCTGCTCGTTTGCCCCTTTATTTTATTGTTTCATAAAAAGTTTGTAATGAGTTATGATTTGAAACAGTAGTAGGATTTTAATTGCACTACTATCTAAGAAATCTCTTAGACTATACCTACCGTTATGACCGGACACTCACCGTTTGACTGGCCCACAATTTTAAAGTCGCCCAGCGCACGGGATCGAACGAGGTACGCTGGGTGTTTCTCTAGTCGATAAAATTCGAAATGAAACTATTCGACAGTGAACTAGAGTAACCGACATCGCACGGAGAATCAGCAAGCTGAAGTGGAAGTGGGCTGGTCTTGTCTCCAGGCGGACTGATGGCCGCTGAAGCCGAATGTGCTAAAGTATAGACCGCAAGTAGGCAAATGTAAGTAGTAGTAAAGTGTAGGGCGCCCGATGTTCCGACAACTTGAGGAAAATGATTGCCCAAGACTGGGATGATTGGCGCTCCTTGGGGGAGGCCTTCGCTCAGCAGTGGACGGCATTAGGCTGATGATGATAGCAATTGCTACAAACAGCTGATACCAGCGTGCTTGCTTTACTTAATGTAGTGTCATATTTTTTACTGCAATTAAAGCAATATCGTTTTCAAATATTAACGTAACCAAAAGGCCAAATACCAAATTCTTTTACAAAACAATAACGAGTACATATTAATTAAAAATATCGCTTTGGTCTGGCGCTGTGGCAGAATTAATTAAAGCATGTTGCTCACTGGGCGGTCCAAGGGAACGAGCGATTTATTACACCCTCAAGCTTTTGCGTCTTTTAAATAGTTCCTTGTGAAATCGGTTTATTTAAGTTTATATTTCATGATTACCTGATGTTTAGATAACGGTGACGGAATATTTATTGACTCTCTTTGAAGGAGACCTTGAACGTGGGATAGACATGCTTCGGCTCAAGTTTGCAGGGTGGACCCTAGTGATACCACGGCCTAACAGAAAAATGGTGTTTAGCAATTCTTCTGTTGTTTTTTACCGAGTGAGTGAGGTTACTATAGACTAACACACCCTCCGCCTCCCCCACTTCCCCTGACAAGGTTCAGAACTCAAAGTGTGGCAAAGCACTAGTGTCTCTTGAGTGCAGGTGTCCATGGGCAGAAATAGTCACTTAAAAACCCATAACCACCCAACCCATAAAAAACTTGCAGACACTAGAAACCTCAAGGAAAACGCCACAGTGGTCGTAAGTCGTCCTAAGTAAACCTGGCAACGAACAGTAGCAAACAAGGTGAAGAACATCGGCAAAGCGTGGAAAAGAAATATGCGCGATGAAGGTCTTTTGGGACAGGGGACATTTGGTGAAAGTAAGTCACGATGGACTATTTCTGAGAATACACGAGTACAGTAGTAGTCGTTGCAAATATCAGAAAAGATACGTTGGTCTCAAACCAAATTTTCTTCACCCTCAGGACAATTAGACTGTCTTTCTCTCTTTCTCTCTCTCAGGTGACCCTAAGCCATTGCTAACAATAGCTCCAACCCATCCTTGTTAGCAATACCCCTTCACTACTATTGGCTTATTTTCTTAACTGCATCTATTTTTAACCGACTTCAAAAAAAGGAGGAGGTTCTCAATTCGACTGTATTTTTTTTTTTCATTATAATACTCCCAATTTTCACCCTTCGAATTCCTACAGTGCCCGTCCGACAGCAATAGATTTGACTTAGTTACGTAAGTTAAACTAAAATTATAGTCAGAAAAATTAGAACACCTCTGTTTACACCTTTCGGGAATATAGACGCTTATTAAGAATATATAGTATAAATGTATGTGGCCTATATTGCCAATCCTAAATAAATATTTTAATCCTTTCTATTAACCACGGGCTGAAATATTAGGCAGCATAAATCAAAATATTCACTAGTCACCGGATGGTAAAACTAATTAACATCTCTCGAGCAACAATCAATTAAGAACTCTGAACACATTTTGCATTAAATTTAAATATTTTATGCAAGGCCCGTGCAGTCGGGAAGTAATTAAAGTGGCCGCAAATCCAAACCACCATAATTCAGCTTTCAATGAATTGCCGTAAGGACCGGTAATGCTGGTATTTTATTTAGGAGATTTAAGTTAGATTGCTGTTTCATCAGTAAATAAGTAAAATATGAAACTCTGACTTTAACAAACAGTTACTACACTATATATTAAAGTCTGTCTATTCATTTTCCTTTTTGACAACCGCTTAAGTACCTTTACCGTCGCCATTACCGAACATCAATGAGAATGGTGGTCCTTCGAGCCGGGAAAACTAAACTAAAAAATACCTGGCTATTGTCAAGTAAAAAGCATCCACCGCTTTATTAAAATTTATTTTCTATTTTTTAGTTTAGTTTTCTATAAAAAACGAGTTTTTTAGTTTTTAAAACTATTTTTTGAAAATTGAATTTACAACATTTTGCAACAACTTGCACTTGTGACCCTTTAGTTGCGGAAGTCCATGGGCGGTGGTGGTTACTTACCATCAGGTGAGCCGTCTGCTCGTTTGTCCCTTAATTCTACAAAAAAAAACTATTTATGATTTTTTATACAAATTCTATACAAACTATACTGTCTATATTAAATACTCCATACCTTTGTTTGTTGTCTTAATTTTTATTTTCACTGAGTGAACAACAGTATCTTGAATTATACAGGTGTGTTAAAACATATTATATGATAGAATAAAACTGTCTCTCCCAGGAACATCGATTTAACAGACCGCATGTAGAACGACAGTGACTCTACGCGCACTTTCTCAGAACGAGAACATATTCCTGGTCATCCATCCTGTATGTGTTCTCAAGGCGAACGCAGCCAGGTGTAGCTATGTTAGTAACACATTAATAATTCCCTCGGCGTCCCGCTCACGCGACGTAGACGTAGACTACATGAGGTACATTCGTTATAGGTCCTTAGATTACATCATTTTTGTAATAGGCTAGTTGACTCAATTTGAAAACTTGGTTAATTATATACTTTAATATCTATTTTCATCCCAAAAAACCTATATTTAAAAGAATTAGCATTATTTACATCAGGTATTTTGTATTTGAAAAAAACAATTAAAATTTCCCTTGAAAACGCTGAATAGTGTCATGGCGTCTTGAATGACGTCACAGTCTGCGAAACAAAACTGTATTAAGGTGAGAAAATATGCTAAAAACGAAAAACAATAAGGAGTAACCTGCTCTGTTGTATGAAAACGTCAACAACAACAATGATGTTTTGGCGTGGCATGACGTAATACTTTCTGATTGGTGTTCACTGTCACGTGACTTATTTTGTTCGAATTTGTTTTTTTTTAATATTAAAAATCTTTAGCTTTTATGAGAAATAGACTGGTTTTTTCTTATCTATGTCTCTTCGTTTCTAATTTGAAACTATAAACCAAGCAATTTGTTATTAATGGACACAAGCCTATTATAATAAATAACTATAAATAATCACTGTTATTTTTCATTTACATGCAGTGGAAAATGTTATGTTCTGTTTTTTTTTTAATATAGTAATGATATTGAGTGAAAACGAGGAAGCGGGCCACCTGATGAAAAGCGAACATAAAACTCAGGTGTTTTCTTGAAGGTTTGGAGGTATTGTTAGTCCGAAAATAACGCAGGCGACAGTTGTTGGCATATCCTTTTTTTTTAAAGATAATCTCGCATTAGGAATATATCCTGTGTCACGGGGGACTTTACAAACTTACATGAAACGGACACAAAGAACACTCAAACTCAGAACAACAATTTGTGGATCACACAAAGTGTCGTCCCATGTGGGGTTTGAACCCATAACACGGGGTAGTAGGAAGCGGCGTGGCGACCGCTTAAACCACTACGCCATCCGCAGCAAGTATGGAGTTTTACTATTTCTTTGTGGTTGTGGGTCCGATCCCCACATGGGACGACACTTTGTGTGATCCACAAATTGTTGTTCTGAGTCTGAGTGTTCTTTGTGACCGTTTCATGTAAAAAAACTTTGTAATTGATTACATTCCTAATGCACAAGTTGTCTTTTTCCGAAAGAAAAAAAAATTAAAAAAATATATTTACATTACTTAATGACGTAATTATAGTAGTTTGCTGATTTAATATTACAGGAGTCAAAAGCGGAGAACACCAACTCAGTAGAAGTCCCGTTGCAGCTCCAATACTACGGTCTATATGTTACGATACCATCGGATGAAATGCTTAGCTAAATACAATACCTGACTGTCGGAGAAGTTACCAGAATCCCTTGCACGTACAATGTTCTATCTATATTTTAGTCTGAGATAGTTTATTATCAATAATGTTCTATTAAGAAGTTGAGGAATAATAATTTGTACTTTTTTTTATGTTGGAGGGGGCAGACGAGCAGACGGGTCACCTGATGATAAGTGATCATCGCCGCCCATGAACGTCTGCAACTCAGGAGTCACAAACGCGTTGCCGGCCTTTTAGGAAGGAGTACGCTCTTTTCTTGAAGGATTGAAGATCGTATTGGGCTGGAAATACCGCAGACGATAACCCGTTCCACAGATTGGTTGTTGTTGTTTCTGTAGTTTAGTTTACAGGTGTTCTGCGTTTAGAACTAGATTTTTTCTCAATTTCTAAATTATGGAGGAGTTCTAATTTTAAACTTTCGCGTTATGTGATATGCTAGCCGTTGCTCGGAGCTTCGCTTGCGCGATTGTGTTTCATTTCGTGTTTCTAACTTCGAAAATATCGCAAGCGGCTAAGGCTGCTTTGAGTCAGTCAGAGTAAGTTATTTTAAATATTATACGACCACCGAATTGCGTAGTGGTTTGTGTAACAGTGCTATTTAAATGGTCGCGGGTTCGATGCCCGCTCAAGTCAAACTGAGTTCAAAAAGAAAAGAAAAGTCAAGAAGTTTGTGTGCATGAACATTTAATGTTTGATTTGGTCTGGGTGTTATGTCTATCGAGGAAGGCTATATATCATCACGCTAAGACCAATAGGAGCGGAGCACCAATGAAGAATGTTTCAAAAACGGAGAAAATTTATTACTATTGAGAGACGCAGACGAAGTTGCGCGGGTCAGCTAGTTTATAATATGGATGTTTTACAAAAAAAAAGTATATATGTATTTATATCAGTTGTCTAGTACCCATAGTACAAGCTCTGCTTAGCTACGGACTAGATGGCGTTGTGTGAATGTGGTACAAAATATTGTAAACAAACAAATCTTTATAATATTGGTGTAAAAATAGCTTCGAAAATAACGAATTATTTCTTTGAAATATTTAAAAGATAAAAATGGTTACTGTGGGTTACTCTTAGGAGATAGACATATACCATCCCGGGTTTTTTTTGTAGATCTTTTTAAGATATACAATTCCGTAGTACATTATTTTGGTCTATCTTGTAAGGATTAGCCAGTGTTTGCAATGTAAGTGCACAAAACCATGTTTTATAAGACATAAGATAACTTTCAATACAGGCATTAAAGCGATAAATAGTCATCCCGTGAGCACGGTCCATCTGCTTAAAACGTGAAGCGGTTCAAAGGCAAATAAAAGCTATGGATCATGTTATTTGTGTAAAAATAACTTTTAAATAAGTATTTTACTGAACACCTAAGCGACAGGTTCAGTATAATTTTGAATGACCACCTAAACTCAACCCCAACTCAATTGTGTCTCTTTTAGTTATACTCGTAAGTGTCAATGGGAGTTTACTTATAATCAGGGGGCTAGTGTGAGTTAATTTCACATCTGCTTGATCGTCACAGTGACGCGTTCGACGTTGCAATAGGGAATATGCACGTGACACCAAAATGGACAAAATATTTTTATTTATAATTTTTATTGCTAAAAAAAGATACCCATACAATTATTTTTGAAATTTATTATGATTTAATAGTGAAATTTAATCATCAAAAATTGGCTTTTTTAAGATTCCCTCGCAAATTTCTAAAACGCAACGCTATTGGTAAATTCCCGTGTAGAAAGACTCAACACAATGACTGACTATACTTTGTCAGGTGCAGTTTTGATATTATTTGGGCACAAAGGAACGGTACAATATTTATAATAAGTTTTTATTGGCTTTCCATGGTAATAAGTTAATTTTTATCACTCACTTTTGAACTTTTAGAAACTTTTGTGAACTTCACTCCGTTGTTGACATTGAATTCGTCTGAAAGTGTAATCTGACGTCACAAAAAAAGCGCGCTAAAATGGACGTGTTCAAATTGCCCCAAAATGATAGTGATTTCAATAATTTTTTTTTTGCTTAACAGTTTATATTTCGGATGTGTTATATTTATTTTTGGTAATGTAATAACTAGTAGAATCGTTAAAAAAAAAAAAAAATACAAGCATATTCCCTATTGGTGAAAAGTTTAGTGCGGGTCTTTTTCAATGCCGAACGCAGTCACGACCACCGTGACAAGCAAGTTGATGTGAAACAAACGCACACTAGGCCCTCTCATGACCCATCTGTTCGTTTACGTACTATATCATAAAAATATCTGTATTTGATTCCGAAAACAGAGCTATCTACTAAATATCGTTATACAGAAAGTGGAAGACAAATTATTCACAGCAAATGCAAAACGGTTTAACGCGTTTCTGAAAAATCGCCCTCAAGGGAGGATAGGGATTAGAAATTTGCATCAGTGGGCAGAACCGCAGGATATTGTATGGGTATGCTCTATCATAACCATAATAAATTGAACCTCGCTGTGTTAACAAGCGTCGTGGCCAAAGGGCCATGACGTTTAGTTATCAGTCTCGTCCCAGTGCATGAAAGAACCAGCAAAAAAAATTAGTTTTATTTCCAAACAGAGAAAGAAAGAAAGAAGAAGAACATAGCTATGCAACTAACATTGTAATTTTAATACAAAATATTTTTCTACCATTTTTCTATATTAAAAAAATAAACAAAATATCTTTCCCGGTCTGAACTTTGTTTATTTTTAAAGGACCATTGTCATCATCATCATATTGCAGTCCACTGCTGGACATAGGCCATATCTTTACATAGTATAAAATAAAGTCACTTTTTATGTTGAACGCATAGAGCTTTTAAACTATGCAACTGATTTTAATGTGGTTTTTACCAATAGAAAGAATGATTCAAGGGAAAGGTTTAAGTGTATAATACATGCATTTTATAGTGGAGAAGATCCAAGAATTTCCAAGATTTGTCTTATAAAACATGGTTTTGTGCACTTACATTGCAAACGCTAGCTAATCCTTACGAGATAGACCAAAATAATGTACTACGAAATTGTATATCTTAAAAATATCTACAAAAAATCGCAAGGGTATATGTTTATCTCCTAAGAGTAACCCACAGTAACCATTTCTATCTTTTAAATATTTCAAAGAAATAATTCGTTATTTTCGAAGCTATTTTTACACTAATATTTTAAGAGGAAAGATTTGATTGTTTGTTTGTTTGTTTGTATTGAATAGGCTCTGAAACTTATGGACCGATTTGAAAAATTATTTTACCATTAGAAGCCGACATTATCCCTGATGAATATAGGCAACTTTTACAGCCGGAAAATGCTTCATTCCTACGAGAAAACTACGATAATAGGACTACGGGTAGTAAGAATTATCCTTTCGTAATTATCTTTTTCACATAACTTCTAAACGGCTGAACCGATTGGGTTGAAATTTTAAATTGGTATTTCAATGGTTTCTTAGATGATTTAAAATTACAATTGGACCCGGTAGGTGGCGCTGCTGTCGGTATGTCAACTACTAAACTAATGTGTATTTCCATGGTTTCACAGAGACGAATGTATTATGCCTCCCTACTCTATCTTTCTATACATATAATAAAAATGTACGTAATGTATGTACTGTACGCTCATATACAGAACGATTGCACCAAATTTCTTATTTTTTAAATGGGTACAACAACCGTGCGAAGCCGGGCCAGGCAGCTAGTTAAACAGTACGTTAGTACGAGTTGACTGCACGGATGGCGTAGTGGTTTAAGCGGTCGCCACGCCGCTTTCTATTGCGCCGAGTGTTGTGGGTTCAAGCCCCACATGGGATAACACTTTGTGTGATCCACAAATTGTTGTTTTGAGTCTGGGTGTACTTTGTGTCCGTTTCATGTATGTTTGTAAAGTCCCCCGCGACACAGGATTTATTCCTAGTGCGGGAGTTGTCTTTTTAAAAAGAAAAGAAGAAAAAAAGAAAGAGTATTCCTTATCCAATTAAATACGTTAGATACGTTGTGCTTTAATGTAGATTATAAGTGCTCTTAACAGCATATCATTAAAATGAATATTTTAGAAGATATTAGAGGTTTAAAATGCGGGGCCCAACCACGAACCTGACGTCTGTCCCGCATCGATGGTCGGATATGCCTATAAATATTGCACTTTAAGATGTCCTGTCATCATCATCATCATCAACAGCCTTTAATAGTCCACTGCTGGACATAAGCCTCTCCTTAGAAAGGAGGTTTTGGCCTACTATACCACGCTGGCCAGACGGGTTGGTATAGGGTTTTTGTCAAGTTTTCCTTCTCTCTAGATGTCCTGTAGTATAGTCCTATCATAATAATAGTATAATTAGTTACTCCACACTGAAACCATATTAGTAGTATCTACATTGGACCCGTGCGAAGCCGGGGCGGATCGCCAGTGATAAATAAAATAATAATTAATGTTTATAGTCTCACATAGCACATACACTAAATTAGTTTTGGGTGCCAAAAATTACCCAGATTTGTTTAGCTATTTTCTCGTGATTGGGTAAGAAACATCAACCCAAATAGTAGTAACTCTCGTTTTACAAATGACCATCTTCTGTAACCAAGAGATGTCTTTACATCTCTTGGTTACAGAAGAATAATTTAGCACAGAAAAATGGGCATACAACATGGTAACATCGATAACCTTTGACTTTTATTATTTTAAATTTTGTTACTTTTATATGACGATAGGAAGTTCTTAAATTTTTGATGGTATGAGGGCCAATCCAGCACCTGATGGTAAGTGACTACCTGCAACTCAAGTTGCGTCATAAGTTCGTTACCGTTCTTTGAATCCCTCCTTCCATAATCAAGGGAACAGGATCACTTTGGTCGAGCTGGCCCGTTTGTGTCAAAGCATATCGCCATCTACTTTCAAACTAAGCAGAGTTTCTACTGTGAAAGCTAGATTGACTGATAGAATACTTATATACTTTTTTTTGTAAATACATACATAGTATACAAAGAAAACACCCAAACTCCGAAACTAATATATGCAGATCATACAAACATTTGGTCCGAGTCGGAAATCGAACCCGAGACCTCAGCACAGCAGTCGCATACGCTACCACTGCACAACCGAGGCAGTCATAATCTTTACTGACAAATAATATAATAATATAATATATCTCACACACTCACACACGGCCGTCTGATCCCAAACTAGGCAGAGCACGTACTATGGTAACCAGACTGCTGATAAACATACTTATATATTTCTAAATACATACATATTATAGATAAATTACACCCAGACACAGAACAAATGACCGTGCTCATCACACAATATTTGTCCTGGGTGGGAATCGAACCCACGACCTCCGTTTAGCAGTCAGGGTCACTAACCACTAGACCAACAGGCCCGTCAAAAAAATAAATATAGGTATTATGGAGTCACAACTTGAACTCACAGTACACTATCGCAGCAGCTATTAATAAAACTTTAATGTAATCTATTTACGTGAATCGCGTCATTTAAAAGTAATGACGTAACGCAATGCAATCTACAGAATATGTTTAATCATTTGAACACATACATTACAAGCATCGGTGGTTCAGTGGTAGAATGCTCGCCTGCCACGCGGGCGGCCCGGGTTCGATTCCCGGCCGATGCAAATCTCTTTTTGTTTCAATAGTTATTTTCTTTTTCATTTCTTATTACTTCAAATTGAATTAATTAATCTTTTGTAATTATAAGCATACGTCAAAAATATATTGTACACTTTGTTCACAAAATCGTTGAAGGCTTTTTAACTTTAATTGTGTGCAACGAATAAAAATTATCACACTTAGATTTATTTCAAATTCTTTACAAATTATTATTTTATTCAACTTTTTGCATAAATTTTTTGACTCACTTGTGTGGAAAAAAAAATGTGGCCTATAATCTGGACCGCTACGACCTATAAATAATCCTTCAAGAAAAGAGCGTACTCTGAGAGGTGTACTAACCACTAATATTTTACTAAATATAGTTTGATCTCATTGAAGCCCTCAACATCTCTCTATTATAAACGTAAAAGATTTACGGAACCGATGTACGTTTGTTAGTGAATCACGTTACAGCTACTGATGACACAGAGATAGAAAATAATCTGGAATAGCCCACATATTCTTAACAAGGAACAATTGATTCACAAATTCGACATCAACCCAAACTAAATCACTAGTATTTCTGATTTAAACCCAAAGTGACAGTCAAACAAAGTGCCTTTACGTAGCGGAATATTTTAATATGAAAGAACATTCCAATCGTTAATCGCGCTTTGTCGACTTATTACATACGGTCGTATTCTCTTTGGCCGCCATTTTATCGATAAAACATATGAGTAAAATGGTATGAATTCAATTGTTATATATAATTAATGGACGATGAACAATGGTGCGCACGTGAAGTATGGCTTAGTAGAACGGGAATAGAAACAACCAGATTGTGTGCGAGTACTTTTTTTTACTTTTGGTTTCTTTTATTAAACACCTCAGTGTACTCGTATTAAAATAAAAAGTTTCATAAGCGTTATTCATATTTAATTAAAGTCAAATCACCGGAAGTCAAAGTTCAAATCTAATCAAGTTTTAATTACCGGACACGACCTGGGACTCAATTCTGCTAAGTTACGTTAACGCACAAGCAACTGTCAAAATATCGGTATTCTACTAACATAAATTCACAGTGTCAATAGACTGTCGATGTAGTGACAATGGCTCATCAATGGTTATATCAACAACATTGCAATATCTGGCAAACAAATGTATCATTATCCGTGTGGTGACGGATTAAGAATACAGACTGTCACCACCCCTATTCATCCCGTGGGTGTCGTAAGAGGCGACTGATACAAATGTCGTCTATGTTTTTGTAATAGTTTGGTAAATAGTACATTTTAAATTAGTAATGTAATGATACATTTCATCAGTCATCAACTGCCTTTAATAGTCTACTGCTGGACATAGGCCTCTCCTTAGAAAGGAGGTTTTGGTACTATACCACGCTGGCCAGACCAGGCTGGCCAGGGTTGGTATAGGGCTTGTGTCAAGTTTTCCTTCTCTTTGCAGTGCTGGTTGTCCTGCGTTAGCTCCCTTAGGACACCCACGGAATGAATAGGGGTGCTGACACTATATATATAAACTGTATTAAAGATTAATACAGTTTATATATTATGACAATTGTTAAAATAACTGTTATAGCATAACATATGTTTAGTCCCTATTATTTTATTTCTTTTCTATGGGGAAACCCTACATTAAAAACAGACACGGCGCCTAATGTAAATGTACTCTCATAAACCTTTCGGCCAATCGTGTCATCGCTCTGCTTTTTTAAAACTCTACCAGTCTCGTAAATTCGTTTTACATAAAAAACTTTTATTACCACTCGTTCGCGTAAAATTTTGATAAAACATAAAATACACAAGTAAAATTTTTGATTCACTGTCCAGATATACTTTGTAATTATACATTTTATATTTCTTCGTAAAATCGTAATTTTTCTGCATAAAGTGAGTTTTAATATAGGTATATACTTTTATCAGATTTAAACTGGCAGTAAAAAGAGGGAGGTCATGCCTGTCTCGACCGGAGAGATAACATTTTTTTAAATTAAACTCCCGCACTATGGATATATTCTATGTCGAGACTTTACAAACATACATGAAACGAACACAATGAACACTCGGAGTCAGAACAACAATTTGTGGATCACACAAAGTGTCGTCCTATGTGGGGTTCGAATCCACACCGCTCGGCGTAGTAGGAAGCGGCGTGGCGACCGCTTAAACCACTACGAGATCCGCAGTCAATATGGAGTTTTCCTTTCACATACTTTTTTATTTATCAAAAACAACATGCTTTTATCTATTCAATCGACTGTTTTGAAGTATGCAGAGAATTCAGAGAAAGCCATAAGGAGCCATTTGTGGATCACACGAATGGCAAATAGGCAAGGTGGCTTATGTGCTATTCGCGTAAAGTAAAGGTGCATTCTTCGCATGCGAAGTTTCCTCGTAACTGAAAAGTAAATTAAAATTATGACGCGATGCAAAAAGAGATTGCTCTATAACTCGACTTACCTTCCTAAGTAAGCCGTGTGTATTTCTATGATTTAATTATCTGTCAAGGCCTCAATAGCATTCCACTGCTGGATAAAGCCGGTAACAATTTTCGTCATCACAAATCCCGGTAACTTTAACAACCAGTATAAGCTAAGATTTAATTTGAATAATATTTAATGAATCTTATATGTAAATCTTACTCGTGATTAAGAGATAATTAGATCAGTTTTGTACTAAGTACAATTAAAACAAAGGACCTCAATCGCTGTAAAGTTATATTTAGAGCTGAAAGGCAATGGCATTTGACGACTCAGTTCGGGAGGCCCACTCATAGTAAACATTGAATATTGCCCAGAGGCTGTTTTTCTAGTATATTGTAGCAAGTCAATGAAATAATAATATTTTATATGTAAATTGCTATTGCAGAATTAAATTTCGCATTATAAGTCAAACAAAATGGATTTTTAGAGCTCGTGAATTTGAGTCCCATTCAAGGCATTAAATGATGTACATGATAATTTATCTTATTTTAACTTATTATTTGAAAATTATCTCTAATATGTATTGTTGTATAAGTATCTCTATTAGTAGTCTTGTTACCATAGTACAGGCTCTGCCTAGTTTGGGATTAGCGACCATGAGTGAGACGTGTCTTTTTTTATGAAAGACAGGGAAAACGAGCAGACGGGTCACCTGATGGAAAGCGACCACCGCCGTCTATGAACGCCTGCAACTTAGTAGCCACAAGCACGTTGCTTGCCTGCGAGGAAGGACTGCTCTCTTTTCTTGAAGGTTTGAAAGTCGTATCGGTCCGGAATCATTGCAGACGATAACTCGTTCCACAGATTGGTTGTGTGAGGCAAAGGTGTCTTGATATGCGCACAGTGGTGGAGTACTAATTATCCAAATGATTATTGCCAAAGATATATTAAACAACTCAAACAACAAATTATCACGAAAAGAGTGTACTTCTTCCTCAAAGACCGGCAACACGCTTGTGACTCCTGAGTTGCAGGCGTTCATGGGCGGCGGTAGTCACTTTCCATCAAGAGACCTGGGCCTCAATTCTGCTATTACGCCAAGCCAGTGTCATACCACTGTCACGCTATTGAGATGCCATCGAGGAGCCATTGGCATCGGTATAAATATCGGTAGTTTAAAATATATTACTTTTTTTATTTATTTGTTTTTATTATATTAAATTATTAAATGAAATAAATAAATTAAAATAACATTTAAAAAAATTGGAAAAAAAGAAATAAAAAAATTAAAATAAATTATTAAAGAATAAAACATAAAAATTATAAAAAAAGAAATAAAAATATTATTAAAATAAATAAATAAATTATTAAAAAAATAAACTTATAAAAAAAAGAAATAATTTATTAAAATAAAAAAATAAAATAAAATAAAATATTTAAATAAATAAGTCATTTCCTTATAATTTGAATATTTTCAAATGATTTTTTATTTTTATTTTTTTATTTTAATAATTTATTTAGTTCTTTTTTTATAAATTTTTTTCTTTAATAATTTATTTTAATTTTTTTATTTCTTTTTTTTTAATAAGTTATTTTTTTTTTTCTTTTAATAATTTATTATAATAAAAACAAATAAATCATTTCCTCAAAAAACGTAATATATTTTCAACTACCGATATTTATACCGATGCCAATGGCTACTCGATGGCATCTCAATAGCGTGTCAGTGGTATGACACTGGCTTGGCGTAAACATAAAATAGCAGAATTGAAGCCCTGTCTGCTCGTATCCCCTTCCCCTTATCCTTGTATAAAAAAAAATTCTACAATACATTTTTTTTTATAATAGTACTAAGCGGCGTGGCGACCGCTTAAACCACTAAGCCAGTCACAACTTTAACCTTCTTAGAGACAAGTAGTAATAGCTAACTCTATAAATGGATTCCGACGACCCGTACAGCCCCATATAATAGCCCCTTAACCTTCATAATAAACATCAAACCAAATTAATCATAATTAAAGTCAGTAATTATTACTACATCGAAATACAAAACGTCAAAAGCGCCATTCCATCTCAAACAGTTAATCTTAAGTTAAGAAATAACATTAAAATGTACCCATCAAATGTTATTATAACTCTGCAATGTTCATTGAATATCGCTCGAAGGAAGTCTCAATAAAATTTATCAGAGAGTTTTATTAGTCTCTACGAGCGAGTTTACAGCTTTACTGACTTCACTGTATTGGCTAATGAGAGATAAGAGCGTCTCAAGATAACGCCTACGCGAGCGTGTCCTGGATGTACCCAATGTATGACTCGGGAGCGAAAATGTCTGTATAAGGATTACGCCTGTTTATAGAAATGTTCGATGAAAATATCACGAGCTGAGGGACGTTCTCGAAAGAAATATGCGTCGTAAAATGTACCATTTGTTTATGTATTTTCAGTTACTCTAGTAAAAGTTATTGCCTGGAGATTTAAGTTTTGTTGTGTGTATTTACACCGCATTCTATAATCCGTTGAGGTACCGATTCTGTATTAACGTCGAGAACTAGTGTCAATATCGAAGCTAATTGCTTTCCGCAGAAGACTATTAGGCAATCAAGCGGCGAAAAGGAATGGAGAACACCAGAATTTTTAAAGGTCATCCGCCCCCATATGGTCTGCTAGCGGGTGATTTAGCAGCAAGTAGACTTACTGTGTTAGTTAAGTCCCACGTCGAAAATGACAATCAAGTAATGAATAATAATGAACTGGACTGAATAATGCACTTGGGTTCGTACTATCTTTTGAATTAAGAATTAGAATTATTATTTACTATTGTTATCATTTAAATACCTAAACTTTCGCTTTTAATTACTTATCATTAGTCCAAAAAGGTGTGTATGTCTCATAATTCAGCAAAATACACACGTCGATATACCAAATTCATTAAAACAGTTTTATGTGTTCGCTTCAGTTTACGGACTTGACTGCAGTAAATCTTGCTGCAGGATTAGCATTCTCCAGCTGCATTCACATACAGATCACTAAAACAGCTTTTTAGAATGCACTTTAAATGTTAATAACAGTCCGTATGCTGGAGCAATGAAACATCCAGCAATAAATAAATAAAATCCTATTTCGTTAGATAAACTCTAATACAGACCAAGTAGATTATATCTAGAAAGAATATACTGAAAAGAATTTAATAAATACATATTCCGTATACATAACATATTATGTACGTAGTCCGTGTGGTGACAGATTAAGAATACAGAGCGTCAAAAC
Source organism: Arctia plantaginis (assembly GCA_902825455.1). Classification (NCBI taxonomy): domain Eukaryota; kingdom Metazoa; phylum Arthropoda; class Insecta; order Lepidoptera; family Erebidae; genus Arctia; species Arctia plantaginis. The sequence goes on from CADEBD010000288.1 coordinate 929,415, forward strand.
CCCTATTCAATCCGTGGGTGTCGTAAGAGGCGACTAAGAGATTAAACTACGCAGGACAACAGCACTGAAAAGAGATGAAAAACTTGACACAAATTCTTTACCAACCCGTGTGGCCAGCGTGGTATAATGGGCCAAAACCTCCTAAGGAGAAACCTATGTCAAGCAGTGGTCTATTAAAGGCTGTTGATGTGATGTGATACTCATATTACATCCACTCAAGCCTTTAATCCACAAAGTGTAAAACAGATGCACATACGTTTAATCTCTGTCTTTCACCTTGCCCCCACATTTTAGTCCAAGTGGGACTAAAATGTGCCTCTATTACGTAAATGGGACTAAGCCAAGTCAATTGCTGTCAACCAGGCACATTTTATTTCTAAATAAAAATTCTTACACCTTTTTAAATACATTCATAGATAAATAATGATCGTCCTTATCACACAATTTTTGTTCTAGTTGAGAATCGAACCCATGTCCTCTGGTTTAGCAATCAGAATTGCTTACCACTAGACCAACGGGACCTTGAATATCGCAAAAAACATTATTCTTACATATTTTTTAAGTTTTCCCTACTTCGATCCGCCCCCATCGTGATTCATTGTAATAATAATATTCTTCATTCCTTAATATTTACCCTCAGGGGTGGTATCTTCTCTTCAAATTTAATTGGAACCAAGAAAAATAGCTACCCTTTAAAATAAAAAAAATATATATTTTCAAATAACATAAATAACGGAGTTCTGAAGTAATAAACATAAAAAGAATACAACTAAATTTAGAATCTATTCATTTTTAGGGTTCCGTGGCCAAAATGGCAAAAACGGGACTATATCTAACAGACAGACAGAACAGACCATATCTATCTAACAGACCATTATAGCTAGAAACGTGTGAATTCACATGAACATGCGTACTAATCACGCCAACAAAGTGGGAAAAAAAAAACTTGATAAATATTTTTTAAATACCTCTAGTACATTTAAAATGGGAATATCATATCGACAGCTTATGATGGCTAGCTAGATTTTAATTTAAATCGGTACGTACCGATTTAAATTAAAGTCTAGCTAGCCATAAAGCTTGGCAGGCTTAAATTCGATACCGTCAGAAGCCAATAATTCAACCTCTAAAATATCGTTGATTTACGCCCGTATTCACTAACAATGCGCGTCAAAGCGGAGTTAAACTCCACTATACACTGATACAGGCATCGTTCACTAAAGCTTTTATATCTATGCCTGAATATCAAGTCCAATGGGCACAAATGGACTTACACTACGGCCTCATAGAAAAGCATTTCTTTCGTTAGTTTTCACCGAGTGAGTAGCAGAATCCAAAACCAAAACCAGATTCTGGCGGGGGCGAGTGAAATGACATCAACGCATTCGTGACTCTAACGTCATCCGTCTGCTCATTAGCGCCCTATCACATCAACAGCCTTTAATAGTCCACTGCTGGACATAGGCCTCTCCTTTCTGAGGAGAGGCCTAAGTCCAGCAGTGGACTAGTAAAGGCTGTTGATGATGATAATGAGGTAATATTAAATCAATGTCAAATGACTACAGACAACAACATGATGAGCCTCTTGGTTTAGTGGTTGGCAATCGTGTTTGCTAAGCCAGATGTTGTGGCTTCGATTCCCATCCAGGACTAATGTTGTGTAATAAGCACGAGCATTTGTTCAGTGTCTGAATGTAGTTTCTCTATAATGTAAGTATTTTTTGGCGTATAGAGATATGTTTATCAATAATCTGGTTACTATAGTACAGGCTCTGTCTTGTTTAGGATGAGGCGGCCGTGTGTGAGTTAGTTTTGTTATTATAGGAAGAAAGAAAAAAAAACTTTATGCTGCGACATTCAAGATACATAATGGAATTTTATGACATTTAAGCGTTAGACGGAACTTTAAAGCTCTCGACCCTTATTTAAATCGCTATTAATTTCAAATTGAAATTTATATGTTACAGTAATCCCCTGATGACAGTGTGCAATAAAACATAATATAAAAACAAATCACATATTCCACCATCAAAATGTCTAGAGAATAACATAAAAAATAATACCTGGCCACTATTAAACCTTCAGTGGCGTTCCTAATTGCCGTTTTTTGCTCGAAAATAAAACATTCTGGCGGAATGGCGTGCTTTTTGCCGAAATACCCGACCTTTGTGTATAGTATTTATGATGTTCATACATGCTCTCGGCTGGTAATAAGTAAAAACTAACAATAACCGCTATAAATGCTGGTGGCGAGACAATGAACGCCCTCGCTATTCACTATAGTTAGATGAAAGTATGTAACTTGCAAACTGTGAATTCTTCAGAAATTCTGCGTCACAAAATTTGTACAACTTTTAAAATAAATGTTATGTTTTGTTATCTGGTCAGGTTTGTGATATCTAAGTTGTCACACATGTATTTGGATTTAGACGGAATTACTACTAGACTTTTTTATGTAGTTTAGTATATTACCTATGTTTTAAGACGGGCCTGTTGGTCTAGTGCTTAGTGCCCCTGACTGCTAAACCGGAGGTCGTGGGTTCGATTCCCACCCAAGACAAATATTGAGTGATGAGACCTCGTGGCGGCCATCGGAGTGGGAGTTCTCTCGCTCGATAGCCTGATTGCGGCGTGCGGAGCGAGAGTGCGTGGAACTCTGCCGTCTCCTTCTGACCGAGTCAGAGGGACCGGGAGAGGTTTAGGACTCTCCCGGCCCGCCAGGCCCGGGAACGGGCCAAGTAACGCAGGCGACTCAGGCGCGGTGGTGCTCCCGAAATTACTTGTCCGGAATTATTTATTATTAACTAGGAGTCCATTGCAATGTTTAACTTGACACCCATGAGATATGTACGAGTCACATAGCTGTTAAGTTTCAAAATAAATAAATAGATTCATACTCCTATTAGTATTCTTTAAACAAGACCTGAATGAGTTATGAACCATGGTTTAACAAAAGTTTCAAGGAAAAAATTACAATGTTCTTGAACAATTAAGCAACCAAATGACGTCACTATCCAACCCTTATAACACCACTTTTTATTACGTTTTTAGTGACGTTGAGATGTAAACGAGATTTATGACGCATACATCAGTTGCATTGTGGTACAATGTGATACAAAATTTTATAAGATAACTGTTTGTCCACTCTGAATAGTTACATCCAGAGAACAGTGAATAAACATTGTTCTGTATTTACATCAAGTTGAAATAGATCCGATGTTCTAATAGTACTTTGTTGATGAATGATCTACATAATTCCTAGGAGTTAGACAACGGTTTGAGGGGGGAAGTGTTCTCCCCTGGGATAGGGCCTGATTAGGCATGGTGTCAATTCGGGGAGGACCTTTAATTTTTTTTTTTTTTTTTTTTTCCGTGCGGAAATCCCCTCGGATACCACCTGTCGGTGGCATGTCGGACTCGAACCGACTAAAACCGCACGCCTTCGCCGGGTACTAATAGCCGGGGAACCAGGTATACCCTAGAAAGGAAGTCCCTGGTGCCCCGACATAATTCGGGGAGGACCTAAAATAACATGGTCCGGGTCCTCCCCAGAGTAGGACACCTGAGGCTGGCCGTCGAGGTGGTTTTTAGTGGAATCACCACATACTCCTGGCTCACAGTCCCCGAGGAGCAGGAGATCCGAAGGGATTTTCCACCCCGTCAACAAAAAAAAAAGGAGTTAGACAACGGTAATGGAAATCGTGGCTCACTAATCTAGGTTAGAGAGCAACGGTTCCATTACCATCACGTGTATGAAGCAATCAGAACATTTCCACAATTATGCTATTCTTTTTATGTATAAAGATGGGTGACCGTTTATTATAGTATGACTCGTATCACACTCGTTCCGTGGGGTGACGGATTAAGAATACGGATTGTCAGATTGTATTCATCCCGTGGGTGTCGTAAGAGCCTACTGAGGGAGCAAACTACGCAGGACAACAGCACAGTAAAGAGAAGGAAGACTAGACACAAACTCTATACCAACCCGTCTGGCCAGCATGGTATAGTAGGCCAAAATCTCCTTTCTAAGTAGAGGCCTATGACCAGCAGTGGCTACTAAAGTGACTACTAAGGCTGTCGATGTGATGTGATGTAATGCTTAGAGATAAAAAAATTATGGAAATAGTAGGAATTGTGCCATAATAGAGTAGTTTTATTACATTACATCACATTACAGCCTTTAATAGTCCATTGCTGGACATAGGCCTCTCCTTAGAAAGGAAGTTATGGCCTACTATACCACGCTGGCCAGACGGGTTAGTATAGGGGCGGCGGCTCTGACCGCCCAGAATAGGGTACGCCTCTGGCGCCCTCAGAGGGTAATGGCGGTCAGAGCCATACGCGGTTACCGCACCGTTTCTACGGAGGTGGCATGCGCGTTGGCCGGAACTCCCCCGTGGGATTTGGAGGCGGAAGTGCTCGCCGAAGTTTATCGGCGAGTGGCTGACTCCCGGGCGGAGAGCGGATTTCGCCCTCCGCCCGAGGATGTGCGCGAGTGGCGCGAAGCCGCTCGCCGAGCCACGAAGGCTCGTTGGCCGTTCCGGCTGGAGACTCCACGCGCTGGCTTCGCCGCCGTGGAGGCTCTCCAGCCGGTCATCGCCGAGTGGGCAGGGCGGCAGCACGGGACCCTTTCCTTCCGGCTGACGCAGGTGCTTTCCGGGCACGGTTGCTTCAGAAAGTACCTGCACACGGTCGCTAGGAGGGAACTGAGTCCCGCCTGCCACCACTGCGACTGCAGTGAGGACTCGGCCCAGCACACGCTGGCGGTCTGCCCAGCATGGGCGGCGCAGCGCCGGGCCCTCACTGCAGTCATCGGAGTGGATCTCTCGCTACCGGCCGTAGTACGCTCCATGGCCGGTAGCGACAGTTGTTTTACCGCGGTCGCAACCTTCTGCGAGGTAGTAATCTCGCGGAAGGAGGCGGCGGAGAGGGCCCGGGAGGACGACCTCCACTCGGACCCGATCCGCCGCCGGCGAACCGGGCGGCGGAGGCCCGCCTATCACAGCCTCATGCCGCCCTGAGTGTGGCCGCGGGTGGACGGGGTTTGTTTCCCCTCCACCCGCATTAGTTTGGCCAGCCGCGAGGGGGCGGCGTCCGCGTGTGCCGGACGTCGCCTAAAGAGAGGAAAAAAATATATTGAGACGGAGCCCGCACCAGGAGCGGGCTGGCGCCAGGAGGGGTCCGGATGTCTTAACAACAGCTGTTCCCGGATCCCTCCTGTTACAGGCGCAGAGTGGCACACCGTGTGGTTTTAGTCGGTCCGAGTCCGACACACCACCCCGCCGCAAACCCCGGAGGGGTGACGGGATTGCCACACGTTAAAAAAAAAAAAAAAAAAACGGTTTGTGTCAAGTTATCCTTCTCTCTGCAGTGCTGTTGTTCTGCTTAGTTTTTATTTTGTGGTTCGTCAGACGCTACTAAATGTTCAGCGGTCCGCTAATAATAAAGCTTGATTACTTTAATTGCGTGATCCAGGATCTTTCAAAATGATTCGAGACTGATTGAAGTATATTAATCATTATCTAAAAGTTTAGGTTGAGACGTATTAACCCTTATGTTAAAGCCTTCTATAATTTGATAACACTTACGTAATAGATAACAAGACGATTGCCACTAATTGAGCACTTTGGTAAGGGTAAAATTAGGAATATTCATTCCTCCATACTTGTATTATAAATGTTATTTGTTTCACACTTTCACGCCTTAACCGCTAAACGGATTTTGAAAATTCTTTCAGCAATGGAAGCTACATTATCAGCAAGTAACATAGACTACTTTTTAACAATAACCGACATACAAGCGAGCGGAGCCGCGGGCAAAAGTATTATATATGTATCTAATTTTAAATATAAGGTAGTGATAAACGAAATATCTTAGATCATTAAAGTAACAACAGTTTAGTCAACAGGGGTGCATAAAAGTGTATAGCGTAAAAACTATGTTTTATCAGAGCATTTTCCATTTGCGCGAAACAGAATGGTGTACGTTGGCTACAAAAGCGGGCCGTTCTCTTGATATAGGATGATTTAGGTGGCGAGTTTCTTTCTTTTTACTTTTTTTATCTTTCCGGGACATTTGGCGGGCGTTCTCCTCCGCGGCTTGCCTCCGCCAAATAATGACGCCACGTCTTGTTATTATATAAAGACATTTATCGATTATTGATATTTTTGTTTGAAAGAATATTTGGATAGTTGAGAAAGGGTTTCAACCATGTTTATCGCATCGTGCGTGCGTGTATTTAAGTAAATATAAAACCTTAAATAATAATTATGACCTCATCACGGCCGTCTGACTCCACACTAAGCATAGCCTGTGTTATGGTAACCAGACTGCTGATAAACATACTTATATGTATATTATTAACACTTGTCCGGGGTATGAACCCACGACCTCTGACTTAGCAGGATAGCTCTTCATTAGATCAGGAAGCCTGTCAAATAAGGTAAATATTCACTCAAACCCTCTTCCCGCTTTTTATTTCATAACTTAAAAAACGGAGGCATGATTAATTTGAATGAAAACTAAAACGATAATTAAGAAAACTTACTAAAGACCATTAAAAGTGGAGTGCATTAAAGAGATATAATTAAAGTGGACGCCATCGCGCCATCACAGTCCAAATGTTCTAAAACATTATTCGAGCGACCAAGAATATCCAAGAATATTACATTAAAATCAAGAGCACGCTAAGTAAGTGCATTTCCGAGGCGAATAGTAAACTACCGCGAAGTCCCGCGAACTTCCATCTGCGAGAGACGGAACACGGGTTCCATCGCTGAGAGCCAGATGCAAGTCCCGCTGGCGTTTCGAACCGACCGACACAATGAACCAAATGGTGTGTAGAGAAAAATGTTAAACTAGGGTTGCTACCTTCAAGTTTTGTTTTTTTTTTTATCTTTAAAAAGACAACTCCCGCATTAGGAATATATCATGTGTCGCGGGGGAATTAACAAACATACATGAAACGGATACAAAGAACACCCAGACACAGAACAACAATTTGTGGATCACACAAAGTGTCGTCCCATTGTGGGGTTAGAACCCACAACACTCGGCGCAGTAGGAAGCGGCGTGGCGACCGCTTAAACCACTACGCCATCCGTGCAGTCGTGCATTGATTGTTGTATTACTGAAGTGGAACACATGAGATATGTTGATTATAAATACTAGCAAAACTATTAATGTTATTAGCGGGCCTGTTGGTGTAGTGGTTCGTGATTCTGACTGGTAGACATTTGGTTCGATTTCCACCCAGGAAAAATAATTGTGATCTACGATCATTTCTTCTGCATCTGGGTTTATTTTATCTATAATTTGTATTTTTTTTAAACGCTTTTTATTAGCTTCACCTGTATGTTTGTTTGTTTGTAACCGACTCCTTTAGGCGTTATTTTGACTGAGTTTAAACGGTCAGAATTCGTTCAAACATACATGGTATACAGATAGATATATCGAGGACCGATGACAATACACTAATTTAGAATAAAAAATAAAAATAAATAATTTTAAAAATAATAAAAAATAATAATAGTTTAAAAAACATGCTTTTTTATAGAAAACTAGAAAATACATAATACATAAAAATAGAAAATACATTTTAATCAATTTGAAAAAAGCGTGGTGTGCCTTTTACTATTGACAACAGACACCCAACGCTTTTTTTTCAAATTTATTTAAAAAAATTATATGTATTTATATAATGACCTATGTTTATCACCATAGTACAGGTCTGGGATCAGAAGACCATGTGTGAGATGTATGAGTTTATATTATTATTTGAAATAAACATTCGGAGAGAAGATGAGATGACATGAGAAATTCTGCGTTTGTGGAACCTAACCTAATTATAAGCCTATACTAAAAAATAACGAAACAAAATTGCAATATTTCTCTAACATGGATAAGTTAACTGCCAAACCCTTCCTATATGGAAGTCATCCAGAAAATGTGTATGTTTGTAGATTATTCAATGGGCTGATAATATATTCTGTCATCATCAGCTATCTGTGTCAGCTATCTACAGCCTTCCTGACTTCACGGGCACTCTTTTATATCTGAAAACATTTAAAAAAAAACTTTAATCTTCGTCCTTTCCAAATAACTCAAGAATAGAAAAATACAATTCCACTTAAGTGGCAGCCCTGAGTATAGTCTGTAACAACAAGTACGAGGTGAATTAAAATAAATCGAATCGACATTGAATAGTTGCCTTCAGCGCTCGTAATGGTTCCCGCTCTCTTCACTTACAACAAATTATATACCCTAGGTACAGTCTGCAGCAAAAATCACTTAATGCACCACATTTTTTCAGTTATAACGTTATGTTGAATGTAGCAGTTAAAAGCTGTGCATGTTTTGTGATGTCTTTAACCATTAATCACAAAATACTTACTTACTTACCTATGCACTGCAATGGGGAAGAGGATCAATCTTCCTGTTCTCAAACAAAAAACCTACTTGGCAAATAAATATTACGCAAAGAAAAGATTACGCTAGCAATGCGGCGGTAATTACAGTACTTTTTTATTGTAGTTGATTCAACTATGAATTCTAATATCAGTGTCAAGTTATTCAAACCTTTGTTGTAGACATAAGATAAACCATATACTGAAATTGTACTTTTATCAGTTAATGCTATAGGTACAACATAAATTCATTAAGTTTATTGTCAAGACGTTTACATATTATTAAAGTATCGACTTCATTTTATCTTATAAACAATGTAACAAAAAAAAAATATAAAAGAAAGCAAGTCGAGTAAAAATGTCCTATGAGGTTCCGGTCTATTTAACCAGGTAGGATCTTGTTATTGAAATAGCTAACTAACTAAAGAGCTAACTTATTATTTAACTCCTTGCAAAACAAAAAATTATTGATATTTTATGTTAGTCTTTTTAGTAATTTTCTCTCTGAGTATTTATTCTAAACATCAATTAACCCAACTATTGCTAAATTTAAATAAGAAGATTTTTGTTTGACTTCACCAATTTTGCCGCTGACTGTACTGTTTTCATTTAGTCCATCTAGAGATTATGGTGCACTAGGGACATGTCCCGTTGTCATCGGCCATTGCCTATTATAACTTACATTCTATTCTACTTTGACTTAGTTATCTCTAGTTTAATGGAACAAAGTTTAGAAGACCTTCCCCTCCTTCTTCGTTCTCTCCTCCCCGTTGTTTTTTTTTTTTCTAAATAAAAAGGTGCAAAAGGATAGAGTGGTCACCTGATGGTAAGTAACTATCAACGTTCATCACAACTCAAGAGGCACAAATGTGTTGCCGCTCTTTGAGCCGCCCCCCCTCCAAAGTCCGTCTCCCAACACAGTCACCCAGAGTCCCCCCCTCCACAGATCCCCCCTCCACAGAGTACCACTACCAACATAGTCCCCAACCAGAGACGGGGTGTCTCCAGAGTGTCCTCCCCCAGAGTCGGCTCCGGTAACCTCAGTAATTCACTGAAAAGCAACGAAAAATTGCTTAACACCGGTTTTCCGTAAGGCCGTGGTAACGATCTAGTCGAGTCCTGTCCATTTGTGACGTAGAATATCATATCTGGTCGAGCCCTTCTGACGTAGAGTATCAGGTCAGGTATATTAATACTCCTTTCTATATCTTTATCACCGCTTAAACATTGTGTTTAACTTCAAATGTTCATATAAAATACAGTGTACTGTTGTCCAAATTGTATCATGGAAGGTTCAGAGCATTGTTCCTACGGAGCTAAAATATACGACTGGAGCTATGTGACCAGCCATTAAATAGAACTTTGTAACCTAAGCAACGTTGTAAGATAGAACGCCAAAGGTTTATCAAATTAAGACTAGATTAAATTATCTTCAGGCGAGTTTGAAGTTTTCAGAATTATTATAACAAATCATTACATTAACAGGGAATAAAAACAATTAAGAAACATTTTTCAAGTTTTCTTTCTACACAAACAATGGAGTATTAGAATTAATAGAATAAAAACTTTTGTGTTTGGTATTTCACAATGTAACTAATGTCTGACAACTATAAGACTGTTTTTTTTCTGTGCGGAAATACCCTCGGATACCACCCACCGGTGGTTATGTCGGACTCTAACCGTCTAACGCCATCTGAGGTTCCAGTAGCCAGGGAGCCCTAGAAAGGAAACCCCTGTAACCCATGCCATCTACGGCATGTAGATGACCCCCTCGTAAGTGAGAACCACGGTGTTCCCATTCTATAAACTTAAGGGCACACAAACAGATAGCCTCATCCGTCACCCCCAGACCTGCAGACAGACTTATGGAGGATGGAGGTTGTTCTACACTCAGCGCAGTTTGAAGCGGCGAGGTCACCGCTTAAACCACTACGCCATCCGTTGAAAAATAAATTTAATCATTTTGATACTGTTTTTTAATCAACGTAAAAATACACGACGTAACGATAGCGAATGATGACGTCATGAACACTGATTAATTTCGTGGAAACTGGTATGAGATCAGAATTGACTTTTAATTTAATAGGAACCAACAATTTTGACGTTTAATAAAGGGCAACTGATTTGACATGACAGTCAAACTTTAGTTTTGTCAAACTTCTAGACTTGTTATGACAGTTTTAAATTAGTATAAGACAGATTACCATTATCTTGGTTTGGAAATACGGATTAAACGATTTGGGAATACGATACTCCCTTGTGTTAATTTTTTTTTTACTTGCCGCCATTTTGATTCGTAAAAATAAAGTTATATAGATAATATAAATACGTTTCGTCTCGTAATAAGATACTAGAAGTTTCATAGACGCTTGACTTTGTCGCCGCAATGGTGTGTAGACGAACACCACTTATAGAAATTCACACCTAAGGTTGGTAAGGTTGCGGCTCGCCGTCACCAATCACTTTCAGGGCTACTGCACATCTTGCGATGTCCCTCCATTTCTGCCGGTTTTCTGCATTGCGAGCTCATGTACTTCAGTCGATTTGGTCATGGCTTTAATTACGTCTATCCAGCGGTCTGGGAACCGACGCCGTGGTCCATTGTGATAATTATAGGGGCATTTAATTGTTTATATAACACAAAGTTCATAGTAATTCCTTCAGAATCGTAGCATAGCGATATCAAGAATCAATATCTTCCAAAATACACAAAAAAATATCTGCAATGCGTTCGAAAACCAGACACAAATGCAATAATTTGGGGAGCGTTCCGAAACACGTCGGCACTAGAGTCAAGACAAGGATCATATTTCGAACTCAAAAGTCAATAAGTGGTGCTGCGAGCGCTGTGAACATGTGTATTATTGTGTACTGCTGGGTACTGTTGTGTGTTATTGTGCATTGTGCATTTGTGCCAGCTGACCGCTTCGTGAGCTGATATTACACTGGATACGCTTTGTGAATGTACTGTGCAATCGTACATATTGATGAAATATACAATAGAAATTGGTCTTTCCGTAGATATGTATAAGATCGGATATGTATTAGATCGATTCTGGTCTAGTTATTGAAAAATTTATGACCACCTTTATCATTACTTCGTTCACTTACGTATCACTGTTGTTCTAGTGGTTAGTGACGTGGGTTTAATTTCCACCCAGGACTAATAATTGTGTGATGAGCACTATTATTTGTTCTGTGTCTGGGTATACTTTATCTATAATATGTATGTATTAAGAAATATATAAGTATGTCCAACAGCAGTCTGGTTACCATAGTACAGGCTCTGCCGAGTTTGGGATCAGACGACCTTGTGTGAAATTTGTGAAAATATGTGTAAATGTAAATTTTTCCTCATGTTCCTCATTATACAAATAGCCTTACAAATATAGCTTTCTATAGCACTATATATGTATATCGCCCTTCGGTAAAATAAAGGCATTATAGCACTTTTTGTAATGTTACAAAAGAGACATTTTAAATTATTTGTATATGTTTTTATTTCGTATAAATAGTAATAAAATGTGTGATTTAATATTTAAATACGCCTCTGTTCGCCTCTACTGAGATAAAAATACACAAGACGTGAGTATATTATTGTATATACATATATAGAATAGCATCTGCCTGTACCAAGTATAGACAGAACAGCTACGTAGTGCGAGCGAGCCGCAATTTTAATAACCTTTGCAAACAGTACGACGTCGATAGTTTTTGCACTAAACCTCAGTCAAGAGTTATTTAAGTCAGACCTTTTTTGGTAGTGATTAATGTATGTGTATATTTTTTTAATAGTTTTTCGTATATTTGCGATTTAACATTTTTATTTATTTATTCTTACGTACACGATATAAACATTTATATAAAAAATACATTAAGGAATAGTGGGCACAGAGGCGAGCTTAACCCATAATTGAGTTCTCTTCCAGCAAACCCAAGAGTGAAGAGAGGATAGCACAACAAGAGAGAGTCGTGTATACAGAGTAAATTTAAGAAAATATAGAGAAATAGAAATATAAACGAAATAACCGAATATCATGTAAATAAACCATATTATAACACAGTTTTTATGTTAGTATTATTATTTTTTCTTATTAGTTTTAATATGTATTATTTATTAAGAAAGCGTAAGCAGTATAAACCATGTCTGTCCATACACTTACTCATAATGTTGTCTACAAGTGGAAACTTGTTATTGGCTGACACATTGTTATATCATTTACTTAAATGTTATTTTAGCTGTAAGTCTTCAAAGATCGTTAAATAAATAAATAAATATTGCCAAACGAATGAAGTGACTCGTAAAAGCTGGTTGTGTGATCCCTAGAGAAACCGTAGACGTGTTTATATTAGAAAGACTTAATATTTACGTTGCAAATATGATATTTGTATATACAAGTACGACACGATCGGTATACAAACAACGTGGACACCAGGGGGCGCCGCTGGCCTGACTTTCACAAACTTTTATTTGTACACTGTCACTAGAGGGAGTTAACTTTGGGTTATTTTGTTAGAGGAAATATTGTGTGATATCTTGGAAACTTCTTAACCAATCGTGGATCGCTTGGGGAGAAGTCACGATCATGGATTATGTCAGGAAGCATTCCTACAGATACTTAACTTTCTTTTATAGGAGCTCGGAAGTGAAGAAGCGCTCCGTGTGCTCCATAGTGCATTTCTATAACTATAAATAGTGTGGTTTCTTCCCGTGAAGTTGATAAACACTATACAGCTCGCTATCGTCATCAGCTTATAGCCGTCCACTGCTGAACGAAGTCCTCCTAGGAGCGTCAACTATCCCGGTCTGGGGCAGTTCTCATGTATCCGCTTTCCAGTTGCTGCGCGTGCTGCAGGGCGCCCAATACTACGTTTGCCAAACTGCGGCCTCCACTCTAACGGCTCCAGTGCTCATCAGTCCGACCACTTCCACAATGGAAGTGTTTGGTGTAGTAAAGAACTTTTCAGACACAACCAAACTAGAACGACTTTTAGTATTTGATTCGGGTGTATAATATCTCCCTTTGATTCTGTAGGTTTAAGAATCGATATTCGTGCAGTACTATTTATGTTCGTGCATAATAAAAAGCGTTGACTTACAAATTACAATGTAAATTTTAATGTAATTTTCTGTGTGGTGACGGATTAAAAATACGGAATGTCACAACCCCTGTTCATCCCTTGGGTTTCGTAAGAGACGACTAAGGGAGCAAACTGCGCAGGACAACAGCACTGCAAAGAGAAGGAAAACTTGAAACAAACCCTATACCAACCCGTCTGGCCAGCGTGGTATAGTAGCCCAAAACCTTCTTTCTAAGGATAGGCCTATATCCAGCAGGGGACTCTTAAAGGCAGTTGATGATAATGATGATGACTTACAAATAAAATGAGTTGACTTAACTAAATTTATTAATCTATCCTTGTTTCGCTTGATATATGTACTTTAACGATATTAACTCTTAAATCGGTAGGTACGGTGTCTCCCAGCACACGTTAGTTATAAAAAAGTATATACTACTTAGTTTTGACAGTGTTAGTAATTTAACATTCAGAATGATTGAAGATGTCTTAAAGTTTAGTGAGAAAATACATTGAGCTGTCAATCCTGATATCTATTAGTAAAAGTCAAAATGATGTTTAGGCGGCAACATGTTGCTCTGGCTCGGGTAAGTTTTTATTGTATATCCTTCAAACTTTGCACTAACCAACTTTTATTTGCGTTGTATATTAAGAGTGTAAATATCAAACAATTGATTATAATAAAATTTGTTATCTTTTTATTAAAATTAAAAACATTATGGTATATAATTTGTGTATGTACCCCGTGGTTCCCGTAGCCACGTTGACGAAAATTACTTACCTAAAATCAGTACACTTTAACGTGGGAGAGCCATGCTTCAGCACGAATGGGCCAGCTCGAAATCCCCCCTCCCGCTGAGTCGAGCGGGAGGGACTCCAAGGGCAGCAACGCACTTGTGACTTTTTAGTTGCAGGTGTCCATGAGCGGCGGTAGTTACTTATAAATAAAAAGTAATTCTCGTTCACCTCACTGCATTGGATTCTTCTTATTATTACCTTAACATTTTTAACAGAGACGAATACATTGAGGGGACACACATGTCATCGATAAAAATTTACCATTAACGCCCATATTCTTTTTGTTCTTTTTTTTTATTTTTTAAAAAAGACAACTCCCGCATTAGGAATATATCCTGTGTCGCGGGGGACTTTACAAACATACATGAAACGGACACAAAGAACACCCAGACTCAGAACAACAATATTGGATGAAGTGTTTCCATCCCCTTCAACAAACAACTCTGATGCCATTCTTGCATTAATAATCATTGACTTCACCATGATTTGCTACACTTTCGCCTATCACACCTCTTACAAGACGTCAATAAATAATGTATGGTTGCCATACAAGAGAGAAAATAAAACTAAAATATCACTTAAAGATTTTCGATGTGATAGTTATGAAGGTTTGCCTTGAATAATATATATTTGTTTATACAAACATGTCTGTAATCTCAAAGTAATTTATTTTATCAATCTATTAGAACTTTAACATATGAACGTCCTGTAACTAACATAGTCCAGGGACTGTCTGACGCAGAACGACCTCCGTCCTCCATAAGCGCAGGCCTGGGGGTGACAGGTGAGGCCATCTGTCACCCTAGCAGAAGCAGGCCGGGGTGGCGGCGAGCGCGTTGCGAAGCGCGCTCGCTTCCAGGGAGCATAGGGAACATGGGGTTCCCACACGGGGCGGGGGTCGTCTACTTGTCTGTAGATGACCCGAGGTATGTCGGGGCACCAGGGCCGTCCTTTCTAGGGTATACCTGGTTCCCCGGCTATTAGTACCCGGCGAAGGCGTGCGGTTTTAGTCGGTTCGAGTCCGACATGCCACCGACAGGTGGTATCCGAGGGGATTTCCGCACGGAAAAAAAAAAAAAAAAAAAAAAAAAAGCGACTGTCTGAAACAAAGGTCTCACACCTAGCTCAGGCCGTTTACAAAAGAATTTTTAATATTTTGTTTTTAACTCTTTATATTCTATCTTGTTTATGTTAGCTTTAGTAATAAACTTTATATAAGAATCTAACGACAATAAAATGTAAATAATATTCAAAATGTAACCAAGACTTTATTCTGATAAAGAAATATTTTTATTTTCTGTATTTATTTATTTATTTGAGCTGGTAGGATATTCATCATCAACAGCCTTTAATAGTCCACTGCTGGACATAGACCTCTCCTTAGAAAGGAGGTTTTGGCCTACTATACAACGCTGGCCAGACGGGTTGGTATAGGGTTTGTGTCAAGTTTTCCTTCTCTCTGCAGTGCTGGTGATCGGCGTAGTTTTTTTCCCTTAGTCGACTCTTACGACACCCACGGGGATGAATAGGGGTGGTGACACTCCGTATTCTTAATCCGTCACCACACGGTAGGATATTATTGCAGGAAAATTAAGTGTTATAGTGGATATAGACGAGCGGAAAAAAATTCAAAAATCTAAACCTGCAACTAATAGACCTACAAATAGCATTCGCTTTGAAAATTTTGGCCTGTCCGTGTATGGTGACGAATTAATAAAGGGAGTGTCACCATCCCTATTGATCTCGTGAGTGTCCTCAGAGCCGACTAAGGGAGCAAACTATGCAGGACATAAGCACTGCAAAGAGAAGGAAAACTTGAAACAAACCCTATGGCAGCCTGTTTATAGTAGGCCAAAACCTTCTTTCTAAGGTGAGGCCTATGTTCAGCTGTGGACTGCTGGGGCTTTTGATGATAATGTGTAATTTGGGCCACTTCCCTGAAATTAAGGATAAAAAAGCAAGATGTCGGTATAGTAAAGAATGCCTTTTCCATAACAAATGAATATTTTCTTTTCAAGTAAATATTTTTTTTCTAATAAGATTGTTTATTCTTACAAATTGGCAACGTATACCATAGTACCGAGTTAGAGTGTAGAGTTATTGACGCCGTACCCAGTGGTACCCGTCCATTTTCGTGAAAAATTAACATTTTAGTTTTTTCAAGTATTTTTCTTACTATCCAGGGATAATAATAAAATTATTAAATACTTAAAAACAATGCTACAACCAAATACTATATCTTGCCAATTTAAACGTTAAAACAAACATTTGCTAGCTTAGTGTAAAACCAGTTTTAATTTGAACGTCGGATTGCAAATACAAGATTAAGGCATGCATACTTAAAACCGTGAGCCAAGATGGCCGATGTTGCTGGCCGTCGGATCTCGCAGATCTCCAAGTACTCACCACACATTCTCCTGAATTATTCATAGTACAGACTAGTGCCAATTTTGTTGCACTTAATATCGAAGAAACAACTTGTTGCAGAAATAACTTCACTCAACTTTTCTGACATTTATAATGCATACATAGCACGTGTGATTTTATTTAATTCAAGCAGAGTTATTAACACTTTTATGTTTTTTACTTTTATATAATAGGATAGTCCAGTATTCCCCTTTTTATATAACAATACCTCAGTTCGCAGTATTTCGTCTTGAACAAGCACAATTTTATTTCATTTCCCTTAAAAAACAGAGAGAGAGTGAGAACAGTCTGCTCATCATATCCTCTGGGAATGCAGTCTTTGGTATAATGAACGTAATATAATGCTGAATAGCTTACAGGTGACTTCTGGGGCGGTATACTATGGGGATCTTGTGTCAACTAGGGTGAATTTCCGTGCGTTTAGGCGATTCTGCCATACATATTATGGAAATCAAATATAGCTCACGTAGGACCCGTAATATTTTTGTGGCCGTGGTGCTTCCCTGTTTAAAAGGGTGTATGCCCTATTTTACCTAATTTTGTCTCCCGCTTTGCTAAGGAGGGAAGTGGATTTACTGTATTTCCAACTCCTCCAATTTTCTTCTGATTAATTTCTTTGCGGGTTCCAAGACAGTTTAATTTCTTCCTGGGACTTCCCGAGTAACATAACTCGGTGTGTTCATGGGTCACTGCTGTGGATCCTTGGTGTACAGGAGTTACAGTGGTGGGCATGTGGATGGGATTAGTCCCTTCCCTTAAAAAACACTCGACCTTATCGATGCCAAATACCAGAAGGCCAATTCCCGTAATAAGAATTCGTTCAAAATTCAGTTCTAATCTACTTTCGATCTTACAACAAGTTGTGCTATGAACACGATTGAATTATGAAATGCTTATCATCATAAGGAAGAGTCTACATGTTTAGTACTTTCCTCAATCTACGTTTGAGTAAATTTGTGGTACCAAACATCGATATTCACACGACTGCAGTACCCTTATCTGTTATTGACAAGCACGTATAACGCACTCTAAGCGCTTGTTTAAGTTGGGCTACCGAGGAACCCATCACAAAGAATATTACTTCGTTGAGCAAAGCTTATTCTGTAGTATTAATTTTATTATTTACAGTTTACGTTGGGCTACTACTGAATAAACTGAATACTCTGAACCGCATACAACGAAGAGCGACTCAGATCGTCGATAGCCCAAACATCTCCGACCGGCTCGATCCCTTGGCGTTACGTAGAGATGTGGCTTCACTCTGCATTCTCTATCGCATATATCATGGAGAGTGCTCCGAGGAATTGTTCGGACTAATACCAACCACAAATTTCCGCCATCGTTCCACACGCCAAAATTTTCATCCTCATTACCTGAATAGTTGGCGCTCCACTACAATGCGCTTTCTAGACACTTTTTGCCCCGCACAACCAATCTGTGGAACGGGTTATTGTCTGCGGTATTTCCGGACCGATACGACCTTCAAACCTTCAAGGAAAAAAGCGTACTCCTGAGTTACAGTTTTCTCAAAATGGAAATGTCCTATGTTAAAAAAAGCATTCTAAAACTTCGTAGAATCTCTCTTCCTAACTCAAGATGGATATGACAAACCATATTTGATCAGGTCCTATTGAATGCCATGAGTTCTTTTGGAGCAAGATCGAGCCAACCATACTTTAAAATAATCCTAATAAAACACCTGACATTCAATGTTCGTTTTATTTAATGAACGACCCTTCTGGTGGCAAATTATAACTAGTACCCCAACACCTGCTTTGGCCAGTCTTGTAATACGTCCGATGCTAAAAGTTTCCCCCAAAAGAACGACTAGAGAGTTCTAGTAATTTCTAACTGCAGTCTTCCGCAGGGTGGAGGTTTCTCAAGTCTATTTAGAATAGAAATACGCCTAATATCATCCAGAAATATTTTTCTGGATAGTAGAAATATCTATTTATTTAATTATTTTTTTTAACATATAATCATTATCTCATAGGTTAGTAGGTAGTTAATTTTACCACAATTTACAATTTACACACTGATCAAAGAGAATTCTAATCCTGATAATAAGATTACGCATCTCTATTTTCCACAATGATTATTATAAATCATTTTAGATCAAACTAGCTGATCCACGCAAGATTAAAATTAATAAATTACACTCTTAAAAACTCTCTTAAACACTCTCTTAAACTTAAACACTCTTACACTCTTAAAAATAATAATTTTTCCCAGTTGTTACAACTTTTTTCATCAATTCTTCCCTCATATATGAATCATTAGTTCCTGAGATTAGCGCGTTTAACTAAACTAATAAAATTTTCACCTTTACTATATTAGTATAGATATACAATTAACTAAAAACGTAATTAGAATGATAATCATTTATAGTTTAATAGCAATACAATCAAAATTTATTCTCCCGGGTCCATCAAATTAGGATCGGAGATAGCTCATTTAATGTACGACTAATTTACGACCTACAGTTAACGCCACCTCTTGGTTCTGAATACCACTAAAGCAAAGATTACTCATTTATTAACAGAATTACAGGCTACATTTAATTAACTAGAGCTTGGGTTGTCCAATCCGGTAATCTAATCTTAATTTGTACATAAGCTAATACAAAGATGTTTGATTGATAATAATAATAATAATAATAATAATCATTTATTTGCATGAATATGAGTACAGGGTTGGACAATTCAATTAACAAAGGTTCATCATATCCTGCCGGGTAGGCGTGCAAAACTTTTCGTCAGAAAACTGATACCTACAGACATTGCAATACATAAATTAATGACAATCAGTTTTTATTGGTCAAATATCAGGCAATTACAATAACAATAATTAAGTGGTCAAATAAATGTGTTAAGTCAAATTATTGATAATATGGAAATGTCACCGTCAAAGCACACTAGTATCACGGTCATTTAAAAACTCATCAATCGTGTAAAAACATTTATTAATGAGATATTTTTTAAAGTGAACTTTAAATAAATGTAGATGGAGTTCTCTTATGGCCCCAGGTATTCTGTTGTAAATTCTAGGTGCCATGCAAAAAATACTCTTGCTCATTAGTGCAGTTTGAGCCTTTCGCATGCATAACCTATCATTATCTCGTCTGTTCCGTATCGTTTTGTCTTGAAGACGTTTAAATATATTAGGATTAGACTTAACGAAGACTGCTGTTTCAAATATATAAAGTGCCGGCACAGTCAAGATACTGTTGTCTCTAAAAAAATGGTCTACAGCTGTCAAGTGTTTGTAGTCCAAACATCGCTCTTATTACTCTTTTTTGAGATTTAAAGACGAGTTCTCTATTCGTTGAGTTACCCCAAAATATAATGCCAAATCTTAAGATTGATCCTACCATACCGTGATACGCTGTTAGTAGAGCATGTTTATTTAAAACCGGAGCCAGTTTGAATAGGGCATATGACGCAGAACTGATTCGCTTGGAGAGTTCTTCCGTATGAACTTTCCAATTTAAGCGTTTATCTATTGTGAGCCCTAGGAATTTAGTTGTAGTTGATCTCATTATAAAGATAGCTCTTTCCGTACCTACGACCTGCTTAGTTGATTTAGTGTAGTACGATAAATGATTGCAATTTCTAAGGAGAGGCCTATGTCCAGCAGTGGACTATTAAAGGCTGTTGATGTGTGATGTGACTGACCTTCGAAGAACTTAGATCTAATAGTAAGGCCACTCTGTTTTGTTGTGTGCAAGAATATTTCGATATATGTCAGACAAGAATAAAAAGAAAAAAAGTCCCATTAGCCATAATAAACCAGCCTCTCGCTGATAATGAAAGGAGATTAAGATAAAAGGAAACTGATCTGCAAAATTATAGAATTATCTGCAAACCACTACGATCGCTTGTCTGTCTAACTAATAATGGGATAGACTACTGGAAACATAAAACTGTAATTTTAGTCTGTTTAAATTCCAACACACCTAGATCCTAGATCTCTTTTCGGGTTTCTGCCCTTCCCGAAAGAGAAAAGAAGATCTTACATGAGATAGAGGTAGGAAATGATTTTAATTTAACTCCTTAGATAAAAATTCTATATAAAAACCATTTATGTTAATAGTTCCCTTAAAATTAACTGAAAGATGAACAGTTTAGCGCAGGAGTTAATCCAGTGCGGTCGGCCGCCAATGAATTATTTATACACAAAACAAACATTTATTTGGATTTGCAACATTCCAATATGATCCGTATCTCGATGGAATAAGAGTTGTGATAATCGAAAAAGAACATTTATCATGTATCAAAGTTGAACCGAAAAACATTATTATGCGGGTTGAAAGTGGACTGTATCTTTTATGGTGAAAAAAATATAATAGGTTAACGGAAAAAATCCTGTTCGAATCGTCAATCTCAACTTATTTTTTATATGAAAATGATTGAATAATATATTGTAATATCCGTGTCCGTGTGGTGACGGATTAAGAATACAGAGCCTCACCAACCCCTATTCATTCCGTGGGTGTAAGAGCCGACTAAGCGAAAAAACTACGCATAACGACGTGAGGTTACCGGAGCCTAAATCCCCCCTCCGCCGACCCGAGCGGGAGTAACTCACTTGTGACTTTTGAGTTGCAGGTGTCCATGGGCGGCGGTAGTTACTTACCATCAGGTGACCCGTTTGCCTCCTTATACCATAAAAAAAACTGATAGGTCCAAAAAAGTCACCAGAGAGGTAAAGAGTCAGTCGAGTTATTACGAGATTCTTTAATAAAGTTTATTAACCTTTTTAAAAATTTCTGAGATAAAACCAAATTATAAAATGACTGAGTGGAAACATTAGTTCTGCGATATTACGATTAAACGTGTGTGAAAAAATATGTTTCTTATATAACAGTATAAAGGAATACCAATATTAATTTTTATTAAGTACCTTTTTCTGGTTATTGGGACAAGTTTAAATAAAATGTATCAAATTCTTCTACAAATAGGTGTATTACTGATAAACCCAGGTCCGTGCCATTGTCTTATTGTACGAACTCATAATCATGTTGTTTAAAGCTGTTTTTAAGAAAGATAAACCAGATGTCCTTTCTAAATAAATAATAATAAATATTAATAAAAAACTTATTTAAAGTAAAAGATTTACCTAATTTAATATAGAATAAATAGATACTATTTTTATTTTAAATAGATACTCTATATTTTGCTAAACGCAGATATAGATAGAAGGGTTTCTGTTTCCTATTTAACTTGGTCTGTAATATTTAAAAAAGCCTACTCAATCATCATCAAAAGTCTATAATAGTCCACTGCTGGACGAGGCCTCTCTTGGCCCTTTGGGGCTACTATACCACGCTGGCCAGACGGGTTGGTATAGGGTTTGTTCCAAGTTTTCCTTCTCCTAGCAGTGCTGTTGTCCTGCTTAGTTTTAATAATTCATTAAACTAGCCTAACTATATTCAGCGGGTTTACGCCACGGTGCGAATCACCCACCTTGGTGGCACCTTGGTGTAAATTGACGTATGTCTTTATTGTAAGTGGGCGACTCGCATTGTGGTGCGAACCACAGACCTACTCTTTTTGTCACTAACCATTAGGCCCAAAGTCCCGACGAAAACAGCACGTAATTTTTTATTTGCTAAAAATAGGCCCATCAGCGACATGTGTGATTCGCACCATGGTGTAAACAGCTCGTGGTGTCAAGTAACGAAGTACATTACTCAGCGGCCTATGCAAAACGGATCGTTCTAATACATAAAACACATGTTCTGTGTTCACAATTAGGTACTATATTGACATGGTGTGAAGTTTGACAAAAGTTATAACCGGTATTAGACACGAATTCCAGTGCGGCTTATCCAGTGCATGGATATAAGATTGGACCTAGTAATAAATTGGTCTGAATGAGACTAGACGGATTAAAACCATAATTTATAAACGTATAATTTATAATCTAGATAATTAATACGTACCTAAATGGATACATGATTATAAATATACGATATCTGTTAATTAAAACGTGAAAAGAAAATTCTTACTCGTTTCGAAATTAATATGGCGCGTTGTCCGTGTGGTGACGGAATAAGAATACAGAGTGTTACCACCCCTATTCATCCCGTGGGTATCGTAAGAGCTAACTACGCAAGAAAACAGCACTGACGATAACTAAACGCTATCACCTAACCAGCGTGGTACAGTAGGCCAAAACCTTCTTTCTAATAAGAGGCCTATGTCCAGCAGTGGACTATTAAAGGCTGTTGATGTGATGATGTGATGTGATTGAACCATATGTTATTTAGCTCACTCATTATTTCTATGTGTAAAATGTTTCAACAAAATGTTCTAATGCTAAAAGTTATGTAGAATCGGCTACGGTCTAGTATACATTATACAATAATATTTTAACCCGCCATGGTCGAAAAGAGAAGTGGTCTATAGAAGAATGACAGTTCAAGATAAAAAAAAGACTTAAATAAATTATAGTTTAAAAAATACAAAAAACATGCTTTTGTAGCCGTACTAAAAGTAGAAATTAATTTTCTATGAGCTCAAAAAGGAAAATCTTTATAATTGATGTAAATATGTTTTATTGAGAGATATTGATAAAAGTTTAGTAATTATATAATAAAAATAATAAAATTCTACCACATTCACACAACGCCATCTAGTCCCAAACTAAGCAGAGCTTGTACTATGGATACTAGATAACTGATATAAATACATATATACTTTTTTTTTGTAAATACATACTTATTATACATAGAAACACCCAGACCAAATCAAACATTAAATGTTCATGCACACAAATGTTTGACTTGAGCGGGAATCGAACCCGCGACCTTTGGAATAGCAGTCCGTTACATAAACCACTACGCCATTCGGTCGTCAGTTTTTTTTGTTTTTCTGTTTTTTTTTCATTTTTCATTCGTTCATTATCATGTTGTTGTTGTTGTTGTTCTAAAAAAAACACATAGTTGAAAATTAGTGTGTGTATATACTTCTGTCATCATCATCTGCCTACCCTTATCGCAATTTTATTTGGGGTTGGCGCAGTAAGTATCATTCTTCCATTCTACTCTATTATTCGTCTTCTCACTGTTTACTCCCTTCCCAGCCATATCCTCACTTACACGGTCCATCTACCTTTTCTTTGGTCTTCCTCTTCTCTTGTACCAACTTCTTGTTCAACTCCCATACCATAAAATTTCTTCGCCACATTTTCCTCATCCCTTCGCATGACATGTCCATACCAAAATAACCCATTACTTCTTCACTTTTCATCCATTGGCGCTGCTACTATGTATATACTTCTGTGTAATAATAATAATAATAATATCTTTATTTTTCAACAAAATAACACTTTTAGCATTGTGTTTGTGTTTGTGTTTGGAACCTCCTTTTAAGCAAACAATGCCTGTGTTAGAACACTCCGCTCTTCCATAAATAAATGTAAATTATACTAATATGTGTCTAAGAGCTGTGTATGTGCGTGTGTGTGTGTGTGTGTGTGTGTGTGTGTGTGTGTTGGTGGGTTTGGGTTAGTTAATGTCTTGTATATATAGTATTAACCAGCTGAGACCCGCGGTGTTACCCGCGTTTGTTGTTATAACCGCGGCCAACGCCGCGGGGCGAAGCTAGTCTAAAAATAGTAGCCTAAGTTACTCCTTATGTCATCAGCTATCTGCCAGTGAAAGTCCCGTCGAAATCGGTCCAGCCGTTCCAGAGATTACCCGGAACAAACAAACAAACAGACAGACAGACAGACAGACAAAAATTGTAAAAAATGATAATTTGGCATATGTACCGTGTAAACATACATATGCATTTAGTAAAAACCGGTTATTTTAATATTACAAACAGACACTCCAATTTTATTTAAGTATTTGTATAGATGTGTAAATATGGATTAGTAAAATGTAGATATGATAAATATTTTATAGGTTAAAACTTTATTTATTGCTCGAACTTCTGTATACCTATCATTAGTTCCTATTTATCTAAGTTTTGAGGCAACATATATAAAAAAAACTGCTAACCTCGTTATTTCTGTAAGTCGGTAAAAATCGGTAAAAAGTCCGTGAAAAATCAATTTGCACAACAAACTACAAAACTAAAAACAACCTATATCCAATTAAACGACGAATTCAATTTTTGCAACCGCCCGAATAGCACCAAAAAATACTATAGATCTGATGCATAGTAACGGAATGTTAAATTTCCGATGGCCCAAAGTTCAATATGAGTGCCAACCGAATTGGCAGGTTCAAAGTTAAACACGACTTCGATTTTTATACTACGTATTCACGACGTTGTAATAAAAAACATACACACATTCCAACAATCCTTGTCTTCTCTCACAATAGTAGTTTTAAAGATCTATACTTATTTCTTTTAAAAAGACAACTCCCGCATTAGGAATATATCCTGTGTCGCGGGGGACTTTAGCGTAGGGTATACTTGGTTCCCCGGCTATTAGTACCCGAGACGGCGCGCGTGCGGTTTTAGTCGGTTCGAGTCCGACATGCCACCGATAGGTATATAGCTCATGTAGGACCCGTTATATTTTGTGGCCGTGGTGCTTCCCTGTTTAAAAGGGTGTATGCCTATTTTACTTCATTTTGTCTCCCGCTTTGCTAAGGAGGGAAGTGGATTTACTGTATTTCCAACTCCTCCAATTTTTCTTCTGATTAATTTCGTTGCGGGTTCCAAGACAGTTTAATTTCTTCCTGGGACTTCCCGAGTGTCATAACTCGGTGTGTTCGTGGGTCACTGCTGTGGATCCTGGTGTACAGGAGTTACAGTGGTGGGCGTGTGGGTGGGATTAGTCCCATGCCACCGATAGGTGATATCCGAGGGGATTTCCGCACGGAAAAAAAAGAAAAAAAAAGGGGGGGACTTTACCGAGATAATCTTCAACCGTCGTCGCGGGATGAAGCTAGTTTAGGTTTAGACCAGACTGTTTAGAGTATGTGTTTTTGTAAAGAAAAACAATACGGGTGTTACTGGACGGATCCTATGATATTTAAAAAACAAAGATTTTGGACAAACCTGTTAATATTGAGGTGGGTCTATAATTAGTGATTATATGTTTATCTCCAGATTTATATATAGGCATGACTACCGCTTTTTGAGTAATTTAGGAAAAACGCCAGTTTTTAAATGTGTGTAAACGGGGGAGCTAGTGGACCTTTAAAGTTCTTAATAACAGTATTGGAAATATTGTCCCATCCTACTGAGCAAACACCCTTCAACTCTGTTATAATATCTAATACTTCATCCACATCGGTGTCTAGTAAAACAAAAGAATTCAATGTTGTCGTAGACAATGTTGTAAGGACATGATTAGAGATAGGGCTATTTGAGAGAACATTGAGATGCTATCGCAATCGGTCAAAATTTCGGGATTCTACTAACACAAATTCAGTGTCAATAGACTGTGGATGTTGTGACAATGGATCATCAATGGTGATATTAACAACATTGCCATTTCTGGAAATTCAAATATATCATTTCCTTACAAATTTAAAATGTACCGTTTACCAAAATATTACAAAGACATCGAAGATATTTGTATCAGTGGCAGTTAAGTGACACGTCATTCAGTTAGTAGAATTCGAAAAGTGCAAAACTTTTCCGACAACAGTCCATCGACAGTCTATTAATACAATAAAGAAATAGCAGAATAGAGAACTGAGATAGATTGTAATCTGAAATAGCATATTTGCAAATTTTTGTAAACAACAAATTGATGTACAAAATCGGCAATAATGAAAGCAAAGCGGCACGACCCTAACCAATTAAAAATATACTAGCATTTGGCCGTGGCTTCGCCCGCGTTTATGTCGGTAATCGCGGTAAAAAGTACTTACGTTACTACGCACTTATGTTACTCACTGATAACGTAGCTTTCCATTGGTGAAAGAATGTTTAAGATCGCTTCAGTGGTTTAGTCGTGAAAGTATAATAATCAAACAAACTAACAACAAAACACATTTACTTTTAATATAAGTATGGATCAACAGAATAGTAAAAATAAAAGTGGAGGTGCAAGCAAATTGGTATTCTATTCCTACGTTAGTAAGAATAGTTATTTGTTTAACCATCTTTGAAGATTGGCACTTTCGCAGAAAACATAAAAGCATGAGACTGTCGGAACCTAATTACGTGAAACTTGTCTAAGAACTTATCCATTAACATATTAAAACGCACCGTTCAACGACACTTTGGGATATAAAGAGCAATGAAAAGCAAGAAATTGGTCTATTTTTGTAGACCTTTATTACATAAAGCTTTTTTGTTTTGTTTATTCGTTTGTTGTTGTCAATACAGTTGGAAGCAATAATCTTTATTCAGCTGTTAATTCTATAGATTTAATGTTTAAGGAAGGAAGTTTTGTGAAATTTAGATATTAGATATCTATCTTTCGAATAATATACTTATTACAAGCTGTCAATATTTGTTCTCTTTAATTTATCCCAGACATTTTTGATACTTATTTTTATAACTTTGACTTACCTAAAACCTTATTCCTATTAGTTCCTATAAGGAATTAGTCAAGGTCGGTTTTCATTTATACATCTCACCCACGAGAGTCTGATAGGATCAGACTCTCGTGGGTAAGATGAGAGATGATCTAGGCAGAGTTAAACCAAACCAAAATTTATTTATTTGTTACATTACGTTACGTTACGAATTAATTGAACGAGTTATTTTTAATTGGTATTTATTTACTAATTATTACGAACTGTAAGTAAATACAACATTAATAATAACACCGATACGACCTTCAAACCTTCAAGAAGAGGGCGTATTCCTTCCTAAAAGGCCGGCAACGCGTTTGTGACTCCTGAGTTGCAGACGTTGATGGGCGGCGATGGTCACTTTCCATCAGGTGACCCGTCTGCTCGTCTGCCCCCTCTGACATAAAAAAAGACATCACACATCTCACACACGGCCGTCTGATCCCAAACTAGACAGAGCCTGTACAATGATAAACATACTTATATATTTCTAAATATATACATATTATAGATAAAGTACACTCAGACACAGTCAGGTGATTCATATGTAGAAAATAAACCATATTTCAAGTCGCAACATCTAAACTAACAGACGAGTTGTAGCTTGTGTAGCGTAGTTTTTACGATGATTTGCGCCTCACCTGACGACTTACGGCTATGTGGCTCCATCTATCGTTGCAACGTGACACTACTGCCAGGAAGCTCTAATGTTCTTTTTGTAACAAATTGTGGACTGTTTTTCAGTTACTGCAGCGAGGATAAGTACATATATTGTGAGTGGAATAGCTTCTAAGTATTATTAGTTTAATGGCTTTCAGAGTAAATAACGTTAACTAAATAACTTGTCTACTGTAAATAGAACAATGGCATAGGTATGTAATCTGTGTTTTACTATAATGTGTGTATCTCTGATATGTGTTTGCGAAATAATATTCCTTAATAATTACTTTTTAGTAGTAAACCGAGCAGGACACTAGAACTGCAAAAAGACGGAAAACTTGACACAAACCCTATACGAACCCGCCTGGCCAGTGTGGTATAGTAGGCCAAAACCTTATTTCTAAGGAGAGGCCTATGTCCAGCAGTGGACTATTAAAGGCTGTTGATGTGTGTGATGTGAGCAGGTTAACATATTGCAAAATTAAGCAATCCTAGCGAGGTCAGTCTATGGATGGGTGACCATTGTTAACACACTGAGATACCTTTGTGCCTCAGAGAGCACGTTAAGCTGTCGGTCACGTTGTCATAACAAGGTCGAAAATAGTCTTTCTACAGAACTTCGACATGGTGTATTACTTAGGTTGTGGAGGTCTGATGGTTCTAGTCTTTCGGCATCAAAAAAATCGAAGATCCCAACATAGTTTGGGCAAAAAACTCGGCGAAGGAAGAAGAATTAACTTTAAAAAAATATTACCGACTTCTGTATACAGTACAGGTGGTAATTAAATTGAAATAGGAAGTGTACAGATATATCCTTCCAAACAATAAAAAATTGTTTAATTGGTTCATGAAAGATGTAGTTCTGAGGTAACAAGCATACAAATAAAAACAACAACATGCCAAATTGAAGTTCTCAATTGCAATTTTTACGTAATTTTCTATGTCAAAAACAAAGTTTATTACCTCATTTGATTCACAAATCACGTTTATGCTTTTTCACCGTTCGTGGGTTACGTGTGCATTACTGGCATTTGACTTAACACCAGTTTCTGTGAGCCGGTGCTATCACCACGGTCGAGCCGACCCATCTCTGCCGAAGCATAGCTCTCCCATGGTTATAAGCTTGCCGTTAAATCATTATTCGAAACACGATTATAATAGTTTTGCAGAGAAAGAAAAACTAATAAAGACACATAAATAATATTTATTTATATGTTTATTTACATATATAATATAAATACCTTAAAAGATTTCTACACCACCCAAAGGTTAGTTGGTAGAGAATCCCCAGGGCATTAAGTCCGCTTTGTGTCGCCCGTGTACACAAGAGCATAGAGATGTAAAATAAAAATAAATAAATAAACACTTTTAAAACAGTTCCCATTTACAAAATACGTTATACACCACAACCTTCTATTCACACCATAAAAACGACTTTACACGAGCTCACCCCACCGTATACTTATTCACGGTGGCAAAACCACATTCTATCCGGCACCTCCGGCAATTCTCCCATAAAAATCCTGTCTACCAAACACGTTATGTTTTGATATCGTTTCCACAGCTAGAAGTGGCGAACTCGTGACAACAAGACTTTGCTTATTTAGGACAATGAACCTCTGTACTGTGTACTGCTCAATCCGATCCGGGCTTAAGTGGCGTTAGAGTGAGGTTCCGGTGCACAAGGGGACAAATAAACGCCACCAAAATGAAGGGGTCGCTGTCGCCTGTTTGATGTTTACTCTGGATAGCTTCTGTATCCTAGATACGTACATTATTGACTATGAAACTAATAGCCTTTTAGTATATTCATTTACCATAGGAACATCTAACAATGATTTAGAAAACTAGATGCAATTAATTATTGACATATCAAAGGAAATATAAATCAATAGTAATCACTGTGTACTATTTCTGACACCCTGCTATGGTCTTTGTACTGTTGTATCTACAAAAATGAAACTGTGTAATTATGACCCCCACGCTACCGGCATAACGCTACTCATTAAGTAACCGGTATCCTCATTACACTAAGTATGCAATCAAACTATGGTACAATATTTATTATTATTATCAGTATTGAACAATCTAATAAATAATTAAATCATTTTATATGTGGTTACTACATTTGTTTTCTTTATATAAATGTGTACTAATAAAATAACTCTTCTATGAAGACTTTTAGTGTGATTGTATGTTTTGTTTACTATGGAACTATCAGTGGTATTAAAAAAATATTCTTGTAAATACTTAATCCAACGTACTTGTTTAATTTGTGACGGGCTTGTTGATATAGTGGTTAATGAATCACCAAACTTAGGACTAATATTTGTGTAATAAGCACGATCATTTGTACTGTGTCTGGAAGTAGTTTTTCTATAAAATTATTATAATACTACCTTTTTCCCGCGGCTCCGCCGTCGGCTGCTTCGTACATCGGTTATCGCGGTAAAAAGTAGTCTATGTTACTCGCTGATAATGTAGCTTTCCATTGGTGAAAGAATTTTTAGAATCCGTGTAGTAGTTTAGGCGTGAAAACGTAACAAACAAACTCACTTTCACAGTAATAATATAAGTGTGGATGTATTTAGAAATATTTAAGCATGTTGATCAATAGTCTGGTTACATACATGGACTGCACGGATGGCGTAGTGGTTTAAGCGGTCGCCACGCCGCTTACTACTACGCTAAGTGCTGTGAGTCCGATCATGGGACTACACTTTGTGTGATCCACAAATTGTTGTTCTGAGTCTGGGTGTTCTTTGTGTCCGTTTCATGTATGTTTGTAAAGTCCCCCGCGACACAGTATATACTTATTCCTAACGCGGGAGTTGGCTTTTGAAAAAAAATTGTACAGGATTTGCCTACTTTGGGTTCGGACTGTCGTGTGTGAGATGTGTAAACTTATTATTTTTAATTAATGTTATTCTATGTTTTGAATTAGGTAACATTATGCCACGATTCATATAAGCAGTCACCATAAACGCAGTTCAAACTGATAGTAATTGCTAGACCTCAATCACCAATAAATGACATCCTTTTAATAGTTTTAATTCGGATCACAATTTAGTTAACCTCTACCACATCTTATTGTCTTGATACACGGAAAACGCACCTTAAGAAAACATGATCTTTTTATAGGACGCCAGACTCCCTACGTTAAACATATACCTTCAAGTATTCCGCGACATAGCTTTGTATTTCTTACTTTTACTTGGTATAAACAAACACTCGTACTATATTCGTTACCAGATAAGCAAAATTGAAAAAGATTTCATTGAAAAGAGAAAACAGATAATAAGAAGATATAACTTGAATATATTTTCTAACATTAAAAATACATATAGCACACTAGCGATCCGCCCGGCTTCGCACAGGTGCAATGTACAGTGGACTAGTAAAGGCGGTTGATGATGATGGTATAAGTATTTCCACAGCTGGTAACACAGCCCTGAAGACGCATAAGAATGACCAAAAAAACTACGGTTAGGTCTTTGCAATAAATTTGTGGCTATCTCCTTTTATGGGCATCGTAAGAGACTACGTAGGGGATTCGATCTTATTAAATGGGTGTAAGTGTAGGTACAGCGTTTCCTACAAAAAAAAGTCGAATAGGGGGCACCTGACTGACTAAGGAGGTATCTGAATCCTTCTGTGTAGTGCCAGGATAATTTGAAAAAAGGGAGCAAAGGAGCCTTTGGTCGTATTTAAATATAGAACGTTTCGTAGTTATTAAGTCTTTACCTATGAAATTGCCTTTTTGTATGCAATAAGTGAAAGTAGTTATTTTTTCAAACTTTTTATTTCTGTTATTCGAAGTAATCACCGATGCAATTGACGCATCTTTGCCAACGCTTTGGCAGTTTATTACTTTTACCGACTATTAGTTTTTCCAAAATTTAGACAACTTTTTATTGGTTAAAAAATTTAATTCCCGAGAGGCAGTACAAAATGCCTTTGAAGAGTTTGTTGCCTCCCGTCCAGCTGATTTTTACAAGAAGGGCATCAATAAACTCGATCGATCGAAGCACAGACATTTCCTCTACATATTGACAAGGAATTGTCACTGTCACTAACTGTCACTGTCACTGAATGACACAAATATCACTCTTACACGTATCTAATTGTGAAAATTTGTTAACAGCCCCCAAAGTCTTTAACTTTACTATAAAAATATAATTAAATTAAATTATCATCCAAAATATTTTGTGATTAACTTGAACGCCAACTTTCTTTGAGCCCAGTTTGAGGAACCAAGTTTAATACGTAAATTTACTCAGATCAATACGGTTGGGCATCATCAAATTTCAACTTTCCTCCAAGTCGGAGAATTTTCGCTTGCCAAGTAAAACTTTTAATAGAAGTAGTCAAACACAACATTATTGGCAATTCGACAGTTCAACGTTAATTGTAGCCAAGGGGCATAAACTCGACGACCGCGCGTTGCTTATTTAGGACAAGCTAAGTTAAACTCACCCACTGAACTTAACTGTTCCTTTTGTCAAACAAACTACATTCATGGCCAACTTATAGGAAATATTATTGAATAGGTTGATTTTCATAATATCGAAGGCAAACGAACAGACTTTTATCCTGGTGGTTACTTTTTTTTAATGTTTATTTTCGCTTCCAAAAGAATACTTTACTAGGTGAATAGAGTAATTGCTCAAGACCGTTGTAGGAGACTGGCATCCGCACTAGTGAACCCTGTCACCCTGTCACCCCCCACATTAATATACTTATATTTATGTCTAAAAAAATAAAATAAACATCATTGCCCAAGCTGACTGACTACCGTTGCTCATGGACACCTACAACTCAAGGGTCACAAGCAGTATCTATCTGTGAATTGCAAAAGAGTGGCCATGAGTTTGTTAGCCCTTTCTTTTCATGAGGCTCAACCCCTTGGAAAGGGGCGGTTGTAGATCAGCACAGGCATATCATAGATTTTGTATGGGTTCGATGTTTGCTAAATTTATTTGCTTACTATTTGACAAAACAGAGATTGGTGCTTTTGTGTGTGTTGATCTATGACTTTAGAGTCTACATAAAAGACGATTTCAAACAATTTTCAAAATTTTATGAAATAAAGAGAGTTTGAGTTTAACAACCCGTTCTTCACAAATTTCATCTTCATTATTCGTTCAAAAGTTCCAAACCATTGCTCGGTAGTTAATTAAACAACAAACGCGGTTAAATGTTTGTGGCAAAAACTGGACGTCCCTGCATTGGTGTGTTTGAGTCCCGCTCGTTTAATTGATTGGCAAACGTTCAACAGGTTCAGACAGGACTAACACAAACTACTCCCATTGTTACGGAAATTAAATTTCTAGAATATTCTGAAACGTTGCAAAAAATAATAACGCTCTTTTTATTTTCCATCATACAATTAGAGAAAAGTTAGTACCTATCATATTTAATACTCCGTGTGGTGACGGATTAAGAATACAGAGTGTCACCACCCCTATGGATCCCG
The DNA here is from genome assembly GCA_902825455.1 of Arctia plantaginis. Lineage (NCBI taxonomy): Eukaryota > Metazoa > Arthropoda > Insecta > Lepidoptera > Erebidae > Arctia > Arctia plantaginis. Next base: position 962,755 of record CADEBD010000288.1, read on the forward strand.
TGGGTGTCGTAAGAGCCGACTAAGGGAGAAAACTACGCAGCACAACAGCGCTGCAGAGAGAAGGAAAACTTGACACAAACCCTATACCAACCCGTCTGGCCAGCGTGGTATAGTAGGCCAAAACCTTCTTTCTAAGGAGAGGCCTATATCCAGCAGTGGACTGTTAAAGGGTGTTGATGTGATATTTAATAGGAAATAAATAAATAATAATAATAAAAATCATTTATTTTATCATCACAGGTAATTTAACAGATAAATAAGACTAACATAGCACTAGATGATTGTGCGCGCGTTCCAGGATTTCTTTCTATTTCTTTTTTTTACAATAGAGAGCAGATTGCACTTATTATAATATGATTATAACAATATTGTTCGCAGACTTAATGCCCAGAGCATTCTCTTCCAGTCAACCTTTGGGTGGTGTAGAAATCATTAGTAGTAAGCGCATATAGGTTAGATTACTATTAGCCTAAAATATACACCACACAACACTACATACTTAGATCTATATACAAATAACGTATATACACATTATCACACGTTAAAGTCACACGACATCTGACAGCACGCGCTATAAGTCAAATTATACACTCATCGGGGTAGGCAGAGTCCTACAGGCCCACATTTAATCAACAATAATGTTTTTCTTTTGTTTAAGACAACTACTGCACTAAGAACATATCCTGTACCGCAGGAGACTTTACAGACGGGCACGCCGTTATTGCGTCGGTAAGACCCGTTATGGAGGATTGGCTCGAGTAGCGTCACGGAACAATCTCATACCGGCTGTCGCAGGTGAAAGGTTGTTTCGGAGATCACCTGCAAGATCCGTAAGGAGCCTACGCCTAAGTGCCACCACTGCGATGGCCAGACCGTGGCACGGCCCTCCACATGTGTGCATAATGCCCGGCGTGGGTGGAGCAGAGGCGTGACCTCGTGGTGGCAATAGAAGTGGGAGTCCTCTCGCTCGGTAATATGCTTGCCACCATGGTACGGAGCGAGAGTGCGTGGAACTTCGTTGTGTCCATCTGCGAGCAAGTTATGCTTGCGATGGAGATGGCGGGACTTGACCGGGAGAGGTTTAGAACTCTCCCGGCCATCCAGGCCCGGGAACGGGCCAGGTACCGTAGACGGTACGTTGGGGGTCAGCAACAGCAGTTTTTGGTCGGTTTGAATCCTACATAATCACCCACCGGTGGGTTATATCCGAGGGGATTTCCGCACTGGAAAAAAAGGGGGACTTTACAGACATACATGAAACGAATACAAAGAACACCCAGACTCAGTACATCAATCTGTGGATCACACAAAGCGTTGTTTCATATGAGGCCGAACCCACAGCGCGCAGTAGAAAGCGGTTCTTAAACCACTACGCCATCCGTGCAGTCCTGTTAGGGTCTACATGTAAAAATTAGTAACAAGTTGAGAGGAAATATAGTTAAGAAGGAATTGCAATTTTAGGAATTTTAAATCCCATTTACGGATGGATTGGGGAATGTAGGCAATAGATCGAACAGGTCATAGTCACATCACATCAACAGCCTTTAATAGTTCACTGCTAAACATAGGACTCTCCTTAGAAAGGAGGTTTTGGCCTACTACACCACGCTGGCCAGACGGGTTGGTATAGGGTTTGTGTCAAGTTTTTATTCTTTTTGCAGTTCTGGTATCCTGCGTTGTTTTGCGCCCTTAGTCACATACTTGAATTTAATTTTGCCCGAGAGTCAGAGCTCTCTACCAAATTTCTAAATCACAAACTGTTATGTATATCTGAAAGAATTTTCTTTATTTTTTCTTAGGAAAGTTTACTGACAAATATTAATACAGACAGCTGAGTAACACTTAAATGACTAATAACAAGCTTCCACATAACATATAAAATCTTCTTATAATCATCTTATAATTAACTACATCAATATTTCCAGAATAGGGGGTGGTGACACTCTGTATTCTTAATCCGTCACCACACGGAACCCGTGGGTGTCGTAAGAGCCGACTAAGAGAACTACCCATGCAGAATACCAGCACTACAAAGAGAAGGAAAACTAAAAGAGAGGCCTATGTCCAGCAGTGGACTATTAAAAGCTCTTGATTTGATGATGAATATTTTCAGTTCATCTGAACAGAAACAGTTAATTTAAAAATACACCAAACTAAAAACTAAATTATAAGCAACACAAAAAAAGAAACAAAATAAAAAAGACAATTAAAACAGATAACATATGTACTAATTAAGTATACCTACCGGTCCTGCCAAAGAAATATTTAGACCCAAATATTTAGAACCAAAATATTTAGTCCAACTGAAAGTTAATCCTTCACTTTTCAGACAGTAGTTTTAGTTTATCTTAAGCCCTTATAGTTGTTTATTAAAACGCCTAAATGTTTCAAAATTTAATTTAATCAATTTTCTAAGAAATTGCTAAACTATACAGCACCCATACAAAAAAGCATGGAAAATTTCAGTTCAGACTTGTAAAACTTGGACCTCGTTGACAAAACACCTTATTAGTGATGTGGCGTATATGTCCGTATCGGTAAATATCCGATAAAACAAAAAAAAACTGTATCTGTAAATTTTTCTTCTTTCTAATTTCTCACGTTTTATTTTGCTAAAACTAAATTTTTAATTATTTTATTTATTAGTCAAAGTTATAATGTAGGTACAATTTGACTAACTTTATGACGAAAGCAAACCCTTAAATCTTTGTTTAAAGTATAATAATATAGTTACTTGCATCCTCCAGGTTTAAATCATGTGTTATTTAGGTACCAACGTCGGGTCAGCCGATTTCAGTGTCACAAGTATTGACATTGACTAATAAAAACTTGAGGTCCGTATTCGTATCCGGATATACATTTTAAACTATCAGGCACATCACTAGTATGTACACATTAGAAAGGCAGGTTGAACGTAAAGAGATAAAGAGTCGAACGTTAGAAAGCTTCGGATTAAAAGAAAAGCTTGAAACTTTTGTACAGTTTTCCGATTACTTAAACCTCGGAGTTTGGAGACGGTTAGCGCTCGCTCTGTGTACTTTGCAACTGTATCATGAATGAGGGAGACGAACGGTTAATGAAAAATGAACCTTAAAGTTGTTGTTGTATTAGTTTCAATTTCAAACTCTTGGATAAACTTTATTGGTTTGTTTTGTTTTTTGTTTTTAATGGTATAGAGGGCAAACGAGTCATCAGGCACAGATCATCTGATAGTAAGTGACTACCTGCAACCCAAGAGTCACAAGTACGTTGCCGCACTCTGACTCCTCAGCCCCCCCCCCCCCTCCATTGGACCAGGGGGGGTAAAGCTCTGGCTCCTTACTCATTTGGTGAAAAGTAACGAAAGATTTGCTTAACACTGGTTTTCGAGGATGAATTTCAATGGTTCTGGGGGACTTACATCCTACGGTGTACCCAAGTCCCTTGTCATAAACTCAAATGTGACGGAAAATCAGACGGTCTATCTTCCTAAGTAATAACAATAAGAATAACATTCTTTTGCAAAGCAAATAGCACGGTTAGCACTGAGGTTAGCCGATGTTGGCGGGTTAGCTTCTGGTTTAACTCCAGTTGCAAATACGTGCAGCCATGTACTATTAACACTTAAAACACAAGATTGCTTCAAAAGCATCCCGAAGTCTTAAATGACCTCATAAACGAATCACAACAAGGTACGAATCATCTTAATTGCGCCACCTTTACCAGTTTTTTCCGTCTGTTCGCGAACAATTATCGAGGACATGGCTTAAGGTGGATCACCGTGTCGCTCAATTTGTTTCAAGTCATGGTAACTTTAAAAGCAAACTGCATTCATTTAATTTAGTCGAGTTACCATTATGCCAATGCTCAAAACCTAACTGTAAACAGTCCGCTCATCATATCCTCTGGAAATATTGTCTTTGCTACAAATGCTTAGAAGATTTTAGCTAAAAATGAAATTTTATATTATTACATGAGCTCAAGGAAATCTCCGATCCCAGAAACACTATTTAGACTAGAGTTAGAAGCTATGATCCCATCGCTGACTCAAACAACAATTCACACGCTCTTTGTGAATTGTACCAATAAAAATCTATTACGCTAGAATCGGGCGGCAAATGATATTTGCTAAGCAAAGCCCGCCCAGCCCTAAGTAAACACACTGCCCAATAGAGCAATAGCTTGCAGTAGTTTCTAAAACAACTTACACTTCGGGCCCCAAGTTGAACACACGCGTTAAATAATAAATATTCAAATAGTTTGTAATAAAGTTACGCGCCCGTTTACGGACTCAAAACTAAATTTAATATTCTAAGGGACTACCTACAAAAGATGTATTTATGCTCCTATACTAATACACGATGTTTTATAAATTGTATAATTTATTCATCTATACGATAAATATAGCCTTCAATCATATGTACCATAGATGTTTGATCGGTGCACGGAAATGCGACAACTAAAGTGTGCTAAAATTTGTTGTATGCACAGTTTTGTTATTATACATTCTGCGCCCTCGCTAACGGTATTACGCTTCAAGTGTGATTCCAAAACACGAAAACTATAATTGAAAGCATAAAAACAATGGAATTAATCTATATATATAAATTTTTATAACCCAGCAATCTCGTGCGCGACCGTCCCGCGGGGTGACAGACAGTGGCGGGGGTGAGGTAGCGCGTCATTCTAGCACACGGCTACACGCGTTTCCCTTCCCCGCTACACCTTGAGCACCTCGTCCCCGCCACCGTCTGTCACCCCGCGGGACGGTCGCGCACGACGTTGATGGACTATAATTCATCTTTATACTATATCCACTATTCTCTAGGTCTAGAGTAATTCAAAATTATATTATCTCAAAAATTTAGTTCTTGGTATTTTAATTAATAATTATGTATATTGTAATACAGAAAAGCACTTTCAAAAAACAATTTGAATCATGAACATTTTCCTTTAAGTTAAGGCTCAACTTGTTGATTAATTTGAACTATAAAATGTACAACTAATTTGCTTATATTAATTAAAAATAAAAGGAATTCATATAAATTAGTTATTAGAGTTTTAAGATTTAGAAATTGTAATTAAAAGTAGTTTTTATGTAAAAGTTATTACTACTTTTATTTAACGCTGCAATCTAATGATTAACGTTAAATAAAAGGTGTAGGGTGTAGGTTTTTTTTTCAAACGAGCAGACGGGTGACCTGATGGAAGGGGCCACGGCCGCCGCTCATGATCGCCTGTAACTCAGGAGTCACAAGTGCGTTGCCAGCCTTTGATAAAGGAGTACGTGTCATATTAATTAAGTGCAATACAGAGTACCTATCTATAAACGAGTATCTATAGTATAGTATATAGTACCAACATAGACATCTCAGTGGAAACAAATGAATGTACTATTTAAAACTGCGCAATATAGTTTTATTTACAATATTTTGTCTGAAATACTATTTACAAAACGCTATAAAATGTAAATAATTTAATTACTATTACATCACACTCTTAATAAGATATGAAGGTAAGATACAGTACATATTACATCATCACATCAACAGCCTTTCATAGTCCACTTCTGGACATAAGCCTCTCCTTAGAAAGGAGGTTTTGGCCTACTATACCACGATGGCCAGACGGGTTGGTATAGGGTTTGTGTCAAGTTTTCCTTCTCTCTGCAGTGCTGTTGTTCTGCGTAGTTTTCTCCCTTAGTCGCCTCTTACGACACCCATGGGATGAATAGGGGTGGTGACACTTTGTATTCTTAATCCGTCACCACACGCCCAGTACATATAGTTACCTGATATTTCGACCGTCAGTCAGTCAGAGGCGGACTGACTAACTGAGTCAGTAATATCTATTACATATGATCGTGTTCAATTTCATACAATTCGTACGTACACCTAATTATTTATAGTAGAAAACGAAACTAAGTTAGTAAGACATGTTTCTAATCGTAGCTGTGCTCATTTTTTAACCCGCAGTGTACACCTCTGCCGATGCCCCGGGGGCACGGAGTGTTGTCTTCTAATATACCTACCGGATCGGATCGGATGACTGCTGTATGGGCGAGCGGGCAAATGTATGGTCTTACAATATTTTTTTTTTGGGTCATCTTCAACACACATGACAAAAACACAAATCACAAACTTCCGGCACTTTTAGTTTTAGTCGAACGATTGCTTTTTGGATTGGCATTTTGCTTTTGGAGACTCATGCTTCTGCGCAAATGGGCGCAATAATATGCCCTAACAAAGAACCGGCGTTAAGTAAGTTCGTCGTTGTCTTTTAACAAGTGTCATCATCAGCCACTTAGATCGATTTTCAGCTTCTAGCATCCAGCTCCTGCCAGCCATCTTGCGCAAATCATCACTCCACTTAGCCTGTGGGCGTCCTACACTACGTTTGCCTAGACGTGGTCTCCACTCAAAAACTCTTTTACCCGAACGATACTTTAGCTTTTCACAGATGTAAATACTGTAAATCTTCCACCACAGAGTAGGATTTCCTCAACTTCAATACATTTTTGTTTATGTTGATTAATTTTCATTTTTTAATCAAAACCTTAACAGGATTTGGATTTCAATATTCTAATTCTCAACCGTTTTCTCTAGAATCCACCATCATTTTAATACTGTACATTAATTATATAGCTCTCTCTAAAAGACTGGAGCTAAAATTTCCTAATTCTAACTAGTAATTTTAGGACGCTTTGGCTTTGATCAAAAGGCAAGCTTAACTAGTTATTGCTAATAGAATCTAAAACATTAAAAGTATCTAAAATGTCATCAACAGCCATTACTAGTCCACTACTGGACATAGGCCTCTCCTTAGAAAGGAGGTTTTGGCCTACTATACCACGCTGGCCAGACGGGTTGATATAGGGTTTGTTTCAAGTTTTCCTTCTCTTTGCAGTGTTGTTGTCATGCGTAGTTTGTCGCCTCTTACGACACCCACGGGATCTAAAATGTGCTCGTCTCTATTTGAAAAGTCAACTATCGCAATAGCTTATAGTTAAGATAAATATTGTTTCACCTGATTTGTATTGGTCACCTGATAGAAAGTGACTACAGCCGCCCATGAGCGTCTGCAACTCAGCGTCTGCAACATCACAAGCGCGTTGCCGGCCTTCGAGGAAGGAGTACGCTCTTTTCTTAAAGGTTTAATCTCGTATCCAGGAGAGGCATGCTTCAACACAAAGGGCAGCTCGGCAACAGGCGTTAGGCAATTATATCGTTGATTGAGGGGGGGGGGGGGGGGGGGGCTCAAAGCACAGTTGTGGCAGTTGCAGACGATGCATGAAGACCCTATTTCGTAAATTTAACAGTAAATCTAGGAATTATTTTATTATATATAGCTACCATTCCCTAAATATTAATTTTAAAACTACTAGATTTACTGTTAAGTACAGTCTGAAAACAGCTTATTAGCAACAACGCGTGAGTAAGTAGTAACCCTAATTTTGTCCTATGTCTAGTAGCAGGTGTCTATGGGCGATGGTAGTCACTTACCATCAAGTGGCTTGTAGTTCGTCAGCTGAGAAATAAGCCTCTTCTTTAACATAAAAACTAATCTTTAAATCATCAATCATCAACAGCCTTTATTAGTTCACTGCTGGACACAGGCCTCTCCTTAGAAAAGAGGTTAAACCTCATGGTATAGTAGGCCAAAACCCTATACCACGCTGGCCAGACGGGTTGCTAAACAGTTTGTTTCAAGTTTTCCTTCTCTTTGCAGTGCTGTTGTCCTGCGTAGTTTACTCCCTTAGTCGGCTCTTACGACACCTACGGGATGAATAGGGGTGGTTACACTCTGTATTCTTAACCCGTCACCACAGGGATAATAAATCCTTAATATTTATTATTAAAACTGTACCTCGTAAATTATTCCTTGTACAAACAAAGAAAATTCTCATTACAACAAAACTCTTTCAAGCGGTTTCCATATTAAAAAAACTTGATAAAAACTATTTGAAAGTACAAATTAAATAACATTTAAGTCCTATTGAAAGTGTGGGCGGGCTAAAAGGGGGCCAAAATAGGGAGGTAGGAAAATGAGAGATTTTTCCTCCCCCGTTTTTCATCGTCACCTCCGGCCATCTGAATATTAATGAATAGAATTAATTGATTGAACGCAGCCATCAATTATTCTGGACATAATTTTATTTGCACAGTGTTAAAAGTTTGACGATCGCGTGCTATGCAGATTAAGGAAAGTTTTTTAATTTCCACCATGATTTTGAGGTTAAGAATTAACAGTTTGACTGCTGACTTTTGGCCTTAAGAGGAGACGTGTCCTGGAATCTTAATTTTGTTTTTGGTAACTGACAGCCACGAATGGACTAAGCATGCACCAATAAACTGTCTGCTGATTTGTCCCAAATAAAACAAAAAAAATTTGTGTTACCAGCCTTTAAGGTGGGAATATGCTCTTTTCTTAAGGGTTGAAAGTCATATCTCTTCAGAAATGCCGCTGGTGACAATTTGTTCTATATTTAGACAAAAAGATTCACGGAGGGGCATAGCGACACCTATAAATTATTCATTGAGATGAATAAACTGTCAACCTTATCATTCTGTGCACTTACAATATTTTAATATGGCAATAACGTCGTTGTGGCCCATCGTTTTTTAACTTCTTATGGCATGGTAAACGGCTTCGTTACGTAACGCGTTACGGTGCCAGTTTATCTGGCTTCCCTTTCTCTCACGCATATGGCATCGGTATGCAGGCTCCTCCTCTCTCACTCTAACCCACAGCGCTAGCCGTATTTCGGACAGACGCTTTACATAAAATTTAAGTAATAACCTAAGCTTTTCTCAAGTTTAAAGTTTAAGCTTTTCAATATTAAATAGTTCAACTTAGATTAGTTTAAGTTATCACTTCTGTCAGGCGTCACGAGACGCACACGTATTTTTACCATAACCTAACTGTAGGTAATTAGGCTAAAAAAAGTATGTCAGTCAAAGTCTCATTATTGCATCAAAAACTATATAATCATAAAACGTATAAATTTCAACTTCACACACAAACTCGGCCAATATCGTGTGAGAGAGATATCCTCTAAGTCCTGAGTACTGGTACTTCGCCTTGTGTACTGTACCCACTCAAGAAGGATGCTAAACACTCGCGCTAGGTGTCAAGTGCTAAGGACAACACGCCCTAACTCCACGAACAGCCTTAATCAACAAACGAAGTAAATGTTTGAACATTAAATTGAATTGGAATTGTTTTGACAATCTGGTTTGTATGGAACCTTGTTTAAAAGAACCACTTGATGGACACTACAATGGATAACAAGGCTAAGCTATCTTTGTGTAGTCATCTCACTTAAAATAACTATTCCAATATAATTATGTATACGTACGGGAATAAAAATTATCAAATAGACCTACATACCAATAAACTGCCTGTCGGTTCGTGCACACTACTAAGTGGCCTAAGTACCTAAGACTGCGACCGTAGCTAATGCAACCTTGTTTCTTCACATAAGTTTAAAAATTAGTATCTTTTAAATAAATAATGTAAAAAAAAGGATAGTGGAATGTGCAAATGGTTTAATGCTTCCATTTAGGAAAAAAACATCGCAATTTATATCAATAGAAAGTGTCGTCGTGCATAATGTAACATACTAAATGATTTATGTTTGTTATTTTATTTGCCACCATTTTACATCATAGACAAGTTCCCTAAAATTATAATTTGCCCATAGACATTTAGATACGCTAATAGCTCTTGCATATCATGTGTGTATCTTAGTAATATTTTTTATTATAACTGTATATGTGTCAGAAGCCGCTCGTTATGGCGGGAACGGCGGCCATTACCGCGCAAACTACTTCTCTAAATAATAGGCTCTACAGAACGATGTCTGTGCCATAAATTATAACACATAATAATGTTATATCGAGTTAACGGTTAGAGGAGGTTTATCTCTCGTTTTATTTCAGCTTACTGTTGTTACGTTGATGACGTTTTGGCAAAGAACTAGTATTCAGAATGTAAATTAATTTTAAGCGTGGGAGAGTTATGCTCCGACACAAATGGGCCGGCTCGACCGGAGTGATTCCATAGCCTCACAGAAAACCACATCTTTCGTTTCTTTTCATCGGGTGAGTAGGTTGCGGACTTTTTTTCAAGTGGGAAAATGATTACATTGAAAAGAAGGATTGACGCGAAGAATGAAAGAAACCAGTCAAATTCTTTGCAATGTTACCAGGAAGTGAAATTATTGATAATGATGAGGTTTATCCTGTTTCTAGATTTCACATATAAATTACTAGCTGACCCGGCAAACGTTGTTTTGTTGTTGTTGTCTAGGAAATATTGAAAATAAAAATTTAGAAGTGGGTCACCCTTGTCATTTAGGGGTATGAAAAATAGATGTTGACCGATTCTCTGACCTCGATGTGCACACAAAATTTCATAAAAATCGGTCCAGCCGTTTCGGAGGAGTATGGTAACTAACATTGTGACACGAGAATTTTATATAAAAGATTATAATAACTACATACGTCATAAAGTTAATATAAGATTTATATCCACCAATGGGTGAGTCTTCTATTGATATCCGGATGGCGTGTTCTTCCGGACGCATCCTGTAGTGATCACCGCTTGATCGTGTACGAATTCATACCAAGGGTTTCACAGGATCCACAAAGGGCTCCCTATAATTTTAGATATAAAACTAAAGGTGCGAACTGGGCTTTGTTTGGTTCACTCTTTGCAACTCATATCAAAGTCTTCAGTCGCAGTAGTTTATCAGCTGAGGAAAGCGCAGAAATACTATCAGAAACTTTTACATACTGCGCTGATGTAACTATTGGTCGCGGACCTATCACTAACACTCGTAGATGTGATTGGTGGAATGATAGATTAGCCGAACTACGTAGAAGCTACCGGAAAGCTCGTAGAAAATTAAACAATATTAAAAAACATAACGTAACAGGAGATTTGTACAACAATGCTCTCATTGCTCTTAGAGTTGCCAGGTCCCACTACAGAGCTGCTGTGGAAAAATCCAAGGGAAACTTAATTCAGAAACTTCTTGATAAACTCGATAGAGAGGGCCCGTGGTCACCTTTGTATCACGAATTTAAGGCAAATAGATCAATCGACCTTGCATACATACAGAACATCAAAATTGATAACAGATATACCACAGGAGTAGAACAAACAGCAGCATATCTTTTAGACTCACTCGTACCTGACGATCGACCGGAAAACGACACTGATCATCACCGACAGATCAGGCAGTGGGCCATCGAACCACCACTGTCTCCAATGTCTGATTTACCATCTTCAGACGAATTTCTCGGTATCATTAGATCCTTGCCGCTAAACAAGGCTTCGGGCGATGATAAAATATCTAACAAAATGATAAAAGAAGCTTGTAAACTTTCGGGTGACACGATTTTCACTGTCTTTAAACGTTGCATTGCTGAAGGAATATTTCCTCGTATATGGCGGTGCGGTAATATTCGTATAATACCAAAAAGTGGCGACAAGCCACCGGATGATCCTAAATCCTACCGACCAATCACATTGTTACCATCGTTAGGAAAGCTTTTAGAACGTCTTGTAGTGCCCCGGCTTCTGCCAGGTGGAGTCAAATTTCATGATAGACAATTTGGATTTACGTTGGCTAAATCGACAACTGACGCTGTTATATCGGTTAGAAAGTTTGTCACAGGGTCAAAATTGCAATACGTGCTGGCTATTTTCTTAGATATATCTGGCGCCTTCGACAACGCATGGTGGCCCATGCTGTTGCTGAAATTAAAATCACGGGGGTGCTTTAAAAATATTTATTCCCTTATCTCTTCGTACTTTTCACAAGGTACAACTAAACTAAGACTTGGTCATCATTCTGTGTCGAAGGCGCTTACAATGGGATGTCCTCAGGGATCGGTGCTAGGTCTATACTTGTGGAATATCGGCTTCGACGATTTTCTTGCGATACCAATACCATCCGGATGTACTCTGAACGCGTATGCTGATGACGGCTTATTACTGGTGGAATCTGATACTAGGGCGGGGCTTGAGAGATTAGCCAATAGATGTTGAACGTAATCGCTTAACTTTTGCACCCAACAAAACCTTCCAGCTACTTTTAAAAGGTAACCTCAAATCACCGCCGAGCATTAGATTTGACAATGTTACTGTAAAAAATAAAACCACAGTGTGTTATCTAGGATTAGTTTTAGAAAGAAACTTTTCATTTATCGAACATATTAAAATAGTTAATGAAAAGTCTAAAAAGAGTTTCTGTGCATTGACAAGGATATCAACTGCGACATGGGGTCTATCATTTAATACATTAAAGATCATATACGGAGCTACTTATTTAGGTTCCATGTGCTATGGTGCACCTGTATGGGCCGATAGAGCGACCGTAGGCGCTGTCCGTCGCAAACTGTTACAAGGCAAACGACTTGCACTGATATTTTTGTGCAAGGCATATAGGACGGTTAGCACTGAGGCTTTGCCGGTGTTGGCGGGTGTGCTTCCAGTCGATCTCGAGGTGCAGAGACGTGCAGCCATGTACTATTCAAGACAAAACATGGAATGCGATTTCTTGGGCGCGCGGGATCGCGGTAAAATTACAAGATTGCTTCAACAGCAGTCCGATGTCTATAATGACCTCATAGACGAATGGCAGCAACGCTGGGACGAATCATCCAAGGGGCGCCATCTTTACCAATTTTTTCCATCTGTTCGCGAACGGTTGTCGAGGACATGGCTTGAGGTGGATCACTGTGTCGCTCAATTTCTTACGGGTCTTTAAGAGCAAGTTGTATTCATTTAAATTAGTCGAGTCACCATTGTGTCAATGCTCAACAGCTAACTCTCATTATGAACAATCTGCTCATCATATCCTCTGGGAATGTAGTCTTTGGTATAATGAACGTAATATAATGCTGAATAGCTTGCAGGTGACATCTGGGGCGGTATACTATGGGGATCTTGTGTCAACTAGGGTGAATTTCCGTGCGTTTAGGCGATTCTGCCATACATATTATAGAAATCAAATATAGCTCATGTAGGACCCGTAATATTTTGTGGCCGTGGTGCTTCCCTGTTTAAAAGGGTATTTTACTTCATTTTGTCTCCCGCTTTGCTAAGGAGGGAAGTGGATTTACTGTATTTCCAACTCCTCCAATTTTCTTCTGATTAATTTCGTTGCGGGTTCCAAGACAGTTTAATTTCTTCCTGGGACTTCCCGAGTGTCATAACTCGGTGTGTTCGTGGGTCACTGCTGTGGATCCTGGTGTACAGGAGTTACAGTGGTGGGCGTGTGGGTGGGATGAGTCCCAATTATATCCACCATCTCTGTATTCTGTGCCATGCTATGCTCAATACATGCCCGAAGCAATCGGTCATTTTCACATTCCAGTCCGCTGTTGGATGCGCCTACAAGCATAACGCGTTTTTCAGTTCAAATAATTTGGTCTTATCACGTACAATGTCTCTGCACCATTTAAATAGTTTATAAAGATTCTTTAACAAACAAAATCAACCCAAAAATAGCGAAATTATGTATTATGTAATTTACGGTTAAAAGTTGATACGTGTGATAATAGATTAAGAATATTCATACCGTGAGTGTCATAAGAACCGACTGGCCAGTGTGGTCTAGTAGGCCAAAACCTCCTTTCTAAGTAGTGGCCTATGTCCAGCAGTGGACTATTCAAAGCTGTTAATGAAGATGATGACGGCTTAAGGTTATGTTCCAATCTGCAGTCTCTTGCTCTTCTAACTAAGAAATATCTTAAAAAGGGTACAAACTTACCGGGTTAAAAACAATTGTGCTACATTTAATATTAAGTAAATAACATTAAACAGTGCAATATTATTTTTAACGTATATACCTAATGAACTGCACAAAGTAAATAACAAAGTACTCTTACTTAGTATATGCTATTTATACCACAAAGATCAATGTACCTTCACTAATGTTACCCCTAATGTTACCATTACAAAATAAATGAAACATCTCAGCGACCACAAAACTAACTGCCCGAAACACGGACCACTGCACACACCTGCCCGTCTCACTAATTACTGCACATTCATATCATTTAAATTATAAATTGAAACTAGCAGTACACAAAGCAGTAAAGGGCTGCACAATTCGACGGTCGTTATTAAACAAAGGCAACATTAGGGAATCTCGGTGCCTCATTGTTGGAGCGGGCAGCCCTAATGTATAAATAGGGTTGTCACAACATACTTTATTCAATCTTGTGACAGCTTAATGCACTCTGGCTGCACCAAATGACAAAAGAGTTATGACATAAGATTTAGCTTTGAGGACACTAACACGACAGAATACACAAAGGAAATTCTTTGTACCGTTCTTTATTAATCAAATATATCACATGGTAATAGATCATATTTAGAATACTAAATGTTTACTAAAACTTCACTAATAGTTTTTAAAAATATATGCTTTAAAGTTCAAAATCAATAAAAGCACGGCTATACAAAACTATAGAGTGCCAGTACATGTTTTGACTTATCTTGTTTATACAATAATGGTTCAAGCTATCATTGCATAAACCATTGCAGCAGCTCTGCCGTGCCAATCCAATAGACTGTAACTCGACTTACAGTGTTTTGCCTTAACAACGCTCAATCAGTTTCTTTACGTCGGTTTAGTACCCCTGATTTAAACTTTTGTTATTCAAAATTGTACTTTAGGGGAGACAATAATCTAAAATATACTGTATTGTATTGAAATTAGGGTTATAACATGGTAAAAAGCGTTCAAAGTCAAGAGTCGTTTTCAAAAGTTACAGTGTGTTGGATTGGCACGCCAGAAAATCGACCATCAGGGGATCTCAAGCCAGCTGTTATGTAGTGATCCAGTTGATATGTGTACTTACTCACTCACTTACTGATTCAATAAATAATCAAGCCCTTCAAAAGCCCGAAAGTTAAAGCTTCTTCTGTTAGAATGCACCGCATAATTTGGCAATCAACTAATAAAAATAATACCGTTACTTGATCAAAATTTTATTGCTATTGAGTTAGACTGTCTACAGGAATATTTACTTATAAATAAATTCATGTCATGTAACGCAATCAAAATATATGCAACAATTTAAAACATATGCTTTCACAACTCGGAGGTAAAACAAAATCTATAATTACTTCACGATCGATCGTGTACTCGTTTACCCGTGTACCATGAAAAGTAGAAGTTAAAATGTAAAGACCACTTCTATTTTTCTTTTATTCTATTCTGTTCTCTGGTCAGAGAAAACATATAATATGGCGTAATATGTTCCCTCTCCCCAATTTCGTCTACCTGGCAGAAAAACTACCTCCAAGAGATAAACTGGCCTGGCCAACCTGAAAGGCGCTTAATAGGCTGCGTACCCAGGTTGGCAGATCTAAGGACAATCTGTCAAGGTGGGAGTTATCGACCCAAGCGCAAATTAATGTGACTATGGTGCATCTCCACAGAACTCCATCTCCACTTGTTAACATGCCCCACGAGCCCAGATTCGTGTACGCTTGACGACTTGTGTCAAGCAAGGCCAAACGCCATTCGCGTCGCCGAGCACTGGGCCAAAATCGTGTAAAGTGTTGCCATCGACAAGATAAGTAAGTATTCCATACTTAGTGCAAAAAGTGCAAGATATCATGCTAGACGAAATAACCCTAAAAAATTATATCTTGATTAATTTTGTAGTAAAATAAAGTAAAATACAACCCATAAATAACGTATCTCACATGCAGTGGCAACCCTAGCAACGTGGAAGCACATAATGAGCATATTACATAAAAGAGCTCACTCCATTCACTGGATAAATTAGATTCTTACAATGAGCGCTCCAGATGTCTTGCCAATAATTATTGTACGTACAATGCAGATAGTACCTTATTGGCGATGTACTGTGGACGGCCTGCTATTTTAATGATAACTTTGGTTATAAAAAACGCCAAATTTTGCACTTGCAAACCTTGATATACGCTGTTTAATGCAAGCACGAATCCCTATTTATGACTATTTTTTTAAAGTGAAAACTTTTTTAGGCGCGTTGGGCATTTTTGAACAACGAATAAAATAATGTATTTTTGGTTTGAGACTGGAACAAACCATTGAATTAGCGACACTGTTACCGTTACCGACACCTCTGTATATATGAAAGTGAAAAGTTTTTAGGATGGTTGGGCATTTTTTTAAATAGGAAAAAACAATTCAACTCGCGGCACTGTTACCGTTACCGACACCCAGTATATAAGTTTTCACTTCTGTCGGCACTTCCGGAGTGCCACGGTTTTTCTTTTATAGTATAGGATGGCAAACTTCCTCCTCAACTATAAATAGGGGTGGTGAAAGTCCGTATTCTTAATCCGTCACCACACACAATACCGTATCATAAAGAGTTATGTTTAAAGCTAGAATGATAAGACTATCTAGTTCAGCAAGGTTCTGCCTCTTCGGAGATAAAGACATAAGTGTATCTATGTCACCATCATCATCATCAACAGCCTTTAGCAGTCCAATGCTGCACATAGGCCTCTCCTTAGAAAGGAAGTTTTGGCCTACTATACCACGATGGCCAGACGGGTTGGTATAGGGTTTGTGTCAAGTTTTCCTTCTCTTTACAGTGCTGTTGTCCTTAGTCAGCTCTTACGACACCCACAGGATAAATAAAGGTGGTGACGCTCCGTATTCTTAATCCGTCGCCATACACAATACCGTATCATAAAGAGTTAGGTTTAAAGTTACAATGATTAGACTATCTAGTTCAGCAAGGAGGTTCTATTTTTTGCACGAAAACCCGCTTCATGATGTACCCATCAAAACGCCATTTGTGTGTAACAGGAATATTTTCACTAACGTTGAACATCATCAATCACAATTTGATATTGATAAAAACGGAGTGGAGTGTCTTGTAGAAAATTCTGTACCAATTATAAAATCAGCGGAGCTTTAACTTGATTGATATTTCTATGAAAATAAGTTGGCCCTTAAAAATGATTAATGAACTTTAAATTCGGGGACACTCGCCCTTTATAGGGAGGTAAGTTTTTCGGTTCCCACGGTGAAGATTTGGAGGATCTGTGAGAAACTTCTTTTGTCCAGTGTGCTGATATGTTTTTTCTTCATAAAAAATCTTTAACGCAAATCTAACAGTATGTAATAGCAGCCCATTTGCTGTCTTATCATCAATATCATCGATCGTGTTGTGGGTTCGAACCCCACATGGGACGACACTTTTTGTGATCCACAAATTGTTGTTCTGAGTCTGGGTGTTCTTTGTGTCCGTGTCATGTATGTTTGTAAAGTCCCCCGCGACACAGGAATGTATTCCTAATGCGGGATTTATCTCTTTTTTTTAAATAATAAAATAAAAATAATAAATAAAAAAGTATAGTGCTCGTGCCTCGGTGGTGCAGTGATAGCATATGCAACTGTTGTGCTGAGGTCTCGGGTTCGAATCCCGAGTCGAACCAAATGTTTGTATGAGCTACCAATATTTGTTTCAGGGTTTTGGTGTTTTCTATGTATAATATGTATGTATTTACAAATAAAAAAGTATATAATATTCTATCAGTCAATCTAGATTTCATAGTACAAGCTCTGCTTAGTTTGAAACTAGCGTTGTGTGTCAGATGTACGAAATATTATCAATATTAAGAAGCACTTGCTACGAGATCTTAAATATCATTTTACGATGGTAAACGTTTAGATATTCGTTTCTTCCTGAATCACTCCAGAACGGCTAAACAGTTCTGGATAAAGTTTGTTACAGAATTCCAATCGAATTCGGTTCGATTGGAAACGGGCGATTTTGTATGGGTTTGATTTTTGTTAAATTTATTTGGTTACTATTTGACAAAACTGAGATTGTTGCTTTTGTGTGTGTTGATCTATGACTTTAGAGTCTACATGGAAGACGATTTCAAACAATTTTGGAAATTTTATGAAATAAAGAAAGTTTGAGTTTGAGTTTGAGTTTGAGTTTGATTATTGTCGAAAATAGCACCGACTATTTTACCCCAAAAAATTGCCTTAAAGGCGAACATTATGATCGAAGCCGCGGCTCAAACCTAATCCTTAATTAAAATATCCAAACTCTAAAACAATAACAACACGAATATAGCAATATCCTCATTTACCAAGAGCTACTATCAGGCTATACCTGCTAATCCTCAACTATGAACCAACCTAAGATGTATACATCTCTGCATCAATGTTATTTCAGTCTCAGGTAAATACCATAGTATCATAATGACGTAACACCTAATACTATTGTTCATCTTACACAATAACGAGATATGTTCGAATATCGAGTACGCTTGCCATCCTAGAATCAATTATTCGTACGTACGCCGTAAATACCACACACTGGTTGTATCATTACTTCGAACGTCGTTCGTCGTTATTTTGGACCAAATAATACTCGCATTGTCGAAACAGATGTTATAACCTGAATCAATCGGCAATGATGCTCACCGGGCACGGTTGCTTCGGTGAGTATCTGAATCGAATCGGACGGGAGGTCACGGCACAATGCCACTACCGTGGGTTCGACAGGGACTCCACCCAGCACACGCTGGAAGACTGCCCTGCATGGTAGTCCGAGCGTCGAATCCTGGTCGGACAGATTACGAAACTTGTCACCACCATTGGTACCATTGGTCGCGGGAGTCCCACACACATCCTCCGTTTCCCCAACGGAGGGTGCGAAAAGCATTCCCCGCGTTAAAATAAAAAAAGGTATAATGGGAATACAGATTAAATGGAGTACTGAATACAGCTAATCTATATCGTCCTCAACTCTGCTCTATACTGCCTAATGCCTGAAATGTAGTGATAAATACAACTGATTACAAACACAAAATACTCAAACCGCATTTAAGATTTATAAACTGATTCCATTTAATTCCCGACAGACCTGTTTGTCTAGTGGTTAGCAATCATGATTACTAAACCAGAGGTCGTGACTTCGATTCTTGCTCTGAACAAATATTTTTTTAGAATTACATATATGTGCTTGTTACCTACGTAAGTTTGACTAACAAAAAATTTGAACTGACTTCAAAGAATACCAATAAAGAGCACTAAGAACCTAGCAGCAATCGCGGTTGATTTGCTGTCATTTTTTTAAGATCCGTTGTCTCCAAAACTCATCATCGGATCTATATGAAATTTCAATGGTACCATTGAGGAACACAAAAACACAAAAAAGAGGAACACGAGGTCTCATAGCATAAACATATATATATGTAGGCTTTTGATATACGGATGACATCTTCAGCATTATTAAAGATCGAAACAAACAAGAAGTAAATCAATAAATACAGCTATAAAATAATACTCTTTGTTTAAGTAATCATATGAATTATCCGAAAACCGGTTTCGAATCTATCATTTTGACCAGTCCAAATAATCTACAGCAACCATCAAAAACTTTTGGAAATAGTGAATTATGACATGCAACTGGAAAGTTTTCTTTCATTCTGTTTGTTAAGTGTAGGTATAGTTTACTTATGTTACAGTACCGACAATAGATTGAATAGTTTTAGGCACATACAGGACATTGAACCGAACGTAACTAATCCTAAAATAAACTTCAAACAAATCTCTCCAGTTCTCAACTAATATAACATCATTTCGAGTCAAATATTCCTACTTGAAGTTCGCATGACTGACAGACGGACAGACGTTGCCACAAAAGGCTTCCGGCTCCTTTGAGTATAGGACCCAGGGACGACAAAAGACATTGTACCGGTTCATAGAGATTTGTTTCTGATGCAGATATGACAAAATATTATTGAATTTTATGGTAGAAAATGTGCTAAAAGAAAATTTTAAAATTTACAAACCTTCGATTTTAGTTTTTACAATTTTGAGACGAAACTACAGTGCGTGTCAAAGAAATGTAGATACACACACCCGAAAAATATATCCCTCTTCATCTGGCGCAGTCTGAAGGCCAACTCTCAAAGTTCGGTCACAATTCTTATTCGGTATTTTCGTAGTAAATTATTAAATATCCGACGTTGCCTGTAATGTGAATATCGTATCGTAACTGAAAATTGAATCGGTAATCTGCTAGTCATAATAATACCATACTATTTTACTACGAAAATACCTTTTATGATAGTTGTGAGATCGAAAGTTGATCGGAACTGAATTGAAACCGAACTGTTATTACGAGAATTGGTCTTCTGTTAATAATGAAAATAAGAATCATTATAAAATCCCAGAGTTGTGATAACCTTTCTTAGCTATACTTATATGTTTTTATGGAATAGGAGGCACACAAGCAAATGGCTCACGTGATTATTTACGCGTGAGGCGCGTGGGCAACCAGTGAGGGAGCAGAGGGCGGCGGAGCGCGCCGGGAGCGACGATTGCGGCAATTGAGGGTGTCATGAGCCCCTCCACTTGACGACTGAGCGGCGCACAAGACACGCGCGTTATTCCGAGACCGAAGCAATTATTTTTTTAATACTACATGTACAGTGTAATAATAAATTAGATTAAAATACAGTTCACTTTAATTTACAACTTCGCTGCAATACTGTAATATCAAATATTGGTCCTTCGAGCCGGATAAGAATTTTTAACTCCAGTGCTTCCCGACCCGGGTATTGCTAACAAAATACACAAACAAACTAGTTAGTATAAAATAGTTGTCTACGCCCACAATTACCCTTAACAAAACTAAATATAAACTCTGTTACGGAAATATTTTAGATACAATTTTCGTTAAATTTTCGTAGATTCCACACTTTTACGGTTCTACTTAGAAGCTATAAGCGCACACGTTCTAGCTGCAAGATCAATATGGAAACGAATTGAAGTGTTGTCAATATTGAAGCATTCGACGTGGGCTAATCTTAGCTGCACTCCCGGTTTTATCTGAACCAAGTCTGAGGAACTTAGTATTTATAGAGCTCTTAGGTGAAAGGTCGTGTTTCCTGTCATTTTTAGAATTCTGCGGTCATAAGATAGCATGTCGTCTCTGTCTGTCTGTGTCGGCTGTCTGTCTAAAGCGTCTTTTTTATTTATAGACTTTTAGTGGCGTCGAACGGAAATCAAATGGGTCTGAGTATTTCTGATTTTGAAAGCTTAACCGAGAGTTTTTACGGTGTAGGTGGCAAACAAACAAGTTGCTCATCTGATGGTATCCATTAAGTGAAAAGTAACGAAAGCCTTACTTAACACCAGTTTTCTGTGAGGCCTTGGTCGAACCGGCCCATTTGTGACGAAGCGTGGTTTTCAAACATTAAAGATTGTACAAAATGATGAAAACGAACGTACAGACAGCACCTCACACATCTTTTGACCTTACCTCAACTCACAGTTAAAGATTTAAAGTTATTCTTAACACCGACATCTTTATAGCAGCCATATTTCTATTTAACACATCGCACAGTAGTAATTCACGTTTGGGTTTCGTTTCAGATGCAACGGTTGCACGTAGATATAATAATTTAATAAACTCTTGACGTGGGATGTGGCTTTTTGTTCGACATTCATTTTACACGTGCAGGGACTATCTCGGGGTGAATCTAATTAAAATATATTAATTGACTTGACTGCACGGATGGCGTAGTGGTTAAGGCGGTCGCCATGCCGCTTCCTACTGCGCTGAGTGTTATGGGTATGGTTATGTATATGGTACGGTTTTAATGAACGAGATGAAGGGACTTGATAGGCAGACGTACTGACAGACAACAAGTTGATCCTAAAAGGGTTCCGTTTACCGTTTTTCCTTTTAAGGTGCGGAACCCTAAAAATGAAAAAAGAGGAATATATCACATGGCATTATTAATATTTGTATGTAGAAGAAACACAGAAAGCTAACATTTTAAAGTATTTACAAATACAGCGTCATTTGCGACCAGGCTGGTATCGCCGTCGACGTACCCTACGCTCGCGATCAGCCCTCTCCCGATCCCCTTCAACGGTTTCTTTCTAGAGTATTACAGCTTTACAGAAAGAGACCACTGCCCCCAAGGCTACCTTACCCGCCAGTATGGCAGAAATAATTGCTGGGTGAAAAAATTATATTAACTTAAGATCTTAGGTCCTACGAAGTAATTCAAAAAGCTATATTTAGGGAGGGAACAATTCGGTTGGGTCACTGACGTAAAATAAATATAAGTTGTCAGATTTGACTATTATGTTATAACGCTCTATAGTCTATATAACTGTAGAAGAATAAGGATTCTTTATTAACCAACACTACATAGAGTGGTACCGGCATTTTTTTCCAAAACATAAACAGAGAACGCCAGCAGCAGCCCCGGCAGGCGACATATAAATTATTTTTATGTTTCCTATACACGCCGCGACAAGCCTGGGGTTTTGTCTTAGTCGCAGAATTAACAGCAGCATGCATGGCCGGCTTTATGCACCATGCACAGTTCCGTTGGAAGCCTGTCGGTTCGCGCCACAACCAAAAATTTCAGCTTATTGCTTAAAATAACAGTACTTCAGCGTCGTTTCGGGTTATAAAACAGCACATAACTGTTGTGTTTCTCCTCTTTGTTTAGTAGAATACATGTAAGTTTGGATGATATATTAGTTATTGATGATGATTATTCAAATCTCTTGAGCCATGAGGTATTCAAACATTAACTGAAAATGTATAAAAATAAAAATGAATAGCCGAAATGTGTGTACGCCCAAAACTTCTGAACGACTGGACTAAATTCGGTAATTCTTTTTTTTTGTGTTCGTTATTGTCAGGACAAGGTTTGTAAGAAATAAAATTAAAAAACAAACAAATTACTAAAAATAAAATAATTGGTTCACTTCTAATTGATTATAATTCAAGTTTTAATAGTTAGTATTAAGAAATACCCTAAAGAATCATATTATCACAAAAACACCAATAAAATACAACATTTAACCTAACAACTTGCGGTGCGTCCTAATAACGTGCAGTAACAGCGATGCGTCCTATAAAAACGAGCTGCATTGCGGGTACTCGATCCGGTTGAGAGCCCTCGGCGCTCACCGAAAGCCCATGCAAGGTTGTCGAGGCCATCTGAGGCCAAAAACCATACATCACACAAAAAAAAAGTGTTCTCGGTCATTCTCGCTCGAGCCGTCGGCCTGTACGGATCTATGTACAACTATTGGTAAGACCTTCGAATACATGTTTAATTGTATTTAATGTTGTATTTATTTATTACCATCGGACCGTGCGAATCTATGTACAACTCTTGGTAAGAACTTGCAATACCCAAGTATAATTAAAAGGTACCGTAACTGTTACATGTTACGTGCTTAATGACAAAAAATGAAAAAATACCTTCCGTTAACAGTACGACCATGTAGTGAAATAAAATTGTAAAAGAAAAAATAATCGATCTTAAGCTATCGAGTAATGTACAATATTTTTAGTTTTTTCTTCTAGAGAGGAAACAAATAGCGCCGATGGTTACCAACTCTCGAGCGTGCAACGTACAACTGCCCATGCGAAACACACGTCAATTTAAGGTTTATCCCACACGCTTCTAATGATTGGCATAATTATTAGTATATTTTGATGATTTTGATTGTATTTACTATTGTTCTTATTTACTACTGTCGGACTGTACGGATCTATGTCTATATAAATAAAAATGCATTACTCGTAAACGCCTACACCAAATTGGATAATTCTTTTTTGAGTGTTCGTTATTGTCAGGACAAGGTTTGTTTAAAAGAAAATTAATAAACAACGAGCAGATTTAAAAAACCTCATTATTTGAAAAGTGGGTAAGTAAATAAACAGATGACTGTGAGTGATCTTCCATTACCATTACTGTCAAGATTTACAGTATTTTACATTAATTCATATATTGTATCAGCGCAACTTAAATCTACCCTCACTTAACAAAAATAATTTAATTTGTTTTATTGAAGTTTTAATAGTTAATGTTTAGAAATAACCTGAAGAATATTATCATCTAAAAACACCAAGACTCTACAACATCATAGACAATTACAACTACATAAGCAACAGCAAAGCGGTGTTATGATGTGTGTTTCTAGGCTTGCCGTCGTGTAATTGTGATTGATAGAAAAAAACACCAGTGATATCGGTCGGCGTACACGTAAAGCAAGTCGAGTTCACAATCTTCGAGACAATGAGACTGAAGACTGGGAATGCAAATCTCGCGAGTTTTGGGGCTCAAGCGAGATCCCGCAAGTTTATGAATAACAATACTGCGAGATCTCGCCAATTTCGAGATCTCGCGAGATTGGCAGTTTTGTGTGTGTTTTTTTTGCAAATTATCACAATATTTCAATAAATTAGGAAAAAAATGAATTAAAATTATAAGTATTATAAGAATTAAATCCAGAATTTTTTCAATAGACTTTTATTCATCAAACATTGTTTGACGTATCTGTCTATATTTTTTTAATAAACTTCTAAGTAGTAAACTTTGACGTACGTATCTATCAAATAACAAATGAAAGAAACAACCAGTATTCTCTTCTAATATCAAACAAATCTTTATCTTTAACCGACTTCAAAAAGGAGGAGGTTCTCAAATGAGGAGGTTCTTAAATGAAAACTCCTAAAAAATGTTCATAGAATAATATATAATCAACTTAAATGTAAACTCCTAAAAAGGCCGTACACAAACTAAAATTATATCATCCAAGTAAACAATAATATTCATTAAAAATGTTCATAAAATGAAAACTACTAGGCCTAACTATGGTAAATTTTTATGGGACCAAATGGCAACTATTCCGCATCAAACTAAAGAAGAATCACGTAAATCGGATCATAAATCTCAGAGTAATCGGTGTATATACATAAAAAAAAAATATACCAATCGAATTGAGAACCTCCTCCTTTTTGAAGTCGGTTAATTTAGTAATAGAATTGTATCTTGTGTAAATTTTACTGAGAGACACCTCGTCCCGCGACCGCTAACTCAGGCCACCGCCTCCCGCGCACCTAACGAAACCGACAAATCGCAACTCCGTCCCTATCAGTCCGCGCTTCGAATAACACGTTTTTATGCTCGAGTGCAATCTCGTTAAACTCGCGAGATCTGCCCTTTTTTCGTCCGAGATCAATCTCGCTAGAAAAGGCCGAGATCTCGCGAGATTGCATTCCCTAGTAGGCAACGTTTGGAGGCAAACAGAATGAGAATATCTCAAGTGAGGCCAATCGTTAGAAGCGCGTTAGAACCTTATATTGGCGTGTTTTTCGCATGGGCAGCAGTACGTTGCACGCTCGCGAGTCGGCAACCATCAGCGCTATTTGTTTCCTCTCTAGAAGAAAAAACTAAAAATATTTTACATTACAATAGGTTAAGATCGAATTATTTTTCTATTATATTTTTATTTCATTACATAGTCGTATTGTTAACGGAAGATTTGTTTCATTTTTTGTCATTAAGCAATTGCTTTCGATAATGTAATTTCAATAGTCGAAAAATCTTAAATGTCATTATTGTTAATCCGAATTATTTTAATTTACTAGAATTGTCACAAGTCCTTAGTCCTGGACTGTACACCACCCGTGTGACGCCGAGGCATAAATAGTGAAACAATTCTTTCAATAATTTCTAAAATATTTACGATAATACTTGACTGATCGACTTGATTAAATGTACGGATGGCGTAGTGGTTTAAACGGTCGTCACACCGCTTACTACTACGCTGAGTGTTGTGGGTCCGATCCTCACATGGGACGACACTTGGTGTGATCCATAAATTGTTGTTCTAAGTCTGGATGTTCTTTGTATGTCCGTTTCATGTATGTTTGTAAAGTCCCGCGCGACATATATATATATATATATATTCCTAATGCGGGAGTTGTACTATATAAAAACAAGAAAATAAGAATATGGCGCTACGAATTTTTTCGGGTCGGCTAGTAACTAATAAAAGAGGTGAGTATTTTCAAAATTCATACTTTTTGAGGGGGCAAAAGTGACAACCAACAAGAGGGGGGAAAGTGACAACCAACAAGAGGGGGAAAGTGACAACCGCCAACCATGAACGCTTGCCACTCAGGAGTCACAAGCGCGTTGCTGGCCTTTGAGGAAGGAGTACTCTCTTTCCTTGAAGGTTTGAAGGTCATATCGGTAAGGAAATACCGCAGACGATAACTTGTTCCACAGATCGGTTGTGCGAGGCAAAAAATGTCTTGAAAAGCGTTCACGACTTTTAGCCCCGAAGGGATAAACAGAGTTGTATTGAATTCCCATATTTTGCGAATACAATTTTAGTCAATCAAAGAAGATAAGCCTATTGCCGGCAACAGGGTACATGTTTTTCTAAATACACATATTTAAATATTCTTAAAACATATGTGCTAGTATTATAGGCAAAACAATCGTTGGAACACCATGAATGGAACCTCTAGAAGTGAGAATCGCTAACATAATAATAATAATATATTTTATCTATTTCGACATATAAGTAGCAAACATTACAATTAAAAATAATCCTCAAAAAAACATTAACTGCTGAAACTTAAAACATGTAATCCTGAGCTATAAGTATCAGCAATCCTTTAGAGACACCGTTACATAATGTTTATCCCTCAATAGTTACAACCAATAATTATATGATTAAATATAAGATAAAAAAAAATCGTTTGTCTGTAAAGTCGGTTTACTGACGATAGTTGAACGTGACAACGTCATAAGAAAATACTGATGGAATGGTTGCATTTTACGAAAACATGTAAATGTATTATTGTAAAGCAGCTGTCAACGCGGACGCATCGCTCACTCAAGTAGGAGAGAGACAGATGTCAAACGCTGCCGAACGCGGAGGCCGATTGTGCCTCTTTGTCGCTCGTTCCGCGCTCTCGCTTGCACTTCAAGTCTTAAATGGAACGCCTCAGAGGGAGGTAACGCCGCATGAGTCATGTTTTTTCGTGCGTGCAGCCGGCTCCATCGAATTATAAAACGTTGTGACGTCAAAAATACACACCAATATTGACAGGTAAGTTAAATAAAAATAAATTAGTAAATTTGTCTGTGTGTGTGTGTGTGTATGCGTGTGTGTTTGTATTGAGTCGATCATGACTAAGTTTCCACAAAATTGGATGATCATAATTATCATTTTCCTGCAGTATTATTTTCAAATTTTACAATTGCAAGGGTACCTCACTTGTTGCTACTGAGTGGCATGAGTGTCCATGGGATGTGGTAGTCACCTACTATTATCAGTTGACCCGTGAACTCGATCCCTCCCATAACGTAAAAACCTGCATTAAAAAAAACTCACAAACAAAATTTCTAAACTTAGTCAAGCCCATAATATGAAACAGACTAAACACACCTGTACAGATAATAATTTATTTATAGCTTGTCTGCTTATATAACCTTAGTAAACAATGCTTAATATTAACATTGTAGCAGAACAACAACAGAAAACTAATATAAGTCTAGAACTAAACTGGTCTCTCAGGTAAAACTATTACAAATTCATAAGAGGTTGGCGTGGAAGGGGTACAAGGCAGCTAACACGAATCAACCGATATATTAAGCAGTAGGGATGTGATAACTCTATTACTGACTTTTAAATTGTTTCTGAAGTGTTTATAGCACGTAGCAAGCAATGTATTACAACAATAAACGATGGACAACAAAAGCGAACAGATGGAAGGAATCTATTGATGAACGCCGAACAGGACAATTGTTCAAATGGTGGTTCCTCCTCTATAGCTTTGGCAGGTTGAGGGTTGTTTACATGAGCTAGAGATAGAGAACTCTACTCGATTTCTTCTTACAAGGTTCAAACATTTGGAAATGGATTTTTATAGATTTACACAGGCAGATATCGTGTTATTTTCCCATTTAGGTTTTATTAAAGATTTTTTGACAAAGCAGTCTGTTTTTGTGAAAAATTTGTGTGTACATCTGTAATTTTAATCTGTACAAATAGAGAGAAATTGAAGTGTCTGTTTGTAATGTCAAAACAATAGATTTGTTTTCATGCTCATACGGTTATTTGCATGATGTCTATGCCTAAAAACCAGTTTAAATATTTTTTGTGTGTCTTTCTGTCTGACCAATTTTAAAAACATTTAACTACCAGGTAACTATCTATATAAGTAGTAACTTAGGCTATTTTTCCTCTCAGAAAAACCCAACAAAATTTTGACCGGGCCGGGAATCGAACCCGATGCCTCGTGGACTGCAGTCGCGTACCCTGTGGTATGATGTAATGGGTGTCGTAAGACCCGACTCCAACTCCTTATATAGACAGCTACCCGGTATTAAATATTATCAAAATCCGTCCAGCTGTTTTGAATATTACCCGAAACAAACAAACAGACAAAAATATAATAAAACAGGCAATAACCGTGTAAGCATGAAAAAAATTTATTGTTTTGACATTAAAAACAGACACTTATTTTATTTATTTGTATAAATAGCATGCAGCATACACTTTTCATGAGGAAGTCATGCTTCGGTACGAAAACGGTACGATTTTTCGTTGCTTTTCACCGACTGAGTAAACTTACCAGAGGCATAGCCCCATCCTAATTCGATGGTGGTCACTTACCATCTGTAGACACCGCTACTCGTTTGTTCCCTATAGCATAAAATAAAAAAAACATCAAAAAAAACTGTAGCCTCAATAAGAATCTCGCTGTTTGCAAAAGGTTAGAACTGTACTTTCATAATTTAATTTACATAACTGAAGTCCAGCGTGTGCTCAGACAGCTTTCCATCACAAAAGCCTCGTCATTCAAACATGCGTTGTGCCAACTGTATGTGTTCTGACGTCAAACGATTCTCTTCCCAGGACAATTGCTTCAATCTACTACAGGCGTGACATTGAACTCGACCCCTGACTATAAACAAATGTGAATTTAGATTCGTTCCCTAAATATTTTAGGCTGGGTAACTGAATTTAGATAGAGCATAAAGAATAAACGATGATGAAAGAATTTGATTGATTAAAGTCGTTTTTTATTTAAACATGGTCTTTTTTATGGTGTAGAGTCATACGAGCAGACGGGTAACGTGGTGGTGAGTGCCTACCACCGCCCATGGGACCTGCACGCAAGAGACAAGTAAGTTGCCGCCCTTTGAAAAGAGAATTATTGAGTTGGGCTTATTCACTCGGTGAAAAGTTATAGTTTTATTAAAACTCCTCTACTAGTCATAGGCTTATAAACTGACGAACAAGAGTTCTATAAACATTTAGCTGACTAGTGTTGTGTTGTTTACTTCTAATATATTTTGGGTAGTTTTGTTTTTTTTATCAAACAGTTCACACCTTGGTTAGTTTGTTGTTTTTACTTGAGATAACAAACAAGGCGGCCGTGCAAATCGATCATAAACTAGTACTTACTGTAACCACCTTCAAGACTATGCTATATGAGCATTATCTGTCTCTAATAGTTGAAAATTAGCGTATTTTTATATTAACGTATGTATGTATAGTATTTATGTATAAATATAGATTAGTAGTATTTATGTATAAAAAAATATTTTATAGGTTAAGACCTTATTTACTTCTCTAATTTATGTAGGTATACCTATCACCATTTCAAAATGAATCCATCCAAAGGTTGCCTGGAAGAAATTGCACTAAGCGATAAGGCCGCCCTTTGTACATTACATCGGTCGTTAATTACTGTATAATGTCTGTAAAACATTGGTGTACAAATAAAGTATTTATCTATCTATCTATCTATCTAACTAGTACTGATAAACATGCTTATATACACTCGAACAAAGAACAAATGATTGTGCTCATCACGCAATTATTTCTCCTTGATGAGAGTTAAACCCACGTCCTTTGTCTCAGGAGTCAGGGTAACAGGGGAACCACTAAACAAACCAGCCTGACAGTACATAATTTAATTGTTGTATTTTCATTACTATTTATCATAGTTAGTACTGACTTGACTGACAATCCTTTCTTTTTCTACCACATTTACACAACGTCATCTAGTCCTAAACTCAGCAGAGCTTGTGAAATGATTTAAGCGGTCGCCACGCCGTTTACTACTATGCTGAGTGTTGTGGGTCCGATCCCCACATGAGACGACACTTTGTGTGATCCATAAATTGTTGTTCTGAGTCTGGGTGTCCTTTGTGTCCGTTTCATGTATGTTTGTAAAGTCCCCCGCGACACAGGATATATTCCTAGTGCGGGAGTTGTATTAAAAAAACGAAAAAATAATAATAATAGATTACATATTACACTTGTATTAAATTTGCGTCTAATGGAAATCTTACAACAAATATCTATATCACAATTTTCGTATTCTGAACGTGCAAGTGTGGTATTCACTTAACAGTTACTACTAATTGACATATCTGCTCGCTCTCATCTATGGGGGGCAAAGAGAACCATCCCTGTGTAGGAAAAGTGTCCGTAAAAACGCGTCCAATAAGGGTGGCGCTGCGGTAGCCTAGGATAATTAAAAAAAAAAGCGACAAAGGTAATTAGAATAAGATTAATAAAATCACGTAAATTGTTGAGGTTTTGTATACTGACATTTTACCAACTACCCTAGTTAAGGTTTTTTTAAATATTTGAACTCAACAGCTATATTATATATTATTATCTAAGAGAGCTATTCGAGCACTTTATAATTTAGGCAATCGTTGTTCATTGAGGCAGAAATTTAAAGAAATAAATATAATGACAGTGGCAAGTCAATATATTTATGAAAATGTAATATATGTTCACAAAAATCTTATAGCTTTTTAAAAAAAAGTGATGTACATGCCATAAATACCAGAAATAAAAATAAATTTGTTGTACCCGCCTCTAGGCTCCAAAAGATAAACAAGTCTTTTCGAGGTCAATGTGTCCGATTTTATAATAAAATCCCAAATAATATTCAGAAGTTGAGTATTAACAAATTTAAATCCGCAATAAAACGTGGCTTGTGCCAGAGGGCCTACTACTCGATTGTGAATTACATGGAGGACAAGAATGCTTGGGATTAATTAGCGCAGGCTATTTCTTTCTTAAGTAAAAATGTGGTGTGGCTAGTATGTTTTTTATTATTATTATTTTTTATATTTTTTATGTTTCACTTCATTTTCTCTTGTATTCGTTTTTTCTTCTTAATCTGGTTTTCTCTTCATTTTCTTTTCACCTTTTAGTCCTTAATAACGGACATACTAGCACACATCAAAACAATGTTGTGACATATTTAATAGTGCCATTGTTTCTACTTGTGAATTGCAAAAGAGTGGTCATGATTTTGTTTGCCCTTTCTTCTCATAAGGCCCCCTTGGAAACGGGCGGTTGTAGATCGGCACAGGCATATCATAGATTTTGTATGAGTTTGATTATTGTTAAATTTATTTGGTTACTATTTGACAAAACAGAGATTGTTGCTTTTGTGTGTGTTGATCTATGACTTTAGAGTCTACATGGAAGACGATTTCAAACAATTTGGAAATTTTATGAAATAAAGAAAGTTTGAGTTTGAGTTTGAGTTTATCATCATCGTAAGTTTTCGTACGCCGGCGACCTCTATTTTCAGTGTACAGCTGGACACTGTTTCAACGTTCCCTCCACATGAGATGGTTCTCCTTGCCTCTACACTCCATACTTTCATCTTATACCATAAGAAATCAACATATATGACCACGGCTGGTGCAACCTGGTCGAAACCTCAGGCAAATAACAGATATGTAATACCTGATCGTGTTAATTCCGGTAAACATTTACGATTATACTCTTAAAAACTTTTCACAAAAATAGGGAAATAGCAATCTTTCTCCATTTATATGTAACGATATTTCACATGATTCTTAAATAAAATTGTTCTCGTAAAATAACAGTCGACACGATATTAAATAAAAATGATGACTAGCACATCCCTAGCGTGGGGGAGCGAGTTGTCACGTTTATGGCATTGGCGCCGCTCCATAACTGCGCCCATGAGAAAAATACGCGCCGTCCGCCACCATCACTTATAATATTGAAGCCAACCAAATTATTAACCGTATAAATCGCTACGGATCAGATGCTATGCTTCTCGTGCCGTTATACTCCTATTATTAGTACATTTTGGTGACTCATAATGATTGGTACACGGACAAATGGTGACGGATTAAGAATATTGAGTGTCACCACCCCTATTCATCCCATGGGTTTCGTAAGAGCCGACTAAGGGAAAAAATTACGCAGAACAACAACACTGCAAAGAGAAGGAAAACTTGACACAAACTCTATACCAACCCGTCTGGCCAGCGTGGTATAGTAGGCCAAAACCTCCTTCCTAAGGAGAGGCTTAAGTCCAGCAGTGGACTATGAAAGGCTGTTGATGATGATGATGATGACAATGATTGGTATCGATACTGAATATTTAAATTATTTAAGTTTTTCTCATAAAACCTTACTGACGTCTAATATTGTAAGTTTTTAAGAATCACTGAATAGATCGTGTCAAACTTTCCTGTTAGTAATATGAGCGAGACAGAGTGAAAGTAAAGAGACGTACAGAACTACACATCGTGAAGCTTAGCGCTCCATTTGTATTTAAAAGTAAAACTAGAACTAAGACGTCTATGTAATTTCGAATTGATTTAAGTTTCAATAAAAGTTAGAGACGCGAAAACTTCTTTATGGAACGAAGTTCCTTATCGTGCGTTATACACTCTGAGCGGATCGGAGCGAGAACGAAAAATGTGTAACAAGACTTTTTTCCGACATTTTAGCAAACGTCTACCAAAAAGCGAAAAGAACTTCGTTCCGACCGGGGTCCATTGATCCCTCACGCCGTTTTTTTTCTCTTTTTAATAAGACAACTGGATTAGTATAGATTCCTATGTCGTCCTTTAAAAATATTAAAATAACATGCACAAAGAACTATTTTACACATAGCCGCACCTACATTTATAAAAATAAATTAACCTCTGACCATAGATTATATATTGCAATAGCAATGCACATTAATCCGTCATGAAACAAATGGTAAAAAATAATACTTATAAATCAGTTAAACTTAGAAAAACAATGAACCAAATTAATAAATAAAAAAAGATTTCTGCTATCTACCTTGGCTATTCTCAAAATAGATAGAGTCAGTATTAATATTTAAAGACAAAGAAAAAAGGAAGAAAAGGAAAACAAAACGACTACGTGAATATGTATGGGGCCTTAACACTTGGGTATTTTACTTGGGTATTTACTTTACACCCAGTATCACTTCAACGACACCTCCCAGTCCAAAATCCATCAAACCGTTTAGACTATTGAAACGCTCAGAAGGATGGGGTTCTTGATGTAAACACAAACTTTGAAATAGTATTTTATTTGACTTTTCAAAACACTCTCGCTGCACAGCTGTACCCGACGGGTTCACAATTCGAAAACAATGGCGGGTTCACAATTCAAAAAAATGGCGGGCCGAGACAGTGTTGCAACATTCGGAAAACAATCGATTCATGAGTCGACTTAAAATTATGATTATGAATAACTTGGGTTTTTAGGAATATTACTATTAGATTAAATTAGTGTTTAAAGTGAATAATATTATTAATTAGTGATGAGTATAAATATGGTAAGCGATAAAATTAATGACTGTTACAGTCGGCCATCCGTCACATAAACGAGTCCCTTCGTTTAGAGTTCAACAACAAACAAACAATCAACAACATTAAACCTGATCATCTAACTTTTAACCTTGTTTATTATTTTTTTATCTGATTATTAATTTAAGAGAAAAATAAGTATAATCTTACTACAACTCTACTGTTATGCTTAGATATAGCTAGACAAAAGAGGGTTACTTCACGTCTTTCACCATCAATTTGCCTTGGCTGCGTGTTATATCATATCACTCATGCGTGGTTAGATTCCGCTTGAACTCTGTGCTATGACCCTCAAGGACATATCACTCATGTCCAGCTCGCATCCAACCAAGCTCTGTGCTATGAAACACCCTCACTGAGCACATAATCATTCATCGAATCTGCCAAATCTGCCAAAGCTCTCAAATAGGGTAAGTAGTTATCCTTTTCAAAATGCACTCATGCTCGGTTTGATTTAACTAACCGAAGCTCTGTGCAGGGTGTAATATTCAGCATAGTTCTCGGTAGACGAAAAGGATTCTCTTAATAAAGTCTTCCACTCTTCCCACGAATGCCTAATAGATGGCAAGCCCTGGTACCAGCTCTTAGCATATCCTACTAGTTTAGGCAGGGCATAGTGAACCGTTTGCCGGTCATTCCAATTATAAATTGCCGCGCATTCGTCTACTTTACTTATCCACATGTCAATAGTCTGTTCCCGAGAAAGCGGGTCAAAATTCGAAAGAACATTATGTAGTACAGGAAACGATTCACGATCCCTACCCTTAAAAATGTTGACAAATTCTTCAAAGAAATTAGCTGGTTCCATGACCCTTGGCCGTTGGGATTCTTGGTTACAAATGTCGTTTCCGAGAGGGCTGCGATTCTTTCTAGACGGGGAGTCACGCCGTCGATGGTTATCAGTGACATCGTGTGAAATCACGTTGCGGCTACGTTGTCTCATTAGCTCTTGCTCTAACAGACGTAGCCTCTCGCGCAACTCATCATTCTCGTCGTTTCTTTTACGACTATGACTACGGCTATGGCGGCTACTCCTAGGTCTACTGCGACTGCGACTGCGTTGTTGATATCCACCACATATTTCCCGTCTACGACTCGGTCTATTCTCAAGTAAATTCAGGTTCTGATATAATAGCTCACGGTTACTGTGGTGGCTGCGTTGGATGCTCCGGATGCGGTGACGGCTCCGGCTTCGGCTTTGATCCTGGCTCCGACGTTCGTGTCTCACGCAGCTCCGACTTCGTCGCATACCACCACTGTTCCCTGCATCACGTTCGACTTCCATTGTTGGTAGTATGAGGCTTCCAGGTGGTACGGGTGTTCGAAGTCTACGACTTCGACACCGTTTATCATCAGGGCTACCGCGTTCCATTATCTGAAACTCGAACGAACTTCTTGTATTTCTTGTGTTTTGAGACTTATTCAAAATTAAAAATGGAGCAAGAGATTTTCTGAGGTTAAATTATTTTCAATCGATTTTCATCACACCAATGTCTTAAGTTTCCTGTTGTTGTGCGTAGGTAACGTATTTTACTGCCCGTTCTAATATCAAATACGGGTATATTTTTCCAAGACTAAGTGTTGAAATTAGGAATATTAAAATTAATTCAATCCAATCGCATCTCAGGTCTTAGCCTCTATTTTCAGTTCAGTTATAATCGAAATGGAATATAAATAGGTTTGGGGCTATTTAGTAACCGTATCTCAATTTATTACCGATATAAAAAATAAAAAATAAAAATACCAACCTATGTAAGTATGATTTAATCAAAACGCATATGCATTGCACAATAATAAACAGTAGACAAGAATACAAAATTTTTAGTCTTGTGCTTAATTGGACATCTGCAGGTTCGCACCGTACTAGTACACCGTAATAGTACTATTAGTACAGTTTTAGTAGAAGTAGAAAACTTAAGCGTTTGTATTGATATTACCAACATTAATGAAACGGAATATTAATAATTAAATAAATTAAAATACGTAATTTAAAAAAAAAAATGTTATAGTTTTTTTTTTTTAAATATGGATGGCTTTGTATTAGGCAGTTACTTTTCTTCAGTATAGAAATAATTAAACAGTTCTTGATTATTTTTAATGTGTTATCCCTTTCTAAATAACATAAACCTTAACAGTTTGACTTTTAAATACGATTTTTAGATTACTTTACACTAAATTTTTAAGCATAGGTACTATTTGATTTTCCTTCATACTTTACAACCCAACGTATTGTAGTAGATCCTGTATCGCTGTCTCTTTTACTCTCACACTGTTTACCAATACAGAACAATAAAGCGGAGCATTAATAGTGCGTCGCACAGCAAACGAACGTAGACACTAGTAGACAGAGTAAACAATAGATAGTTTTAGTACTGCGCTTGAAGTTGACAGTGTGTACTAATAGTGCAAAATGTCCGATTAACAACAGCCTTTCGGAAACATTACTTTTAGTACAATACCCAGTACTAGTACCTATCAGAACATCGTACGTGTACTACCCAAGACTAAAAATTTTACTGGGCGTCGCGGCGTGTATAACAACTTGTTATTCCTCCAGTGCAAACTAGCGTTGTACGCAACCTAATTTCAATTTGTATTCGTCATATTTAGCCTCAAACAAATATAACTTTTAAAAAGACAGTATAATTATAATCTACCTTACTTAACAGGACGGGAAAAAAAAAATCACGTACCTTATGTGTTGACCTGTGGGCGTAGCAAAGACAATATATTTTTGCTGTTATCCCACTTCTGAGCTGAAACGCTCAGAAGGATGGGGTTCTTGATGTAAACACAAACTTTGAAATAGTATTTTATTTGACTTTTCAAAACACTCTCGCTGCACAGCTGTACCCGACGGGTTCACAATTCGAAAACAATGGCGGGTTCACAATTCAAAAAAATGGCGGGCCGAGACAGTGTTGCAACATTCGGAAAACAATCGATTCATGAGTCGACTTAAAATTATGATTATGAATAACTTGGGTTTTTAGGAATATTACTATTAGATTAAATTAGTGTTTAAAGTGAATAATATTATTAATTAGTGATGAGTATAAATATGGTAAGCGATAAAATTAATGACTGTTACACTATAAAGCGTGCCAAAATAATACACTCTAAAAACATAACCCCTTCCCCTTCTGGAGCAGTCAGGTAAAAAAGGATGGGAGCGATCACGTGATGAGTGTTGCATGCCTTTGAGTTACCTGACGTTTTGGCTGCGCAGTTCTGGACGTGTGTTACCTATCACCACGGCCCGGTGCAGCCTGAAAATAAATTCTCGTAATAAAAATTCGGTCAAAATTCAGTTCCGATGTCTCTCGATCTCACAAATTATGTCATAAACATCCAACGTTGACTGTAATGTGTTTATATTGCCTGTTGGCCTAGTGGGCCCGCCCGGGACGAGTGGTTGTGCGATAGGCGGGTCAGTATGTGCCGTGTCTGGGAGTGGTTTGTCTGTGATGGGTGTGATTGGTGTGATTGGAAGTATATGAGTGTGACTGTGTGTCTGGCTGTAGTGATGAATGAGGTTGCTAAAATTGTTTATAAAATAAGTGTTATTTACTACTATATATGTTTTTAACAACAAATGGCTACACTATTGTATTAGATACAAAACCTGTAAAAATAGTTGTATTGTGTGTCATATAAATAAATAAATATAAATAAATAAAATATCGTATTCTATCTATCGTATCTAAATATCGTATCTTAGTAATACTTTACTATTTGGCTATGAAAATACCTTTTACGATATTTGTGAGATCGGAGTTTATGACGAGAATTTACCCTTTGGTCGAGTCGATTTGACGATTGATAGCTAAATCAAATGTGATAGGATAGCGAATAACACACATATCTTCAAAGTGGTTGTTTATAAGACTTAATTCTATCTGAGAAAAATTTAATGCCTTGCTCCCTTTAATGTACTGAAGTACCTATCTATATTTCTATACAGGGTTACTAGATATGTCGACCTAATACTTTAACGGGTTATAGTTGCTATTATTTCTGATAGATTTTACCATGGAATACCATATCCCAAACCTAACCATTTTCAAGATATTGGACTTTTGAGGTATTTTATAAAAATCGCCCAAATTTTGCCTAATACAAGTTTTTAGAACTTTTATCGTTTTTTCTATTGTAATAAAAATCTTAGACAGTTAAACTGCAGGTTTGGTAAAAAATATGTACGTATTTTCAGCTATTTAACAAGGTTTAAAAGTCTAGGATAGTATCAGCATTCATAAAAAAAAAACTTAGATGAAAGACCGGGTGTGTTAAGACTTAGCGTACAACCCGGTAGTATCTATGACGTGTAAACTTGACTTGTAGGTTTGGAGTGTTTCGTTTTCTATTCGTGACTAACTATCGCAAAGGGGATATTGATTTGTGCTTCTGGTAATGTTGAAGATTACGACCTATACGAGCGAGAAATATGCTGACATTATGATTTGTTACGGATACTGCTAACACGTAAATTTATCAGAAATTATGGCAACTACAACCCCAAAAGTATTTACGTCGTCTTACCCAGTAACACTGTATACATAATAATAATAAGCATCCAAACAAAAATATTTTGTATAATATTTTATTTAATTTTGTTTTAAATATGTTTAATGCTGGCAGCTAATATTTTTAATAATACCAGTAATACATAGCTGCGTATACAAATGTCAAATATGAGTACGAAATCAAATTTCGAACGAAAACGAAGCCGCCATGTTTTTATTCAACATCACCTGGAAGGCGCGAAAACTAGATATTTCGGAAAGCAAACGTTTACGTCAACGAATGACATTCAATAACGCTTCCATCCATCGCGCGGGGGAATAATTCATGAATGTATTTGTATTATGCATAGGGTACCATACAGAGATGCTTCATACCCAAATTCCACACTTTATAGGCAAAGTTCGTGGCAGTACCGAGTCGTATAGCGCATTCTCCTTTATTACGTCATCACACAATCCCATGAAAAATTAATATTTGGATACAAAAGTAGTGAAAGATATGCCAAGTTAAAATTCTTGTGGATTTGATGAATTGCCAATATCGGTAGTAAAAGAGCATATCGCGATATACATATTAATAATTTAAAATTATATATATTTAAAATTCGTCTCACTAGCCATCTGAATAATAACATAGTTTTATATCTCTGACAATTTGGATATGAAAAAAGGATCGGTACGACAGATGCTATCAATACCTTAATTAATGATGTCATAGAAAACATTAATAAAAAATTCAAGGTAGCTGGGATCTTTCTGGATTTAAGTTGCGCTTTTGATACAGTGGATTATGAACTACTTTTCATGAAAATGGAACATTATGGAATAACGGGCAATTTATTAAAGTTATTTAAATCATATTTCAAAAATAGAAAAATGTATGTAGAAATTAAGGAGGTAGGTAACGACAATTGTCAAGAAGTATAGCGATCACAACTTTTTAATGTCACGAAGGGCGTACCGCAAGGTTCCATATTAGGGCCTATTTTGTTTCCACTTTTTATAAATAACCTGGTTAACTAAATAAGCTTTAAAAACCGGATGTTAAACTCATGCTGTTTGCATATGACACAAACGCTGTAATAAGTGCAAGTAAACTAAATTCCTTAAATGTATAAATAATTGACTCTTAAAACTTTTCAAGATTGGTTTGCAGCTAACAAGCTTATAGTTAACGCAAAAAAGACAAACATGATTTTATTTAAATCGACAGCCAGTAGTACCGATAGATTAGATGTTATGACTAACGGAGAGAAATTAGAACTCTTGAATTCTGTAAAATTTTGGGGATTCATATTGAAGCATTGCTCAATTGTAAAGAAGAGATAAAATCTATTGACGCCTCCATCTCTTCAGCGTGCTATCCAATTAGGAGCCTTCGAGAAAACGTAGGAATAGATATTCTAAAATCCGTTTACCATGCGCTGATCGAGTCAAGGTTGAGATGTAGTATACAACTGCGTTGCGATAGTTACGCTTATAATATAGAACAATGAAAAGAGCAATAAGAACTATAGCCCGCATTCCCCAAATGGAATCTTGTCGAGAACATTTAAAAGTCGTGGACTATTGGCGGTGCCTTGTTTGTATATATTGACATTGTGTCACTTATCCAAATATATACACGAAGTTGAAACTTACGAAGAGAGGTTAGTTAGAGAGAGTACACGAAAGAAACATATTCAACATACAATAAGCGCTAGACTGAATATACCTCGGCACTGTGTTCAGTATCAATTCTTTAAACTTTTTAACTGTTTACCGGAAAGGATAAAAAGCGTATTGTTCAGGACTTCCTGTTGGAATTATGGAATTTAGAGCCTTCCTGTTGGAAAATAACTATTATTCCATCAATGAATTTATCAATCACAATATTACTATATATTAAATTCTTAATAACTTATGTAACAATAATAAAAATTGTTATTAATATTTTGAATCATGACATGCCTTAAAATTAATCGTTTGTTTTTGTAGTTAGTTAGTAACTAGTATTCCATCAATGAATTTATCAATCACAATATTACTATATATTAAATTCTTAATAACTTATGTAACAATAATAAAAATTGTTATTAATATTTTGAATCATGACATGCCTTAAAATTAATCGTTTGTTTTTGTAGTTTTTTTTATCCGGCATTATGTCATGGCGGATAAAAAAAAATAGTATTGTAAAATCTATCTAATTAATTTGTTTTTGATTATTATGTTATTTATATTTTTGGTTTTATTTTTGAATATTTTGTATTACTGCGAATTGTTATATGTTCGATAAAGAACAAGATAAACGAATTTTCTTAGTTTTTAAATCTGTACTAAACAGGAAAAATTACAAAAAAGTGACCAACCATCTTGTTAAGGATATAATGTCAAAAACGGAAGTGTCAATAGTGTCAGTCGGTCGGTCTGAGCATAGACTAAAAGATGATGATTGATTATTTAGTCGAGTCGCGTAGACGGCCCAGACATTATACATTCAAACACAATTATATGACTGTTCCTGAATAAATGAACTATGAATAAGCATAATCCCTCTGTCTCTTTCTAGTCGAGCTCTGCAGTTGGTTGGGGAAATTTCTAATCTCCTGCCTGTTCAACGATTAAAATCATGCCCACTTGACGATAGCCAATCGCAGTTTAGCTGAACAGAGACAAAGGGAACTATCGGTCATCGCTTTCACTTACAGGTAGCTTTACCCTGTGTTCTCTCGATGCTTATATCTTTATAACCACGCTAGACTGTGTGATGTAGATAAAATTTGATATAGAAGGCAATTATAAACTAGGACAGCACATATGCTACTCGTTTTCAAGGAAAGAATTATTGACAAAATCAACATTTACACGAGTGAAGCTCAGGGTATAAGCTATTATCCACTTAAAAATGGGCCTTAATTAAAATTGATGAACACGACTATTTACTTTTCATAATTAAACTAAATCAAAATGCTCTACCACACCCAGTTAATACAACCGTTCCGACCCTTCCTAAAAGAAAAGGTTACTTCTGAATTCTTTCAATTTTCGATCAACCTAACAATTTGGTATGTACCTTCCCACAGTTACGTGACCATGAGCGGCTGACACGAAGGTATTAACTTTATATCTCACTAACAAAATTCAATAACAAAATCCTCCAAGTTTCGCTATGCCGTGGTACATCTCCAAAAACTCCGATCCCAAAACCTGGTCATTTGAGAATCGTTCTTGTGGTAACGTTTTCAAGGTATAAACTCGTGTGCGAGAACAAATTTGTGGTTATTTATTAAGAAACGTTAAACAAGGGTAATACTTGTACCGAATTTTACAAAGACGGCGAAGGTCCGCAAGTTAGATTAAAATAGTTGGAGTGAATTCTGGCCGGCCTCATATGACACAGGGTCTCATGTGTATTAGCTTTGGAAGTTCGAAGCATTTTCTTATTAAGTATTGCATACCAAGACAATTCAAGGCTTATGACAAAGAATTGCTTGGAGTTAGTCAGCTGGAAAGGTGCCTGAATGAGAAAATTAAGGCAAAGACTATATTAAATTGTCCATAGGATTACTACTATGAGGCTCAATCATAATACGACATTAGTTTTGTTATAAAAGTTTTGTTATATAAGTTTTGTTATATAAGTTTTGTTATATGAGTTTTATTATCATCAACAGCCTTTAATAGTCCACTGCTGGACATAGGCCTCTCCTTAGAAAGGAGGTTTTGGCCTACTTTACCACGCTGGCCAGACGGGTTGGTATAGGGTTTGTGTCAAGTTTTCCTTCTCTCTGTAGAGCTGTTGTTCTGCGTAGTTTTCTCCCTTAGTCGGCTCTTACAACACCCACGGGATGAATGGGGGGTGGTGACACTCTGTATTCTTAATCCGTCACCACACGGACAGTTTTATTATATAAGTTTTGTTATATAAGTTTTGCTGAACATAGCTACATCAGAATTAGACCGTTTAATTTTAGAACAAAAGTTAGACATTGCCCTTTTACAAGAACAATATCAGAGCGCTCACTTGCGTCGTAATGTAGTACAGCTTGACTGCCGTTCGCAGGCTGGGCATATATGTTGCAAGTTCTAATTTTACGGTAACATCTTTGCGTAATCTTATGACGTCACACTGCGCCGTTGCGATCTCATCCTCTACCTGTAAGGTTTACGTAGTGAGCTGCTATTTTCAATATTCACATCCTATTGATCCTCACTTACATCACTTACGTTACGTCTTGCAGTTCCTCGTGGGACATAAAATTATCATTGGCGCTGATGTCAATGCGTCATCTTCATTATGGTATGGCAAATTGCGTTCAACCGACACGGTTCGACGTTGTGCGGTTGAAGATTTCATTGCGGAA
Source organism: Arctia plantaginis (assembly GCA_902825455.1). Lineage (NCBI taxonomy): Eukaryota > Metazoa > Arthropoda > Insecta > Lepidoptera > Erebidae > Arctia > Arctia plantaginis. The sequence goes on from CADEBD010000288.1 coordinate 1,005,119, forward strand.
ATGAATCTTATTATTCACAATACCCCCGATGCACCACCAACTTTTTGCAACCCAATGGGTGAGTCTTCTATTGACGTGACGCTTACGCGCGGCGACGTCTCGATATCCGGATGGCGTGTCCTTCCGGACGCATCCTGTAGTGATCACCGCTTGATCGTGTACGAATTCATACCAAGGGTTGCATAGGATCCACAAAGGGCTCCCTATAATTTTAGATATAAAACTAAAGGTGCGAACTGGGCTTTGTTTGGTTCACTCTTTGCAACTCATACCAAAGACTTCAGTCGCAGTAGTTTATCAGCTGAAGAAAGCGCAGAAATACTATCAGAAACTTTTACATACTGCGCTGATGTAACTATTGGTCGCGGATCTATCACTAACACTCGTAGATGTGATTGGTGGAATGATAGATTAGCCGAACTACGTAGAAGCTACCGGAAAGCTCGTAGAAAATTAAACACTATTAAAAAACATAAAGTAACAGGAGATTTGTACAAAAATGCTCTCATTGCTCTTAGAGTTGCCAGGTCCCACTACAGAGCTGCTGTGGAAAAATCCAAGGGAAACTTAATTCAGAAACTTGTTGATAAACTCGATAGAGAGGGCCCGTGGTCACCTTTGTATCACGAATTTAAGGCAAATAGATCAATCGACCTTGCATACATACAGAACATCAAAATTAATAACAGATATACCACAGGAGTAGAACAAACAGCAGAATATCTTTTAGACTCACTCGTACCTGACGATCGACCGGAAAACGACACTGATCATCACCGACAGATCAGGCAGTGGGCCATCGAACCACCACTGTCTCCAATGTCTGATTTACCATCTTCAGACGAATTTCTCAGTATCATTAGATCCTTGCCGCTAAACAAGGCTTCGGGCGATGATAAAATATCTAACAAAATGATAAAAGAAGCTTGTAAACTTTCGGGTGACACGATTTTCACTGTCTTTAAACGTTGCATTGCTGAAGGAATATTTCCTCGTATATGGCGGTGCGGTAATATTCGTATAATACCAAAAAGTGGCGACAAGCCACCGGATGATCCTAAATCCTACCGACCAATCACATTATTACCATCGTTAGGAAAGCTTTTAGAACGTCTTGTAGTGCCCCGGCTTCTGCCAGGTGGAGTCAAATTTCATGATAGACAATTTGGATTTACGTTGGGTAAATCGACAACTGACGCTGTTATATCGGTTAGAAAGTTTGTCACAGAGTCAACATTTCAATAAGTGCTGGCTATTTTCTTAGATATATCTGGCGCCTTCGACAACGCATGGTGGCCCATGCTGTTGCTGAAATTAAAATCACGGGGGTGTTTTAAAAATATTTATTCCCTTATCTCTTCGTACTTTTCACAAGGTACAACTAAACTAAGACTTGGTCATCATTCTGTGTCGAAGGCGCTTACTATGGGATGTCCTCAGGGATCGGTGCTAGGTCCATACTTGTGGAATATCGGCTTCGACGATTTTCTTGCGATACCAATACCATCCGGATGTACTCTGAACGCGTATGCTGATGACGGCTTATTACTGGTGGAATCTGATACTAGGGCGGGGCTTGAGAGATTAGCCAATAGATGTTTGAACTTGATATCTCAATGGGGTGAACGTAATCGCTTAACTTTTGCACCCAACAAAACCTTCCAGCTACTTTTAAAAGATAACCTCAAATCACCGCCGAGCATTAGATTTGACAATGTTACTGTAAGAAATAAAACCACAGTGTGTTATCTAGGATTAGTTTTAGAAAGAAACTTTTCATTTATCGAACATATTAAAATAGTTAATGAAAAGTCTAAAAAGAGTTTCTGTGCATTGACAAGGATATCAACTGCGACATGGGGTCTATCATTTAATACATTAAAGATCATATACGGAGCTACTTATTTAGGTTCTATGTGCTATGGTGCACCTGTATGGGCCGATAGGACGACCGTAGGCGCTGTCCGTCGCAAACTGTTACAAGGTCAACGACTTGCACTGATATTCTTGTGTAAGGCATATAGGACGGTTAGCACTGAGGCTTTGCCGGTGTTGGCGGGTGTGCTTCCGGTCAATCTCGAGGTGCAGAGACGTGCAGTCATGTATTAATATCGCGATAAAATTACAAGATTGCTTCAACAGCAGCCCGATGTCTATAATGACCTCATAGACGAATGGCAACAACGCTGGGATGAATCATCCAAGGGGCGCCATCTTTACCAATTCTTTCCATCTGTTCGCGAACGGTTGTCGAAGATATGGCTTGAGGTGGATCACTGTGTCGCTCAATTTCTTACGGGTCATGGTAACTTTAAGAGCAAGCTTTATTCATTTAAATTAGTCGAGTCACCATTGTGTCAATGCTCAACACCTAACTCTCACTATGAACAGTCTGCTCATCATATCCTCTGGGAATGTAGTCTTTGGTATAATGAACGTAATATAATGCTGAATAGCTTGCAGGTGACATCTGGGGCGGTATACTATGGGGATCTTGTGTCAATTAGGGTGAATTTCCGTGCGTTTAGGCGATTCTGCCATACATATTATAGAAATCAAACATAGCTCACGTAGGACCCGTAATATTTGTGGCCGTGGTGCTTCCCTGTTTAAAAGGGTGTATGCCCATTTTACTTCATTTTGTCTCCCGCTTTGCTAAGGAGGGAAGTGGATTTACTGTATTTCCAACTCCTCCAATTTTCTTCTGATTAATTTCGTTGCGGGTTCCAAGACAGTTTAATTTCTTCCTGGGACTTCCCGAGTGTCATAACTCGGTGTGTTCGTGGGTCACTGCTGTGGATCCTGGTGCACAGGAGTTACAGTGGTGGGCGTGTGGGTGGGATTAGTCCCAAAAAAAAAAAAAAAGCCTCTCGTAAGGAATTAGGTATTGGGCTACTATACCACTGACCAGACGGGTTAGTATATTATATATTTAAAAATTATGTAATAGTTAAAAATAATAAAGGTAAATTTGTATCAGAACATTGCAGTCTACGGTATTGCTGGTCTATCTGCAAGAAAAGAGCTTACTCCATCTCCAAGCCTGTCAACTCACTTGTGACTCCTGAATTGCAGATGTCCACAGGCGGCGTTATTCCCTTTCCATTAAGTGACACTTTGGATTATATACCTTAAAAAGTATACTATAAGCATAAAAAGCAGATAATCAACTGAGATCTCATTTATTCAACAGATTTATTCCGAGCATTTTTGGCGAGCTAGCAAGACCTTAAATAATATCTGAAATTCACATGACATTGTCATTTTTAACACTAAAATAACTACAGTACGACGGGTACTAAGCCGAGAACTCTTTCTTCCCTTTTTGCAAACAAATGATAACATATGTATAACTAACTAGCTGACCCGCGCAACTTCGTCTGCGTCTCTCAATAGTAATAAATTTTCTCCGTTTTTGAAACATTCTTCATTGGTGCTCCGCTCCTATTGGTCTTGGCGTGATGATATATAGCCTATAGCCTTCCTCGATAAATGGGCTATCTAACACTGAAAGATTTTTTTAAATCGGACCAGTAGTTCCTGAGATTAGCGCGTTCAAACAAACAAACAAAAAAACTCTTCGGCTTTATAATATTAGTATAGATATAATACACACTAACATTGGCCGCACGAAATTGAATAAGTTAGTGCTGATCTGTGCAGAGCTTCTTCATCATCATCAGCCTATCGCAGTCCACTGCTGGACATAGGCCTCTCCCATTGCACGCCACTTAGATCGATTTTGGGTTCTCGCATCCAGCTTCTGCCAGCCATCTTGCGCAAATCGTCACTCCACCTGGCCTGTGGGCGTCCTACACTACGTTTGCCGAGACGTCTCCACTCAGGAACTCGTTTACCCCAGAGGTGGTCGGTTCTGCGGCTAATATGGCCATCCCGCTGCCACTTCAGCTTGCTGATTCAATAGGCTATGTCGGTGACTTTGGTTCTCTGCCGGATCACTCATTCCTGATGCCATCCCTTAGAGAAACGCCGAGCATAGCCCTTTCCATAGCACCTTTGTGAAGACCTTTAATCGGCCTAACATTATTTTAATTATTTCAATGTTAAATCTGTTGGTTTTCCTTTAAATAAATAAACATATGTTGTCCTTAAAATGATTTGTAAACAAAATCATATAAATACAATACAATGCGCCAAAACACTATAATGATTAATCAAACTCAAACTCAAAATATTTTTATTTCGTATTTTTTTTAAATCACGGAATCGTATTTTATGTAGACTCTAAAGTCATAGATCAACACACACAATAGCAACAATCTCTGTTTTGTCAAATAGTAAGCAAAATATATATGTCGGTGATCTTGGTTCTCTGACGGATCACCTCATTTCTGATGTGATCCCTTAGAGAAACGCCGAGCATAGCCCTTTCCATAGCACGTTGAGCGACTTTGGACTTGTGGACCAGCCGTACCGTAAGTGTCCACGTTTCAGCTCCGTATGTCATGACGGGTAGGACGCACTCATTAAAGACTTTCGTCTTAAGGCACTGTGGGATCGACGATGAGAAGACTCGACGTAGCTTCCCAAACGCTGCCCAACCCAACCGAATTCTTCTGTTCACCTCGTCCTCGAAGTTGTTTCTACCTAACTGCAATGTCTGCCCGTGGTACACATAATTTTGAACAACTTCGAGAACGGCACCGTGTACCGCAATCGGTTCCGGTAGTACATGTTCGTTGAACATGACCTTGGTTTTATCCAAGTTCATCCGTAGGCCGATGCGTACAGAAGTGTCAGCTAAGTCATTCAGCATTTGCTGTAGGTCCTGCGACGTCTCTGCCATGATGACGATGTCATCTGCAAATCGCAAGTGAGAGATGTATTCGCCATTGATATTGATGCCACGCCCTTTCCAGTGCAGCGTCTTGAACATGTCCTCCATTGCATTTGTGAACAATTTCGGGGAAATAACGTCCCCTTGTCTCACTCCTCGATGCAATGGTACGGGCCTTGTTTGCTGATTCTGTACTTGGACGGGCATGGTGGCGGCTTCGTAGAGACATCTCATCACTTAGATGTATCGCCAATCTACTTGGCAACGCTGCAGGGACTCCAGAACAGACCAGATCTCGATCGAGTCAAAGGCTTTCTCATAGTCCACGAATGCTAGACATAGGGGCTGATTATATTCTTCGGTCTTCTGTATAATCTGCCGCACTGTGTGGATGTGGTCTATGGTGCCATATCCGCTCCGAAACCCAGCTTGCTCCGGTAGTTGGAATTCGTCGAACCTTTGCGCAAGACGGTTCGTGATGACTCTCGAAAACAGCTTGTAGACGTGGCTTAGAAGGGATATGGGTCGATAGTTCTTCAACCTGGTCTTGTCACCCTTTTTGAAGAACAAGACGACCACACTCCTACTCCACGCTTCCGGATTTCCCCCTTCAAACAGGACAGCGTTGAAGAGCTTTTGGAGCTCCCTTAGTACGGGTTTACCCCCGGCCTTTAGCAGCTCTGTTGTAACGCCATGCTCTCCAGGGGCTTTTCCATTTTTCAGCTGTCCAAGAGCCATCTCGATTTCGTCAATGCTAACTTCTGGCGGGTCTTCGGTGTAGTGACGTGTTAATGTGGCATTGTGGCTAAGCTCCGTAAATAAAGAAAAAAAAAACTTTTACAAAATCTGTGATATCTGTGGCATCCGTGCAGTCACTTTATCAAGGTCCTTTACGCAAAAATACTTATATATCTTATCATTGAAATTGAGCCCATGTATGAATTGACGAAATATTTATTTCACAATGTAAATATGAGTGTAATATACTAAATAATTCTTGCATTGAGTTTTAGTGAACTTTCTCATCACACGTCACACGTCTTTGAAAAAGTATTAACATAAACGAAACCAATCATATTGCATTAATAACGCTTGAAACCACCGACAGCTAATTACCTAATTTCCATAATCAAATTTATAAAAATTACAGCTTTGTAAACAAACGGTTAAAGCATTATGTCTGTATACTGGTGGACAGCCTGCTTAAAATGAGCCTTTAAGCACGCTGTCCACCTGTGTTTTAAGTATACGGACTACACCACATAGCACAACACAGATCGCAGCGGCCGGCTCGAGAACCGGTTTCTTAGCGATAAGGAGTATTAGCCTATTGTCGGTTCTATGTTATAAACATTGTTTTTAGTTTTAAGTTATTTCTAAGTGAAATGATGTTAACAGATTGCTCAAGGGTGATTCAACGTCCAGACAAACCTGTTAAGGTTTTGTGACGTTTTACAGCTAACATCGTAATGTATTTTTTGTGTCAATAAATGGAAAAAAAAAGAAAAAAAAAAGAATGCTTTAACCGTTTGATAGATTTTCACATATTATACGGTGATGATATTCCGTATCCTTAATCCATCATTATTTTTATTTGCTATTCATTCCCAGTCCGTGTACTATTCATGTCCTTGTGGTGACGGATTAAGAATACAGAGTGTCACCACCCCTATTCATCCCGTGTTGTTCTGCGTACTTTTCTCCCTAAGTGGGCACTAAGGGAGAAAACTACGCAGAACAACAGCAGATTAGAGAGTAGGAAAACTTCAAAGCCTTTTTTTTTTTTAACGTGTGGAAATCCCCTCGGACCGTCACCCCACCGGGGTTTGCGGCGGGGTGGTGTGTCGGACTCGGACCGACTAAAACCACACGGTGTGCCACTCTGCGCCTGTAACAGGAGGGATCCGGGAACAGCTGTTATTAAGACATCCGGACCCCTCCTAGCGCCAGCCCGCTCCTAATGCGGGCTCCGTCTCAAAATTTTCCTCTCTTTAGGCGAGGTCCGCAGGAAAACTTCAAACCCTATACCAACCCCAGGCGGGTTGGCCAGCGTAGTATAGTGGGCCAAAATCTCCTTTCTAAAGAGAGGCCTATGTCAAGCAGTACACTATTAAAGGCTGTTGCTGTTTTAGTTGCTTTTGAACTTATTTATTATCTGTTATCCTAGTCTCAATATGCAAGGAGGAATATATACCTTCCCAATCACAACGCTTACATTACACCTCACATAGCTGTAAGTTAGCATTATAAAGGCATATCCCTAAGGCCGCCTCCCGTCTTACTGGATTAAGATATGCAAATGATATCGGCGAGCACAAGCGAGCAGACAAAACAAGCCATTCGACACACGTCCTGTATCTGTAGGATTGGATCGTGTGTAAACGGCCTAATCTCGCAGAATGGGTAATACTCGTAGAACGGGTTACAGGTAAGGGTGTGTTTAATTAAAGTGGATATTCTTAGTAGGAAAAAATTTCAGCATTTCCTGGAGGAGGAAAATTACTAGGCATACGAATTTATTCTTAAATTAAATTTGAACTCTTTCGTAAAAAGTTTTTTTTAACATCTAAACCGTAGAGGGCCTGGTCATCGAAATCCAATCGTTTTGAATATCCGATATAGCTTGAACTGTCATTTTATAAACTTTTGTATATATATGAAACACTACGGTTTTTTGTTGTCTTTTTTTTATAATTTTTAACTTAATAGACCACATTCATCATCAGTAGCCTGTAATAGTCCACTGCTGGACATAGGCCTCTCCTTAGAAAGACAATGAAAAAATAATATGTTCTTAATAGAACAGATTGTTTTTTAATAATTATCAAACGCTGTTCTTAAAATCTTGACCACGGTATCCTTTTCTCAAAAACTCCAACACATAATAATTAGAAGAAGTGTGTTTCATTCAGTTAGCTATTTCTATAGCGTTAGACTACAGGGCAGAAGACATGTAAATTTTCTTCAAAAGAGACAGTACTTATGACAGTTTGCTTAAAAATTCATCAAACGAAACTTTTTGTTTATTTTTTGAGGCAGTCATAACTTGTTGCGTCCATTGGACAGAAAGCCGCAGACATTGGACTTTAAGAGCGATAAAACAATTTTATTCTTAGGAGGCTTTTAGCTTGTAGCTTTAAGTAAACTGGACAATCGTCTAAAAGTTAATTCTCAATTATTTAGTGTAATAGTACTTTTTGTGGATATATGTTTTCATGGTCGGTTCAGCAGTTAGATAGATAGATAGATAGATAAATACTTTATTTGTACACCAATGTTTTACAGACATTATACAGTAATTAACGACCGATGTAATGTACAAAGGGCGGCCTTATCGCTTAGTGCAATTTCTTCCAGGCAACCTTTGGATGGATTCATTTTGAAATGGTGATAGGTATACCTACATAAATTAGAGAAGTAAATAAGGTCTTAACTTATAAAATATTTTTTATACATAAATACTACTAATCTATATTTATACATAAATACTATACATACATACGTTAATATATAAATACGCTAATTTTCAACTATTAGAGACAGATAATGCTCATATAGCATAGTCTTGAAGGTGGTTACGGATTGCGCACGTCTGATAGTAACCGGCAAGGCATTCCATAAACGTTACGGCGGTTAGTTACGGTGTGAAGTCGTAACAAAGCGACGAACAAGCATTTTTTTTTCAAAAAAGACAACTTCCGCATTAGGAATATATCCTGAGTCGCGGGTCGACAAACATACATGAAACAGACACAAACAACACCCAGACTCAGAACGATAGTTTGTGGATCACACAAAATGTCGTCCCATGTGGGGATCGGACCCACAACACTCAGCGTGGTAGTAAGCGGCGTGGCGACCGCTTAAACCGCTACGCCATCTGTGCAGTAAGTAATTTTTATTTGTAATGTATTTTATAATAGCAATACTGTAACCTAAAGGGGTTTTGTTGACTAAATATTTTATTTGTAGACTTTTCACATTTAGTACAAATTACGAGTGTTTAATTTTTAAAAATTCGTAATCCACTGAAAGTACTGTCTTTTTACGAGTATGTGTTTTCTTTTGCGATCTAAACGTAAGAAAATACATACTTACTACTTACTTTATGTAATATTCGTTATAGTCAACAGAGTATATATTTCTAAATAAACATTAAACCCAGACAGGGAACAAATAATGGTTCTCATCACACAACATTTGCCCTGGGTGGGTATCGAACCCACGACCAGCTTAGCGGTCACGATCGCTAGTCTCTAGACCAGGGATCCCCAAAGTGGTCCAATCCGCCCCCTTGGGGTCAAAATCGGTTTCCCACATCCCATTGGGTTGACATAAAAGAAAATTGATTTTGGGGATCGACGAGGTTTGAAAAACGACCCCTATTAATAAACACAAGTTCTTATTTGAAACTTTCAATACTGTATGAGTTGTGTTACGTGTACCAACTTTTCAATATTTATTTTGTTCGAATTTGGTCAGAAAATTATGTAAGTTTACTCACTCAACCAATGACAGAGTTTTTAAATTGGTGTTAAGCAACTCTTTCGTTGCCTTTCACTTAGTGAATGAGGTTACCGGAGCCCAAATCCCCCCTCCCGCTGACTCGAGCGGAAGGGACTACAAGGGCAGCAACGCACTTGTGACTTTTGAGTTGCAGCTATTTATGGGCGGCGGTAGTTGCTTACCATCAGGTGAACGGTCTGCACTTTGACGACGATTTGTGTAACGGACTGCTATTCCAACGATCACGGGTTCGTGGCCCGCTCAAGTCAAACATTTGTATGCAAGAACATTTAATGTTTGATTTGGTCTGGATGTTTCTATGTATAATACGTATGTATTTACCCAAAAAAAAATTTGTATTTATATCAATTGTCTAGTACCGATAGTACAAGCTCTGCTTAGTTTGGGACTAGATGGCGTTGTGTGAATGTGGTACAAAATATTTTTATTATTTATTTTATAACCAAAATAAAAGACTTTATATTCGTACTCTGTAAATAGGGAGGTATACTATTGAGATGGTAACTCCGCTAACTCAAGAAGGTTGTTATGTATATTATTTTTAAATGTGTAACGGTTAATGGACATCCTGATTTCAAGTGGGAGCGCATTCCAGAGCAGTACTGCTTGCACAAAGAACGAATTCGGAATTATGGGAGGGACACAGGAGAAGCAAATTATTTGAGAGCGGTTTTCTATGAGGCCGTGTTATCACTCTCTACACGCTGGCAGAATGAATGAATGGCAGAAAGCGCTTGGAACTTCTGCGAGCAAGTTATGCTGGCGAAGGAGGTAGCGGAGCGGGACCGGGAGAGGGTTTAGAAACCTCTCGGTCCACCAGGCCGAAGGGACGGCCGTTGTGTGAATGCGGTAGATTATTATTATTATATAATTTACAAAACCACGAATCAATGATACCGAAGTCTTACAAATCGATTGTCTTAGAACAATTAAGGAGTATCAAGTGGGCGAGTAATTTCTCCAACAATGTTTCCACACTGCTGGCAATCAAGGGCAGTGTCCTTGTTTAAACAAGTCCGATTGGTTGCCTTTTGACTCAAAGGGATGGGCGCAGCTGCGTTTATATTTAGGTCAGTGTAACGATGATTATAAACTGTGAATTATGTAGATAAGACTTATGAATTGTGGTATATGTTGATATCTATAATTGATAATATTATTCTATGATATATTACATAGCGTTATCTAGACCCAGCAAACTGCAATACTGTTACAAATTACCTACGTTAATATCTATAAAAGAAGTAGCAAATTAAAAACATAATTATAAAATATGGCTTAACAGTTTGGCTATGATGATGTAGAAAGCTTATTGCTGGTAAGAACGTAGTTCAGGTTTCAATACACACACACAAACACACAAATACATACACACATACACACACACACACGCGCGCACATGCTCACGCACACGCATAGGCACACGCACAGGCACACGCACACGCACACGCACACACACACACAAACACACAAACACACACACATACACATGCACACGCAAAATTAATAAAAGATCTTTTGTAAGTATTCTTCAATGTTTCTTTGGATGTTCCACGTGATTATTGTAACAATTTATTGTACCATGTTTTTGGGAAGGAACTGATCCCCGATATACAGCTCACGCTAGTTTGGGAATCACGGCTTGCACTTTGTTTTGAATTGTTAAATATCATTTGTTACAATAAAATTTATTATTATTATTAAGAAACTGAGACCTGCTGAAACTGCTGGGTCTAGAAGCATGAAACTTTGCACAAATGTTTCTTAGGTGACGAAAATGTGCAATAAAAAAGATGTTTTTTAAATACCACCCCTAAGGTTGCAAAATGAGGGTTGTAAATTTATATTAAATTACGTTATTTTAGGTAGTAGTGGCGTTTTCAAACTCACAGTAATAGCCTTTTTTAAAAGTAATAAAAAAAATTGTTACTCACTAATTTTTCAAAACTACCCTTAAAGAGTTTGAGTTGAGAGTTTTTTGAATTTGTTTTAGTTTGTATGTTTGTTTGTACAATGTTTTTTTTACTTATTGATTCCGAACTCTCAGTGTAATTACTACGATGTCTGATGTCGACCATCTCGCGGACGAAGTCGCGGGCAAAAGCTAGTCAGTAATATTAACGAGTCATATTATTAAGTACTTTTGATACTTTTTTTATTTCTTTATCAATTCCAATTTCAAAAATCGCTTTCTAATTGACCCACGATTTTAGACGTGTCGCTTAAACTATCAAACTTTTTTTTTCAACGGAATGAAAGATCCTCATGGATATCCATGGGGTTGCAGGCAAAGGGGTTAGTCGATCTCTTACCGACTTAAAATCACCCCAGTGTTCCTCTGCTTGCCAATGGTCGGGGGAGCGAGAATCTCAATTAAATTCTTACACCAATCCAGACTGTCAAACTAGACCCACACCTCTAAGTCAGCGTCTCAGTCTGTTACAGACTACAGTCGAATGCTCAATGCATTCTTGCCTCCTTTCCTCTTAAATTCTACAAACAAGTAATGTTTTCTTCTCTTATCTCACTCTCTATGTAACTAAATGTAATCTTGCAATTTAATACTCTCCGGCTCCTCAAGACTATATACTTTAATGAAGAGCTTATAAGCCGAGCAAGATATTACCCCAGTCTTAAATGCAGTATTAATCGAGTACTCAAGTTGGTTTAACTCGATCACAAAATCGATTAGGGAACTTCGAGCGTGAACGTTTATAATCGCATAATCTAGAATTATCTAGAGAGATCTCCGAAATAAAAAGTCAGGGAATACATCGGTGTATTGCCCCGCAATTTTGTTAAGAGATAATGTTCCCGTAGTCGCCTAATAATATTGGCATATCCTAATACGTGCCCGCGAGGCAACTTCAGCTAAACAACACTAGTGAACACTGAACAGCCCTGATACTAGCTAATATTGGTACAATAAACAACCGACGCGGCCTAGCAAACAAACCATAGAGAACGATACCATAGACTCGTAATTACAGATTAACTATAATCTATAAATAGATGTAGTGTAGTGTAATTGAAATATGTTAATTTGTAACTGCATGTTGTTGAGTTTGTTTATTAAAGAGACTAGCTGATTCCCGTAACTTCGCCCGTGCGGAAAATAAATTAATCTTGCTTTGCCGACTGTGGCCGCGTAAAAAAGGAAGGTCATGTGTTTAACCTGTATATACATATATGTAGGTCTATGTATGTTCGTCCTTATCACAAAACACAGAATAAAGGAAGAAGAGAAGAAGTTTCTACTCACTATTTTTTTAAGAACAAAGTTTCTTATCGCTCGTTACACGCTCTCAGTGGATGGGGGCTAGACCGAAAAATGTGTAACAAGACTTTTTTGTAACACTTTTTGCTATAGTACGCACGCACTTGCTTAGATCTTTTAAATTAAGGAATGAATTTTAATGCAGTTTTCTGCAAAAGAAAGAGTGATTTAAGTAGAAGGTTTATATGTATAATATATGCATATTATAGTGGAGATCATTTTAAAGATTTGCCTTAAAAACATGGTTTTAAGCGAAAAACTTAGATTTCAAACGCTGGCTAATCCTTACGAGATAGACCAAAATAATGTACTACAGAATTTTATATCTTAAAAAGATCTACAAAAAAGTTCGTGATGGCATAAGTCTGTCTCCTAGTTGTAACCCAATTTTTCTTTTAAATATAACAAAAAAAAAGGGTTATTTACGAAGCTATTTTAAACAAAACCGTAAATCAGTTAAGAGATCGCTCGAGTGTGCTTTAGGGTTTGCAGGAAACCTAGCTTTTTCCTCATGACATACCGTTCCTTGCCACTATTGATCTAGACTTTGCGTACACAGGTACATCAGCGGTTGATACCTCGGAGGGTATACTTAGAGGTCGACCTTATGGCGGAGTGGCGTTAATGTGGCGCAGGAATGCTTTTACGGATGTGTCAATGGTTGAGTGCAATATTCCACGTATTAGTGCAATCAAAATGACAATTGATGGTCACGTTTATCTTATAATAATAATAATAATAATAATTTTTATTTGACCAATATAAATATTACAGTGTAGGACATTTCAGTTTAACATAGATCTTAGACAATAATTAGACTGAATTACACTAGCGTAAATTTATAGTAGTGTTATTTTATTCTTATGACTGTGTAGTATGATTCATATTGTATGATTTTCTACACATAAAGATATTAAGATTTTGTTAAGAACTTTAGTCGCTGTCTGCCTGAACTAGGGTAAACCTGTGTTTCAGGCGATCGCTTGACATGGAATTTTTAAGGTGGAAATGTAAGATAAACATAACAGATCACAAGAAAATATAAAAAATACTACAAAGTGTACACGTACGCAAGCAAATAATAGAAAATAATATTATACAAAAACTATTTAAGACTCATTTAACAATTGCCAATACATTTTAAATTTACCTAAATATTCTGATAACATGATCATACATTTTTTATTATTGAGGCTGTATATATTTAGTATTCTATTAATTTTTTTGTATAAAAAATGGTTATGGTTAGTCTTTACATGGCTACAAACTCAAGAACCAGCGAGTTTTCACGGACTGCTGCAGTGAGGTTTATGCTATTGTTGACAATTACTCAGTAGAAGCTATATTTATGTTGGGGATTTAAATTCGCACCCGGACGAATTGTTCGGCGATGAATTATTAGCTTATGTGCGTATAATCAATTGACATTCTAGGCAGCAATTCGAACAATTACACGTTTATTAGTGACGTGCACGGGTGTACGTGGTAGCTTGACGACTGCGTTGTTAGTTATTCGCGTAACAATAACAAATATATCTGTTAGATATGATACATTTTGGTCTGATCATCTGCCGCTTGTTATTTAGTGCCAGATAAATGGAATTGTTTGTATGACTAGATCGAATTTGCATAGTAATACCATAAATAAAGTACCATACGTATTCAGAGGAACCGCTGCGACGAAAACTGGGCCATTTATAAAGTTGCGAGAAATCGTTGTAACCTGATTTTTTGAGAATATGGCAGCATGTATCGTTACGCACGATACATGCTGCCATATTCTCAAAAATCTGAATTGTACATCTGCCTCAGGTTACTGGAGGTTCCTTAGAACCCAAGGTATCGGCAAATCCGAAAAAGATACCTTCCTGCGACCTTTGATTTGGATGATGTTAACCGTCATTTCTCCTGATCATTGTAGTTGGATTACCAAATCAAATGTCGGACGTTACAGTTCCTGGCGGACCTACCACGTCCCAATATTGAAGCTTGAACACGGAAAAGGTAAATTAGGAAGAACAAGAACTTAGAAAATAATGATATGTATAGTAGAAAAACATAAAAAAAGAACTTAGAGAAAATAAAATATCTATGTAACCTAAATAAATAAATTGCAACGCACAGAACACGGAAATCCCACAAGGGGTATAGTGTGAATTGGAAAACAGAACATAGTATAAGATATAAAAGGTCCCGGTGTATCCTTGACTGGGGAAAAGCGAAAAAAAAAAAAAAAAAATATTGAAGCTTTCAGTTTTCTTCAGTAGAACCAGGTATTCCATCAGCCTATATATCATATCATAATCCGGTAGGCTATGTCGGTCACCTTAGTTCTCTGCCGGATCACCTCATTCCTGATATGATACCTTAGAGAAACGCAGAGCATAGCCCTTTCCATAGCACGTTGAGCGACTTTGAACTTGTGGCTCCGTATGTCATGTCGGTTAGGACGCACTCATTAATAGCATCCTAACAATCATAGCCGACGGATATAATAATAAAAAGCCTGGTCAGAACATGACTAAATTAAACTAAACAACAAATAGTGATAGTTACACTGTAGACTACTAACATAGGTTAAGAAAAACTGTACAGTAACACTATAAACTCTGTCTGAATAAATAAAATAATTCTTTTTATTATTCCTTATCTAATTTGTGGCGACTCCCACATACAAAGAAACAGAAACATACTACAGCGCCATCTAATGAAGACACACCCAACTACGGAGTAACTACTAAAATAAGAATTGCTAATCCTGTATCGCGATATAAAGAATTCCCTCGCCGATTAGCATATATACAACTTCCCAACATCAACCGTAGGGCCGCCGCCCGCCAGGCATGATCACTTCGCCTAGTCGGAGGATCCTCCCTTTGTGTTGGAGGGACATGACACCCGTTCCTCCACAAATTAAATAGATTAGATACGTTTTGCATTTAATGTAGATTAAAATTGCTCTTTACAGCATATCATTAAAATTAATATTTTAGAAGATATTAGAGGTTTAAAATGCGGGGCCAACCGTCAAGCCGTACGTCTGTCCCGGGTGGCAGCGGTCAGCAGAATCGGAGCGGCCTATAAATATTGCATTTAAAGATGTCCTGTAGTATTGTCCTATCATAATAATAAGTACAATCAGTTGTTCCACACTTACACCGCATTAGTAGTAACTACATTGCACCCGTGCGATACCAGAGCGGATCGTTAGTACTGCATAAATGATCACAAAAAAGGTTATTATTTGACATATTTTTAAACTCAAATTAATCGAAAACATGACATCAAAGGATGGGCCTTTACGTTGTTTACAATGGGTGTGCGCGCATGCAAGTGAATGCGGCAGCCGATGCGACAAGCGCGCTCGCGTCCCTATAAAATTCAAAAATGGAGGTATGGAAGAAAGCGCACGTCGTACATTCTGAGAGTTTTGTCCCAACACAATGGCGACATGGCGGGCTTGTATAGAAATTCGCTCTAGTTTATTACGGAATACGAAGCTTGCAAATCTTTTGTTGACATTGTTAATATATGCTACTGCGCTATTGTTTGGATGTTTTATTGTTCTTTTAACAATTTGTATTGTATACAATTAATTTTTACAGATTACATCAGCATTATCATGTCATTTACAGCCTTTAATACTCCACTGTACTGCTGGACATGGACCTCTCCTTAGAAAGGACCACGCTGGCCAAACGTCCGACACGTTTAAACACATAGAGTTTGTTTCAAGTTTTTCTTCTCTTTGCAGTGCTGTAGTCCTGAGTAGTTTGCTCATTACATGATTGATTTTCATACTCTCCAGTCTCCGAGTCTTGGGGCCCTACTTCAATGATTCTTAAACTTAGTGCTCCCAAACATAATCTTAAATAATGATGATTAGGAATCGATGACCCATATCATCATCATCATCATCAAACGCTCATGTCTCTATCCCTAAATGGATAAACAGCGGTATATCAAACGCTCACATTTTGCCGTCTACAATTTATCCCGCTGACGGCTTGCCCACAAGCCCATTAACTATCATTAACCAAGCACTTTGGACATCAGGGCATCATTGGGCAAATTGGCGGTTCAATATGAAAGGTAATGTTGTTAAGATAGGAAGGCTATGGCAGGAAAGGGATATAGCTTACAGGAATGTATTGGGCCTCGATCCCTTCAACTATAGATTTAATGAAAGTAAAGTATCACGTTTTACTGCTGGCTAATGATATGGCTTTAAAAACTTATTGTTTAAAAACAAGTTAATAAAGCCATGGCTTTATATCGTGGCGAATTATGCCATCGAGGTTTACATAATTCGCCACGATATTCGTTCTTCACTCCTGATATCTGAGGAGATACTTAGACTGCACTGAAGGTTAAAGCCGTGTACTGCGCTGAGCGTTGTAGGTTCGATTTTCTGATCCACAATTCTTGTTCTGAATATATCCTGATATTCCTAGTGCGCGAGTTGTCCTTTAAAAAAAGATTGGTCAATCATATTAACAATCCGGATTGTATGGCCATCGTAGACTCACAATTCTAATAAAAATAAAGACCGTACGTTAAAGAAACTGGCAACACCCCTGACAACGCAACTTTTTTTATAATCCCAGTTTAAATAAAGAAAATTAAAACCTTGATGAAAAGATTTTGATGAAATAAAACAGTATTTTACACAGTTTTATGATTGATTTCAAAGCATTTGAAACCTTCGCAAACGTTCCTTTAAACGAATACCAACAAATATTTATTTAAAAATCGGTTTAAAGGTCCCATTATAAGCACTCTCAAGCAGCTCTTAAAAATACATGTCTGGTAAGCAAGTAAACAGTCAAATATAGTATTTTAATATAAATTGTTGCTATGTTGTTTGTTTAAGTAATAAATTTTTGGAACGCAGTTCATTATCGCGCGTTATACGCTCTGAGCGGATGGTTGAAAGACCGAAAAATGTGTAACAAGACTTTTTTCCGACACTTTAGTTGGCGCATCAACGCTCACATCTTTTTCATTTTTTAATATATAAATTTAGCAAACGTCTACCAAAAAGCGAAAATGCTTCTTTCCAGCTGGGGGTCCATGGACCCTCATGCCGTTTTTTCTAATTACTCTTTAAGTTTTATAATTATCAGTATTAAACACAAACATTGAAACTTTGGATTAAAAAGGGGTTCCTTCTATCTGGCAGAATCTTGATACTCCGAAATTTACTTCGCATAACACACTTGGCAGATACTTCTTTATAGGAATAAAAAATAAAAAGTTTAAGGCATAAAAAACATTGAGTATAATGTTCGGCCGAATGTTTATTTGTCTGAATTTACAATGGCATACTTTTTTGGAATAATTTTATTTAGCATAAACACCGTTGGCAGAGTTAAAATTCCGCATAATTTCGTTTGGCATAACGTTTATTTGGTATGACGATTATTTGGTACAATTTCACTTGGCTTACTATAAAGATAACAGAATTTCACTTGGAATATTTTTTGTAAGGCATATTGCCATAAAATAGCATTTTTAACCTTAAATTAAAATATTATCTTAAAAAAGTCATGTCTTGCTACAAAAGTTTGTGACAGAAACGAATCGCCGCAAAACCGACTCCATGAAGTCTTGTCTGCAATACCCCTTTTTTTTCTTTTTTTTTCCGTGCTGAATTCCCCTCGGATACCACCTATCGGTGGCATGTCGGACTCGAACCGACTAAAACCGCACGCCGTCTCGGGTACTAATAGCCAGGGAACCAGGTATACCCTAGTGTCTGCAATACCCCTAGAGTATAATTTAAGGCCGCGTAGGCGCGGAGGGGCGAGGCGGCCCGCGAGCTGAGGCTGGCTGGCGAAGCTGCGCTGATGAACGTTGAATTCATCTGCGACGATAAGCTCGGGTGGGACCGCCAGAGTTCCGCAGCGCCGGAGGCGTGACTGATATGATGCATGCTGCATTCTTGCTTGCATGCTGCATGCTTGCCTGCATTCCTACTTGTATGCTGCGTGCTTGCCTGCATGAATGGTGTATGCTTGTTTGCATGCTTCTTATAGGGAAATAAAAACCAAATCCATCGTGAAAAAATATTTACTTGTTCAATCAATCAATTTTATTTTTATGGTAAGAAATACAAAATGATAGTCTAGTAGTAGTAATGATGGTATTTCAATTGTTATAGATATGAAATACATCCCAAAAGATGATTCTCACTGTAAACTTTCTGAGATATGATAGTTCTGCGTTTTAACGACTATCGATATGAAATTTATACTCAAAGACGATTTTGACTATGAACTTTCGGCGATATGATGGTTCTACTTTTTAATTATTATGGATATGAAGTTTATACCTTAAGATGATTATGACTTACAGAATTATGAGTTTTGAATGTATGATAAATGAGTGTCTGCCAAACGATTTTCTGCGAAATGTAGTTTATGCTATCCGTTGTTATGTAAAATAACATTATGACATAAAAAGTTCTGCTATTAAGGGGGGACCCGGATCAAATAACGTTTAATGGTAGTAACTTTCGTAATTTCAATAGATTTCTGAGTGATTCTCTGTTTTTTGAGCGGACCACACGATGTAGATATGTATCTCTCTTGACTTAAATGTTTCACATAGTAATTCACGTCAAAATATTACGAAATAAGGTTTCCACCCGGGATTTGAAAAGTTTTTTTTGTGATATTCTCTGCAGATGACGTGATCCCAAGCCCAAAAAAAGTGAAATACGAAATTCCTTCCTTTTGCTTCAAAGATTTTTTTATCAATATACGGTATGGTTTAAGTTTAAATGTCTTTGCAAATCTGTTTCGTACTGTTTAATGAGCTACCAAGAAATGTGTATTTACAATATTTACCATCATATATCAAAAAACCACGGAAGAGTTTTCACATTGTCTATGCGCCACCTGTGTGAAGTACAGAAAATCATTGTAATGTTTAAGTTGAAAGAGATTGTAAGTTAAGAGCGCCATCTATGTAAGAATAACAACTAGTTTTAGGAAGAAACCAGAACCTGATATTCTACTATAATTACCAAAAAAAGCAAGAACCGGTAATGGTCAGGTTGATCAAAGACCTAAAGATTATAGACTGATCATCACAGGGAACATATGATACTAGTCGATACCAGAGTGCTCGGGGCCATCTCTAATCAGTGAATTATGTCATCAAGAGGCCTAATACAGGCATTTTTAAGCATGTATGTAAATAAAATATTAAAAAAAAACCTGTCATCGGTCAATAAATTAATAGAACTTTTTTTTCCATGAAATTCTCCAATTGTCGTCTTTACTCATCTATACATCTATACAAATAAATAAAATTGGAGTGTCTGTTTGTAATATTAAAATAATCGCTTTTTACTAAATGCATATGTATGTTTACACGGTATATATGCCAAAATAACAATTTTTACAATTTTTGTCTGTCTGTCTGTTTGTTCCCGGTAATCTCTGAAACGGCTGGACCGATTTTGACGGGACTTTCACTGGCAGATAGCTGATGACATAAGGAGTAACTTAGGCTACTTTTTTTAGACTAGCTTCGCCCCGCGGCGTTGCCCGCGGTTATAACAACAAACGTGGGTAACACCGCGGGTCTCAGCTAGTATCTAATAATTCAAGGGAAACTCCTACAACTAATAAAACCCCTTAAAGAACGTAAGGCGTTTATTTCTACTTCTTTTCTAGTTTCGACTGCCTCGGTGGTGCAGCGGTAGCGTATGCGGCTGCTGTACTGTCTCGGCTTCGATTCCCGGGTCGGACTAAATGTTTGTATGATCTGGAAATATTTGTTTCAGGGTTTTGGGTATTTTCTATATATAATACTAGCTGACCCTGCAAACGTTGTTTTGCTATTTACATTATTTAATTATTATTATTTTTTAATTTCTTAAAATCCGTTCTTAGCTGACATCTACTCGGTGAAAAGAATATTCCTACCAAATTTCAAGTCTTTAGCTCTAATGGTTCCAGAGGTATCGTGATGAGTGACTATATACGTATAAATCTGTTATATATATATATATAGATTTATGTATTTACAAGTATTCTATCGGTCAATCTAGCTTTCATAGTACAAGCTTTGCTTAGTTTAAAACAAGATGGCGTTGTGTGTTAAATGTTCGAAATATTATTATTATTATTTCTTGTTATAACATAATTCATTGGAACCTTGGTATTTGTACTACCACAACTACTTGAAAATAAAAGTTTTCGAATGACGAAAAGCAGACGGCGCAGCACTATAACACTGTATTTTGAAAGCCGTCACAAATTATGGAACTTAAAAATGTTAGATACTAATTTAATCTTTAAAAATGTGAGGGGCCTGTTGGTCTAGTGGTTAGTGATCCTGACTGCTAAGCCGGAGGTCGTGGGTTCGATTCCCACCCAGGACAAATAATTGTGTGATGAGCACGATGATTTGTTCTCTCTAGGTGTAATTTATCTATAATATGTATGTATTTAGAAATATATGTATGTTTATCAGCAGTCTGGTTACCATAGCACAGGCTCTGCCTAGTAGATGTATAAAATATAAGTAAAAAAAAAAATATCATCTGCCTACTCTTATCCCAATTTTATTTGGGGTCGGCGCAGTAAGTATGGTTCTTCCATTCTACTCTATCATTGAAACTGACCACTGGACGGACTGGTACCCGAGACCCTAATTTTTCTTTCTCATAAAAGCCTCCAATCCCCAATATCTCCTTTTTTCCCTTCCCTACCGTATAAACGACGAGGTTCCCAAGGAGAGTTGGCGACAGGCAGACGGTAGACCATAAAATTAATTAGCCCAAACCTTCCTGCAGATGAGTATGTTGCTAATTTAAATATTATACAATAAATAAAACAACGATTTGAGTATTTATTTTTATTTCCATCATAAATCACTTACATGAAAGCTAAAAAGAAATAACAGTTGATAGGATCACGTGTATATTCGTGAGAAATATTGCTAACTGGCATGCCAATAGCAAGGGTTTAAAAAAAATCATAAACACATGTCTTTGGTCAACTAATGCATTGCCAGGTAAATAAATAGAAATGTCAACGTTTTACATTGACAAAGAATCTGAGGAACAACACGAAATATATTTAAAAAATAATATGCCTTCTTAAGTTTCAGAAAATTAATTTTAATACATTTGTATTTAAAGGCCGTGTTGTTTCTCAGGATTTGGACTTCAATAATATTTAATTTGAAAAGAGGTACTTTGAGATTACAATTACGATTTATATTATCTGTGCTTAAAGCACGCCTGGATACGTGCACTACATTAATAATTCTTAAAATTATATTATTCTTAAATATTATATTATTAAAATGCAGTAAAATGGCACTGGTGAACTAAGTGACGAAATAAATCACTAAAAATAATATAATACAACTTAGTGTCCATAATCGACTAAAAATTATGGTCTGACTTCTAATTGAAACAATTCTTAGTCTAAAACATCAATTTTATAACGCTTATAATGAATGATTGGACTATTTTATTTTCATAACTAGTCTGTATTAGATGTGGATATAGGAAAAAAAATCAGCGTAACAATCTCACAATGTTGTTTTACAATTTTGGCACAGAATTACTAACTGAAATTGAAACTGTCTTTTTGTAAAAAGAACTATAAGAAACTTTTTTTAAATTGATTTCTATTGTAATCTACCATGTTACGCTGATCACCAAAACTCCCACTTTCCTGGAATGAACAATACATCATACAGTAAAACTAACAAAATACCTCAATAATATTGAAAATACAAGTCCAAGAAAACGGCGAAATAAACAGTTTACTTAAAAGTGAAAATTAACATGATACAAAATTTTACCGATTTTATATTCACAACAAATTATAATTTATCTGTGTGCGTATCGAAAAGACAATCGATATTCTACATATTCTCATTAGAAATTCAACAATCCACAATAATAGCCAGACTCAAAAACGTCTGTATATTATTAACCCATTTCAAAAAGGAGGAGATTCTATATTTCACTGTATTTTTTTTCCTTTGCAGGCGATATAGTTACGTGGTTGCAGGGCAAATACAACTAACTAAATCTACATTAATCCAAGGTTCTCAATACTGTTTGTTAAAAAGAGATTTACGTCAAATATAGATTTTAAGCAGTCAATCAATGTAGTCGAGCTCATAAATGAATTGGACAGCGGTTAACAATGGTTCCCCACACAATATGACACTTTTTATTGTGATTGACAAGGTGTTTATTTGTCTGAAGTAATTTGAGATGCTCCTTCATGACTCTCTGCTTAGTGCTTAAAACATTACCCGACAGTTTACTTGCACGTTTTAACGGAAGCCTTAGTTTCAAAACCATTTTGTGCTGCAAAGGATGTCCCTTCGAGACCCACCTTAATAAAATTCCTTTTATAACTTGTTAGATCTTTTACTTTAGATGGTTTCTTACGCTTGATTCAGGATTGTCTTTTTTCTATTCAAACTTTTATATGATTCGACAAACAACAATAAAATTATTCTGCAAAATCTCAAACACCTTTTCACATTATGGTTCCTACATCCACACCGCTTACTTTCCACCTGTCTCCCCTCACAATTAAGCCGCCAGCTTGTTCTTCTGTTCAAACTCTAGCAACTCGGCTAAATTACTGATCTGAATTTCCTGGACGCGTTTTCCTGCGAACTCCATGTAGTCGTGAGGGGGCGCGTCGACAGAACGCTTGCGAACTGAAATGAACACATTTTTCTTAACTTAATGTAAATTTTTTAAGCAGCATCTTAACAAAATATATCCACCATTTAAGTTTATTTTGTTTTGTGTATATCTGCAAGGTAAAAAGATCTGTGTATGTTATTACATTTGGCAGATCTTAAACTGATCCTTTAAATATATCGGGTCACTGGCTAAGTCGATCTAGATACTTTAAGGGGTTGTAGTGGTTATAATTGCTGATAGATTTCGCTATGACATACTATATCCCAAACCTAATCATTTTCAAGATATTGGACTAAGATTATTTATAAAAATCGCCGAAATTTGCCAAATAGATTTTTTTTAGAACTTTTTTTTACCATTTTTGTGTAGTTGATAAATTGTTTCATAATTTTAATATAACTAAAATTGTAGTTAACAAATTGTACCGAAGTAGATGTTTAATAATAGCAAAAAGAAGCCGCCTTCTACTACGCCGAGTGTTGTGGGTTCAAACCCAGCATGGGACGACACTGTGTGATCCACAAATTGTTGTTCTGAGTCTGCGTGTTCTTTGTGCCCGTTTCATGTATGTTTGTAAAGTCCCCCGCGACACAGGATATATTCCTAATGCGGGTGTTGTCTTTTTAAAAAAGAAAAGAAAATGATCTATGACAGTTAAACTGCAGATTTATTAAAAAACATGTACATATTGTCAGCTATCTAATAAGATATAATAGTCTAGGATATTATCAGAATTAATAGGAAAAAAGTAAGACGAAAGACTGGAAGTGTTAAGAATAAGCGTACAACCCGGTAGTACCTAGTTGAAAACTTGACTGGAAAAAATAGAAAACGAAACCGTCCAAAACTATAGTTTTGGACTGTTTCGTTTGCGAATCTATACTAATATTATAAAGCTGAAGAGTTTGTTTGTTTGTTTGTTTGTTTGTTTGTTTGTTTGAACGCGCTAATCTCAGGAACTACTGGTCCGATTTGAAAAATTCTTTCAGTGTTAGATAGCCCATTTATCGAGGAAGGCTATAGGCTATATAGCATCACGCTAAGACCAATAGGAGCGGAGCACCAATGAAGAATGTTTCAAAAACGGAGAAAATTTATTACTATTGAGAGACGCAGACGATGTTGCGCGTACGAATATATAAAACTAGCTGACTAGTTTTATATATTCCTCGTTCGTAGAGGTCATCACCATCAACAGTATCAGAAGCACAAATCAAAGTTCACTTGTTAATAGTTAGTCACGAATAGAAAACGAAACAGTCCTTAAATAAAACTTGACTTGTATTTAAGGACTGTTTATACGGTATTTAAGGACGGGTTACACGCTAATTCTTAACTCTCCCGACCTTTATCTAAGTTGCGAGCGAACAAATGAACGAAATTAGTGATCCAAAAAATCTGTGCGCGCTTTGGGATTTTTTTTTTTTAACCCATGATCTAAGGTACTATAGACTGTCTTCGTTTATCAGGTATAATTTATTTCTCACAAAGAATAACATTAACTATTCACTTACATCAGAAAAACAAATTACAGTTTCATCCACCTACAACAAGTAGACGACCATCCCCCCCCCCCCCCGTGTGGGAACCCCATGTTCTCTCTGCTCCCTGGAAGCGAGCGCGCTTCGCAACGCGCTCGCCGCCACCCCGGCCTGCTTCTGCTAGGGTGACAGATGGCCTCACCTGTCACCCCCAGGCCTGCGCTTATGGAGGACGGAGGTCGTTCTGTGACCTCCGGCGCCTGAGTCGCCTGCGGTACCTGGCCCGTTCCCGAGCCTGGCGGGCCGAGAGAGTTCTAAACCTCTCCCGGTCCGCGGTCCTTCGCGAGCATAACTTGCTCGCAGAAGGAGACGGCAGAGTTCCACGCACTCTCGCTCCGCACGATAGCCGCAATCAGGCTATCGAGCGAGAGAACTCCCACTCCGATGGCCGCCACGAGGTCTCGCCTCTGCTCAACCCACGCCGGGCACTCTGCCAGCGTGTGGAGAGCCGTGTCCACGGTCTGGCCATCGCAATGGTGGCACTCAGGCGTTGGCTCCTTGCGGATCAGACACAGGTGATCCCCAAAACATCCTTTCCCAGTGATCACCTGCGTCAGTCGATATGAGAGGGTCCCGTGACGCCTCTCGAGCCAATCCTCCATAACGGGTCTTACCGCCGCGAGATCCAGCTAAAGCAGAAAACTATTTTCTGCTAAATATGGTAGTAAATTTAAGTATAAAATTTGATAATACAGTGAACTTAGTACACATTTCGTTGGTTATTTATTATATTGTGTGTCTTATTTGTTAACATTGTATATAAATATATTTGATTGCGTTTATGGAAACGGTTTTCCTAATATCCTGTATAAATAACAGGAAAAAGGTTCTGTTATTTCAACCCATTGTAAATTGTGAGTGTTAAATCAAGAACGGTGAATGATAGTGGTGTGGGCACTTACTGATGCGCTCTTCGTCCTTCCGCAGCATGTAGGTAGGCTTGCCGAGGCCACCGCAGTGCTCCCGCAGGGCGTGCGACGGGTTCTCCTTATCGCGTATTGCCGGCAGCGCCGCAGACAGCGAGCTGCGCACGCGCGTCACGTCGAACTCCTCCCCGCGCTGCAGCCCCTCCACTAGCGGCTCCGGCCGCAGCACCAGCGACGGGTCCAGCTCCATCGTGAAGCAGCGCTCCACGTCTATTATACCTGAACATTTTGATGATTTTTGTTTACTTCAGCTCAGAATTCCTGATTTTATATGACCGTGCTAAACTATCGATATTTTAGATGGCAAATCAAATGTGATGAATATCTATAAAACCTTTTTTCTAAACAAAATCTAAATTGTCTACTTCCAGGTCTTTACCGGTACTTTCGGGTCTTCTTGAATGTTCATTTAAAGGAAATCAGAATAAGTCAGTTCTGAATCTTACTGCTTGTTGCAAGATCCAACGGAGAAGAAAAGGCAAGAGAGTCCACCCTTTTGCATTTACATTTAAGTCTACTTACCAGATACATTGGCTTCAAAGTCGTGCACGAAAGTGATTGGGCGACCGTTGTTGAAAACTGAAATTTTCTCCACGGAATCGTCCAGGTCAATATCGAGCACCTCACGCAGCAAGTCAAAGATGTGCTCGGGATCCTCATTCAAAATGCTAATCACCTGATGGACAAGTTGACATAAATAAGGATGTTGAACAATTTAGATATATGTCGCAGAAAGTTAAGGTCATCATCATCAACAGCCTTTAATAGTCCTTAGGAAGGAGGTTTTGATGTACTATAACGCTGGCCAGACGGGTTAATATAGGGTTTGTTTCAAGTTTTTCTTCTCTTTGCAGTGCTGTTGTCGTGCGTAGTTTGCTTCCTTAGTCGGCTCTTACGACACCCACGGGATGGATAGGGGTGGTGACACTCCGTATTCCTAATCCGTCATTACACGGGTTAAGTCAACGTAGGTATGCGATAACTAAGACTAAACGCCATTCGCCTCGCCGAGCACTGCGCGACACATGCACGATTAGAAGAAGAATAACTTTAATAAACGAACGAACGAATACAATTTAACTTCATTTCAGTCCTAATTTCAAATCAAAGGTCTAAAGAATCAAATTGTATAATTATCATGTTTGTATACCTAATGATAAATGCTTCGGTAACCTCACTTACTTGGTGAAAAGCAGTGAAAGAATTGCTTAACAATTGATTGTTTGCAGTGAGGCCATGGTATCACCACCACCAGGCCCACGGCGATTCTAGTTGAACGCTTTGTTCAACGTCGTTCAGCTATTGGTTGTTTTCTTTTATAACCGCAGTCAAAAAGGAGGTGGTAATCAATTCGTGTGTTTTTTTTTTGTATGTTCAGATATAACTCCGTCATTTATAAACGGATTTTCATAATTATTTTTTTGTTCGAAATGGGTTTATTTCACAATGGTCCCATTTAAATTTCATATAGATCTGATGATATGTTTCAGAGACAGACAAAAGGAACTCTTCAAAAAATGACAGCAAATCAACCGCGATTGCTACTATGTTTTGAGCGCTCTTTGTTAGTGTTGTCTGAATAGTTCAACTTTTTTTTAAGAAGGATTTTTCATATTTTTGGTGGAGTGGCCATCTATACGTTTCGGAATGCTAATAATTTCATACCTGCACTTCAGGCTCAACGCGGCCGGCAGTTTCAGTAGCCGTCCAGTGCAAAGGCGTCTTGCGCTGCTCCAGCATCTGAATATCCTGGAAGATGATCAAATAAAAGTAAACGTTAAATAAAGGTAGTATACCCCATATTTACTTAAGGCTAGGTAGAAGTGCTTTATGTCCTATAATGGTTATTAATATTATTACTAAACTCGTTTTTGCCCCCGTCTCCGCCCGCTTCTGTGTCCGTTTTCGCGGTAAAAAGTTGCATATGTTTCTCGCTGATAATGTTCGAAACGCATTTTCCGTTGGTTAATGAATTTTTGAAATCGGTTCAGTGGTTTAGAAAGCGTAACAAACAAACTCACTATGACATTTTTAATTTTAAAAAGTATGGAAGTAGATATTATCTTTGACCGCGGTCTTATCTTCTATTTCTTTTCGTACTCATCGCACAATTATTTATCCTGGTTGGGAATCAAACCCATTCTAGCTTAGCAGTCTTCTCAAATAATAATATACTTGAATTCGTTACTCTTTTTTTAAATACATAATAACACCCAGAATGACACAAGTAGACATGTTTTTGTAAACAATGCAATTTTACTGAGGGAGAATTTAAAATCTTACGATATTGAATCATGTTTATAAGACCATACTTCATAGTGATCAACAGCCTTTACTAGTCCACTGCTGGACATAGGCCTCTCCTTAGAAAGGAGGTTTTGGTCTACTATACCACACTGGCCAGACGGGTTGGTGAAGGCTTTGTGTCAAGTTTTCTTTCTCTTTGCAGTGCTGTTGTACTATATAGTTTGTTCCCTTAGTCGGCTCTTACGACACCCGTGGGTCATCCCATGGATGGTGACACACACTGATAAACGGGACGGTAAGACCATAATTGCCTACTGTTATCTACTAATACAGTTGTACATTGAGGTGAGAATTAAAAGTTTAAACGTTTAATTTAACACATTTTTTTTAACTATTAACATCAATAAATAATTCTGAGATAATCGTTAAAAGTTAAAACAGATAACTCATTAGGCACAACAAAACGCGTCGAGAGTTTTATTTTATTCGGCGCCTCTTAGTAAGAGTTTATGACGTTTTCATGTCATGTTGTCAATAACAGCAAACAATAGTGATCATTATTACGTCTTGATTGCTCAAATTATGAGACTTAAATTGCTTGGCATAACAAAAAAAAACACTAATACCTTGTCGCGAGATGAATTCATAGAACTGTGAGCCTTATCTCGCTAAGGATAGGTTTTGTTATTGATGCGAAATAGAAATAACTTTTAATTACGGTAAAACGGTGAAACTAAAAAAAAAATTTAGTTCAACGGTTGATTTGAGTTGATTTCAGTGTTACATGGGTTTTGAATTTGATATTTAAAGTAATTTAACCCGCAAAAGTAAAGAACGATAAACTCTAAAACAAATCACAAAATTCATCTAAACTTGTACTAAGTCCCAATACAGTTTTCAATAAATACGTACGCGCGACAGCGGGATGGAGCAGAATCCTTGGTAGCGATTATGACGCTGCATATCAAGCATAACTTGCTCATATATCTGCATGGCCGTAATCACGCCCATTAACACGAGGAGGGCGGCGAACACCCCCATGCACGTCATCACGCATTTGTAGCGTCTGTGGAGCGAGCGTGATGGATGAACGTCGATGACCTCCTGCAAAACGTACATACATTAATAAAGAAGGTTAAGAAGTGTTTCGGAGACAACAGGTTCCCTTTGTCAACGTGTGAATCGTCCACACTAAGGTATATTGAAGTGTGACATAATAACGTGTGGTGACGGATTAAGAAAACAGAGCGTCAACGCCCCTATTAATCCCGTGGGTGTCGTAAGAGCCGACTAAGGGAGCAAACTACGCAGGACAAGAGCACTGGAAAGAGCACTGGAAAGAGACGGAAAACTTGACACAAACTCTATAGCAACCAGTCGGGCTAGCGTGGTATAATAGGCCAAAACCTGCTTTCTAAGGAGAGGCCTATTTCAAGCAGTGGAATATTAAAGGCTGTTGATAATGATCGCTCACGTAATGTGTTAACTGTTTTTATAAATCTTACAATGGACACAAATATAAGCATCAATAAAAACGTTAAAGTCAAGATTACATATAAATACCTATATTAGTGGGAGATCCATGTTTACATGCATGGGTCTCCTATGCCTGAGACAGAAAACGTTAAGCAAAAGCGCCCAAACTCCCCCCCCCCCCCACCTCCATTTCCCCCTCCCCCCCCTCGCACCTGCCCTCGAATTCTCGGAAAGGACTCAAAGGGCAGCAACGCACTTGTGACTCTTTTTGAGTTGCAAGTATCTCTAGGTAGCGGTAGCCACTTACCATCAGGTAACCAGTCTCCTCGTTTGCCCTCCCTATGCCATACAAGTACAAGAGTAAATCCACCCAAAAACGTTTTGTGAGTCAATCTAACTTATAACGTAATACAAGATTCCAAATGTTGTTATAACTGTCTGGTGGTTGAAAAGCATGGCCTTGGATTTGTTGGGTCGATATCTTCTCATAACACTCAGCCTTTTGTAAATAGCGGTTATAGATGGACATTATTCGTGGGAGAGCCATTCTGCGCGCATAGGCTGCCTCGACCGGAGTTATACAAAAGGCCTTACAGAAAACCAGCGTTAATTAGCAGTTCTTTCTTTGCTTTGTACTAGGGATCGAATAAAATCACAATCACCTGTGATAAATCATATGATTGATAATACGTTTGTATTTAGAATATAAAATAGAGGTCGCTTGAAAAACTACGATATGAACATAGCAGTTGTAGATAGAGTGAAGTGTGATGAATTCAAATATTTAAAAAAAATCATGACGAGAGTAGCTACTATACTTAACTATTTTATTAGTCTATCTTATTCTAATTACTTTTGGCGCTTTCTTTAAAATTTATCCTAGGCTACCGCAGCGCCACCCTTATCTAAAAAGTGTATGTACAAACGCGTCCAGTTTTTAAATACACTTTTTATACACAGAGATGGCTCTCCTTGCCTCCACCCTCCATAATTTTGATGGCATTTATCTTGACTCGCACTCGCAATTGACTATAAATCGCAGTGACTAAAACCAGTCATTTTCTCATATGCTTATGATTTAAAAGTAGCAATAATTTCCATGTCTGTTGCAATGGTCATTGTCTGAAACGCATTTATGACTCGCACAGCGTCGAACTTCAAACTAAATTCGTTTGAAATTCGACGCTACAGCGCTGTCACAGTTTACAACGGTATTTTTTTAAATTATATAGGTGTGTATCTTTGCAGAATATAAAATGAAGTCTTCTTTTTTACGCTTAGATCTTTAAGATAAGTACGGGATTTTAATATGGTTTTCACCAATAGAGTGAGTGATTTAAGAAGAAGGTTATACGTATAATATTTACTCTTAATTTACTTAATTACTCTTAAAAAACATGTTTTTGTGCGCTTACGTTGCGAAAGCTGGCTAAGCCTTAAATATAATAATAAATAAATAATACAAAAAAGTCCGCGATGGTATATGTCTATCTCCTAAAGAAAACCCAGTATCTATTTTCATCTTTTACATATTACAAAAAATAATGGGTAATTTATGAAGGTATTTTGAACAATACAATATAATGTCTTATCCAAATAAGTACGTTAGATACGTTATGCATTTAATGTAGATCAAAATTGCCAATAAAGATATCCTGTATATAAGTCCTATTATAATAATAGTAAAATTAATTACTCGTCAAAGGAACCAGAACTTAGTAGTTTCAGTAATATCTACATTAAAACCGTGCAACAATAATATAATACACAATTTCGAAGGATTTCATAAAAATAAATCTAGAACTATTAGTCAGATTTGAATAATACTTTAGTTGTTTTAAGCAGAGCATTAATTAATGAACGTTTAACACTGATGTAACATCATGCTACGATCCTTATTAGCAAAGCAGTGATCACAAACGTAGTTAAAACCGCGAGTAACGCCTAGACTGCACGGATGGCGTAGTGGTTTAAGCGGTCGCGACGCCGCTTAATAATACTGCCCCGAGTGTTGTGGGTTCAAACCCCACATGGAACGACACTTTGTGTGATCCACAAATTGTTCTGAGTCTGGGTGTTCTTTGTGTCCGTTTCATGTATGTTTGTAAAGTCCCCCGCGACACAGGATATATTCCTAATGCGGGAGTTATCTTTTTTAAAAAAGAAGAACAAAAAAGAAAAGCGGTAATTTATTTATTAAACGGATGCAGTATTTGGGGTTAATGTACTTTTTACATATTTTTTAATCGAATTCAACTTCCTCCTAAATAAAATCGATTACCATTTACTAACTGATTAATTTTTAAACTATCATAAAAAAATGTCCACCATCGCTTGCTGCTGATCATAGTTAATTTTCTAGATGAATTGTGAACAAAAGAACTCGTATGTGTTGCAAACTACAAAACCATTGGAAAGAAAGAAGAAAGCCAATAATGTTCAATACTGAATAAAAAATACTTAAATATTCACATTTACAATCTGTATTTTACTTTAAAAATAAATTAAGTAAGTACTTAAGTAAGTAAGATTTAGACAAATAATATTTTAATAAATAAAGTGTTATGCAAAAATTAGAAAATGTGTTGGGTAATTCTGTTTTCATATTGTAGTAACACTTGGACCAATCTGTCATCTCATGACAATCAATTGCTTTTACTGGTCACCATCACCAGTTTAATTTTCTTTGAAATCTATTTAATTTTAGTTTTTAGTAAACATTTTACTAACGTTTTAAGAATCACCGTGATGCATGATTTCGTTGATCCGCGTTATAGCGAAAACTTAACCTAAGACGCAAAAATATCAATTTAATTTTATTACCGTTAATAAGTTGCAATAAACATTTATTAAACAAGGTAAACCTATCGTTAATATACGCAAGGAGCGGGGAAGCAATTTAAGCTTTAAACGACATATTGCGGGCGAAAATTCACGAATCGCGTGTTGGATGAAAGACACATTAGTGCACAGCGGATGGTGGAGTCTGCACTATTTATCCTTTCTATTGTACTACGTATATTTTTATTAGATCTACCAAACTTTAATTCTTCTCTCAGCCAGTGCAGCTGTCTCAACGTCACAAGAGAAGACGACGAGTGACGTCATTAAACGACAGTGGAAGATAAAGTGGATGACATTTGAATATTGTTGGGACCCTACGTCCAGTGCTTAACAAGCAATTTTGTTTTATTTAGTAGCATTGTAAAACAGCGTTTCTTCCAAACAAGGTCAAGGTCAGCTTACATCAGCCAGCTTTTGGTCGCTGTATAGTCTTTATAAGGTTAATTAATTTATGTTTTTATACATTTATATTATAATAATAATATAATTAGTAATTAAAAAGTTTCCTAGCGAAAAGTACCTAGATTTCCATGAGTAGGTATGTTAGGTATATAGATGTTGAATTGTATTTTTATGTTATAGAGGCAAACTATTAGACAGGTAACTTTTACCCGATGGTAAGGGGCTACCGCTGCTCCGCTACAGACATGGGATGAATAGGGGTGATGACTGGTGACACTCCGTATTCTTAATCCGTCACCACACAAACTAGAATAAGAATAATTTAACACAGATTTTCTGTTTTATGGCATTAACAGTCCGAGAGCCGTTAAATAGTTTTCTTGGAAGTAAATTTGTTCTATAGAAATAAAACTACGAAGAAAAATAATACTTTATTTTCTGTTTAGTGTTTATGAAAATAGTTAGCAGTCGTAAAATTTGGTCACAAGAACATTTTATCCTTGTAATAGATTTAAATCTAGCCGGCCCTCTACTTTAAAAAAATATGATATCGGAATAATTACAAGGGCACGTGCACATTAATGGGCAGTGTTGCCAGATGGAATCTCAAATTAGTAGAAAGTTTTGTCCAAATTCGAAGATCGGGACAAAATCTAACTTTAAATCTAACTTTACTTTAAAAACGTTAAATTTTACATCATCAAGGATGCCATAGTGCATACTTTCCTGTAAGTATTTTATGCAAGGACTCCAAGATCTGATAGAATTTTAATATTTTTCAGAAACTAAAACCAGTATATCAATAGACTATTTAGCCATCCGTGTGATCTACTGCTTCATTAGTAGATCATACTGATGATGTGTAATATCTTCACCAACGAAATAAGCCGTTATTACAAAGGACAGCGCTCGGTGGGATCAATATTAACTTGGTTGATGCGACAAGGTACACATAACAACTCATACAAAACTCTGCCTTGGAGAACATTCTATTAATGAATTAATATTACTATGCGTACTGATCCTAATGTACAATCAACAAAAACATTAACTAAATCATTGTCTTAGTCATATCTTCAGATCTATACGTTTAAAAACACCAACAAAATCTTTGTCTTCTCTGAGAAACTCTCAAACCAAGCTGTAATAACATAAATGCAGACACATATTTGTAAACAAGAAGTGTGAATAAGAGAGTAATTTATTTTTTGTTAAAACGATTACGATATGTTACCTACGATGAAATAAATAATACTTAGACATCATCTTATTTTAGCTTTAACTACTGAAACGATCGTCTATGTCGAGCTTTATAAGAAAATCGATACCTGCATTCAAGATGTATGTTGCAGGTTGCCTACAAACTATTACGTACCGATGAATAAAATTAAACTTCTATATTCAATGTTAGTCGACGAAATTTATTGGCGTGATTGTTTAAACTGTTTATTACTAAGTATTCAATTGACATATTACAAGAATATAGGGTGCATCTGTTTTAATAAAAATCGCACCTTCGATCAATAAACAATTATATCGGACAAGGGCAGGTTCCACCTATAAAAATATGTTCATACGTACTTCGTCACATTGGTTCTCATCGATCAATAAAGTTTTCTTGGCCGTAAGCCTTGGCTTCGTTATCACCGTCATCACTGCAATATTATTTTAGATGTTCTTGTTAACCAATTGTTTATTTTTTCCTTTACGACAGCATACACGTCTATACCGAATACAGCAAACGCGGAAGTGCGTACTGTGAGAGAAATACATCAATAACATGGTAAATCATTACCCGGCGTAAAAACAATTTTATACTATTATGTTGATGGCAACACTATTTTGGGCTCTAAATATTTTTAGTCGAGTTACTTTATCCTACTACGATTTTTTACTCTGTTTGACAGCTTTATTATTGGTGAGTGTAATGACAAAACACTAGAAACTCTAGATTGGATGACTAGATTTATTGGGATTCTGTCGCGTCGTTCGTTTGGTTAGCACGTGCGTCTAGAATTTTTTCAAACCTTTGGTGATTTTGTGACTATTGGGTCTTTTTTTTTTGTTATTTTGTGCTGTCCTTGGTTACGGTGTGTTGTTTGTAACTAAATATTATTACCGGTAAGTGAACATGAACGGAAATAAACCGCCCGACCCTCCCGATATTTCATGTCCAGTAACCCCTCCTTTCACCCCTATTCCTCCCTTACCCGATCAACCTTCAACCCCTTCCAACCCCTTAGAACAGTTTGCCAATGTGGTCTGCAACGCTACGGTGGAAGAAACCAGGCCCCTCGTTTCTACCTCACGGAAACGAAATGGGAACGATGAGGTAAGTGCCCCCCCTCTTAAACGTCTCCAAACTCAAACGAAAACCTTTGTTAGTCGTGACAAATACACAAACAATGACAGTGGTCCCTACATGGTACATGTTTCTCGCGTGGAGAGCCAGTTAGGCTCTGGTACAACTCTCCATCCTGTTTCGTTTGGACTTTTTCTTTTTAAAAACAATATAAGTAATATTGTCAGAGATGGTATTAAAAAAGTTGGAAGGAATAGAGTATCCGTACAGTTTTCATCCCCTCAGGATGCTAATGCATTCCTAATTAACCCCCTCTTAAATATTTATAAATTCACTGCCAGCATTCCTACTTATAACATTACTAGAATGGGTGTTGTTTCTGGTATCCCTACCGACATGAATGATGATGAAGTAATTAAATTTGTGACAGTGCCGCAGGGCTGTGGGCAGATTATTAAAGTCAGGCGTCTTAACCGAAAATCATTTAATGAAGGTATCTTGGAGTGGAAGCCAACAGAATCCTGTGTCCTCACTTTTGATGGCCAGGTTCTACCTAAACGAGTTTTCTGCTGCTATAATTCTCTTCTAGTACAGCAATATATTTACCCCACCGTCCAATGTAGGAAATGCTGCAGGTTTGGTCATGTGGAGTCTATCTGCAGATCTAGGCCTAGATGCAACAAGTGCGGACATGAGCATCCCAGTAACGAATGTGAGGTAACAGAAACGGGGGCCTTTTGTGTCCTATGCTCTGGTGGTCACTTTGCCAACAGCAAGGCTTGCCCGGAGTATGGCAGGCAGAGGGCCATTAAGATCATGATGGCGGAAAAAAACATCTCCTATATGGAAGCAAATAAAGTGGTCCCTTCTACTACTCGCAGCTATGCTGATACCCTAAAGACCCCACAATTTACCCAATCCTCTCAGCCCACCCAACCCATCCAGTCTACCCAGTCCCTTCAGTCTACCCAACCCCTTCAACAAACCCAGTCCTACCGAAAAACTGTTCTTCGGCAGCCTAAACCCCGCCCTACACTATCCAAATCCTATGATACAACTGCACACCAATCTATCATCCACTCTCCCCAACCTTCTCAACCTAATGGTTGTGCTCTTAACTCATCACTCGAGACTTCTACTATTGACCTTATAATACAGCTTTTGACTTCTCTATTAACCTCCAATTTACCTCTATCTCAATCCCCTTCTAGTATACCGTCCAACGTTGCCAACACACTCATCAACTTATTAACCAACTTTAAAAATGGCATCCCAACAAGTATTCCTACAGTGGAATGTGAGGAGTGTGTTTCATAAGAAGCACGACCTCATATTCTTGTTGAATAAATACAAGCCTTTGGCTGTCTCTCTTGCTGAGACTTGGCTTCTACCGGGTCTCAACTTCCATGTTCCAAATTTCAACATGCTTAGATGCGACAGGTCTGATGGTTACGGAGGTGCAGCCCTCCTTATAAATAACAGAGTCCCTCTATTACCCCTCCCCTTACCCCCATTCCCAGATGATATCAGCATTGTAGCAGCGAAAATCAGTAGTGTATCTGTGCTTTCCATCTACATTGCTCACCCCCAGCAGAGTTTCCTCCCTATATTGAGAGACTTGCTACAGAGCCTACGGAGCCCAATATTAGTTATGGGAGATTTCAACTGCCATCACTTTAGATGGGGATCTGAGCACTGTGACAGTTTTGGCATTGGTTTGTTGGAGATCATTGATGATTTGAACCTCTGTGTTCTCAATAATGGCTGCTCCACTCGTAGAGTCCTCCCTGGTCAGAACAAAAGCTGTGTTGATTTGACCATTTGCTCCCTGGAAGTTGCTGCGGCTGCTTGCTGGCGGTGCACGGATTTGTCTCATGGTAGCGATCATTACCCAATATTATTATCCCTCCCTAGCTCAACTCACCTGGAAAAATCATGCCCTCCCCTCTTAAAATATAACCTCTCGGAAGCTGACTGGCGAAATTTCTCTCAAATCCTTGAATCCAATGTTCATACCCTCCCTAGATTTGACTACAGATCCCTATCCTACGATGATCGCGGCCATGTGACGGACTATTGTGATGCCTTTGTGGATGCAATTAGGTCAAGTGCGGACAGCTGCTTTAAAATTAAGAATTCCTCTAGGGGCAAAATTCCCTCACCCCCTTGGTGGGACAGTGAGTGTACTAATGCCATTAGGCTAAGAAAAGAGTCCGAAAGGAGATACAATGCTCACATGTCAACTCAAAATTTACTAAATTATCAAAACGTTTTTGCTTCTACCAAGCGACTCCTCCGACGCAAAAAGCGCATTGGTTGGATTAGCTTCTGCTCCTCTTTGTCCCCATCTACTCCATCTTCTATTGTGTGGAAGAACATAAATCGGTTCCGGTCTGGATGCTCTCCCTCAGTGTCTTCCT
This sequence comes from Arctia plantaginis, assembly GCA_902825455.1. Taxonomy (NCBI): domain Eukaryota; kingdom Metazoa; phylum Arthropoda; class Insecta; order Lepidoptera; family Erebidae; genus Arctia; species Arctia plantaginis. The sequence continues at coordinate 1,042,578 of CADEBD010000288.1, forward strand.
CTATCTCCACAGACACAGCTGAACTCCTCCTAGACAAAATTGCCCCCCCTTATGTCCCACATCTAGATGAAGTCTCCCAACCAAGTGTTCCAACTCAGTCGCTAGGTACTCACGATGAGCCTTTCTCCTTGGAGGAGCTGAACATGGTTCTTCACAATGTGCGAGACTCTGCTCCTGGCATGGATGGTATCCCATACTCTTTTATAGCCAATGCTAGCTCTAGTACAAAATCCTACTTCCTAAACATTTTAAATTTTTGCTATACCAATGGTTGGGTCCCGGATAAGTGGAAGGTTCAAATAATTATTCCCATTTTGAAACCTGGCAAACATGCAGGAGACCCAAACAGCTTCAGACCAGTTGCTTTATCATCAGTTTTACCTAAATTACTTGAACACCTTATTAAAATCCGTCTCGAGTGGATTGTGGAATCAAGGAATCTACTACCTAATTATCAGTTTGGCTTCCGTAAAGGTCTTAGTACCATGGACAGTGTTGCGGTGTTGGTAACCGATATCCGTCTTTCTCTGTCGCAGGGTGCGTCCACAGTAACGTCTTTTCTCGACATAACTGCGGCATATGACAATGTCCTACTACCCATTCTCAGGCAAAAACTGCACCAGCTGAGACTTCCGGTCAGAATGATCCATTGCATATGTGCAATGCTTGTGTCTCGAACTCTAGTCCTAAGGATCTTAGGAGAGGAGTTCGACCAGAGAAAGACGTGGAGGGGCTTGCCACAGGGCTCTGTACTGAGTCCTCTATTGTACAACCTGTACACTGCAGATATGGGCTCATGTTTAAACAATGATTGCAGTATACTACAATACGCCGACGATCTGGCATTGTATGTAACCAGCCATTCCATCCAAGATGCAGCCACATCGCTCACAACCTCCCTTAATTCTCTGTGGCGGTGGCTATCATCCCACGGCCTTAGCCTCTCTGCACAGAAGAGCGCAGTCGTTGTCTTTACTGGGAGGAAGACTCTGCCACAGATTGATGTCAAAGTACAGCTGCAGGAAATTCCTCTAGTTAATAAATTTAAATTCCTCGGGGTATATTTAGATTCTAAGTTGACTGGCGTTCACCACATTAACCATCTAGTCTCAAAATGTGAACGAACTATCCCAATTTTAAAGGCCCTGGCCGGAGTTTGGTGGGGAGCCCATCCATACACCATGAAGCTAGTGTACAATGCCTTAGTGCGCAGCATATTGGACTATGGTGTTTTCCTACTGGTTCCATGCAATAAAGGCGCATTAGCAACTCTGGATAGGATCCAATCTAGGTGTCTTAGAATTATTACTGGTTGCATGAAGTCATCCCCCATTAACGCATTACAGGCTGAATGCTCAGATCCACCTCTAAAATTAAGAAGACAATATTTTGCTTCATGTTTTGTTTTAAAATTTATTTGTAAATTGACCCACCCTCTTCTTCCAAAAATTACTGACTTAGACATAACTTGCAATACCTCTAAGTACTGGGCACATAAAGAAATTCCATTGATTCTGCAATCCTTTCGCTACTACTTTCCCTTTACGAATTTAACTGTAAAATTTGACAAACTTCCTCTTTTTTCATTTGATTACAGTATACTTAGTTTTAAGCCGAATGTGTTCTTGGATGTGGGAATTCCTAAGGGATCTGCCTCGGCTGTTCCCACCTTTAACGCTTATGTTGATGACCACTTGGTAGGGTTTGAGAGGTTTTTTACAGACGCATCCAAACTGTCAAGCGATAGTTACACTGGAGCTGCGGTGTACTATCAAAACTCCAGAATCATTTTGCAGTTTAAGTGCCCAGAAGAGTCTTCTGTATTTACGGGCGAGTGTGTCGCAGTATTGGAGGCATGCCTATATGTTGAATCGCACAACATCTATAAGGCTGCTATATTTACTGATTCTCTTAGCTGTCTTAAAGCCCTGCTAAAAGATCCATTCCATAGCAAACTCCATAGCCCCTTGATCTTAGAAATCAAAAAAAGCCTCTTCAATTGCTCCAATAGTGACAAATTGGTCCAGTTGATCTGGGTTCCCAGCCATAGTGGCATTATGGGCAATGAGTGTGCAGACTCGTTAGCCAGAAGAGCTGCTACTTCCTCAATGGCAGACCAGAAACATATGGTTCACCATAACTATGACCTCCTAAGACTGCCTCAAAGAGAGTTGAGGACATCCTGGCAGGCGGAATGGAACAGGTCCGCACAATTTAAAGGCCGGTACTATTTTTCAGTACAACCACGCATTCCTCCGAAGCCTTGGTTTTTTAATTTTAAAAAGGTGTCCAAACAAGTTGTCTCCACCATATGTAGGCTTCGTATTGGCCACTGCAGCTCACCTGTCTTCTTGAATAAAATTCGGGTACGGGACTCGTCTCTATGCGAGTGTGGCCTGGATGAAGGCAACCTGGACCACATCTTCTTTAATTGTAGTAAAAATAATCCATCCTTAGACCTTTATTCATACCTAACTAAATTAAAAATCCCCCTCCCTATTAACTTTGCATCCCTACTTACCTTTTCCTCCCCAAAACTTTTACAAGCCTTGATGTTTTTCATCCGCTGCAATGGCATCAAACTTTGACCTGTGTACCTAATTTAATGTTGTGATGTTTATTTGTGTTTGTCTACTAATTATCTCTTTATATATTACATACATACTTTATTTATTCGTATTTGTCTGTTTGTTTCAGTGTACTAACCACAATCAAAAGACCCATATGCAGTCCACCTGCTAATTTTGGAAAACTTAATGTTTGCAAATTCCTTTTCTCTTATGTATTTCTCTTAACCCACGTATTTCCATCGCACTTGACATTGGCAGAATTGTCGACATCGGCACAGTTTGCCATATAATAAGAAGAAGAAGAAGAAGACTAGATTTATTATGTTTGCAACATTGGTTGTATCTTGTCTATGGTCAATCCAACCGAAAAAAAAACTATAGAAAGAAATTCGAGGAGCAAACGGACAATTTCGTGTTGTAGAAAATTCCGTGATATAAAAGAGGTTAATGAATCACCGACGCTTACAGTGCCGTTAAATCATGTTTGATTAGTTTTCGTCGTCATTATTTTATGTTGTTCCTTTGTTTCGTTGTGTAATTACCACGTTTGTAAAGAGACTAGTAGCACAAAAATAAAATGGCGACTGATCCAATGAAGAACCGCATGCATGTTTTCAAGAACAGTGGCAAAGATGTCGACGTAAGTATAGAACTCTGTTAAAATATCTTAGAACAACGTAACTTTGCTGTGTATGATTCACCACGGTGCAATGACGTCTTGTCGATGTATTTTTAGGAAATGCGCAGACGGAGGAACGAAGTCACAGTAGAATTGAGAAAAAATAAAAGAGATGAAACTTTACAAAAACGTCGAAATGTGCCTATCAACTACTCAACCGACGAGGAGGAGATTGACCGGACTCTCATGTCCGTGGACCTGAAGGAGCTGGTGATGAATGCAGCTGCTGCGGATAATCCTGATGTGCAGCTGGCAGCCGTACAACAGTGTCGGAAATTACTCTCATCGGACAAGAACCCTCCGATTGACGAGCTCATAGCCACCGGTATCCTACCTATCCTCGTACAGTGCCTCTCCAGAGCAGACAACCCTACACTTCAATTTGAAACCGCATGGGCCTTAACAAATATTGCATCAGGAACTTCAGCACAGACTAATAAAGTGGTTCATGCCGGCGCCGTTCCTGTCTTCCTGCAGCTTCTTATGTCTCCTCATGAAAATGTTTGTGAGCAGGCTGTCTGGGCCCTAGGTAACATCATAGGAGATGGACCGGTCCTCCGTGATTTTGTCATTGAGCTTGGAGTTGTAAAGCCCCTGCTCAGCTTCATTGTGAAACCTGACATCCAAATCGCATTCTTGCGCAATGTCACTTGGGTCATCGTTAACCTGTGCAGGAGCAAGGATCCGCCACCACCCGTAAAGACTATACAAGAAATTCTTCCAGCCCTTGATATACTCATAACACACAGTGACTCTAATGTAAGTACTTTTTTCACACTTTCACAGTATTCTGATGCAATTAATGATAATGCAAAAATAGTCTATCTTTTAAATATGTTGCTAAATACTTAATGTTTTGAGAAATAAATAAAACATTTAATGAGTACTCCTTTCTAAGGAGAGGCCTATGTCCAGCAGTGGACTATTAAAGGCTGTTGATGTGAAGAAGTACCATACAACTGGATGATAATGAAATCCCAGTTTCTATTACTTTGTTGCGGAATGACTCCCAATAAAGGTTAAAACTCCCTATTAAAAGATACCTACATATTTCAAGTTTTATTCATTTTTTATGTAGGTAGATCCACTCAATTAGTTTGTTCAAAGATAGTTTATAATCTATTGACAATATCAGAACTACTCATTATAATTTAATTTACATAGCTTTTGAACTTTGTTAATTATTCCATTCATAATATCACAAGCATTCTAATTAAGGCATTTCAAACAAAAGAAATTGGAAGTGAAAACTTATTCATTAAACGATCATTTATTTGTTGACTATTAAAATTTATAAAAAAAAAACTTTGTTAAAGAAAGAATTTTAAGTATATGTTAGCAAAAGTTCAGTAAATAGAGAAACCCTTCAAAGGCAATATTTAATCAGTAAACCAAGTTAATCAATTAAATTTTGATACATCATTAGGGAATATAAACTTCTTTATAAGCATCAAACTATATTTGAATAATTTCTTACAGAAAAGAAGGAAACTGTTCAAAGTGTGACCCAGTTTAAACAGAACGCATAGCAATTGGGTAGATTCCTAGGTTTAAAATAAATTATTTCCCCTGCATCATTAAATGTAACATCTTAAAGTACAGCCTGAATTGTCTTCCATTATATAATTAAGTAATGTCTATTGATTTCATATCATCAAATGAATATTAACCTCTGATATGCTGCTACACTGTACAGTGCTCACTGGTTCAAGCACTTTACAGTGTAGTGGCATATCCATGATGATAATACAACAATAGCTAGGTATCATGACATTTAATAAAAAGCCAATGATTTGTTTTGAAAATCATCTACCCTATTGTAATGTAATACTATGAAGTTTACATACTAACAGTTGCATGATGGCTGAACTTGATACCAAATATGGCTTTGCAAAGAACAATATGATATTCATCTTTTAATACTGGATACTGTGAAGTCCTTCATAAAGAATAGAATAGATATCTACATTTATTGACTACTTTACAATTGTGGGATTTGATTGACCTATTCTGGCTTCTAAATGTAATTATTGTCTCTAGATTTTGATTTGCTTAATTCATATGAGAGACGTAAATACACAGTGTGTTATGTACATGACTGATAATTTCTCAATGGTGTAGTATTACAGTTTTGTTTCAAATGATACCCTAAATTATGAAATTTAATATTGAATAGAATGTTCAGTGAAATTGGAACAGTGATTTTTTGGCCTTTCTCAGAATAATTTTTTAAAAACCTTATTCATAGGATGTTAAATAAGTTTATAATAATATAGGTACCTAGTCCATCCATTGACTGAATTAATGATACTGTAATAAAACTGTATACTCTGTGTGTATACGTAAATATCATATTTCGTGTTTCAGATTTTAGTGGATACTGTGTGGGCCATTAGTTATTTAACGGACGGAGGAAATGATCAGATTCAAATGGTTATAGAATCTGGAATTGTGCCCAAGTTGATACCACTGCTATCACATAAGGAGGTGAAACTTCAGACGGCTGCTTTAAGAGCTGTAGGCAACATCGTAACTGGAACTGATGAACAAACACAAGTTGTACTCAATTGTGATGCTCTCTCTCACTTCCCAGCATTATTGTCACATCAGGTCAGTTATTTTCATGTACAACAAAGTACACTTGTGAATCTTGAGTTGTAGTACTAATCATAGCAATTCTTACTAACTCGCCAACATTATTGACAGCTGAATTATTGACATAGCTAGCAGAGAGACCTATGTAATGCATTTTTGAGACTGTGTTTAGGGCTGACATCGGGCGTGGAGAGACGGTGACATGGTGTCAGCCACTGCAATTAAATGTACTGTCCCTGAGAGCTCTGTGTGACGTTTTCTATAATAACTAGTACATTACAATTTGCTTACGCCGTGTCTCCCCCAACCTTAACCACAGACAATCAATCTAAATCTTTATATAACTCTGAACAGCAGAGACTACACTATTAAACCTAGACTAGACACATGCATAATAGGCAATTTTGGACATCAAACAACATTTATGTTATTTGGCTAAGAGAGTTAGTGCAAATGATGTCTTGTAACCTAGAATGTTAATTGAAGATATAATGTTTTTATTTAACAATAACTTTTTTTCTGATAATTATTATCTTTTATACATATCATTAAAAAAAACATGTCCAATCCTAATCCTGCTTTACAATATCTACACTATACACTAGTTATAACTCGAAAGTTCATTGACACATTTACCTTATTGGTCAATGGCTTGGGTACATCAACCTTCAATTGAACTGCTCAGATGTTGTTGTAGATAAATGGAAGATACATAATATCTATACATTATAGTTATTTATAGTATATATATCTATACAGAAAAATAAAATTGAAGTGTCTGTTTGTAATATCAAAATAATAGTTTTTTCATGCTCATATGGTTATCCTACAAAGGTTTATAAATTTCCTAGAAAATTTATACATTTGCGGTTGTTGTTATTTTCCAGTGATACATATATGTCTGTCACCCAGCAAACCCAATAGTAGATATAGCAGTAGAGAAGCTGTTGATAAACTTATTATATTCATAAGATCCTCTTTATAAAAATATATTTAATAGGATTTTTATGAAATCAGATAAATGGTGGATGGTTTGCAAAATACTTTGAGTGGTACTCTGTAAATAACATTACTGTATCTTTTTAACAGAAAGAAAAGATTTGTAAAGAAGCAGTCTGGTTCCTATCAAACATCACAGCAGGAAACAAACAGCAAGTGCAGGCAGTGATCGAGGCAGGTCTGCTGCCCAAGATTGTGGAAAACCTCAGCAAGGGCGAGTTCCAGACGCAAAAGGAAGCTGCTTGGGCCGTGACTAATCTTAGCATCAGCGGTACCAAGGAGCAGGTGGCTACACTCATAAATTGTGGAGTCATACCTCCGCTGTGCAAGCTGCTCAGTTGCAAAGATACTCAAGTTATTAATGTGAGTTTATTACAATAAGTTTTACTAAAAATTAAGTAATTAAAATATTTGTTAATTGAAGAAACGTTGAATTTGTAGACAACTTTTACTAAATGCATTCTTTAAAAAGTAATTTGATAACTATATGCTTATGGCAAATTATGTGAGTTAGATTAACTAAAAAAATTTTTCAATTAAATTTGTTTTTAACATATTCATTGTTATGTATTATTTGAAATTAGACAAGAAATGAACTTGTAAGCTTAGTTACCTGCTATTTAATAGCCGATCAGTAGTTGTAAAATGAATATTCATTTAAATTAGCTTCAGTCTCTACTATTATTAGTCTATTCTTAGTTTCATTGTCTTATTATATTATTGTTAAGATGTAAAAAGGGATGTACACAATAACGTGCAACTATTAATTTACTATTTCCAGGTTGCCTTAGATGGTTTAAGTAATATGCTAAAGATGGCGGGTGAGAACGCAGACCAGGTGGCCAACATGATCGAGGAGTGCGGCGGTATCGACAAGATCGAGGCGCTGCAGAACCACGAGAAGGAGGACATTTATAAGATGGCCTACGATATCATCGAGCAATACTTCGCGACCGATGTAAGTATACGTGGCACCGTATATTCTGCCAATGTACCATACCATGTGATACAGTGTACCATGCTGTGTGATACAATGTACCATATATATATATATATATATATATATATATGTATATGGTACATTGTATATATATATGGTATATATATATATATGGTACATATTATATGGTACATATATATATATATATATATGTACAAATGATGCTTTAGTACAGAGGCTTTGTGAGTGGTATAAGCGTACACCTCGCCGTTTACTACTGCGCTGAGTGTTGTGGTTTCGATCCACGCATGGAACAACACTTTGTGTGATCCACAAATTCTTGTTCTTAGTGTCCCCAACGTCCCCAACGACACAGGAATATATTCCTAATGCCGGAGTTATGACGCTCGAGTCTCTAGGATTCAGAGAGCAGAGTGTTGATCTGGTGTTTGTTTGTATTGCAGGAGGAGGACGCGGCGTTGGTTCCGCCGCCGGGCGAGTCGGGCTTCCAGTTCGAGGGGGGCAAGCAGGCGCCGCACGAAGGGTTCCACTTCTAGGTGCTGCCCCCCCTCCGCCCTGCGCCCCCCCCCCCTCCCCTGACAAAAAGGCCGCAGCACGGGCCGTTGTACATTAATTCGCGTAGAGCCGGTGCTGCGGTTTCGTTGTGATACGCTCTATTGTGATGTTTGACAGTTTCGCGTTTGTTTTCGACTCTGTATCGTAGTGACGGACATGGACACGAAGTATAGCTTTAATGTTAAGTGCCGCGTACGCGACGTACGCGTTAGGGTAACCGCTTACCGATTGAATTGATGCTTTTGATATAACATAGTATTTATGTTTCGATTTTAACTTTCAGCATAAGATAAATGATTGCCGACGTCGGGGCGGACCCGCCGCACCCGAATATGAATTATGTTGACTCGAGCCCGTTTGTAATGTATCTATGTACCAATAAATTCTGTCCAATATTATATTGAAATTGTTTTATTTGAACACAGTGACGTACACAGGGTTACATTCAGTTTGAATAAATTGAAGGGAGAAAGTCTTGAGGCGGCTTCGGCTTGGTCACAGCGAAGTTGTACTGCTTCTGAAACAAAATATTTACATTTAAGAACTGACACTGCTTAAAAGTACTTAACATTGGAATGTGTAAACAGATAGATAGATAAATATTAGGTCTTTACCTATGAAATTGCCGTTTTGTATGCAATAAGTGAAAGTACTTATTTTTTCAAACTTTTTATTTCTGTTATTCGAAGTAATCACCCATGCAATCGACGCATCTTTGCCAACGCATTGGCAGTTTATTGATGCCCTTCTTGTAAAAATCAGCTGGACGGGAGGCAACAAACTCTTCAAAGGCATTTTGTACTGCCTCTCGGGAATTGAATTTTTTACCCACTAAAAAGTTGTCTAAATTTTGGAAAAAGTAATAGTCGGTAGGTGCTTAAAAATGTGTGCGTTACCCCAGCAAAATAATGTCGAAAATGGTCATTTAAACTTTATAGATAATTAGTTGCTCCCCTTCTGTAATTGTTAGGCACATTTTTAAATTTGTTTCACTTAAACTTTTTTAGTTATTTCAAAAAAACATTTCCTGCTGGGGTAACGTTTGAAACGTTACCGCAGCCAGACATTTTCTTTTTTAATTGTAATATTGAAATAAATTTTAGCTAAATAATTAGTTATCTGGACTAGGTAAATGTTACAACTTATTTGGTATTTGTATTTTCTTCGGCTGCGAAGTTATTCGAAATCCTGCTGGAGTAACGTTTGTGGGTTTGCTGGATCTCTGAAACGGGTAAGCGGATTGTGACCATCTTTTGTACATAACTTCTTAAGGATTAGTTTTAATTTGTTCGACAATAAAATAACAAAAATAATGGACCGTTTAAAAATTATTTAGGTAAGTATGAAAACACTTCAATACGTCCTAACACTTTAAATAAGACCTCTAAAGACTTACTTGAAACGTTATTCTATTGCTTGTAACTACCTTCAAATGTATACGAATTTTCGTAAGAATACTGTAAGTGACTAAAAAGTTATGATGAAATGTAGCTCTCCACGAGACCACAATGTGTGCGGCCTTTTTTGGCCACCGATAAACCTGTGTGTGGATATATAAACTGAATGTTATGCCAATAATTAGTTGTTTAGTTCAGTTGTCTGCCTGTAGAATTTCAGCGTCGTACATATAATAATTTACGAGATAATTAAATAAAAGTCATTAGAAGGTGCAAGACCGTGGTAACCCGACCATGTTTAGGTGGTTACAAAAAAGCGAGCACCCAGTACATTGTGCTGGCTTTTAAAATATGTAGGATATTATTTGCAAGTTTACTACGGATATGTACATAAGTGTTACAAAAAACTACATGTTTTTTAAATATTTTTTATTTAGGATTGTTTATTGCATAATTAGTAATCAGCCGGGAGATTAGGTATTGTTTTGAATGCTTTTGTTTTCTCGTAATGTTTAGGTGAATTGTTTATAGTTGTTCATAGGTTTAATTTTAGGGTAGGTATAGGTAATTTAAGTTTTGAAGAGTGTAACGTATGCGTTGTAAATAGGTATTTTGTGAATAGATGGGAATTTTTTTAAGTGATGAATCGACTTAGGCTAGCATATCGCGAACAAACTCTGTATTGCATTATTTCTGTAATAATGTTGGAGAAAATAAAATATTTGATCACAAAATCGCGGTGAGTTAAATTATAATAAAATAAATTATTTATGTAAAATTAGTAATAAGTGATATACCTACCCACAAGTTATGATCGTTTTTAATTTGTTCACCCTGAACGAAATTTCAATATTAGCATTAGTAATTAATATCCTAAGACAAGAATTGACAATTACTTAAATTGAATCGAATTAGCATTAATGCCCATTATTAGTAATTAGGTACACACATATTGAAGAACTCTCAAGAATACGATAAATATTTGCAAAAATAGAAAGCGGAAGCGCACACGTACTTTACAACACGTATATTATCTGCCTAAGGGTCAAGTTTAGTGCACTAGATGCAAATTGCAAACAATGAAGTATCCCTTCGCCCCTTCCCACCCGCGTTCTAGCGAAGGATGTATTATCAGCGATTCTTGATTGACAAATATTATCCGACCAATAATTTTATCTATAAAAATGTATCACTTTCACTCGATAAATTAAATTACCGTTATTATATCAAAATATCATTCAACAACTGTTCGTTTTTAACAGAAATCAACAGTCACGGGCTCAACGCTTAACGGTAGGTACATAGGTATAGATAATTCTCGGTTCTCGGTATAGACCACAGAACAATATTACCTACTCTTACGAGGTATACGACTGTTGGGCGATGCAATGTTGATGCATTCTAATTTACAACTGTATTCTTCTACTATTCGGTCTATTTTAACTTATTGTAGATGACTTGTTGCTTTAAATATTTTGATGCATTCAAGTCTAAGCTCTATACACCCCAAAATAAAATGCAATTACTTTATTGTTATTTCTTTACAAAAAAAAAATCAAAGAAATGAAACGTTTCTTATTGGTTTAAATTTTCGATTTATTGCAGTCGGGTGAATCGTTCATACATGTATCTACATATTTATAATTTTAGCGGACCAGTGCAGATTTTCTGTTGATTGTAGTTCCGGTAGTAAAAAAGACTAAAGAAATTTTAAGTAAAGAAACTAGTGCTTAAGATCAATTAGGGAAAAAAACAAAATAAATAATAGGTAATAATAACGAATAAATATTGAATGTATTTAACACTGTACGCAACTGTACCGAAATCGTAAGGTGTATTACACTAAACATTTTAAAAGACAGCGCAATGTACTGGTTGATCGCTTTTTTGTAACCACCTAAACATGGTCGGATTACCACGGACTTGCACCTTCTAATGACTTTTATTTAATTATCTCGTAAATTATTATATGTACGACGCTGAAATTCTACAGGTAGACAACTGAACTAAACAACAAATTATTGGCATAACATTCAGTTTCTATATCCACACACAGGTTTATCGGTGGCCAAAAAAGGCCGCACACATTGTGATCGTGAACGTGGAGAGCTACATTTCATCATAACTTTTTAGTCACTTACAGTATTCTTACGAAAATTCGTATACATTTGAAGGTAGTTACAAGCAATAGAATAACGTTTCAAGTAGGAAGTCTTTAGAGGTCTTATTTAAAGTGTTAGGACGTATTGAAGTGTTTTCATACTTACCTAAATAATTTTTAAACTGTCCATATTTTTTGTTATTTTATTGTCGAACAAATTAAAACTAATCCTTAAGAAGTTATATACAAAAGATGGTTACAATCCGCTTACCCGTTTCAGAGATCCAGCAAACCCACAAACGTTACTCCAGCAGGATTTCGAATAACTTCGCAGCCGAAGAAAATACAAATACCAAATAAGTTGTAACATTTACCTAGTCCAGATAACTAATTATTTAGCTAAAATTTATTTCAATATTACAATTAAAAAAGAAAATGTCTGGCTGGGGTAACGTTTCAAACGTTACCCCAGCAGGAAATGTTTTTTTGAAATAACTAAAAAAGTTTAAGTGAAACAAATTTGAAAATGTGCCTAACAATTACAGAAGGGGAGCAACTAATTATCTATAACGTTTAAATGACCATCTTCGACATTATTTTGCTGGGGTAACGCACACCTCAAAAATACTTAACATTGGAATGTGTAAATGTATGACGCACCTTGTTCAGATATTCCAATTGGAAGATTGGAGTTCGAGAAACGTAAAATATACTCCAAATTGTATTTGGAGACGACAACCCATGTGTTGTTACATGAAATGTTAAGGCTTGTTTCTTTTATAGATGGCCAATGCCAGCCCTCTAGTTACGTAGGTAAAAGCTTTCACACCGGACAGGGAAAAAAGGATAAAGCGAGCAGTTAGAGTAAGGGAAGTGTCAGATGGGGGTCATAATTGCCATAATATATGGCATACGACACATGATGGCGTATAATAATTGACAAATTGTCTTATAATGTTAATTTCACTGTGCGAAAGCCGTGTTTCTTAAAAAATGGTTCGGCTCGGCAGTGATACTACGGTCTCACAGAAGCGGTCTTAAGCAATTCTTTCTTACTTTTTACCCAGTGAGTTAGTGCGTTGCGACCCCAATCTTGCAATACAGACAACGACAGAGATGGACAATAGATAGTTCCCTCTATCTCTTTCTAGTCGAGCTCTATGGTTGGCTGGGGAATATGAGGGGTTAATAAGCTGTCAATCGCAGTTTAACTAAAACAGAGACAGAAACCAATCGGGCATCCGTCTCTCTCGTTGCCTGTATCGCTTCCACTTACAGGCAGCTGTACCCCATGTTCTCTCTATGGTTGCGACTCTTCGTTGCAGGTGTCTATGTGCATTGGTGGTTACTTACATCATATGATGTCTGCTCATTTATACCTTAAAAAAACCGTGGCACTCCAGGAGTGCCGAGAAAAGTGAAAATTAAAAAATGTTTGATTAAAATAGGTTTCTTTTCGTTTTTTTCGAATCGAAATATATATCTATGTTGTACGTATATACAAAATATATGTTTATATTTTATATACTTATATTATCAATGTTTTTCTTTTGTTGTGTCATCATTAACAACTTATAATAGTCCACTGCTGGACTTAAGCCTCCTTAGAAAGGAGGTTTTGGCCTACCATACCACGCTGGCCAGACGGGTTGGTATAGGGTTTATGTCAAGTTTTCCTTTTCTCTGCAGTGCTATTGTTCTGCATAGTTTTCTCCCTTAGTCGGCTCTTACGACACCCACGAGATGAATAGGGGTGGCGACACTCCGTATTCTTAATCCACACGGATAATTTGTTGTGTATTATTGTATAACTCAACTCTCGTGTAAACGGGGCCAATATATGTAGATACTTATATACAGAGGTGTCGGTAACGGTAACAGGGTCGCCAGTCAATGTTTTTTTCCGACCGCAAAAAAAAAAAATCTTTTATTTGTTGTTGAAAAATGCCCAACGCGCGTAAAATGGTTAAAACAAAAACAAATAAACATACTTTCTTTATATCGCACGCGTAACATTTCACGTTATGGTAACTCTCTTCGGACTCCTCGGCGATGTGCGAGCGAGCTGCGACCTTACTGTTTAAAGACTCCACGTCGTAGAACAGACCCACTTTTTGTTGAAAACTGGAAACACATTACTAAAATTATACAAATAATAATTAGGTGGGTAGGTACTTAGTGTGCGTTACTCCAGCAGGAATGTGGCTCCTAGAGGCTTGTAAGTGGAACGTATAATTAATGCGTAATCTGCTGTGAATGTGCGCCGCATTAAAAAATTGTGCATTTTGTCGTTTTAGGAAAAAACAAAGTAATGATTCCTGTTGAAGTAAAGTTGTTCCAACAGTTAAACTTCTAAACGAATTATCGGAAAGGAAAATAACTGCATAGGCTGAGCAATACAAATTTGTGCGTATTCAGGTTATCGATATATTGTATTTCTTGCCTAAAGACATGACTGTAAATATCGAAGGTGCACCTATTGAACCTATTGAACCTATTGAACCACCGGCAATGTGTAAAATAACTAAATTTGGACCTTTATTTATTAATGTTATGAAAGTAAGTAGATTTGCCTAAAATCAACTTTATAAAAATTAACAATTAGTAAATAGTATCCGTGTGGTGACGGATTAAGAATACAGATTGTCACCAACCCTATTCATCCCTTGGGTGTCTTAAGAGTCGACTAAGTGACTAAACTACGCAGGACAACCACACTGCACAGAGAAGGAAAACTTGAAACAAACCTTATACCAACCCGTCTGGCCAGCGTGGTATAGTAGGCCAAAACCTCCGTTCTAAGGAGAGGCCTATGTCCAGCAGTGGACTACTAAAGGCTGTTGATGTGATGTGTGTTGATGAAATAGTTCTGATTAAAAACAATATTCATCCAAATGTAAAATTTATAGTAAAATCACAATCAAATAACATTGAACTTAAAATTCTTCTGGGTTAACTAACATAATCTAATTAACACATAAGTAATCAGTTAAAAAACTTAGCCAACAAAACAATTCTGTAAAAATAGGAAGTGATGTACTGGCTTCTCAGAATTAAGTAAGTAAAAAAAATATTATTTATTTTTACATGAAGAACTATTGTGACACAGATTGCCGGAAAAAGATGCACTGTTATTGAGTTAGCCCTCGCCGAAAATCTTAATAAATCAAAGCACGAAAATTTTCACGAGTTAAATTCACAGTGATAAAGACACGCAATTTTCCAAATGATAAACAAATGACAGTTACATGACACAAATTGTATTCTTCAGCCAGAGTTCCATTTTTAAATGTTATAATTACTTTTTTAATATTGTATACAGCGTATTATAGCGTATATTGTAGGTATATTTATAAAGCGGTTCGGGGCATATATTTTACAAGATGGGCAGATTTATACAACATAGGGCTCTAATTATCTTTCTAGGGTATACCTGGTTCCCCGGCTATTAGTACCCGATACGGCGTGCGGTTTTAGTCGGTTCGAGTCCGACATGCCACCGATAGGAAAAAAAAAAAGTCTAATTATCTGCATCATTCAAACCCTTAACGAAGAGAAGATTTTGTTGGCGTACCGCACACTAATCAACAAAAAAAAAGGTCTAATACTTTATTATACTACGCTATAATAATTATAATTACCACGTATTTAGTTAATATCTGATTAATATAATATTGTAAAAATCACACCGCTACATCACTAATTCTCTAAATCAGAAGCGGCAAAGTTTGTAAGCGAGGTGCCGACCACGCCAATGACGGTTTTTCACGTCAGTGGATGTCTGCTCTAACAAGACTAGTGCTGTGACTGTCATTCTAAAAATTGGAGGTACATTTTGAAGTTAAACTTCTTTACGCAGGCTTGACTTGGGGAGCAAGCTAGTGAATGTATAACGAGAGCGTTACGAAAAGTATGATCTGGCGAGGCGAACGGAAGTTGAGACGGACGGATAAGTTAGTAAAGATAGAAAGAGAGAGTTACGTTTCGTATATTACTGTAGGGGCAAGAGAGAGAGAGGTGCGAGCACACATTTTCTTTCCCTCTTTCTCTCATAGCCAAGAAGTTTTACTTTAGGCGTGTGGTCTAAAGCACGCTCTAATTTTTACTAAACTGGAAAGAAATATGGCTGAAATTTAATAAAACTTCAACGGTATGAGTATTTTTTTATTCATAAGCCGTGCACAAGCAAAATAAGTAAGTAGTCAAGCATTGCATTCTACAAATAAGCAGTCAAATATTATAAAAATGTCAAATGAACTACATTAATAAAGTGCAACGAACTAACTAATTGTTAGAATATATATAAAGTATTATCACTTCGGTAACGGCTTCGACCAGCGATTGTCGAGGCGGTTGACCTTCATGATTCGCTCGAGCCGCTGCAGTATGGTGTAGTTATCGCGCTGCACCCGGTCGGTGCGCTCCTGCTCCTGGCTCGCCTTCTTCAGCTTCAGTGCCACGTGCGGCCGCGCGGCTGGAGCACGCGTATCCACCGCTGCACGCATTTTCGCCAACTGAGGGGAAAGCGAATAAGTACGTGGTCAGTATCCCTTGCTATCTGCGATCATTCTTTCGAGCGCTCAATCTTTTTAGAGAAGGCAAATTACTCCAAGGCAAAATAAGGGTTGAACAACATCTGACAACAAGGAACCGCACTTGTTCCGCCTGCTGCAGCACGCTGTTGCATTTTTAACCTCTCACACTCACTCACATCAAAAACACAGAGATCAATTGGTTTTGTTACTTATGTTTTGAGAAAGTTATTCAATGTTATAGCTATGTTGGAAGAGCACTGTTGCCTCAGCTAGTGTTAAGCCTAGTTCAGATACAGATGCAAAATTTAACTAGACATAAGCTTTTACTGATTAAAGATATTATTATTTGTATGCTGCGGAGCATGTCCGCTGCGTGCTGCTGCATGTTATCGCATTCTTTTGACATTTGTTTTGCTCACAGTATAGTTTCAAGTTCGAAAGGAAGAAAGAGATGGGACAGTTGAAGAGAGGACAGTGATAAAAGCGTGCATGTTGCCGGCGGTCCCATCAATACCTTCGCGTTCAGTCGCACTCTTTCTCGCTCTAGTAAATAAAGTTTTAAATGACAGAAAGGAATTGAAGTATAGGACAGTATGCTTCGGTACGACCAGATGTAACTCGACCCTAGACATGCCCACTACAGCTTCCGTTACTGCTATCCAATCTACCACACCGAGAAGATACCGCGCAGTGCGAAAACAAGTTTACCAGCCGGCAATATCGTAATAGCCTCTTAAAACCCGTTAATGATTCAAACAAGTCTCTGTCGCTCTCCTGAAAACATCTCTAATCACAAATAGAGGTCCTAGCAGCTTCAGACACTCACGTGCTATCTGAACGCAGTGCTAGGAGGCCTTACTTACTTGATAGGTCTTAGAGATCTCTTGGTAGCCCAAGGATCCCACAAGGGCCTATTGTTAGAGACCTATCCGATGGAACTTTTACCGAACCGTCAGTAAAACACAGCAGTGGCAATATGTCTAAAGGACTTATAAAACCTAATATCTAGTCATTTTTATATCTATTTAACTTAACTGACTTTTGAGCGATGATCTTTGAATCTGCGGTCCTCCCACGGCTGAATCAGTAATTTATCTCGTCGCGATAACATATTCACAAATAAACAGTCTTAGTCAAGGAGCGTCACTCGTGATCTTGTTTTCATTTGAATTATTATTGATCACACAACACTGTTACACGGTGTCTTTCTGTGTGATCAATATTAAGTATCTGTGCATTTACGTGAAACATTGCCTATGTGATTGTGGAATATTATTAATCTCAAAAGAATTGTGTATTATTACATCAAAGAACAATTGAAGTGTAGGATTATGTCTATAAAACTCACCTTATCACTTAAAACTAAGTACAAAACGACGTTCTTGGCAAGTCGTAACAATTGTATCGTTTTCTCAACATCGTATTTTACAGGGACTTTTTTCTTTAATTTCTGATAATATATATTCTCACGTTTTCTTTTTTCAGCTGCAGTGATAGCCATAATATCCGAGGTCTGCAAATACAAAAAAACATGGTAGATTCTACATAATTTTATAACATGACGGCTGGCTTTGGATGGAAATAAACATAATAGCATAACTGGTATTTAAATTGTGTTGATAATAAATTGGTCAATCACAGCATGTGACAAAAGATTTAACAGTGTTTTCATTGTTTTTGTGTTGACACAGCCTTTGAGAAACCGGGTGTTAGTTCTACACCAGACCACATACACATTAACATGCAAGTGTATGGAAAACCTACCTGCCTCTAGCACTTGGGAACATATGTCTAGGTTTTCGGTTTCACGTAAAAGAGGCGAGCTTATAACAATCCAGGTACAATTTTTTTAACTATGAAGTTCACAAGGATGTCATGTACGCATGGTTTTTCGGTGCGGAAATCCCCTGGGATACCCCACCACATTGGGGTGGATATGTCGGACTCGAACCGACTAAAAACAGTACGCAGTCTCGGGCACTAGTAGCAACATAACCAGGTGTACCCTACGTGTACCCCGACGGACCACGGGCCATCTACAGCTTGTAGTTGACCCCCTCGTGGGGATGTCATGTCTACCTAGATGAAACATTTTAACAGCCCACTGTCAGAATGCATTATCTCCCATCTCCCGGGAATTGAATCCGATAGAATATACATATATCAAGATTGCACCCCCAACTAGCAAGCACATATAACTACAGTAATAAAAAAATATTTTGAAATGCCATACTCCATGATACCAGGGCCTCACAGAAAACCAGCGGTAAGCAGTTATATCGTTGCTTTGCACAAAGTGACTGAGGGTACCGGAGTCTACACCCTCCTTCCGCCTGACTATAGCACTCCCTTAGGGTCCCTCATAATGGGTCAAGTCAAAATTTGGGCACAAAAAGAAATTCTCTACCGGTTAACATTGACAGAGAAAGAAGAAGGATAACAATGACTCGGTAACTATCTACGAATAATAATTTCTCTAGAAGCGTAACTAAACCTAAAAAATGGTGCCATGAAATATATACCGCGGCGGGCGGGGCATAAGATATGCGCCAGCGCGGCGCATCCAGTACGCCGTGACACTGGTGTTGAGCGGTTGTATTACGGGAAGTTTATTGTTTTCGGATTATTTAATTTCGCAAATATACAGTCATGTATTACTGCCATTTAGATATGAAAAACACTGGGATCACCTTTCATAAGTAAATAAATAAACATTTTGTTATCCCATACTTAACTACTCTGGAAAGTGTTCTGCAACATGTGAGGTTATTTTTACTATTTAGTAGGTATCGTTCATTACTGCTCACATAAAACATGTTGGTTTTTCATATTAAGGATGAGACTCAGGAGATCTAACAGAGCACCAGGGACTTCCTTTCTAGGGTATACCTGGTTACCCGGCTATTAGTACCCGAGACGGCGTGCGGTTTTAGTCGGTTGGAGTCCGACATGCATGGTGGTATCCGAGGGGATTTCCGCACGAAAAAAAAAAAAAAAGAGATCTAACAGAAACTTAAGCGTGACACCTATATACGTCCTTAAACTAACAAACAAATATCTGTATTATACTTCTTTTATCTTGGATTACTATTACTCTTAAAATAACAAAGATAATTTGCCTGCTAAGTTCGTTACACATACTCGTATATTACTTAACATTTTTCAAAACTCAAAAGCTAACAACAGTACAGCTTTTAGAGAGTGGGAAGCTATAACATAATTTAGCATTTTAAAGTTAATATTTCTCAAAGGTTTCACTGAAATAATTAAGGGGTTGTCAAGACTAACAGTCATAATTAACAGCCATAACATAATTTTTGCAAGAGATATCATACTCACTATGTGATAGCCGAAAACAAAAAAAAACATTTCCACTTTACGTGTACGGGAGGTATCCTAAAAATTTGTTATCTAAATTTTTATTTTTTGTTGGCGTGAGTAATCATATTCGCGCGTTATATTCTCATCCAAAATTACTGTTCTAGTATTTATATTATCTATGCCAAGCCGCGGTCTGACGAACGAACAGACGGACAGGCCGAAACTAAGGGTTCATAGTCATACCATGGCACCCTAAAAAGGCAAAGGGCAGGTGGCAAATGGCAGAAAGAATGAGACTCAACGGATTGTCAAACGAGAATATTTTAGATGGCACTTTACCAAAAAAAAAAACGATCAAAAAGGGGAATTTTACATGAATATCTATCTATATTGGATTACTACTACCCGAAGAACTGTAACCTGTATTTGATTTACTAACAATTTAAAGATGTTTGTGTCTAATAATTTGCGTTACTTTTACGGATTATAGTTTTGTAACAACACAAGTCCGATGTTTTTAAAAAGATCCATGAATTCTTAATATTTACTTGAACACACACACATATCTATTTCATTTTTCACATAATATATATTTGTACGTACTGAAAAGTCATTGCACGAGGACTTGTATTGTTTTACATCACACAATTCGTTAATAGGTTCGTTGGAACTAGTTGGCTTACTTAAATTAAATTCATATTGTTATATAGATCTGCTTTCGCAATCCTAACTGAATAAAACAATAAATAAAAAAAAACAGCATGTAAAAGCATACTTATTTTTAATTTCCTTTGAAGGTACACAGAAATTTTAGTTTGGTAATGATGTGAACAACAGAATCAGCACTATTATCTTGATTTTTTATCGTTTTGATCGACCAATTGAATTAAACTCATTCACACAAACAATTGTTTGAATGAAGCATAAATACAATAAAAATACTTACAGTTGTGAAGAATTCTCGCTCACAGTGGTCACACCGAATCACAAACCTGTCGTCACGCGTTTCGACGCAAAAGAAAGAATATTTGAAATGACGACAACTTTATAGCAGGATAGCAGAATGTTGTCAGGATTAAAACCGGAATACGTTTTGGTAGTTTTTCATTAAAACCAACGCCTTATTCCTGTCGTGACTATGTACGATTTTCCACTACATATCATCACCTTCATCATCATCATCAGCCTATCGTAGTCCACTGTTGAACATAGGCCTCTCCCTAATCCCTAATCGATCTAAGTGGCGTGCAGCCTTGCTTAGATCGATTTTGGGCTTTTCGCATCGAGCTCTTGCCAGCTTCATGTACATAGGTATATGCGAATTTTGTCGATAGGTTTTGAAAATAATCATAGATTACGTGTTAAGAAACGCTGAAGGTAAATTGATTGTAATCTATTGTTGTATTACGATTTAAAAGATAAATAATTTGATTTTACTGATTTTATTTATCTTCAACAACCTTTACAAGTCCACTGCTGGACATAGACCTCTCCTTAGAAAGGAGGTTTTAGGCCTACTACACCACGCTGGCCAGACGGGTCGGTATAGGGTTTGTGTCAAGTTTTCCTTCTCTCTGCAGTGCTGTTGTCCTGCGTAGTTTGCTCCCTTAGGCGCCTCTTACGACACCCACGGGATGAATAGGGGTGGTGACACTCTGTATTCTTAATCCGTCACCACACAGACGATTTTTTTTAAATGCCGTAAAATAAATAAATAGTTGACTTCTTCGATGAAATAGTCCTTGTAGTTTAAGGGTGCGTTTCCACTGACGCGGAGCTGGCCGGAGTGAAGAGGAGCGGACCGTGAATTGGCCAATGACAATGCTCGAAATCTGCACTCCGCATCAGTGGAAACAGTGTAAGTGGAGCGGAGCGGAGCTGAGCAGACTTTTCCCTTTTCCGCTCCACTCCTCCCAGCTCTGCATCAGTGGAAACGCACCCTAAGTTTTAAGCAGAGTTGCGCTAATAGCTGCTTCGCCACCGTGTTGGTAGTATGACGTTCAACAATATCAGTGCAGTAAAAAAGCAAGAAAGGATGGAGTGTCCTACTTTCGGTAAAAAATAAGGTAGTAGTATGACAGTAGCATAATGACATTATGAAATGTTTTTCATGACAAAAATGGCTCTTTATCCAATTATTTTCAACTGCGATTATTATTATTATTAAACTTACTGTATACGTATGGAAATAAATGTAAGAAAACGTTCTGCTACTTCTCCCTTAGATGTGCCTGATGTCTAATCGATGCTTACCGAGAAATATTTGGCTTCAATAATTTCTTACTTCCTAATATTTCAATAAGTTCTTCGCAAATCGTTGAAGACAATATGAATGTGTTCTTTTCTCAATATTACCATATTTTGCTAAATGCTAACTAAGAAACGTATCATACTCTACGAGGAATTATAAATTTCCAAATAATTTCCATAACTCCCACTCATCGTTTCCACTCAGTTGAAGTAACACGCGTATCGCTCGTCTTGGCGAACTTCGGGTTCGCTTTGTATAAAAATGTTCTCGTGTGCGCGTTGTGGTGAAAATGCAAATGACATTACTACGTGTTGCTTGTGTAAGCGTCAGTTTGACTTCGCATGTGCTGGCATAACTGAGATCGGCTTCCGAAAGTTAGGAGATCGCAAAAACACTTGGCGATGCTCTGACTATAAATCTGTCTCATCCCCGGTGGCACCATCTCATCAGCAGTATCTCAGCAATTAAGTGAAATGCGATTAACACTGAACAGCATAATGCGACAATTGGCGCCCCTGGCAACCTTAGTGGTAGACCTAAAAACCATCAAACAAGATATCTGTGATCTGACAGTCTCCGTTGAATATGCACAAATAACTGCGGATGAATCTTTGGCAAAGTTTGATTCCTTAGAATCCAGAATCACGTGTAAAAGAGGCTGCGGTGCCTGCCGTTTGGAAGTCCACCTTCGTTACACTCATTCATAAAAAAGGTGATAGGTCGAATTTAAAAAATTACAGGCCGATCTCCAAACTGTATGTTCGCGAAAGTTTTTAAAAGAATTGCATATGATCAGGTCTACGCTGCGTTACAGTCCATTTTTATACCAGAACAGCATGGATTTCTAAAGCGAAGGACGACTGTATCTAATCTGTTAGTATTTAGCGACTTTACAACCTCACATATGGAGTCTGGAGGCCAAGTGCATGTTGTGTTTACCGATTTTATCAATGCATTCGATCGTATGGACCATTTACTACTCCTGCAGAAGTTGAATAAAGCTAGATTACACGATAACCTATTCAGGTGGTTCTCCTTATACATTACAAATAGATCTCAGGCTGTTGCAATTAACGGCTGAACGTCTGCATGGTTACCGATCCCTTCTGGTTCCTTATTAGGACCATTGCTCTTTATTATCTTTATTAATAACATTGGCTCATAAATATCGATTTTGAGATCGATTCAATTGTTATAAATGGTAAAAGTAATCTAATTTGGTTTAATTTGTCGAGATTAAATTATACTTGGTTTCATCATCATCAGCCTTTAGTGGTCTACTGCTGGACATAGGCCTCCCCTTAGAAAAAAGGTTTTTGCCAGTAGGCTAGACTGTTTGGTATAGGGTTTTTCTTCTCTTTGCAGTGCTGCAGTGTGCGTAGTTTGCTCCCTTAGTCGGCTCTTACGACACCCAGGGGATGAATAAAGGTGGTGACACTCCATATTCTCAATCCGTCATCACACGTAATATTCCGTTTAAACTGTTTTTACTTTATTTATTTTATAAAAAGACAACTCCCGCATTAGGAATATATCCTGTGTCGCGGTGGACTTTACAAAAATACATGAAACGAACACAAAGAACACCCAGACTCAGAACAACAATTTGTGGATCACACAAAGTGTCGTTCCATGTGGGGATCGGACCACACCACTCACCACTACGCCATCCGTGCAGACGCTTCTAAGTACCGATTACCCCTTCTCCGTTGAAATTCTTAGGACAACTGAGTTAAATAAAACAACACGTTGCAAATTAATAAATAAATTATTGTTAAATATTACATACTGCACTTACATTGGCTCGTTACATCGGATAATATACATTCAAACTTACAAACACAATTCCACAAATACAAATCATAAAACAATATACTTTGAGCAATATAAAAATAAAAAACCGAATCACTATAATCTATACCTAGTTACACTAATAAAATATTTGATACAATTTAATGTAAGTAGTCGACTATTGAAAATCTGTTACAGGGCCGTACTTTAGTACCCCAAGTTATATTTATTTTTTAAGCTACTCGTCGCAAGTGTACAGTAAAAAAGCATTTAAGGAATGTAAAGACATCTTTAATTCCTTCTAAGTTTGGCAATGTTTATTTGTAAGTAAAGCTGGTTATAATTAGTGCACTAAGTCCATCAATAGTCGTTCGTTGAGATATAATACACTTTTGTACACACTTGTGTACATCACAATAACATCCGATATACCCATCTCATAGCCCGTGCAGTAGCTACAGTTTTTGTGCTTGCATTCAATTAACGCGATGCTTCGACGATCGAGGAAGACAGAGTACAGTGATTCTAGCCGACTGAACAGTGTGGACAGTGACTATACGTCGGTAGCGGTAGCTCCAATATCTCGTTCAAGGGCGGATCCCACGACCTCCTTCTAGCCATCCTTGATTTAGGTTGATAACTTTGATAGTTACATTATTTTAACTCGATAAATACTTTGTATGAACATGTATTTACATAATAGATTATAATGTTATTACAATACACTTACTTTAATAATACTGTATTATTATTAAAGATGCATAAGTGTCTTGTAAATAAATGTTGTTGTAATGCTTAATCAAATTGGAGCTTATTATGAGTCCTGACATAAATGACCCCTGATTTTTCACTCCCCTGAGTTAAATGCTGGATCCGCCCCTGATTTCGTTGGCAACAATTCATGTTTGTGCCAAAATCCACCGCCTAACATGTTTGTGTGTTGTATCCATCGACTTATACCGCCATCATTTGGATACAATATTATTGCCCAACACTGGCATCTCACAATCGGTTTGCATTTTAATATTTTGTTAAAGTTTCTCTAATAAATCTCTACACTGAGTTCGCCTCGCATTTTATTCTAATTACATTATTGAGTATAAAACGTATTAAATACATCAAAAAGATCTAGTAACTTACGACCACTCGGTTTTGAGATATGACTTAGGTCGAATTACTTGGATATTGATTTCTTAAAAATGTATGAAAAAAAAGTATTCTTATAAAAAGCTACGTTTTTTATTGTACATTTAGTTTTCAGAATATTTCAAACACTGATTCATATTAGTGTAGATATTTTTCTTACCTTAACCTAATCGCTCGATAATCCCGTTTATTTATTCATTGACAAAAGTTATATCTCAAAAGGTATCACATGTAATTAATTATAGTGCGTCATCAACGTCACGGAGACATCGCCATCTCGAGGATGTTTTCCGACGAAATACGATAAAGAAATATTCTGAGCAAAATATCATCAATAAACAAACTTACTACTAGACAATTGTGTGTAGTGAAGACGCCCTGCTAAATACATAATTGGAAAACTTATTGCACATACGTATGACCAAGAGAGGTAAAAAACCATTGCCATGTAGTATAGGGGGCTAACGAACAAACAGAACAAATTTAATGGTAAGTGACTACCGTCTCACACATACAACTCAAGCCCTACACCTAAAATAAGGGGGAGGGAGGATTTGTTTCTCCGGCAACCTCACTCACTGGGTGAAAAGCAATGAAAAGATGGCTTAACAGGGGTTTCCTGTGAGGCCTTGGTATCAATCCGGTATAGGCGGACTTAGTGTAGTTAACAACTTTGACCATTTTGGATGATTTGTAGACATTCAATCGATGTAAACTCTGTTATATCTTTACTTAGAATACATTAAAATCTAATCGTTCTTCCAATTAATAAAAAAATTCTTAATATTGCACGATGATACTGGTGTACTCATAAAACAATCTGTCTACCCACATTTGTCAAGTAGAAGTGTCAAAAAAAAAAAACTACCCGCATTTAACAGCAAAACGATCGCTTTTTAAACAGCAATTAATAAACAATATTTTATTCACGAATGAACGATATTTACGAACTTATAACATCAGTGACGCAAGAAATATTTCAGAAACCCATTTTTAAACTGTAAAAAAAGCATCCAAGTCTGAAATGGAGTCTCTAAAGTTACACTTAAATGCAAAATAATTGGTTCACACACACGCCCGTTACACTATCAGCCAAGGAAAACACCCTCAATCACATATTATGTATAATACAGTGTCACATGTAACCTAAACTTACACTAACTTGTCGCATACAAAATCTCTACACTTGGTGCATTTTCAACTGTCAGTGTGTCAACTGTCAAATAAATCCGTACAAAAATAAACCATCCTGTTTAAAAGCTATTTAATACTTGACGTAATGGAGTGTATACAAAATGTTTGTTTTTTTTGGACAATTACATCATTATATCGCCCAGTTTCGACAACAATAATAATAATAACTTTACACACGGTTCTGCCTCAGTCTGCTCTGCCTAATTTGGGATCAGACATCCCAAATCAGGCAGTGACTGGGCAGACTGCTGGTTAATACGTATTATAGATAAATTACTCCGAGACCTGCTAATCACACAATTATTTGTCCTGGGCGGATATCGAACCTCTGGTTCAGCGATTAGGCTCATTGACCACTAGACATGTAGGGTCAATGCGTGAATATAACATATTGTTGTCATAACTGAGCGACAAGTCACTACAGGATTGAACTTATAATAATTGAATGTGATTCGTATTTAAATTTTTAAATTGTTATCTACAAAATTAATATATTAACAAACAATAATTAACGTATAAAACAACACTAAGCTGCCATTGTTACTTTACACTTTATTACACAATGAACGTATTGCGGTAGGTGCGCACAAAATGGTCGAGTACCAATATAATACATACAGTACAACCACTAGTTCCAATTAATAATAATAATTAATAATAAAATCCGAGTCCCTCCCTGGCACACTATTACTAAGTTATCGCCAAGTACACGTTGATAAGTTTTGTATAAATCCACTTATAAATTATGCCTAATAATTTAAAGCTTATGACACTAATTATAAGGTTTATATATAAACCTTCTAAACATTATTGTTGGTAGTCTCCCTTCTTTGTTCAACTTACTTGAAACTATAACCCGGCAATCTCGTGCGCGACCGTCCCGCGGGGTGACAGACAGTGGCGGGGGCGAGGTAGCGCGTCATTCTAGCACACGGCTACACACGAAGAGAAGCGTTTCCCTTCCCCGCTACACCACCCGCTACCCGCGGACATCTTGAGTACCTCGTCCCCGCCACCGTCTGTCACCCCGCAGGACGGTCGCGCACGACGTTGAAGGACTATAGCAGAGGGAGAGCGAGACAACACAATTGCCGCATTTAAAATATAGGGTGTGTATTTTGTGACTAAAGTGAGACTTTATTACCGATCTCTTTATACACTAAATATAAACCGACCCAAACATTTTGTGCGCCCCGTGTTGTACATAAAATAAAATAAAAAATAAGTGAATACATAAAAGCTGAATCTTTTTGTGATGTCGGCGTATAATATATTGACTAGCGATTGTCACCTCAGTGGAAATCAACCCTATGAGATTCCCCGCCCACGGCACGAGTTAGAACTACACCTGTATTTTAAGTAAAATATTTCGTTACATATTACAAACTAAGCATAGCTTGTACTGTGAATTCTAGAATTTAGAAAACATTTATATATAACTAAATACATATCGTTCGACACCCAGATCAATTGCAAATAGACACATTCATGTGTAAAATGGTACATTACGGATATCGAACCTCGGATACCAAAGTAGAGTTTTTAAAAACAATATACTACAATCTATGCTTAGTATGGTATGGTATGTTCCTATATAAATTTCTATATCCCTTGCAACAAAAATCATTGCTATACAGGTGTCACAATTTTTTTATCATTTCCTACAAAATCCGGACATTCTGGACATATTTGAAATACCAAACATGTCACTGGAATGTCCACGAAACTATGAATATTTAATAAAATATTCGTAACTTCGTTCATCTCGGCTTATTTTCTAACGAAATTCTAAGCTTTATCTGTCAATAAAAATATTTACGGGATCTGCAACCCTACCCCCCTTAAAAATGAGCATATTCTGCAACACCTGTATATCAAAATGCTTCGATAGTCGGCTAAAATGTGTTATAACTAGTGTACCCGTGATGTAAGTTCAAACTCGCACCGTACCATCCGTACGATAGCTAATTCGTTGTCAAAAACACTACAAAAAAGGTAGGAATATTGTAAATTTTCGATATATTTGACTACACGATTGTACAAGTCAGACTTATGTAATGGTGCCATCACATCGCGAACATTGCTTGGCATACAGCTTATATATGTTCACTTTGGAAATGCAGGATTGACAAGAATGGGGCGAATTGAATTGGATTGAATTGAATATGACTCCGAACTGTCAGAGAATAGTAACTGTCATTTGAGAGAAGTTGCAGTCTCAATTCCCGTTTCTTCTGCCAGAAGGGCGTATCCCTTCTTGGAGGAGAACTTTATTTCTTTGTCCCGTCTGTAATCTGTTACATACATAAAGAGAATTGTTGTCCGGTCTCCGGCGGTCGGTTATGAAAGTAACCAACCAAAACCCTTTCCAATGTTACATATTGCGCCAACCCCGTAAATGAAATTGGGAAAAAGGTAGAAAAATGATTTATAATACGTTAAATTGAAACTGTTGTTTTAAAAAATTCTATCGCGTGTAGTATGATGAGATAATTTTTTTGTCGATGAATAATCGACTATTCAAAGGGTTAGTCGATAAAAATATTTTGAACTAATTAGACATAAGTTAAGATTTTACGTAATTAGACGAACGTATAGAAATTAGTTTTGATTTTTTAAAATATATATTCAAATTTAGAACTTGCTGATTTTTATTTTCTTTTTAATTTTGACTATTTTATAAAGAATTCATATTGGTGTAAATTATAATAAAAATCGTTGTAAAATGTATAATATTACCTAATTAACATTATTAAATAAAATACATTCTTATACCGTGTATTTCATCAATGGATTAAGAACCCTCAAACATAACAATGAATGTTATAATTTTAAGATGCGTCACCTTGTCAATCCCCTGCAAGTCCTGCCTACACCGAGCACTTTAGAAAACCGTACAAAATTCCCACTCACCTTACACGATCCTTAGACATTCCACGATTTGCCCTGAACATGACTTACATTATATCTTACTTAGCCAAACATCACAATGTATATATGCATCTGTGTATATATTTACTTCACAATCACATAACCGAAGCGTCATGAACCTTCTCCGACGAAGCAAGTCAAACGGAACTAGTTTTCAACTTGAAAGCAAATTATCACTTCGGTTTGAGTTGCCACATTCGAAAATGGACAAAACCCTTTGAGTTATTTGACACGAGTATCGATTACACGCTTGAAACACAGTTCATAAATCATAAAATTACACTATTCTCGACTTACCTAAAAATAATATGATATAAAAATGTTATTAAACACTAATAGAGATAGAGAAGCCAATTTTTGGTTTTATTATTGTTGTTGGCGCGTTGTTCCAACGCTATATCGCCACACTTCACCGTATAAAGGTCCTTTCGCATCGAACAGATTCTAGTTAGTTTTGTTTCGTCTTACTATGCGTAAATCGATATCTATAGAATCTATTCGGTTCAACGATCGATTATCGACTAAACTTAATAATCTATCTAATTTACAAATCTGAATTTAGAATCTTTTCGAAAAAAGAACATTTACAGATGTTTTAATAATTATTCAAATTTAGAATCGATTAGATTATTACGGTTAGATTTAGGAGCCAGTTTCATAATGTCTAAAGCGACATCATCTACAAGATAAAAAATCGTTTTGTCTCTATCGGCCGTCAGATTCCTAACTTCAAAGACAAAGACAACACTAGTTTATCGGTAGACATAGTGAAACAGGATACAGGACTTTCGAGCCACTCTGTACACAAACCGGAATGAATACAAATTTCGTACAAAATTGACAATACACATATCGGAAGCTCAAACCTAGTTTCGTTATATGATAATATCTGGAGGGGAGCAACGGATAAGTCGAGGAAGGAGAAGGACAACACGGGTTAGTTGTCTCTCGGCAGCGGACGCACGAGGTAGAGCTTCTCGCCCTGCTTGTTGGTGTAGATGGGAGCGCGCTGGTAGTGCGCCACGAGCTGGTCGAGCGTGGGGAACTTGCGCTGTCCGATGCAGTACAGCGAGCCCTCCACGTGCACGCGGAAGTGCTTGTTGCGGCCCGGCGCCTTCAGCGACACCGAGTAGTCGCCCACCTGCACACACCCCACCCTCTACCGTCACGACACCGAGAGAGATAGACGACCGATACTTTCCCCCGTCTCTGTTTAACTAAGCAACTGTCGGCTACTCGTTAACCCGGAGCTCCACTAGAAAGAGATAGAAGAGACTATCTCTTATCCATCTCTCTCGTTGCCTATATTTATTTGTTTTAAAGACGACTCCCGCGTTAGGAATATATCCTGTGTCGCAGGGGACTTTACGAACATACACGAAACGGACGCAAAGAATACCCAGACTCGGAACAACGATTTGTGGATCACACAAAGTGTCGTCCCGTGTGAGAATCGGACCCACAACACTCGGCGTAGTAGAAAACGGCGTGGGAACCGCTTAAACCACTACACCGTTCGTGCAGTCTGCAAAATATTGCAAAATTGGTTCACTCTATGCTCACACACTCGGCACGGGCCGATCTCGAACCGAAGTATACTCACGTTAGTCTCCGAGTCTCTGATGAGGAAGTCCCCGTCGTGGCCGTGCTGGTTGAGCAGCGCGTCGCAGTGCGTGCGGGTGATGGCGCCGTAGTACCACGCGCGGCCCGCGAGCGACGCGCTGGTCGCGGGCCCGCCCGGCGTCGGGCCTCCGCGGGCTCCTTCACCGTCACTAGAACGCACGAAAAATCACACATCTTCTAGAAGCTTCTAAAGAATAAATGAATACCCAGTATGCCGATTGTTTAAAATACTATTTACATTACTACCATAAGATTAAATGATGCAATTGTCCCAGAATTGTATAGAATGTCGAAGACAGCGCCATCCTAATATCGAGTAAAATACATCTATTAAGATTGTGGTACATAGTTCCGATCCTTACAGAGCTAGATGGCACTGCAAGTAACACGTGACTGATTCTGGAATATTCTTGTTTGTCTAGAACGGACTATTGAATACTAGGGATCTTTCTAGTAAATTCGATAGCGCTATAAAAGCTAAGCATGTTGGCCGTTCGAGACAGTTTCTTTTTTACGACACAGCGAATTAACATCGGAGTGAATTTCCAGTGCGGCTAACGAGATATATAGTGATTTCTAGTTTATTATAATGAGTGTTTGTAAATTCAGTGCAATAAAGTAATTAACCGACAAGTTTTATTTATTATATACCCCGCTCGTAACAATACCTATACAGATTAATTAAAATAAATACAATATTATATGGTACCTATAAGGCTGCGTAAGGTAGTCGGCGAGCTCCTGCAGGTAGTTGCGCGGCACGAGCCCCACGTGTCCGCGCGAGTCGCGCGCGCGGTACCACTCGGGGTCGGAGGGGGGGCGCTCGATGATCTCTAACCGGTCGCCTTTCTCGAACGACAGTTCCTGCTCGTTGTTCGACGTGAAGGAATACAGCGCCACCTGTCCGACACTTACTGAGTGAGGAACTATTGCTTTGCTCTAAGTCAATTATTGTTTACTCGACATAATATCATCAACAGCCTACACTAGTCCACTGCTGGACATAAGCCTCTCCTTAGAAAGGAGGTTTTGGCCTACTATACCACGCTGGCCAGACGGGTTGGTATAGGGTTTGTTTCAAATTTTCCTTCTCTCTGCAGTGCTGTTGTCCTGCGTAGTTTGTTCCCTTAGTCGCCTCTTACGACACCCGCGGGATGAATAGGGGTGGTGACACTCCGTATTCTTGATCCGTCACCACACACAAATACTGGAGAAAACGTCAAAAAAGTGGAAGATATCGTGTTGGCCGATCGAAGGGTGACCGTAAGGCATGTAGCTGAGGTCACAGGGATCTCCTATGGCAGCGTTCAAAAAATCATTGTCAACAAAATGCATATGAAAAAGGTCTCTGCGCGTTGGGTACCGAGAATGTTAACCGACGAGCAAAAAAAGAAACGAGTCGACATTTCGAGGGTGAATCTTCAAAGTTCCAGGCCGATAAAGATTTTTTTTTGTCACGTTTTGTGACCATGGACGAGACCTGGATCCACCACTTTGATCCCGAAACCAAACAACAATCAATGACTTGGAAACGAGCTTCCTCACACAACGCCGAAGAAATTCAAAGTGTCAAGTTCAGCGGGAAAGGTTATGGCGTCTGTTTTTCTGGGATGCAGAAGGAATTATTATGGTGGAATATTTGGAAAAGGGGGCCACTATAACAGGCTCTTACTACGCAGGCCCAAATAAGAAGATTGCGAGAAGCTATTAAGTCAAAAAGACGCGGTAAACTGCGCGCTGGAGTGCTGTTTCACCAAGACAACGCCCCGGCTCACAAAGCCGCAGTTGCGATGGCTGCCATTGAAGAAACGGGGTTCGAACTGCTCGAACACCCTCCCTATTCGCCAGATCTAGCTTCCCAGTGACTTCTACCTCTTTCCTCGGCTCAAAGAACACCTCCGGGGCAACAAATTTGAGGTCAATAGTGAAGTGATGGCCGCAGTAGAGGCATTTTGGGAGGGTCAAGACAAAGAATTTTTTTCTAAGGGAATCATGGCTTAGAAAAAAGATACACTAAATGTATTACTTGCAAGGAGACTATGTTGAAAAATAAAATACTTTTTTTAATCTAATAGTTCTGTTTCATATTGATTATCATTACTTATTGATCACCCCTCGTATATAGAGTATATATGTAAGTTAGATTTATCTTAAATTAATAAGTTTTAAATAAATAAAGTCAAATTCTCTGTTTTCTCTTGCACCTAAAATAAATAAATTAAAATTAAATTTATGTATTTTATAATTCAACTTAGTTGTATAGACTTCATCACATAAATACAAGTAAAATTCATGTTTATGTACATACATATATGTTTATAAAAATTAAAATTATAAAATACTGACCACAATATCTAGAACGTTCTCCGCCATTGCATAGGTATGAACTGGGTCCTCATTGTCACCCTCCTCACTGGTGTAGTTCGAGGGAAACCTGGAATACAAACAATTGATCACGCTTTTTACCCATCAGGGTTAGGCAGAGACTGACTCTTCCACATTCATCAAGTGCTTCTTTTCAACGTACTGCTTATTTGAACAGTATAACATTTAAAAGTCTATCTTCTGTACCCGACATTTCGTGAGACTTTCGCTCTTTACTAGTCCTTTCGAAAGTATGTCAACTCACCAGCCCGTATGTCCCTGGTACTGTCCCCGCCACCAGCCATCGTTACTCTTCTCCAGTATAAGAATCCTAGTGCCCTTAGTGAGAGACAGCTCATCCGGCTGTTGTGCCTGGTAGTTGTACTTAACGACGGCAGTTCCGAGAGCGTCGGCAGGTTCGATGCGGCGCGCGCCCGCTTCACCGCCCGCACCGCTGGCCCCCCTCACTGGAGAACTATTGGAAGGCAACGTTTTCGACCCAGATCCTTTTTTCACTTTTTTCTTAATACTGGAATTGGAGAAAGTGGTAATTAGAATTACGAGGATCAGAATTATTCTCTCTCTCCTTCACAGCAACACAACGAAGAACATAATACCCTTTCAAAGTCAATTGTATCATCGCACATATATGTGGCACATTAACTTGATAGTACCAATCTGCTTGATCATATTACGCAAGCAAATTGCTCGCGTCAAGGTCAAGGTCAGCTCCCAATATGTACACGCATTGTTCAAAATGATTATTTTCAACAATTTTTCAATATGTAAGTGATTTAAGAAAGTCATAGGGACCAAAGAGGGATGATGTAACAAAATTAAATTTCTGAAGACTTCATTTTCTCGTGGCTTTGCTCGCGTTAATTTCTTTTTTATGGTTTTAAGGGGCAAACGAGCAGACGGGTCACCTGATGGTAAGCAACTACCGCCGCCGATAGACAACTGCAACTCAAAAGTCACAAGTGCGTTGCCGCCCTTGGAGTCCCTCTCGCTCGAGTCAGCGGGAGGGGGATTTGGGCTCCGGTAACCTCACTCACTCAGTAAAAGGTAACGAAAGAATAGCTTAACACCGGTTTTCTGTGAGGCCGTGGTATCACTCCGGTCGAGCTCGCCCGATTCTGTGCCTCAGGAACAGTACTTGTTTTGTGATGAGCAGTTATGTGTATCCCTTACGTATATACATATTTCATAACAATCACGAGTTATGGAGTGAAAGCCTAACGAACAAACTCACAATCAAATTGATAGTATTAGGACAGCGTTCTTATGTTGACTATTTGTCATACAGAGCCTTCACGAATAAATCTACCTTTACAATAAATCTCCTTTTGGTAATTGCTAGATTTCTGATGAAAATAAAAACCGTAGTACTTTAATAGCTGCACGCACGATAATATTAATATACAGAGCGGTCAAGACGACCACGATGGCCTACTTATTGTGTAATGTTTATGTCTGACCGTGAATAATCATTGTTCTAATGATGTATCTACTTTTAGCCTTTTATTAATACTATATATTATCATAATTTAACATATCTTTTTGCAATTTTTTTTTTTCACGTATAATAAGTATAGTAAACTAGATTTTGCCCGCGGCTACGCCCGCCTGTATGTCGGTTATCGCGGTAGCCTTTGACGTTTGAATGAAACTATTTCCATACAAAATTACATCAGAATCGGTTCAGTGGTTATCGATTCCCCATACAAACTTCCACCCCACTTTTCACCAACTTTCTGGTCTTTTCCTGGGACTCAAATTATCTCTATACTAAACTTCGTTTAAATCGGTTTAGCGGTTTCAGCGTGATAGAGCACAGATAGACAGACAGACACATTTTCGCATTTATAATATTGTAATGTATGATCATCAACAGCCTATACTAGTCCACTGCTGGACATAGGCCTCTCCTTAGAAAGGAGGTTTTGGCCTACTATACCACGCTGGCCAGACGGGTTGGTATAGGGTTTGTTTCAAGTTTTCCTTCTCTTTGCAGTGCTGTTGTCCTGCTTAGTTTGCTCCCTTAGTCGGCTCTTACGACACCCACGGGATGAATTGGGGTGGTGACAATTTGTATTCTTAATCCGTCACCACACGGATCAATGTATGATAATGTAATAAATACAAAATATAACTGAGGGAGATCCACGCTGTAGCATATACGGGCAGGGTCGATTGGAGTGGTACCACGGCCTCATGATGATGCTGATATATTCGGTTGCTCGCAAGACATTGCCTCTCAGCGAAAAGGCGGAACTGTCTTCTGGCTTAGCAGTCAGGGTCACACTACTGTTAGCACACACTTCCGTAGTTAATTGCGCCAGGCTCTTTTATTGATTAATGCGTATTAACCCCTTCACCCCTCGATAAAGGCCCCCGTCGAGTCCAAACCTAGTCAACCCTCGAACTTAATAGATGTAGGCCATAAAAAAAAACTTTCTATATTAAACCCATTTCTAACTTAAATCAATTGATAATTTCACAAAGCAATCGCGGTTCGTCGAAGTTTATTAAAAACGAGGTCACATGATCCATGAAACATGACATTGAAAATTATGTTCAAACTTTAAACAAAATTGCGTCTTTTTGTGCGCGAATGATATGAAATATTACGCAATGTTATGCTCTAATAATGTTCAAGACGAGACTTCAAATATTTGTTGTGAAGGGGTGCTGGTGTGGTGGGCTTACACGTTATTGCACACCTTTCAATATTGACTGGCCTATGGGTATAATGGTTAGTAATCCTAGCTGCTTTGCCAGAGGTCGTGAGTTCAATTATTCCCACCCAGGAAAAATAATCGTACGATGAGGACGATAATTTTGTTCTGATGTATGGATTTAGAAATATAAAGTACTAGCCGTACCTGGCCACGCTAGGCTGTGGCATATTATAGCTGTATTGTTGAGTAATGAGGATCAAAACTGACACGAAATATGGATAAAAACCATCTTTGAAGCGTGTCGTATTCCGTGTATAACATTTGAGCCCAATCCATGCAGAACTTTTTGGTTTTTGAAGCGTACACAGACCAATTTAACATTTTTATACGTATAGATGGTTACCAGCAGCCTGTTTACTACTGCACAGGGTCCGTCTTCTTTGGGATCGGATGGTCTTGTGTGTGATGTGAATTAAATTATTATTGTCATTTTGGAAAAACATTAAACGGAATAATCACATGTATTATTTTTAACCTAAGAACTGTGTTAATAAATTGCCCTATAACTTAATTGTCGACACACCAAAACTCTTGGATATAAGTGTATCTATGACCTTTGTATCCAGTGTCATTTTCAACGAAACGAGTTGGGAGACAAATGCCTATTCTATTTCTTAATTAAAATGATATTTATTCTTTTTCATTTTTAGGGCAAATTAAAGGCATGTAATGGCACTTAATAATTCGTCAACCACTTCAGGAGCGATTTAGTAGTATACATTTCTATCTTAAAAGACAACTCGCACACTAGGAATATATCCTGAGTCGCGCGGGACTTTACAAACATACATGAAACGGAACAACAATTTGTGAACACTAAGTCCCATGTGGGAATAAAACCTACGAAACTCAGCGCAGTAGGAAGCGGCGAGGTGATCCCTTCAACCACTAGGCCATCCGTGCAGTCATTATTTTTTGACGTCCGTCCTCTGGGACCCCATAAGAAGACCCAAGAATCTACTATAACACAAAACTGGACATCAGGTAAGACGATATTATAATATGTGTATAAAACCGCTTGTCTTAAGGCGGATTGTCTGCTTATTACAGGAACATAGTAAATAGATTGCACGGATGGAGTAGTGGTTTAAGCAGTCGCCACGCCGCTTCCTACTGCGCCGAGTGTTGTGGGTTCAAACCCCACATGGGACGACACTTTGTGTGATCCACAAATTGTTGTTCTGAGTCTCGGTGTTCTTTGTGTCCGTTTCATGTATGTTTGTAAAGTCCCCCGCGACACAGGATTTATTCCTAATGCGGGAGTTGTCTTTTTAAAAAGAAAAAAAAAAGAAAAAAGAAAAGAAAAAATTAATAAAAAAACGTGGGGCTTTTTACTATTGACAATAGGCATTATTTTCTATTTTTTAGTTTGGTTTTCTATAAAAAGCGTACTTTTTAATTTTTTAAAACTATTTCTTTTAATTTTTTAAATTACTGTAATTTAATTTTTTAAATTACTGTATAGTCATCGGTCCTCGATATATCTACAAAGTGTGAACGAACTCTGACCGTTTAAAGTCAGTCAAAATCACGCCCAAAGGAGTCGGTTACAAACAAACATTTAAGTGAAGCTAATATAAAGCGTGTAAAAAGGTGTAATGCTTAGAATACAATTATAGTTACCCAATACTACATTATGAACGGAAGCATTGAGTGCTAGTTGCGATTGCCCAATTTACTGGTTCCGACTCACAATATTTCATGCACATAATAAACTCAATTAACCTAAATACTAATTTGATCAAAATGTTCAGCGTCCTGTCGGGCTGAAGCGTTTACAGACAGTTTGACGATGTTTTATTTAGGAGGGCAAAATAGTGGATGAATGAATTGATACACCTCAAAAACTAAACTAAAAAAAAGTAATATATTTTCAAATTATAAGGCAATGATTTATTTATTTTTCCAAATATGGCAATCTTTTTGATATCACCACTGATGAGCCACTGCCATTCCATCGCCACTGTAAAGACACTGAGTTAGTGTAGACTACCGATATTTATACCGATGCCAATGGCCACTCGATGGCATCTCAATAGCGTGTCAGTGGTATGACAGTGGCTTGGCATGAACATAAAATAGCAGAATTGAGGCCCTGATAGAAAATGACTACCGCTACCTGGAAACTCAGGAGTCACAAGTGTGTTGAAGGCTTTGATGTAGGAGTCACAAACCCACTGTGTGCTGCGCCCGACAGTGTCCATAATTTTTACTACTTTAATTAGTATCACCTATGTTTCTACATTATGGAAGCAATAAAGTATTGAGTATGGTCTTTTCATGTAGGTATGTTCGTGAGGTCATCAATTTGTACATCAGATTGGTGGTGCGAGGCAAAAGGATGGTTATTTTGTTGCGTTCTGTTTTCTGTTTACTTCATTTAATGTGAAAGTTGTCATAGTGGTCTATCTTTAAACAAAAGTGATAGTTCGTAGTTGTTAATAGAAGATTCTATGTAAAATGTTATCGATTTTAATCCTATCAAGGGAACTAGTCTTGTGCCATGACGGCAAAGTGCCAATAACTGCTAACAGACTAAATCAAGAGATAGAAAAACTTCGTCGAGATATTTGATAGCATCTGGTTTAATATATGTCTAAATATCAAGTTCCTAATTCAAAGAAAAACCTATTAAATAAATTATTAATGTTGTTGATATCTCGTGGCTTCTTCAACGCCACCCTCTTAGACCTATCTATACCAACGCGTCTGTATAGTAGGCCAAAACCTTTGTAAGGAAATGCCTATGTCCAGCAGTGGACTATTAAAGGCTGTCGATGTGATGTGACGTGACTATGTAAAAATGCATTATTAAATTATTTCAAAAGATGTATAAATATGGTGCGTCCAGTTTTTAAATAAAAAATATTCATAATGTATTTTACAAAAAAACACACCTTTCGTTTTATAATAAAATAACAATGCATTTCCAAGGAGAGCGTGATGAAAGAATCGAAGTA
Organism: Arctia plantaginis; assembly: GCA_902825455.1. Taxonomy (NCBI): domain Eukaryota; kingdom Metazoa; phylum Arthropoda; class Insecta; order Lepidoptera; family Erebidae; genus Arctia; species Arctia plantaginis. The sequence continues at coordinate 1,081,292 of CADEBD010000288.1, forward strand.
TGTTCCGTTTAAAAACTTACTGTTAACAACATTTCTTTTGTCCAAGTATCTATATTTTATACAGACAATATTAAAGTGTTCAGCTAAACTTTTCTCCATCTCTAGTATAAGGTTTGAAATGTTCGACTGCATAAAAAATAACTTTCGTTCTATCATGATGGTTCAGGCTATCAAATGGGGCGCTATGACGCTACACGGACACCTTAGGGAGCGACAGCTGGCTTTACGCCAAGCTGTTCAACATAGTAAGTAAGTAAATAAATGCGCAAGCGCGTATCGCACCCTCCAAAAGTAAACTCACCGATCTCCCAATACCCGTATTTGATTCGATAATCATCGATTCGCGAGTTGTGTGTGAGTATTAGAGATGTGAAAAGCAGGACTTAACTTCATATTGATGATGAAATTAAGTCCTGATAGACATGTTTATTATTTTTTTATTTTATTACTAACTGTAACCTTCCTCGATAAATGGGCTATCTAACACTGAAATAATTTTTCAAATCGGACCAGTAGTTCCTGAGATTAGCGCGTTCAAACAAACAAACAAACCTTTCAGCTTTATAATATTAGTATAGATAAAGTCCGAAGAATAGTGGTTATCAATTTTATTTGAACTTTATTTTGGGCAGGTATAAATTAATATCCATACACTCTAACCAACTTGAAGGCATACCAAAGATAATCCTAACGCGCCTTTGTTTTGATTGACACCAAATGTTGATAGAAAAGTGTTATTTTTACTATTTTCCTCCCAATTTTTACGTTTTTTCTCTCCATAAGAACCTTCCTTAAAATATAGAAGAATTGGTTGAGCCGTTTTCAATTTTTGCGCTTAGCAACAAACGATGCGATTCATTTTTATTTATATAAATTTTTTATTGATATGTCTCACCTGTCAAAGAGCGAAGGCTTTTCTTTCTTAACGTAATTACTGGGTACGTATCCAGATTGGCTGCGCGCGTTTTGCACGCGCCACCAGTGCTTCGAGTCGTCCAAGAGTAAATACCGCTCGTTCTTACGAAGGTCTAACTCCTGGGCACCCTGCGCCGCGTAGTCGTATTTAGCTACCACGTAGCATACGTCGTCCTGGAACATTTATAGAAGTGTGATACATACATTTGTCGTTACTGCTCATGTGATTCATGCACGTGCATATCATGATCATGGTTACCATAGCAGCTATGGTAACCAGCCTGCTGATACGTTTATCAGTTTATATCCGGCATTATATACTATATACACTATCCGGCTATTATACTCATATACTATCCGGCAGAAAATTCCAATGATTTTCGACTCAGAATGAGTCTGAATACACTATTTCAGTATTCGTTACGACGTCCCTTACACCGTGTATTTAAATACATACATATTAAAGATTACAAAATTGAAAAATGACATCCAGACATAATTTTGTCCTGGTTGGGGATCGAACCTTCGACCTCCGACTTAGCAGTCAGGGTCACAAACCGCTAGACCAACAGGCCCGTCAATAATATTTTTAATAGGAAAAATAATTAAAAACAATTTTAATATGAGGCTAGTAAGTAACCTTTCGTGAATCACTCACGATTTACATTTATTAAAGGTATCCTGCTTTACCCACAGGGTGACAGAATGCTCCTTAAAGTCCCCGTCGGGTCCACAACTAGTCGAGTATCCCCGGAATACACGTTAGTAAAATCTCACATCATCACATCAACAGCCTTTAATAGTCCACTTCTGGACATAGGCTTTCCTTAGAAAGGAGGTTTTGGCCTACTATACCACACTGGCCAGACGGGTTGGTATAGGGTTTGTGTCAAGTCCCAGGAGTTGGCGGACCTCCGTGCGGCCTGTGTACGTGCCCGGAGGTCCCTCACCCGTAGTCGGCGACGTCACCGCGGGGTCGGTGAGGAGGTGGACCGGCTTCATGAGGAGTACCGAGAAGCTCGGAAAACTCTGAGGCTGGCCATCTGCCGCGCCAAGGATGCATGTAGAGAGGAGATGCTGGAGAGTCTCGAGCGTGACCCCTGGGTTCGCCCTTATCGTGCGGTGCGTCAAAAGCTCCGCACGTCGGGCCCCCCCCTTACGGAGACTCTCCAGCCCAGCTTCCTGCAGGGAGTGGTCGAGGGCCTATTCCCGCAGCGGGCGGAGCACACACCCCCGTCGATGGCTGCATCGGCCGGAGACGACGGGGGCAGCGAGGTTGACGTTCCGCCCGTCAGGGAATCGGAGTTGGGGGCGGCTGTTCTACGGATTAGATCCAAGAACACTGCCCCCGGGCCGGACGGGGTTCCAGCCCGAGTGATGGCCCGAGCCCTCGACTACATGTCGGACCACCTCAGGGAAGTGTTAGACGCTAGCCTGGCGTCCGGACGCTTCCCTGAGCGCTGGAAATGCGGGAAGCTGGTCCTGCTGCAGAAGCCGGGACGGCCTGCCGAATCGGTCGCGGCCTATAGGCCTATCGTGTTGCTGGACGAGGCGGGTAAACTTTTTGAGAGGGTGCTCTCTGCCCGCATCGTCCGGCACCTTTGCGAGGTTGGCCCCGATCTGTCGGACGCCCAATTCGGTTTCCGAGAGGGGCGTTCGACGATCGATGCCGTAATGCGCCTTAGGGCCGTGACCGAGGAGGCCGTGAGCTGCGGCGGAGTGGTGTTGGCGGTGTCCTTGGACATCGCCAACGCCTTCAATAGTCTGCCATTCAGCTGCGTCAGGGAAGCGCTCCGCTACCACGGAGTGCCGGAGTACCTGAGGCGGCTGGTGGCAGACTATCTTGAGGAGCGAACCGTCATGTACGAGGACCGAGATGGCGTCTTGAGACGCAGGGCCATGTCGTGCGGTGTTCCGCAGGGGTCTGTCCTAGGACCTCTCCTGTGGAACATCGGGTACGACTGGGCCCTACGAGGGCGTCTCCCCCCCGGGCTGGGTGTAATCTGCTACGCGGATGACACCTTGCTCACGGCCCGGGGGGCTAACTTCCAGGAGGCGGCGCGCCTGGCCGCCACGGGAGTTTCCCTGGTGGTCGGGCGCATTGAGGCGTTGGGTTTGCGGGTGGCCCTGGATAAGACGGAGGCCCTATTATTTCATGGGCCCCGTCGTGGTCCGCCCGCCGGCGCCTCAATAGAGGTCGGCTCGGTCCTCGTACCGGTCCGGGCCCAGATGAGGTACCTGGGTCTGGTCCTAGACGGTAGGTGGCTCTTCGACGAGCACTTCCGACAGCTTGGTCCGAAGCTGGTGGACACTGCCTCCGCCCTAGGGCGACTTTTGCCCAATTTGGGCGGGGCCAGTGTTCCCACGAGGCGGCTGTACGCGGGGGTTGTCCGGTCCATGGCGCTTTATGGTGCACCGGTGTGGGTGGCGGCTCTGACCGCCCCGAATAGGGCGCGCCTCTGGCGCCCCCAGAGGATATTGGCGGTCAGAGCCATACGCGGATACCGCACGGTGTCCACCGAGGCGGCTTGCGCCTTGGCCGGAACACCCCCGTGGGATTTGGAGGCGGAGGTGCTCGCCGAAGTTTATCGGCGAGTGGCTGACTTCCGGGCGGAGAGCGGATTTCGCCCTCCGCCCGAAGACGTGCGCGAGTGGCGCGAAGCCGCTCGCCGAGCCACTATGGTGAGATGGTCGTTCCGGCTGGAGACTCCACGCGCTGGCTTCGCCGCCGTGGAGGCTCTCCAGCCGGTCATCGCCGAGTGGGCAGGGCGGCAGCACGGGACCCTTTCCTTCCGGCTGACGCAGGTGCTTTCCGGGCACGGTTGCTTCGGAAAGTACCTGTACTCGGTCGCTAGGAGGGAATCGAGTCCCGCCTGCCACCACTGCGACTGCGGTGAGGATTCGGCCCAGCACACGCTGGCGGTTTGCCCCGAATGGGCGACGCAGCGCCGGGCCCTCACTGCAGTCATCGGAGCAGATCTCTCGCTACCGGCCGTAATTCGCTCCATGGCCGGTAGCGACAGTTGTTTTACCGCGGTCGCAACCTTCTGCGAGGAGGTAATCTCGCAGAAGGAGGCGGCGGAGAAGGCCCGGGAGGATGACCTCCACTCGGACCTGATCCGCCGCCGGCGAACCGGGCGGCGGAGGCGCGCCTACCTGCGCCTCATGCCGCCCTGAGTGTGGCCGCGGGTGGACGGGATGGGTTCTCCCCTCCACCCGCATTAGTTGGCCAGCCGCGAGGGGGCGGCGTCCGCGTGTGCCGGACGTCGCCTAAAGAGAGGGTCCACTGAGACGGAGCCCGCACCAGGAGCGGGCCGGCGCTGGGAGGGGTCCAGAAGGAGATAGCTACCTGGACCCCTCCTACACTAAAAGCGCAAAGAGGGCACACCGTGTGGTTTTAGTCGGTTCGAGTCCGACACACCACCCCGCCGAACGAGAGCCCCGGCGGGGTGACGGTCCGAGGGGATTTCCACACGTAAAAAAAAAAAAAAAAAGGGTTTGTGTCAAGTGTTCCTTTTTTTTGCAGTGCTGGTGTCCTGCGTTGTTTTGCGCCCTTAGTCGGCTCTTACGACACCCACGGAATGAATTGGAGTAGTGACATATTTCCGTTTATTTACCGTATTCTTAATCCGCCACTACACGGACGGGAGTAAAATCTAAAATCTTCAATGAAAGAGGATTGTTAGGTATTTCAATATTTACATCTTAAGAGGCAACTGACAAATTGCAGTGATTCACCACCCTACTCCTCCTCCTGCTCGGATATTTATCCGCTAATGAGTCAACCCACCTTTCATATATCTGTTACTATTTACCTGTGGCTACACTCGCGTCAATCTAAAACTTCCGACCTTAAAACTTTTATTCCTATTTCTATTACTTAGAGGGACTTGACGGGCCTGTTGACCGGAGGTCGTGGGTTCGATTCCCACCCAAGACAAATATTGCGTGATGAGCATGATCATTTGTTTGGTGTCTGGGTGTAATTTATCTATAATATGTATGTATTTAAAAATATATAAGTATGTTTATCAGCAGTCTGGTCACCATAGCACAGGCTCTGCCTTGTTTGGGATCAGACGGCCGTGTGTGAAATGTGTGACGTATATTATTATTATTATTAAATAGTATATTTTGTCATTGGTCGTTATATAATTTTGCATACACATTGCGAGGTGGTCGTAATAATAAATAAGAATCGTTCATCCAGAAATAGGACAATAATGGTGAGCTAACGACCATTTCTGGCTCAAATATTCTCTTTTATTACTTGTATGTACTATTTGTTACTTGCCTCTGTGAGAATAGAAAATAAATTCTTTCTTTCAGAAATAAATTTACTGTTATTGCATCCAAAAAAAAATTAGGGGCTAGCGAAGTCGTACTAGTATTCTCGTAAACTAATTCCAAGACATGTATATTAGTCCGTCTATACCAACCCGTCTGGCCAGCGTGGTATCACATCAACAGCCTTTAACAGTCCACTGCTGGACATAGGCCTCTCCTTAGAAAGGAGGTTTTGGCCTATTATACCACGCTGGACAGACGGGTTGGTATAGGGTTTGTGTAAAGTTTTCCTTCTCTCTGCAGTGCTGTTGTCCTGCGTAGTTCGCTCCCTTAGTCGCCTCTTACGACACCCACGGGATGAATAGGGGTGGTGACACTTTGTATTCTTAATCAGTCACCACACGGTGGTATAGTAGGCCAAACCCTTCTATCCAAGAAGAGGTCTATGTCCAGCAGTGGACTATTGAAGGCTGTTGATGATGATGATGATGACGATGTATACTAACAACTACGCATTCAGTAAATGTATAGGAGAAAAGTTTGTTGTTGTTGATGGCAAATATAAATAATTTATAGCGATTAACCAACAGGAAACATGTTTCAGAACTGCATTGTGATTATATTTATTAAGAACAATATTGTTTCTAAAGTTTCAATGGTATAGAATTTATTCTATTCAAGGATAAATTCAATACCAAATTGCAATTTGTATGGAGAGTATTATACACATTAGATATAATGTGTAAATTTGTATATATAAAGGATTAAATACAATACAATACAATGTTGACTGCACGGATGACGTAGTGGTATGAGCGGTCTCCTTGCCGCTTCCTACTGCGCTAATCAGAACAACACTTTGTGTGACCCACAAATTGTTGTTCTGAGTCTGGGTGTTCTTTGTGTCCGTTTGAATAAATATTTGTCAATTCCGCCGCGACAAAGAATGTATAAATCTCAATAGAAATGGCAACAATATATCCATACTAATATTATAAACGCGCCGTTGCCGCCGTATCGATTTATATGAAATTTGGTATAGAGATAGTTTGAGTCCCGGGAAAGGACAAAAGATAGTTTTTATCCCAGAATTCATCCTTTCAGGGGGTGAAAAGGGGGGTGGAAGTTTGATTGAGGAATCAATAATAGCTAAACCGAATTAGATGAAATTTGGTATGGAGATAGTTTGAGTTGTGGGGAAGGATATAGGCTACGTAACAGCCGACATACAAGCGGGCGGAGCCGCAGGCAAAAGCTAGTTTTTTTTAAAATATAGGTAACAAACGAGCAAACTGGCCGCCTGATGGTAATTACCTACTGCCATATTTGAACACCTACAACTCAAAGGACGACCTAAGAATTTTAATATACACTAGCTGATACCCCCTGACTTCGTTTGCGTGGAATTTGAAAAGCGCTGCTTTAGTGGACCGGTCAAAATTTTAAAGAGTTTTTCTGAGAGGAAAAATAGCCTAAGTTACTCCTTATATAGACAGATACTTGGTAGTAAAATATTATCAAAATCGGTCCAGCCGTTTAGAAGATTATTCGGAACAAACAGACAGACACACAGACAGACAAAAAAAACTGGTTTTTAGGCATAGGCATCGTGGCCGCCAGAGAGTGGGGACCTCTGGTGGCAAATTGATTGCTGCGATAGGGGATAGAATGGCCGGCCTGATTGCATTAAGATGCAATCGGGCCGCCATGTTGCGATTGAGGGGGGAAGTGTTCTCCCCGAGGATAGGGCCTGATTAGGCATGGTGTCTATTATGGTAGGACCTGAAATAACATGGTCCGGGTCCTCCCCAGAGTAGGACACCTGAGGCCGGCCGTCGGGGTGGTTTTTAGTGGAATCACCACATACTCCTGGCTCGTGAGTCCTCGAGGAGCAGGAGATCCGAAGGGGGATTTTTCACCCCGTCAACAAAAAAAAGGTATAGGTATCGTGCAAATAACCTATTATTTAGACATTACAAACAAACACTTCTATTTTATTTATTTATACAGATGTATATTACTTTAAATATACAGATTTACAAAGGTCAAAATCAAGTCGAAATCTCATTCTATTCGAAACGAGATTATAGATTAAATCTTATAATAATTGCAACGAAATCTAAACCTCTAAAACAATCACATACCATGGTAACACAGAAAACCCCCTAAGGGGCTAATCTGTGCATGGTAACCATCTTGTAAAAATCTTGTAAAATAGGTATATTTAAAAAAACTCAGTGCTATGTTAAAAACTCAAAACTTTTTTTTTCAACACAGTGTACTCTATACTAGAAACCACAAATGAGAATACTATCTATTTTACTTTAAATAATAAAAAAAAAAACAATATTACGACCTATGCTACCGTGAGGTTGACCCTATTGGCTTCAGGCATTCAACTTCAAATGCCTAAAAATATTAGTTTTGTTTTAATATAAATTCCCTAACTAACACTCACTCACAGAAGTTCACAAGGATAATATAGAAATAAGAAGAATATTTTTAAATGCTTAACCAAATTTACTCGTCGTGCAGTCAAATATTAATATTACAGTCAAATTATTGTATGACTAGAACTTATTTTTTATTATACCAAATTTCAGCTTTCTAGCTTTAAGTCCTACTTAAAGAGACTACTACTCAGAGTGAGTCAGTAACGAAATCGGGGTTTTTTATATAGCAAAAAAAATCTAAAATACAAGACTTATGCAATTGAAACTTTGTATATTTAATAAGTTCAGTATTGACATCATATCCCGAGAATTTTGTTTATTTTGTTTAATCCAAACCCAAGTTATGAGGGTTATGAGAAAAGGTAGGTAGCGCAAATGCCCTTGCGTTTCGCTTGGCTCGTCTTGGTGGGGACACGACCGTGCCCACACTTTAATAATTCTTTAATAGGCTTTCGTTTCGTAATAATGCGTCAGACGACGCGGAGACAGCTAAATAATTACTGAGATTATAGATACATTTGATGATCAACCTTCCTTGATCAGCTTTCCTCTTATTACAGTTCCGTGGATCATCAAACTCAATTATAGATTTTCATTTCAAACATATTTATAGATTTTACAGATGTTGCTACTTTTACTGCTTTAATCCTACTCAGTACTATAAAATTTTAATTTTACACGGTGTAAACAATTATAAAAAAATAATATTGCACAATTTAATTACTTATATGCATCTATGTCAAGATTATTTAAAACATTTTAAAAGTGAATATTGTTTTGAAGAATTTACTTTATCTAAGTACTTTATGGCGGCTTACACGCTCTAAGCGGATGGGAGACCAAAAAATGTGTAACAATACTTTTTTCCGTGTGGTGACGGATTAAGAATACATAGTGTCACCACCCCTGTTCATTCCGTGGGTGTCGTAAGAGCCGACTAAGGGAGCAAGGATACGTAGGATAACAGCACTGCAAAGAGAAGGAAACTTGAAAAAAACCCTATACCAACCCAACGTGGTATAGTAGGTCAAATCTCCTTTCTATGGAGAGGCCTGTGTCCAGTAGTGGACTAGTAAAGGCTGTGGGTGAAGACATTTTTCCGATACTTCTTGCTCTAGTTAAAGCCCAAAGACCCCAAATTTTTACGTAGAAAGAAATGCTCATTTGTATCAATATGAAAAAAAGATCGCCTTAATAGGATCGGCGTAATGTTCTCGTCTTGTATTTACTCTTCCTACGCCTTTTTTTCCCAAACTAGGTTGAGGTAGGATTTAAGTCTACATGCCCTTGCTGGACGAGGCGGGTAAATTGTTTGAGAGGGTTCTCTCTGCCCGCATCATCCGGCACCTCTACGAGGTGGGCCCCGATCTGTCGGACGCCCAATTTGGTTTTCGGGCGGGGCGTTCGACAGTCGACGCTGTTTTGCGCCTGAGGGCCGTGACCGAAGAGGCCGTGAGCTGTGGCGGCGTGCTGTTGGCGGTGTCATTGGACATCGCCAACGCATTCAATAGTCTGCCATTCAGCTGCATCAGGGAAGCACTCCACTATCATGGGGTGCCAAAGTACCTGAGGCGGCTAGTGGCAGACTATTTAGAGGAGCGTACCGTCGCGTACGAGGACCGAGATGGTAATTTGAGGTGTCGGCCCATGTCGTGCGGTGTTCCACAGGGGTCTGTTCTTGGACCCCTCTTGTGGAACATAGGGTACGACTGGGCCCTTCGAGCCGATTTCCCCCCCGGGCTGGGTGTAATTTGTTACGCAGATGACACTCTGGTAACAGCCCGGGGGGCGAACTTCCAAGAGGCGGCGCGCCTGGCCACAAGGGGAGTCTCCCTGGTGGTCGGGCGCATTGAGGCGCTGGGCTTACGGCTGGCCCTAGATAAGACGGAGGCTCTGTTATTTCATGGGCCCCGTCGTGGTCCACCCCCTGGCGCCTCAATCGTGGTCAACTCGGTCCTCGTACCGGTTCGAGCCCAGATGAAATATCAGGGCCTGATCCTCGACGGGAGGTGGCTCTTCGACCAGCACTTCCGACAGCTTGCTCCAAAGCTGGTCGGCGCTGCGTCTACCCTAGGGCGACTTTTGCCCAATTTGGGTGGACCCAGCGTCGCGACAAGACGGCTGTACACGGGGGTTGTCCGGTCAATGGCACTATACGGTGCACCGGTGTGGGCGGCGGCTCTGACCGCCCAGAATAGGGCACGCCTCTGGCGCCCTCAGAGGGTAATGGCGGTCAGAGCCATACGCGGTTACCGCACCGTTTCGACGGAGGTGGCGTGCGCGTTGGCCGGAACTCCCCCATGGGATTTGGAGGCGGAAGTGCTCGCCGAAGTTTATCGGCGAGTGGCTGACTCCCGGGCGGAGAGCGGATTTCGCCCTCCGCCCGAAGACGTGCGCGAGTGGCGCGAAGCCGCTCGCCGAGCCACGATGGCTCGTTGGTCGTTCCGGCTGGAGACTCCACGCGCTGGCTTCGACGCCGTGGAGGCTCTCCAGCCGGTCATCGCCGAGTGGGCAGGGCGGCAGCACGGGACCCTTACCTTCCGGCTGACGCAGGTGCTTTCCGGGCACGGTTGCTTCGGAAAGTACCTGCACTCGGTCGCTAGGAGGGAACTGAGTCCCGCCTGCCACCACTGCGACTGCAGTGAGGACTCGGCCCAGCACACGCTGGCGGTCTGCCACGCATGGGCGACGCAGCGCCGGGCCCTCACTACAGTCATCGGAGTGGATCTCTCGCTACCGGCCGTAGTATGCTCCTTGGCCGGTAGCGACAGTTGTTTTACCCTCGGACCCGATCCGCCGGCGGCGAACCGGGCGGCGGAGGCGCGCTTATCACCGCCTCATGCCGCCCTGAGTGTGGCCGCGGGTGGACGGGGTGGGTTTCCCCTCCACCCGCATTAGTTTGGCCAGCCGCGAGGGGGCGGCATCCGCGTGTGCCGGACGTCGCCTATAAAAAGAGAGGAAAATTTTGAGACGGAGCCCGCAACAGGAGCGGGCCGGCGCTAGGAGGGGTCCGGATGTCTTAATAACAGCTGTTCCCGGATCCCTCCTATTACAGGCGCAGAGTGGCACCCCGTGTGGTTTTAGTCGGTCCGAGTCCGACACACCACCCCGCCGCAAACCCCCGGTGGGGTGACGGTCCGAGGGGATTTCCACACGTTAAAAAAAAAAAAAGGATTTAAGTCTACTTAACCGCGGTCGCATCCTTCTGTGAAGACGTCATCTCGCAGAAGGAGGCGGCGGAGAGGGCACGAAAGGACAACCTCAACTCGGATCTAATCCGTCGCCGGCGGACCGGGCGGCGGAGGCGCGCTTACCACCGCCTCATGCCGCCCTGAGTGTGGCCCGCGGGTGGGGCGGGTTTTCTCCTCCACCCGCCATAACCACCAGCCGCGTGTGCCGGACGTCGCCTAAATGGAGAATATACCTGAATGTGACGCCCGCGCCGTTGCGGGCAGGCGCTAGGAGGGGTCCCGGATCCCTCCTATTACAGGCGCAGAGTGGTACACCGTGTGGTTTTAGTCGGTCCTATTCCGACACACCACCCCGCCGCAAAACCAAAAAAAATGTTTTAAGTCTACTTCGATACGGCTGAACTTTGATTTCTTTTACACGAAGCGACTGCGACCTCCTCAATCCAAGTATTAGACGATATCGCAGTTCTGTAGAAAGACTAGTCAAATTTTATATGGCTCCAACTACTCATAACGATTGCACACAGATATTCGTATGGCAAATCGGGACCGACGGTTTAAATTGCTCTGCGGGGCATTGAGGGGTCTTAATTTGTTAATAAATGGTCACCATCTGACTGACCTGGCTAGAATTACTTAACTTTTGAATGTGTTAAGCTATTCGGTTACCACTTAGCCCGAGCCTTGTATTTACTCTAATGCTCGTAATTTTATAGATTCGTCTGATCTTTTATGATGGAGGCCAGTGAAATCTTAACAGTATCTGTTACTCTCTCCGCATCAAACCATATATAACATACTTTGTTACTAGTTTATGCTCGTGGCACCGCCCTTGCTTATGTCGGTTATCGGCGTGAACCTAAGTGGCCTATGTCCTTCCTCAAGAATCAAAGTATCTCCGTTCCAAATTCTATTGAAATCGGTTCAGCGGTTTAGCCGTGAAAGCGTAACAGACAGAGTTACTTTCGCACTAATAATATTACTATCTGACCCGGCAAACGTTGTTTTGCCATATACATTATTTCAAAAAAAATTGTCCAAAAAGAAAATTAGGGGTAAGAAAAATAGATGGTGGCCGATTCTCAGACCTACCTGATATGCACACAAAATTTCACGAAAATCTGTCGAGCCGTTTCGGGCGAGTTCAACCGCGCACACCGTGACAAGAGAATTTTATATATTAGAAGTAGGGATTTGTAATACTTAAATACTCAAATTCCGATAACTGACAATAGTTCGAAATACGTATAAGTATACGCGCAAGGATATATAAAACTGTAAGTAACTAAAGAAAATGATGTCAACTCTGTGGTTTTGAAGTAAAAATAGATGATAATAAGAAACTACTAAGCAACTTTACTTAAAGATCTTTTATAATGTACGAAATATTTCATTTAAATAATATAGACTAATGTTTAAGAAATCCTACTGTTTCGCCATGTCCCTTTATTTAGCTGGATACGTATACATATTAATCACGCCCACAAAGATAAAATATAAAACCGTGACGACATTCGATCGTAATAACCGATCTGTCAGTATAGTTTGTTTTTACTTTATATATATAATATCTATATATATATATATATATATATATATATAGAGATTTATAATTATTTAATCCAGCCGACTTATACTTATAAAGCGTATAAAGCTTAATAGAAATTGTTTTTTTAAATTTCCTACAATAACACCTTATCTCAAGGAATCTGAACTTAGGAATTTTAAGCAAATTTTGGTTTTTTTTCTACAAGTGGAATGGGGTGATTTTTGTGTTAGTACGAGATCCGACTGCAAGATTGCTTCGCTTTTGTACGTGCTTCTCCAGTAGTTTATCAAAACACAATTATTAAATAGGGAATTTGTTTTATTAACATGTGCCCACTAGTAATTTAAATTAAATTAAAACCACTTGAATTTTTACCCGACTGCTAAGGAATGGTTATATTTTTCGCGCGTATCTAGTATGTATGCATGTAATATTCTTTATTACCTCATAGCTTCTAAACCGCTGCACGGATTTATTTAATTAACATATCGTTAAATTCGTCTCGTACCCCAAGTGTTCTTAGATAGGTGACGCAGAAAAAAAACAACATGACGACTGTGAGACGCTAGTTTCAAATTAAAGGGCTCATGATGAGGATTTTAAAATGGTAATTCATGACCATATTTTAATTATTTCATTACTTTAAAATTGTTTGTGCAGACTTGTTGAAAAAAATCTGCTGCTTAACATAAATTATTACTCGACTATACGCAGAGAACTTGAAAAGTGATTGGTGAATTTGAACGCCTTGGGTGAAAAGGTTGTCACAAAGTAAATAATATACTCGTAATTACCCAACTTGATTAACCTTTGATTCAGATTTTACATGCAATTAAGACATGTAACACTAGCCATTGCCCGCGGTATCGCTCGCCGTGATTACTTCTTATTTCGTGTTTATAACTTTGACAATTGTGCTAATTCTAAAAAACTCTCTAAACTAAACTAAAAATCACTAAAAATAAATTTAGTCCTGAACAAATAACGTTTCGTATTCTGAAAACGTGGTACTTGATAGGACTAAACTAATTTTTAGTGATTTTTAGTTTAGTTTTGAGAGTTTTCAAACAACAGAATTAGCGCCAATGACGAATTTCCATACAACCGTTCATCTCTTATTTTACCCCCTTAGGCGTGAATTTTCTAAGAATCCTTTTTTAGTGGGCGCTTGCAAAATAAAAAGTCTCAGGTGCAGGTGGTTTTTTTTTTACGGAATAGGGGGCAAACGAGCAGACGGGTTAACTGATGGAAAGCGACTACCGCCGCCCATGAACGCGTTGCCAGCCTTTGAGGAGGTTTGAAGGTCGTATCAGTGAATCTGGGCAAGTAATTTGATTTACTTATGTGTAAAGATTTGTATGAAGTAAAACAGTCAATAGAGGCGGCTAAATTGGGACGGAAATCTCGACGCCGTGCGGTGACTAGCGTTCGTCTATTCGCCGTTAATTATTGATGCCAACTTTTGCATCCCATTGATTTACGAAAGACGTAGTTTTGGATGGATGCAAACTGCGCAAGACCATGATGGTTGGCACTCGTTGGGGGAAGCCTTCGTTCAGCAGTGGACGGCAATAAGCTCATTTAGTTATGGCTAAGCGTTACCTATCAAATAATAAATGCTATTTATTTCTGCAAGTAAATCTTTTCAGTTACTTTTACAAGTCGGACATTGCAGCTTGAAGACGCCGGCAATTCCTAAGACTCACTCTGGGAACAAACGCCGAAACAAACCGCAGAGGTGACATGTTTTTTAGTCCGTAAACAATGTTAAAAAAAACTGCGACTACAGTATAGTATCTTTAAAGCACTTGCAAAACATCCCCATCTCTCCTGACAACTCTTTTCGGGGGAGGTAGTTACATCCTACTCCCAAAGCCCTTACATTTAATTGTAATTTCTTTAACCACCTAATCCTGAATCTGCAACTATACAGCGTCCTAAAAACAACGACCGTAGGTAGTATTATTTGCCAAGTATTGATTACCAGCTAGGATCACGACTTACTCCGTATTGTATTTATCTTGTACCACTTCAAAATAGTTTTAAAGTAAACTGGAAACATTTTAATACACTTTGCCGACATCCGATTTTAATGTGTCATAGCCTATATATTGCGTAAACATACATACACTCTCACACACATTTTGATTACTCGTTATTCGTTCGCGTTGAAAAGCGCTGTCTACGTGGGTTTTTCTGAGAGGAAACATAGCTTAAGCTACTCCTTATATAGACAGCTACTTCTTAGTAAAATATTTTCAAAACCGGTCTTGCCGTTTAGAAGGTACCCGGAACAAACAGACAGACACACTGTTTTTAGGCATAGGTATCGTGCAAATAACCGTGTGATCATGAAAAAAAAAAACTATTATTTTGACATTACAGACACTTAAATTTTAGATCTCGGGATCTAAAATTCGAATGAGCTCTCGGGTTTGATTTCTGGGTTGGATCAAATTTTTGTTTGATCGGCAAATATTTGTTTTCGGAGTTTGGGTGTTTTCATGTATAATATGTAGGTATTTACAAAAAAAAAGTATGTAAGTATTCTATAAGTAAATCTAGCTTGCATAGTACAAGCTCTGCTTAGTTTGAAACTAGATGGCGTCAGACGTGTGTGTCAGATGTTCGAAAATATGATTATTATTACAATTACACCATTCTGGTGTTTTATTTTGACACTAAATAGAACACGACACTTGAAGGAAAGCTTTTCAAGGTTTTCAAAATTGTTTATATAGTATGTCACCAAAAATGTTGAGTGTTTTCTATTAATCAGCTCAATCCGCATAAGCAGAGCTGAGGACAACAAGTCATCCAGTCTGACTCCCTCGATATGCACCATTTTCCTGTTTGTACCATATGACACATTACTTAATTACCACAATTATTACACTGTTAATAATTAATGGAAATTATTCATTGACTGGATATACACAGATCATGTGATTTATGTTTATGTTGGGTTTTATTTTTTTTCTTGTTTTAAAAGACAAATCCCGCATTGAGAATACTTTCCTGTGTCGCGGGGGACTTTACAAACATACATGAAACAGACACAAAGACCAAACACCCAGACTCAGAATAACAATTTGTGGATCACACAAAGTGTCGTCCCATGTGGGGTTTGAACCCACAACACTCGGTGTAATAGGAAGCGACGTTGCGACAGCTTAAACCACTATGCCATCCATGCAGCTGTTAACTTTATTCAACATGGAAAATTTCAGTTTTGCTATTGTCCTTTGAGTCTTATAAGGTACTGGATGTATTGCATAGTCTCATCCTTGTCACTTAAATGTCTGCCATTCCTTAGGGTTATACTATGACACATAATAGCATATTTAACCAAAAAAACATATGTTTTAGCTACATGTTCTTTAATTTTTCATAGAAGTGGAAATGAGACATATTCCATCCCTCACTCTCTCTCAATAATGATTCCTCAGATATACCCCTCTTTTTTTTTTTTTTTCGTGCGGAAATCCCCTCGGATACCACCTATCGGTGGCATGTCGGACTCGAACCGACTAAAACCGCACGCCGTCTCGGGTACTAATAGCCCGGGAACCAGGTATACCGCAGAAATACCGCATTTGTTATTCACACACCCTAACGGCTTCATTGATCATCATGAAACTTTGAATATGCATTGTCAGAGGTACAATGACATTGTAAAGTACCTTTCATAACAAAAATGAGTACTCTTTAAATGTTGTTCCCGAATCAGTTAAAGAAATTACATAAATATGGGTTTAAACTACTGACAAAAGTTAGTAAGTTTTAAAAAGAACTTTTTACAGAACTTTTCTCTTACTATTGTACTGAAAAAATACTACCTTACATAAAATATCACTATTGTAAATAAAAGATGGCAGTGGTCAAGTTTAGACGGGCCTGTTGGTCTAGTGGTTAGTGACCCTGATTGCTAAGCCGGAGGATGAGGATTCGATTCCCACCCAGGACAAATAATTGTGTGGTTAGCACGGTTATTTGTTCCGTGTCTGGGTGTAATTTATGTAGGATATGTATGTATTTAGAAATATATGTGTTTATTAATAGTCTGGTTACCATAGTACAAGTTGTGCCTAGTTTGGGATCAGACGGCATCATTATTATAGTTATAGTTTATTAACAGTTTCAATCCCTTAGCTTATGATAGCCATTGTTGTAAAAGTGTAATAATGTTTTAATAATAAGCATGCACTTGCTGCTCAATCAAGAGTTTATTTCTGGGGATACATCATTTTATGTAAATATGCATATCATCAACAGCCTTCAACAGTCCACTGCTAGACATAGGCCTCTTCTTAGAAAGGAGGTTTTGGCCTACTATACTACGCTGGCCAGATGGGTTGGTATAGGGTTTGTTTCAAGTTTTCCTTCTCTTTGAAGTGCTGTTGTCCTATGTAGTTTACTCCCTTAGCCGGCTTTTACAACACCCAAGACTACTATAGCAGCCATGGCAGTTTAGAAAATAGCTTTGAAATACTTTCATACTAATATGTTACAGGAATATACAATTTCCTATGACTCAAATAAGAAACACTTTTGAAAATCAACATAATTTCATTTTGAAACATAATTTCAAGGTCTTAATAACTTGTTTCAGTATCCTCGTATCTAAAAAATTTCAAACTTTTTAAGCTGTATGTTGATTGATATGAAAGGACTCTAAAAAATTGCTTTTGAATAATTTTACTGTTACTCTAATAATAGTTTAAATATAAATATCTAATAAAATATTTAAGAACATTTAACAAATAAAAGTAATCATTCAGATCAAGAAAAAACTAAAGATTCAAGGCTTAAAAAATAAATTGTGTTAGTTATCACATTGTACTGATTATGTAAATTATATTCAATATAGTTGCATAAGTTAAAAAATTAGGTAATTAATGCAGTTTTCTAAGAATTTCAAATTCCTAGAAAATTGTTATCTCAAGGTGTTGCAATTTAACTGAAGGGAAATGTTGTAAGGTAACTTATACATAACCGTTATTAAGTTTGAAATGTATTAACATAATTTATATTAGTTATGCACTTTATGTAGTACCATCACCATGTTCCATGAACAAATAAAAATACTCTGACCCTAGATATAAAAGAGGAAGGCTTGTGTATGCGTTGAATTGAATTTGTAAACACATAAAATATACTTGGACACATTTAAATAACTTAGATAACAGAATACAGGGTTTATGAGTTGGAGGTACAAAACTACACTAGTAAATTATTTAATGGATATCATCATCATTAATTTTCTAACTGCAGTGTAACATATGGACAACTATCAAAGTATAATTTTAGTTGTCTTGTCGTCTGTGGGTGTAGAGTGAAGGTATACCTGGGCGTTTTTCCCGTGCCTCGTATTGGCCATGGCGTGAGGCGCCGGCAGCGGCTTGTTCGCCCACACCGATTCTGCGGCCCGCGCTGACCGCGTCTCCAGCATGACACCTCCAACTAGAGATCCTTTCGGTCACCGGCCGTCCTCTTTACAGATACATTGCGACCACTGCACTGCACCACACACACTGCATTCGTACACTGACACCAACACGTAGCGATCGATTTACAATACAAATCCACCAAAGCCTAGCGATTGTTTATTGTGAAACGTGCGAAAATCTAAAAGCCAGAAATGGGAGGCCGAGCAAAGAACTTCTTAGTGCTCGAGCTTTCAGAACTGTATACGGCCACTTAGTAATTTGAAAAAAAAATATTTATTTGGACGTATCTTGTATCATGTGTAATATTCTAGTAGGATTTTTACACAGTATAACTTAAATTAAGGAATAATTTACAGAAAAGTCAATTGTCGGTGGGGCAAACGATGAATCAATAGACAAAACTTTGTTTTTTAGAAAACCAGTCAAATCGTAGACAATAAAATTAAGACTGGACTGTCTGGAAAGACCGCAAACTAAAAAAGCTCTAATTTATGGATATATTTTTCAATAATAACTAAAGAAGGATTAATTTTTTATTCGTTTGAGTGAAACGAGTTTACAAAGGAATATAAAAAAAGATTTATTCCAATATTATTATTCTAGTGCTTTGGATTCGGTTGGTTTCTCTATGGCGAATTAGATAGTGGTCTGGTGTTCCAGTAAAGAGCTAAAAAAAGTTTTTATTCCTTTCTGAATATTTTTATCACTTTAAGGTTTTAAATTAAATGAACTAAAAATAAAAGAGAAATAAAACGGGGTAATATTTTAGGCATCGGGTAAATTAATTTGACTATATTATTTTCTTTTAAAGAATTCGATTTTATTAATATTCATTTACATTATTATTTATGTTTACCTTCTTAAGCGTATGTATCGTATTTGATCAATAAATAATAAAACCAAGCTGAAGCTTTGTTTCATCTCTTTTATGCCTAGATTTAACAGCAACTTTTAAAGTAATCATATTATCATCATTTAGGGGTTATTGTTTTATTAATATTGCTTTTCTATACTAATACTAGCTGACCCGGCGAACTCTGTTCCGCCTTAAAGGCAATAAATAAGTCGATTTTCGAATTAAGTAAGTTAATTTTTTTCTTAGAAAAAAAAAATGAAGTACATTAATCATTTATTATTGTTTCTGCATTTCAGTACATAGGTTGCTCTTCACTTAAGTACCTTGTGATACACGACATTTTTTGTTTTTTTATCAGGCGCAAAAACAAACAACGCTGATGGTCTTCCGACCCGTGAACATGCCACATATAATTGACCATGGGAAAAACATGAATGTTCTAGATTCAAACCACAAACTGTTAAGGATTGGCCTTATGATTTGTTGATGGTCATGGAAAATGCAAGACGGATCGGAAATTGAAGTCTTTTAAATTCAAACGGCAAATCGGTTGGGATCATCGGGATCCTCGGAATGAGAACTTCCTCACCTTTGAATTTTCCTTTCAGTATAGTCGCGTAAATTACATTGTTCATCAATTTTCTAACCACCAAACGCGTACCGTTGCACAGTTTTGGTTGGTTTATGTTTCGAAGCATGATTACTACGGAGCCAACCTTTAGGCGTAAATTGTACGGTGGTAAGCCAGGCACATCCAAGGAGTTTAAAAATTCAATTGGATAGTTGGTGGCTTCATCTTCATTTGTGACGCAGTCAATAGATTTGAATGAATGCATTGTTTCAATGATCTTATTTTGAATTACATAGTTCAGGTCGTCTACATCTTTATTCTTAGCCGCTAAAATTGCTCGCTCACTCAACCATTCATTATTTTTGTAGTTAGAAATAATGTCTTTAAATACATTGTTGATAAGTTCGTCTTTTGATGAGACAAAATTACAGAAATTATTTGGAAATGATATCGACATCGACAGGTACTTGACCATTACCGATAGTCAGCAATTGCTCAGAGAAATCTTCAGCAGATGTATCATTAAGCAATGCAACTCTCATGTTTGCTGTTAGCCGCAGTTTCTTCACATAGCGCCATAGATTCGACGATTTGAGGCAAGCGTTTATTTCGTCGGCAGCCGTAGATCTTGGCAGTGTTTGGCGGAAATCGCCAGACAGTAAAATCATTGCTCCTCCAAAACATCTCGAGTCATTCCGTAAATCTTTCAATGTTCATTGTGCATTCGTCCCAGATGATGATTTTCGATGCCGATAAAACTTTGGCCATTGCTGAATTTTTCGTAATATTACACGTAGGTTCTTCAATAGTTTGAAGGTTTAACGGTAATTTTAATGCTGAATGAGCCGTACGGCATCCTTCTAACAATGTGGCTGCTATTCCAGAAGAAGCAACTGCAACCGCTATGTTGGATCTCGCACGAACAGTGGCCTGTTCCACCAGGAGCATCTAGGAAATATAAACCACCATTTCCATCATCGATTGCCTTCATTAAAGTATCATAAACTTCCTTTTGTTGGGAATTCAACAGGGGTACATTCGTTTGAACTACTAAATCTAATTCCTGTTGATCATATTCTCGTTCCCGTTCCAATTCTCGATTAAATGCGTCATTCATTTCACGATTGGGCGCTGGCATTCCTAACCTGATTAATAAACTACCGCACATGAGGTAACATATATCTTCGATCAAGAGTAAAGCACGATTATGTATCTCCTCATTCATCTCAACATCGTAATTTCTGGAAGTGATACGAATTTGATGTAAAATATCTTCTGACATATTATCCTTATATTTGTGCCACAGGTTACATGGGTTTGATGGAAAGCATGTCCAAATTATGATAGCGAATAATGTGCGTATCTGACTTGGAGATGCAGAGATAATGGCTTCAGCGATTGTCGTATCCCAATAGGTATCGTTTTCTAATAAGTTCAGTTCTTCACATGCAGCACGATATGTTGGGAATATTCCACCATTAACAGTCCGTAGTGTCTCAAATGACGTTAGCCCACGCACATTTACCAGCAACAACCGCAAATAGAAACATTCATCATTCTTTGGATGAACTGTATACATACGACATACGCCTTGCTTCCGTCTTTGAAAATTCTTCGCTGAAGCATTCCAAGTATAATAACGTGGCATCTCCGAGTAAAGCAAAGTTCGTAAAAAAACAAAAAAAAAAAAGACTGTCGAACGGAATAAATAGTATCCTATGTCCGTCTCCTGGCTCTAAGCTACCTACTCACCAATTTTCAGTCATATCGGTAAAGCCGTTCTTGAGTTATAAATAGTGTAACTAACACGACTTTCTTTTATATATATAGATTATAAAGCTGAAGAGTTTGTTTGTTTGTTTCTTTGTTTGTTTGTTTGAACGCGCTAATCTCAGGAACTACTGGTCCGATTTGAAAAATTCTTTCAGTGTTAGATAGTCCATTTATCGAGGAAGGCTATAGGCTATATATCATCACGCTAAGACCAATAGGAGCGGAGCACCAATGAAGAATGTTTCAAAGACGGAGACAATTTATTACTATTGAGAGACGCAGACGAAGTTGCGCGGGTCAGCTAGTAAGTAATAAAATGAAATATTGTCATAACCGCATTGATGTGGGTAATATAAATATTTTTGTGGCAACACTCAAAGTCAGTGACATTTTGCTACGTATGGTGTGTTTTACCGAAATATTTTTAATGGGTCATTATCATTAAGTTTTAGCCTATTAGAAGTGATAATGTCGGATTCAGAGGGCAGTAATTACTCTGGGAGTGGATCTGATGCTGGAAGCGTAGCATCTCGACGATCACGAAGGAGCGCCGCGTCAAATCACTCAGTGAGGTCCCGTTCGGGCTCCCGGTCACGCTCAGGAAGCCGAAGCCCTTCGCGAAGCCCTTCTAGGTCTCGCTCCAGGTCCAGATCGCCCTCTAGATCTCGCTCCAGGCAAGTTTTACATAGTTTACTGGTAGAACAAAAATAAGTAAAATTGTGTTTGATAACAGCAATGATAAACAACATTGTTCTAGGAGTCGTTCAGCAGGTTCTGACCGCAGTCGTAACAAAGATGACGAGGCAAAGGAGGCATCAGGAGATGAAGAAGTTGAGGTTAGACAGTAATTTTTAATAAGAAATAGATCAAATATATCAATCTTATTCAGAATTATTTAGCATCATATTAGTATATATCTGATTAACATCATAATAAGTGTGTTGTATGTTATAAAAATACATATACATATAATATAAAAATTTAAACCTCATAAGTCCAGATGTTTTAAATATAAAATTTTAGTATTGACCTAAATTGCCCTTTAAAAAGAACAAATCAATATTTTAGCTTATATTTTACTACTGCAGATATAAATAACGAATACAGTTATAAAACAATCTGGTTTCACTGTGGCTATATTACAATCGTAGCACTGGAAAAAGTTTTATAAAACATAGATGAGATTAATATGCTATTTATGTCTAGAAGCAGTTGTGTATTACTGTAGTATCTTTGAGAATACCTATATAACCAAACTTATGGCTTATGTCCAGCAGTGGACTGTTAAAGGCTGAATGATATAACCAAACTTAAGTTTGTTGTACAACCAATGTCATCAATGTTTGAAATTTTAAAACAAAAAATGTAACACTGTCATCATCTGCCTACCCTTATCCCAATTTTATTTAGGGTCCACGCACTAAGTATGATTCTTCAATTCTACTCTATCATTCGTCATCTGACTCTTTACTCCCTTCCTAGCCATATCCTCACGCACACGGTCCATCCACCGTTTCTTTGGTCTTATTCTTCTCTTGTACCCCTCAAGTCCCATACCTGACACTTTCCTCACTACATTTTCCTCATCCCTCCGCATGACATGTCCATACCAAGATAACCTACAACTTCTTAACTTTTCATCAAGGGGTGCTACTTTCAACCTCCCTCATATGTACTCATTCCTATTCTTGTCCATCATATGTAACATTGTTCCGACATTATATTGAATTTATTATTAAGGTATTGGAACGGAAATATTGTTATATAGTACTAGAATCATTGGAAATGTATTGATGGTATCCATTAGATTTCTTAAAAAAAATGGTTAACAAATTTAATTGTAAGATTAAAATATCTGAAATATAACAATTAAAATAAAATTTAAAGAAGCTTCCAACCATGATCTTCATGATGACGTAAATAATACGGATTAACTTAACATTGAGTTTTTGTAGTTCACTGTAACTTAAAATCGCTAAAAAAATTTTTTGTCCTGTCAAATATTAAGTTTTCAGAATAGGAAACGCTGTTTGACAGGACTAAACAAATTGTTAGTGATTTTTAGTTTAGTTTAGAGAGTTTTTGAACAACAGAATTAGCGCCAATATCAAGATCTAACTTTAAGTTAGCAAATTGGATTGGACAGGTCTTTTTTGCTGTATTTATTTATTTGATTTTGGAAGACCAACAGCTTTAGAAATTGATTTAATATTGAATAGGTTACATTCAGCCATTAGCAGGTCTTCACGAATAGAAAACAGTTTACAATAAGTAAGTGTAAGAATTATAAGTTTAAGAAAGAATCAAGTACAACACTTAATGAAATTAGTATTCTCAAAAGAACTCAAGACTGTGTGCCCTTCTCTCCACCTGCTGACTAGCCACAAATACGTCAAGTTCTAACTTTATATTTTTTGTTAATTGTATTGCTGTATTTATACATTTTTTAAGGGTTGCTCCAGGTTTTAAAATATTTATAGAGTATTAATATTCTTATATTACTAATGTCCTACTTATGAAAAGTCAAAAATGCATACAATAGTTTATTTAAAATAAATGATTTTGCAAAGTGGTTATTTGAGTTACCACTTAACTGTCACTTTTGAGACTAGCACAATAAATTTGACAAATACATTTTAGAAATATTCAATAATTAGTTTTCATTACTGGAATATAGTTGGTATTAATTTGTTTCTATAAGAGAGTTATAAATGTATGACATAATCTATTATTTCAGGATGAACAAGAGCCAGAAGGTGAGGATCTGGTGGACTCAGAAGAATATGAAGAAGACGAAGAAGAAGAAAGAATGATTAAGAAACGTAAGAAGGATAGCCGTTATGGAGGATTCATTATTGATGAAGCTGAGGTGAATTTCCTTTTTCATTTTAGTGACTATTTTAGGACACCCCCGTGGACACACCATATATAGCATAGTCTAACAGAAAGTAAATATTTGCTTATAGTTGACAAGTAACAAGCAAGCAGGGCGTCAATTTTAATATTGTCGATGGAATGTCGGCAGAATAGTTTTGCACTTTTCTTATTCTACTAACTATGTAAGACCAATAGCCTCCCGATGACTTGTCGATGTCTTTGTAATAGTTTGGTAAACCATACATTTTAAATTTATAAAAAAATTATAATTTAGTTTCCAGATAATGAAAATGACACTATGAAATTATGTTAGTATAGATAGTTCAACTCAGTTGTGCGCGCGGCCCTGTGTGCGTGGGCTTGTAAATATACAACTTTCATTGTATATTTACAAGCTACAAAGCTACAAAGTTGTATATTTACAAGCCCACGCACACAGGGCCGCGCGCACAACTGAGTTGAACTATCTATAGAATACTGATATTTTGACCGATGTCAATGGCGTCTCAATGGCATCGCAATAGTGTGTCAATAGAATGGCGTTAACATAAAATAGCAGAATTGAGGCCCCGATCGAGACAGTATTTCACTTCGGCCCACCGCCTTCATTTCTATAAGGCGCAAGTCCAGCTGCATATAGAATACTGCTCTCATCTCTATGCAGGGTACCTATATTACTATATCGACAATCTATTGACACTGTGAATGTATGTTAGTAGAATATTGACATTTTGGCCGATGTCAATGGCATCTCAATAGCATGTCAATGGAATGACAGTGGCTTGCCAGTAACATAAAATAGCAGAATTGAGGCCCTGTTTGTCCAGTGACATTGGAAAGAAAGGAAGGAATAGATTAATGCTATGTTATATTAAAAATATAAAACCCTTTATTGGTTTTATATTGTTGATGTTATGTTTAAAGTCCAGTTAATGTTAATCAATTTAATTGAATAGAAAATACCATGATATCCTTGTGTATTACAGGTGGATGATGAAGTAGACGAAGATGATGAATGGGAAGAGGGTGCCCAAGAGATGGGCATCGTTGGAAATGAAGTCGATGAAATTGGTCCCACTGCTAGAGAAATTGAAGGTCGTAGGAGAGGCACAAATCTTTGGGACTCACAGAAAGAGGAAGAAATAGAGGAATACCTTAGAAATAAGTATGCAGACGAGTCTGCAGCACTCCGACACTTTGGTGAAGGTGGTGAGGAGATGTCAGATGAAATTACACAACAAACTCTCTTGCCTGGAATAAAAGATCCCAATTTGTGGATGGTTAAATGCAGAATAGGTGAAGAAAAAGCTACAGTATTACTCCTTATGAGAAAATTTATTGCTTACCAGTTCTCTGACGAGCCCTTCCAAATTAAATCTGTTGTGGCTCCGGAGGGTGTGAAAGGATATATTTACATTGAGTCATTCAAACAGACACATGTGAAAAATATTATTAATAATGTGGGTACTTTGAGAATGGGCATTTGGAAACAAGATATGGTTCCGATCAAGGAAATGACTGATGTATTGAGGGTGGTCAAAGAACAGTCAGGTTTGAAACCAAAGCAATGGGTCAGGCTGAAGAGAGGATTGTACAAAGATGACATTGCACAGGTAGATTATGTAGATCTTGCCCAAAATCAAGTACATCTAAAGTTGCTGCCT
Source organism: Arctia plantaginis (assembly GCA_902825455.1). NCBI lineage: Eukaryota > Metazoa > Arthropoda > Insecta > Lepidoptera > Erebidae > Arctia > Arctia plantaginis. The sequence continues at coordinate 1,106,878 of CADEBD010000288.1, forward strand.
AGAATAGATTACACAAGATTGAGAGGAGCTCTTAGAACTGTTCAGAGTGAAAGCGAGGCAGCTAAAAGGAAGAAGAAGCGTCGTCCAGCCGCAAAACCTTTTGACCCTGAAGCTATCAGAGCTATCGGTGGCGAAGTTACGTCTGATGGTGACTTCTTGATATTTGAGGGTAACAGATACTCTCGGAAAGGATTTTTGTATAAAAACTTCACCATGTCCGCCATATTGGCGGAGGGTGTGAAACCAACTTTAACTGAGTTGGAAAGATTTGAGGAACAGCCTGAGGGTATAGACATAGAATTAGCAGCACCAGCCAAAGATGACCCAACAAGTCTACACTCGTTTTCTATGGGGGATAATGTTGAAGTATGTACTGGTGATCTGGCCAACCTTCAAGCAAGGATTATAGCTATTGATGGCTCAATGATAACAGTTATGCCGAAACACGACGCTTTAAAAGATGCTTTAGTATTCAAACCTAATGAATTGCGAAAGTACTTCAAACAAGGTGATCATGTTAAAGTCTTAGCTGGTCGGTACGAGGGAGACACCGGTCTGATTGTACGTGTCGAACCACACAGGGTGGTATTAGTGTCAGATCTCACGATGCATGAATTAGAAGTATTACCAAGAGATCTACAACTTTGCTCGGACATGGCCACCGGTGTGGACTCACTCGGACAGTTCCAATGGGGCGACATGGTTCAACTGGATCCACAAACGGTCGGCGTCATCGTTCGACTGGAGAAGGAGAACTTCCACGTCCTAGGCATGCAAGGGAAAGTAATCGAATGCAAGCCTCAAGCGTTACAGAAACGTCGTGAAAGCAGATTCACTATGGCTTTGGATTCGGAACAAAATACTATTCAGAAACGTGATATCGTTAAGGTGATCGATGGGCCGCACGCCGGCCGTAATGGAGAAATTAAACACCTGTATAGAAATTTCGCATTCTTACAATCCCGAATGTATCTCGATAATGGTGGTATATTCGTATGCAAGACACGACATCTTCAACTCGCCGGTGGCAATAAGAACTCCAATGCATCGACAGGTCTTTCTTTAGGTTTCATGTCGCCACGTATTCAGTCACCGATGCACCCATCAGGACGCGGCGGCATGACTCCACGCGGCCGAGGAGGGCGGGGAGGTCGTGGCGGAGGAGTGACGCGAGACCGCGAGCTTATTGGACAAACGATCAAGATCACCGGAGGGCCATACAAGGGCAACGTGGGTATCGTTAAAGATGCCACAGGCAGCACCGCTCGAGTGGAGTTACATTCAGCTTGTCAGACCATTTCTGTTGATCGTTCTCACATTGCGGGAGCTGGCAACACCGCACGCGACGGGGCTAGCTCATTTTACTCACGTACTCCCGGGCGTACCCCTACTCTTGGCGCCCAAACACCCACTTACCGCGATACTGGCATCAAGACCCCTATGCATGGATCAGCCACGCCTATCTACGACGTCGGGAACCGCACGCCACATTACGGCTCTGCAACTCCGTCGCACGAGGGTGCCCGAACACCAGCCCATGGAGCCTGGGATCCGGCGGCCGCCAACACACCAGCTCGTCCCGCAGATTTCGAATACGGCTCTTTGGATGATTCAGATGCGGCCTACGCCGCCGGACCTTTCACTCCCCAAACTCCAGGGACAATGTACGGATCAGATCACACATACAGTCCGTACCGACCTAGCCCTAGCCCCGCTGGCTATACTGCTGGATATCCAGCGACACCCAGCCCCGGCGGCTACTCGCCCAGATCGCCATACACGAGCGGTGAGGCGACGGCTCCAGATTGGCACACGACAGAAGTGGAGGTTCGCGTGCGAGCTTCTCACGATGACGATGCTCTGGCGGGTCAAACTGGGGTCGTCCGAGGACTCTCTGCTGGCATGTGTGCGTTATACTTACCTTTAGAAGACCGTGTTGTCAATGTTCTAGCTGACTTACTGGAGCCCGTTGTTCCTCAGTCTGGTGACAGAGTCAAAGTAATCGCAGGTGAAGACCGCGAAGCCGTGGGACAACTTATATCCATAGAAAATCAGGAGGGTGTCGTCAAATTCGGCACTGATGATATTAAGATTATGCAACTGAGACATCTCTGCAAGATGAGCACTGCATAGATCTCTTACTAGGTTTTAGACGTAGGTACAATAGGAGAATATTTCTTGTTTCAATTTTCTATTTGCTCTTTCCTCTGTAACTCTATTAAAATTCACTACAACTGATTTAGGAATGCCTTTGGACAATATTTTCCGAAATATTTATAATCTCCCGTTAATGCTTTCAGTTAGGTCTATTTATACAAATGCGTATATTTCATAATCATACAGTGTTATATCCACATTAGTAAATAATAAACTATTCAATTGCAATGACTTGTTTATCATTTCTCAAAACGTCAAATAAAGGCGACTTTTGATTTTACCCAATGTTCACTGACAAGCGCTTGGATAATCTAATAATAAGAAACAATTAAAAATATGTAAGTAATAATTTAGCAGGTTAAAAAAAAATAGGTGAAGCTAAAATACTGTAATAGAACCAGTCGGTAGACCAAGCATTTATATAGGTAGGTTGGTCTACTGACTTGGTGGACTGATTGGTATACTGTCGGGCGCTAAAGATTTTTGGAATCACTAATACATATATATATATTTATGTATTAGTGATTCCAAAAAATTCCAAGGCATTCTCTGCCAGTCGACCTTCGGGTGATGTAGAAAAATGATGTGGTAGGTGTAAGAGAGAACAAGAAATTTGATTGATTTATATTCAATATATTAATGTAACTCTAACGTAAATATAATATAAATAAATAAACCAATTTAACCAGTACTACATATATATATATAGAGGTCCTAAGTCTGCACGTACAATACATACACATACATAAACATCAAAATACACAGTGAGGTATTAGGGTTGTGACCTTTCTGCCAACTCTCAAACAAAGTTAGTTTGTAGTTCGACGCTGTGGCAGCGCTGTACGCAAGGCTGTTTCCTCAGAGAATAGCACTGTTGGTGTTAATCTTTCGTTACATTTCACCAATTGAGTGAAATTATCGGAGGGGGAGGGGGTGTGACATGTCACATTCGAAACTACATGTTTTTTAGCACAGGGTTGCCATATGTATTTTTTAATTTATTTCTGTTTATCCTCATTTAAATTGTTTGTCGTGTATCTTAGAAATAAAATATGTTTTCTTTCTTACTGTTTTAACACTGCTCGAGCCGTCCCATTTGTGCCAAAACATGTTTTGCTTAAGGTTAAATCTAGAAGGCAAGTATTTTTAAATTTAAATACCAAGATAAAATAAAAATCCAGTGAATGATTTTATTAACATTTATTCAATAAATAATACAAAATTGGTTTTCAATTGCAATGCTTAAGAATTTTAAACACAAATATAGTCACATAAACTGAGCAAACTAACAACAGTATAGAGAGTTACATCAATATTAATTAATTACTTTAATATTATTACATCGAAAAATATATGGATACCGTAGAGTAACACTTGTTCTCACATAAAATACATCCATGGAATTTAACATTAATTGATCAGGTAACATTGATTATTCCTTTTACAAATGAACTATATATATAACACAGGTGTACAGATAAATGCTCAGCGAAATGCGGCTAGGAATAGTACAAATGCGACACTCCAAGTAACTCTGACTAGTCGGTCCAGTCGTTACACGGACGCTAAACAATATCATTAGCCATGATTTCCAACACAATAAAACTAATCAACAAATTTTAAAATCCGACCAATTATGTTGACACCACAACATATTTGTTCGTAGAATGTACTATAAACTAACGTGTAAAACGTACACTCAGAAATATCAGTTTGCTCATATACATAATGTAAGGTTTAATCTCTAAGGGAATTACACACAAAACATATAATTCCTATATTATGCTGATGAATGTAGAGTGTCAACACAATTCAATTATATATAATACATTAAAGTTATTTGGCTAAACATTATGCGATACAATGAGCCTGCGTTGAAAACTCATTTCCGAAATGAGTCATTTCATTTATACAAATAAAGAGATGAACATAAAAATTTATTATTGCAAATTATATATTATTACATCGGAATTATCCCCTTTCCCCTAAGTACTAATACGATTTACTTAGTCTAGCGATACGTCCGATAGCGTCCGTAACGCGTACGAACCAATCTGTCGGTTCGCGGGTACGGACCTTAGATATCTACATCTGAGGTGCTAGGCCAATATCTACAGTATTTCCGAACAACTAAGTATACACAATGACAAAATTTATTCTTCATCACGCACAGCGCTCAAACGACATCAGATCTAAATAATTTTAAATTTATACAAAGAATCTCATTATAATCGTTCGTCCTGTCAAACGGTGTACTCTAAACCGATCATTCGTCCGCACACGACCAAGCAAAAAATTTTGTATTACAATAATACACACTACAGTATTTAGATGTAAGAAATGAATATGTACACGACTTAACAAAACTAAACTAGAAACTTAGAGCCGGACAACCGCCGCCTGCCGCAGCCGCCCGCCGCCCAACGTTCGTACATGACGTGTGATGTGTTCGCGCGCATGTCCACGCGCATGTCCACGCGCATGTCCACGCACATGTCCACGCGCATGTCCACGCGCATGTCCACGCGCATGTCCACGCACATGTCCACGCGCATGTCCACGCGCATGTCCACGCACATGTCCACGCACATGTCCACGCGCATGTCCACGCACATGTCCATACACATGCTCACGCGCGCGGAGCTCACGACGCGTACATCCGCTTGATGTCTTCCTTGTACCGCTCCTGGATGTCTTTCCGCTTTATCTTGAAGGCGGCCGTCACCAGCCCCATGTCGGGGGACCACACTTCCGTTACTAGTTTCACTGCTAGCGGGACTTCAAACTTCTCCAAACCACCTTGAAACAAAAGATTTTTTATTATCATTTTTTATTTCACGTAGGCCGCGGGTTTAGATCCGGCTCGAAGGACCATTTAATTAGCTTTGCGTTCATTAACAAATAAACGTCTACAACATGACAAAATTTATAATAGCAACTGCCATAATGAGACCGGACTACGTTTGGGTGAGCCTATGTCTATATCCCAATCAATTTAGATTGCAAACTGATTATTATGACGAATGCATATTACGAATTTACTGACAAATCTGCTTATTATGCGTTGCGCGTTAAAGTTGCTGCCCTGCTAAGAAATCTGGAGTTATCAGTTATCTGGATTGTTTTAAAATTTCCTTGATCACATATTCATAAAACAATCATTTATATTAATAAATTATTGTTTTATGAATATCACATCGTGTGAGATCTAGCACTTGATCAAGAAATGTACTTACATTTTCTGGCATGTTCGGCAAGCTCTTTCAACACGGCCTTCTCGACGACGGGGTTCTGGCATAGCTGCTCAAAATCTGTTTCGGGCAAACCGAGCCTGGCGGCCAGGTCGGCCAGGTTTCTGGGGTTGGCTACCAGCAGGGCCACCGTGTAGGTCTTGGTGCTGTCTCCATATACGCAGATGTTTTCTACGATGGGGCACGTTTTAAGTTCTGCCTCGACTTTGCCCAGTGACACATATTCGCCCGCTTGTAACTTTACAAGGTCCTTCTTGCGGTCTGTGGAGTAATACAAAATTTTATTTAATAATTGTCATATCTTTCATTAAATTATTGTCTAATTGAGAAGTGCTTCTAAAGCGCTCTATAGAAGCAAACTCGTGTTGTAATGATAAAATAGTATTAGTCGTTCCTCAGGTTTGTTCTTATTAATTCGATCCATCAGTTCGATCGTCGAACTAGTGAGATTTTTTTTGAGACAATTAAAAATGTGTTACTAGTTCTACTGCATTGAGTTCGGAATAAGACATACAACAAAATTACAATTGTTTTTCATAAGATTCTAATTATGTAGGTATATTCGTAATTTTGACGTATCTTTTCCTTTAAATGATCATTAATAGGCTTGTGTCCACTAATAACAAATTTCTTGGTTTATAGTTTCAAATAAAAAATGAAAAGACATAGATAAAAAAAAACCAGTCTATTTCTCATAAAAGTTAAAGATTATTAATATTTTTAAAAAATAAATTCGAACAAAATAGGCATTGAGTCACGTGACAGCGAACACCAATCAGAAAGTGTTACGTCACGCCACGCAAAACATCATTGTTGTTGTTGACGTTTTCATACAACAGAGCAGGTTACTCCTTATTGTTTTTTGTTTTTAGCATATTTAAACAGTTTTGTTTCGCAGACTGTGGCGTCATTCAAGACGGGATGACACTATTCAGCGTTTTCAATGGAGATTTAAATTGTTTTTTTTTTTGTAAAAATAAAATCCGTAATGTAAATATTGCTTTTTCTTTAAAATATATGTTTTTTAGGATAAAATAGATATTAAAGTATATAATTAACAAAGTTTTCAATTTGAGTCAACTAGCCTATTACACATAATTTTCTGGTTAAGCTTGTTGAGATAAGCAAGACAGATTTGGTTTGGACGTGATTTGATTTTCATTGTTTTTTTTTTTTTTAATTTATGTTATTTTGATATTCTGCTGAACTTTTTGTATCTTCTACGATGTCCGATGTCGGCCACCACGTGGACGAAGTCGCGGACATAATGCTATTCTTATATATACCTAAAAATACTTTCAAAGTTTTTGAAGTAGTGTAAAATATCAGTAAGTGTACTCACCAATAATCTTAATACATCCATCATGGTGTAGCTCCCCGATATCGCCCGACCTGAACCAGCGTCGGCCCTCAGTCTCAATGAACTCCTCTTTGCTCTTCTCCGGATTCTTGTAATAGCCCTCCGCTACGCATTCTCCACCGATAACTATTTCACCCTGTAAAAAAAATAAATCAATTATTTGGGTTGGATTATACACAGAATTAATTAAGAATAGTTTTTTAATAAGTGTTCATTTGATTCTGTCTATCCATTTGAGATAGATATGATGTACTATAGAATATTGCATAGGATTTTTAAATACGAATGGTTCTGTGCGGAGTACCCGTGACAGCGATGTTACGATGATTCTTTAAGTATCTACTTATGTACGTCAAGAGTCATCCCAAAATGATTATCTACCGTGAAATTGTTCTCATATTTATATTAATGCAATGACTTGAAAGGGCAACGAATTTTATGATGCTATATTTTGTGGTTAAATTATTGAATTTATTTTGTTTATATTTTACAAATCGTTTAAGAAGCGTATTTCATGTGCGTTAGGAAAATTTGTGGTGAGGTTCGATTTATTTTCTATATATACGTATGTGTATAGAGAGAAAGGCAAAATAAAAGCTTACGGAAAAAAAATTGGGTATTTTTACATTAATGTATTTTTTTAAATTGCATTCTTTATTCACAAGTAGAAGTCGTACAACGGTGGACTTAATGCCACAGTCGTTTTTCCCCAGTGTACCTTAGGGTGGTGGTGAAACGTGTGACTAGGTGCACTGGACAGTGACGAACGATCGAGGAGTCGTACCTGCGGGAAGGGCTTGTTGTCGACGCGGTAGCCGCCCTCGTGCCAGTCGGTGAGGCGCACGTGCGTGCCGGCGGTGGGCGCGCCCACGCGGCCCGTGGAGCGGTCGAGCGGACACATGACGGTGGCGCACGACGTGGTCTCGGTGAGCCCGTAGCCCGCGATCACGTCGCAGCACAGGCAGATGCGCACCTGCGCGTGCGTGTCGGGCGACAGCGGCGCGCCCCCGCTGATCATCAGCCGCACGCGCCCGCCCAGCAGCGCGCGAACCTTCGAGAACATCTGCGCGCACACACACACACACACACACTTCACTACTATGATCCGTTCGAAGCTTACGATTTCGTTTACCATCATTTATTTTCTCAATTTTAGGGCGACGTTCTATTTTATAATCTTTCCGAAGCTTTTTATGCTTACCGTATAACGTTACCGTATGACTTATTCAAAAATTCCCAAACGTCGAATCTAATAAACCATTTTTCAATATGGGAGTGCCACAAGGCACTACATGAGGTCCTCGTCTCGTTCACGTTTAAAATGAATTGCATTCACAAAATTAATTTAAACTAAATTTAAAGATAAGGTATTAGTGTACTTTATTTTACTTAATAACCTAAACAGACGTCAAAAAACACTTGCAACATACTCACAATTTTGTTAAGTAGAGGTGTGTCGTATCCCCGACGCATCCAGGTCTGTTTGTACGTGTAGGCCCACTTGAAGAACGCGCTCGCGAACTCACCGGAGCGAGACACTTTGTCCGTTATACCCTTACTGATTCGGTCCATTATTAACTGGCAACAACAAAATATCTTATTAAAATGCATCTATCCAATCAAATTTTTTTGATTTATGACAGTTTTAAATTTTTGTGGTATATAAATTTGTAAAACGGACAATTCTTTGAATAAAAGTGGTTCCACAAAAAAATCTTTAAATATTTCATATTTGACAAAGGATTTTGGACGCAAACGGCTCTTAAACTTGTAAATTACAGGAATACTATAAGAGACTCACTGGTACGGTAGTGATGCAGGTGGGCTGGAGAATGGTGGCATCCCCCTTTGTTCCCTTCATGATTTTACTTGACGAGTCCAGCATGGTGAGTGGAGTGGAATAGCCAATTGGTACACCTGGAGGGTAGAAAAATCTCTCTTAAAATATCTGTACATAAATACCCAATGGAGCAGTTTAGTATCTAGTTGGAGATGCAGGTAGTAGAAATGAATTATTCTTTGCTTTTGTAAATATAAAACTTATTTGTAACACATTTTACATGATGCTTTTGTAATGAAGTGCATTAGCTATAAAAAAGAGTGTACTATATGTGTGATCTTAAAACAGAGCCTCTTCTCCAATTTGTGAACTGATCTTTTAATTTTATATTAAGTAGCTATCAGTACATAATATTTTCCTACGTTTCTACTCGCTAATAGAGAGAGATGTGGTAGTGGTGGTGGGTACCTCCGATGATGCACAAGCTTTCTGCGAGCAGCTCGAAGACGTGTGCGAGCGGCAGGAAGCCCATGAGCAGGTCTCCGTCGCGGATGGGCACGGCGTCAGCGAAGGCCTTGAGCGTGGCGAGCATGTTGCGGTGCGACAGCACCACGCCCTTGGGCACGCCCGTCGAGCCCGACGTGTACATCACGATGGCCGTGTCGCCCGGCGACGGTGGGACCGCCTCTGCAAACAAAAACACACATTTATTACAAACTGTGACATGTGATATTTATTTCTGTAAGTAATCTTTTTTAAATATTTTTACAAGTCTGACTTTACAGGTCGAAGGAACCGGCAACCACAGAGGTGTCTTTTTTTTTAGTCCGTTAACAAAGAAAATTCTGTGAGTGGAGTATAGGGTCTGGTTAGGTCTTTTGAAGAAAGGACCATAGATTTGAGTCAACCCATCCATACAGAGGGCATACGGGCCCCAGCCACCGTGTAGCCTAACCGATATTGGTCAATCGACGACCCAAAGCACGACACTACCGACTGTGCATGGCCGATACTACCATGAACTCCAGAAAAATCTCTAAACTTCTATCATCATCAACAGCCTTTAGCACTAAACTGCTGGACATAGGCCTCTTCTTAGAAAGGAGGTTTTGGAGGTTTAACCCTACATTAGAAAAGCTTTTAACTAAAAACAAAATATTTCTAGACAATTTTTGTTTCTTATCTAGTTTTTTTTTATCTCACAAAGGGCCGTCTGATCCTAAACTAGGCAGAGCCTGTACTATGGTAACCAGACTGCTGATAAACATACTTATATATTTTTAAATAGATACATATTATAGATTAATTACACCCAGACACAGAACAAATGACCGTGCTCATCACACAATATTTGTCCTGGGTGGGAATCGAACCCACGACCCCCGGCTTAGCAGTCAGGGTCACTAACCACTAGACCAACAGGCCCGTCAATATTGTTAATAACTCACCGATTTTAGACGCAGCGCCTTTCTGTAGTACGTCCTTGTACCCAATAATCCTGATGCCTTCCTTGTAACCAGATCTCTCAGCGGTCTTCAGCTGATCTTCCATGAATATGATGGTTTCTACGCGGGGGGTCTTGGCGAGGATCTTCTTGAACTTTGGCAGGAGGTCGAAGGTTGTGATGACAGTGGAGACTTCTGTTTCGTTGATGCCGTGGGCTATGGCATCATCACCCAGTGTGGCGTAGATTGTCACCACTGGAAATTAAAGGATTTTATTAAGACTTGAAATTACTTACTAAATTTTCTGGAGTCAGACAGGTTTTTTAACACAGGGAATGGAAAAGACATACACCTAGTCTTTAGAGGATTTTTTTTTTATTTTCTTACAGACTCAAACGAAAAACTAGTTCGGGACAGCTGCTTATTTGGCGCTACGATTAGATAAACAATTGTTTTACCAATCTTATTACATACTTACACCACTAAGGTGCAATTTTTATTTTTTAAATATCTGACACATCCATATATCAATCACATCATACAAGGCAGAGCCTGTACTATGGTAACCAGACTGCTGATAAACATAATTATTTATTTTTAAATACATACATAATATGGATAAATTACACCCAGACACAGAACAAATGACCGTGCTCATCACACAATATTTGTCCTGGGTGGGAATCGAACCCATGACCTCCGGTTTAGCAGTCAGGGCCGCTAACCACTAGACCAACAGGCCCTTCTCTATATTATTCATCACAAAGCATGATAAATGATGCTATTCTACCACAATTTTGTTCAGAACATTATCCGCCAACCGACTTTCTAAAACCATCTTGTACTGACCAGGTATGCTCTGTTTGAAGCAGCCGTGTGCTGCGATCATCCACTCGGCGCGTGTCTCGGCGAACATGACGACGTTCTCGCGCGGCTTGCAGCCCAGCTCGCGGAGCCCAGCACCGAACTGGCGCGCCTCCTTCTCCACGTCTACGTACGAACGCCATTTGTAATCACCCATGTTGAACTGAAATAGGCAAAAGCTGATTAGATAACGCATTAGGGATTCTTATTTTACAATAGGCTTGTGTCCTCTAATAATAAATTGCTTGGCTTATAGTCTATTTCTCATAAAAGTTAGTTTTTTTTTATAAATTCGAACAAAATAGGCATTGAGTCACGTGACAGCGAACACCAATCAGAAAGTGTTACGTCACGCCACGCAAAACATCATTGTTGTTGTTGACGTTTTCATACAACAGAGCAGGTTACTCCTTATTGTTTTACGTTTTTAGCATATTTTCTCACCTTAATACAGTTTCAGTTGACACTGGACACAGATGTAAACAGTTTTGTTTCGCAGACTCTGACGTCATTCAAGACGCCATGACACTATTCAGCGTTTTCAAGGGAAATTTAAATTGATTTTTTTTTATCCAAAATACGTAATGTAAATATTGCTTTTTCTTTAGAATATAGGTTTTTTTTTGATAAAATAGATATTAAAATATATAATTAACCAAGTTTTCAAATTGAGTCAACTAGCCTATTGGTTGGGTAGACAACCTAAATCATAAATAGATCACAAAGAAGACGGAACCGTTTGTATACTTAATAACATTTCTATCTGAGACACGTCGAAAGTGATGAAGATCAGGATCATTAGATTATGTTTGGAAGGTTTTGAACTTAAAGGGTTTTAATGTTTAATTACAAGGCAAACAATGTAGCACGTTTGTTTTTCGATTAATTTAATTTTTTAACAAATTAATGTCCAAACTTTTAGATTACATTGAAAAAAAAGTTAAACATAACGATCGATATACCCACACAGTTCCATTATGACTTTTACAACAAAAATTTATTATATAATTACAAATTAAATTAAAAATTCATTATCTGTTTTCGCATACACAAACTTTTTTGAGGTGTAACATCTCAGCTCTAACTCTCTCTGCGGGAGCGATTTTGTAGAGTGCCTGCGCTTAAAATAGAAAGGATCCGGGAACAGCCTTCATTGAGCCAGCGTCTATCACAACCTAAACTCGTTAGTTGCGGATATAGTAAAAATAAAATTGGGAGATTGACTACGATGAATGTTTACAAACCTTTTTGAAAACCCGTCCATTAGGCTGTGGTTCGTCCTCCTCCCCGTGCACGGTGCGCGTGCCGAGGCAAGGCCGCTGCGCCCAGCGCGAGGCCGCAGCTCGCAGCATGGACTCCATCGACGTGACTCCATCGCGCACCAGGCGCAGGTGCAGATCCGACGGCGATGACACTGACTGCACTGTTATGCTGTTCTGTGTCGTTTGGATTACGCGAGCCTGTCGAGAAAGCAAGAGTTGTTTTAACCGGTTTGTTGGGTTAACAGATGAGTTTTTATGTAAACTATTGAATAACGGTTAGGTCATAGACCTTCTTTAGCATCATTTAAGAATTATGTGATCATTTAATGTAGTTGGCGTTAAAATATCGGGGTACAAACTGAGGGAAAAGACACTGGGGAATATCTGGCTTTGTCCTTATTCACAAAATATACAGCGGTAAGGCCGCCTATTGTATAAATCGCATTGTCATTAATTTTAATTTCCGATGTTTCTGGTAAACAAGGGCCAAGGAGGCATGTGTCCGTAGCGGCAGGTTTTTACAGGCGGCAGTCAAATCACGGTTTGGGAAAGTTGGAAATTTAAAAATAAGTCTTTGACGAGAATCATTATTATTTTTACTAACCAAACCTTACACTGGATCACAACTTGTAGAGGTGATCTATGCAAAGCTACAGTAAAAAAAAACAAGATCACAGGTCATTAAAAGGTCAATCATGTTTTCAGAATGGAAAAGTAAGTTTTTGTTGGAATATACGTAGGCGTGGACAATTTGAATCAGGTTAACGAAAATAACAGCTATCCAAATATTTGTCTTTTTATGTTATACTTTTTGTATGCATCCACGCTTGTTTGAGCGAAGAGTGAGTCGCGTAACAGATGGCAAGGTTAAGAAGAAGAGTCAGTGACAGGAAAAGGGTATTGCTTAAGGTTCTCTTTATTAGAAATATGCTTTTATCATTTCTTTTTCATCAACCCCTCGTCTGTCTGTTTGTTCCGGGTAATCTCTGGAACGGCCGGACCGATTTCGACGGGACTTTCACTGCCAGATAGCTGATGACATAAGAAGTAACTTAGGCTACTTTTTTTAGACGTTCGTCCCGTGGCGTTGTCCGCGGTTATAACAACAAACGCGGGTAACACCGCGGGTCTCAGCTAGTTTTATATATGTATGTGTGAGGATTAAAAAAAAACTGCGATAGGTGATGGCCCTGAAAGCCGTTATAACCGTTTCCTGCATTCATAAGGTAAAACAGTCAATAAATGAAATAAAAAGTTTTTAATCGTATAATAAATCTAGACCGGTCTCTTCAAGGTATCAAGACCTTCGTACAATAACCAATGATATAAAAGGAAATAAATTAATGAAATTGTACCGACATTTTAGTTGTAATATAAATATTTTGTTTGAAAAACGATTGACAATAATAGGTTTGACTATAACAGTTTTATTCATTATTTTTTATTTTTTTATTGACGGGCGTGTTGGTCTAGTGGTTAGTGACCCTGACTGCTAAGCTGGAGGTCGTGGGTTCGATTCCCACCCAGGACAAATAATTGTGTGATGAGCACGATCATTTGTTCTGTGTCTGGGTGTAATTTATCTATATTATGTATGTATTTAGAAATATATAAATATGTTTATCAGCAGTCTGATTACCATAGTACAGGCTCTGCCTAGTTTGGGATCAGATGGCCGTGTGTAAGATGTGTGAAATTATTATTATTATTAATCACTCCAATAAGCACTCATTCGTTAATAAAATAATTGATTGAAATCGTCTTTTATGTAGACTCAAAAGTCATAGATCAACACACACAAAAGCAAAAATCTCTTTTTTGACAAATAGTAAGCAAATAAATTTACCATAAATTAAACTTATACAAAATCTATGATATGCCTGTGCCGATCTACAACCGTTTCCAAGGCGTTGAGCTTTAAGAGAAGAAAGGGCAAACAAACTCATGACCACTCTTTTGCAATTCACAGATAGATACAATGGCATTATTAAGTATACCACAACGTTGTTTTGATGTGTGCCAATATGTATATTCAGGTTTTAATATAGTTATCATAATACTATATTTTTGTATCAAGTCAATCCGTCTCACCAACAGCCTTTAATAGTCCACTGCTGGACATAAGCCTCTCCTGAGAAAGGAGGTTTTGGCCTACTATACCACGCTGGCCAGACGGGTTGGTAAAGGGTTTGTGTCAAGTTTTCCTTCTCTCTGCAATGCTGTGGTCCTGTTTAGTTTTTTCCCTTAGTCGGCTCTTACGACACCCACGGGATGAATAGGGGTGGTGACACTGTATTCTTAATCCGTCACCACCCGGACCAATACAATACAATCCGCCTAAATTAAACAAATAATTATGCACGAGGTGACTTCTAGACATCTTATTGTGTGTATGTCAGTAAAGTAAGCCGTAAGGAAGTTAAAAGATTTTTAGTGAAACGATTTGGCCAAAATATTTTGTGTTATAATATGTAAGCGTATAAAACCGGTAAGCTAAAAATGGTGAAACAAATATATATCCATAAGTATTTCAAATTGATAGTGTACTCGTATAACTAATAAATAACAGAGGAACAGACAGAATAGAAAATATTTAAATATTCTTAATGTCTCCCCCTCACTAGTCGTCTCTAAATCACTCTGAAGTTTAGGGATCAGAGAAGTGTAAGGTTGTTTTATGGTATAAGGGGGCAAACCAGCAGACGGGTCACCTGATGGTAAGCAACTACCGCTGCCTATGGACACCTGCAACTCAAAAGTCACACGTGCGTTGTTGTCAGCGGGAGGGGGGATTTGGGCTCCGGTAACCTCACTCACTCATTGAAAGGCAACGAAAGAATTGCTTAACACCGGTTTTCTGCGAGGCCGTGGTATCACTCCGAGCCGGCCATTTCGTGCCGGTCGAGCCGGCCCATTCGTGCCGAAGCTCTCCCACGGTAAATTCCCAGTGCTTGGTGATGAAATGGGGGATTGTAATATTTTACCTTAATTCGTCTGGATAGTGCTCGTTTCCTCCACGGCCTCTGCAGTATAAGGTGTATTGGGAAGGTGATTACATCGAAGACGAGCGCCACAGCGCGAATGGTCCTCAGAACTGCTGACACCCACCATGACTCCGGCCTGAAGACAAACAAATATATTTTTTAGTATTTTGTTACACATAATACACGAACTCCTAATACAATAATTGAGCTTAGTTTCGTGGGTTCCTAGTCCTCTCCTTAAAAAAAGCACTTCAGAATTAGGGCGATCGATCAGATAAACATTACCAAAGTCTGCAGAATTTCAACAACAAATTCTTGAAACTACAGTGGTATATCAGAATGCATAACTGTTTGAGTACTAGCCATAATAAAACTAAATTTATATTTTAAATGTTTCATCATCAGCCTATCGCAGTCCACTGCTGGACATAGGCCTCTCCCATTGCACGCCATTTACATCTATTTTGAGCTTTAAAATGTTTAATAATATTAAATGATTGCCCTAAAATGTAGGGCTTTATTAATAAGTAAATGAAAAGCAAAGAAATATTTGCTAAAACCATAGAAATCGTCACAATTATTACGATTTCTATGGATAAAACATTCAATTCTTGCAGTACTATCTGCCCTAGTGTCGTTGATGCTGATTTTCAAGGTTGATACTTTTACACCGGTAAAATGGTATTTAAGAAATGTCACTGAGATAATATTATGCAAACCTGTCAATGTTGCGAACACCGTTTTTGTAATTTCACATCAAATTATTGTTATTATAACTATGATTATTATTTCCCTAAGTAGTAGTAGTAAATAAAATAAAATATTTTATTTTATTTCCAGACAAAGAATGTTATGCGAAATTGTGTTGTTCACTCGCTTTGAGCTATATTCAATCTGTCACTTAGAGTTAGTCTACATAAAAGACGGTTGAGTTTGAATTGAGTTTGAGTTTGAGTTCACTTTCAAATAGACCTAGGTCTATTCTTTGAATTTTAATTTTAAAATGTGTACGTAAATAAAAGCCCATTCAATTTCCATTCGTTAACTTTTTATTTTAACTGGAGAATGAATCGTCTTTATCGTCATCAACAGCCTTTATTAGTCCACTGCTGGACATAGTCCTCTCCTTAGAAATGAGGTTGTGGCCTACTATACCACGCTGGCCAGACGGGTCGGTATAGGGATTGTGTCAAGTTTCCTGCTCTTTGCAATGCTGTTGTCCTGCGTACTTTGCTCCCTGAGTCGGCTCTTCCGACACCCACGGGATGAATAGGGGTGGTTAGGTTACTCCGTATTCTTAATCTGTCACCACACAATCGTCTTAGTTCTACTAACATTGTCCCCATTGCAAATTCCTACAATATCATTATTCCTTCACGTTTTTCAATAAGAAGTACACCATCCAACCAAATTTGATTTTTAATCAATTTCAATTACATACAATCCAAGATTATTTGAACAATTAAAAATATTGTTATACTACCCCAAAAATATTTAGCGTTAATTAGTTTTTGCCAATTTTAAAAGGCTCTCAAACTACAAACATTTTAATATTTAAATTGAAAATGGCTATCGATGTGTCCTTAATTGCTTGTGGCCAACAAAGAGATTGTTGTTATTTATTTATGTACATGAATTTAATCCACATCACATCAACAGCCTTTAATAGATAATATGAATTAATTGAATTATACATATATATATTTTTTTCTATTAGTGTTATTCTTTAACTTTATAATCTAATTTCTCTACAACTTATTGCGTTCCTATATTGGTAGTAGCTGATTATAATTATAAATTGAGTTACCCAGGGTGGAAGCCGCTGACGACTGTAACACAATTTACATTAGTACGGTCGTCAACTAGGAACTCTTATATCATTGAGAATGTATTTGTTTTTGTTTTTTTGACGTGACAACGTCTTATAATTTGATGGAGCCGGCTGCACGCACAAAAAAACATGACTCATGAGGCGTTACCTCGCTCTGAGGCGTTCCATTTAAGGCGTGAAGTGCAAGCGAGAGCGCGGAACGATTGACAAAGAGGCACAATCGGCCTCCGCGTTCGGTAGCGTTCGACATCTGTCTCTCTCCTACTTGAGTGAGCGATGCGTCCGCGTGGACAGCTGCTACTCGTATACAATAATACATTCTTGAAAAATGCAACCATTCCATCAGTATTTTCTTATGACGTTGTCACGTTCAACTATCGTCAGTAAACCGACTACAGACAACCGATTTTTTTAATTTGTATTACCATATAAAATAAGAGAAACTGTAAATCAAAGTGATGAATAAAGTATTATTATTATTTATTATTAATTGACCTCTGTCATCGATAACTTGATCGGTACACAAATCGACAAATGAAACTGACCGGAGCTGATCATTATTCATTTTGTTATAATGTTATAACATCTGCAGTAGGCACTTAAGAAATTAATATGGTTATGTACTTTATCTATACAGATAAATTGAAGTGTCTGTTTGTAATGTCTAAATAATAGGTTTTAGTTTTAGGATATGCCTAAAATCCAGTTAAAATATTTTTGTCTTTCTGTGTCTGTCTGTTTGTTCCGGGTGATCTTCAAAACAGCGGGACCGATTTTGATATTTTACTACCAAGTAGTTGTCTATATAAGGAGTAACTTAGGCTATTTTTTCTCTCAGAAAACCCTATTTAATTTGGCTAGTCCGGGTCCGGGAATCAAACTCACTAAGGCAGCGCTTTTTAAATTCTAGCTAGTATAATAATATAAGTATGTTTATCAGCAGTCTGGTAACCATAGTGCAGGCTCTGCCTAGTTTGGGATCAGACGGCCGACGGTGTGTGAAATGTGTGAGGGATATTATTATTATTTCTATCGCATTTCTGTTTATTTAAGGATCAATACTATTGAGACACTACTATTAACAATTTATTACTATTGAGAGACGCAGACGAAGTTGCGCGGGTCAGCTAGTAAATAATAAACTTTTAAAAGTTAGCACCGACTTCAAAGCGCATAAAACATGAGGAATTGTAATAAACTGTATTATTTATCCCCTTAATATTAAACCTTTTATTAAACTAATATTAATATATTAGAGGTAGTATTCATTCTTCAAATACCAAAAAAAATAGCAAATCGGTTCGTTGATAAAGAAATTTTGACATGACAAACATAAAAATGAAATACAACTGAACGTAGGACCTTCTTTACTTGAAGTCGGTTACAAATACTTAAATATACTCAGAACTAAATCCCGTGGGTTTAAGCTTAATTACTCTCAGTTTGTTTCGTGCTCTCGCGAAATAAAATTCCTGAATAGTAATGAACGCCCACGATTCAAAGTGCGTCTGGGACTCATCGGAAATCCTGTGCGCCCACGTTATAAGGTCAGTGTCAGACACCGTGAACTAATGATATATAAATCGACGGATGCAAGTAGGACACAAGCGCCGGGCGATGCTGACCGTGACCCGGACAGGGCAGCGTTAATAAAGGTGTATGACGCATAATGTCGTAGACCTTGTTGCATGTACAGATGAGAGAAATGATGTCCTATTTCAAAGGTTTTTAGATCTAGTTTTGATTGCAACTTGTCTTTATCCTTTAATATGAAATGTCCAGGTGTACTTTATGCCTACACGGATTCTAGTAATTTAAAGCATAGGAATGCCGTGCCACTCCAAAAGGCTGTAACTCGACTTACAGTGTTTTGTCTTAACAACGCTCAATCAGTTTCTTTACGTCGGTTTAGTACCCCTGATCAACACTTTTGTTATTCTAAAGTGTATTTTAGAAGAGACAATAATCTAAAACATACTGTATTGTACTGAAAATAGGGTTTTAAATAGGTAAAAAACTGTAATAAAGCTTTCAAGGTCAAAAGTTACTGTGTTTTGGATTGGCACGGCAGAGGAGAACTATGGTTCGGCAAATTTTTTCGTTTTATTTCACCGAGTGAGTACGATTACCGAAAGCCAAACCCATAATAAACATTAATTAGTCATAATTGGCAGCACTTTAGGGGACATGGAATTGTTACCTCAAATATTATATAAGTCGATATTTCTTTCGCATTAACTTCGCTACGGTTTGCAATACCGCATTAGGCCTTACAGCACTTTCCGCATTTGTGCGGTAAATCCCGCAACAGAGCTTTTGGACTCTAGATCAAGTCTGTTCAGCGAAAACATAGTCCCTTGTTAATAATTATCGTGACACTATCATCCTTTGAAGTGTAAAAGCGGAGAGGGTATTTTCTTCAGTCTGTCTGTCTCTGTAGGCCCTTAGAGAATACGCTGTTGTAAACTAGACTAAACAAGAAAATAGATACAATTTGTTCTATGGCGCTCTGGTTTTCAGAAGTAACTTTGGTTTTAATGTTTTCCTTAAGGTTTCGTTTTCAGATTCGTTAAACATTTATTTTTGCATACAACTATAAAAGTTTGTTTATTACTTGCAAGATAAATAAATATTATTATATCATTTCGCGTTGCTCCGAATGGCCCCAATATTCGGATTACATCTTTTTAAATTTTTATATAAGTTAAGCTTTATTTTAAAAGGATAAAAGAGAACGGCTATTTTCTTCTTTTTGACTTTATAGTTATTATACTAATATTGGGGTCAAATACAGACTTCGCCACACCACTAGAGCGAATAAGGGTTTGCAATCCCGCTGTCTTTTGCCCCAGTTGAAAAATTGCGGTGAAATCACCTTTATAGCTGGATATCGATAATTTCCGCAAGATATATCCAAATGTAGATATATCCTTATTGCACAGATGGCATAGTTGTTTAAGCGGTCGCCACGCCGCTTCCTACTACGCCGAGTCTTGTGGGTTCAAACCCCACATGGGACGACACTTTGTGTGATCCACAAACGTTTCATGTATGTTTGTAAAGTCCCCCGCGACATAGGATATATTAATAATGCGGGAGTTCTGTCTGAGTCTCTTAAAACGTATAAATTTCCCACCTTTTTGCAAAATTTCTCATTGAAGCTCCACTCCTATTGGCCGTAGCGTAATTTTATATTTTAATAGCCAACTAAGCTTACTATATAATTTCTCAATTCGATTCTTCGCGTTAGACCAAACAAACAGTGTAGATATATAACAAAGAGAGGTGTAAATCATTTTTTTTCCAACATACTGATTAAAATTGTTGAGTACATTCTAAAATGACGTTTAAAATCAAAGATAGCTTATCTTATCCTCCAACAGACCTGTTATCGTGTGTTGCTTATGATTTAAAACCAATAAACCGAGGCAATCTGTGTGCTTGTAATGATGATATCAAATTGCATTGCAACTGCGATCCGCACGAGCCGGCCCCGCTCTGAGTGATTCACTTTCTTGTTATTTGGTTGCCCAACACTTTCATACTGCACCCAGCTCTTGTATTCATACATTCTTTGTATTGCAATGACATATAATACAATCACAAAGCAATTGTGTTAATCTAAGTTAACAAATATTTATACTGTTTTTGATTTCGTATTAATCATCAACAGCCTCGAATAATCCACTGCTGGATATAGGCCTCTCCTTAGAAAGGAGGTTTTGGCCTACTATAACACGCTGGCCAGACGGCTTGGTATAGGGTTTGTGTCAAGTTTTCCTTCTCTTTGCCGCTGTTGTCCAGCGTAGTTTGTCCCCTTAGTCGGCTTTTACGACACCCAGGGGATGAATAGGGGTGGTGACACTCCGTCACCGTCACCACACGGTATTAATAAATGGGAAGAATTCGTTTGGTTCTTTGTTTGTTTAAACGTTATAACTATGTAACTGGGTGGTTCTTCGCTCGTTTTACTTATGCATAATGACGTACTCGTACGTTTAAGTAGGGCAATGGACGCAACATGATAATCGTTAAAAAAATAAAGTAATCTTTGAAAATAAACTGAAGCGGAGCTGTGACCATAAACGCGCATAAATGGCGATAAACAATAGGCAGTTATTGAATAAGTACATATAATTAGGAAGACATGCTTTACTTACGTACAATGTACTTAAGGCACAAAAAAGAAAATGAGATAGCACAAAAAATACAAAACCCATATCCCCAAACATGTTTCAACCTAACCTATATTAAAGGAGTAGAGGAAAAAATGTAATTTTATCAAAAAAAGCAAACCAATTTGGCTGAAATGGGTTTATTAAAAGGATTACAAATTATGCAAAATGTACTCATGAAATTATATTTAATGGTAGCCTTAGAGAACTGCATTTCGAATGTAGCAGATTTTGAGTTTATTTAGAGATGAGAAGTTTCTGAATGTTTTAAAACATTGATCTCACACATTGAAAGGGAAAAGATTGTTAGATGTTCAATAATAATAATATTTTCGGACGTCTAACACACAACGCCATCTAGTTTCAAACTTACCACAGCTTGTACTATGAAAGCTAGATTGACTGATAGAATTCTTATATTCTTAGTAGTATAAAGGTAATTAGAGAATGAAAAATATTGAACAATCGTTAAGTTATGGATAGAACTGTTGGTTTAGTGGTTAGCGATTCTGATTGCTGAGCCACAGGTCGTGGGTTTGATTCATATACAGGACAAACATTGTGTAAGGAGCAGATAGTTCAGTGTCTGCGTGTTATACTAATACTAGCTGACCCGGCAAACGTTGCTTTGCCTAAAAAATAAATTTAGGGATGGGTCACCCTTACCATTTAGGGGTATGAAAAATAGATGTTGGCCGATTCTCAGACCTACCCGATGTGCACACAAAATTTCATGAGAATCGGTCAAGCCGATTCGGAGGAGTATGGGAACGAACATTACGACACGAGAATTTTATATAAAAGATTATAAAGGCGAAAGTTTGTATGGATGTTTGTTACTCTTTCACGCTAAAACGGCTGAATGGATCTAGATGAAATTTGGCACAGAAATAGATTATAGCCTGAAATAGCACATAGGCTTTTTCCCAAAAAAAAAAAGTGTTCTCGTCAGATGAATAAGGTACAACAACAACCGCGGGTAACTTATCTATACAAATAAATAAAATTGGAGTCAGACACTCCAATAACAATTTGTAATATTAAAATAACCGCTTTTTACTAAATGCATATGTATGTTTACACGGTACATATGCAAAATAACATTTTTTACAATTTTTGTCTGTCTGTCTGTCTGTTTGTTCCGGGTAATCTCTGGAACGGCTGGACCGATTTCGACGGGACTTTCACTGGCAGATAGCTGATGACATAAGGAGTAACTTAGGCTACTTTTTTAGACTAGCTTCGGCCCGCGGCGTTGCCCGCGGTTATAACAACAAACGCGGGTAACACCGCGGGTCTCAGCTACTATATAATATGTACGATGTGTGGGCAAGGTTGACATCAATAGGTTTATCTCATAGTAAATGAGTTGGATTAAAATTATAGTCCGCAAAATGTGGGCGTTTAATACGCCTCCGTATACCCATTCGAGGATAAAAGACGCGAGTGTATGTATTCAATCATCAACAGTATGTATGTAATCGTTAAGTACAAAATATTATCAGACGAGATGATGCTTAGTACAAAGTGCGGTTTTTCCTCAGCATTGCTTAGTTACCCTCACACTTTTCCTTATAAAGTAAAACGTATGTATGACTTTGCCCTTTCAAGACATTTGTTACGTCGCAGGCTCAAGTAAAATATCGTATTTTGTGTCAAATATTTTTGTTTATGGACGCAAGGGAGTACCATAGCGAGTTATCTGATTTGCATCTTGAATTATTGATGAATACAACAGAAATTTACTAACCGTGCCTGAATTAACTTTATTTTACTATTTAAGAGCTATATTATCGTATCTATACATTATGTATAGTAACTTTACTATTAGTCAGTCAGATTATAAAACAGAAATACGTGAGTATTAAATTCAATCAGAGCAATGTTAAGAGACAAGGCTCTGGGTTAGCAGTCAGGATCGGAACAAGCACAAAGCCGGTATCATATACATATATTTCAATTACAAGAAAATCCCTTTAAAAATAAGTTGAACCGACTTCAAGCAATACTAACAAAGTGCACTTAAAACTTAAAAGTCATTTTTTGAGGAGTTTCGTTGTCTGTCTCCGATTTTTTTTAAATAAACCCTTTTCGAATGAAAAAAATATTTTAAAAAGCCGTCTTTATATGACGGAGTTATCCCCGAACATAAATAAAAAATATATAAATTGAATTGATTACCTCCTCCTTTTTGAAGTCGGTTAATAAACACGATTACCTCTTCATGGCAAGAAGTCTTCAAATTTTCACTTTGTACTTCACAAAAATCGAGATTATTTTATTTGAAGAAGAAAATCCTGTTTGCTAGTATAGAGTTGTTACGAAACAGAGCTTAGTATAATTACTTATTGGCGCGATAGGTACCACTTGCCGACACAGACGCCAGAACTGTAGGTAAAGCGATTAAAGGTTTATAACATTTAATTTAATGTTCTTGCGTTATCACAAACAAGATATACTCTTGGAGTCTTATTGTTTTCAAACAATAAATTGTAGGATTCTTTTTGTATGCTAGTAAATAAATACCTACATTGCCCTCTTGGTTATAATTTAAATGTAACGTACGATAAGCATTACATGCGTGTGGAACAAATTGTCGCCTTCGGTATTACCGGAATACCTTCAAGAGAAGAGCGTATTGCCGCCACGTCAAAGTCCGTCAACGAGCTTTCGACTCCTTTGTTCCATAAACAGCGGTAGTCTATCAGGTGACCCGTCTGTTCTTTTGCTCCATATTTCATTAAAAAATCTATCCCAAAATAAGATAAACATCATCATGTGGGTTCGGTCTCAATCGAATTTATAACTCACAAATGAATTCTATCAAGACATATGGTAGCATTGGCACATGTTACCAGTATTCCTGTAGATTCAGATTTCTTTTTAATGAAAGAGGGGAATACGAGCATACGGGTCACCTGATGGAAAGTGACTACCGCCGGTCATGAACCCCTGCAACACAGGA
Organism: Arctia plantaginis; assembly: GCA_902825455.1. NCBI lineage: Eukaryota > Metazoa > Arthropoda > Insecta > Lepidoptera > Erebidae > Arctia > Arctia plantaginis. The sequence continues at coordinate 1,130,952 of CADEBD010000288.1, forward strand.
GTCACACGCGCGTTGCCGGCCTTTGAGGAAGGAGTATTTGCAAAATACTTGAATTTCTTTCTTTATTCTTTCTTTATAAAGACAACTCCCGTATTAGAAGAATATTCTGTGTTGCCTGGGACTTTACAAACATACATGAAAAGGACACAAAGAACACCCAGACAGAGAACAACAATTTGTGGATCATACAAAGTGTCGTCCCATGTGGGGATCGGACCCACAACACTCAGCGTAGTAGTAAGCGGCGAGGCGACCGCTTAAACCACTACGACATCCGTGCAGTCAAGAGTGGGTTTATGTCGGTAGTTTAATTACTGGCTGTGGTTTTATTGTGGTACCATTTGATGGCGAGTCTAACGTCTTTTTCCGTCCTCCGAGCCTTTTCCCCAAACTAACATAAGTTGGGGTCGGCTTTATGTCTATTACGATACGGCTGAACTTGGATTTTTTACGCCGAGCGACAGCCATCGGACTTTAACAACCCAAGTAATAGACAATATCGTAGTTTTGTAAAAATACTGTTGTCGGAGTTTTTAGGGTTCCATGTACCCGTAACAATTTTTTTTTTTAGCTTAAAGAAGACAACTCCCGCATTAGGAATAAGTATATCCTGTGTCGCAGGGGACTTCACAAACATACATGAAACGAACACAAAGCACACCCAGACTCAGAACAACAATTTGTGGATCACACAAAGTGTGGTCTTATGTGAGGATCGGACCCACAACTCTCAGCGTAGTAGTAAGCGGCGTGGCGACCGCTTAAACCACTACACCATCCGTGCAGTTGCCAAAGATGTTTGTATGGCAACCGGGACCGACGGCTCGGAGGGGTCTTAATGTATTAAGAATGGTCACCCATCCATAGACTGATTTCGCTAGGATTGCTTAACTTTACAATGGGTCAACCACAAGCCCCTGAAGTCTTCCGTCTCAGGCATTAATTTAACTATTTTAAACGAGCTTCAGCAATGAATATAACTTACGTAGTATTCGCGTATACCTAAGTATATCCAATTAATATATGGACGTTAACAACATAATGGCGAAGTATTTCTAGATTACCTTGGCAATATTGTACTTTGTACCAAGCAGCTATTTGAAACCAGCTTTTTTATTGCAACAAAAAATCGACGGAAATTTCGGACCTAGTTTTTTTTTAAATCTATAATAATATCTTTTACGTTAAGCCAGAATAATTTATATATCTAGTGATATGTATACCATTAACTTATGACCAAGTGAATTTTATTTGTTCATCAGTCATGTTCTTACCACGTGAACCCCCCAAGTGGACCCCCACTATTACGCTTGGAACCAGAACCCGAGGGTGCTAGAATAATTATTAAATTTATATTCAACTTCAACCACCAGACATTGTACACTGAGGACAATGTCAAAGGCTGGCAACACGCTTGTGGTGACCCGTCTGCTCGTTTGCCCCCTATTCCATAAAATAAAGGACATTACTATGAGAATTCGTACCAGTTTTGTAAACAATACAAATCAGAGGCTTATCGCTCTGAGGCGATCTCTTACAGGCAACCAAATGCAAAAACTATATTGAGGGGGCCAAGTGTAATAGTGAGTGTCCATGGACCCCTAGGGGATCCACGTGGGGGGCTCAAGTGAAAAGAACCAGTGACCTCGATGACACACTATACTCGTACTCCGTGGTACAGAGTTACAGAAAACTGATGTTCAAAGCAATTTTCCGTTACGTTTCACTGAGTGAGTAAAGTAACCTAACCCCCCCTTGACCATTCTAGACGGGGTCAGAGGCGGCTGTAAACCGCCTGCTCGATTGCCCCCTATTTCATTAATAAAGGGCAAGACAGCACGTAGTGCTTTAAGCGGTCGACACGCCGCTCACTACTCCGCTGAGTGTTGTGGGTCCGATCCCCACATGGGACGACACTTTGTGTGATCCAGCGACACAGGATTTATTCCTAGTGCGGGGAGTTGTCTTTTTAAAAAAAACAAAATTTTTGCAGCTATGTATGTACCCGTATTTTTTTTTAACGTCACTGCCGTTACAGGTTTACCCTTATGTAACAGGGTGGTCTTTAATTACTGTAACATATAATAAACATGGTTACTTTTCTGAACTCATTGTCTCCCTAGTAACATAATAAATTTCTTTATCTCAATGAATTTTAAAAGCTATAAACTCAGTAGGAACGTTGAGAACAAATACTTTCGCCTTAATGACAGTTTCACTTAAAAAACTTCAAGTTGCAAACGACGAGTGCCTTGTAATGCGGTGATATCTATTCTGAAGGTCTGCCGTGCCAATCCAATAGACTGTAACTCGACTTACAGTGTTTTGCCTTAACAACGCTCAATCAGTTTCTTTACGTCGGTTTTAGTACTCCTAATCAACACTTGTTATTCTAAAGTGTATTTTAGAAGAGACGATAATCTAAAAAAACACTGTATTGTATTGAGAAATTAGGGTTTTAACATAGTATAAAACTGTAACAAAGCTTTCAAGGTCAAAAGTGTTTATTAATTGTTAATTTAAGACTTGAAGAGTTGTCTATGTCCCGTCTCCTCCTCCGAACCGCCATAGTATGTTTTAAAGCTATTTTTTACAGTTGTAATTCTGATATATTAAAAAAAGGTTTCTTACAATAAAGCTAATGTTATTTAAATAAGCAGAAGAGAGAGAAAATTAGCTAAAGGATCAAGTGATGGTAAGTGCATACCGCCACTTTCAACATCTATAACTCAAGAGCCATTGTTAACCTCTTTTCTTGAAGATTTCAATATCTGTTCGGGAATGCAAAAAGCGACAATTTGTTCAAAAACATTGTAATTAAATTTGATTTGGTTTATCTTTATCGACCCTTCGGCCGCTAGTAGTAGTAACTAGAAACTAGTTTCGAAAGAAGAATAATATTTTTTCTTTCGAAACTCGTAAATAAAAATAATTTATAATTATTATTTGTTAATAAAAGGGACTACTGTAGTTGCTATAACCATTGTAGAAATTATAAATAGAATCATAGTGAAACGACACATTAGACTAGTCATCGTGTGGAAGTGGACAGTAAATTGTTTCTTACCCTTAAAAGAGATTTTATTGATAAGTTTCGTAAAAAGAAATATAATTCTTTTATCGAAACCAGTTTCGTAAGAAGAAATATTTTTCTTGTTTCGAAACTTAGTTTCGTAGGCGGCCGAAGGCGGTTTATTGTTTCTATTACTATATATTATAGTCTATCTTTATCGATGTTCCTCATAAATAATGTGTAATGATAAAACACTTATTTTTTTTATGTAGTGGAATTTTTTACAACTAATCAATCTCCAAGCGGCATTACTCGATTGTGATAACACTATCAAAGCAAAGAGAGTTATCTGCATTACAAACATAAATAACTGTGAAAACATATTGTTGTGCAGTTCTAATTGGATAAAGCGTCTTGTTTACCTTCAATTTATTGTACCATTAACCTTGTACCGAGTTCAACATTAGTTATTACTCAGAGGAATGAAGATTGAGGAGTGAAGTTCAAAGGGGTTAGGCGGTTTGTATTTCCCTCTTTAGCTATCTAGAATTCTAGTTTATTGATCTACATACAGGGCTGTGTGTACCAGCAATTTTTTAAGTAAAACTTAAAAAAACTACGCTACTTGACAATGACACGAATTGCTCGTCCTCGTCAACAAATAATGTGTATTGGTTTAATTGACGCAATATTAAATAAATATGAAAAAAAAAACCTGAGTTTCTTGACGATTCTTCTCATTCCGGTAAAGTTGGAAGCCCCAGTAGATACACCAAACAAAAATTGACAAATAAAAAAAACTATTTTTTTTTTTATTACGGTGGTAAATGGCTGGTAAATGGCAAAAGACAGAAGTATTATGAGCTCATACGAATACTAATGACACATTCTTCGGTTCGCATAAGAGACATTGTTTAGCTAATCAGGTACTCTCCAACGTTTTTGTCTTTGAGAATGTAAATAAATTTATATCCTAAGTTTATATTCTTCGTATTAAAGGAATGTGAGTGAATAATAAACATTTAAAAAGTATCATAAAATTATGAATTGAAGCTGAATTGGATAATAAAATGTTCAACCTTAGGGGGCGAATATTTCTTCTCCCAAATAGAGAAAAAGACTTTTACAAATCAGTTCATAAAATGATGTAGTTCTGTGGTAACAAAGATACCGTGTGGTGACGGATTAAGAATACGGAGTGTCATCCCCTTATTCATCCCGTGGGTGTCGTAAGCAAATTACGAAGAATAACGGCTTTGCAAAGAGAAGGAAACGTGACACAAACCCTATACAAACCCGTCTTGCCAGGGTATAGTAAGTCAAAACCTAATTTCTAAGGAGACACCCATGTCCAACAGTGGACTATTTAAGGCTGTTGATGATGATGATGAAATCAGAAAATTAAAGCGATTTGTGAACTTCTTTCTTATTCAAAGTCGGTTAAAAATATGGTGAAATTATATTTAAATAGTAGCGAAATAATTAGTGTTACACCATTACCGTGTCAAGTGACATACGTTATATCTAAAGATGGCTGCGATAATGGTGTAGTGGATTAGGTGGCATAATTGGCCCAGCAAGACATTTTTTTTTTCAATAATCCGATAACATTCAGATAACAATGAATATGTAATGGTGACTGTACGGTTTCAACGAATTTTGTGTACCTACTGCCCCAATACTTTGATTAATTAATTATCTATGTGTGTATTAATAAATAAGAAACGCGATATAAACCATTTTTTAAGATACTTGTTAATCCTATACTCAAATATATAAACTTTATTCCATTAGACCTATATCTGAGCCTTCCATTGATTCACCGTGCGGGTGTCGGGTCCATCACGTGATAAACACATGCGACTGCCTGGGACTTGTGACCCAGGAGTTACCCCCTCTACCAAATCATATTTGATATGAACCTAACAATTCCGCTTTGGATATTCGTTCAAAATAAGGATAAACGTAAATTACTTACGTATTTATTTCGGGATTAAGCGGCTAGCTTCGGACCCTTTATTGAGGAGTGAAGCGGTCTGCTTTAGCGGTAACCGGGCGTTTGGTAAATTTGATTTTAAAAGATCTTCCTGTCTTGTCTAAGGCAGTTCACAGACACACATACAGTAAGGGTTTCCGCGAAATAAACACGCGAGTAAAAACGTTTAAACTTTTAAAAATACTAATACTGCTTACTAGGTTTTTTTGTTTTATTTAGTGATATAAATATTATACATATATTATCATCATCATCTTAGCCAAAAGTCTCTGTGTCTCGTCTACCGCTGGACATAGGGTTCCCCGCCAAGGTTCTCCACAACAACCGCATCCAACGGCGGGCAGCACAGGACCGGGCCATATTGTACTATATTTCAAAAGGTTCATGGGAATATTTTCGTTATTTTTCTAATGTTTCTTCAACATTCAGTATGACGTAATTAGAACAGATATCAACATGAAAATGTGCAACACAGACTGTTTATTACTATACAGCAAAGTTCATCCAAAGTTATCTATAAGGGATCCCAGACTGCGATAAAGTCTCTCATTGTATTTTTTTAAATCTATCTTATCGAGTATGTATTTTGTCATGGTGTGCCATTTATCTATTTACACATTTTTTTAGTATCAATACAAAGATAAAGAATAACGCATATGACAAGGAATTCTCAGAAGCGGTTTCAGACTTTAAAATATGTTTTTATCTTTTTCATTACATTCACGGTTTATCAAAATTCTTCTAGAAAAGATTTCAATATTATCATAATTTTTTGAGCGGTTTTACCTTGACATCCTGGCTGTCTAGCCATTATTAGAATTTCACTTAATAAATATAGAAATGAATAACGTTTCGACCAGATTTTGAAGTGATCTTGGTCACAGTCGGACTCTGGCTGTGATCTGACCGTTAATACCCATTACGTGATCGGGTTAATTCCCGTATACATGCATAGACTCATTTTTACAATCGCTGAAGAACAAGATTTAAAGAGAATGCCAATTTTAAGCAATTTAAATAATACCTAAGATTTTTAAAGAAATTTCTTCGCCTCCGTTTTTCGCTGATATAACAATAATAATAAATTATTTGTTGTAACAAATGTGCATACTATTCAAGAGCAAAACCCGATTCCCAAACTTGCGTGGGCTGTATATAAGGAATTAGTTCCCTTCCAAAAAATGGCACAATACTTTGTTACAATTATCATGTGGCACATACATAGAAACATACTAACAAAAGGTTTTTTTTTATTTTGAGTGTGCATGTGTGTGTGTGTGTGTGTGGACGTGCGTGTATTGAAAGTAGGTTTGAACCTGCAATACATTGTTACCAGCAATAAGCTTCCTACATCATCGTAGCCAAAACTGTTAAGTCATTTTTAGCTGTTTTTTTTTAATAATTTGGTAGTTTGATAAATGTCAAAAATAAAAAAAGTTAAAGGGCAAAGAACATATATCAATAAAGTAACACTATCCTCGTCAGCGTGATTTCTAAGCACAAAATACATAGGTAATATTAATTACAAGACAGCTTGCGGCTCGCGTGACCATCGGGGTTATAAATAGCCATCAACAATACAGGGTTTGGTCAGTAATCGTTTTTAATATCAGCAATTGTATTAAAGACTTGTTGCACGCTTTTAACTAGTTATTGCCTTGATACTATGTTCCTTTGCGGTAGTTATTTTAAACTGCACATTCACACACGATAGTCTGATATATAACCCGGCATTCTCGTGCGCGACCGTCCCGCGGGGTGACAGACAGTGGCGGGGGCGAGGTAGCGCGTCATTCTAGCACACGGCTACACACGAAGAGAAGCGTTTCCCTTCCCCGCTACACCACCCGCTACCCGCTGACATCTTGAGTATCTTGTCCCCGCCACCGTCTGTCACCCCGCAGGACGGTCGCGCACGACGTTGATGGACTATAGACAGAGCCTACGCTATTTCAACCAGACTGCTGATAAAACCCAAACACAGAACAAATGATCGTACTCATGACACAATGATTTGTCTTGGGTGGGAATTGACGCTTGTGACTTCTCTTTCTTCTTCAGGTAACCCGTCTTCTCGTTTGCCCCCTATTCCATAAAAAAAATACGTACATAAAAGGGACACAACCAGACTCAGAATAACAATTTGTAGATCACATAAAGTGTTATCTCATGTGGAGATCGAACCCACAACACTCAGCGAGGAAACGGCGAGGTGAACGCTTAAACCACTACACCGTCCGTGCATTCAGATCATGATTACTGATATGGAACTGCCAGTTTATGAGCGACATGGTGATTTGTTATGGTTTATTTTTATCTCTCTCTGGTCGAAGTTTTGGTATACACCACTTATTAATGTTGGGTATTTTCCTCAATCATTATTTAACGACGGATTTCCGTGATTTTATGATCTTAATCAATTATTTTATACATTAATTATACCTGATCATAATATACTTTGTTATCAACAGATTGATTTTATATAACATATCCTGTAATAATCATCAATATGTGAATTCATCAGCAGCCTATAACAGTCCACTGCTGGACATAGGGCTCTCCTTAGAAAGGAGGTTTTGGTCTACTATGTGAATTAATGCTTTTGTATTATGTATTTAGATTATGTATTAAAAATAGCCAAAGTATCATGGCGTCTCCTGTTTTTTTTTAAATCCAAAACTACATCATTAACTTTATTTTAAACAAATTAAGTTCATAGTAACTAAATGTAAGATTTATAATGTTTTTATCAGCACCTCCATTATTTTATCGCTGACTAAAAAACACACTTTATAATCATTTTTATTGATTTATATCTTTATTATGTGAAATCAGATATTTAAAGTCGACATTTATTTAATGATTTTTTTAACTATACTTGACTGCACGGACGGGTGTTTTAGTTTTAGTTCTGAGTGTTGTGGGTTCGATCCCCACATGGGACGACACTTAGTGTGATCCACAAATCGTCGGTCTAAGTCTGGATGTTCTGTCTCCGTTTCATGTATGTTTATAAAGTTCCCCGCTACAAAGGATATATTCCTAGTGCGGGAGTTGTCAAAAAGTTATTATATACTTTACAATAGAAATACTTATTAAATCTAGATAAGAATATATGTATAATCATATTCCACAACTAATAAAATAAGGAAACTATTACTACCAAATTTAAATAAAAATTAAATCTATATTGTTGGAAAATTGCTTCTACATACTTGGGGGTCATATCATAAAAGGTATTTTTAAACCTTATTTCATACTGTTTTATAGGTTATAAGATCTTTATTATAACTTAACCACAAATAATACAATTCTATAACTTACTTGTCAGCAATACCAATCATATTAGATCCTGTTCACTTTAAACACTAAACAATTAAACGCACAAGCGAGTAATCCAGCTCGCTCTGACCGACTAAGTATTAATTATCATCACGACACTTTATATGCACTTATCTTGGACCAAGCTAACCGATAACATATCACTGTATCAGATATTAAGTACATGATACAGTGTTAGAAACGGATATGTTGTGTTGCGACACTAAGTCCATACGATGCGATAGTCCAAAGTAGTTTGGCGAAGGAATAATGCTCACGAGTTGAGTGAATGATATACTCATGTTTATCCTTGCAGAGGTAAGGAGAGGTATATAAAACGCCGACATTTTGTTGAATTTTAATAGCACTAACGTTATAAGGGGTGAGCTTATTGCCATCAATCGGGCACTTTGGCAATTAGATGGATAAATTGAGAGTTGTTTTTTTTTTACAACTCCCGCACTAGGAATAAATCCTGTGTCGCGGGGGACTATACAAACATACATGAAACGGATACAAAGTACACCCAGACTCAGACCAACAGTTTGTGGATCACACAAAGTGTCGTCCCATGTGGGACCCACAACACTCAGCGTAGTAGTAAGCGGCGTGGCGACCGCTTAAACCAAAACAGTTGGTAAGATGGGAAGACAATGGTAAGATAGGGGTATTGCTTATGTCTGTGGATTGGGAAGTGTAAGCAATAGTCCAAGTAGGTCAGGGTCGCTCTTGTAACTCGAACTGAGTGATGCCGGGACCTATGAGCCCTCTAAAAATTTAATCAACGGTGAATAAATTAATCAACCCATTCCGAACAAACAAAAATAGGTTTATAAAATTTATGATCATTCTACATTTGGTGTAGTTTCTTTTTGGGTTACTTATTTTTTTTAAAGAAAACTCCCTCTTTAGGAATATCCTGTGTTGCGGGGTTCTATACAAACAATGAACAAAGAACACCCAGACTCAGAACAACAATTAGTGGTTCCACAAATTGTTGTTCTGAGTCTGGGTGTTCTTGTGTCCGTTTCATTCAAGCACAGCAAAGCGTCGGTTCTCGATATATCTACAAAGTTTGAACGAATTCTGACCGTTTAAAGTCAGTCAAAATCACACCCAAAGGAGTCGGTTACAAACAAACATACAAGTGAAGCTAATTTTTTTTTGTCTCTTTGATTATTGTCTCTTCTAAAATCAACACATCAGAATAACAAAAGTTTTGATCAGGTGTACTAAACCGACGTAAAGAAACTGATTAAGCGTTGTTAAGGCAAAACACTGTAAGTAGAGTTACAGGCTTTTGGATTGGCACGGCAGTCCTATGCCAGGTAAATTTAGTTACAGACACTGCAGACTATATAAAAAAAAAAACAGTGTGCTCTATTAGTTACAGTGACCCAGCGAGCGAGTTACCAGTAGTGTTCAGCGAGTTGCTTGGCTGATAGACCGTAACTTTGAAGACACGAGCGTTCTAAATTGTGACACAATTTTTGTACGAAACTATGACGTAACAGATTGTGAACTCTTCAAGGCACCTGTCTCATTCTCTTTTTAGAATATAACGCATATAAGTAATGAAAATGCCCAGCATAGGTGAAATATAAATTAATAATAAATCGATACATGGTATGACTCCGATTCTTAACTATGCAGAGCTTTTTCTGTGGAGCTTCTGACAAATATATTTAAATGTTATTCAGTACATACATATATTGGAAAAATTACACTCAGACATAGAAAAAACGATCGTGATCATTAGTTGTTCCGGCTGGTAATCGAACCCACACAACCCTTGGTCAGGAGTCAGGACCACTAACTTCAGACTAACAGCTCGTAATAGTGGATGATGAGTGAAACTTCTACCCAAATTAAACTTTGTAAAGCGCTGTTTTTGGATTCCTCTTCCATCTTGAGGTGTAATTTGACTGAGAAATACGCCAGAGTTTACAAAGATGCAAGTATTTTAATTCAAGTCTTGTACACAGAGACAATGACCACCAAAAATGAGATTAAATAAAATTTATAAACAAAAATAACGTCTACTCCCCGCGTCATTGGACGCATATCTTTATTTTATTAATTCAATTCTTGTATCATATAGAAAAATATAGGAATTAGAGATTTCATATATGTAGTTAATATGTATTGAGAAATATGTAAGTGTATTTTGTCCGTGTACCGACGGATTAAGAATACGGAATGTCACTACCCTAATTCATCCCGTGCAAACTACGCAGGACAACAACACTGCAACAACAATACCAACCCATCTGGCCAGGATGGTATAATAGGCCAAAACCTCCTTTCTAAGGAGAGGCCTATGTCCAACAGTGGACTATTAAAGGCTGTTGATGATGATGATGATGAAGTGTGTTTATCAGCAGTCTGGTGACCGTAGCACAGGCTCTGTCTAGTTAGTGAGAGAGATGCATCAAGTTTTTATATTTTAGTGTTTTAACGGTTTCTATAGACTAGTATTATTGTAAACACTTAACGTGTTAATGACTATTTGCTTTAGATTATCAACTGGTCAATGACCTGGTAAAGTCATTGACATCATTAATGTCCTTTTGTGGAGTGTGACAGATGCTGTTCGCTGTTTATCTCTTGATAAGTATATAATAAGACATTTTATTTAGATAATATTGAGTTTTAAAAACCTCTCACTTTGTTAGAAAATCTGATATTTTTAAAGACATCAAAAATGTATGAATGATACCCGATTAATCGAAGAAGGCTGACCCGATTTGAGAAATAAATTTAATTTAATTTAAAAGGGGTACCCCCTTTGAGGTTTGGGGTGTCTAGTTATGCCTATTGTATCAGGTTAGGATCTAATGTTGATTTGTTTAAGAATCGACGGTATTATTTTAAAATTATAGGCACACGAATGGTAAATTTACTGTCGAATAGCAAAGTTTGATGAAGTGAGAAGCGCACAGACAAAATAATAAGTATATCCGTGAGAAGAACAATATCTCACACATCTCACACACGGCCGTCTGATCCCAAACTAGGCAGACTGCTGATAAACATACATATATATCTTTTAAATTGATACATATTATAGATAAATTACACCCAGACACAGAACAAATGACCGTGCTCATCACACAATATTTGTCCATGGTGGGAATCGAACCCACGACCTCCGGTTTAGCAGTCACTAACCACTACCACCCGTCAATAACATTGCTTTGCAATTGTGACTGGAAAAACGCCTAAGCCAATGCCAAATGATATTATTAAACTGATTATAAAAACGTGATCTTTCATGATAAAATCAATGTCACTTGGGTCGTATTAAAACAGTGATACAAAGTGCAGAGAAACCTTCACAACGAAAATAAAAGTAGCATAAAAAACAGTAAAAAATGTCTGGTCTCTGTTGGCACACAGCCAGCTGTGTTAATGTCGAGAATGCGTATGAATGCATATGCAAGTTGTACCAAAAATATAAATATTTTGTGTCGTTCTACAAGTCTCTTCTACAGACACTGGAACCCTTTCTTGGGGGAAAAGCCTCCATCTTTGATGGAAGAACTATTATTTGCAGTCTACTACTAAACATAGGCCTCTGTCAGCAGGTCTTCTGCCTTCCGAACCCAATCAACACCAGTGACCAGTTCTTAGGTCGTCAGTCCTGGTTGGGTTTGCTATAATGGACATCAATCTTTCCCAGACGTGGACAGCCGATCGCCAATTGGCATTTATTCATTTTCATTGCGACAGACTGATCTCTATGTAAAACACATTCTTTCTGTTCTATGCAGCTCCATGTCGGTCCATGTTTCGGGAAGGAGCTGCATTTCTTCAATGAGAGAGTTTTATCTGAACGCATACTGGACCGTTTAGTCTGTGAGTCTGAATGCGGAAACAGAGCCATCTGCCAATACCAATACTTTGTATTGACTCATTATTTATGAGGAAGACATACATACATACATACATACATATATATATATATATATGTATATGTCTCATTCATAACTCGTCAACAGCCTCTAATGGTCAACTGTTGGACACAGGCCTCTCCTTAGAAAGGAGATTTTGGCCTACTATACCATAAATAATGAGTCTAGGTCTTTATGTATTATATTATTCCAACAGAAATATATTGTTGGTATATTATTGCAAGTTAGACTAGTTAAACAATAGTTAACTTAAGATTTATTAAAAACCATCAAAGCAATAAAAACCTACTTGGTTATTTGTTTCAATAGGTTTGTTTACTTTATTTTAACATATGTAAACACCCATTTTTTATGTGCGTATGGCAAACTCCTCGGGCCGTCACCCCACCAAGGTTTTGGGTGGGGGTAGATGTAAACACGATCATCGTTCAATCATTCAACATTTTAACGATGTGTGGCGCGACAAGTGCACTCGACTTCTATGACATACGTCGCGGGTTCGATTCTCATTGAGTGCAAATATTTGTGGGCATGAATACGTCCTTTTGCAATATAAATAGGTATGTTTATCTATGTTTTACAAACAGCGCAGTATAAGATTGTTTTTAGCGTTGTTAAATGTTATTCCTCGAACTTTATTATTAATCACGCTTTGACTTTTTAAACGTACTTTTATTCGTTTCACTTGTAACTTACTAGCTAAATAATCTTAACAGATATCATCTGATGATGAAACCAGGAGATGCATATAACTTATTCTGATTCAATTACCTATTAAAGAGTATTCATTTACCTTCACCTTGACTAAACTATAATTATTTGAAGAAATATTAAAATAGAAAAAATGTTAATAATCATAAAAAAATGTTTCAGATAAATAAGTAATATTAATAATATTTCGGACATCTAACACACAACGCCATCTTTTTTTTTTGTTGACGGGGTGGAAAATCCCTTCGGATGATGATTCCACGGTGATTCCACTAAAAACCACCCCGACGACCGGCCACAGGTGTCCTAGTCTGGGGAGGACCCGGACCATGTTATTTCAGGTCCTCCCCGAATTGACACCATGCCTAATCAGGCCCTATTCCAGGGGAGAACACTTCCCCCTCGAGAACACTTCCCTCCCCACACAACGCCATCTAGTTTCGAACTAAGCAAAGCTTGTACTATAAAAGCTAGATTGACTGATAGAATACTTTTCATTTAAACAAATATTTGCAGATCATACAAACATTTGGCCAAGAACAAAGCAATTTCTTACAGGCAATCTTTGAACGGACTAAACGACAACAAACATTTGAAATCGTTGGTAGCTTTCGCTCGACAAGGTATTTTTAATCTTCTTATACCGCCTATGTTCGTATAAATTGATTTCTAAACGTGGGACACAAAATGTTAAAATTCCTTAATGCAAACACGTGTAACTCGGAACGACATTTTGATCGAAGTTCTTCTTCGGTCTTGCGAATTAGTTGGCTAGAAAAGCATTCTCTGCTGGTCTACTTTAGGGTGATGTAGAAATAAGTGAGAGGAGATGCATTAAAAAGTATACAAAGAAGTGTTTAGTGAAAAATGGAATAGAGTAAATATTAACATGGTTATATAAAAACTTAATAATAAAAATATATTTATTTTATTGACATCCTTCCCATCCCTGGGAAAGTGAGTTTGTTTGTTACGCTTTCACGCCTAAACCACTAGACGTGGTAATTATTGCTACTTTTAAATCATATTTATTTGATGAAATGATTGGATTTAGTCACAGCGATTTCATTATGTGTTTGTGATTTCGTCATAGACAAATATAAATATCATTAAAATCTTGCGTAATAATAATAAGTAGCAATGGTTTTGTAAGTCAGTCACAGGTGTGGTGATATGTATAAAACCATATGATTTATCACATGTGATTGTGATTTTATTCAATCCCTATAAACCACTAAAGCGATTAAAAAATTCTTTGTTATTCACGTGGGCGGAACTGCGGACAAAAGGTAGTAGTTATATATTTTTACTGTTGTGATGATGACGACTCGGAGAAGGAGAGCGTGAACCTTAGCATTTAACGACAGGCAATTAGCTGACATCCCGGCAATTAGGTCCACAGAATGAAAAAGAATCGACAAAAGTTGAAGTGTGCCTGAGACAAAATAGAAGTAAATTACTTGAAGATCGGTTACTTCTATTACTATTAAAGCAAAGGTATTGAATCTAGCCTTTTTCCGACATCAAAGCTAACTTTTTTTTAAAGCAAAGGTATTGAACCTAGCCTTTTTCCGAGATCAAAGATAACTTTTTTTTTGTATTCATGATAATCGGATGAGTAATTAAGACGCTAAAACCTTCAAAAACTAAAAGCTCTAACTAAACAGAAACATGTGGTGTTGTCTAAAAACTATTTCAAAGAAAATATAAAGCTGTTTCATCGAAAACGTTCACATGCGCTGACTAATTTTATTAATACCAGGTCAGTGATTTCATCGTGAAATTTTGATATCATGGATTATTATTTTCTTTCCTACACTCATTTAATCTCTTTATCGGGTAAATTTAAAAGCCTGATAATATATAAACGAGGCTTACTTTAAAATTTGTCGCTGAGATATAATAAATTAATATTTGTATTAAATAGTATGGTGCGGCTTTATTATATATCATCCATCCGTCCATGTGGTGACGGATACAGAGTGTCATAACCCTTATTCATCCCGTGGGGGTCGTAAGAGCTTACTAAGGGAAAAACTAAGCAAGACAAAGCGCTGCAAAGACAAGGAAAACTTGACACAAACCCTATATCTACCAACCCGTCTGGCCAGCGTGGTATAGTAGGCCAAAACCTGATTTTTAAGGAGAGGCTTAAACAGCAGGAGCAATTGAAAACATACAAAGAATTATTTTAAGAAAGATATCAGTTATGACAATTTAAAAAAAAAAAATAGTGGAAAAATATTCAGCTATGATTAATTATTTGATTGTCTCTATATGATATGATATTACTTCAGAGTCATATTCTACAAAATATATATTAAAATCAGCCAAAGTTAAGTAACACTTATTTTTAAACCAAAACCTGATTTTTAAGGAGAGGCTTATGTCCAGCAGTGGACTAGTAGGGTCTATCATGATAGATAAAACAATAGCAACAATTTAACTTACGTCTCATTCTCGTCTATAAACATTTCTGTGTTCTTCAACCTGCAACAAAGAAAACAATGATTAAATATATTTATAGTCATATAGTAACCAAATAGTACTCCACTTTACCATCTAATTTTCTCCCGTACGAAAACAATTACAATTCCAGAGATGGTTTGGATGGACAGCAGGACCCAACCCGGCGCTTACTACTGCGCTGAGTGTTGTGGGTCCGATCCCCACATGGGACGACACTTTGTGTGATCCACAAATTGTTGTTCTGAGTCTGGGTGTTCTTTGTGTCTGTTTCATGTACGTTTGTAAAGTCCCCCGCGACACAGGATTTATTACTAGTGCGGGAGTTGTCTTTAAAAATATAACCCGTTGAAATAATATTAATAATATTTTCGGACATCTGACACACAACGCCATCTAGTTTCAAACTAAGCCAAGCTTGTACTATGAAAGCTAGATTGACTGATACTTATATACTTTTTTGTAAATACATAAATATTATACATAGAAAACACCCAAACTCTGTAACAAATATGTGCAGATCAACATTTGGTCCGACCAGGGAATCGATCCAGAGATCTCAGCACAGGAATCGCATACGCTACCACTGCACCATCGAGGCAGTATGTGTTACAAAGTACAAATGTTACACATCGCACAATCTCCGTCTAATATTGACTGAAGTATTGAGTAATTATCTCATTATACACCTGCCACACACAAATCTCTTCATCACCCCAAGGTTGACTGGAAGAAAATGACTATGGCATTAAGTCCGCCTTATGCAATGAATTTGCAGGAAGTTTAAATAAATAAAGTTTTATCAATTTGCCTTTAAATTTACAACTACGTTGTCTATTACAACTATTGCTATCAGTAAACTAAAACGGAGATTGGCAACCTATAGAACCGTCACCTGTAATTTTTGTATTCTCTTTCAAAAGCTTTACCAAAAATAATACTAAATTGGATTCACGATGACGGAGCGTGGTTATTGAACAAAGAATGCATGAGCAACGTATAAAAGGAATAATCAAGGTACTATTATACATATCTAATGTATAAAATTCTCGTGTCGCGGTGTTTGTTTCCAAACTCCTCCGAAACAGCTGGACCGATTCTTATAAAATTTTGTGTGCATTTCAGGTCTAAGAATGGGCCAACATCTATTTTTCACATACCTAATTTTTATTTTATTATGATTAAGCATTGAAAATGTATACAACTTCAAATTTTCACCCTTCTACGATCAACCCCTGTTTTTTATAAGGCAAAACAACGTTTGCCGGGTCAGCTAGTATTACTATATTATGTGTGTATATGTTCTTATAAAAAAACTAGATAACGATTGATATATTTTGTACCTAATGTTACACATGTTCTGGATTAAGTAATACTCGTAGATATAAGTATTAGCGATAATTACATTCAATGTTCATTTTTTTAACTTATATCGCACACATGGCCATCAGATTCCAATAATCTGGGCCTTTTTTTTTTTTTTTTTTCCGTGCGGAAATCCCCTCGGATACCACCTGTCGGTGGCATGTCGGACTCGAACCGACTAAAACCGCACGCCTTCGCCGGGTACTAATAGCCGGGAAACCAGGTATACCCTAGAAAGGAGGTCCCTGGTGCAATAATCTGGGCCTGTACTATAGCTAGATATATAGACACGCTATTGAGATGCCATTGACATCGGTCAAAATATCAGTATTCTATTAACATAAACTCACAGTGTCAATACTGTCGATGTAGTGAAAAGGCTCAACAATGGTGACATTAACAGTATTGCTATATCTGGTAAATTAAATTTTTCATTTCCTTCCAAATTCAAAATGTACCGTTTACAAAACTATTACAAAGACATCGACGACAATGGTATCAGTGGCAGTTCAGTGACAGTCATCCGGCCATTAGTCTTACATAGTTAGTAGAATACGAAAAGTGCGAAACTATTGCGACGTCATTCCATCGACAGTCTATTGTTACAATATTAAAATAGCAGAATTTGGGCCCAGGCCGTTCAAGTTATTATAAACACAAAATCTTAAAATTAAAGGTCAAACTAGCAATCTTGCTTTACTAGTTGGCACGACATGACCGCGTTCGAGTAAAAAAACAACTATAATCATGGTGACATCAACATACATTAGACAGTATAAATAAAAGTAATTAAAGTGCTGGTATTATCAGATTACGAGAAATATATTGTAAGAACAGATAGATACTATTATTTTGCATAAATCGAGTTGATAAATCCAAAAGATCTAGATTGTTCTATTTAATTCTTTCTTTTTCTTTTAAAAAACAACTCCGCGCTAGGAATATATCCTGTGTCGCGAGGGACTTTACAAATGTACATAAAACGGACACAAAGAATACCCAGACTCAGAACGACAATTTGTGAATCAGACATAGTGTCGTCTCATGTGGGGATCGAACCCACAAAACTTAGCACAGTAGGAAACGGCGTGGCGACCGCTTAAACCACTACGCCATCCGTGCCATCCATGAGTACAGGGATACCGAATTATCCTTAATGTGTTCGCTTTAAGCAAAGAGGTTCTTAAACCGCAACATGTTAATTTGCCGGATATTTAAATAATTATATTGTATATCTTTCATTGAAAGGAAATTGTCTTTGAATAGTCACACATTTACGTTTTAAACCATTTTAATACGTCAAACTTAATTTGTTAACCCATAATTTCTTTAACAAACTGTAAAACTTGAGTTCAATTAAAACACTAACAAATTATATTCAGTAAAGACAATAAACACAAAACTAGAAAATCAATTAAAACATCGGAGAAGATAACATTTCGTTTGTATAATGAACTGTAAACAATAACACAAATAGAGTACAATTTTGCAAAGCAATCGAGTCAAGCCCCCCAGGCTATATTTAGCCTCCGCCAAGTACACTCCATACGACGACGCGATGGATGACTGGGAGGTATCTAGGTCTAAGATGTACGCGAACAGGTCAGTTATAGCTCCTTACATTGTAATATATTTCTAGAGTCATTGTGAACAAATAAATTATATGTAGTTACAATACGATTGTTTAAAATACAAGAAAGGAAAAACACATTTTAAGGTCATCAATCATCAACAATAGTCCACTGCTGAACATAGGCCTCTCCTTAGAAAGGAGGTTTTGGCCTACTACACCACGCTGGCCAGACGGGTTGGTAAAGGGTTTGTGTCAAGTTTTCCTTCTCTTTGCAGTGCTGTTGTCCTGCGTAGTTTGGTCTCTTAGTCGGCCGGGATGAATTGGACTGGTGACACTCCGTATTCTTAATCCGTCACCACACGGACACATTTTAAGGTAAACATTTTCATTTATTTTATTCTATGCAAAGCTTGAAAGATAATATGAATATTAGACGTATTTTTATTATGTAACTACGTGACCCGCGCAACTTAATGAGCCTCCCTTAAAAGGTATAAATTTGCCCCATTTTTTATTGATGCGCGGATCCTATTGGTCGTAGCATGATTTTATATAACCTATAGCCTTACTCGATAAACGGGCTATCCAAAACTAAAATATTTTTTCAATTCGAACCAGTAGTTTCTGAGATTAACGCGCTAAACGAAACAAACTCTTCAGCTTTATAATATTACTAGCTGACCCGGCAAACGTTGTATTGCAAAACAAAAAAAAATTAGGGATGGGTCACCCTTACCATTTAGGGGTATGAAAAATAGATGTTGGCCGATTCTCAGACCTACCCGATGTGCACACAAAATTTCATGTGAATCGGTCAAGCCGTTTCGGAGGAGTATGGGAACGAACATTGTGACACGAGAATTTTATATATAAGATAGTATAGATAGTTGTATAGCTTTTTTTTGCGTTCGTAACTTCTGAATTGAAGGCGTTCTTGGGCGGCGGTAGTCAGTTTCCATCAGGTAACCCGTCTGCTCATCTACCCACTCTTCCATAAAAAAAGTTACAAAAACATTTCTTAACAAAATAGTTGAATATTGCTAAACTGATAAATGGTAATACTGAATTAAGGCCTGGTCTTGTTACGATGAGAAAAAAAGGATATTTCACCAATTCAAAAATGTCTTCTATGTAAGAGCACCATTGTGAAAGAACAATACTGAAAACAACTGTTGTTGATAAACAATAAGCGTGGGAAAGCAATGGCCTCTGGTTAATCTCAGATGTGTTGGGTGGCAGTGGTCTAGCTGATACTGGTACCAGTTAAAGAATGAAATTATGGTCAAAGGTAACGCTAACACACACTATGAATTCATAACAGCCAACATTGTTTGCGTTTACAATAATAGCATAATTAAAAAAAAAAGACATAAAAAAACTTTAAAAAACAACAACTGCTCATTGAGACTGTTCTAATAAGCCCAAACATGGTATATATGCTGTATCTGAGGAGTTGGCTATCCCACAGACTACTTGATGCAGCAGCAAGTTCCAGGTTACCATGCCGTGGAAATACCATCAAAGTAACAGTATACCAAATTTCAGATCAATCGGACCAGTAGATTTTAGTGAGATCCCTTCATAACCTCAGAAGTGAGCTGATGATCTTCAAAATTTGAAGCTAAGAACCATCTCGATCACATCAGCTTTCAAACAAAAAAAACCGAATTTTCAATGTAATATGTTTTACAAAAAGAATATAAATATTCTATCTAGCTTAGTCAATCTAGCTTTCGTAGTACAAACTCTGCTTAGTTTGAAACTATTATTATTATTGCTTACGTTGCTAGATTGGGCAATGTATTATTATCATCGAATTGGCTATTGCCGAAAAGTACGAGCCCTCAACCAAAATTCGAAATATTAATAATTTAATTTTTTTAATCTAACTCAGTGGTCACTCTCTTCTGAACAGAAACACTCATAATTTCGAACTCTTTATTTTGACGTTTCTATTTCTGCTTACTATGTGGTTACTTTTATTTCTGCTAGTCTACGGAACTAGTCGCCGGAATCTGTACAGCAAAGCAAAATCGTATTAAATAATAATTAATTCACCACTTTTTAACTTTTTCGGGACTTGATTCAAGTCCCGAAAAGTTTAAGTTTAAGTTTTCATTTTTGACACAATACGTGTTGCAGTCAAAATTGTCATACACAACTGTTTCATCTATTACTTGCAGCAAGACATACCTAATCTAGTTGATACTCGTATAGAAACAATTGGTTTTTTTTACGGCATAAGGGGGCAAACCAGCAGACGGGTCACCTACCTACTACCGCCGCCCATGGACACCTGCAACTTAAAAATCACAAGTGCGTTGCTGCCATTGGAGTCCCTCCCGCTCGAGTCAGCGGATTTGGGCTCCGGTAACCTCACTCACTCAGTAAAAGGCAACGAAAGATTTTCTTAACAGCGGTTTAATTGTCTATTAAATCCTAATCTTAAAAACTTTTAGTACTCTTTTTAGATCTGCACAGTTCTAACTTTAAGTCACAAAAAATATGCGATTAATAGCCCAGAATTGGAATATTGCCAAGAAAGATAGCTAAGTCTATATAAAAGAACCGTCATCGCCTAATGTAACCTAGATTTATGACATAGATTGTAAACAGCATTTAAGATTTTATTTTCATCAAAACAAACTTAATTCACAAACAGACGTAGGTCTGTCATGTTGACATCCCTGACGGTATAAGCATTTGAATGAACCGCTTATTTGCACGCCGCATGATGCACTTGACGAGTCGAAAAGGAATTTCTGTTTTGGAATTGTTTGAATCAGTTATTACATAAATTACATTATAAAACTGACTGCACGGATGGCGTAGTGGTTTAAGCGGACGCCACGCCGCTTCCTACTGCGCCGAGTGTTGTGGGTTCAAACCCCACATGGAACGACACTTTGTGTGATCCACAATTTGTTGTTCTGAGTCTGGGTGTTCTTTGTGTCCGTTTCATATATGTTTGTAAAGTCCCCCGCGACACAGGAATGTATTCCTACCGCGGGAGTTGTCTTAAAAAAAAAAAAAAAAACCCGAGTTTGCTGAAGTACTGTTCAGAAGTCCAGACATGAGTGGGACACAATACTCGTTTTAACAGTTTGAGCAGTTTGCTTTCTATTTTATGCGCTTCCGTAATTTACATCATATTATCATAAATAATATGAAATTGAAATAACTTGAAATACAGCAAAGGGTACAGTTATATCATCCAGAAACAAGTCACACCATTGTAGAATAAAGAATAAACACAGAAGCAAGCAAAGTTTCTCGGAATCGTTTCTTCTTAAAATAAAATTACAAATAATGCTAGCAAATCCCGTAGTCTATTAGGTGTAAAGAAGTTTATTCTCATAAGGACTCAAAGTTATCTTATAATGAAATACAAACAATTTTTATAAATATTATACAAAAATGTTCAACCTCTGGGGTGTTAAATTCCTGACTTTTTTATGTTAGAGGGGGCAGACGAGCAGACGGGTCGCCTGATGGAAAGTGACTCTCGCCGCCCATGAACGTCTGCAACTCAGGAGTCACAAACGCGTTGCGCGCCTTTTAGGAAGGAGTACGCTCTTTTCTTGAAGGTTTGAAGGTCGTATCGGTCCGGAAATACCGCAGACGATAACCCGTTCCACAGATTGGTTGTGCGGGGCAAAAAGTGTCTCGAAAAGCGCACAGTAGTGGAGCGCCAACTATCCAGGTAATACGGATAACATAATAACTTTTTCTAACAAAGATTACTAAGTATTATACTAGAACTAAGTATTATATATGTACTATTACACAGAAACACTAGTTAATTATATATTTCTAATGAATGCGACACCAACACCTTCATGTTAAAACCCCATAAGGAAAAAGAGCAAACATATGATGTGAAATACGCATGTAGTGACTACAATATAGAAAGAATGACCACACTATGTATACAAAGACCAATGCGTTTTTGTGTTGTAAATTTATGGGCAATAACCGATAAATTGTGGTGGTAGGTTACGTAACGTAACGTAGGTAACGTAACGTGGTAGGTAACGTAGCGTAATATGCGTCTACTTTTACCTCCCTAATATACTTCGGCCATTTACGTCAAATGATTGCTGTATTCATTCAATAGAATTTTCCATAACTTGCCTTCATAGTAATGCCGAATAAGCAGTTATTTTAGAATTTTTAAAGATTATATTCATATTTAAAAACACATTATTATGCACCGGTAACGAGCGCGCAGAAAGGCTTGACTTTAAATTCATTCAAATAGCACTCATGTAATGTCTATCTCTGTATAATATGTATGTATTTATGTATATATGTATTTATATCAGTTGTCTAGTACCCATAGTACAAGCTCTGCTTAGTTTGGGAATAGATGGCGTTTTGTGAATGTGGTACAATATTATTATTATTAAAAAAAAACCATATTAAATATACTCGTATATATAAATAAATTAAAACAATTACAACTACAAAAATGCTATTACAGCATCAATGAATACCTGAGCAATCAATAAATTAAGCATGTACATAAAAAACTGAAGTATAATTATTATTGTTAGTTTGTTTTATCTCTCCCTCTCTCATCTGTTGCTGTGCCCGACAGGGTCCATGATGATCTGATCTTATATTTAAGTTACCATCTAAGTAAACATTGTGGAATACAATAAATACCTATATTGAGTATTGATGAATGTTAAAAAGGCGCAAGTAGTATGTGGGGATCGCAATTGCGTTCTATCGTCTCTGCCCACCCCAGATGGAAATGAGGCGTGGCCAAATGAGTATATGTATATATGCATACCTATAAGTTAGAACGTAGACTCAAAATTTCGCACTTAACAGTTATAACTGCGTTTTAATGTAGACATTGTATAATACATAAGATTCCTAAGCTCTATCGCGTTAAATAATATTTAAATTATTAATTCGAGAATTAATGCGACAAGAGACTTCAAGGTTATGTATATAGTACCAATTACTTGCGTTCAAATCTGAATAAAAAAATATACAAACTTTTATATAAAGTACGCTTTCATAAATTTATTTAAACGTATACATATTTCAATAAATAACGCATATTATTATAAGCGTACCAGAGTACTTCTGAACAAAAATACTTGGAGCTGAAAATCACAGCACATTCAAAATGGAAGTGTTAATGTGAAAGTTTATACAAACAAAATGAACGACAAATTTCTACCAGTTACCTGGTAATTGGGCGGATAATTTGATCCACTGCCCGTGACGAGAGATCGCTGTAACTATATTGCATAACACGCTAGCGTCCAATTAACTATAATAACGTTTAGGTCACATGAAAACTATTTTCTGTAACCTTGTAGTATTAGATTTTGTTTTACGGAATCTAAAGTAATCGAGGAAAAAAAATTATGTAAAGATAAAAAACCGGCTACGGGCAAGTCGGATTCACGAACAAAGGGTTCCGTACAATTATCTATAAAAACGGCATAAAAATCACGTTTATTGTATAAGAGCCCTCCTTAAATATTTGTTTACTTTAATATCATTATTTATTTTTAAAGTGAATATTTCAAGCGTCTACTTGTTGCTGTTATCAATATCGAGCAAAACGAGCAAAACGAGCAAAAAAACCACGTTTGTTATAATTCTGTTTTTAGTATTTGTTGTTACAGCGGCAACAGAAAATTGAATCATCTGTGAAAATTTCAACTGTCTAACTATCACGGTTCATGAGATACAGCCTAGTGACAGATAGACAGACAGACGGACGGACGGACAGACAGCGGAGTATTAGTAATAGGGTCCCGTTTTATCTTTTGGGTACGGAACCCTAAAAAGAGCTAGCTAAATAGACAAAAAGGTAACTTTGCAGGCTTTTTTATTTCTCAAGCAATCTCATGATCTACTAAGTCTTTGAGGGAAGTCTATGGTGAGCAATGGAAGTCCTATCGCTAATTGGGGTCATGATTTGAAAAAAAAGAAGATATTTTAAACAGTTGATAGATATTTTTTTTGCAAGGTTAAGGCGGAGAATATTTATTCTCAGAAGTGCCATTTCCTAATGGCATGGCATAAATTTAACAAAAGACCTTTAAAATCACACACTAATTTGGTTTAAAACTATATGTAACTTTATCAGAACGAGTTAGTCCGTAGTCTGAGGCTTAGAGGACGTGAGGTCCAGTAGCGGGTGACGCAATACTTCCAGACATAGTAAGTAGCTCGATTAGTCCAATTAGTAAAACAATGTGGAACTACTTAAACTGTCTGAACGCCTGCTAGTGTATTGTCAACTAAGAATTATGATAAAAATAACATTATTACATGACAATAAAAACGCAACCATCCATCACACCATCTCTCTTATATTTCAAAATTCTTTATTGTGTGCTTATTTTATTTTTAAAGATTTTTTTCTTAAACCCCCGAAATACATAAAAACGTATACATTAACTTTATTACTTTCCCTAATTCATAGTTTATATTCATAATACATCAGTATTTTTTTATTTTA
Organism: Arctia plantaginis; assembly: GCA_902825455.1. NCBI lineage: Eukaryota > Metazoa > Arthropoda > Insecta > Lepidoptera > Erebidae > Arctia > Arctia plantaginis. The sequence continues at coordinate 1,155,804 of CADEBD010000288.1, forward strand.
TTTCATCGGTTTAATCGTCATCTTTGTAATTCTCTGCCTTTCTGTGAGTGTGTGTCTTATTTGTGTACTAGCTGAGACCCGCGGTGTTACCCGCGTTTGTTGTTATAACCGCGGGCAACGCCGCGGGGCGAAGCTAGTCTAAAAAAAGTAGCCTAAGTTACTCCCTATGTCATCAGCTATCTGCCAGTGAAAGCCCCGTCGAAATCGGTCCAGCCATTCCAGAGATTACCCATAACAAACAGACAGACAGAGAGACAAAAATTGTAAAAAATGATATTTTGGCATATGTACCGTGTAAACATACATATGCATTTAGTAAAAAGCGGTTATTTTAATATTACAAACAGACACTCCAATTTTGTTTATTTGTATGGATATGCCTATCTCTATTCCTAAAGGTGGCTATACTTAGTCATTCTAATACAGTCTTTTTTTGTAATTAGAAATTAAGTGAAGTTTAGTGAAAATCAGTGGTCGGTTCCGCTCAAACAAAGGTATCTTCATTCATAACAATAAATTTAGGTCATTGCATGAGATTTTTTTTGGACGAAAGCTGTACATATAAAATATGAAACCACTAAAATAGATTTACGCAAAGTTTTAATTAGCGCATTATTTATAGTAGAGTGGTAAATATTTAAGAAGCACAATGGAGAAACTAATTCTGAGTGAAGTTCTGAAAGTAAATGAGCTATAAGGGAATTTAGATGACTTCGAAAACTTCAAAACCTTAGAGTAAGATGATTTATTATTCAGAGATGACGATAATGACTTTTAATACACTAATAATAAAGCACTTTCCTTGCAAAACCATTGCTGGACATAGGCCTCTCCTATTGCACGCCACTTCAACCGATTTTTGGCTTATCGCATCCAGCTCCTGCCAGTCATCTTACGCAAATCATCACTCCACCTGGGCCTCAATTCTGCTATTTTATGTTCACCCAAGCCAGTGTCATACCACTGACACGCTATTGAGATGCCATCGAGTGGCCATTGGCATCGGTATAAATATCGGTAGTCTACACTAACTCAGTGTCTTTACAGTGGCGATGGAATGACAGTGGCTCATCAGTGGTGACATCAAGAAAATAAATAAATCATTTCCTTATAATTTGAAAATGTATTAAGTTTTTTTAATTTTGGTCCATAAAGTTGTTATGGATTTATCATATTTATTGATACAAAAGTATAAACTACAACGACATAATACACGGTAATTAATAGAATTATCGTTGCTGTTTTTGTTGTTGTTTAGTTAGTGTAGTGTTGACTACCGGTATTTATACCGATGCCAATGGCCACTCGATGGCATCTCAATAGCGTGTCAGTGGTATGACAGTGGCTTGGCGTGAACATAAAATAGCAAAATTGAGGCCCTGGCCTGTGGGCTTCCTACACTGCCACTAAAGCTTGCTTGTACAAGAATGCAAGTTATAAAACAAGACTAAGCAAAATTCACAGAACGACGTCACAATTCATACTAATTGCTAAAAACGGGGTCACCTCACACCTAAGTGCGAAACGAACAGGTTCAAAAGCCTGAGTTGTGTATAAATATAGACATTAATACACCAACAGCTGAGTACGTTCAACTGTAGACACGCCACAATGTTAATTAACATTGAATTAATTCTAGCACACTTATCTTCATTCGGGGCAATACAATTAATTGCAATAAAGACTGAAAACGTGATGTTAAAGGTGATGTTTTGAACGTTTTGTCATTGATATAGAAAATATGAACGGTATAAGGTCTCATGAGTGTGGAACATGTCTGACAAATTGTGTTCTAATCGTTTCTGCCTACCCCGGATATTACGTATAAATAAGTTGGACTCAAAATGTCGTACTATATAATGTAAGCGTGTTTTAAAGTAGGAATTGTCTCATAAAAAAAAATCTAAGATATTTCGCGTCCCGTGATATATTCTCGTAATTATTAATTCATGAATTAATACGACAAGAGCCTTCTAAGGTATGTAGTATGTATTAATAATTATACATAAAAATGTTGACGTAAAACTTAGCGTTTGAAATGCTTTAACCATAATCAATACACCAAATAGTCATATTCTACAAAATATATATAAAAATCAGCCATACAAATACACATACATGTACATTTTGGCTACTGCAGACGCAAACAAGTATATTCCAGTGAAAGTAACTTAAAGAGAAAGTAACCAAAATCCATTGCATAGAGCCAAATGTAATTGAGTAAGGAGCTACAATGATTTACTTCTTTTTAAAACCCCCTTAGCAAGCCTTGAAGTTGGGGTTTCCGTTTCCAAACCACTCATATCATCAGGGAAATAACTCGCCCGATGACAACGAACTTAGCCACCAACGAAATTGGAAGACTATATACAGAGTGTCACCACCCCTATTCATCCCGTGGGTATTTAAGAGCCGACTAAGGAAGCAAATTGCGCAAGACAACAGCACTGCAAAGAGAAAGAAAACTTGAAACAAACTCTATATCAACCTGTCTAGCCATCGTGGTATAGTAGGCCAAAACTTTTCCAAGGAGAGACCTATGTCCAGCAGTAGACTGTTTAAAGCTGTTGATGATGATCGATGAACTTCCATCATAAAAATGTTTTGTCTAATACACTGCTCTGCAGTTTTGTTCAAAATTGGACGTGTATCCAAACCCTGATCGCACGAGTTGTATTGTTTTTTAATAAAAAGGTTTTTTGTTAATAGCCATGAAGAGACTTATTAATACTCGTATATTAATTTCAAAAGAACTTTTATTATTAATAATAAATTCAATAATTGTGTCCGAATGCTGGCCTCTGGGCCACCACTAGCTTAAATTAAAAAAAAAGAAGTTAACTTTTTTTAAGAGAACAGAATATCGTCTACGAAACAGTCATTTTCACTATACAAATAAACAAACATACTCACACCATCGTCTGCTGTCCTTTAACACTTTCAGTATTCACACAAAATGATACGCACGAGATGTCACAACGGAGTACAACACAGGAATAAAAGCAAGCACGTGAATTCCGGTGTATTAAGCAAGGCGCACATTGCTTGTAAACATTACACGTGTCTACACATTATTTTGTCCGTGTGATGACGGATTAAGAATACAAATTGTCACCACCCCAATTCATCCCGTGGGTGTCGTAAGAGCCGACTAAGGGAGCAAACTAAGCACAACAGCACTGCAAAGAGAAGGAAAACTTGAAACAAACCCTATACTAACCCGTCTGGCCAGCGTGGTATAGTAGGCCAAAACCTCCTTTCTAAGGAGAGGCCGTGGACTAGTATAGGCTGTTGATGATGATGATGATGACACATTATTTGTGTAGTGTTTGAAGGCGTACCGCGAAATTTTGTAAATGCATCAAAATTGTGTCACTATTGGACACGGGACCTATTATTACCTTATATTTGACTTATCTGTTGGTCTAGTGGTTAGTGACCCTGACTGCTATGCAAGAGGTCGTGGGTTCGATTCCCACCCAGGACAAATAATTGTGTGATGAGCACGGTCATTTGTTCTGTGTCTGGGTGTAATTTATCTATAATATGTATGTATTTAGAAATATATAAGTATGTTTATCAGCAGTCTGGTTACCATAGTACAGGCTCTGCCTAGTTTGGGATCAGACAGCCGTGTGTGAGATGTGTAAAAATATTATATAATAATAATTTTAAGTAGCTATTTCGATATTCACCTAATTTAGGTCTTTTGAACACATTTCTAACAACGAACTTTTAACAATAAGGATTGGTTAACTATTTTGCTTTGATGTATATACAGTCAATGTAAAATATGTACACAAGTGTATGTAATTCTAAAATATCCAAAGGATGGAAAAGAATTACTTATCGTTTCAATTTACACAGTAATTTACTTAGAAACTGATAGATATTCACGTAGAACGTTAGAGTAAACATAGTATTTCTCGTGTGAGTTTAATGTTCAATTTACTTTTATTTTTTTATGTTAGAGGGGGCAGACGAGCAGACGGGTCACCTGATGGTAAGTGACCATCGCCGCTCTTGAACGTCTGCAACTCAGGAGTCACGAACGCGTTGCCGGCCTTTTAGGAAGGAGTACTCAAAAAACAAAACACTTGTATTTGTACAGTAACCAAACAAAGTTTTAATATATAGCTACACTTATAATTTAACTTTTAGTACTATTTACTTTTAGTATAATAACATGAAGCGAGAGTTTAACAGATCCAGTTGTAATTTTTTTACAAGTGGTTCGCTGTTCAACACTCAGCCTTATCTGAAAGAGACAATGTAGACCGAAGTCCACTTAATCAATTGTAACATAGCACCAGCTACGCGAGTGACATCATGGCGATTTTAAAACCAAACAAAAACATGGACTTCAGACCACAACACTGTTCAGAAGGCATCAATGTGTGACGAATTAAACCATAGATCTCATTTAAACGATGAATGGACACAGTAGTACGTTGAAGTTGAATCGATTGCAATGGAGATCGCATTTCATTATCCCAGCTCTAGCTGCTCAGTGGACTGCGGCAACCGATGACGTAAGAAATCAAGTACTTTGTTTTTATACGATGCGACATATCGAGTTTTCTCGATTACCAATTGAGGTGAAAGGATGTCTCTCGAATAAGACGTGGAATAGTCTTGAGTATAACAATTTTGGAAACGTGCAAATTTAGGAGTACGAATACTGACGTATAAAATGTTAGTTGCCATAAAAAGATGTCAATGAACTTACTTAGCTTTATGATGTCGTCACGAGTCACTGAATCACATATGTTTTAGATTCGCACGTAGGTGTTAGACATTAATATATTAAGCAGCTACAGGATATGTTTTAAAGGGGTATTTGACCTCTATTTTTATTTTTGTATTTAGTTAAAAGGGCATTAACAAGTTTGGGAGTTAGTGAATTTGATAAGTGCGCGTCACTCGTAACTGTCACTGTATATGTTTGAAAGGAGTAATTACCTTAATACCCTCGTTTCTTTAATTGGGTAAACAGGGATTATTAAGGGTACGCTCCTTGACCTTAGTTAATATTTAGATGGGTCAGTTGTAACTGTTTTAAAGAAGTCATTGACTAGTGAATCACACAAAGTGTCGTCCCATGTCCCCGGGTATCGGACCCACAACACTCAGCGCAGTAGTAAGCGGCGATGTGACCGCTCACACCACTACGCCATACGTGCAGTCTATTAAGGCTCTAATTGGGGCAAATTTGACCCGGCGTCCTGGCATAATCCAAGTAATCGTCTATTAAATAACAGTCTAGGAGGGAAATGTGACATTTGAGTAAAGATGGGAATAAAAACACATTTGCATATACATGACAGATTTAAAGGAGATTTAGTATTCAAACATGGCAACGAGTTGAAGGGTTAGAATGATTACAAGAACGCCCTCCGAAACATTGTATAGGTGCGTTACATAACCATGTTTGAAATGCTACGAATCTGAAGCAAAATTCAAAGCAGAAACTACTCATTCGGGTCAATAAGTAATGCGAAAGCGTATTTGGTAATTGAAAGAAAGGAGGTGTCTAGTTTTTGTATTGACGTTGGTTTTTTATTCCGATAAAATCCATTATGGCTCAAATTACATTGATTCATCAACAGCCTATGATAGTCCACTGATAGACATAGGCCTCTCCTTAGAAAGGAGGTTTTGGCCTACTATACCACGATGGCCAGACGGGTTGGTATAGGGTTTGTTTCAAATATTCCTTCTCTTTGCAGTGATGTTGTCATGCGTAGTTTGCTTCCTTAGTCGGCTCTTACGACACCCACGGGATGAATAGGGGTGGTGACATTATGTATTAAGATTACACCACACGGATAAAAATGGATAAATAGCAGCTAAAATTAGGAATTAGATAACAATTTCTTAAACCTGCATTTAAAAGTAAAACCAAAAGTTATTTTATGTTAGTAGATGTTTTTACTGGAGCATGGCAATACTAAATACCATAATATTGTTTATTCACAAGATAAGTAAATGGTAGGTAACGCTTTTCGCCTGAACATGACGTATTCTTTTAATCTCTCTTTATATTTGTAGAAATCTCAATTCTTAACATACTCGAAGTAAACATAAAAAATGATAACAAAACAAACTGTTAACAAGCGCATGAACGGAACCTGTATCCATCTGTCACGCGTGAAGTGTCAGAGACAATTCTAAAACTTTTCATTTTATTTTTTGTTGGCCATCGGTAGCAAAAGTTTTGTTCGTATTCGGCCTAAAAATATGCCAAAGTAAAAACGATATTTTCTCAAAATGGCAGTTCTTTTAAATTTACTTTTATAAATTTATAATCCTAAAATTTTTGGTTCATCGCTACTAGAATTTTTCAAGAATAAAAATCCATTACTAACTCCTTTAAGTAAGGTCTTGTGTATATACATAGTTTACTCGTAATATCAAGTGCGCAATCAACTTAAGATATGAGGCTCTGTAATTATAATGCGTATAGTATTGTACAGTCTGACCAATGAAGCTGAAGCTAGCCGACGGAGCTAGCCGACGGACATAGCCTGCGTAGTATATGGCACGCCCCTCAAATTCATTTAATACTAAAAATTATAACTTTTCTGCCAACGTAAAAGTAATTTGGTATTATTGTATGATACTTAGGCATTAACTATACAAAATTTGAAAGCAATCCTATTGTTGTGAACAGAGTTATATCAGATTTTTCGTCAAATCGTTCAATTTATAGTAGGTCGTGTCTGATTGTTCATTTAATAATAAAAATTATAACTTTTCTGCCAACGTAAAAGTAATTTGGTATTATTGTATGATACTTAGGCATTAACTAGACAAAATTTGAAAGCAATCCTATTGTTGTGAACAGAGTTATATCAGATGTTTCGTCGAAATTCAGTATTTTTTGTTGGTTACGTACGTTTACTCATTAATTGTGTTAATTTTATGTTTTCTGCCAACGTAAACCCTATTTAATATTATTGTACGACTCTTAGAGATAAACCATAAAAAATTAGGGAGCAATCCTATTGTTGTAAACAGAGTTACATCAGGTTTTTCGTCGAATCGGTCAATTTATCGTAGGTCATGTCTGATTGTTCATTTAATAATAATAAAAATTATAACTTTTCTGCCAACGTAAAAGTAATTTGGTATTATTGTATGACACTTAGGCATTAACTATACAAAATTTGAAAGCAATCCTATTGTTGTGAACAGAGTTATATCAGGTTTTTCGTCGAATCGGTCAATTTATCGTAAGTCATGTCTGATTGTTCATTTAATAATAAAAATTATAACTTTTCTGCGAACGTAAAAGTAATTTGGTATTATTGTATGATACTTAGGCATTAACTATACAAAATTTGAAAGCAATCCTATTGTTGTGAACAGAGTTATATCAGATTTTTCGTCGAATCGTTCAATTTATCGTAAGTCGTGTCTGATTGTTCATTTAATAATAAAAATTATAACTTTTCTGCCAACATAAAAGTAATTTGGTATTATTGTATGATACTTAGGCATTAACTATACAAAATTTGAAAGCAATCCTATTTTTGTGAATCGAGTTACAGCAGGTTTTTGATCGAAATTCAGTATTTTTAACTCTGTTTACAACAATAGGATTGCTTCCTAATTTTTTATAGTTTATCCCTAAGAGTCGTACAATAACACTAAATAGGTTTTACGTTGGCAGAAAACATAAAATTAACACAATTAATGAGTAAACGTACGTAAATAACAAAAAATACTAAATTTCGATCAAAAACCTGCTGTAACTCGATTCACAAAAATAGGATTGCTTTCAAATTTTGTATAGTTAATTCCTAAGTATCATACAATAATACCAAATTACTTTTACGTTGGCAGAAAAGTTATAATTTTTATTATTAAATGAACAATCAGACATGACTTACGATAAATTGACCGATTCGACGAAAAACCTGATGTAACTCTGTTTACAACAATAGGATTGCTTCCTAATTTTTTAAAGTTTATCCCTAAGAGTCGTACAATAATACTAAATAGGTTTTACGTTGGCAGAAAACATAAAATTAACACAATTAATGAGTAAACGTACGTAACCAACAAAAAATACTGAATTTCGATCAAAAACCTACTGTAACTCGATTCACAAAAATAGGATTGCTTTCAAATTTTGTATAGTTAATGCCTAAGTATCATACAATAATAACAAATTACTTTTACGTTGGCAGAAAAGTTAAAAATTTTATTATTAAATGAACAATCAGACATGACCTACGATAAATTGACCGAGGCGACGAAAAACCTGATGTAACTTTGTTTACAACAATAGGATTGCTGCCTAATTTTTTATAGTTTATCCCTAAGAGTCGTACTATAATACTAAATAGGTTTTACGTTGGCAGAAAACATAAAATTAACACAACTAATGAGTAAACGTACGTAACCAACAAAAAATACAGAATTTCGATAAAAAACCTGCTGTAACTCGATTCACAAAAATAGGATTGCTTTCTAATTTTGTATAGTTAATCCTTAAGTATCATACAATAATACGAAATTACATTTACGTTGGCAGAAAAGTTATAATTTTTATTATTAAATGAACAATCAGACACGACTTACGATAAATTGAACGATTCGACGAAAAATCTGATATAACTCTGTTCACAACAATAGGATTGCTTTCAAATTTTGTATAGTTAATGCCTAAGTATCATACAATAATACCAAATTACTTTTACGTTGGCAGAAAAGTTACAATTTTTTATTATTAAATGAACAATCAGACATGACTTACGATAAATTGACCGATTCGACGAAAAACCTGATGTAACTCTGTTTACAACAATAGGATTGCTTCCTAATTTTTTATAGTTTATCCCTAAGTGTCGTACAATAATATTAAATAGGTTTTACGTTGACAGAAAACATAAAATTAACACAATTAATGAGTAAACGTACGTAACCAACAATAAATACTGAATTTCGATCAAAAACCTGCTGTAACTCGATTCACAAAAATAGGATTGCTTTCAAATTTTGTATAGTTAATGCCTAAGTATCATACAATAATACCAAATTACTTTTACGTTGGCAGAAAAGTTATAATTTTTATTATTAAATGAACTATCCGACATGACCTACGATAAATTGACCGATTCGACGAAAAACCTGATGTAACTTTGTTTACAACAATAGGATTGCTTCCTATTTTTTTATAGTTTATCCCTAAGAGTCGTACAATAATACTAAATAGGTTTTACGTTGGCAGAAAACATAAAATTAACACAATTAATGAGTAAACGTACGTAAATAACAAAAAATACTAAATTTCGATCAAAAACCTGCTGTAACTCGATTCACAAAAATAGGATTGCTTTCAAATTTTGTATAGTTAATTCCTAAGTATCATACAATAATACCAAATTACTTTTACGTTGGCAGAAAAGTTATAATTTTTATTATTAAATGAACAATCAGACATGACTTACGATAAATTGACCGATTCGACGAAAAATCTGATGTAACTCTGTTTACAACAATAGGATTGCTTCCTAATTTTTTAAAGTTTATCCCTAAGAGTCGTACAATAATATGTACTAAATAGGTTTTACGTTGGCAGAAAACATAAATTAACACAATTAATGAGTAAACGTACGTAACCAACAATAAATACTGAATTTCGATCAAAAACCTGCTGTAACTCGATTCACAAAAATAGGATTGCTTTCAAATTTTCTATAGTTAATGCCTAAGTATCATACAATAATACGAAATTACATTTACGTTGGCAGAAAAGTTACAATTTTTATTATTAAATGAACAATCAGACATGACCTACGATAAATTGACCGAGGCGACGAAAAACCTGATGTCACTTTGTTTACAACAATAGGATTGCTTCCTAATTTTTTATAGTTTATCCCTAAGAGTCGTACTATAATACTAAATAGGTTTTACGTTGGCAGAAAACATAAAATTAACACAATTAATGAGTAAACGTACGTAACCAACAAAAAATACAGAATTTCGATAAAAAACCTGCTGTAACTCGATTCACAAAAATAGGATTGCTTTCAAATTTGTATAGTTAATGCCTAAGTATCATACAATAATACCAAATTACTTTTACGTTGGCAGAAAAGTTATAATTTTTTATTATTAAATGAACAATCAGACATGACTTACGATAAATTGACCGATTCGACGAAAAACCTGATGTAACTCTGTTTACAACAATAGGATTGCTTCCTAATTTTTTATAGTTTATCCCTAAGTGTCGTACAATAATACTAAATAGGTTTTACGTTGGCAGAAAACATAAAATTAACACAATTAATGAGTCAACGTACGTAACCAACAAAAAATTCTGAATTTCGATCAAAAACCTGCTGTAACTCGATTCACAAAAATAGGATTGCTTTCAAATTTTGTATAGTTAATGCCTAAGTATCATACAATAATACCAAATTACTTTTACGTTGGCAGAAAAGTTATAATTTTTATTATTAAATGAACAATCAGACACGACTTACGATAAATTGAACGATTCGACGAAAAATCTGATATAACTCTGTTCACAACAATAGGATTGCTTCCTAATTTTTTATAGTTTATCCCTAAGAGTCGTTCAATAATACTTAATAGGTTTTACGTTGGCAGAAAACATAGAATTAACACAATTAATGAGTAAACGTACGTAACTAACAAAAAATACTGAATTTCGATCAAAAACCTGCTGTAACTCGATTCACAAAAATAGGATTGCTTTCAAATTTTGTATAGTTAATGCCTAAGTATCATACAATAATACTAAATTACTTTTACGTTGGCAGAAAAGTTATAATTATTAGTATTAAATGAATTTGAGGGGCGTGCCATATACTACGCAGGCTATGTCCGTCGGCTAGCTCCGTCGGCTAGCTTCAGCTTCATGTCTGACCAATATCATTTGGAGTCGGCGCTTTGTGTAACATTACAAAGAGTTTTGACTGTTTTTTTTTTGTGAAAAAACCGAATGCCTGATTGATGAGAACTCTTCTTTGGAATATGATCGTTTCTAAGTGTGACAGAAGCAGAGAGTTACGAATATAAGGGTAGGAGTAGGTACTCTTTTTAGCTTGAACAATAGATTTTTAAATAAATTTATTAAATGGATCTGGCAACTCAGTCGGAACAACAGTCGCCGGCAATCTCAAGGGAGCTAGGGTAAGGAATGTCTCGGATGGGCAGTCAGCCTATGTGTTCATCCTGAGACAGGAACATCAACTGACCAGTCGGTACCGTAACATTGTATGCATGATAATATATTAAGTTATTGAAAACTTGTTAGGGTTAGTGAACCAAAGCATAATGGTGCCCAGAGAGATTCATCTAAAAATAAATAAGGGTGACTATAACTCGCGGCGTTGACAACGATGTAAAAAATAATTGCTTGTTGGTCTAGTGGTTAGTGACCCTGACTGCTAAGCCGGAGGTCGTGGGTTCGATTCCCACCCAGGACAAATAATTGTGTGATTAGCACGATCATTTGTTCTGTGTCTGGGTGTAATGTTTCTATATTATGTATATATATATTTTATATACATACATATACGTATATAAAATATATATGTATGTTTATCAGCAGTCTCTTTACCATAGTAAAGGCTCTGCCTAGTTTGGGAGCAGACGGCCGTGTGTGAGCTGTGTGAAATTATTATTAAAAAAAAAAAACTTCTGAAAGTTACAATTCATCAACAGCCTTTACTAGTCCACTGCTGGACATAGGCCTTTCCTTAGAAAGTTACAATTACTGACTCTAAATAAAATATCAGGCAGTATATTAATACTACCATTAGTTTCAAGAATAGATTGCCATAAAACTGTAAAAATAAGTATTAGTTCCGTCTTGTTGTTGACATTATATTGATTGACGGTTTGATAATATTTTCTTTATCGTGTTTCTAAATATTCTTAGAACAAAACTCTCTTTGTATCACGTGAATCACGATAAAACGATGTACGATTACCGTTTAGGACGCACAACTTGTAATAAGACAGCGATATTATAATCAGTATTAATACTCGTACTCACGGGATCAAGTCCGGTGGATTTAACAAACAAGTTAATCGATCATCGATATCCGTCAAGCGACCGTCATCGAGTCATCATATCGCTGAATGGTAGTGTTCTCAGACGCCTGGTATCACGGGTTATCGGGAGGTTAACGAGTCAACGCTGTCCTCTCATCACCTCCAGCCGCAAGAAACGATAACCTCATCGAACGTTTTAATAGCTGTAAAGGTCAACCTTTTCCATACAAAACTTGACGCTTCAAAGCTATTTTTAACGTTTTTATATTACATAATGCTCCGTGTGGTGACGGATTAAGAATATGGAATGTCACCACCCCTATTCATCCCGTGGGTCTCGTAAGAGCCGACTAAGGGAGCTAACTAAGCAGGACAACAATACTGCAGTGAGAAGTAATACTTGAAACAAACCCTATATCAACCCGTCTGGCCAGCGTGGTATAGTAGGCCAAAACCTCCTTTCTAAGGAGAGGCCTACGTCCAGCAATGGACTGTTATGGGCTGTTGATGTGATGTGATGATATTACATAAACATGTGTCTTTATAGGACAATTTGAGAGAAAATACTGCACTCGAAGGACTGAATTCTTTTTATAAACTTGAGGCACTGTTTAAAGAATTTCTCTAGTGGAATCCAAGAAAATCTCTTTCCTTAAATTCTGGGTGTCAAATAAGCAGTTCGCAATTCGTATTCCACTGCGATATCTGATCGTGTTTTATTAGAACTTTATTTTCTATGTTCAATACGTAAACATTATTTTTTAATAATTCTCCTCAGATAAATTGGGAGAAGGCAATCATCATATATTCCCTTGTTACAAGAATGTTAAAATGTATGCAACTGAATTTCTCCTCGTCCTCCGACACACTTTTATGTGATTCCCAAAAATGGTATAGCATCCGTTTTTGTTTTGTTGTGTAATTCGTTTCTATTTTGTTCGTTACTGGTATGCAAGGCAATTAAATTTGAAGTTGGCTTTATGAAACCAAATACCAAACCAATTTGATCTTTCTAGAATTCTCATTGTTTGGTTTATTAGTTAATTTAGTTTTTTTAGCGAGGAAAAGCCATGTTTTGAAGTTCTCTTAATCAAAATGATTGCGAAACAATTTGGCCTTTTAAGAATTCTCATTGTTTGGTTTATTAGTTAATTTACTTTTTTGTGAGAAAACGATGATTGGGCATTTATGATATGGGCCCGGAACACCCATAATGATACCTGGACCTCATAGTAAACCGATATAAAGCATTTCATTCGTTACTTTTTGTGCGTAAGTTTACCGGAAGCTCAGCCTCCCTCCCTGATGCCAAGCATTCTGGGGGGAAGGAGAGCACTTAAAGTGCGGCAGCGCACTTGTAGCTCTTGAGTTTCATGTGTAGGCTTTCCACCAGGTCCTCAATTCTGCTATTTTAATATTGTATCAATAGGCTGTCGATGGAATGTCGTCGGAATAGTTTTGCACTTTCGTATTCTACTACCGATGGCCTCAAGATGACTTGTCACTGATACAAATGTTGTCGATGTCTTTGTAGTAGTTTGTTAAACAGTACATTTTAAATTTGTAAGAAAATGATTTATTTATTTTCATGATATGGCAATGTTGTTAATACATATCACCATTGATGACTTATATTACTATATGGACAGTCTATTGACACTGTGAATTTATGTTAGTAGAATACCGATATTTTGACCGATGACAGTGGCATCCCAATAGTGTGTCAATTAAATAACAGTGGCTTGGCGTTAACATAAAATAGCAGAATTAAGGCTCAGGTGTCCCGTTTGACCATGCCCCTATTGCTTAATGACAAAAAATCAACATTGCGTTTTAATGTTCGAGTTGCAAATACGATAGATATGAAGTCAATACAAAGTACGCATCAACACACTCTGTTCGTCATATAAAGGCATTATACTAACAAAAGTTATATTTTGTGGAACACTGAACTCGCAATGACGCGACCTCTTCAAGATTTCTTATCTCCTGGTATTTATTCGCGCAATTATTTAATTAACAGTTTGAAATTGTTGATAATGAACCGGGTTAATTTTCTGAATAAATAATGTACAATCCAATGTTTTGGTAAATTTATGGTTTAAATACTAAGTGGTAATACTAATTACCCAACGGTTTTATTAGGGTTCTAAGTCAGGATTTAATTGCGATAACATTTGTAACTTATAATACATTTGTTGATTATATTGCATGATTACGTTTCGATCATGTAAGTTACTGATTGCGGCAGGAGCAGACTGATGAACGCTTGATTAGCGATTTTCTACAACAACCTACACTTGGGCTACGTAAATACTAGGTATTTCGGATCAACACAATTACCATCACCACATCATTAAAAGCGGTAGAGTTGAGTGTTTTCGAAGGTTAAGTGATTAGACCATGGTTAAACTTTTTTCTATTTGGCGTTAAATCCCGTGAACTTACAAATAAAAATAAGTTCCATCATGTAAACTTTACTTTTTACCATTTATATACTTACTAGCACTTGTTTTACGCATGCGAATTCGCGGCTGCCAGCTAGTCAAACAAATAACTGAACTACTGGAAGTCAACTTGATATAATCAATTATGAGGCTTTGTTGAAGCGGGGCAATTTAAGATTCTACATCTAAGCCGTGTTCAGTTTCGTCATTAGAATAACCTACAGTTAGAACATTATACGAGAATTGTACTTAAAAAAAATATTGTATAAATAAATAAGACACGCTCGACTGATTGCAATCTGTGTACTCCTAGTGAATTTTTATCGCCTAGTAAACTTTGCAGTAACATAGTTTTCTAACCATGAGTAATTTAAAAAAATTCACTGTTTTCTCTGTAAGAAATTAATTAGATAAATTCAAATGACGTGATAATAATAGTTTTATTACATTGCGGGATGTTTAGTACAAGTGCGGTGTAAGTCTGTGTAACGGAACGCGTTCGGTTTCTCTCGACCATAAAGCTGAACGACAAAGGACAGGGATTTTAGTTTTTTGGGGCAGCGACAAAGTAAACTTTTTTAATCCTATAGGGGGTCAAGGAGCAAACGGGTCACATGGGCCTCAATTCTGCTTTTCTAATATTGTATCAATGGACTGTCGATAGAATGTCGTCGGATTTTTATTTGCACTTTTCGTATTCTACTAACTATGTAAGACCAATGACCTCTCGATGACTTGTCACTAAACTGCCACTGATACAAATGTCGTCGATGTTTTTGTAATAGTTTGGTGAACGGTACATTTTAAATTTGTAAGAAAATGATATATTTAATTTTCCAGGTATGGCAATGTTGTTGGTTGATGATTGATGACTATATCGACAGGCTATTGATACTGTAAATTTTTATATGAATACTGATATTTTGACCGATTAAATGGCATCTGTTAACCTAAAATAGCAGAATTGAGGCCCTGATAAGTAAGTAACTATCCGCCCGTCAATGTACTCAAGACAAATAAAAGGGTTGCCACCCTTTGAGTACGCTTTCTCCTAGAATTAGTGTTGCGTCGGGTTGGAGGCAGAGGTTTTTAAAGTTTGTCCTGGACTTCGTAACCACGAAGGCATTATCGCGACCAAGAACAGAAAGAGAGGGCAGCGACTTAGCTGTTTTTCATCACTGCGAGGTAAGTGGAGGTTTTGCAAACGACGTAAAAATAGGTACATATGACAATATGTGCTTATTTATATTTAACTTAAAAGAGGTTTTTATTTCGATGTTTTTATTTAATGTGTGGTGACGGATTAAGAATACAGATGTCACCTGTTCGGTGGGAATCCTGTAGGTGTCCAAAGAGCCGACTAAGGGAGCAAACTAAGCACGACAACAGCACAGCAAAGAGAAGGAAAACTTAACACCAAACTCCATACGAACTTGTCTGTCCAGCGTGGTATAGTAGGCCATGTTGAATATGCCCGCAACCCTTCACTAATGTGACAACCCTAGCAGTGTCATTTATCATCTGTGTTCCTTCCTTTTGTGTGATCCGAATACAGCCCGGTACGTTGCTAGTTCACCGCGTTGTATTTCTTTGTAATTTCAGCGTAGATAATTATAATATTGCAACCAGTTAATTACCTACAGCCCAAAACCTCTTTTCTAAGGAGAGCCCTATGTCCAGCAGTGGATTAGTAAAGGATGTTTGTTGATGATATTTTTTTAATGTTTGTTACTTCAGAACTCAGAATCGATTTGGAAAATTGTTTACTATAGGTAGGGTATAAGCTATAGGGTATACTTCCCGTTTGATACAACTGCTTCTGAAGATGGAAAATTAAGGAATGAAGTGAAAACTTTGCAACAAATTATCTTACGTAGATTCTTTATTAATGTTGCCCACTATATATTTTCACTTCTTAATAGTAACACTATTATTTTTTTAATAACTAGTAGGTAAAGAATTTTCTTTTTCATATTCCAAGATGATTTAATTTAATTTCAACAAAATGGCTGGCGAGTACTTACAACCAATTCAAATAATAAGGTAAACTAAGTTAAGCGGATTTCAGCTACCGTAGTTTCAAGATGAATAGGTATTACAAGTTGGAACATAAGCTGGGTTGAAGATCTTATTAGTAATAAGAAAGGAATAAAATGTTTTGTCTTCGTTATTTTTGGTTCTGAGTAAATTTCATGACATAGTATGTACATCACAATATTTTTATATAAACGCCAAATGACATCGTTTTTTCGATTTATTTCAAAATGAAAATAATAACGTGACACATCTCACACGGCACTCTAATCCCAAACTAGACAGAGCATGTACTTTGGTAACCAGACTACAGATAAAGAAAGATAAATACATACCTACAAACATATTATAGGCGAATTACTACATCTCGGCATTTAACTTCATCGAACAGAGTTTAATCACTTGAAATTGGTTTAACCGTAGTTTACTGGAGAAAAATATAAAAGATATGTACGTGACGAACATAAGTTGGGCGTTGTACATGGCTGCACACACGGCGTAGTGGTTTAAGCGCTCGCCACGCCGCTCACTACTACGCTGAGTGTTGTGGGTTTCATCCCCACATGGGACGACACTTTGTGTGATCCACAAATTGTTGTTCTGAGTCTGGGTGTTCTTTGTGTTCGTTTTATGTATGTTTGTAAAGTGCCCCGCGACACAGGATAAATTCCTAATGCGGGAGTTGTCTTTTTAAAAAAAGGTATCGCTTTCTTTGAAGTCGATAAAAAGTAAGAAGAGATCAATGTGCAACAATAACTCACCTCTAAAGTTAGAAACAAGATGATCGAAATTGTCACGTTATAAGATCAAATCAGAAAATATACTTATATGTTTATATTTTTTTAGCATTAAATTTTAACTTAAGTACAAATGTACGTTAAACAAGTTCATAGAATTACTTCATCAACAGGCGACCACGTCTACCAGGGTTCACAAGGATTTCGTTTCGAAGTTACACCTGAGGTCCCAGCCATAAGATGAGATGATGGATGTTGGAGTCCAGGATAACATCTTGCCGTTCAGACCCGGCGATGTGATGACCCGAAGGGGTTTCCACAAAATGATTTTGTAGTCCAAATTGATAATTAAGGTAATGAAGAAATATTTAAACAAACATAATGTATTAGTCATCATTTTATTTTAACAACGACAATGACATTTCGAATAAAAACATTTGCCAAAGCCATTGTTTACATCATCTTTATTTACTTCTAAACTTTGTGTTAAAATATTTAAATTCATAAAAGAATACAATGGGGTGTGTAACCGCGAGGTGAACGTCAGTCTGTGCCTGGATGTCGCACTAATTGTGAAGTTTAAAGGTAGTGCCTGCGTTCTTGTGAACAGGCAGACCCTACGATCGATCCGGATGTCTTAATAATAGCTGTTCCTGGTCTTTTCCTATTTCAGGAGCAGTATGGCAAAACCACGTGGTTTTAATACGCTCTATTCTTAGACCCCGCCCACCACGAGACCTTAGGGGTTTGACAGCCATTGTTTTGGAGCTACCACATTTAATTCGTCACGGCTAAGTTATACTGGATATTGACCGACTGACAGTCAGTCCGTGACGAGACTGCATCCTGCCTGACTTAACAACGTCTTTTAATCGAGTGACTTTTAAGTGTTTGACTAATATAATAGGGAATCTGCACGTGACACCAAATTGGACAAAATATTTTTATTTCTAATTTTTATTGCTAAAAAAAGATACCCATACAATTATTTTTGAAATTTATTATAATTTAATTGTGAAATTTAATCATAAAAAATTGGCTTTTTTAAGATTTCCTCGCAAATTTCTAAAACGCTAATGGTTGAATAAAACGTGACGTCAACCTACACTGTCAAGAGTGTCAACAAGTTGTATGCATTTGTAAATATTTGGTTTCTGGTGATTTTTTTGTTTCATCTTAAGTTAATAACTAATACGTTTTCAGTGTTAAATTATTAAATTCCCGTGTAGAAAGACTCAACACAATGACTGAAACCGGTTTTGTCAAAGCACAATCTTCCTAAAATAGACGTGTTTATGATGAGCACCTATTTCGAATCTAATTCAGATTTTACGTCTGCTGAACTCAGAGGAGTAAAAGCTGCGAGGTAAACAAGTTATATAAATTTTATTAAATGATCGTTTTCATGGTTTTGTTAATAGTCGTATAACATAAATATAACCTCTAATACGCTCAGGTGCAGTTTTGATATTATTTGGGCACAAAGGAACGGAACAATATTTATAATAAGTTTTTATTGGCTTTTCCATGGTAATAAGTTAATTATTATCACTCACTTTTTTAACTTTCAGAAACTTTGTGAACTTCACTCCGTTGTTGACATCGAATTCACCTGAAAGTGTAATCTGACGTCACAAAAAAAGCGCGCCAAAGTGGACGTGTTCAAATTGCCCCAAAATGATAGTGATTTTAATAAAAAAATTTTTGCTTAACGGTTTATATTTTGGATGTGTTATATTTATTTTTGGTAATGTAATAACTAGTAGAATCGTTAAAAAATAATAAAAAAATTACATGCATATTCATATTATTAATGATCCTGACTTCTAAGCCAGAGGTCGTAGATTTGATTCCTACCCAGGACAAATAATTGTGTAATGTGCACGATTATTTGTTCTGCGTCTGGGTGTAATATAATTTTAAATATATTTTAGAAATATAAAAGCATGTTTATCAGTAGTTAGAATAATACAGGTTCTGCCTAGTTCGCGATCAAAAGACCGTGTGTGAGATGTGTGAGGTTATTTTTAGTATTTATCAAACAAAAGGATTTGTCTTCGTATAAATAAATTAAATTGTTTTGAAAAAAAAAAAACAACTTAAACATAATATCACAAAAATGTGCTTGACACATAATTCATCAGTAGGTAACAAGTATTTTAAACACAAATGATAAGATAATGAAATGATAACAGCGCTTATCATACAATCAATTAACCTGTCGCATCTGCAGTCTAATGTAGATAGGTAATTATCTCAGATGACCCAAACAAAACCTTGTGTGTATGATCTGAGGTAATTATGAATAGGTACGGGTATTACAGAACCGACAACACGAATTCTTGAGTGGACCGCCTCTCGGAAAACGTAGTGTAGGACAGGCCAGGTGGAGTGACGATTTGCGTAAGATGGCTGGCAGGAGCTGGATGCGAGAAGCCCAAAATCGATCTAAGTGGTTCATTGGGAGAGGCCTATGTCCAGCAATGGACTGCCATAGGTTTATAATAATAATGACGGGTATTAACGTTACTTAATCACGTTAACAGGTATTACATACCTGTGAATTTCCTGGTGTATCGACCAGGTTGCAGTGGCCGTGATCAAAGGCTTTTTGATCGCGTTTATTGTTAATGAATTAATAACAATAATGTAATGAAATATATTTTCTATTATTAATTTGTATTTTATATGTTATTTTCATTCATTTATTATTATTTATCCATCGCGTTTATGACGAGTTGCGCTTGCGGCAGGACGGGAGAGAGAACGCAGCACCGCTGTCTCTACCCGCAGAAGGCACACCTTATGAACTGTACCATAAGAGTCCGACAGACCCCTTCGCCATCCCCCACTCCGCGAAAGACATCCATTAGGATATTCCACCAAGTTAATAAAAAATAGGTATGACGAGTTTGCTTTTGACGTTGTTATGACAACTTGTTCTACTAATCCAACAACACCCGTATGCAAATGTTAGCAAAATCGGTTGAGGATAACGGTTTAAAAATTGAGTTGCAAGATTTGAAAAAAAAAACTTGTTATAAAGATATCTTCGGACACCAGTTATTATGCCGTGGCAGTCTTTAATTAAGACTACACTATAAAATGTAGAAAAACCTCCTTTCTAAGGAGAGGCTTATGTCCAGCAGTGGACTATTAAAGGCTGTTGATGATGATGATGATGATAAAATGTAGAAATATGGTAACCTTAACATGTAAATAAGTGTAAGCCTTGTTAGTTGTCCTTAATAAAATAATTAAATAGGAAAATTACCTGAGACATTTAACCTTTAAACACAATATTATAAAATTACTGTAATAGCTAAAATTGGTTCTTTTATACACGCTTTATATTGGCGTCACTTGTATGTTTGTTTGTAACCGACTCCTTTGGGCGTGATTTTGACTGACTTTAAACGGTCAGAATTCGTTCAAACTTTGTAAAAAAAATACTATTGACAACAGGCACCCAACGCTTTTTTTCAAATTTATTAAAATTTATTTTCTATTTTTTAGTTTGGTTTTCTATAAAAAGTGTGTTTTTTAGTTTTTTTAAACTATTTTTTTTTACTTTGTTTTAATAGATTTTTCGTATTTACAAAACGGAAATAACATTGAATTTTAATTCTTACTGTTTCCTTATACAAAATACATTCGTATCGCCAACAAGGTATTATTGACCTCGGAAGTTGCGAAGACAGCCACGGGTTTTACATTATCGAGCTATTAATGTGTTCATACATTGGTACCTATCTCATTCTTGACATTGAGACGGCATCAGTTATCTGGAGCATACAGATACCAAAAAAAAGCACTAAACGTGTGCTGTGACGTCATACTGAGTCGGCTTATCTGACCTCACAAAAAGTTTATTTGTAGTTTTTGATAAATGGACGACCGGCAAAAAATGCAGGGAGCCTACGCAACAGGCAACTTTTTTGAAAAATGGGCACATGTTTTAAAGACAAGTTTTTATACATATATGTTTGTATAATCAGTTTTTTTGTATTTTGTATTTATTTATTTTTTATTTGTCCTCGAACTAAGCGTGCTTTTAAAATTTTAGCATAATTAATTTAGGATAACTGCGTTTATATTCTGTTTTTAGATCCAAGGAAACATTTTTTATCATTTTTTTAAATATTGTTTTATATTAATTTAACAACAGATGATAGACATATATAGGACAGAACACAAATTTTATTTATCAACATGGCATGTATTGCAACCTGTCACTGTTTAAAGTTTTTATCATATTATATCTATAAATACACAACATGGGCTATATCAATAACCTTACTTACTAAGCCAATTTTTTTGTATAACAATGGATTCAAATCGATATTGCACCAGTTGGGGTTCGTACCTGCCAACTTTCTATTGAATCATAGTGAAAGTCAACCTTTATACAAAATATCAAAATAACTTCGCTAACAAAAGACAATTAACTAATATGTATTACTATCTATTCCAAAAATAATATTCATAACAACGTTGTATACAACTAAACTGTTAACCAACAAAAAAAACACACAGCTAACAACGCATACGCAATAGAAATCATATATGTATTTAAATACCCGCACTTAATAATTGTGGCGAAAATTACTCAGACAAAGTGAAAGTATAAAACATAGCATTAAATAAGTTGACTCATTTCTTTGTTAAACTTTTTTAACATTGTCGCAAATAAGACGTAAATGTAAAAAAAACTGTATGACTAAAATACGGCCCGCCATACATTATGTCCCACGGCGTTCGTTACTATATCTTCGAAACCGAACCACGCAGAATAAGAAACTATTAACTGTTCACAAAAACACAGTTATAATTTACACCTGCATCTCGCGAAAACACCATGTTCTGAATTTAAAAGAAACAACACTCACCGTTGAGCTGATACAGATAACCTGTAACTATAAAAATATCACTTCAAGACTATCACAGCCACTCGATAAATCGTTTAAAAAAATAACAATTTGTTTATTACACATGCAGAGCACACGCAGTGTCCGGCCGGTGCGGTGCACGTTCGGAAACTGAGTCGGAAAGCAGTAATGACGTGGACCCGGTGAAGGGCCTGTACCACGTGCAACGAACTCACTGCGTAGTAGAATTATATCACTTTGTTCTTATAATGATATTCTCGTTTGGATGAGAAGAATTCGAGTTATGTATGCTTTGTTTTGTTCCGAAGTGAATGTTACTCGTAGTAGAATCGGTGGCGTGATCAGACTATTCCCCACGTGGCCGTGATTGCTGTATAAGACAAATCTTACGATCATACGTCACACATTTGTGCTGATATGCCACTATTTTCATATCTTTCAAAATGATGTTTTGGCTTTAAAATTGATGATATTGAGCAACTTTGCAATGTCTAAACTTGGTAACTTTTTTTAAACGAAACTAGAGAAGACGTGTTGACGTGAAGACAAGGCTATCCGTAATTATATGACATTCTGTAACACCATGACAGACAGAAAATTTCCTACAATTACCTACCTACCGACGTGTCCGAGTGTGAGTCCGTGTGGTGACAGATCAAGAATACGGAGTGTCACCACCACTATTCATCCCGTGGGTGTCGTAAGAGCCGACTAAGGGAGCAAACTACGAAGAACAACAGCACTGCAGAGAAGGAAAACTTGATACAAACCCTATGCCAAAACAAAACCATATTTCTAAGAAGAGGCCTATGTCGTGCAGTGGTCTATTATAGGCTGTTGGTGATGTTGATGATGAATTACGTAATAGCTACTCGCTTTACATTAACCTGTATAATGTGAGACTTAATAATATATTCCTTTATTGTACACCTGATATAAATATACAATAATTGTCTTAAACTAGGTTAGTACAAGTGGCGGCCTTATCACTCAGAGGCAATCTCTTACAGGCAACCGTGGTATGGAGAGAAAACATGAAGGGGTATTGGGTAGTGGCTGGTGTATTAGGAAATAGAAAAGAAAAGAAGTAGCTATAAAAAGTAATATTTACACATAGTATCTATAGACTTAACTAAAAGGAAAGACTAGGTACATCTAAATAACGAAACCAAAATTGATGCTCATTTGTCAAAAGTTAAGCCAATTTGACAACCTACTTACTTTAACTCGGTTAATTCAACCGATATTAGTAAATTAGTGTAAAGCTCATTTAATTACCAACTACAACGATTGCATGTTACAATTATAGTACGGTCGTTTGGACTACTAAAAGTTTGCTTATGAATTTTTCAATGTTTTAAAAATAGTACCCATACATTTCATTTCATTAAAATGTATACGACGTGTATAAAAAGCGGAATTCTACTCTCAAAGCGAAGGCGAACACAATATTAATTGTGTTTATATTTAATTTTGAAATACAAATAATAATGTTCAATGAGAACAGGTTATGAGAGCGAGCGGCGCTCGAAGGTCGCGTGCCGCGCAATTTTCACTCGCCTGGCATGTGATTCTTTTCACTTCAACCAGAAAATTTAATCAATAAACCGGGACGATTGCATAAAACTCGGGCGAGCAGTACTCTTTGCTGCATAGTTTACTGTTTTTGTCATTGGGTACATCACTAGTCTTTCTCGAGTGGGCTTGGGGTTGGCAACAGACACATTTCAGATTTTTGGGACTGAATGTGCGGAATCGTTAAAAACGTATAAACACGAACAGAAATACGGATTATTAGAGTCTAGATCCGCGTAAAACCTTAAGTTTTTACTCAGTTAATGCACTGGTATTATTCAACGCGTGTTTTTAAAAGCACAGTTGGGTTCCACATATGATATGTTTCAACTTGCACTGCACGTAAGTTCCAATTAATTATTTTAATATACACAACAGGTACAGATTACACAGACATACAGATCTCATTGCAAAGATAATAAATAATAATAATAATCTACCACATTCAAACAACGCCATCTAGTCCCAAACTAAGCAGAGCTTGTACGAGTACTATGGCTACTAGACAACTGATATAAATACATAAATACATTTTTTTTGTAAATACATACATATTATACATAGAAACACCAAAGATGGTGAAATAGTACCTTAAGTATAACTGTTCAAAATATTAGTAAGATCAGACCAGACACAGCACATCACCATCATCCGTCATATATGCGTGCTGAACTTTAAGTTCGGCTATCATATTAATAACTGCATCTGAATGTGAATTAAACTTTAAGATTCACTTACATAGAGTACAATATTATATTCCGTTATTAATAACATGAAAGGGCCTGAATAGCGGCCGTGAATTCTGTCCCAACATCAAACAAACAGGACGCCGCGCCGGTACAACTACATTTGCCGGCCGTAAAACCCGATTTCGTTCATCAAACTTCGAACTGAACCCAGCTGCACCGAACATACAACGTTATGGAAGGTCGTGACGTAAACATACCAATGGGAGATGGGTGCATGATGCTACTGTAAATTAGATATTTTTAATATGACGCTGCTCTAAATTATATATTTTTAGTTTAGAATTGTTCTCAATGCCATGCAGACATCTGGCTCAGAAGCCTTGCACCGCCGATATGATCGTCCAGTATATATATTATTAAAGTAGCTTTACCCCCCCCCCCCCCCCCTTTTGAGCACCCATTCCTGTTACCGATTTATTTTCTGGAAAAAATAACCTAGAAAAAATTCATTATGACCGAATTAACCTAGTACCTCTGGTATGAAATGCGGTCTAACAATAAACTCGTACATAAATATTTGTACATGTATATATATGTATGTATATATATATGTGTTCGATGTACTATCTAATAAATCTGATTGCTAAACTGTTAATAATGTTCTCTAATAATATAGAACGGACACGGTTTATACAAGACAATATGCATGCATTACGACAAATATTTTTCTTTAGTAATTCAATTTAAGTATTTTTTAATCTCGACACGTGTACAGATCTGCCTGTGTGTGACATTTTTAAACCAAGAAACACTGCTAATGGAAGCCTTCAATCGTAAAACCAAGCTACTGATAACACAAATTCATTTGTCATAATAAGCTCAATGGAAACCGATTGTTCATCATCACCGTAAAACAACGAATAGGATAATTCCCCAGTAACAAATCGAGACATCCTGCCGTGTGTGTCTGATAAAAATGTGCTTTAACACCACACAATAAGATCTAAATAGAACATGCAAATAACAAAGTTATTTATTGTGTTCTTATACTAACTCCTACACACGTGAGAGAGACAATGGATGGAACGTGTTGCGGAATTATCTAAGCACGCTTCCAGTAGTGATACCGTCATGTTTTGTTCTTTGAGGACAAAGTACGAGAACACAAAGTACAATATCACTAATTCTTTGTTAAGTAGTGCCTTGTGATTCAGTTAATTTTACTTAATTTACAAAAAAAAGTCGTTAATAAAACATTAAACAACTTTTGTAGTTTTTTTTACAACCAATTGTTTTTGCAAGCGTCTGATAACATTTATCATTATGCGGCGGAAATATACCTATTTGCGATCAGAATAAAAAAAAACGTAACATTTACATACTTAAATATTTGATACAGAATGATCAAAATCGGTTTTTTGTTAGTTGTTTACTTGAACGTGCTAATCTGTGCAACCATTCGACAGATTCGAATGATTTGAATTGCATAAAGTATTTATTGAGGAAAAAAACAAGACTAAAACATCACGCTACGACCCGTTGGAGCAGATCAGTAGCCATAAACGCAGGCAAAACTGCAGTGAATAGTAGTTTGTTTAACATACATCCCGTAAGGTATTGAACGCTTGTACTTAAATATTTCCGCATCTTTTGTCTAGGTTTCCTAATACAAGGTCGCGTACGTTTCCTAAATGTTACAAAGTGACTTATATATGACTCACAGCTATTTAGCGACAATTACCAGACATTAAGTAAATAAAACTTCAGCGGGTCAAGGGCTTCAAAGGGCACTCACCCACTGAAACAATATACCTACATAATTCATAATTGTACATGATGTATTTTTACGACAATTTACACACAAATTAATGCGAAGTATAAATCCTTGTTATTTTGAAACGCGCGGCGGCGCAGGCGCTTACATAATAAGTTGCGATCAAAGTTCAACAAACAGCCGACCGTAACGGACTAAGTTATTCATGGTATATGGTTTTAGATAATGTCCACAAGTCCTTCCGTAATCGATTCTTTACAGTTTTTTTATTACTATGAAGAGAGCAGATCACTTATGGTGAAAGGTAAAAGGGACTCTTAGAGTTCGGAGCCGCTGGTAATCAACAATACAGATATCCTAATGCAGATCCCAGTCCACACATAATTATTTATTATTGTTTTACATATGCTGTACTAATTTATTATGATTGTGAACTGTGTGAGATTATATTAGCGATGTGCCGGATCGTTAACAAAGTATATCCGCGGATACGGATCCGAATACGGATATTTGGTGTCAAGATCCGCGGATACGGATACGGATCTTAAGTTTCGTACTCAATCGGAGCCCGTGACCTTGATAGTTGTCGCCACTTGACGCTTTGCCGTTGATATTTAAATATTTCATTATTTTAATAAGCTAATACAAAGATGTTTGATTGATCTCATTATAAAGATAGCTCTTTCAATACCTACGACCTGCCTAGTTGATTTAGTGTATTACGATAAATGATTGCAATACAAAGGTGCCAAATATTTGTTTTAAGAAATAAAAAGTAATCTGAACAGAATTCAATAGTTTTTCATAGCTACCTAATAACCATTATTCAGGGTTATTTTAAATTTACTGAAAACCTCTGAAGTGCATATTAGTAGCATTATAAACAACAACTTTTCTTCTGGACTAACACCGAAAACGAAAGAAAAAAAATTGTTTCTCCATACAAACTAACAACATTTGATTGGTCATTTGAATGGAGGACCAATTTTTTTTTTTATTTTGACGTTGGCCAGAAAAAAAGTTGCTGTTTATAGTGTTACAAACACATACCTAAGAGTTTTACAGTGAATACAAAATCACCTATATAGAATTTCATCTATGTAATATGTATTGAAAGATCCGCCAAAAAAGTCACGGATACGGATACGGATCTCTCTTCTCCCTTGGATATCCGCGAATACGGATACGGATATCCGGCACATCACTAGATTATAAGTATTTTGCCCATCGGAGTGCTCTTCCCCATTAGAAATGTGGGGGGGGGAGGGGGATTACAGGTTCCGCCTCCGACAGCGAAAGAATTGACCTGTTACCGATATTCTGTGAGGCCGCGGTATCACTCCGGTTTAGTCCGCTCATATCTGCCGAAGCATGGCTTTTCCAAGTTTTTAATAGTTAGGTCTAGTTAGGTGCGGCGTCGATCTGGGGAAGACTTGAAATCACACGATCCTCCTGAGAGTAGATTGCCTAAGGCTGGCCGTCGTGGTGGTTTTTAGTAGAAACACCACATACTCTTGGCTCCTGTCCCCGAGGAGCCTGAGGCGCAAAGGGATTAGCCACCCCGTCATAAAAAAAAAGGTATTGTAATTTGAAATATTTATATTGGGTTATAAATAACACACCATTTATTCACTTACTCTGAAATACTTCAACTTAACGTCCAGTGAAACGCATCAAACATGGTCGCCCTACGATAACGGATTGTACGCGCCGGAAAGCGACTCTCGCGCAGACGGGACGCGATGGGATAATGGCCGGGTCCGATACAGGGAGCGAAGTCCGTATCCAGTATGAAAATAGATGCGGGACAGGCGGTACTTGAACGTAATGCTATGTGGGTGAATTGGTTACCGACTAACTAGACACCCTTATTGACTTAACAACGATACTTTCCGTTCGGTTTAATTTTTATAGAAACGACTAACAATAAACACGGCACAGACTTATTTATTTTTTATTTATGGTACAGGGCAGATTCCCAAAGCGGATATTGACCTCTTGGGGTTGAAATCGGTTTCCAGGGGTCGACTTAACTGATTTTGGGTGTCGACGAGGTTTAAAAATCAACCTCAATTAATTAACACAAGTTATTTTTAGAAACATTCAAGATACTGTATTATTTGTTTTACATGTACCAACTTGCTTTAGGAATGACTAATAGTTTAGTATATGTGAAGTACAATTTTTGTACTTATAAAATACAGAACAAGTCGATAAGCGTGCCTTAATTTGGCTAGGGGGGTCAGAAGTACCAGTTCATTTTAGAAAAGGTGTCTCTTGCCCAAATTGTTTGGGAATCCCTGTTATAGGGGTAAACAAGCAGACGGATCACCTGATGGTAAGCGACTACCATCGCCCATAGACATTCACAAATGCGTTGCCGCCGTTTGAGTCACTGCAGAAATAGGAGGGTTTTCAGACCCGAAAAATTTACTCACTCAGTGAAAAGCATCAAAAGATATTTTTTAAGACAACTCCCGCATTAGGAATATATCCTGTGTCATGGGGGACTTTACAAACACACATGAAACGGACACAGAGAACACCCAGACTCAGAAAAACAATTTGTGGATCACACAAAGTGTTGTCCCATGCGGGGATCCATCCATCCACATCCCCACTCAGCGCAGTAGGAAGCGGCGAGGTGACCGCTTAAACCACTTATCTGTGCAGAAGTACTTAACACCGGTTTACTGTGAAGTCAGTCAGTCTATTGCACGCCACTGCTGCTCATAGGCCTGTACCAACGTGCGCCACAGCTCAGTCCTTCGGCCTCCTCATCAAAGCTAACTCGGCTTTCTTTCTTTCGGTTTAGTCTATCTGTCTTGGGGGCGTCCTAAATTTCTTTTACCAATTCGCGATCTATACACCTAACTTCAATGCTCACGCTGACGTGACCAGCCATGACAGAAGTCAATACGAATAAAAGTTATTGACTTCTTTGTTTGATTTTGCACCTTTAGAAGTGGAATATATGTTTCAAACTCAAATATCATTCAAAATCATTGAAACACAAAAATATTTAGTCGAATTGAAAAGCTAAAATTGCAATTCACACGAATATTTTAAGTACCCACATTAGTTCCTGATGTTATCTAATAATAAGTATAATTTTAAAAGTAATTCCGTTATGACTCACTTCATTTTTAGGTTTCCGTAGTTCAAAAGGAAAAACGGTACCCTTATAAGATCACTTTGTTTCCGTCTGTCAAGGCCCTTTATCTCGGGAACGCGTGAAGGTATCGAGTTGAAATTAAAACCATATACTTTCTAGTCTACAGTCGCGTAAAAAAAAAGATATCGCCGTTTATGCCGTAAAAAATGCATATGCTCAAGGGAATCAAAGTTGAAAGGGCTAGAACTATGAAATTTGGTAAGTAACATCGTCTAATACTACAAGTACTAGAAAAATCTAAAAACTATATATTTGTTATTATAATTAAAATCACAACAGATATAGTTTTACAAAAATACAGATTTTGGAAACTGAATTTCGGGAAAAGCTCGGAAAAAACAGCAAGACTCGATTCCTAAACAACTTATAATATGTAAGTACAAATTTGTACTGAACCCTCGGAGAGCGAGTCCGACTGGTACTTGTCCGGATTTTAATTCTAGCAATCAATGAATTAAATAATCTAATCATATCTAATCATTTAATCCAAGTAAGTGTATGAAATATTAATATATTATACTGATACTGGCTGCCTAGTCACGAGTAGTAGGTTGATTCCCATCCGGTAAAAATAAATGTTCTTTTTTTATGGTATAAGGGGGCAAACTAGCAGACGGGTCACCTGATGGTAAGCAACTTCCGCCGCCCACCAACTCGAAAGTCACAAGCGCGTTGCTGCCCTTGGGGTCCCTCCCGCTGACTCGAGCGGGAGGGACTCCAAGGGGATTTGGGCTCCGGTAACCTCACTCACTCAGTGAAAGGCAATGAAAGAATTGCGAGCCGGCCCATTCGTGCCGAAGCATGGCTCTCCCACGGCTATGTGTAATGAGCACGATCATTTATTCTGTGTCTGGGTATTTATTTATTAATATGTTTATACCATATTATAAGCTCTATTAGATAGAGGGCATCAGGTGGCGATTATTAAAAAGTAAATACCACAACAACCAATCTGTGGTACGGGTTATTGTCTGCGGTATTTCCTGACGGATACGACCTTCAAACCTTCAAAAAAAGAACGTTCTCCTTCCTAAAAGGCCGGCAACGCGTTTGTGACTCCTGAGTTGCAGACGTTCATGGGCGGCGATGGTTACTTTCCATCAGGTGACCCGTTTGCTCATCTGCCCCCTCTAACATTAAAAAATACGTATATTATATATAGGTTGATTGTAAGGTCTAATTGAATCACTTATGCGTTTCCAACCCCACTAATAGCACAGACAGGCGCCACATTTCTGTTGTCAATGTTGCTATTCAAGTATTATATTCAATTCGATTCTTTATTAATAAAATATAAGCATCACAGTGTACACCAAATCGCTTATATCTATGCTAATTTTAACAAAAATAAACTACATACTATTACAATTGTAAAACTCAGACCATCAAAAAGAAACAACATAAAATTTGTAAACAAAAACAACCTTACATCAACTTAGGAACTATAAAATTCCTCTTTAAAATTTAGATATGTATAAATATGTTTTAAAATTATGCTTGATGACTACCTGGAATTTGAAATTGGAAATTTTAATGGGTTTTTCCGGGGAAAAATAGCCTAAATTACTCCTTATATAGACTCCTACCTGGTAGTAAAATATTATCAAAATCGGTCCAGCCGTTTAGAAGATTACCCGGAACAAACAGACAGACAGACAAATTTTATAAACTGGTTTTTAGGCATAGTTATCATGCAAATAACGGTGTGAGCATGAAAAAAACCTATTATTTTTCCATTACAAACAGACACTTCAATTTTATTTACTTGTATAAATTATATAGTGAGGAGAAATGTGGGCGTCCGGTACTTTAATAAGTAATGTTTTGGGGTTGAAATAAATTAACAGGAAATTGCTATTAAAATCTGATGTATCGACTAAATGGACTTTAAACGTGGTACCATTTAGTGTGTAATAATACTAGTTACCGTGATGACGTTACGTGTATCCGTGTGGTGATGGATTAAGAATTCAGAGTGTCACCACCCCTATTCATCCCGTGGGTGTCGTAAGAGGCGACTAAGGGAGCAAACTTCGCAGGAGAACAGCACTGCATAGAGAAGGAAAACTTGATACAAACGCTATACGAAACCGTCTGGCCCGCGTGGTATAGTAGGTCAAAACCTCATTTCTAAGGATAGGCCTATGTCCAGCAGTGGACTGTTAAAGATTGTTGATGAATACTAGTTATGGCTATAGTTTATAGATCGCTTCGTTTCGCTCGTTAACCTTTCTTAATATGCGTTATCAAAGTGGCTCGCTAACCAAAGAATTGCGAAGGATAACAAATGGCGATCCCGATAAAATCTTACACGTTATAAAGCAAAACTTTGTAGGTATCCCCAGTGATTGATATATTTTAATAAATCCTTGTAACAACACCAATAAATAATATCTGGGAGTAGCTGGTGCCCGCAACTTCGTTCGCGAGGAATTTGAAAAGCGTTGCCTTAACGAGTTCGATTCCCGGACCAGGCAAAATTTTATATGGTTTTTCTGAGAGAAAAAATAGCCTAAGTTACTACTATATAGACAGCTACTTGGTAGTAAAATATTATGCAGCCGCAGCCGGAACAAACAGACAGACAGATAGACAGACAGATAAAAAATATTTAAACTGGTTTTTAGGCATAGATATCGTGCAAATAACCGTGACTACAAACAGACACTTCAATTTTATTTATTTGTATAGATTACACCGCCTGACAATTTATATCTATCCAAATTTTTGTTCTGTTATCTTTAATGCCATACATTGTAGGTCTCAAGACAATCTATACTAATATACTAATATTATAAAGCTGAAGAGTTTTTTTGTTTGTTTGTTTGAACGCGCTAATCTCAGGAACTACTGGTCCGATTTGAAAAATTCTTTCAGTGTTAGATAGCCCATTTATCGAGGAAGGCTATAGGCTATATATCATCACGCTAAGACTAATAGGAGCGGAGCACCAATGAAGAATGTTTCAAAATCGGAGAAAATTTATTACTATTGAGAGACGCAGACGAAGTTGCGCGGGTCAGCTAGTATATCGATATAATTATGTAACTGGAATCGATTTACAACACCTCGTTATCAGTTAGGCAAAGCCTCGGGTTTAACATCCTCTTTGCCTTGACGTGGTAACACGCTATCGGTTTACTTCCAACAGTTATCGATTAGGCATTGTTAATCATTACAACATTAGCAAGATTTGGACACTAATAATTATGTAAGACGAATTCTGTGCATGCGAGTGCCACGCCATTTCAAAAGTTTTGTGTAACAGACTGCTATTCTAATGGTCGCGGATTCGATTCCTGCTCAAGTCAAAAATTTGTGTGCATGAACATTTAATGTCTGATTTGGTCTGGGTGTTTCTATGTTTAATATGTATGTATTTACAAAAAAAAAGTATATGTATTTATATCAGTTGTTTAGTACCCATAGTACAAGCTCTGCTTAGTTTGGGACTAGATAGCTTTGTGTGAATGTGTTGAAAAAAAAAAGGTGTGAACTAGAGATATATACCGCTATCAGCTGTCTAATCCCATACTAGGCAGAACCTGTACTAAGGAAAGCGGACTGCAGATAAAAATACTTAATTACACCCACACACAGAACAAAATATCGTACACATCACACGATTATTTGTCCAGGGTAAGAACCGAACCTTCTGGCTCAGCCGACAGGATCACCGTTATATCAAATGGCCCGTCGAGCACAATTATCGAACTTAAGCAGAATAAGATTCATTGATGAAAATAAGATGATAATAAATCTTTGTAAAAAAAAAGTTGAACCGACGTCAAACAATATTAACGGCACAAAAAAAAATCAAAACTAATTGGAAAAAAAAAATTATAGTCCCTCAATACGAGTATAACAGGTAACAATATAATAGATACCTTGTGTTTGAAGTAGTCCCTTTCGAGAACAAAAATAATTTTGGAAATTGGTCCTCCACAATTGACACTTCCTCTTGAGTGTTTTTGAAGTCAGTTAAAAATAAAGTATTTTTTAAACAACTTTAAAAAATAATCAATTCCGATTTCAATGTTCCTACATAATTATGCAATGTAATGAAGGTATTCTTAAGAAGGTATTCTTTGTATCTTAATTTTAAAAACGAAAGAAAATGCATATTACGTGTCTTACTAAGCATACGAAGGTTACAATTACATCACTATCACCACATATACGAGTGGCTTAACAGTACTAACTCATAGTGCTGCGTGTATTTAAGTGTGTCAGTGAACATAGGTATGTCACGTTACGTTATAACAAGGCAATCTCGTGCGCGACCGTCCCGCGGGCTGACAGACAGTGGCGGGGGCGAGGTAGCGCGTCATTCTAGCACACGGCTACACGCGTTTCCCTTCCCCGCTACACCACCCGCTACCCGCTGACATCTTGAGTACCTCGTCCCCGCCACCGTCTGTCACCCCGCAGGACGGTCGCGCACGACGTTGATGGACTATAGTAATTTATTAATCAGAGTCCAAAGTGTTAGAATAATCGAATGTGTGTAGTAAACTAAAGAGAATTGAGAAACAATGACGTTATGTACGGGAAAATCTGCTTATATCCTGATAAGGTTTAAATTTTAGATTCGCACTACGTAGTCAACATAATGACTCTTAGATGACGCTTTTCGTGTAAATTATTGTAAATTAAAGTTATTATTGTAAACAGAACAAATTGTTATGGAACGCATCTTTTGTATTTGACGTTTGTGACAGACCGCTCCTCCCGCCTTTTGATTGTTATCTGTAGAAGCATGGAGGTTAGAGAGGAGGAGAACGATTTGCTACGTGCTAAAGCATTAGCCCGCCTGTCCCGGAAAACTTGTAGAATTTATAGTTCAATTTTCAGCCACCAGTCACGTTGCCGTCGGTAAGTAGTATCTGTGAAGTTAGCTGTTTATGAGTACAAGTAGATGAAGTTAGTTGAATCATCATCATCATCACCTCAGCCTATGCTTATCCACTGTTAGTTGTAATAATGTACAAATTTTCTTCGCGGCATTGGTGAGAAAATAATCGTGCTCTTTTTTTAATTTTGGAATAATAATAATATAATAAAAACCTAATAAAAATAAACTAAGTCTGAATACATTTAAAAGAAATTGTTGATAAGAAGATGTGACAACGAAAACTCAGGCAGGGATTTCAAGAAATCCTTGCCTTGCCAACACATTACATCATTTCAAATCAGCGCACAACAGCCCCGCTTTTATTGAGACAACTTAGCGATCGCAGCGCTCTCACTTATTTTGTCCATATTTCTGGGAGACTATTTTGTATAGCGCTCGTTCTCCTTCTCTCTAACCTCCATCTGTAGAAGTATAAGGTACGCTATGTAACAGTGGAATACGTCATTGTTTGGGATTCAACGTAGTTAAAGAGAATACTCCCAAGATTTGTACAGAGCTTTAATATCCAAGATAACTTGGGTTTTTTACAATGTTATGTGTCGCAATGCTCGCTCGTCGGAAGTCGGAAAGAAAAGAAAAGATACATATGTTGTGATGGTGACAAACTATCGGCGTATACGGCGTTAAAAGTAATAAACGTTTCACTTGAAAGTCTCCGTCTTTGTGTGTATTGGAGCCCGTAGAATGACAATATAAATCTCTTATGTATTTATATAGGTATATACGCATTATGTATGTGTATGCGCCGAAGAGTTACTATATTACGTAAAATTTGTAAAAATAATAATGTATTGAACTTATTTCTTTTTGGTCCATGTTTTGTAAGAATTCAGGATTTAAGTTAGTTATGATGGGTTTATTACTACACAGAAAAACCAGCAAATAATATTATATTGTTACTATTATTAATAATAATAGTTTATTATAAAGGAAAGCACCATTAGTGCTACCAAACTGAACGATAAATTACACTCAATAAACGCTAACATTTGACGTAACGACATTGACGTTAAAAGAGGTTGTATGTTGTAAATCAGAAAGTATCAATTCTGAGAAACAACCAACAAGAAACAAAACAACAACAAGAGATTGAGACCAGTAAAGCTAGCCAGATAAAGGTATTAATATTACTATATGACCTATAGAAACTAAGTAGGTACTAACAGTAAAAAAACTAAAACAAAGAAAACGGACTTAGCTAGTTTATTACCAGCTGCTCCTCTGCTGAGAGTCGAAGCATTATGTTACATAGCCTAGTTACTTTCCTTAATTAATCCTCTATGCTCTACAAAAAAAATATCATCATCAACAGCCTTTACTAGTCCACTGCTGGACATAGCCCTCTCCTTAGAAAAGAGGTTTTGGCCTACTTACCGCGCTGGCCAGACGGGCTGGTATAGGGTTTGTGTCAAGTTTTCTTTTTTCTCTTCAGTGCTATTGTCCTGCGTAATTTGCTCCCTTAGTCGCCTCTTCCGACACCCACGGGATGAATAGGGGTGGTGACACTCTGTATTCTTAATCCGTCACCACACGGTTAAAAAATTTCCAACACATAAAAAAAATCCGATCTAACTGGTAGTGCCTTCAGATCCTCCAAACAAGGTTACCTTGTCTGTATGATTTTAGGTAGTTTCAGACATTAGCGTGTTTAAACCATTGATATAATACTACATAGAGAGTAATTACCGCCTAAAATCGTTGCTACTGCAACATCTGTCCACAGGCATATGCGTAGCAAACGTCAGTTCAGTGTTCAATGTGGCGTCAACCGAGTTGAACATAGCGACACATGACAGTAACAATCGCCAAAATGGGTAAATGCGTAGTGAAAGAATGCGCAAGGTCACAAAACCATAACAAATCATGCGGAATTACTTATCACGTGTAAGTTTGTATTGATAATATCGTAAATAAGGCTATAATTGAAATAAAACATTGATAATTGTAATTTAGAATCAGTGTTACCATTAAAAAAACATTTTTGTTTTCCCACATTAGTGGGAGAATTTATAATTTATGAAATAATATGCTTTATACTGTTTTTAAACATTTTGTCAATAATAATAAAATATAGGAAGAACGGTAGTTGTTAGGGCTGAATCGATCACTTTTTTTAGGGACCCGTTGAACGTTCACCTTCTGCCAAGCTCGCAGTGCTGGAGACTTTTGTATAAAAAAATTAATTCATTCATTCATTCATTTTTCTTAATTAATTATCAAATATAAATAACAATTGTACAAAAAAATATATATATATAAAATAAAAAAGTAAATAAATATAAATAAAAAAATAAAAAACAAAAAAAATATATTTTTTATATTTTTTTTATTTGTATTTTAAAATATTAAAAGAATTTGCAATACACCCTGGGGATTATTTATTATCAGTACAAGTTGATCATTCACTTTTACCATTAAATGCCCATTATTTATACATAGGTAAAAATAAGATTGTATCATGAAAGTAAAATATTCACACAAACTTATAAAAAAGAGTCTAAAAGACAATTGTATACAAAACTGATGCTTCATAGCGGAGTTTGATTTTACACTGAATATAAACCCTTTTAACCAAATATTTCTAGTTATTCTATTATTTATACCTATTCCATTCAATTCGAAATATATTATTTAAAATATTTAAATTAATTTATTTTATTACAAAATTGTTTTAAAAAAAATTGTTTCTTGGTTGTTATGGGTAAAATTTCATACGGTAGTCAACACTGGCCCACCATCGTAAAGTTATGTCTTTGTCTTTGTCTAATCCGAGCGATGGTATTGTTCTTGTCTCGCGTGTAAATGAGACATAAAATATGTTTACTTTCAAATGTTTAGTGGTATCAAAGCTACGTCGTCAAAGTTCAAAGTGGTTACACTTTTTTCGACGTGTGATAATGAGGTTTGCTTCTCTAGTGTTGTTTTAACTCAATGGTTTAAACAAACGCAGTCAGTGTCACTAACCACTAGGGCACCAGGCCAGTCAAATGCACCCCGTGTTAAGAAAGTAACAACTTTCTTTCAATGAAGAAACTTTTAACATAGAGACAATTAGACACTAGACTCACAAAATTAAGTCTCATTGATTAAACAAATAAAGGAAAATACTCTTCACCTATTTAGCATATATGTAAATATAGAAGATTTTAATATTACTGTTATCAACTGGATACGGTCTAGAACGAATATTAAAGCTTAGAATTTAATTTTTATAACACGTAACAATAAACAGACGGCAAAGAACAAAAGAGCAATAAAAACAAAACAAATGAAACAAAGAGGAAATAAAGAAAAAGTAAAATTTACATGATAAAAACCTCATAAAAAGAAACTAAGTCTGAATACATTTAAAAAGAAAATTGTTGATAAGAAGATGTGACAAAGAAAACTCAGGCAGGGATTTCTAATAGTCCATTAGATGCATTCATCTAAGGGACTTCTAGAAATCCTTGCCTGAGTTACCCTAGGGGCTTCATTATGGACGGTATCACGTATTGGCTCTGTATCGTACAACTGAATTCCAAGATTCCTATTTAATCAACTATTGTAACACCATACCACAAACGAAAAATAACTGTTTATCTGTTACGCTTTAATCCCTTAAACTACTAAACTGATAATAATCATCATCATCTATTAAGAAAACAACAGGCGAATTGGTTCCCAAAATACCAAATTTTATTCAGACTCCTACTATCAGCTTTTCTCATAACTTAGGAAATTGTCAATTGACCAGTGTGAGCTTTTCAAGAAACTTTTCGTCTCGCGCCAATCTACGAATAAATTACGGCCTTTGGTATATCCAGACCGATATGCCCTTCAAACCTTCAAGAAAAGGGCGCACTACCACCTCAAAAACCGACCACTTGTATATTTAAATCTACATAAACGTTAGTACACACACAGAGCAAAATTCTATATAAGTTTTACCCACCATAATACATATGTTATAAGATTATCATAATTTATATCAAAACAGTTGGTCGGTTAAAAAAAATCGGCTGTCTGTAAAGTCGGTTTACTGACGATAGTTGAACGTGACAACGTCATAAGACACCACATTCACTTTTCACTGCACTTCATACTTGACGAAAACATGTAAATGTATTATTGTATAGCAGCTGTCCACGCGGACGCATCGCTCACTCAAGTAGGAGAGAGACAGATGTCGAACGCTACCGAACGCGGAGGCCGATTGTGCCTCTTTGTCGCTCGTTCCGCGCTCTCGCTTGCACTTCAAGCCTTAAATGGAACGCCTCAGAGCGAGGTAACGCCGCATGAGTCATGTTTTTTCGTGCGTGCAGCCGGCTCCATCGAATTATAAGACGTTGTCACGTCAAAAATTCGAGTTAGCTGCTAAAAAAACTGTTAAAGGTATGTCAAGGTCGATTTGTATTGGCAACGAACGAAAAAGAAAGTGCATCAAGATATAACAATAATAGGTATTTTATTGTAGATTGTTCTCTGTGATTCTCAAAATAATGTAACTCGGGCTAAGCGTCCCCTCAAGAATAGAAATGGGTTTCAATCACATTCTCGTTGAGGAAAGTGAATTAAAAACATAACTTTTTCGATGGGAACTATTGTCTAACATATAATTTAAAAAATGTAAATAAAACTTGACTGAATTTAAAACATTATAAAATATCTGTTTTAACTAAGTTTTAAACAGTGAAAGATTGAACAGGTTTCCCGGAAAATAGGAAACGGTAAAAGCCGAGAGTGCTATTATAAAGAATGAAAATAATAATATAACAAAGACATTAAAACTCAAACAAGACAAAGGGTCTAATTCTGTTGTTCGAAAACTTTCTCATTTGTTTAGTTCTGTCAAACAACGTCTCCTATTCCGAAAACGTAATTTTGAGAGGGTAAGTTTTTTTTAGTGATTTTTAGTTTAGCCTTAGAATTAGCACCATTGTCTGTTACGTTAGCCAAATTTATATAAAAGCTATCATGCATTCTAGAAAAAAATAGCGCGTCAGCTTTAGCCTTTGTTAAGGCTCCCCAGTAGAACCCAAATCTAATCGAGCATCCTTGAAACACAATTTTGAATAAAACATTGTATGTTAGAGTATAGATTTTGATCAAGGGTAACTACATACATACATATACGTCACGTCTTTTATCCCCAAAGGGGTGTTATATACATTTAGCTATCATACCAGTCCCACTCACGGAAATGAGGCAAGACTTTTAGTGTTAAAAATAAACCAGGTTTATACATGTATACAGGCCAGGTGGACTGACGATTTATGCAAGAGCTGGCAGGAGCTGGATGCGAGAAGCCCAAAATCGATCTAAGTGGCGTGCAATGGGAGAGGCCTATGTCCAGCAGTGGACTGCGATAGGCTGATGTTGATGATGATGATACATGTATAGGTATATTTCTAAAGAAGCATACTTTTATATTTTCTAAACACATACATAATAAGACGTCGTAACAACAGTTTTTATGCGATCGTCATCGACATCAAAAATATTTTGTATATCTCTGGTGTGGTGACGGATTAAGAATACAGTGTCACCACCCCTATTCATCGCGTGGGTGTCGCAAGAGCCGACTAAGTGAGCAAACAACGTAGGACAACAGCACTGTAAAGAGAAGGAAAACTTGACAAAAACCCTATACCAACCCGTCTGGTCAGCGTGGTATAGTAGGCCAAAACCTCCTTTCTAAGGAGAGGCCTATGTCCAGCAGTGGGCTATTAAAGGCTGTTAATGATGAAAATCTCTGGTATACTTTTGCCCTAGAGTCCCTGCGCCATGCTGCGGGGCTGGTTACAGACAATATCACAAAATTAGATTACTTAACCGATCATCACGCAAGTTTGCAATATACATAGTTATTAAACAGAGAAAGATATAGGATAGGATAGGTCCAAAAAAGTTGTGTTTCCGAGAAAATGTCTTTATTGGTTGAACAAATAGCGCGAGCTGCGAACAGCTGGGTACTGCCAGTTCCCGAGGGTATTCCTCTTATATCTACATACATAAATGGGAGAAAAGACGATATCAACAGCCGATTTTATAATAAGGCTTTTTTGAATTTTCGTTATTAAAACTTTTATATTTAAGTCGGAACTGTATAAAGTATGCGCACATTTCACGTACACAAAACAAAGTGTTGTTATTTTTAGCTTGAGAAAAGCCACGAAAATATGTGTTAATAGTTGGACTCCGCACCAGACATAGATAAGCAGTGAAGGTCAGAAGATAAGGCATCGGCCCATTGAACCGTGAGATATGGTGCGTGATAGATAACAACGTCTACTGGACCCGTGGACCCGACACTTGTGGATCCTGGTGATAAGTCAATCGGATCCAGGCTATAGCACCTCCTTTAGAATCATGACAGAAATGATAATTTTTCGACGAATTTTTAACTTATCTAAAATAAAATCAGTATGTTAGACGAACTGAGTATAATACAAATATATGGGAGTCATTTTAGTGATGTCGAGATTGAAAAGGGAAAACCGAACTATTTGACGCCCGGATGGCGTAGTGGTTTGTGTAACGGACTGCTATTCAAAGGTCGCGGGTTCGATTCCCCAAGTCAAACATTTGTGTGCATGAACATTTAATGTTTGATTTGGTCTGGGTGTTTCTATGTATAATAAGTATGAATTTACAAAAAAAAGTATTTATGTATTTATACCAGTTGTCTAGTAGGCCAGACGGGTTGGTATGATTTGTGTCAAGTTTTC
Source organism: Arctia plantaginis (assembly GCA_902825455.1). Classification (NCBI taxonomy): domain Eukaryota; kingdom Metazoa; phylum Arthropoda; class Insecta; order Lepidoptera; family Erebidae; genus Arctia; species Arctia plantaginis. The sequence continues at coordinate 1,196,791 of CADEBD010000288.1, forward strand.
CTTCTCTCTGCAGTGCTGTTGCCTTGCGCAGTTTGCTCTCTTAGTCGCCTTTTACGACACCCACGGGATGAATAGGGGTGGTGACACTCTGTATTCTTAATCCGTCACAGTTGTGACAGTCCATGTAATAAACATATAATATATTTTACTACATTTACACAACGCCATCTAGTCCCAAACTAAGCAGAGCTTGTACTTGTACTGTACCGTTAGTGCAGCCAACCTTTGTTACGAAAAATACTGCGATGCGAATGTCGATTTAACCGATTACTACAGGATATGAATGAGTTAAAAAGTGAAATACCACAATTAAGAAATAGTGCAGTGTCAAAAAAGGACTTGGAAATTTATATAAAGAATACTTAGATTAGATGTACAGGTCTACTTTGCTTAAGTCACTTAGACTGAAGCAGTCATTCGGCACAAATAAACCGGCACAATTCTTTCGGTGTTTTTTACCGAATTGGTGAGATTACCGGAGCCCAAAACCAAATTTGTATGGAGTAAGGTCCCTATCCGTGTGGTAACGGATTAAGAATACAGAGTGTCACCACCCCTATTCATCCCGTGGGTGTCGTAAGAGGCGACTAAGGGAGCGAAATACGCAGGACACCAGCACTGCAGAGAGAAGGAAAACTTGACACAAACCCTATAGCCAACCCAATCTGGCCATGTGTGGTATAATAGGCACAAAACCTCCTTTTCTAAGGAGAGGCCCTAGATGTCGCAGGCAGTGGACTGGTTAAAAGGGCTGTTGATGAAGGTCCCTACACTACGTTTTGACTGCGTCTCGGCAAGTCCCGATCTAAGTGGGTAGCTCTGCTTAGTTTGGGACTAGATGGCGTTGTGTGAATGTGGTAGAATATTATTATACACTACGAAAAGAAGATGATAAAAACAGGTAGAATATAAAGGATGTCATAAAGGCGTTTAAGGAATCGGGTCCGTTAGCGCAGCCAATATTTGTTGCGAAAAATACTGCGATGCGAATGTCGATTTAACCGATTACTACAGGATATGAATGAGTTAAAAAGTGAAATACCACAATTAAGAAATAGTGCAGTGTCAAAAAAGGACTTATAAATGTATATAAAGAAATACTTAGATTAGATTTACAGGTCTACTTTGCTTAAGTCACTTAGACTGAAGCAGTCATTCGGTACAAACAAACCGGTACAATTCTTTCGGTGTTTTTTACCGAATTGGTGAGGTTACCGGAGCCCAAAACCAATTTTGTATGGAGTACGGTCCCTACACTACGTTTGACGCGTCTCGGCAAGTCGATCTAAGTGGCGTACAATGGGAGAGGCCCATGTCCAGCAGTCGACTGCGATAGGCTGATGATGATGAAGACTTAAAGCAGGAGGGAGCACTTGTGACTCTTAGTTGCAATGGTCCATTGACTGCAGCAGTTACTTACCATCAGCTGACCCGCTTTATTCTTAAAAGTGGTATTATTATTCGGGTAAAACCGCAACTGGGGCATAATGCCACTAACCCGTTTGACCCATCTATACTAATATTATAAAGCTGAAGAGTTTATTTGTTTGTTTGCTTGAACGCGCTGATCTCAGGAACTACTGGTCCGATTTGAAAAATTATTTCAGTGTTAGATAACCCATTAATCGAGGAAGGCTATATATCATCACGCTAAGACCTATAGGAGCGGAGCACCAATGAAGAATGTTTCAAAATCGGGTTTTTTTCCTTTGAGAGCTTCCGCTGCGAGCACTGCGTAAACGGAAATAGCTCCTTAACGTACGTATGATTTAAAAATATTTTCAGCTTCTACGTAAACGAAGCAGCGGGTAAAAGTTAGCGTTAGCCCAAAGTAGATATACGCGGACGAAGTCGCGGGTAGAAGCTAGTTAATCATAAACAAAACAACGCCGACTTAGAATATTGGACGATCATTCTTCATAAAATTTGTTGATTCTAAAATATATAAGATAAAATCTATAAAGGTCAAATTAAATTGTTCAAACAAGATATTTATCAAAGTACGGCTCTTGGTGAGAGCACTCTGCCTGCCTGAAGTTAGCTCCAGGCGTCTAACCTTCAAATACCTCATATAGATTTTATAAAACGTCAAAACACAATAAACTGTTATTGTGTTCATCGAAAACGATGATTGAGGAAAAATTTTGAATTGAATTAGATATCAGTTATATCTTAGATGTTATTGGAATATTATTAATAACAAAATGACTCAATATGAGGTCAGATATTTTGTGTAACTTTGTTGTTTTGTTCAAGAATGTTCTGTCGGTTTTAAATACCGCCCTTAAAAAAAAAAAATTTAAGACAACTCACACATTACGATAATATCCTGTATCGCGGGGGACTTTACAAATATCCATGAAACAGACACAAAGAACTCCCAGACTCGGAACAACAATTGGTGGATCACACAAAGTGTTGTCCCATGTGGGGTTCGGACCCACAACACTCAGGGTAGTAGTAAACGGCGTGGCGAGCACTTAAACCACTACGCCATCCGTGCAGTCAGTCACTTATACTTATTAACTGAAACTCCAAAACCAAATAATCAATGAGAAGGGTGGTGACGATGTCTCAAATATTTACCGTGTATCATGAGCCCATACAGACGAGCGGCTCATCGATTACTAAAGAGGTTATATTACAGCTCCGATTTTATATATTTTACATGTCTCGTGATATTCTCTTTGATCTGAACGTATCAAAAAAGTTGAACAGTAATAGGCTTGTGTCCATTAAGAATAAATATAATGGATAGGGGTTTATAATGATTAATTATATTATGGAGAAAATAACAAACAATTTTAATTATTAAAAGCGTTAAAGATTAATAATATTTTTTAAAAATAAATTTCGTAAAATGAAACCTTTAGTCACGTGACAGTGAACACCAATCAGAAAGCGTTACGTCACGCCGTGCGAAACTCCAATCTTGTCTTTGACGTTTCGAGTATCACTACCTGTTCTTGATAAAATTTTGGTTTTTAACAATTAATATCAAGTTGATACAGTTTTTGATAATTATAATTTGAAAGAATTAACCATGGAATCTGGATTGGAGAACAACTTGGAGTACAACTTTCTTTTGATTCATTCAGACACTCTTCTATTATCATCTTTCTTTGTTTTTTTAGAATATATGGCCGTTTTGTACTGCTGCATGTTCGTTTTCTTCTGTCTTCTTGACATCCAAATTTACTTGGCATACAACCTGGTTTCATGCGCACTTGTGATACTGTTCCCTTCATATGATACTCCATATAACTAATCATATCATTTGGCAACTAGAATAATAAAAAGAGTATGTTTGTAACATTAATTAGAAAACTAAAATAAAACGTTCATTCACTCCTAAAAGTGAAACAACTTAACCTGAACTCATGTATTTATTATTTAGAAAATAGGGATTCTACAAAACACATCTAGTTTGCTCGAATTAAGTAATAGATTGTATTGTGTGAAATACTTACATCAAAATGATCTTCACAAAAATACATTCTTGAACCTGTTGATAAAGTATGAGCATCATCTCTTCTTGCAAGTTTTAGCCACTTTTTCCGTATTTTTCCATTGTTTGGAACATATATAAATAACTTGTTTGGCGTTTTTATAGTCGTGCTATCACACTGGGGCACTATACAGTACTTATAATATGAGAAATTCATTTTAAACGATAAAAACTAGCTGTAACGTACCAAGACACGATCGCTCTTTGGTTTGTTTCGCACGGCGTGACGTCATTCAAGACGCCATGACAGTCTTGTGCGTTTTGGAACCAAATTGAAATTGGTTTTTTAAAACGCGAAATTTATAATGTAAACGCTCGATTAAAAATAAATAAACCTTTTTTTTCGATAAAATGCCTAATAAGCTAAAATATTAAGCAGTTATTGAAATTTTGTCAACTAGCCTATTGCTATTGTAACAATTCGGATACAACTGACAATCATATAGACAGAAAACCAAAATCAAAAGGCATTTATTGAAACTATGCTGTCAGGACTTTTTAAACGTCAGTGTTTACATAAAGACAGTCCTCCAAAAACGTCCAATTTGTCACCACTTGTAACCCACACCTAGTGGGACTAGCTGGGGATGGCTGGGATGAGGAAGTGGTGGAATAAGCTCCCAAACAACACATCTATCTATACTTTGGAGAATAATTGGAATTTATTCAACACATACATACACTTGGCTGCGTTGCCGTCCAGGGTAGACAGAAAAGATAAAACGCTTTGCCACGATCCTGACATACAGCTCGCGCCTCTTCCATATTCATCATGGGTTTCATACCCTCGTCAGTTATAGGTGCTGCGTCAGATATGGTCAATTTTTTTTTTCTTTTAAGTCAACTCCCGCATTAGCAATATACCCTGTGTCGAGGGGGACTTTACAGACATACATGAAACTGACACAAAGAACACCCAGACTCATAACAACGATTTGTGGATCACACAAAGTGTCGTCCCATGTGGGTATCGGACCCACAACATTCAGCGTAGTAGTAACTGGCGTGACGACCGCTTAAACCACTACGCCACTTGTGCAGTCTTTATGTCTTTCGAAGTAGCGGCTCGCCTACTCATAGGGGACTTAGAAACTCTTTTAATCATTCGCAATTAGTTGTAACAAACATGCGGATACAAACAACAATCATTATAAATCATCAACGGCTGGACATAGGCCTCTCCTTAGAAAGGAGGTTTTGGCCTACTATACCACGCTGGCCAGATGGGTTGGTATAGGGTTTGTTTAGAGAGGAGATGCTGGAGAGTCTCGAGCGTGACCCCTGGGGTCGCCCTTATCGTGCGGTGCGTCAAAAGCTCCGCACGTCGGGCCCCCCCTCCTTACGGAGACTCTCCAGCCCAGCTTCCTGCAGGAAGTGGTCCTGCAGGAGGGCCTATTCCCGCAGCGGGCGGAGCACACACCCCCGTCGATGGCTGCATCAGCCGGAGACGACGGGGGCAGCGAGGCTGATGTTCCGCCCGTCAGGGAATCGGAGTTGGGGCGGCTGTTCTACGGATTAGATCCAAGAACACTGCCCCCGGGCCGGACGGGGTTCCAGCCCGAGTGATGGCCCGAGCCCTCGACTACATGTCGGACCACCTCAGGGGGGTGTTGGACGCTAGCCTGGCGTCCGGACGCTTCCCTGAGCGCTGGAAATGCGGGAAGCTGGTCCTGCTGCAGAAGCCGGGACGGCCTGCCGAATCGGTCGCGGCCTATAGGCCTATCGTGTTGCTGGACGAGGCGGGTAAACTTTTTGAGAGGGTGCTCTCTGCCCGCATCGTCCGGCACCTTTGCGAGGTTGGCCCCGATCTGTCGGACGCCCAATTCGGTTTCCGAGCGGGGCGTTCGACGATCGATGCCGTAATGCGCCTTAGGGCCGTGACCGAGGAGGCCGTGAGCTGCGGCGGAGTGGTGTTGGCGGTGTCCCTGAACATCGCCAACGCCTTCAATAGTCTGCCATTCAGCTGCATCAGGGAAGCGCTCCGCTACCACGGAGTGCCAGAGTACCTGAGGCGGCTGGTGGCAGATTATCTTGAGGAGCGAACCGTCATGTACGAGGACCGAAATGGCGTCTTGAGACGCAGGGCCATGTCGTGCGGTGTTCCGCAGGGGTCTGTCCTAGGACCTCTCCTGTGGAACATCGGGTACGACTGGGCCCTACGAGGGCGTCTCCCCCCCGGGCTGGGTGTAATCTGCTACGCGGATGACACCTTAGTCACGGCCCGGGGGCTAACTTCCAGGAGGCGGCGCGCCTGGCCGCCACGGGAGTTTCCCAGGTGGTCGGGCGCATTGAGGCGTTGGGATTACGGGTGGCCCTGGATAAGACGGAGGCCCTATTATTTCATGGGCCCCGTCGTGGTCCACCCGCCGGCGCCTCAATCGAGGTCGGCTCGGTCCTCGTACCGGTCCGGGCCCAGATGAGGTACCTGGGTCTGGTCCTAGACGGTAGGTGGCTCTTCGGACGAGCACTTCCGACAGCTTGGTCCGAAACTGGTGGACACTGCCTCCGCCCTAGGGCGACTTTTGCCCAATTTGGGCGGGGCCAGTGTTCCCACGAGGCGGCTGTACGCGGGGGTTGTCCGGTCCATGGCGCTTTATGGTGCACCGGTGTGGGTGGCGGCTCTGGCGGCCCCGAATAGGGCGCGCCTCTGGCGCCCCCAGAGGATATTGGCGGTCAGAGCCATACGCGGATACCGCACGGTGTCCACCGAGGCGGCTTGCGCCTTGGCCGGAACACCCCCGTGGGATTTGGAGGCGGAAGTGCTCGCCGAAGTTTATCGGCGAGTGGCTGACTTCCGGGCGGAGAGCGGATTTCGCCCTCCGCCCGAGGACGTGCGCGAGTGGCGCGAAGCCGCTCGCCGAGCCACCATGGTCAGATGGTCGTTCCGGCTGGAGACTCCACGCGCTGGCTTCGCCGCCGTGGAGGCTCTCCAGCCGGTCATAGCCGAGTGGGCAGGGCGGCAGCACGGGGCCCTTTCCTTCCGGCTGATGCAGGTACTTTCCGGGCACGGTTGCTTCGGAAGGTACCTGCACTCGGTCGCTAGGAGGGAACTGAGTCCCGCCTGCCACCACTGCGACTGCAGTGAGGACTCGGCCCAGCACACGCTGGCGGTCTGCCCCGCATGGGCGACGCAGCGCCGGGCCCTCACTGCAGTCATCGGAGCAGATCTCTCGCTACCGGCCGTAATTCGCTCCATGGCCGGTAGCGACAGTTGTTTTAACCGCGGTCGCAACCTTCTGCGAGGAGGTGATCTCGCAGAAGGAGGCGGCGGAGAAGGCCCGGGAGGATGACCTCCACTCGGACCTGATCCGGCGAACCGGGCGGCGGAGGCGCGCTTACCTGCGCCTCATGCCGCCCTGAGTGTGGCCGCGGGTGGACGGGGTGGGTTTCCCCTCCACCCGCATTAGTTGGCCAGCCGCGAGGGTGGCGGCGTCCGCGTGTGCCGGACGTCGCCTAAAGAGAGGATAAGTGGAGACGGAGCCCGCACCAGGAGCGGGCCGGCGCTGGGAGGGGTCCAGAAGGCGATAACTACCTGGACCCCTCCTAAACTGGAAGCGCAAAGAGGGCACACCGTGTGGTTTTAGTCGGTTCGAGTCCGACACACCACCCCGCCGCAAACCCCGGTGGGGTGAAGGTCCGAGGGGATTTCCACACGTAAAAAAAAGAACAAAAAAAAAAAAAAGGGTTTGTTGCAAGTTTTCCTTCTTTTTACAGTGCTGTTGTCCTGTCCAGTTTGTTCCCTTAGTCGGCTCTTACGAAACCCACGGGATTAATAGGGGTGGTGACATTCCGTATTCTTAATTCGTCACCACACGAATAGAACACCAAACAACAATAGTGTATTAATATTATAGTATTACAAATGTGAAAGTGTGTTTGTTTGTTACGCTTTCACGCCTAAACCACCAAGACGATTTTTCTTTCACTGCATTACCAGCGAGTAACATAGACTCATTTTTACCATTATAACCGACATACACGCGGGCGGACCCAATGGCAAAAGATAAGATAAGATAAGATAAATATATTAAAAAGTATAAATAAATGACATACGGAAAACCAAAACATATCACAGACATACATAAAATGACTACGTGACACGCATAAGTAATCCACTGAACAAATCGACTATACTTAGACAACTTACTACGAAATGGATTAGTGCACGGAATTATTTCAGGCTAGTTGAGACCCGCGGTGTTACCCGCGTTTGTTGTTATAACCGCGGGCAACGCCGCGGGGCGAAGCTAGTCTAAAAAAAGTAGCCTAAGTTTCTCCTTATGTCATCAGCTATCTGCCAGTGAAAGTCCCGTCGAAATCGATCCAGCCGTTCCAGAGATTACCCGGAACAAACAGACAGACAGACAGACAGACAAAAATTGTAAAAATGTTATTTAGGCATATGTACCGTGTAAACATACATATGCATTTAGTAAAAAGTGGTTATTTTAATATTACAGACTCCAATTTTATTTATTTGTACAAATTCATGATACACAAGTTCGGAATACAGAATTCTTACTATATACAATATCGAAATATGAGTGACACACACAAAAACTAGTTACTATGTATTATAAATGTGAAAATAACGGAACAGCTGAACCAATTTTGAATGAAATTTAGCATGGAGATACTTTCATCAGGAAGAACGGGCATGGCTACTTTTTAAGACGATAACCGACAAACACGAGGCATAGCCACGGGCAAATTCTAGACAGGATATACGTACGTATACAGGAAATTTGTGCTTAATTATCGAGTGTTACTGTTTAAGTATCGAACTGAGTCAGATTGAATTGAAATTATTACGTAAGGTCTTTCTGTCTGCTTTTAAGAATTAATAATAATATAATATATTCTACCACATTCACACAACGCCATCTAGTCCCAAACTAAGCAGAGCTTGTACTATGGGTACTAGACAACTGATATAAATACATATATACTTTTTTTTTTGTAAATACATACATATTATACATAGAAACACCCAGACCAAATCAAACATCAAATGTTCATGCACACAAATGTTTGACTTGAGCGGAATCGAAGCCGCGATCTTTGGAATAGCAGTCCGTTACACAAACCACTACGCCATCCAGTCGTCAAATTATCGTGTTTGTTTAGTTCAACAGTTATCTGTTGTCATCACGTGGATGATACACTTTGAACCTACGGAAGCACGTCTACGTCTACGCAAGTTTTCCTAATCATTTGACGGTCATCAATTTGATAAAGGCTTAAGTGCAGTTATTTTATCAAGGTAGTAAGCATGGTTATGTTAACCATACTTGCGAGTTGCAGGTGTTGATGGACATCGGTGGTCACCATCAAGCGACCTGTCTGTCTGTGAATCTTAAAAAATAAAACCCTGTACAATAACGTGAAATAATAAAGATATCTAAGAGTTGTAACAGCAAGGACGACAGTTGAAACTTTTTGATTGTTTCAGCTAAAGTAACACCCTCACGCCAAAGTAAGCCGAACTTACAGAATTCAATTGTATATAAAACCTCTGAGCTTTAAATTGTTTGAAAACAGTTTGATAAAATGAGTTTAAGTGAAATAACTTTTTATTAGGAGATTTAAACGAAGGGATTATTTGTAAAAACATTTGGCTGGTGAGGTTGAACAGTTGTGATAGATCTAACAATAAGTTCTTCACGATTACCAACCATGGTCCTTCAACTTACTTGGAATATTTATTCCAAACATATTTAAAAGCCCAAATAATAACGAATTTAATTTCAGATGATAATTTAGCGAGTATATTACGAGTGGGCTGGCCATATTAGCCGCAGAACGGACAACCGTTGGGGAAAACGAGTTCTCGAGTGGAGACCGCGTCTATGCAAACGTAGTGCAGGACGCCCACAGGCCAGGTGGAGTGACGATTTGCGCAAGATGGCTGGCAGGAGCTGGATGCGAGAAGCCCAAAATCGATCTAAGTGGCGTGCAATGGGAGAGGCCTATGTCCAGCAGTGGACTGCGATAGGCTGATGATGATGATGATTACGAGTATGTTGGAGCACTGTTTTTAAAAGATGTCGTGCTTTGCTGGCGCAATGCAACTAAGTCCTGATCTTGTTCCTTCATGGAATTCCAACCCTTTTTCATAAATATTTATACCATTTCCTATTCTAGTAGTCGTGTGTGTGTGTGTAGGCTATGTTCTGTAAACGACGTTACTTTAAAGTCTATTCCTTTTCACCCACAAATACAATATCAAAAGCATATGTCAAGAAATACGTTCTAAATATTTATTTACGCGGCAAAATAATATGAAAGTTTTTGTTGTCTGTAGACGCCATTAACGGAGTTCCTTGACCCGAGGACGAAGACATTTTGATATAGTATTGAACAAATACATGAAAATGTATGTTCATACAACAATCTAATTACAAGAAATAAGGAAAAACAACTAGATGTTTTTTTGTTCTTTGGGACGTCCCGGGGTTTTAATGTACAAGTGGTATCTACGATCGCCAAAAGTTAATTGAGATAGGGGTGGGGATGTCTCTTGGTTATTGTTTATAGAGACCGTTAGGTAAGGTAATCATATACATGGTAGGCAAGCTGTGTACGTTTAGGTCATTTAACTAATTATAATATACAGTGAACATATTCAACAGCCTATCCTCTGGGAATGTAGTCTTTGGTATAATGAACGTAATATAATGCTGAATAGCTTGCAGGTGACATCTGGGGCGGTATACTATGGGGATCTTGTGTCAACTAGGGTGAATTTCCGTGCGTTTAGGCGATTCTGCCATACATATTATAGAAATCAAATATAGCTCACGTAGGACCCGTAATATTTTGTGGCCGTGGTGCTTCCCTGTTTAAAAGGGTGTATTCCTATGTTACTTCATTTTGTCTCCCGCTTTGCTAAGGAGGGAAGTGTGAATTAACTGTATTTCCACCTCCTCCAATTTTCTTCTGATTAATTTCGTTGCGGGTTCCAAGACAGTTTAATTTCTTCCTGGGACTTCCCGAGTGTCATAACTCGGTGTGTTCGTGGGTCACTGCTGTGGATCCTGGTGCACAGGAGTTACAGTGGTGGGCGTGTGGGTGGGATTAGTAAAAGCCTTTACTAGTCCACTAATGGACATAGGGCCTCTCCTTAGAAAGGAGGTTTTAACCTACTACACCACGCTGGCCAGACGGGTTGGTATGATTTGTGTCAAGTTTTCCTTCTCTCTGCAGTGCTGTTGTCCTGCGTAGTTTACTCCCTTAGTCGCCTTTTACGACACCCACGGTATGAATAGGGGTGGTGACATTCTGTATTCTTAATCCGTCACAGTTCTGACAGTCCATGTAATAAACATATAATATATTTTACTACATTTACACAACGCCATCTAGTCCCAAACTAAGCAGAGCTTGTACTATGGTTACTAGACAACTGATATAAATACATACTCGTATATACTATTTTTTGTAAATACATACATATTATATATAGAAACACCCAGACCAAATCAAACATTAAATGTTCATGCACACAAATGTTTGACTTGAGCGGGTAAGCTTGAAGACTACTAATTTATCTAGCCATTTTCTTATATCTGGAGTAAAAACCTTCCTCTTGGTCAGGCGTGTGAGATTACCATCTTTGTCTTCACCTTACGTCTTCATCCTATTAAGTGAGTTGAAATCTAAACGCCTAATCAGTATCAGTAACAACGTTATCGTTCAAGTCGGACCAACGGTCTGATTCATTTATTTTTCATACGTAATTCTGCTAATAGGTCGATGTATTTGAAGGCCATTTCGTGAATTAAGCATTAAATTCTGCTCTTTTGCCGTGTGAATGGAGATTCTTTAGCCAGGTCAAAGTCAAACTCTTTATTTCATAAAAAAATAAAAATTGTTTGAAATCGTGTTTTATGTAGCTCTTTTTTTTTCGTGCGGACATCGCCTCGGATACCACCTATCGGTGGCATGTCGGACTCGAACCGACTAAAACCGCACGCCGTCTCGGGTACTAATAGCCAGGGAACCAGGTATACCCTAGAAAGGAAGTCCCTGGTGCCCCGAGATACCTCGGGCCATCTACAACAACAGGTAGACGACCCCCCCGTGTGGGAACCTCATGTTCCCTCTACTCCCTGTAAGCGAGCGCGCTTCGCAACGCGCTCGCCGCCACCCCGGCCTGCTTCTGCTAGGGTGACAGATGGCTCCACCTGTCACCCTCAGGCCTGCGCTTATGGAGGACGGAGGTCGTTCTGCGACCTCCGGCGCCTAAGTCGCCTGCGGTACCTGGCCTGTTCCCGGGCCTGGCGGGCTTTTATGTAGGACTCTAAAGTCATAGATCAACACACACAATAGCAAAAATCTCTGTTTTGCCAATAGTAAGCAAATAAATTTAATAAAAATTAAACTTATACAAAATCAATGATGCCTGTGCCAATCTACAACCGCCCGTTTCCAATGGGTTGAGCCTTATGAGAAGAAAGGGCAAACAAACTCGTGGCCACTCTTTTGCAATTCACAGATAGATACATGGCATTATTAAATATACCACAACATTGTTTTGATGTGTGCCAGTATTTTACAGGTATTTGTAGTCACGATTCAAAAAGAAATTAAAACTGGATCCAGCCGAGTTGTTTGTATAATTTATACCCTTGCAGGTAAGAAATGCGCCGTCAACGACTTATACATGACTTTTTAAATAGCTAAGGTGTTTTAAACACTGCTTTATGTATTCATACTTCCATACTAATATTATAAAAGCGGAAGTGTCTGTCTGTTACTTCTTCACGATTAAACCGCTGAACCGATTTGGATGAAATTTTGTATGGAGATAGTTTGATTTGTGGGGAAGGACATAAGGCTACTTTTTACAGCGATAACGGCGATAACGGCGGAGCCGCGGGTAAACCTGGTACTAATATAAGCTGCTATATAGGTGATGAGATTGTTTAGTTAGTTGAATGCAATAATGTATCATCATCATCATCATCAGTCAATCGTAGTCCACTGTTGGACTTAGGCCTCTCCTATTGCTCGCCAATTCGATCGGTTTTCGGCTCGTTTTTTTTTGGATCGTGACTTAAGCTACCTAAATAAAGAAGCTGCATTTAAGAGCAGATTATAATGCTTAATGACGCGTACACGAAATGGCCTTAAAAAAATAATGTATTTGGGCTATCCATTCCATATATTTTATTTAGTTATGACTTCATGCACAAATATATACATCGGCGGACTTAATGCCTAAGGCATTCTCTGCCAGTCGTTATCACGCTACAGACAACAGGAGCAAAGCATCAATGAAAAATTTTGCAAAAACGAGGCAAATTTCTTTCGTTACCTATTAAACTACATAAACAGTTATAACACTATGATCAATTACAAGTAACTTTCGAACTCAGTAAAAAAATTTTTTTTAATTTTCGGACATCTAACACACAACGCCATCTAGTTTCAAACTAAGCAGAGCTTGTACTGTGAAAGCTAGATTGACTGATAGAATACTTTATACTTTTTTTGTAAATACATACAACAAACAAATATTTGCAGACCATACAAACATTGGGTCCGAACCGGGAATCGAACCCGAGACTTCAAGACAGCAGTCGCATTCGCTACCACTGCACCACCGAGGCCATCGATTAAGAGTTATTATTTTTTAAGTTTTTAGGTTATATAATAGGGATGAATGATGTAGACGACCCTCCAAATTGTTGAATTTGGAGGGTCGTAATTGAGTGGCGGGAAGAGCAAAGTCCGCGGCCTTGTGTGACCCCAATCTAGCAGTTCGAGTGTAGATATTGGGATGAAGATAAGGAAATTAATGGTCGAAAAAATCCACGATCGATTAGCAGTCAGGGTCACTAACCAGACCAATGAGAAATAAGTTGTTGAAGTACTATCTTTTTAAATAACAGGAATAAATATTTAAAAAAAAAAAACATAAAAAGCATTCTCTCTACTCTTTGAGCATAAACAAATTGACGTGCCATTTATGTTGAATTTAAAATCCAATTCATACAAATATTATAAATGCGAGTGTGTGTCTATCTGTCTCTCTGTCTGACTCTTGCCTCTTCACGCTTAAACCGCGGAACCGAATTAGATGCAATTTGGTATAGAGATAGTTTTTATCCCAGAAATCATCCTTTAAAGAGTTGAAAAGGGAGTGGAAGTTTGTATAAGGAATCAATAACCGTTAAACCAATTTCGATGTAATTTGATTTAGAGATAGTTTGTAATATATAACTATTGCTAATCCACATTCCGTGTAGTGACGGATTAAGAATACGGAATGTCACCACCCCTATTCATCCCGTGGGTGTCGTAAGAGCCGACTAAGGGAGCAAACTGCACAGGACAACAGCACTGCAAAGAGCAGGAAAACTTGAAACAAACCCTATACCCACCCGTCTGGCCAGCGTGGTATAGTAGGCCAAAACCTCCTTTCTAAGGAGAGGCCTGTGTCCAGCAGTGGACTATTATAGCAAAGACAAACAATCAGATGGGTCATCTGAGGTAAATGCCCTGCTCGTGGGCACTTACCTTTCGAGAGTTCTTCACTCCCAGATATAGGGGGAGGGAGAGGGAGTATTAGGCTTCTGGTAACCACAGACAGCAATAAAATTGAGTACCACCAGATTTGGGGCTGTGATATGCCTCCGGGTGAGTGAACTAATATATGCCAAAACGTGTCTTTCCGACAATATTACATAGTAAACAAAATTTCAAGTATATTGTATGTTAATAACAAACATAATATATCTAATTATATACAGGTTGATGATTTAACCAAGTAATTTACACAACAGACACATGATTTAAATACATAACATGTCAAGAATTGAAGATTACATAATTGATTTTAAATTACACACATTTAATTCTAATAAGTGTGCTGCTACCCTTAATAACCTTAATAACTTGGGTGTCAATGAAAAAATTTTACTTTTTGTGTAAGTAATCTTTTTACAAGTCAGACTTTACAGCTAGAAGGCATCAGCATTTCCTAAGACTCACTCCGGGCAGAAATGCCAAAACAAACCACAAAGGCGTCTTTGTTATCAAGAAATCTACTGTATTGTTATTTTCTAAATACTTGCATTCCATAAAGGCAATTGAGCAATCAACAAATTTAATTCTTAAGACAAAAATAATAGAGATCAAAAATTATAAAAGCATTTTGAATAATATGTTATATTTGATGTTAAGTTTAAAGTTAGTCTTTTAAACTTTTGCATTCCACCATCATTATGATCATCTTAGCCTTTTCTTCCAAATTTATTAGGCTCAGTGCAATGAATTTTCTTCATCGGATTGACTTCTTAATTTCATTTAATTTTTTTTGCATCCCATTATGTGCAGATAATTATGTACCACAACATATGAGTACCATTATTGACAAAAAGAAAACAAGCTATGCAAAGCCAAGTCAATCAATGTGTAGGCAGTATAACGATATTTGTTCAGGATTGGATATCTTTAATGATCAAATTAATTAACTTTAAAAAAGCCATATATGATAAATTAGCTTAGCGTTTAGTCACATTTGTAATCATTGTATTCACTTCTTCTAATCTCCATTTGTTTATGTATTTGTCTTCATCTCTAGGAAGCTGTTAACTTTTAAATGATGTGTACAGATATAATAGGATATCAGGTTTATAACATGTATGTTAAAATGCTATTATTTGTGTTACATAATCTGTTGTCTGTTTCTGTACGTGTTTTATAAAAATAAATAAATGTGAGAATAATGTTAAAGACAGGGTATTTTTTTCTAGTAAGGTAAGCATTTCTTACTTGACTCTATGCAATGTCCACTATTGTTTCATAAGGCTTAACTAAAAAAAAATAGGTATTAACTGAATCTTGCACTACCTAGACATCTAAAATTTACGATTTTTTAACAGAACAAATGATATGTCCTACACATAATAGCACAGCACTACCGCAATAATTGGTATGTTTTATGGACTAGTTTTGACAGAATAAGTTATCCCAAATACACTACAACTTTATACAAATAGAAGTCAATATATGTTTAGTACATAATAACTGAGATATAGAAAATATAAAACAAACCTACAACTGTTATAGACAAACAAAAACAGATTTGTCTCATTAATATTTTATCATGAATGATAACATATGTCTAAGCTATATATTGAGTTAAGTATATATTTATCAGATAAATTGCCAGTAACTTATTATTTATCACGTTTTGTTTATAAAGATAAAATTAAAAACAAATACAGAGACGCGAAGCATGGTCGTTACAATCACAAAACGTTGAAAAAAAATGCATAAATCAATAGTTAATCATGGCTATTTCTACGGTTCGAGGTTCTTTATTATTAAAAAAATATATTAAAGAATATTCCTCCTTTGTTATCCCTTCGATTTAATTCTAATTGACCAACAAAGGTGTTAAAGAAAGTGAGATACATTATTTCGGTGCGAGGGTATTTAAATCTTAGTTGGTAGACTAAATATCTATCCAAAGCGATTAAACCCATGTTTTAAAGTCATAGAATTTGATTAAAGATAATTCATAAATTTAAATAATCTGCATAATAAAAATATTCAAAAAATAAAATACTCCTCGAAATCTGTCTTAAAGGTTATAGATTCACGCTTTTTAGCGATATCTCGTACGCTTAATAATGACAAATACTGAGAAAAAGACTCACCTCTCTCTTCACCACTCCTTACCAGCTCCACTGCGTATATAACACTTGTAAATTATCACCAAATTTTCAAATAAATTTGAGGTAAACACTAGCGGGATTCGTAACCTCCAGCAAATCCGTAGTGCCGAAGAAATTTCTAGTGATGTAATCCGGATTCTGTTTGACAGTATTCATTTACAATCGAGACCACTAGAACAAAATAGATTTTAACCACTGAAGTTGTTTTCAAAAAAATGGAGATATCTTTGGACGCAATACAGTGTGACAGATATTTGATAAATGTAAAACAATTTATTTCTCATACGATATGAAATTATTTCTTAACAATTTTAATTTGTGTATTAAACTTCAAATCGAGTTGGCAATTTGTTAAAGCACAACCCTAAACATGTTGAATGTGTCGTATTTTTGTTTGGGGAGGGGAGAACACTTTTCGACCAATCCGAGCGCTGTAATGGACATCGAGAAGGTGGCGTGATCGCTACGTCACAATATATATATATATGTATGCCATAAAGAACTATAGTAGTCCTAATCAATATTACCTGAGTATGAATGAAATAGAAAACATAGGCACAGTTTACAGTGAAATAATAGGATTTGAAATCAAGATAAAAAAATAAATATGTAGTCTGGATACAATTTTTCATAATAAAATATGTTTTCAGCGTTCAAGGAGGTTTGTTATTTTTTTGCTGAATATACTACCATCTATAGTGCTGTTTAGGAACTACTAATATGTCTGAAATCATGCGTCTCACCTAGAACCCCTTCCAGAAACTATAATTTAACTGTTGATCAGATATAAGATTGAATCGACTTACAAACAGATTTCGAGTCCATACCAGACCATGCAACTTGGTCAACCAGATAACCGAGAGAAGTTCGATATTCGGTTCGTAAATCCAACTTTTATCTTTTTCGAATACTAAGTATATTCTATTCCTTGTGAACAGTACTTTTTTCTGGTCAAATGGTACCTCTGATCTCTGACAATGAGGTACACCTCTGACAATGTAAATCTAAGTATATGCTAAATTTCGTGAAAATCCGACTATCCCCCCTTTTGGTTGGTGGAGGTCGTGGGTTCGATTCCTACCTAGGACAAATATTGTGTGATGAGCACGATCATTTGTTCTATGTCTGGGTGTAATTTATCTAAAATATGTGTGTATTTAGAAATATTATATATTGTGTGTGAGTGACGAAATGCGCAAGATGGCTAGCAGGAGCTGGATGCGAGAAGCCCAAAATCGATCTAAATGGCGTGCAATGAGAGAGTCCTATGTCCAGCAGTATACTGTGATAGGCTGATGATGACGATGATTTATGTTTATCAGCAAGCCGGTTGCTGGGCTTACGGGTGGCCCTGGATAAGACAAACAGGGCCCGGGAGGATGATCTCCACTCAGACCCGAACCGGGCGGAGTAGGTGCGCTTACCAGCGCCTCATGCCAACCTGAGCGTGGCCGCGGGTGGACGGGACTTGTTTTCTCCTCCATCCGCTATAGTGGCCAGCCGCCTGTGGCGGACGTCGCCTAAATAGAAAGTTTACCGAAAGGGGGAGCCCGTTTGGTTCAGATGTCTTAATACTAGCTGTTCCCGGACAAATCCTATCTCGGGCGTGGAGTGCCACACCGTGTGGTTTTAGTCGGTTCGATTTTCACACCACCCCGCCGCAAACCTCGGTCGGTGACAGGCGGAGGAGGTTTCCACACGTTAAAAACAAAAGGCTCTGCTTAGTTTGAGATCAGACTGTCTTGGATGGGATGTGTACAGTTATTTATCCTTTAAGTTTGCGTTCAGCTACTTAATTCCGAGATTTAGAGAGAGAGAGGTATAGATGCCGAGAATAAACGAACTGCCGAGAATAACGAGTAACTCATTAGGTACTAAATATTAGTTTTGATCATACTATTAATATACATGTTTATCTAGAATAATGAACTAAAATACATGCTTTTCTAACTAGCCAAACTAAAAAGTAGAAAATAATTTTCTATAAGTAAAAAAAATGTATCGTAAAAATGCGTAGGGTGCTAGAAGATCTCAATTATGGTAAAAATATTTTATTGACAGATATTGGTAAAAGTAATTATATTTAAAAATACCGTGAAAGGAACCCCCACGCTTCACGGAGTTTCTCTCTTTACAGAAAAGCCATAAAATATCATCGTACGATATTTGGTCTTTTCAGTATTTATAAAAAGTAGACTTATTTTTAGAGAATCAAGCACAATTTTTGTTGGTGACATTTTCGTAGAAAATATAGTTCAATCAAATGTCTTCTGTGAATTTTAATTTCGTATAGCAGACAACTAATTCCAAGCAGAATTTAGTTTTGGTGGAGTCAGCTGGCAAATTCTCTTCAAATCTATGTATGTTATTGCGAGAATACTAGCTAATTAATTAACTATATTTGAGGTCACTAAAACACAGTGAAATAAAAACAATTTCGGGCTTTTTGCAATGTCCCCTTCTTGTGCATGTTCTGACCGATGGTTGTAATACAAATTCCTGTATGTCTGTTAGATTTGACAACTATCAGAATACTCAATCCTCACAAATGACAATATGTCACAGATTTGTTGCATTATTTTTAAGCAACAAAACACCAATATACCTTTATATTTTTTTAATTTTTGAAGATTTTATAAATCAGAGTATAATTCTTAGTGAAATTATGTTTAAGAAGTACACCGACTTGTGTGATGTAGTGTCTCTCCTGGTGTATTGTCCCTCGGAGAGAGCTTTCCTCTTCACTAAAGAATCTAGCGGAGAGTTATGGTTACCTTCTACGAAATGCGAGAATAACTGCTGGAAATCTACTGCCAACAAAATGAATTTTGAGGTAATTTTGAATGTAGTCACATATATTTTATTCCTCTCCACAAGACAATTTTATTAGGTTTCTTTAAAAGGTTATGCTATTAATAGGGGATGTTTATCAGCTCATTATTATGAAAATAAAAAATCCGGACAAGTGCTAGTCGGACTCGCCCACCGAGGGTTCCGTAGGTATACAGTTGTAGGTACATACTATAAATAGTTCAGAAATCGAATCCCACTGTTTTTCACGAGCTTTGCCAGAAATTCAGTTTCCAAAACCTATAATTAATTATGTACAAAAAATCTTAATTCTAGTGTTCTGCTGGTACTTAAAATAGGATATCCTGTGCTATAAGTACCAGCTACCTTCCAGTTTCACAGCTAAAATAAATAAGACAGTACTGGTTACAATAAGAAACCTAGACCTACTTACATAAGCTAAATATTTGCGAACTTAAATATTAAGTATGGATAAGGATAATTAGGATAACTATTTAGTAAACCCGTTGTATACGGAATGTGTGGGGTATCTACATATATGTACGTGCACTGAGTGCATGTTGAATGTGTATTTGTGTGTGCGTCTCTCTTTCTCTCTCCCCCCCTCTCTCTCTCTCTCTCTCTGTGTGTGTGTGTGTGTGTGTGTGTGTGTGTGTGTGTTGCTTATGTTACTGGATGTATAAGGTTTTCGGTGTCGTTATAAGAGAGCTTTTGGAGCCAGTTTGTTACTTTCTTCTTACACTGATACTCACTGCCTGAATCTATATCAATGACTTTATTGATTTTGGTATATATAAAACGCCCTAGGAAGTAGTAAAAGCGTTCGCTGAATGAGGTCCTATGTCTATCAGCTGGCGGAAGCTTTACCGTACGCAAATTGCGTCGCAAAAACCGATGATGATGTCGCGTCTGTTTTGCGCATTGAATGCTGCTTCAATATGATTTGCAGAATGAACAACTGCCGTACTGTCAGAACTTCGCAGTATTCATACAGATCTTTTGTGGGAAAGCGATACGGTTTAAAAGTACTTACTTTTAGTACAGCTCTCTGTGCCCGCTCAAGCTTTATTAAATTTGACTTACAAGCCCCACCCCAAGATAGAATACAGTACCCTAACAGGGATTGACACAAAGCGAAGTATATGCTTTTTAGAACTGTTGGCCTTGCGACATGTCTCAAGTGTTTAAATATATATATATAAGCTTCCGAATTTTTCCCGTAAGTAGGTCAATATGTGGTGCGAAACACAGTTTATCATCTATGATTACACCCAAGTACTTTATGCTAGTGCCGGTATGTAAGTTGGGACAAGTACATGCAAAGTTGCTGCCATGTATGTGTTTATGAGCAGTAATAAATCGATCAACTCCTGCTATTTTCGATCCTTTGATGCTAAATTGCATGACTCTAGTCTTGTCAACATTGAGAGATAATGTGTTACTTGCCAACCACTCAGTTACTATATTGAATCCTAATTGTGCCATCCCGAAGACTTGGTCCCACGTCTCACCTGTAAAAATAAGTACGGTGTCATCTGCAAAAGCTAATAATTTGCCATCGGTAATTTTCAGTTTGCACATTTCATTCACGTAAACTAGGAAAAGCGTGGGCCCAAGTATACTTCCCTGTGGCACACCGAATTCTATAGGAAGCTCCTTGCTGATGTACTCATTAATCTTTACACACTGTGTCCTATTAGTCAAATAACTTTCAAAAAGTTTTAATTGTCGATCTCTTACACCAACACGCTCCAATTTATCAATCAGTTTGGGGATGGAGACTGTGTCGAAGGCCTTGGCTAAATCCAAAAAGATTGCAACACTTTTCCTACCTTTATCCAAAGCCTGCACAATATGGTTTGTTAGTTCAAACACTGCGTCATTTGCAGACCTGTTGTTTCTAAAGCCATATTGGTTATTCGAAAGTATGTTATTATCTTCCAAGTATTTCTTTAGGCGATTGTTCATAATTTTTTCCAGAACTTTAGACAAGCAAGGCAAAACTGAGATTGGCCTATAATTATTTACCTGATCTGCATCCCCCGCCTTATGTATAGGATGAATCAGAGCTTTTTTAAATAGGTCGGGAAATACACCTGTTTTTTATACACAAATTAAGTATAAACGTCAATGGCCGCACAAAGAATCTCCTGTACTGTTTAATTACATTAGATGAAATACCGTCTACGCCTATCGCACAATCACCACGCAGTGTTTGAATCAATCGGTCCACTTCTGACTCGTCAGTTGCCAACAAAACCAATGACCCACAATTAGCATTCAGAGGTGTCTTATTAATCGTATTTGTACCACCGTCAATCATTTTCGCCACCTCCTCAGCTATGTGTTTCTCGGTTTTCACAAAAAAAATTATTAACTTCCTCAATAGATTCTTCACCAGAATCTTTTATCAAAAGTAGTGGACTAGCGGATACATATCTCTTTTGTGTGTGGGCTACATTTCTGATTACATTCCACATCCTCTTTGGATCAGATCCAGCTTTTTTCAACTCAGCTTCCTCGTACTGCCTTTTAAGGTTTTTTAAAATACGGCTGCAAAATTTTCTATACCGTTTATAAGTAATGCAGACCGTATCACTGTCCGGTGATTTTTTCATTTTATGTACATCCTGTCCCTATTACGCATGCACCTCAGCATACCTGGCGTAATCCATGGCTTTATAGCCCTCAGGCGATGTGGTACACTGTAGGTTATGGTGCTGTATTGTATAGCTCTAGTGAGTGATTTATTAAAATATTCAAGTGCAATATTAGTATCCGTACACTCGTATATGTAGGAAAAAATCAGTAGTATTTAGTTGATTTTCTAGTTTAATGTAATTTATTTTATTAATTATCTTATTTGCACTATTAATTTTTATTTTATTTAAAGTTAATAAAACAGCGTTGTGGTCCGTAACGTTTGAGTCTATAACGACGGTTGAGGCTCTGAGTTTAGTTTTAAGGAGGATATGATCGAGTGAGGTTTTTCCATGTGTAACCAGATTATGGGCTGGTAATAACCCATGAGCAGCATTAAGATTTAAGTATTCTAATGTCTTATTATCTATGTTACCATTCACAATATCCAAATTAATGTCGCCCATGACTGCTAAGTTAGTGAAATAAGAGTTTATTGTCAGTAGTTGATCTAAAGAAGAGAGAAAGCCGGTTAAATCCCTGAATGATGGAGGCCTGTAGAGTGCAAGAATACAAAAATCTTTTCCTATTAATATTTGTAAACAACTAGCGCCTGCAAATGGAGGTTCTGTGACTCTGTACATTAGCAAGATCACTCCTGATGTAAACTACGACTCCGTCATTTTAATTGGTCCATTTAGAAGTTGAATATAAGTTGTAACCATCTATTGCGGGTATGTGTGGGTTGCACGACAGCCAGCACTCTGTGAGTATGATGATATCTAAGGATATTGACATTCTCACCAAAAGTGTCGTGAAGCTATGAATATTTGCAGATATACTCCGGATATTTTGAGTAAGTATTTTTAGACCTTCATGCGCAATAATATTCCTGCAGTTCTCAGGCTCGCATCTGAAAGAATCGGCAACTTCAATCTCATCTATGCTATTTGTGTGATTGTCTAGTATAGAATCGAAGTTTGAATTATACGATACATATTCATTATTAGGACACAATAATTTAGAGAGTATCGCAGTGTACGCAGTGTGGATCTGGGTGCAGATTTTGTGTTTTTATAATGTGTGTTGTTAATCCTATAATTGTAGCTTGTAGATAGTTGCAGGACATGTATGTCAAAAAAGTAATAAGAAGGTGTAATTCTGTGTCTGCAGAACAAGTTTTGGTGTGTGATAATTAGGTTTACTAAGTGAAATTTTAGTAATATAACAATATGGACTAGTAAATTGTTAACAAAATAACTGGTAAATAGACTATAAATTTTGACAAGTAAATAAAATAATAACATAAAAACACCAAAGAATAAACATACTAAAGATAGTCACTGCCTTGACCTTACTTTAAGCAGATCTTCCTCAGTTTCAATGCGGATAGCTAGTTCTCCCTCAGCTTTACGTAGGTACACTATACCCTTCGAGGTCCAACAAAATGAATAATTATATTCCCTCATGAATTGTCGTGCCATGTAGTGCAACTTCTGTGCCTTGACTGTCAAAGCCTCAGAAATGAAAACAGGTTTTTTCTGTCCTGGAATCCCGAAGTGTTCAGTGTTTAACTTGCCTCCAACAGGCTTGTTTTTGTTAAACTGTTTTACTGCTTCCATTATTTTATTCTTTTTCATGACACTGTTTAATTCGACTATGATTGGTTTTACAATTTCTTTGCTAGTAGTTACTCTGTACGCATCTCTTATATCACAATCATTGAGACTCACATCGACACTTTTCGCCAAGCAATGCATCAAACCACAGATATCTTCCTTTTTCTCTCTTTCCTTGCTTCCATGCAGGTAAATCGGCATGTTACGTATTTCTATTCCTGTTGATCTGGATTTCCGTTCCATGGACTCCAGTCTTTCTTCCAGCTTTGAAATCAGCTTTCTGTCCTCCGTCCTTTCTTTTTCCACTTTACTAAGCAGTTTAGTGAGTGAATCGTATTTGTCAGACATAAACTGTAGGCTGTCTCTTAGCTCGGTATTCTGTTGTTTCAATTCCGAAAAGTATTGATCAAGTTTGTTTGATATCATTGACATTTCATTCCTGATTTGCCGGTGGTCATCGTCGCTTCCGCGTCTACGCTTTTGCCGTGTGTTAACATTGCCTCCTCGTTCAGTATCAGAATCAAACGCCACCTTGATAATTGATTACGTACTTTAAATAACAAAGACTATATTTTTTATGAGTTATTTACAAATGTATATTCATTTACAAATTTCAGAGTTATAGGTCAACGGGTACTTCCCTATTAACTTTTAATTCCCTTGAGAGTGTCGAAATTTTTAAATTAGGAGTTTGATTATTTTACAGCTTCAAGGGACCGTTCCCGAGATAAAGGTTCTTAAAATACTCGAAATCTTTTTGTAAGGTTCTTAACAGACAGATAGACGGACAACAAAGTGATTATATAAGAGTTCAATTTTTATCCTTTTGAGGTACGGAACCCTAAAAACGAGCTAGTCTTATAGAAGTCGCACATATAATATGATGTGTGCAACTTGATTGACATCTCGCCTCGCTTCCCCAGGTTCTGGTTTATACTTCACGAAATCACTACCACAGATCACAATCAGAATACATCAAAAGCAGAATTGGTTTTATTATTTTGTGAAGTTGAACTAGTGGTGGAAACCATAAATTTTTACCAAAGCTAGCTAGCATATCGTTGCTAAACAATTTATGGTCGTTACGTTACGTTAGAAAGAAAATAACAGGTGTCAGAACCCTCGTGTATTGGCGGCCTGATTTAGCATCAGAAAAATGTGACCTGTCATAGCATCGCATTATGCAACCTGCACTTAACTGAACTATTCCGTCAACTTCGCACTTCTTTTGCTCTTGCATTAGCAGTTTAGTTTATATAAGTTTATGATGTGTGGAGGAACTATCACTTGCTTTCTCAGGTAATCAGGTAATCTTTAAGAATACAGAGTGTCACCACCCCTATTCATCCCGTGGGTGTCGTAAGAGGCGACTAAGGAAGCAAACTACGCAGGACAACAGCACTGCAGAGAGAAGGAAAACTTGAAACAAACCCTATACCAACCCGTCTGGCCAGCGTGGTATAGTAGGCCAAAACCTCCTTCCTAAAGGAGAGGCCTATGTCCAGCAGTGGACTAGTAAAGGCTGTTGATGATGATGATCTTGAGCCACTAGTATTGACTCGTTTACAAAATATCGAAGACATATTTTTTATACTGCCTCAACAATTGTTAGTAGTTAGTAGTATCCGTGGGCGAGCCATGCTTCGGCACGAATGGGTCGGCTCGACCGGAGTGATACCACGGCCTCACAGAAAATCGGTGTTAAGCAATTCTTTCGTTGCCTTTCACTGAATGAGTGAGGTTACCGGAGTCCAAATCCCACCTTCCGCTGACTCGAGTGTGAGGGACTCCAAGGGCAGCAACGCACTTGTGACTTTTGAGTAGCAGGTGTCCATGGGCGTCGGTAGTTGCTTACCATCAGGTGACCCGTCTGCTCGTTTGCCCCCTTATACCATAAAAAAAAAGTTTCCATCGCGCGGACAATCACTGTTGCTAAATTAAATAATCTATAATGTTCTAAAACATTGTTCGAATTCTAAAAGAATAATAAATTTTAAATAAATATTATTATAAATGGGACTTGTAAGACCAGAGATTAACCAAAGATTAAAATACTAAAGAGCGTCTTCTATGAAGTATATTCGACTAAGTTAGTAAGACAAATTTCTCCTTTATTGTACTTTTCAGTTATTTGGCGCAGATGTGGGCCCGCAATGTACCCCTTTACGAGTATACAAAATCTGGTTGCCGAAGCATGCTCTGCCATGCGTGTACCATGCAATTTACAAGGTGGCCATTAAATCTGATGTGAAAAAAAAGGTCAAGTTAAAATTAGTAAGTACTCCCTTATTAATACTTTAATTGTTCCCCTTATTATGATGAGTATGATGACCCAATCAAAGACGAAACAGCAAAAAATAATGTGCATTTAAAACATTTCAAAAAGTAACAAAACAAAAAACGATGATTTATATCACTGTTAAGGCCTTTAGGTGTAACGTCATTTATGGAAGTCCCCTTAGGCTACGAGATTAGGTATATATTCAATAAGGATACGCGATCTACTCAGGGGGTGAAGAACAGGATGCAGTGGCTCAACATGACAGAACTGGAGCGACAGAGAGCACACGCCAACCTCCGGAGCCCAGAGCTTGCGGTGTTCGCGCTGTTGGTCGCTGGTGAAGCTAAAGAATCTTCAGAAGCTCAGGTGATAGATGTGTACCTACCTAATTATAAAAATATTTGTTTTATCTATCTGTTGTAATGGTTGCTTATTATTTAATTCGCGATTTACGGAACAGTTGTCAAAACATAAGTGGTTGTGATGATGATGGTATGATACTCATCAAATTACCTAATGGCTCTTGTATTTTGTTGTTTTTAGTGGCATTTTTTGAATACTTTTATACTTATTTAATGTTATCTATATCTTATTAAAGGATATGGACTACAGCATGCTGATAGAAGTATGTGAAGAACAAGCATTATTAACGTTTGGCTCTGATGTCGGTGGTGGTGCGGTTTCCATGGCTACTCCGAATTCCCAGCTATTACTGGCTGCTGGATACTCTAAGGATGGTGAAAATATTGATAGAATTTTGTTATGGTATTAAACTGGTATTGGGTGTCCACGTTAACTTCCTCACTGGCTAAAAACAACGAAATAATACCTTACCACCGGTTTTTAGTGAGTCCGGAGGCCGGACGAGCAGAAGTCAGTTGCTAAAGAACAGTATCCAAACCTCTTCATTACTTACAAAAATACTTTCGAGTCTATAGCAATTCCTTAGCTTTTTATGGCAATGAGCGAGCAGACGGGTAACCCGATGGAAAGCGAAACAAATTTAATTTAATTTACTGTCTGTCTTTCTTGATGGAACTTTGTTGGCATAGGCTAGTGGTTATCAGGCACTGCTTAGTATGGACATAATACGGCAATATATATACATACTAAATACGAACTGTTATAGTCTATCAAAATAGGCATTTAACCGACTAAAACACTCGTCTTGCTCAGCGAGCAATAGAGTTTGAGATTAAACGCCGGGAAAAATGCCAGTCTGTCATCAAATTCTGGTTAAATTCCTATCTCAGGTATCCATCCACATTAAATTCCTATCTCAGGTATCAATAAATAATAGCACTTTATTATTTTTTGTTAATCGATAGATATGTTCAGATCTATAAAGATATCTTCAAATACAAGTATGCTTCAATAAAATCGCTTTTCTACAAGTCCCATCTTTACAGAACCAACGTATCTTCTCGCAGATCAACTTCGGCTGTACCGCGAGTTCGTGGTTTTGGTCTACCCGTGCACGTATATGAGCACAAACCCGTTTACGCAGTTCATGGTGGACATTGGTTGGCAGAAGACGCAATGTACCGCTCTCTTCAGGTAAAATTGCCAGAGAAGAAGTTGGCTAACTTATTTATGGCGTGCAGCGACCAGGCCATCAAGACTTGCATGTACAAAACAATATTGTTTTTCGATTCAGAGCGGCAGATGTAACAGGACGAGGTGGTCTTACGTTCCAGGAGCTCATGCTTTGGTCTGCAGCTCTAGAACCTAATACACAGCACAGTGGTTTACCAGCCGAAATAAGATGCAGATATATCTTCAGGTTTATTTTTTACTTTGTAATAACTTGACATATCTTACACATGACCATGTGATCCTAAATTAGGCCGAAGTCAGAACCTGTGCTACGATAACCAGACTGAATGACCAGATTAAAATAAATAACACCATGACACAAAATAAATGGTCGTACTCACATTATAATTTTTGGTACTGGGTGGTAATCGAACCCTTGATCTCTGGGTTAGCAGTCCAATAGGCCAGTGAATTTTTCTCATACAGTTGTCATAACAATAAATCATAATATATGGTGCAGATACTTCGATAGCAATCGTGATTCTAAACTGGAGTATGTGGAGTTCAAGGATCTTGTGGCTGCAGCTCGAACTGCTCGTCAGCTGCCTGTCGACGCTCTCAACGTTGCAAGAGACGCTGATGTCTGTCTAAGGTGATACTTGTCTAGTATACCTCTTTTCCAACGTCTTTTTTAGTTTCCTATTTGGAGTCCTACCATAAATCGCACAATTTAGTAGTTAAAAACATTTAATTATTTTATTGGTTTACCAACAATAGGGAATATGCATGTATTTTTTTTATTTTTTTAAAAGATTCTACTAGTTATTACATTACCAAAAATAAATATAACACATTCGAAATATAAACCGTTAAGCAAAAGAAAAATTATTGAAATCACTATCATTTTGGGGCAATTTGAACACGTCCATTTTGGCGCGCTTTTTTGTGACGTCAGATTACACTTTCAGACGAATTCGATGTCAACAACGGAGTGAAGTTCACAAAGTTTGTGAAAGCTAAAAAAGTGAGTGATAAAAATTAACTTTTTACCATGGAAAAGCCAATAAAAACTTATTATAAATATTGTGCCGTTCCTTTGTGCCCAAATAATATCAAAACTGCACCTGACAAAGTATTTTCAGTCATTGTGTTGAGTCTTTCTACACGGGAATTTAATAATTTAACACTGAAAACGTATTAGTTATTAACTTAAAATGAAACAAATAATCACCAGAAGTAATATTTAGTAATACACACAACTTGTTGACACTCTTGACAGTGTAGGTTGACGTCATGTTTTATTCAACCAATAACGTTGCGTTTTAGAAATTTGCGAGGGAATCTTAAAAAAGCCAATTTTTGATGATTAAATTTCACTATTAAATTATAATAAATTTAAAAAATAATTGTATGGGTATCTTTTTTCAGCAATAAAAATTACAAATACAAATATTTTGTCCATTTTGGTGTCACGTGCATATTCCCTATTGTTTACACAAGTATCATATAAAGTAAAAAATCACATAAAGAGGAAAATAGGAATAGTGTAACAATTTCTTAAAAGTTAGCTTCTAGGTTACATGCATAAAAAGACTTTAAGGTTTTTCTCTGTTTTATGAATGTGAGTTCCAAACCTGATAGGCTCACATTGTATCTGTTTCTTAGCGTCTATAAAAGGCACAAGTGTATGGCTTGATGGATTTTGGCGTTTGGGGTGTCCTTTGATTTGTCTTAATTGCCACACGAAAATTACAAATGTTAAAATCGGCGGTCGCCACATTTTCACACAGTTCTTTTTTTTCAACTTAATTAGTTTGTATATTCTTTTAATGACAGACAGTTAGGTCTTCAACCGAACATTCAATTACCACTGGAGGAATTCCTGCGTGGCGTCGGGGAACTTCGACTCAGAGGGACAAGTTCGCTTCTAAGATCTCCTAAAAGTATCTCTGGTTATCTTATGGATTTACAGTTAGTACCTTTATTATACTTTTTACTGTTTAACGGCTATCTACTTTTGGTATTACATACACTTACGCCTTTATCATTGGAGGTGTAAGCAGATGCACATTAAACGTCCACAGTTTGTCGTCTATTAATTATTTTAATCCTGTTCACGTATTAGGCGACAAGCATATTGCCGTAAATCTGGTAGTTAGGATATGCAAGGAGAAGTTAAGATGGGAAGGCAATGGCAATTGATATTAATTTAATAACCTCACCGCTTGCACACGTTAGGTACATGTTCGATGACGGTGTATGTTTGGTTTATTAGACGTAAATATTATGTGTATAAATATTGCTTTTAAAACTTTTTTTAAACTTACCAAGTTATAACTACCCACTCAGTTAATTTTCAGGAGTTTTTAACATCGACATAGAGTAAAATACCGTAGATGTTCTAATTTTATTCCATTTGTTTGGAGTGTTATAATCTATTATGTTTTATGTGACTATTGGTTTTCAGAGAAAGAGACAAAGAACTGAATTTAATACCGACCACTTCTAAATATGAAGGTAATTAAGAATCAAGAAAATTTATATTATCTACAAGTAACTACTTCGTACAAATCTTCACGAAACCACTGATCTAGTGTTAAGCAAATTTCTATTCTTTAATGAAATCCCTACTTTGCCCCCTCCCCCCCCATATTATTAAGATTAAAATAACATACACAATAATAAATACTTGTACAGTAGTGGGTTGTCACTATAATTAGTCCTGAACACTAAATAGGTTCTAACATCGGCTACGACTTTGTGCTCTGCGGTGCCTCTGCACAAATCTGGGGCCTTGTTATTTCATGAGCCTCTCAGGCGTCCTGAGAGATTCAGCCTCATAGTAGTATTCACTCGCAACGATATCGAGCCCTCGATGAGGTATCGGGCGCTCGTACTGGATCGTGATCCTAAAAGAAAAGACAACTCCCGCACTAGGAATAACCGTAACCGATGTTCCACAGGAGTCGGCCCAAGACTGATCCCTGTGGAACACCGCACGACGCCACTCGCCGACCTCAGCCATCGCAACCCGCATATCTGTAGAACTATAGTAGCTATCTATTCAAGTTGTAGCAATCCCTATAAACTATAAATTTAGGTTAATTTTTTATAAAGATTGATCAATTCATTCACAATTATTTTTTTTATAAAATCGAACCTTCTTAATGGCTTTATAAGTTCAAGCGTGTACGTTAAAAGCGATAAGAGAGCGAGCTTCAGTTAACAGGCCGACGAATGATACCTTCTCATTAGAAGCAACAGGGTTGACGTAAATGTTTGTTGGTGGCGGCAGACGCTTCGAGCCCGGGCTTGGCGCGCTCGGAGAGCGGGCGCGCCACCGCGAGCGCCACGCGGCGGCTCGTGCAGCCCGACTACCACGTCGCCACCTACACCGTGCGCATGCGCCGCAGGCCGCCCTTTGAGATGATTGAGCTCTCCCACTTTGACGGTACGTACATTACCTATTATTGTAAATATCTGCGATATGGTAATTTTTAAAGTGCTTGTATCCGAGAATTGTTTCGTTTTTGCAAATGTCCCGCCGACACAAAAGGTCTTTCATCTGATCAGGAGAAGGTAAGCTAATGCAAACGCTCATGAACGTATTTCCGAAGCTGAAACGTGTTAACCACTTAGATTTTAGCAACTACTTTTTAGCTTTAAGCGGGCATTTTGGAAAAAGCGGCAATTCGTAGTACATTAAGAAAACAGATATACAAAATAAAGACAATGGCAAAGTAAAAGATATAGGTTATGCGACTGGTGTAGGAACAACGTTGAGAGATACTTAGTTCAAAAACGATTGTGCTTTAGACCACACGACTGAAAACAAACTTCTTGGCTATGAAAGCAAGAGAGAAAGAAAATGTGTGCTCGCACCCCTCTCTCTTACCCTACAGTAATATACGAAACGTAACTCTCTCTTTCTATCTTCACTAACTTATATCTCCCTCTCAACTTCTGTTTGCCTCGACCGATGACACTTTTCGTACTCGTCACGCATTTACCAGCTTACTCCCCAAGTCAAGCGTGCGTAAAGAAGGTTTACTTCAAAAATGACAGTATTGCATATTTGTAACTAGAGCTAATAGCGGTTCCAAACCCAGCAAGCAATTGAATTTCAAATTTTCTTCATTCCTTGTTCTGTGTAACCGTAATTCGGTTCTGTTCGTAATTGTAAATTAATTCTAATGCTCACTTACGCTTACTTTTATTATTTCAATTAAGAACTTCTTCCATGACCATGACTTGGCGATAAAATTACGAAATTAATGTGATGTATTTGTAATACAGAGGATGCGGTGACCCCATCAACAATCCGCTTGTTGAGCGGCATAACGCAGTCACTCGATGTCCTCGGCCCGGGTTCGCTTCCAGTCGAGGCGTTGGCGGCGGTTCATTACTTCGCGACGGCTATTGAGAAAGCTAATGTAGATAATGTAACATAAATGTAGTACAAACGCTCCTAAAGCTTCATCATCATCATCATCAACAGCCTTTAACGGTCCACTGCTGGACATAGGCCTCTCCTTAAAAAGAAGGATTTGGCCTACTATACCACGCTGGCCAGACGGGTTGGTATAGGGTTTGTTTCAAGTTTTCCTTCTCTTTGCAGTGCCGTTGTCCTGCGCAGTTTGCTCCCTTAGTCTCTTTTCGACACCCATTGGATGAACAGGGATGGTGACATTCCGTATTCTTAATCCGTCACCACACGGACAACACCAGATTACAGTGAAATTAGTCTCGAGAAATTTTTGCATATGTAGTGGTGTGTATATTACTCAGATCTTAGAGCGCGTTTCCACTAAATCGTTCTGGCCTATACAAAAATGTTTCGATATCCTAACATTACTATTTAATTTTATTCTTATCCCTAGCAACACTCTGATTTTTGTTTTCAGTAAAAACAAGTTTTTATTTTAAAGAAAAAGGTTTTGACTTTATAAAAAAAAAGGTGTGTGTGCGATTCACACACGATAGAAGTGAAACTTCAAAGAGGAGAGACCGATATTTAATTTTTATTTTTTTTCCTTTCATCTAGGTTTTCATCTAGATTTTAAAACTCCGGGAGGTCTACGGGGGGGTCAAAATTTTTGTTATTTTTGGCCTAGGACGCACCGTTACCGAGATATTTCAATCTAAAGCAAAAAATCGTCACTTGATAGTGGAAAGTGGAAACACGCACAAAACCAGAATAAACCAGTTTACGCTGTCCGTACCATACACTACTACAAACGCAAAAATTTCTCCAAGCTAATTTACCTGTACAACACTCTTAAATGCTTTTAACTTCATCATCTTCGTAATGTAAAACGTTTAAAACTTCAACGTAAACCTTGCTTGAAGGTTATCCGGGCCTTACCTCTTCCATCGATTGTTATATCATTAAGTAATTTGCAATTATTTTAGTTATTTTTACAATACTTTGTTTTACATCCAGTACTCATAGTAGATTGCGTAAGTTGAAATCTCTTGAAAATACTTATTCGAACATAAACCATGGACGTATAAAAAAAGTCGGTCGCAACTCTCGCTAATACAAAACTGAGGCACCGTAAGCATCTCTCTGTGTGTGTGTGTGTGTGTGTGAATGAATTTTGGGGTTGCCAAGTTACCCACATTTATACCCTTAAAACACAGTCAATAAATAAAAATATTTTATTTGTTCGAAATTTTACTTTTTTGTGCTCTATTCCGACAAAAGTATGTTCAGATTCTAAGTTAAAAAATGCTATCATAGCCAAAAAGCTTTTCTAGAATTTTTATGAGAATATATTTATGTTGTCTTTTTGTGTTTGTGTTGTGTTACCATACAATTTATAATTATTTAAATCCAATCCTTTCCCCATACTCAATTTTCCTTAGAAAAGTAAAAGAATATGAAATAGTTAGTATACCTATTTAGTAGTAACTATGAAATAAATAACCTTAATAAATTGATTTTAATAACAAACCAAAAATTTCCTTTGTTTCGGGTAATTAGCACACATGAAAATTATCAACACTGGGCTCATAATTAATACTTTTGTTCTAGCGAATGTTGATTAATTTTAATGTATAATCTGGAAATAAGTGATTGAATTATTGATTTACCTATAAAACGTGATTCCTGGATATTTTTTCTTTTGCTCAATACGGTTACGTAACGCGTTTCGCTGTCTTGATGTTTGCGAGCGTAGTGGCCGACTAATGTGTGTAAGTGTGCGTACCGGATTGTACATACAGCAAGCTGGCCGACTACGAGTGACACAGTTTTTGTGACAGACACAGTGTACGACTTTTTCTATACGTCCATGACATAAAAAAATATTTTTTGCAATGATAGACTGCAATTCCTAATATTCATTTATCATTTTCTAAAAGCGCAACTCGCAAGAGATTGGACAAAACAGCAGTATGATAATGGCTAAGCCAGCGTGGGCATGGGCGAATCCCAGCGAAGAAGCTGCACTAGGAGCCTTGCTGCTGCGGCTAGCTGAAGCGGTACGCCCCATATGCGCTGCGGAACCGAGACTTCTGCGTCTCAACTCTCCATGTTACGTCGTTGGTAAAAGAAGTCACTTGCTACAACCATTACTTCTACTAAATAATAATGTTCTGGGGCATATTACACGTGTTATAGTGCCATCTATACGTGTGCGTTGCCCCAGCGGAAAAAGTTCTAATTTCATTATTTGATTTTAACAGATATTTAGTGTATGACGTCGTGTAATTGTGTATGGTAAGTAAAAATTTGTGCGTCCAACCATTGGGGAGTTATTCAGGAAAAACATTTTTAATCTTATGGACGTGGAAGAAAAAAAATGGTATCAAAAATTTGTGTATGACGTGAGGTAATTGTGTGTGTTTAAATGAAATTTGTGCGTAAATAAACTGCGAAGATATTCAGGTTTCCGCTGCGACAACGTTTGGTCATTTGCTAGATTTCATATAAAACGCTTTTCTAGAGTGCTGTAGAGTTTATCATACGTTGTTCTGAATTTGGTTAGAATTTTGAGAATCTAGAAACAGTTTTTCGTGAATAACTCCGCAATGGTTGGATGCACAAATTTTACTTACCATACACAATAACACGACGTCATACACTAAATATCTGTTAAACTTAAACAATAAAAATTGGAAACAAAACAAACAACAACAACAAAAACAACAAAAAAAACTTTTTCCGCTGGGGCAACGCACACCCTATACCCAAACAAAGCACACTGTACTCTGAAGTTTATAACAGGTTCTTTGAATTCATCAAAACATTACTAAAGCAGGATTTAATAATTATAATTTTCAGAAAAACAACATTGTGTATAATATCCCTTTTCGTTTTCTCTTCGTATCTTTATTGAAGTTACCTACTAATATTTGACGGGCCTGTTGATATTGTAGTTAGTGACCCTGAGTGCTAAGCTCTAGGTGGTGGGTTCGATTCTCACATTTGTTCTGTGTCTGGGTGTAATTTATCAATAATATGTATGTATTTAGAAATACATGTTTTAATTTTTAAAGATGACTCCCGCATTAGGAATATAATATCCTGTGTCGCGGGGAACTTTACAAATGTACATGAAACGGATACAAAGTACACCCAGACTCAGAACAACAATTTGTAGATTGTGACAAAGTGTTGTCCCGTGCGAACCCACAACACTCAGCGCAGTAGTAAGCGGCTTGGCGATCGCTTAAACCACTACGCCATCCGTGCAGTCATTTATCAGCAGTCTGGTTATCATAGCACGGGCTCTGCCTAGATAGGTTTAGACTGTGTGTGAGATGTATGAAGTTAAAATTATAATAAACAAATCTGCTCGTCTGCCCCCTCTAACATACAAAAAAAACTTATTCATGACATAGGAATTAATGTTAAATTAAGATTTTATAATTTAAACATAAAGATGACAATCTTATGTTTAAATTATAAAATCTTATTCTCTTTTAAGCGTATAATAGTAGGGTTACCATATATTTTCCATTTATAATCTTCGTATATTACAACAAATTAACGGGAAGACAATTAATACATAAATACCTCTCTGTCATAAAAAAGCAATGTAATGCAATGCAATGCAAAAGCAAACAGAATTCCTTTTAATTAATATTTGTAGGTGATCTACACGGCAACTTAGGAGCTCTCCTATCAATGGAATCAGCTCTCTGGTCAGGAGGGGCGGTGGTGTCTGCTGCGCGGCTCCTTTTCCTGGGGGACTTCGTAGACCGGGGGGCCCATGGAGCTGAGCTGATGGCGTACTTACTCGCCGCTAAGCTTCAGCGGCCGGCTGCTGTACTTCTCCTTAGAGGGAATCACGAGACCAGGGATATACAGAAGATGTTTACGTTTTATAAGTTAGCAGATAATCATGCTTAATTTATTCGCATATTTATATGTGGGTATTATTTACACTAACCAGAAGATTTTCAGATTAAACTATAAAGAAATGCATTCTGAAAAGAGAACCTATTAAATGCTAATCATCATCAACTGCCTTTACTAGTCCACTGCTGGTCATAGGCCTCTCCTTAGAAAGGAGGTTTTAGCCTACCATACCACGGTGGCCAGATGGGTTGGTATAGGGCTTGTGTCAAGTTTTCCTTCTCTCTGCAATGCTGTTTTTAAATGCTAATAGCATTTTAATAATATGTTTTTGATCATATTACTTATTTTTTGTAATTTTGTGAATGGAAAATTTAACAGTTTACAGGAGTCTCTGCAAGGCAGGCCCTCCTTAGATGATTTGTATTCGGTAACCTCTGTCTAGTATTTTTAATGTACCATATTAGTGTGACCTCATATGACTGATATAAGCTATCCAAAAGGTATGGAAACAATGAGGGTTTTCTGAAATGTTCCACGTGAGATGGCAGCACTGTAGCGTCAGGTCCAACCACCTGTCAAAACACATACACGATTTGTATTTTTCGATAATTTTTTTGGTTTATTCATTCTTAAAAACGTTACAAAAGGAATATTGTTTTCTAAAATGCCACGGTGTTGTGCAGTGCCTATGTGTGCAAATAAAACTTTTGCGCCTCTCTTTTTGAGCTCAATCTTCAGTTCGGCAACCTTTCTCTGGCCGTAATCTATAATGAACTCAATAACACTTCCAAATTCATAGAATTTCACTAAAAAAATATACGTTCGGTAAGAATCTGTGCTATCTGACAGCTGTTTGGACCTGACGCATGCGAAGCGCCGTCTGGTGGCAGAAAAAATATCGAAAACCCTCATTGGTCCAGGAACTATAACTTTAAATTCCTTGGTTACCTTAACTTAGCAAGTAATTAAGTTATATCTTCTGCAGTGAATGTGTCTCAAAATATGGCGACGCGGAAGGTGTGAAGATATGGAATGCTATAAACAATGTTTTCGACGCGTTACCCTTGGCTGCAGTTGTTGATGAAAAGGTATTATCCTATATCTTTGGTTATCATATAGCACTACGTATCTATTTAATAAGATAAAACTTAGTCAATTAGAAAGAAAGCATAGTAAATAATATGAATACTGCTAAATGACATCAGGTGAATGTCGCTCAATTGAAGGAAATGGTGAAAGCCAATCCGAGTCAAACTACCCAGGAATTAGCGCCATGGTTTCACGTTACCCTACCTAGAATATTGACTCATTTGCATCAAATCAATAAGATAAAAAAATCTAAAATCTAATAATCTATCTGCAAAAAGCATATATATTACGTGTCCAGGTATTCTGTTGTCACGTAGGTAAACCGCCACACTGGGTGTGTCCCTTGATAATTTACAAGGTGCCTGTACCACTACCGAAGCCAGCCAAAGAAAGTTCAAATAATACAAGCTGTGATTAAATAATTATAACTTAGACTCCTCACACACGGTCGCCAAAGCCAAGGGTATTTTTTTAAACAGACACCATTTTTATATATTTAATCATTTTGACCAACTTTATGTGTGATGATGTTTTTTTTATCTCCCTCCAACATAAAGGGATACTGTCGGACCTACTATACATATATACTATATTACTATACTTTTTTAGTTGGTTTTCGTTAGAAATCATTTGCGTGAATTGCGTGTCCAGGTGTTCTGTTGTCACGGAGGTATACCGCCACCCTGGGTGTGTCCCTTGATATCGGCAATTGACAAGGTGCCCGTACCACTTCCGAAGCCAGCCGAACAGAGTTCAATAGCGTGGGAGCTTTTGTGGAATGATCCTATCAAGTTAGTGTGCAATTGACAAAGAATCCTTATCGTTTATTATACCTAACTGCTATATACCAGCAAACCGAACAAAGATACTTCGATAAAGCAAAGATAATTCGACCTAAGATTTATAAGCTTAAATTTAAAAATGTGATGATGATGTCAACCCTAAACATGTCTATGGAATCAAAGAATTGTTTATATTGTAATTATGTGCATACTTACTGACACATTTCTTTTTATGTTAGGCATATATTTTTCTTTGTTGTATCCTTTGTATCCTCGCGTGGCACGTGCCTACTTTACCTTAGGGATAATCTGCCACTGAACGCATACAGTAAAGAATCCTCAGACACTTACCTTACCATAAACAACTTAAGAGGTACCACAAAAAAACTTAAACATTTTGGAATAGACGTTCTGTCAGTTCGCAGGCAAGTCCACTACATGACGTTTCTTTACAAGGTATACAATGTATTAAGGAACGAGTTTGATTGTCCATCACTTTTAAACTCATTTAGCTTGTGTGTCCCACGTCGAGTAACCAGGCGAGCGCTCGGAAATGCCTGGTTGCTGCATCAGCCGTTTGTCAGAACCCATCTGAAGCAATTTTCAACCACATGCCGCTTGTCCAAAACCTACAACACCATTTCTGGAGAAGTGGATGTGTTTGCCGACAAACTACACACTTCTTTTTTTTTCATGTCAGAGGGGGCAGACGAGCAGACGGGTCACCTGATGGAAAGTGACCATCGCCGCCCATAAACGTCTGCAACTAAGGAGTCACAAACGCGTTGCCGGCCTTTTAGGAAGGAGTACGCTCTTTTCTTGATGGTTTGAAGGTCGTAACGGTCCGGAAATACCGCAGACGATAGCCCGTTCCACAGATTGGTTACACACTTACAAGAAAGCTTTTTGAAATTGTTAAACCTTAGCCTTTAATAGATACAAAATACTTAGTATTTACCTAATTTTGTTTTTTAATTTTATTACTTACCTTTTGCTAATTTTACATATTTTTGTTGATTACTTTTTATTTTCATTGATGTTTTTTTGGTGCATATTGTGACTCTTTAAAACGCTGTGCATTTAACCTATTTTTTTAGTAAAAATAACTTTTAAATAATAACAGCTGGTTGTCTTTACTAAATAAATAGTTTATTGGTAACCAATATATAACGTTTTTATATAAAAATATCTTGCGTAAAATCAGATTAATAAAATATTTCAAAATGTTATCAAGGCCGAACAAAATGACAGCGACCCTTCAACTAGAGTTAGCCGCTAACGAGGGCTTCGCAGCGAACTCCAAGCGAGGCACTGGACACGTATTCAATCAGGCGGCGCTTGACCGATTCCTGCTCTCCAATGGACTGTCACACGTGCTGCGAGCGCATGAACTGCATCAGAATGGCTTTATGGTTATTATATTTGTTACCCGATTTTTGGACTGCTTTAAATATGGGTTTTTATTTCTTAAGTGTTTTAAGGATTTTTTTTATAACCGGTGCTATTCTTTTTTTTTTTAAAGACTACACCTTTAGACTTTAGACTCACCAGCATTAGGAATATACCCTGTGTCGCGGGGACTTTACAAACATAGATGAAACGGACACAAAGGACACCCGGTCTCAGAACAACAATTTGTGGATCACACAATGTGTTGTCCCATGTAGGGATCGGACCCACAAGAGTCAGCGTAGCAGGAAGCGGCGTGGCGACCGCTTAAACAACTATGACAACCATGCAATCGACGATAATGAAACACACCTCCTCTGCCCCTGATTTTGGGGAGAGGGAGCGGCGGGGGGGGGGGGGGGGGGGTGATTTGCCTGCTCGTTAGCCCCCTATCATATAAAAAAAATAGTGGCACTGCGGGAGTGTCGACTGAAGTGAAAACTTATATACAGAGGTGTCAGTAACGGTAACAATGTCGCGTGTCCAATGTTTTTTTCTTATCTCAAAAACTGCCTAACGCGCCTAAAGAAGTTTTCACTTAAACAGACGTGTCGGTAACGGTAACAGTGTCTCGAGATCAATGGGTTTTCCCTATCCCAAAAACATCATTCATTATTTTTTTTGCTTTTCAAAAGTAAAGGTTTTACTTAAAAAACCTTATCTATTACTATAAAAAAATTATTGTATCTACCTCTAGTTTGTATAGTTAATTAAATAATTCAATAGTGTCAGCTCCGAGGTCGGCTCATCACGGTGTTCTCGTCGTACCACTACTGCGGCGGCTCCAACGATTCCGGCGTCGCTCTCCTTGAGGGGGGGAAGCTGAGGCTGCTGAGAGTTACCATCGATTGATTGTTTCATGTGTTTAGTGTTCAGGGAGTTGATAAATACCATTTATAATGACTCATCAGTCATACGCACTTAGAATTTCAGGAGTATTGAGCGGTCACTGAGGTGTATAACAATATTTGGAAATGTTCATACGAAATTATGAGTACAGAGTCCTTTTCGCGTTCAGAATAGTCTTGATTTGTTAAAAGACAACTTTGAATAAAAACGAGTATCTATTTACTGATTATACCTAAATAAATATTTATCTAAAAAATACCTACTGCTTAAAATATTTTCGCAAAAAACATTAAACGTACGTGAATTAATAAACAGATTCACTAACCACCTAGTTTGAGATGGAATAATTGTAACTATTCTGTTTCAGAGAGAAAAATAAACGATTATTATTATTAATATTTATCAACTCTCCTGAATCAACTAGAAGGTAAATTATCGCCGTAAATTGTAACTAAGCATTATCTTTGATATACAATTCAATAAAATATACGAACGAATTCAATTTCTTTTATTTATTACTCCATCACTTAGAAAACTTGAGGTAACTGTTTGCAGTTCCTAGAACACATCTAAATTACAATCATACTGATTAAGTTATCGACTTATTTATAACTTTATAATACAGAGAAATACCTTATCTAGGACTAACCGCCCATGACAAAAAGACAGATAATAAATATGTAAGTTATAGATACGTGGCCATCTTTTGTTTAACCGCCATTGAATAATTGAATAAATTTTTATAACGACTTTCGTACTTATTAAAGATATATAGTTTTATTATGGTCCGAGTAGTCTTGGACCCGAGTGATGCCCCTTTTTAAGAGCAAAGCGAAAACATTAAAATAGTTGTGTAAACAAGTCCTCGTGAAATGAAGTTTTCAAATTTCTTATTTATTTTAAATTGTTAAACTAAATATTCTCGTTAAATACTTTGGCAATACTAAGATATGACGTCATAATTGTATGTTAAATTTTAACTGAACCGGTCAATTATAAAGTAGAATACGAGTATCTTAACGCTCTACGCTATTCACGTGGTATACATAGTAGTACATAGTTTTTGTATCACTTTGTATAATATGGACTTACATTGCAAGTCTAAAATATCTATTTATCCCATACGTAATGGGTTTATTTATTTATTTATTTATATGTATGTTTATATCTCTATAATACTTATGTTTCTGAAAATTGGTCAGACACACATCAGGAAACTCATTATTGACACGTTAATAAACATTATATCAAGTTATGTAAACTATTCAAATGATCTTACATAAATATCGAACCTTTTTGGTTTAATTAATATACCTACCATAGACAAAATTTAATTACACTTACTAAAATATATCTACAATCAAACACACATAAATTGTATATAAATAAACGCAAAACGATTTTTAACATTTGTTCTGAATAAATCTGTCTTTTTATCATGTTCCTCTTTTAAATTATATTTGTGAAACCATAAAGTAGAGTTGCTAAATTAACTCTACGGTGAGTTACTTTAAGTGTAAGAATAACAATTACTTTTTAATTTTTGTCTGTGCATACATATTATCACCAACTACACTGCACACGCCGTTTCCTACTACGCTGAGTGTTGTGGGTCCGATCCCCACATGAAAGGGACGACACTTTGTGTGTGATCTACAAATTGTTGTTCTGAGTCTTTGTGTCCGTTTCATGTATGTTTGTAAAGTCCCCCGCGACACAGGAGATATTCCTAATGCGGGAGTTGTCTTTTAAAATAAAGGAAAAAAAAAATACAACAGACTTTCTCCAAATGACAATTATTCTCTTCTAAAGGCAATTAAGGCAACTATAAAATTAGTACATTATAGAGTTCCGAGGATTTATTAAAGTATGGAAGAGTTTTAACAAGATTTATTTTGAATTTAAGCCAATTTGTACAAAAACCGGAATTTCGGTTAAGGTATTATGCGACACAATTTCCAATGTGACAATTTTACTTGTACAGCCTAATTTATGTATGTGTTGCGAATTTTTTAGCCTCCTAGTCAAATTGTAAAGCAATTTTTTTTATTATTAAAGAAAAAATACACAAATTACATACATTTAATCTTTTTAATAAGACAATCTTAACTTATTCAAGTACTTAGATTTTTTTTATATTCACTCAGTTAAGGGCGCAGATAGCTTTCATTTCAGGGTGGGGCAAAAACCAGGAAAGTATAATATTTAGCAAAATGCCAGCTTTATTTATTTATGACTTAACGTTTTTCAGTCAGTACCAAAGATTAGTCCTTAGTAGGTACTTACTTAAAGTATTTTACAATTATTTCTTATTTCGATAAAGCATTTTTCGGTTACTGACCAGGGTATATACCCCACCGTCCCTACGCCCGTGGACTCACGTACACAATGTTCGGACATAAATTACGAGTATTCTCGACAACCCTACTATTGGTCTACATTTAAATCAAATTCAAGATACATTTATGACAAAAGCCACTATGTTTCCCGCCATTTATTCTTTATAGTTCCTCCTAGCCGAGAATTTAGAACCTGCTATAATTAATTTACAAAACAATCACTCATTTTATACGAAAACATGAAACGTATCTTTCGCAAATGAACGAGGAAGTACATACTTGGTAAATTAAAATAAAAACTTAAAGCTTTAAGTGCAATATATTCAAAGCAACTGTCACTAAAAACTATCATAAAGGGAGTCTACTTTATATATTTCATTTAATATCTCTGTTTCTTAACAAATGGAAAGAGAAACTGGAAGAAGACTGATCATAGTAATTAATATTTACACATTCTTAACGATTTCTTAAAGGCTGTCAGTTATTGCTTAAATATTAAACCGTAAACGCACTTTCAAACATAAATATGTTGTAAGAGTAATACAATTTGTTCATCTTTCATACATTTTAATCATTTTAATATATCTGGGAGTTTCTATGCTAATATTGACTTACATTGGAGAAGACATTATTTTAATTTCAATTGTTAACAGGTCTATCCTACTAAGAGAATGCTTGTCAGAACTGGTATGCGAGAGCTGAGGACATGTTCCACACTACTAGCTCTGTGGTTGTTCCAAATGCCATCTTATTGCTATAATTTAAAGTTTCTTTTAACAAATACCGAATGTTTAGTTTCTTCTTGGTATCTTGTGTAATATCTGTTAGTAACCAATGGGCTTAGTGGCAACGGATTGTCCAGATATCTGACATGCCACATTACTGCACATATTTTCTAAGGCATTACTTTTGGCCAGCTGACAACAATCAGGTTATCTTGAAAAGGAAAACTGTGTACTACTGCAAAGTTAAAGTGTTGCTTTTATATGGTGATTATTTGCCACCTTACTATATTGACCTAAGCTTTGATTACCGGATCCCTTGTGTAAAACTTTTTTAGTGTCTTATGCACTGAAGCTTAGAAGGTAAAAAATTAAAGTGAGTGTTTACATTGTAACATTATTTTATGATGGAAGACTGCTTAATTGTTGTATTTAATATTTGATAGTGAGTTACGGTTTTATAATTTTCCACACTCTACAATATTACAATTTAGGGGCAATTTCAACGGCCAACCGTTCTTTGTACAAACTTATATTCAATTTTGTTTTAAACGCCATCTATCGGCCATTCACATATATTAACGTAGGTAGCATAACAAAAAATCTTACTCACACATACACACTTATATATAAACAATCATTTCAGACTTAAAAACTGACATTTTGTCCATGTTTTAAACTTCTACAATAATTTTAGTAATATATTTGACTTGGCGCAGGAAGGTAAGGAGACCCGACCCCAAATGATAGGATAAGGAGATGATAAAGAGCCGAGCATTCAGATCCGGGGGTACGGGGTCAAGACGGGTGCAGCGCTTAAAACCGACGCCGAAGGTTTGCAACCGCGAACTTGCATACACCTATGAGTAAAACCATACTACGATTATAAGCATAGATTTTATTTGAATAGCTACCAGTATGTCTTAAACCTTTTTTGTTAATCCTGGCTTTCTAATAAGGCGGTTAGAGTTTATATAATCTTATCTTCGATCTTTGTGCAATTTGTGATTATTTAATTGGGATTTTTTACTCTTTTTTTGTCTTTCCATCGTTGTGTTTGTTGAATCAACGCACAAACGTAATCACTAATTTTATGACAAAACACATTCTTTTGACCTAGTTTTCCTGTTAAATTATTTTGTTTGCAAAATATAAAAATGTCGATCTATCTCTAAATCTGTTATATCCAAAATTATTTAGAAAATATGCTTTTATTAAATTTATAGGTACTGAACACTGGGAAATCTACATCAGTGGACACAGTGACACCGATCGCTGTGATTTGATCGAAAAGTTGGGTAATCAAATAATTATCGTACATATATAACATAGATACATAGTTATTTGATTAGGACT
This sequence comes from Arctia plantaginis, assembly GCA_902825455.1. Taxonomy (NCBI): domain Eukaryota; kingdom Metazoa; phylum Arthropoda; class Insecta; order Lepidoptera; family Erebidae; genus Arctia; species Arctia plantaginis. The sequence goes on from CADEBD010000288.1 coordinate 1,240,769, forward strand.
CGAAAAATGGCCGAAGTGAACCCATGCTAAAACCAGTTTTGTTATCAGACAGAGCCTACAGCTGCAGTAGGTTGAAGAAATGCATCGACATTACGAAATGAAAATAGAAGGAACTGATATAATGAATGCCATCTGATGCTATCATACATGTAACATTTTGGACCTACTAGATGGCGTTGTACTAATATAAAACTTCAATAAAATTACTTCCAGATTTTGAGTTGCTCCAGATGCTCAATTGAGTTTTACTTTTATTACACTAATTTTAACTAATTTGCAGGTAATTACACTATAATAATAACAAAAATACAATAGATTTAATTTATGTTATTATTTTCCATCAAATACCATAACGAATATATTATTATGGTGGGTAGTTTGGTTTTTAATGACTTGCTGGTTTATGCGTTCGCCATCATCATTTTTGTTTTTATGATAGAAGTTTTTGTTTCTTAAGTGTAGTTAAACTAATTTACTAAAATTACTATTAAAGCACAATTAATGGCTTTGTATAATCATGGCCAAAACTTATCCGAAAATGCGAGAGATACTGCTGTAAACGTGAGTAAGAAAAACTACTAACGCCATCTAGTATATTTTTTATTAAATTGGTTTCAAATGTTCACGGGATTTATAGGCTTGCATGCAGTTCTGAACGTGATTGCGCATAATGATCAAAGGTCGTCCTTATGAATGTTACCGCAATTAAATCTGGTTTTATACATCTTAGAAGTCACGTAAGTTAAAACAATTTATATATCTCATCGGGCTATGTGTTTGTGTTTAATGATGTGCCGGATAGTTCCATTGAAGTCGCGCCAATGTTACCTTTACCGTTAGCGACACCTCTGTTGTAGTGAAAACTTCTTTAGGCGCTTGAGCATTTTTCGAGATGGAAAAAACAATTTAACTCGCGAAACTGTTTCCGTTACCGACACCTCTGTATATAAGTTTTCACTTCTGTCGGCAGTCTCGGAGTGCCACTGTTTTTTTTTTATGGTCTAGGGGCCAACCCAGACTGGGCTGCGGGAGGTTCTTGGTCGTTGGTAACTTCACTCACTCAGTGAAACGCAATGCAAGAACACCGGTTTTCTGTGAGGCCGTGGTCCTCCACTCCGGTCGAGCCGGCCTATGTACCGAAACATGGCTCTCCCACGGCACTGGCTTTGCCCAAATAATATTAAATGTTTGGACTTGCATTGCGCCTGATTATTAACCACGTATCACAAATATTTGAGGACTGATCTCGTTATAAAGATAGTTAAATGGTACCTTAAACTGTGGATAGCATTAGTAAAACAACTTTGAATATTTAATTTTATCAAAATACTATGGATACCTAAGAGATACAGATCTTTTGACTTTTGTTTGTTTGTTTGCCCTTTCTTCTCATAAGGCTCAACTCCTTGGAAACGGGTGTTTGTAGATCGGCACAGGCTAGATATAAAGAAATAGATTTTCGATATTATTATATTGTATTTATTTTGCTAAATATTTGATAAACCAGAGATTGTTGCTATTGTGTCTGTTAATTTATGACTTTAAGAGTCTACATAAAAAAAAAATTAAACAATTTTATGAAATAAAGATGAGTTATGAGTTTGAGTTTTTTCGCTATCTGATATCCGTGGATGTGCTGCACATCACTGCTTCTATTTTATTTCTACCCTCGAACTGCTTATCTAGGAAAGGAATATACATTTTAAATATAAACGCATGTTGAACAATAAGTTTTAAAGATTTTTTGTACAATTCTGATATTGATTTTAATTATCACCAAGCAACCTTCATTACTTCAGTAGTTTTAAACATGGACAGAACTGAATGTCCGTCTTCGGGATCACGTTACAATGTTCAGTCATAAACTAAGATTAATAAAGTACAATTTATTTTATTATATCAAATATCTGAGTTCAGTGTTACCAGTATTTAAGGACGTATTTACAGCTCAATTTCAAAACTAGTGTTGTCAGCAGAATTGAGTAATTACTTTCTAAACTATGTTGTTAATTAATTAATTAAAAATTAATCTTAATTTAATTAGATATTTTTGTTTTTTAAGGTATAGGGAAGCAAACGAGCAACGCCCAGAATCAGAGGGACAGGACGAGAGGGAGGAGGAAGTTTATGCAGTTTTAAACTCTCACACTCACTGAAAAGCAACGAAATAATTCCTTAACACCCAGAGGTGTAGCTTATTATAAGCAGGCACTAGTGTAAAAAAAAAATGGGGCTCTAGAAAGGGTCTGGTCTCCCTCTAAGGTTGGGAGCCCAGTGCACAGCACCGCCTAGCCCTATGGTAGCTAAGCCACTGTTAACACCGGTTTTCTGTGAGGCCGGTTTAGCCGGTCTATTTGTTTTGAAGTATGGCTTTTCCAAGGAACGATTAAATGTTGACTATACTTGTAAAGATAGTTCTTGACTGAAATAGTACTCTAGCTCCATTTTTTCCCAAGTTTTATCCATTTCCTTATTCCATAATTTACATTTTCTAAAGATGTTTACATTTTTATGGAATTTCAGGGAGGCGGGTCACAGGTCATAAGGGACGCTAGCCAAAACTCTTTGCAGTGTTATAATTTGCAATGAAATTTAGTTGGGTAAGGAGATGGTTATTGAGTGAGGTATAGCATCCCAGCTTTGTAATACAATATATATGTATATTATTTATAAAAACAAATTTATTTTTTATAAATTATAATGTTTCCTTATAATACTACACATATTTTTATTGACCGGTGCTATGTTGCATTTAATTTTCTTGAATTGATAGAAGCATATGGTTTAATTGAGTGTAAAAGTGCTGTGTCAGTTTCTGTGTTTATTTTAACAAAAAAAATTATATTTTTAAATTTTGAGTCACGTCAAATCTGCATAATGAATTCGGTGTAATCATTTCTTTTAGTTAGACAAATGAATATACTCACTTAGGGTTCAGTATGAGATAAACATCACGAGTGTTCAAAGTTTGATCTGGAAGTACGTCCTTAAATCGAATGTCTCAAGTATTACTCGGAGAGAGTCACTGTCACACACACTGTACACACACACACACTCGCACTAGAGCAGCAGGCGCGCGCGCAGCACCTCGAGCGCGGCCTTGCGGCGCAGGTAGGGCATGTGCGCCTGAGAGAACGAGTAGGCCGCGCCGCGCGACGAGAACTCCGCGAACGTGCACGCGAACATGCCGCAGTCGCTGCCGTTCATCTGCTGCGGGATGTCCTGCAACGATACCGACATAGCTCACTGCAGTGATTCTTCGATTCTACTGTTCACACTATGATTACATAGAACGATAGAACGCAGCTGCATACACAGCTCGGGAACCCTCTCCTAACACAAATTTTCAGCTTTGCTGAGAAAGTTACCCGTGATCTTTGAAATATTCTCTTTAACACAGATAATTAAATAATTATAAAAAAAATCAGTCATAGGAAAGTAAAACAATGTTGTGGTATATTTAATAGTGCCATTGTGAATTGAATGTGACCTGTGAATTGCAAAAGAGGGGCCATGAGTTTGTTTGCCCCCTTTCTTCTCATAAGGCTCAACCCCTTTGTAACGGGCGGTTGTAGATCGGCACAGGCATATCATAGATTTTGTATGGGTTTGATTTTTGTTAAATTTATTTGCTTCCTATTTGACAAAACAGAGATTGTTGCTTTTGTGTGTGATGATTTCAAACAATTTTGGAAATTTTATGAAATAAAGAAAGTTTGAGTTTGAAAAACGATTTATATTAATAATAATAAGTTCAGACATGATGACTAGCAGATAATTAACAACTGATATTTTGAAACAGTATTTAACAAATTATCATATTGTCTGTTGAATGTTCAGAAATACTTTTTACTACTACATATATTTCTAAAACATGTTATACATTTGAGGTGTGTGTGTGTGCTTGTCTCTGAAGTCGTAACTCCCGAACTGATGAACCGATTTTAATTTTTTTGTTTGAAAGGTGAATTAGTCGGGAGTGTTCTTAGGTATGTTTGATGAAAAGATGTCCAAGATGGCCGCCGCCACAAAATGGCAGATTATACATTTTTTCACAACTTCCTATTAAGGGTATCAAATGAAAGAGCTTAACTAGTAGAATACTATACACTATGACAAATTTCAAATCCAAGATGTGAGTCGGGATTTTTTAAATTTAATTTGTGTACCAATCAAAAAAAACAATTTTTGAGAAGGTGTATTATGATTTAACAGCGCATGTTTTTTTACGCTCTGTCGGCGTGAACCGCTTATTGGGTTTTAGTACCATTTTTATTAATTCATGTTAAAAATAAAGTGGTTCCACAAAATAAATCAAATTGTAATATTATTTATAAAAATAACAAAAATAATAAACATTGGACGGGCCTGTTGGTCAATTGGTTAGTGACCCTGACTGCTAAACCGGAGGTCGTGGGTTCGATTCCCACCCAGGACAAATATTGTGTGATGAGCATGGTCATTTGTTCTGTGTCTGGGTGTAATTTATCTATAATATGTATGTATTTAAAAATATATAAGTATGTTTATCAGCAGTCTGGTTACCATAGTACAGGCTCTGCCTAGTTTGGGATCAGATGGTCGTGTGTGAGATGTGTGATATATATATATATATATATATATTTATATTAATGCTATAATGATCCGACATATTTTTCTTTAATTTTAACACATTATTCCACTTACTTTTAGACACTCAGCTTTCCACCCGCTATCATCAAAGGGTGCCCCCTTCTTATCCTGGTGTTCATCCCTTAAATACTGCATGAGAGCATCAAGGCAAGCTTGGTTGCGTCCCCCCATGCTGTCCAGGTACGACACTTTCTTCGCTCGGAAATCAATGATACTGAGGCACCAATGGACGCCTAAGTGAACTGGAATTATGATAAGGTCGTGCGCGAATATGTCCACCTGTAAGTTAGAAATTCCATGTTAAGGTCTTGACTGATTGGAACATATCTAAAAATATTATGGAAAATAATGGTTGAGTCAGACAGTCGGCGGGGTGTTATGAGCAGGTTGTTGTTTATTCATATATTATAGAAAATGTCACACAAAAGCATAGAGCCCTCGCGTTCGGCGATAGTACTTTTTAACCACTCACGCTATGTCGCCGTTTCGCCCCGTTCGCTGTCTGACCCAATCTTTAATTTCTTTTAGAAATGGTCAGTGTTATCTTTGCTCTAAACAAATAATATGATTCCAAATTTATTATTTATTAATATCCTCTTTATGTGTACATATAAAACGATTGTTTTTTTATTATAATCTTTCTAGTTTGTACACAAGTTTCCATACCATGCTTGGTTGCGTCCCCCATGTGAAATATGTGGCAACTGCTAAATAAGCGCAAAACCTGATGGTAAGACGTCACTGTTGACTGATTCACACCAACAATTGCACAAAACAACTTATTTTAAAAACATCATATTGGTAGAAGAGAGACTCCACACTTTGATAGTGCACCGACAATTTATTAGCCTTCAAAATACGAAACAGGACGTGGATCCAGGGATGGATCCACTGAACGACCTCCGTCCTCCATAAGGCCTGAGGTTGACAGGTGAGGCCATCTGTCACCTTAGCAGAAGGAGATCGGGTTGGCGACGCGACGCGCTGTAGAGCGCGTGCGCCCTTTAGGGAGAAGAATGGGAACACCGTGGTTACCGTGTAGCAACCACGGTGTTCCCGTTCAGTAGAACGTAGTGACTTTGTACCCGCACGTGTGTACGAGGGGGTCACCTACAAGTCGTAGATGGCCCGGGATCCGTCGGAGTACCAGTGGCACAAACATATGTACAACAGTGGGCACAAAATATTTTTTTAATTGTTTTTATGACCCTTAGAAAGCAGTTAAAATACTTATTATAAGACTCAGCGTTACACATGACATTAATATATAATTATATTGTTGTAATCACCTTCCTGGTCCACCGTCTGAGTCCAGCTTGTCCACTCTGCATCAACTTGGGGTAAAAGAAAGTATTGGTGGCGTAAACTTTTGGCAGATCCTTACGTTCTTCACTCCTCTGCATCAGCAGGTTCATGTAGAAGTTTATTATTTCATCGTTTAGCCAATTGAGACCTGACAGAGTTTGCAGGTCTCGCCTGAAACATAAATAGTATTAATTATGGCTTGGTCGCCTTACTGCACCGCACTGGAGGTGGCTCTTGGTCTGCCACCTACTGGATTTGTTCATACAGCAGGAGGCCGCGATGGCGATCATCAGACTCAGACACCTGGGTCTGTGGCATAAAGGTGAGGGATCGCACTCCAAACTATGGGATCAATTAGTGGAATACGAACCACTAATAGCGGCCCGATGCGATAGGATCCCTAAACACCATATCTTCACAAAAAGATACCAGATTCAGATAAAAGAAAATGACCGAGATTATTCCGGCATTAACGAAGTCTGAATTTACACGGACGGTTCCAAGACTAGGTCAGGAACTGGAACCGGAGTTTTCTCGCAAGACCTAAATATGAATGAATCACTAGCATTAGGCCAACACAGTTCCATATTCCAATGCGAAGGCGTATATTTTAGTCAATATTTTACACCGCCACAATGGCCATGTCAAAGGGCATTAAGGACCATAACATCCGAATACTGTCAGACAAAACACAATGACCTCTGGTATTGACTTCGAATCCCATCAAGCATTGGAGCAGATAGCCACATTAAATGGGGTACTACTCCAAAGGATTAAAAGGCACAGGGCAATTTAAACGAGACCGACGCCGCAGATGAGTTGGCAAGGAGGGGCTCGGCAACCCCGGCTACCGGCCCAACCATACTGCTACTACCAACGGACTCGGGAAACACACAGCCGGGGGTAAAAAACTCACCCGGCTGCAGGCAGTCCAAACTGGTGCTGACTGAAGTCACACCACGACTCACTTGCAGATTGATCAGTCTTAGCAGACTAGAAATCCGAATTTGAACTATAACAGGACACCTAGCCCTGAACCGACAACTATTCACCAGTAATGCGACGGACAGTCCTTTTTGCAGAGGATGTCTGAAAGCAGAAGAAACGGCCGCCCACGTAATCCTGGAATGCGAGGGAGTGGCCACACCATGAGCAAGTATAATTCCTGATACAAAATGGCTCCTAGAAGCTTATGAACGGCCCAGGAGGCTTCTGCGCTTCTGGAAGGAGCTTGGTTGGCTCATCTAGCGAACCTGTCCTCAACGCCCTGTCAATATCAATCGCGTTTATTTCAGTATACAGCTAAGGTATTGTTCATCCAAACATGATACAAGGTACACATCAAAGGTATCTTTTGTACAGAAAATAGTTTGAAAATGTTCCGAGCTTATATTTAAAATATACATACCTATGTATCCTCAAGTTGAATTTCTCTACAAGTAATTGTCCAGGTGGACCAGGGCCCAAGGCTCTGTTAACTAACTTCTCCTGCTCTGGAGTCAACGGGGGCAGCTCAACCGTTGGCTGTGGCTCCTCATAAATACTTTCTGGTATACTGAGCTCATATTTCAGCTTGTGCTCTAACTGAGCTAACTTCTGTTCACTGTTTACTTTAGATATTATATCAGACTCTCGCCGCGCATCTTTAAGTTTCTCCTGAGTTTCCAGTTTCTTTTTTCTATACTTAGTATCTAATTTAGACAACCAGTCACTGGATGTGATCCCTCTATCCTTATAAGATTCTTTCAGTGTATTTATTGGATCAATTCTTACTGATGATGTAGAGGATTCAGAGGGTACAATTTCTACTTCGGAATCTGAGGAGTTTATTGAAGCAACGGTGATTGGATCATATTCCTTTACATTATTCTGTTTATCTGCTAGCAAATCTTTCTCTAGTGAATTTATTTGTCTTAATGTACTCCTCTGTAACCGTTGAGTCTCTCTAAATGAAGCTGCATCTTCTGCCAGATTGATGATTTCCACGGGTCTCTTTATTTCTACAGATTTTAATTTGCTGGTCACTCTCTTTATAAGTTCCTGATAATTTCTTTTTTCATCTAAATTAAATACTTCAGAAAGTGTTGATCTAGCATTACCATTAAGTCCTAAAAATTTATTTCGATTGAGTGACGAGAGATTACTTGTTGGTTTAGATGTTGGCATCCACCATTTCGGCAGTGGTGTGGGTGCCCTCTTGTAACTTTTAGTTATTCCTGGAGGTGATTTGAATTTACTATAAGATTTTGGCGACATATTTAATATGTTCCTGTCAGTTGACCTGCGACTTAACTTGACATACAGAGGTTCTTCTTGTGTCGAGTCTGTGGAGTCATGGCTGTTCTTAGCTATGAAGTACTTGTACGGTTTGGTCGGAGGTGGGGTAGACACCTTCTTCAGAAAGATCACGTCATCGTCCTGCTGATCGTGATCAGGGTCGTCCTCATCCAGATCTATGTATACTTTTTTAGGATTTCTAGATTTATTATCTTGTTGCGCTTCTACCCATGTTACCTATAACAAAACCAGTCTAAATAAAATGCTTTTGTAAAGTTCTCGTTTTGTATAATTACTTTAAACGAGCAATTCTTGTATTTTTGTTGTATTCTTGTAATTATTCTTCTTGTATTTAGAAAAGGGTTTAGTAGTTAGTTTTATTTGTTTAATTTTGAAAAAAAAAGCAGGGTGTGAGTACTTACGTTTTTACTGCAATTTTATATTTTTATAAATAAATATTAAAAACCAAAATAAAATCTAGTTAAAACTCACAAGAAAGAATTCGTTTAAGGTTTTTTTATTATATAGGGGACAAACGAGCAGACGAGTCATCTGATGGTAAACGACTACCACTACTAAAAAAAAAATAACACATTCTTACGAAAAGCCTACCTCTGGATCATCATTATCATCATCGACCACGGCATGTATAACAGGCCGAACTGGTGTATGCATTCTTGGTCTTCTCGCAGGTGTTGATGGGCCATTCTCTGTTACTTCAATAAGTTTAATCGGTACTGTTCTCACTCTATTCTTAGTGTCAATTGGAGTCGATGTGCTGGGGTGATCAGATTCTAATTGAATTGGCACATATCTTACACTTTTACTACTACTTGCCTTCTCAATATCCCAAGAATCTGAAAGAGAGTGGAAAGTCAATAATAGAAATTTAGACATACCAGACTTACGGCTGTCTGATCCTAAATTCTGGAGAGAACTATGGTAACCAGACTGCCAATAAACATTCTTATATATTGCTAAACACATACATATTGTAAATAAATTACAATCAGACCTAGAACTAATGATTACGATTATCACACAATTATAAACTCTGGAAACAAACTTGGGTATGCTTCAGTACAAATGTTTATTATAACACTGTCTCACAGAAAACCAGTGAGGTAAATGGACTCCCCTCCACTTGATTCTGGAGGACTCAGAGGGTGGCAACGCAATTATGACTCTAGAGTCGCAGGTGTCTATGGATATGTCGGGGCACCAGGGACTTCCTTTCTAGGGTATACCTGGTTCCCCGGCTATTAGTACCCGAGACAGCGTGCGGTTTTAGTCGGTTCGAGTCCGACATGCCACCGATAGGTGATATCCGAGGGGATGTCCGCACGAAAAAAAAAAGAATAAAAAAAAAGGTGTCTATGGATGCGGTAGTCACCATCAGGTGACCCATCGTTTACCCCCTTGTACCAAAAAAACAGTGTCGCGAGTTTAATGGTTATTTTTCTATCCCAAAAAATGTGTATTTTATTAAACCATAAAATACATTATTTTGTTTGTTGTTCAAAAATGTCCAACATGCCAAAATAAGTTTTCACTTCAACAGAGGTGTCGGTAACGGTAACAGCGCCGCGAGTTAAATGGTTTTTTCTCATCTCAAAAAATGTGTTTTTCTTTAAACCATAAAATATACATAAATACATATACATAAAATATACAACTAGACCAACAGGTCCATAATAGCATTGTTTATCTATTTTAAACTGTATTAAAAAAAGGGGGAACTTCCTTAGAACTTTGACATTTATGAACCAATGAGAAAGGAAAGGAATCAAATTAGGAGTGTATTGTATACTTCCATTTAAATTTGAACCCAAATTACCACACCTAAGAGTGGAAAATTAAGGTTTGAAGAATACAAATTACTACAAATATTGATCATGATCTAACAAAGTAGTCTTCTATTAATAGAATCCATTTCTAGTTATTACTAATGCTAGAAAATAGAAAAAATCATGACCTTACAAACAGCGGCTCTTTAAAATCATAATTAAATATAGTCATAATATTTGTAAGGTTAAATGCGATTAATTTAATAAAATGAAATTAATTATAATATATTATGACCGCAAAAAGACAACTTCCGCATTAGGAATAAATCCTTTGTCGCGGGGGACTTCACAAACATACAGGAAACGGACACAAAGAACACCCAGACTCAGAACAATTTGTGGATCACCCAAAGTGTCGTCACATGTGGGGATCGGACCCATAACACTCAACGTAGTAATAAGCGGCGTGGTGTCTGCTTAATCAATAGTTGGCCCAAACGACGCACAACATTTTGAGTTTCGGCCAATTTTGGCCTAAACCAAAACTCTGACCGAAACTAGAGTTTTTCACTGAAACCGAAACTTCGGTTGGACACTAACTAAGTTAGATATAAATATCCATAAAGCCCTATTTTAATGAACAATTAATGTACTCGCAATAATCAGCTGCAATTTACTTTCCACCCGAATGAAGATCATACCAACTTCTATTATACTCTTAAGTGCCTAAGTTACTCTTTATATTGACAGCTACCTGGTAGTTAATACTATCAAAATCAGTCCAGCTGTTTAGAAGATTAAACAAACAAACAGTCAGAAATTTCAAAAAACTGGTTTTTAGGCGTATGTATGGTGTAAATAACCATGTGAGCATGATAAAACCTATTATTTTGACATTACAAAAAGACACTTCAATTTTATTGATTTTTATAGAAAAGACAACTGCACTAGAAATACATCCTGTGTCGAGGGGAACTTTACAAATATTTATGAATCGAACACCTCAAACAAACACTCAGCACAACAACACAAAGTGTTGTCCTATGTGTTGATCAAACCCACAACACTAAACACAGTAGGAAGCAGGGAGGCAACTGCTAAAACCACAATACCATCCCTGAAGTCAAAAGTTAATTCAAAGCAACCTTATCCTAAGTTAGAACACCCTATAACTGACTCAGGTCATATTTTTTTTAATGCATGCAACTACTGGAGAAACTACTTCACTTATTGATGTTATTTTGTAAAACAATAATAACAAGCAACAATATATTTTCATTTCTTAACTCAAATGTTTGTTTCTCATTATAAAAATTTTCCTTGAAGATATGACTAGGTATTGATTTGAGACAGTAACTTCTTCAGTCATGAGTCACAATAGAAAGTATAAAACTCAAACTTTTAACAATTTCCAATGTACCTGTATGATGATAAGCTAAGGTTATTTCTGATATAAAGACTATGGTTAAAACGCAGCACAAAACTCGTACCTTGCGAGGACATATCTGGGAAACTTGTTCTCTTTAACTGTCTCAGTCTCTTGTGGACTGGTATTATACTGTCTTCAGACGAAAACTCATCTTCTTCCCTGCAACAAAATAATATAATGAGAACTACCTTACTGTAGGAGTTACCTTACTGTTTACAGTAACAACTTACTGCCAGAACTTAGAAGCTGTCTTTAGAGATATCTTAAACATTATGAGGTATGTATTTTAAGGTGAATTCAACGATTTTGTACCGACTTTGCCGCCATAACACACCAAACTTGTAAACATGTAATGTGAAATGTCATACCTGTCTCTTTTGAAGCCTGTTCTAATCGGTGGAATATCGTCGCCTAAACCTATGAGACTACGAACATAAGCCACAATGGACTTCATTGTAAATTAAACTATGTTCACATCACCTTTTCTGGTTGTATTTTTTAACATTGAGTTGAAAACGCTACTCAACCTCATTAAAAGACAACTGTGCAACGCCACAGACTACGTCATGAACTTTTTATTAGTGATGTTACTCAAACAACTTGCCACCATGCCATAAAGTAAACTCTGTATTTTAATTTCAATGATGTGAAGATGAATGAAATATTGTAAAAAATTAAAGTTGTTAATGTATCGTGGGTATTAGTTTTTTTTTACCAAATCTTAGGACAGTTTTTTGAACCGAATATTTGAAATTGAATGACTGAATATAATAATTGAATGATGATGACAACTGAATATTTCAGATTATATGACTATTTCTTTTATTATTTTGGTTACCTTTCTCTTAGGATAATTTTTAATGATATAATTAGATTGATATAATGTATCCATAAGTATGATATTTTAGTAAGGAAATATATTAAAATATGTATTTATATATATAAAACATTTATATCTCAGATTGGTAATGTGGTACACAAATAACTACCTAAAATTAAAAAAAAATACATTCGCGCCTTTCAGATATGAAATTTAAAAAAAATGTTATGGCACTAAATCCACGGTATTTTTATATAGTGTAATTACTACATTCGATAACTATTATTACATATTTCTGGGCGCATGTCGTAATCTATATCGTAAAATAATCAAATTAGGTATAATAATTATGTATATTATTATATAATTATGTATATTATACAAGTACAAGTTTACAATTAGGTTATAGGACTTATAGGAGTTATAGGTTATAATATGTAGCCGTGGCCCGTGGTTGAATTATTTTAATCACAGAACAACATCTGTATGCAGTGATTATTATTTCTTTTCTTTTTATAACTATTTTAATTGTATAACTGTATAGAGAAGTGGTAAACAATAATTTTGTTAAAATAAATCTATTATCTTAAGATAAAAATGTTACAACCAGTGATGCATATTCTAAAACAGAAAAATATTGTATTGGCTAGCGGGTCTCCTAGAAGAAAAGAATTAGTTGAAAATATAGTAAGAATTTATCGCTTTATTTTTTTAAATTGTATTTAAGAAAGTAAATAACCTAGGATAAAAAATAACCCTTTCTTTTCTGATAACTTCAGGGACTTAAAGTACAACTATGTTCATCATTATTTGAAGAAAATTTGGACCCTCACAGTTTTAAAAGTTTCTCAGAATTTGTGGAGGAGACAGCTTTGCAAAAAGTTTTAGAAGTTGAAAACAGGCTGATTTGTGAAGGAAATGTGCCAGATATTGTGATAGGAGCTGATACTATGGTCACCTTGGGTAAAGAGATGTTTGGTAAACCTACTTCTGAACATGAAGCATTTGAAATGTTATCACGGTAAGAGCCAGACTGCCATATCTCTATGACTGACTGTTATGTCTATATAAAATAAAATTGTAATTTTAATAGTGATGACTACACTACACTCATATCACACATGTCTGTCTGATTCCACATTAGGCAGAGCCTGTGCTTTCGTAACGGGACTGCTGATAAACCTAAGCAGAGCTTGTACTATGACTAAAGCTTGAGCTAAATTGACTGATAAAATAATTAAATTACCTTTTTTTTTTGTAAATACATACATAATTATACCTAGAAAACATCCTAATGCTTAATCAAATACTTGCAGTTAATACTTGGTCGAACCAAATGTTGGTAAGATACAAACATTTGGTTCGACCCGGGAATCGGACTGAGACCTCAGCACAGAAATTGCATACGCTACAACTGCACTGCTATATCACACAATTGTTTGTCCTGTATACAAAACAAACCCCTGAACTTAGCAGTGACCCTGACTGCTAAGGTCATGGGTTTGTTTTGTACACCACCATGATCCCAACAGGTCCATTAAGAATGCTTTAAACAATATCATAGTTACAGTTCCAACTGAAAGCATACATTTGTAAGCTATACATGTTAATTGGTATAGTTATCATCATCATCAACAGCTTTTAACAGTCCACTGCTGAGCATAGGCCTCTCCTTAGAAAGGATGTTTTGGCATACTTTACCATGATGGTAGGTATAGGGTTTGTTTCCAATTTTCCAGGGTAGTATAACTTACAATTTAAATAACAAAATGTTTAGGAATAAAAAAATTAAATTAAGGTGGAGGATGGGGGGATTAAAAATACGGAGTTTTTTTACGAAATTCATCCCGTGGGTATGGTAAAAGCCGACTGAGGAAGCAAACTATGCAGGAAAACAGCATTGCAAAGAGAAGAAAAATTTGACACAAACCCTATAACAACCCATCTGGCCAGTGTGGTATAGTAGGCCAAAACCTCCTTTCCAGGGAGAGGCCTATGTCCAGTAGTGGATTATTAGGATGCAAATGAAATTAAAATATTAATAATTTTTCTAATGCTCTACATAAATAACTAACTTTGCTGTAATATAGCCAACTTTTATTTGTTCATATGAATGAATTTCTTTTGCAGCCTTTCAGGAAGAGGTCACACTGTATATACTGGTGTAGTGGTAAAAAGTTTAGATCAAATTGTAAAATTCACTGAAAAAACAAATGTCTTCTTTGGAAAAATGGATGAGGAACAAATAAGAGGCTATATAGCAACTGGAGAACCAATGGACAAGGCTGGAGGGTACGGAATACAAGGGGTGGGAGGCTCATTCGTGGAACGTGTAGATGGAGATTATTTTACTGTAGTCGGCTTACCATTGTTTAGGCTTTGTTCCGTGCTGTATGATATGTATAAACATGAAATTTTACTATAATTTTTTTTACTTAATATTGGGACAAATTTTATTAAGTTGAAATTAATATTACGAGTATGTTGTGATAAAAATTATTATAGAACTACTGTGATCATTATTTTTTTTGTTATAACAATTTAAACACCAAAACACATTCTTGTTGTTGTAAGCATCCCTGATACAGATATGTCAACAAGTTGAATCATAATTATATTAGTATATTAAATGTTTTGTTTTCCAATCTGTTTTAATTATGCCTTTTTCTTTGACATTGTTTACACTTACAGTCTTTTAGTACTTATAAGAAAAGAAAGATGGCGCTCGTATCATTTATCTATATGATGAAACGATGCCCAATGGGGCCACAAAGTTCTCGAGTGCAGACCGCGTACTGGAAAACGTAGTGGGTAGGACACAAGGTGGTCCGAGGACCTGGTGAAGGCCGCAGAAAGCCGTTGAATGCGGGTAACATAGGACGGTTTGTTGTGGCGATCCTTGGGGAGGCTTATGTCCAGCTGTGGATGTCTTTCGGCTGAAATTATGATGATGAATCTTTTTTAAATCAAATACTAAAATCAGAGAGTAAATATATATACTAAAATAAATTTATATTAGTTTAAAAAAAAAAAATATATATCAACAGAGTTATTTTCAAAATGGATGTAGTATAGTTAATTAGGCATAATAAATCTTTCAGTAAATTTTGATTGCGCCTATAAATTTAGCGTTTGCATTTCACAAAGCGGTGAATCTATAAGACAATACGTTTAATTAAATTAATCCTGGTGCTGGGGAATGGCTGAATCTGCTAAATGTCAAATTAAGCGATGGTAGCATTATAGACGGACACAGCATTCCCCGAAGTGTCTTATATGCCTACCGTTATTGTCTATCAGATTTCTATAAGCTGGAACTACGAGCACCGCTCGTATCCCAATCTTTTTAATATTGTCTATGGATGGTTTAGTGAAAAAAGAAAATGAAACGAAAATAAGTCTTAAGGGTTTAAGATGTAAGAACTTACACTATCAATAGGTAGTCTTACTCTTAAAAAGCGTAAAATGTAGGCTTTTAACGAGATGGACTGTCCCATGTAATATGTTTCAAATACTTATCATTAAATACTTCACCAATCCCTGAAAAGTGGAAGTCTTATTATACTTATATGACAAGTATTTTCAGTTTGTATCAAGGTATTAGTAATGAGATAGTATTGTATTAGTAATAGGTATTAGTAATGCTAATTCTTATGTCTTAGCATGTTAATAGCTAATGCCAATATTGATTTCTATCTATTTTTTTTAATATTCCTATTTATTCACAAAATACCTATTTTCAACACATAGGTACGTCACACTCTTCAAAATTACTTATGCCTACCCTATAATTAAACTTAATAACACATACTATATAGGTACCAATTCTATGAACAACTATAAATAATTTAAGAAAACACTGCGAGAAAACAAAGGCATTTAAAACAATATCTAATCTCCCGGCTACTTGTTAATGCTAAAAATTCAATGAACATTAAAATTAATATTAAAAACACATTTAGGAACTGTAGGAGTATCCGACGTAACAAACAAGATATCTCTTACTTGATCAATCAACATAAACCTGTAGTTTTTGCAGTTTCCGAAACGTGGTTAAAGCCTGAATTCCATTTTAGAATTCCTGGTTTCACTTGTCTTCGGGATGATAGAAGTGATGGTTATGCTGGTTGTGCCTTATTGGTCAATAGGAATATTACATTCTCTCTAATCTTATTACCAAACCACTCTCTTGGCTTAAATATAGTGGCCCTCAGAGCTTTTAATGTTTCCTTTGTCTCTGTCTATATTCCCCATCCCAACACAAGCATTCTTCTTGAATTAAAAACAATTCTTTCAACTATCCCCTCCCCTATGATTGTTTTAGGAGACTTTAACTGCCGTCACACTCTAATGGGATCTCACTGTATTGACTCATGCTCCTCTGTCTTACTTGACGTTATGGATGATTGCAACTTGTGCATCCTTAATGATGGATCCGCAACTCGTAGAGTTTCTCCATGCCAAAATATTAGTGTTCCAGATTTAACACTATCTTCTCCTTCCCTAGTCTCCCTCCTATCCTGGTCCCCCCTGCCAAACTCCCTTGGTAGTGATCACTTCCCTATTTTAATTTCTTACTTCCCCTCTACTTCATATGTTCCTTACATAATTATACCTAGAAAACATCCTAATGCTTAATCAAATACTTGCAGTTAATACTTGGTCGATCCAAATGTTGGTAAGATACAAACATTTGGTTCGACCCGGGAATCGGACTGAGACCTCAGCACAGAAATTGCATACGCTACAACTGCACTGCTATATCACACAATTGTTTGTCATGTGTACAAAACAAACCCCTGACCTTAGCAGTGACCCTGACTGCTAAGGTCATGGGTTTGTTTTGTACACCACCATGATCCCAACAGGTCCATTAAGAATGCTTTAAACAATATCATAGTTACAGTTCCAACTGAAAGCATACGAGCACCGCTCGTATCCCAATCTTTTTAATATTGTCTATGGATGGTTCAGTGAAAAAAGAAAATCAAACGAAAATAAGTCTTAAGGGTTTAAGATGTAAGAACTTACACTATCAATAGGTAGTCTTACTCTTAAAAAGCGTAAAATGTATTCTTTTAACGAGATGGACTGTCCCATGTAATATGTTTCAAATACTTATGATTAAATACTTCACCAATCTCTGAAAAGTGGAAGTCTTATTATACTTATATGACAAGTATTTTCAGTTTGTATCAAGGTATTAGTAATGAGATAGTATTGTATTAGTAATAGGTATTAGTAATGCTAATTCTTATGTCTTAGCATGTTAATAGCTAATGCCAATATTGCAATTCCGTTCGAGAAATAATGCAACACAGATTTCTATCTATTTTTTTTAAATATTCCTAATTATTCACAAAATACCTATTTCCAACACATAGGTACGTCACACTCTTCAAAATTACTTATGCCTACCCTATAATTAAACTTAATAACACATACTATATAGGTACCAATTATATGAACAACTATAAATAATTTAAGAAAACACTACGAGAAAACAAAGGCATTTAAAACAATATCTAATCTCCCGGCTACTTGCTAATGCTAAAAATTCAATGAACATTAAAATTAATATTAAAAACACATACATGCAATAAACAAACCTAAATACGTGCATTTAATTTAAAATAAACAATAAAATCCTTTGTACTCTCAATCAATCGCGCCGCGCTCGGACATCGTTCCGCGCGAAATTTAGCAATTTAGCATTAGCAGTTTTATTAATTTTATTATCCCTTCTTCGCTTGATGCGAATGTTAAAGTGAATTCGGTTTCGGTGATTCGCGCTCGTTCACTGTTCCTAGCGAAATAGTTACTTAAACGTGATAACAGATGGTTCATTTTTCTTTCATTTAGCAATTTTAGCATTAGTATTAATATTTTAGCAAGACGATTTATTAAATTAAATTTAGTCTTCGCGTTGCTGCGAATCAGAAAGCACGCGCACACGCGCGACTGATGGAAATCGTGGTTCAATCTGTTGAACTTATTTTAATAAACTCGAGAATTTTCGAAGAACCAATATTCAAACAAATAAAAAAAATATTGCGTCGTTACCATTTCTTTGGTTTCTATTGATACAGCGAGCGGTTAGGTGAAATAATATCAAACTACCCACATTAAAATAGTTAAATTTCTCAAACACAAAGATCCAGCTCGACGAGACAAAGTTTTTGCAATATCGTTGCACTCTAGCAACTCCTAACCTATAAAAAAGACACGAATACCGCTCATATCACATCAACAGCCTATAATAGCTCCTCCTTAGAAATGAGGTTTTGTCTTATTATACCACGCTGGCCAGACGTTTTGGTATTGAGTACCGCTCAGTGTTATCTAATTTAATTTGTCAAATTAAACATATTATGTTTGCGAGGTACAGTCCTCTTATTTTAACTAACAAAATCACCCACATCCTTGACAAACATTGCTTTGCTTTGCAGACACTAGCGGAACTTTTAAAACCATAGTGTATAATGATACTTTTATAACATCGACGCCCCCCGCGAATAATCCGGTAATCGTAAAAGTGTAAATGTTCAGGAAAAATAAAAAACCATTTTTCCTTAATAACTCTATTAAACAACAATTATCAGAGACATTTTATATCGCATATGGAAGCTAATTTTTTCAGCTATCTGGTTATTTCAACAAAATTAAAGTAGTCCCAAGGGCTTCGTTATAATTTAGCTGGATGGATTTTACTATATTAGTGTAGGTCAAGCTCTGGTCAGTAATGTCACTTACGATATTGTTCGTGTTAATTTATATTTTCGACGGCAACAGTAAAATCTTGTTGCGATATTATTCGTGTAAATTTATATTTTCGACGGCAACGGTAATATCGTGTTGCGCTATTATTCGTGTAATTTGTTTTGTATACTGAACATTTGTAAAAAGTAATAATTAGGTTATTCGATTGTTTAACAGTAACGTACATTTTATTGTTTTGACTATTACTGTTTATTCGAATAGTTTACTTAAGTATTATTTGATGATTAATATAGTATATTTTATGAAATAAAGGACATTCTAGTAAATGAAACAACTTTGGTTAGTTTGACAAAACACGATAGTTATTATTATCATAAAAAATAGACACTGCACTGAAGACACGACTATTACACATGATTACACAATCATGAAAATTATAATAAGGTCCTATTACAGTTGAAAATCTTAATCAGAATCCTAATCGTGACCTGATTCAGTATCACAAAAGCTTAAATTCCTATAAAATGGTTGATAATGGTGGGGAATTGCTTGGAAGTTACACAGGCTTAGGAGATCATAATACAAAGATTTTTGAATAGGGAGTGGCTTGTCATATGCTGGCTTTAATTCGATATTTTCAATTGTTTTGGACACCTGTTTCTGCCGACGCTGTCTACTTCTGCCTGCATCGTAATCCAATTCAATATAATCCTGATCAAAATTATATTTGAAAAGAAAACAGTTAGGTTTAGGTACTGTATGACACACTAACCTCCATCACATCGAACCATCGTACTTTTTCTCCTGTTTTATCTTGAAGCTATCTTTTGGGTTCAACAAGTTCTTTTATGTTGAGGATTTCATATTGTTGCATTTCTTTTAGTATATATTTGTCTTCGGAGACTTTAGCGTTCATTATATCAGCTATATACTTAGTCCGGTGTGTACAAAACTTTGTTTTTCAGAGCTCTTTCAATACATGCGTGCATTAAGTCGGCATTCATTTTGGCTATTACCAACAAAAAACCGATGGGTAATTTCAATTTGAAGAGTCATTGCAATGTAAAGATACAACGCAAAAATGTATTTGTTTTTATTCTGGCCATAACAACCATGAGAGTAAAATATAATTTTGCGTATACCTTTTTCGTGTAAGGTCTTGACAAATTGAAACAAGCAAATCCCTATTTCGATGCACCCTTTTTTTCCAATTTGAGCTTGCCAAACGTAACAGAACCCTAGTTTGTTTAGAGCGTCAAAAACTGTAAAATTATTATTACGTTTGTAGTGGAAAATTGACAGTTCAGACTGTGGAACATTCAAAATAAGCCTGTGTAACTCCCAAGCAATTCCCCACCATTATCAACCATTTTATAGGAATTTAAGCTTTTGTGATACTGAATCAGGTCACGATGAGGATTCTGATTAAGATTTTCAACTGTAATAGGACCTTATTATAATTTTCACGATTGTGTAATCATGTGTAATAGTCGTGTCTTCAGTGCAGTGTCTATTTTTTATGATAATAATAACTATCGTGTTTTGTCAAACTAACCAAAGTTGTTTCATTTACTAGAATGTCCTTTATTTATAATAATCATCAAATAATACTTAAGTAAACTATTCGAATAAACAGTAATAGTCATAACAATAAAATGTTACATAAATAAGGTAGAAAACTATTTACCCGAATAATATCGTAAAGTAATTTTACTGTCAAATCATATAGATATTTTCTTTCGTAAAGATCTAAAACCATATTATTCGTTTAAAATACATTTTAATGAATTTTTATGGAATATACGCGTAGTTTTTCATATCTTCGTAAATAAAGATAGAAAAATTCTGAAAAAAAATTACATGGTGTATTTTAACTTCTAGATGCCGAAAAACGCATAACATGAAAAACCCCGTAATAGGTCATTACCGGATTATTCGCGGGGGGCGTCGACATGTAATCTCTACAGAAACAATGTTGAGTCATACCACAGACTCTATAACAATAGATAGCAATAAGAAAAATCGGATGTCCTAATGACCTAGGCGCCACTTTTAAGTTTTATGCTTCGTTCTATCAGAACAATTAGTCATGGGATTTTTTGTTTAGTTGTTTTGATCAGATTTTGACGTGACAACGTCTTATAAATTGGTTTGCCGGGTGACACTTCAAGAAACTGCGTTACGCTCCGCTCACGTTATGCGCTCACAATGAGAGCGAGTGAGAGGCACGCGTCCCTTCCAATCGGGCATGGTTAGCCCGCCTAAGAGCGAGAGAGACAGACATAGTCGTTGTCACGTAAAACTTTCACCCGTATACCGACTTTACAGGCAACCAATTTTTTTTTCGTTTAATAGTTTCAGTCTTTTATGATTGTTTCTATACATTACATATCCAATCCGCATATTTTTACTTCTAAAAGTACAGTTTTTTCAATCTTCTGTCTTAACCGATGATAGTTTAATCAGTGTATTTCCAAGTTCAACTTCCCCTCCTCTCCTAAGTGAGACTAAAATTATAATTAGTCATTTAATACACCTACCTACCTCTTATAATAATATATTTTTTTATTTAATAAATAGTTTGTACATGGCAAACAATACAGAGTCTTAAATAGTTAATTGTTATAAAGAAAATCCAGTACAATAATGAAATGGCCAAAGGACTCTCTTGCCTAAACTAGGCAGAAAACCTGTATGTATCTTAGGAAAGAGTATCCATTTATAAGGAGTTTAATTGCGGTTACAAAATATTACAGTGGGCTAACAATTGGCTTGATTTCCAGATGACTATGGGAGGCATTAGTCACTTAATGAGCTTATTCGTCTGTTCATTTACCTCTAAACCCTAAAAAATATTTTAAATAAGTAGTAATTAGATCCAAGTTCCTTCTTCATCTTCTTTTAAAAAGACAACTCCCGCATTAGGAATATATCCTGTGTCACGGGGGACTTTACAAACATACATGAAACGGACACAAAGAACACCCAGACTCAGAACAACAATTTTTTGTAGCACTTGTAGTTGATGGCGTAGCATATATGTAGGAATAATCTACATATTTTGGCAATTGTGTTGTCATTGCTAGGGCTCTGGGTCGAAAACATTGTTTAAATATGTGACAATGGGTGATATCATGATCATATTCCATTTTTATTTATTGTTGAAATCCTTTGTTCCGGCTTGGTTTTTTTGAAAATCATTTAGAGACTTTATAGACATTGGTTGTAACTCGAAAATCAAATTCAAATAAAGAATTTGCAATTTAAGATGTAAATTATTTATTTAATTATATATTTATTTCACACTTATTTCTAATTTTTGATGTCCTCTAGTGACCTCTGCTAACCCTCTCAATGCTACAAACTCACTCCAGTCTCTATATCCAAGACCAGCGATACTCCTACCCAAATATACCATCCTTTATTTCTCCCGCCTGAAAAATGATTTCCTTCCCAGCCAGTGTTGTTGTCAGGTAGGCGGCCGGCAATAAAAGACACCATCTAAAACCTTATTATTGTTAATTGAACAAGTTGGTAAGATGTAAAATTGGCGTCAATTTCATTTAATTGTAAACTTGAAGCCGGGCGCGGCTGGTTATATTTCGTAAGAGATGTAAGTCATAGATATAAGGATGTCAGAGATGTAAGGATTTTATACGGCTATGCAGCTATGTGTTTAGGTGTAAAGGTAGGTCTAGTAGAAACTATAACCCGGCAATCTCGTGCGCGACCGTCCCGCGGGGTGACAGGCAGTGGCGGGGGGGGACGACGTTTCCCTTCCCCGCTACACCACCCGCTACCCGCTGACATCTTAAGCACCTCGTCCCCACCACCGTCTGTCACCCCGCAGGACGGTCGCGCACGACGTTGATGGACTATAATCCTAAAATTCCCACTCTGGAGCAAGAAAGTTGTGATGATAACACATAAATTACATCCAAATACAGAACAAATGATCGTGTGATTTGTTCTGTATTTGTAGTTTATGTGGTTGCCATAGAATAGGCTCCCTTTAGTTTGGGATTAGGTGAGCGTGTGTGAGATGTTACAAGTTATTATTATTTATCGATTTTGAATTCGAAAGTTGCCAGACATAGTGTATTACACTATATTTGTAGAGATACTAGAAGTACCTATTTAAAAGTGTCAAAATATATACATATATGTATGACATTACAACATTAATCGATCATTAGCCACTCATCATTAACGAGACACCGTTTAGCAACTGTTCATTGTTTGCTTCGATAGCAGTGTCACCTTCGGTCGATTCATGGAATCTTACAAGAAACGATGTATTGTCGTGGGATTCTCGTGTGAATACTTTATTCGATTCCTTATTCAAGGTATATCATATAGGTACCCGTTTGGCTGTCAGTATGTCAAATCAGTTTCTCTTTGAACCATGAAAACCGTACTTTGTTTAAAAAAAATCATGTAATAGCAGAATATAACGTAATCTTATTATAAAATCTTTTAATGTTTGGTTTAACTATTTTTCTTAAGACAACTCTCGAATTATAAATATATCATGTGTCGCGGGAGATTTTACAGACATATCTACATAAAACGGACACAAAGAACACCTATACTCAGAACAGTAATTTGTGGATCAGACAAAGTGTTGTCGCATGTGGGGATCGAACCAACAACGCTCAATGTAGTAGAAAGCCGCGAGGTGACCGCTTAAAAACGCTGAGAAATTTATAAAATCGTAATAACTAACTCTAAAATTATCAAGAATGTAGCGCAAGACCGGGTTAAATGGCGCAATTTGAAAGAGACTTGCAAATAATACAAAAAGTGCAGAAAAAGATAAAAAGTATTACATCTATAAGCACTAATTTAATAAACGAAATACATGAACAAACGAAGGATTCATCATCATCATCAACAGCCTATAACAGTCCACTGCTGGACATAAGCCTCTCCTTAGAAAGGAGGTTTTGGCCTACTATACGAATAAACGAATAGCCATAACGAAGGATTGCGTGTACATAATTCTCGCATAAATTACAAAATGTCAGTATGTTTCTAGACAAGACAATATCGACGTGGGTGCATAGTGAATAATTACGTTCATAATATACACGTTACATTTTCCTGGTCGGTTCGTGTTCCTAGATCATTATTTCATTTACTTTTCCGCGTACACCATTGTGTCTACGTTCTCGTTTCGTCGCACAGTTGCTGTCATAATGCATGGGACCGCAGAACTGTGTTACGTATCGAAAGTTAGTGATGTCACTTATTGAATATCGATTAGAAGAATATTGATATTGATTATTATTATATTATTGTAGCGTACTGTTTACGCAGTTATCGCAGTTGATATTTCTAGATATCCGAAAAGAAAATTCTCGTAGCTAGACCTGAAAAAAGCTTATGTTTTTTGTAAGGGGAGGAGTTCTGACTGGGATGGTCAAAGTCCTCATGTTAATAGAATCTATAGGCATAGGTGAGATAATATTTGTTTTTACTGAACGATGTTTATCAAAGTTCTTAACGGTATACCGATCTTATGAAGGTAAGTTTAAAGTTTTGACAACTTTGGAAAACATAACCGCTAAAATATTCTCAGTACCTTGGGATAAGATTAAGATTAAGAAGAGATGCCAAATTTTTTAGAAGACTTGTATTTGAACGCAGGCAACTACATCTATACAAATAAATAAAATTGAAGTTTCTGTTTGTAATGTCAAAACAATAGATTTTTTTCATGCTTACACGGTTATTTGCACGATAATTATGCCTAAAAACTAGTTTAAAATATTTGTGTTTGTGCCATGTAATCTTCAGAACGGCTGGACAGATTTTGATTACATTTTACTACCGTGTAGCTGTCTATATAAGGAGTAACTTAGGCTATTTTTTCTCTCAGAAAAACCTTATAAAATTTTCCCTGGTCGAACTCACTAAGGCAGAACTTTCAAATTCTACGCGGACGAAGGAGCACCAACTAGTCTTACCTAAATATTTTTATAATCACGTTTCGCACTTTCATGAACCCAATAAAGTTTATTAAATTACGAAATTTCATAATAAATTACTAACAGTTTATTAGGAGTTTATTAACTTCGTTTAAATAAATTCTTTAATATATATAATATTATTGATTATTTATTTTTATTTAGTTTATTTAGGATAAATCAGTATGCATTTTTTTTCAATATTTTAGACGTTAAGTACTTTCTGTTTCTAACCCATTACTAAACAATCTATGGACTTTATATGTCTGAAATAAAATTATTATTATTATTATAAATCATTACAGAGTAACACTGACCAATACAGATTATTATTCCATTTTTGAAATAATAAGAGTAATATAAAAAAAGAAAAATATTCGTAGTTTATCCGAAACCATCGAAAGTATTATTACTTTTTTATTCCTATTAACTTTTGACAACAAACTTATTTTAAAGCTAGTATACATTTTTATTAAGAAATAAACAATTAAGCACACCAATAAACACCGACTGATAAAAATCTAACGATAAACTTGTGCGAGAACATCCCTAACCTCATTTTTTTTTGACAATGCGAGCAGCAAGATGCCACTTAAACGTGTTCTTAAAAAAACACCATTGTGCTCTGTGGGAACTAGAAATTTGCCACCTGTGCAGTTGTGCACCTAACATTTGGTTTTAAATTGATATACTTTCTCAGCTTCACATCACACCCATAGATTAATGTGTTAGCAGTTCTTCTACCGTAAGAAGCTGTGACATCTAATTGTCACTTAATTTGTGAACTTGAATGACTTTACTTATGTTTTATTTATTCTTCTATTGCAACAAGATAGAGTGAGTAAATAGAGTTATCTACTCGTATACAAATAAATAAAATTGGAGTGTCTGTTTGTAATATTAAAATTACCGCTTTTTACTAAATGCATATGTACGTTTACACGGTACATATGCCAAAATAACATTTTTTACAATTTTTGTCTGTCTGTCTGTCTGTCTGTCGGTCTGTTTGTTCCGGGTAATCTCTGGAACGGCTGGACCGATTTCGACGAGACTTTCACTGGCAGATAGCTGATGACATAAGGAGGAACTTAGGCTACTTTTTTTTAGACTAGCTTCGCCCCGCGGCGTTGCCCGCGGTTATAACAACAAACGCGGGTAACACCGCGGGTCTCAGCTAGTTTTATAATATAATAATATATATATATTTTTTTTTATTTCAGACCATGGTGTCCAATTTGTTAGTAACAATATTACAGTACAGTACATAAAGAAAACAAACCATAAAAGAAAACAAAACAAAGAAAGATAGACATAAACACACACAACAATCATTGCTGCGCCATTCCGTACGCAATTGCGTATATTTTTGTTTTTTTTTTTACAAAGAATCAGAACGATACCTAAATTAAATCTACTTCCTGACTTCCGTATTGAATTCACAAGAACACATTTGGATTTAAAAAAAAACCGCTCGGGTGTGGGAATCGCGGACAGATGCTGCACCGGATCTTCGGCATCTGTACTACGTTCAACTCACAATACTATGGTATTATTTAAGATAATGGTGATCATCTGTCTCTCGCCTCATCCCACGGTTGCTTGAGATTTTTGAAGAGGAGTTAATTAATTTAATTGGGAAATTTATTATGGGATGTTTGGTGGTAATGGACAAAAGAGAAAGTTCTTTGGTTATAAATTAGTCCTTTATTTAAGCTACCTATAATATTATTGGGATTACGAATATAACACACCCTCTTTATTATCATAATCTGAGTAATATACACGCAAAAGTTTCTAAAGATGGGTGTGTGGATGTTTGATGCTTAACCAAACCAGATCAGCTGAACAGAATCTAGATGAAATTTGGCACAAGGATCTATAATAGTGTGGAATAGCACATAGCCAAAATTCATCAACGCGAGCGGAAACATCGACATTGACGCTACCGAAGTCGTAAGTAAAAGCTGTTATTATAGTTGTTAGGGGTTTATATTCCTATACCTACAAACAAAGTCGCAAACTAGTGCCTCCTTCTTCATTTATTCACAACAATTCAAGTCTGTGTCATCTGTACAGTCAAAATACCATATAAGAATGTAATTAAAAAGCCGGCAACGCGTTTATGACTACTGAGTTGCAGACATACATAGGCGACGGTAGTCACTTTCACCATCAGGTGACCCATCTGCTAGTCTGCCGCCTTTTCCATAAAAAAAAAGATTTTGCCTTCACATTCCTATACTCTATTCCTAATAGCGAAGAATACACGAGTAATTCGCTTTCATAAAGATTTTATCCTCACTTGTTTGAAACCCAGCGTTTCCATCACTCGTTTATACTGCTTTACTACTTCGTAACATGAAGCTTAATAGCCCATAACCTTTCTCAATAAGCAGCTTATTAACTACAAAAGGATTTTTTAAAGCCGACTGATAGAAAAAAAAGGATACTCGTAAATTTATTATTAGTGTAGATGGAAATAACCTGGGACAAATCTCTCAAACAACAAACTCAATGCAACATTGTACTTGTTTACTTTCAGAGGAACGTGTACGGGAAACAACTGGTACAGAATTAACCCTACCGCCAAAACTGTGTGTGTGTCGCTAACGCCTTTCTCGGAAACTATGTTACCCCTTTGAAGGGCGCTCGTTTCCGCTGCAGTCGGGTGTGCTTCCGGCGCGAGAATAGACAATGTCAAGTTCGCGCGCGCGCCCTTGTTTGTGCGCAATGTTTACAGTAAAACACGTCTGTTGAAACAATAGAATGTTGTCTGTGCTCCGCTAATAATATACTGGCATTTACATACGATTGTACATGGGTGCATTGTGGGTTTGTTTGATTAGTTATTTTAGGTTTGCAAGTTAACTTATAACTTATCAAAATGTAACTTTGTTACTTAAATAAACCTTATTTGTTTGTTTGTTAGTTAGTTAAGATGATAGGATATAACAAGTACCTTAACCCACTAAGTTACTTAACTAGGTAGTGGAACTGTCTGTTACCGGATCAATCGAGGTAATATTTATGAAACACTACACCATTTCACTACCGTAAAATTATAATTAAAATGATTAGATGAAACCGTGTGGTGACAGATTAAGAATATGGAGTTCCCCCACCCTATTCATCCCGTGGCACAGTATGCCGCGTAGAACATGCTAGGTGGACAAAATTATTTTATGTTATATAAAGATGCTTTTACATAGAGGTAGTCATATTTAGATATTATTAACAGTTTTTTGTTTTATTTTTTAATAAAAAACCTTTTTTTTAAATCAGAAAAATATATTTAAAATACTCAAATATTTTTTGATAAAGAAAAATTTACAAGTCAAGGTTTACATGCTTAGTACAAGCACGAGTACATACTACAATTAGCGTCCAATAATCATATTTAATTAATATATATACTATACTAATAAAAATAATATACAAACAAACAAAATTTTTTAACAACATAACTAAAGTAGCTTAACCTAATAATCATCATCAGAGTCTTCTGATGAGTCGTTTACTGTATAATCATCATCATTTTGTGGCATTGTGCGACAATATGATGACGATTCCAGTCTGGAATTTTCTATGCTAGGGCTTACAATTAACTTTAATACATCTGCACATATTTTTTCCAGTTTTTTTTTGGGAATCTCTCGAAGGCTATTAATCAAAGGATCAGATGTTATAATTAACATAGACAGTAAGTCTCTATTCGTGGCAACACGCGAGCACTTGCGGGTGTTGTACTCCCTAAATCTGCGGCAATCTTTATTCCGTGCTTCCTGAGCCTCTTCGGAAAGCTGCCCAATTGGAAGCAATGCCGCTTTGATGACTTCTGTGCTGTGAATTAATATTTTATGCACAGTAGCATGCATACAGTACCACGAATAGAGACTTAGATAATGTTTTCTGGTTTCAAGACAAAATTTATTGAATTCAACTAAGTTTATCTCGAATCCAGAAGACAATGTCCTCAAAATAACATCAAACTTTTTTATAATTGTAACATCCAACCCTGTGATCTGAGCACTCATCTCAGCATTCTTAAAAAAGCGACGGGCTGTATTTCCATCATTTGAAGAACCAAATCCTGGCTTTGGCTTATCTACAATAAGTCCCATCTCGTTCTTAAATTTCAATTTAATTTCTTCGGAACGAACCTTGATATCTGCTTTATCTTCGTTGCTTCTAGCCTACCATTTCTTAATATTCAACTTGTAACTGATATGTAAAAGACATTCGAAGCAACGAATCCAAGCATGAAGTGTAGAAAAACCAAAGCCAAAATGTTCTTGATTGCTGTTAAACATCGCGGGGTCATCGTTCATCGTCTTGGGAGTGGCGCCACAGATGAAACACTTTTGTGATGAATGAGTTTCCGTTAAGGCGTTACACACCTTTCCGTCTGTCATTGTCAGCAAAAGTTCGTGTTTTACAGAGATTTGAGAATCACCAAAGTTCATGAGCGTTGGAAGAAGGGCATTAACTTCTTCCAACAATCTATTTGTCTCCGCTAACGTGAAATCCTTCGTTTCTTTGGCAAATATAAATTTGATTGGGCGACAATACAAAGTTGATGAAGGCCGAGGATTTTGCCAAATAATTTTGGACCCATCATATAACTTAAGGGGAACTAAAGAAAATACAAAAAGAAACTCGTCCGTATCTTTAGGGTTCTCAAATCTCTGTTTATATGTGCTGTGCCCAGAACTTCCATCACATCCCCATTTACTAACAAGTGTAAACGATGAACTTGTTGGGAGCACACTGCTGATAACTTCATTCTGTGCTAACACTAGACGTTCCACTGTTTTATTTAATAAGGCTTGCAAATTTATTTCAGCACGAGTTTCTGTTATAGCAATGTGCTCCTCTGCAGGGTAACAGGCCTGTTTGGACTTTTTTAAACTATAATATGACGGAAACACATTATGGCCCGCCTTCATGGACCACTTCCAAGTTTGTTTGTAAGAATGCGTTGTTGACTTAGAATCTATATAGTAAGCTAAGGCTTCGTCACTACTTAATTTCCTAGGATTAACGGAACTGGTATTTTTAGACTTAATAGTATTATCTGGGCTCTCACTAATGTCTCTAATCACATTGGCAATTTTCCTTTGCCCTGCTGACCGCACAGCAATTTCGGCAGCAGTCACCAATTCACTGACACTTCGAGATTCTACGAGATCCACGACGCGACGTTTCTTCGTCTTAAACGACGATTTCTCGAAATCTTTGAGAGGCCTTCCTGCAGGAGTCACAGCCTCAATTGATGTCGAAGGTTGTGGCGCAAAAGAACTCACAGTAAACTGTATGTCTGCTTCATCCAACCAAGTCTTGTTTTTAATTAAAAAACGCTCCTTCGACTTTCCTGAAGCCAACCATTTGGCACCAATCTTATTAGACAAGTTAGATATCTTCAACTTTATTTATTTTTGGCTGCTTTCAGTAATGTCACCAAAGTGAAATTTTGAAGAAAGATAGTCATATACACGCGAGTTTTTTTCATTCTTCGTGTGTTTCAACCACTCCTCAAAAAAGGCTACCCTTGAAATAGAGTAAACGTGTTCTGAAAAAATAAGAAAAAAAACATGTTGTACTGAAGTGTGCTAAACAATATGTGTATTTTTACGAAGAATAAAGTTATTTCTGCGTAATATCTAAAAACTAGCCCGGATAGAGGTGAATGTCTGTATATTCTGACCTTTCAAAGTTTTTTTATAAAAAAAATACGCTAAAACGTATAGGCTATTTAAAAAAAATTACTAAAAATTCAAATGAATAGATTATGATTAAAAAAATACATTAAAAAATAGTACTTACCCTCAGTATTAATATTCATCACAAAAACTTTCACAATATTACATTATGCCACTATGAGATGTGCACGAAAGTATCGCTAAATTGCAACTGATTGATTGAAAGGGTTGCATTAAACTCATTACCTGACTTCTGACCCTTATGACTCACCACTTGCGAATTTGACGAACAACATTTTCTCGGAATTCGGGGTTTGGGGGTATTGTTTACGTTTTGCAAATAAGATTTCCTGGAAACGATGACATGCATTTTGTCCACCTAGCATGTTCTACGCGGTACACTGTGCGTGGGTGTCGTAAGAGCCGACTAATAAAATTGCAAAGAGAAGAAGAACTTGACACAAATCCTCTTTCTAAGGAGAGACCTATGTGCAGTGGACTGTTAAAGGCTGTTGTTGATGATGACGATGATGATAATAAATGGAATAGAGGTTCGTCAACTCACCTGATGGAAAGCGATATTGACGAAGAAAGTGGTACCTTCTACTTTTAAAATTTTCACGATTATAATTGTCTAGAAAAATGGGAATAGTTTATTCTAGACTTTGAACTGAGAAAGACCAGCTCCTTGTTAAGATGCTTAACCGCAATTTACAAATTCAATTAGGTATCTATAACTGGAGAAAGAAATAATAGATATTTTTTTAGAAGAGGGTCATAACACATAGAATAAATGCTCAATGTTTGTAGTAAGTATTTCTTTCCTGTTAATAATTTAGTTTTAATTTTACGTATGCTGTAGATACATGAACTTGAGTAGCGATAATGATAAAAGCAAGGCAAGTTTTTTTTTCAAAACAACTCCCGCGTTAATAATATATCCTGTGTCGCGGGAGACTTTACAAACATACATGAAACGGACACAAAGAACACTCAGACTCAGAACAACAATTTGTGGATCACACAAAGTGTCGTCCCATGTCAGGTTTGAACCCACACCACTCGGCGTGGCGACCGCTTAAACCACTACGCCATCCGTGCAGTCGGATTTGTATTTGCCACATGCCTTGTATTCTGTAATTTCATGTTGTGTATGCTAAATTTTGGATCATTGTCTAGACTTTATATGTACCTATCTTCTAATGTTTCCTGTATCATGTTATGACAGTAATCTGTAAGCGTATCTTTTAGAAATAAATAAATAAATAATCTTGTTTTGTGATTCTTTTGTATGATATTTTGTAGGAATGTAATATGCGATTTTTGTAAAGACACGGTATTGTAAACCTCTCTTACGCGTTTTTGCAGTCTCATCTACGATATCGCCTTTTTGATGTGTCCTCTATGAAGGGATCAAAGTACCTACGTCACGGCTACGTGAGTCAAAACTAGAAATCTTCTTATTTCTCACATATTTATCTCAGAATTAAAATGTCAAGAATAGGCATCCTACTTTTATCTTATATTATAATATAGTAAATATTACATGATGAAAATCAACCTCAATCTCATCACTCAACAAAAGGAATGTATCCTTTTGTTGAGTGATGAGATTTTATTTTTGTCATTGAAATTAGTAACAGTCTACTTAAAGATGAAACCAGTTTTTTCTCTAGGATTTTCCATATTAAAATCAGCAGGTAAATGTATTTCTGCTGGTTAGTATATAGTACTTCAATAACAGAAATGCTTCTTCACCAAGTCTTCTCCAAGCTTATAGTAGCCTGCGTTCTGATCCACATCTATCAATGTCACAATAAGCACCACCCACCTATTGTGCAAAATGAATAAAGAATATAAATTAATTAATGAGCTAAAATAAAGATTATGAAACTAATTCGAAGGGACTTTCGTTTGCAGCCAGCCCACACCGTACCTGAATGTGGGCGGGTACTTTGAGGTTATGCGACGCCATGTGCTAAATGTTCAAAGATCAATTAGGACCACCCACTTGAGCCCTCTGATTTAAAGCCAAGTCAAGCATAAAGAACAATACTTGACTTGTATATCTCAAGGAATGATTTTTTAAGCTATAGGCAGTTGAAGAGACCCACAGCTGATGGTACTGTCTCCCGCTGCTCATGGACACCTGTAGCTCAAGAGACGCAAGTGCGTAGCTTATCATCACATATTAATAGCCTTTAATAGTCCACTGCTGGACATAAGATTGTCCTTAGAAAGGAGGTTT
Organism: Arctia plantaginis; assembly: GCA_902825455.1. Classification (NCBI taxonomy): domain Eukaryota; kingdom Metazoa; phylum Arthropoda; class Insecta; order Lepidoptera; family Erebidae; genus Arctia; species Arctia plantaginis. The sequence goes on from CADEBD010000288.1 coordinate 1,273,658, forward strand.
TGGCTCACTGTATTAATTTATTGCCATGTCGCCGCTTGAGACAATCCTTAGTGACTGCTACCTGTTTTATAATATTAATTCTAGTAGAAATTAAAACAAAGAAAGATTTCAAATAATTCGAGACCAAGTCTATAAAGAAATTTATCAAAACTAAGAATTCACTGTAATCTTTTAAAGTACCTTGAAATACACTATGTAGGTAGGCATATTTAAAAAAAAACTCGTTGTGAAATAAAGTTGTTCTATTATCTCTGGTAACCGGAAGTGTCATGAAATATCTTAACACCATAGATAAACAGAAGGGTTAGTACATCTACCTACATACAGTGGGCGATAGTTAAGGCCATATGTGACCCTGTGTTTCTTGACCAATAACTTCGCCCACGGGAACAAGCCCTTTGATAACCTTCAATGGAATTCGGAATTGAATTGACATATATTGTTTGTTTAGTAATAATAATTTGATTACCAAATAAACATATATTAAATCTTGTAAACTAACCTACGCATATTATGATGAAAGACACGATATTTTTATAGTATGTTTACCCGACTACACCAGAAGAGCATTATGTTTTTCGAGTGTATGTCCGTATGTATATTTCTTTGACGAGCTCTGTGGTGAAATCCGTGTGATGACGGATTAAGAACACCGACACCGTCATCACCCCTCTTCATCCCCTGGGTGTCATAAGAGAAGACTAAGGGAGCAAACTACGCAGGACAACATTACAGTACTGCATAGAGAAGGAAAACTTGAAACAAACCCGTCTGGCCAGCGTGGTATAGCAGGCAAAAACCTCCTTTATAAGGAGAGGCCTATGTCCAGCAGTAAACTATTAAAGGCTGTTGATTATGACGATGTGGTCTAATCGGAGAGTTCTGGATTTTGGATGGATGAGGATAGATTCCTCTTACTTGTGAGAGTGACACTGGGTATAGGAGTAGACAGAGGAGTGTTAAACACTCACATACTTATATATCTAAATCACATCACACATCAACAGCCTATACTAGTCAACTGCTGGACATAGGCCTCTCCTTAGAAAGGAGGTTTTGGCCTACTATACCACGCTGGCCAGACGGATTGGTATAGGGTTTGTTTCAAGTTTTCCTTCTCTTTGCAGTGCTGTTGTCCTGTATAGTTTGCTCCCTTAGTCGGCTCTTACGACACCCACGGGATGAATTGGGGTGGTGACAATTTGTATTCTTAATCCGTCACCACACGGATACACAGATTTATTACACCCATATACACAACAACACCATAGCATATAACAAATGATCGTGCTCTACATACAATATTTGTCCTGGATCTAAATCGAACCCACGCCCTCTGGCTTGACGGTTAGGATCGCCAAACAGTAGACTAGATATGTTTTAAAAAATTTCATCAAACTCCGTTCAGTACTTTTGTGTAAAAAACACATCCTCATAAACTTTCGCATTTATAATAGTATAGTAGGATGCAGTTGTAATCACATCAACAGCCTTTAATAGTCCACTGCTGGACATAGGACTCTCCTTAGAAAGGAGGTTTTGGTCTACTATACCACGCTGGCCAGGCGGGTTGGTATAGGGTTTGTGTCAAGTTTTCCTTCTTTTTACAGTGTTGGCGTCCTGCGTTGTTTTGCCCAATTAGTCGGCTCTTACGACACCCACGGGATGAATTGGGGTAGTGACATTCCGTATTCTTAATCCGTCACTATATGGACAGCAGTTGTAATAAAACACGGTAATAAAATTTAGTTCAAAATTTTAGTTGTCGCCTATAGTCAGTGGCATTATTTAATATTAAATTTTACGAGGATTAACCCATTCTATCTAATACCAATATAAGTGGGTATTTAATTTGCCATTGTGCAATTGCCTAGATCTTCAAACTTCAAAGTGGGCGCTCCCACTATCGTTCCCAATACGGTGAAATACACAATTCCCTTTCTGAGTCTTATGAAGATATCATATTTAATCGTCGCATTGAATAATAAATAACCATTTATTTTCTGATATATTGTTTGTTATTTGATTTTTATTTAAATGTATGTATTTGTTCAATGCAATGTATGGCTTTGGTTGTCACAGGCTTGGACATTTTTTATTCTTTATTTGTATTACTAAATGGTTACAACACACGTTGCAGGTGTTTGTTGTTGTATTTATTTGATATGGAAGTTATAGGGTCAGATAAGTATTGAATACATATGTAGTTATAATAATACATCTAACATCGACCGTCAGCCGTCAGATCCACTACCCCACTACTCTTTACGGAGCGTTTTGCCTTAAGTATAAGGACTACCACTGCCACTTTTGTCAAAAAATCTAATGTCGAAGATTCTGTGTCTTCGTTTATGTGGTTGACACCAAAGAAGATCTAACCGCACATATAATTCTAGCTACAGCTATGTCATTAAGGTCAAAGAACTCATTAGCGAATTCGTTTGAAGCCCAAACAACAATACAAAAACTTTAAAACAGTAACTAGCAATGGTATAATACTTAGATTGTAATACCCAAAGGCGTGGATCATTTGGAAATAACAAATAACCATTATGGGTGCTACAAGTAGAGTTAATTTGTCCCATGACAAGAATTACGGATGGCGTAGTTTATTAGCGTATTGACTGCACGGATGGCGTAGTGGTTTAAGCGGTCGCCACGCCGCTTCCTACTACGTCGAGAGTTGTGGGTCGATCCCCACATGGGACGACACTTTGTGTGATCCACAAATTGTTGTTCTGAGTCTGGGTGTTCTTTGTGTCCGTTTCATGTATGTTTGTAAAGTCCCCCGCGACACAGGCTATATTCCTAATGCGGAAGTAGACTTTAAAAAAAAAAAAACTGTACTACGAGTATATAATACCAACCCGTCTGGCTAGCGTGGTATAATAGTCCAAAACATCCTTTCTAAGGAGAGGCCTATGTGCAGAAGTGGACTATTAAAGGCTGTTGATGATGATGATTATATAATGAGGTTTTTCTTTAAATGGTGTGTGCTGTGTCGCTTTCCATGCTTTAAAAGTCTCACGGATTATATAATTCAAGAACAAATAAATGAATAAGAAGATACTTATGGTGTGGTAATTTTACCTAAAAGTACAACAAAATAGTTTTCAATTTAAATTACTATATACTTGTATATTACACAAGACGGGCCTGTTGGTCAAGTGGTCAGTGATCCTGACTACTAAGCGTGAGGTCGTGGATTCGATTCCCAACCGGGACAAATAATTCTGTGATGAGCAAGATCATTTGTTCTGTGCATTATTTTATTTATCTATAAATATATACAAATAAATAAAATCTGTTTGTAATGTCAAAATACCACCATTATTTGCACGGCATCTATACCTAAAAACCATTTTAAATATTTTTGTCTGTCTGTCTGGCTGGACTGATATTCATAATAATTTACTACCAGGTAGCTGTCTATATAAGGAGTAACTTACCTTATTTTGCATCTCAGAAAAACCTTATAAAATATTGCTGGGTAGGGGAATCAAACCCGAGGCCTCATGGACTGCAATCGCGTACCGTACTACACCACTAAGGCCGCGATTTTCAAATTACCAGCTAATCTATAAAACGTATGTATTTAGAAATATTTAAGTGTGTTACTTATCTAAATCTTGCACGTGTAGGATTGAAATTAAAAAGTAGTCGATAACAACAATATCATTATATTCTTAGGATTTTAAGATGTAAAATGTTGCAATTTAGAATTTCGAGTAAGATGCAGCGGAAAGGTTGTGTATGTTTGCCAGCTGCCGTAGACAGTTCTGGAAATTTTATCATTGCACAATTTTATTTTATACAAGACCAATCAGTAACTGTATAAATCGATTTCAGTATACAGTGAAACAAAGAAACACACTACAGCGCCATCTAACGAAGACACACAAACTACGGAGTAACTGCTAATCTTGTGTCGCGAAATGAATAATTGTCACGTTGCTTAGCATATTCAACTTCCCAACAACAACTTTTTGGTAGCGGTCAGCCAGGCATGATCACCTCGCATGGTCGGAGGATCCTCCCATTGTGTTGGAGGGACATGACACCCGTTCCTCCACATTTTTGACACCATATATGACACCCGTTCCTAACTTTTAAGTGTAAATTTATCGAAAGTAACCCTGAGTTAAGTGGTGGGTGTCACTTAAAAGTGAACACACTTACATAATGTGTAGATATGTCTGACATTCAGAACAAATATGGTGATGTTAAGTACTGAATACTCATTTATTCGAGAAGGACTCATTATTATGAAAAACCTTTACTATTAAATATGGCGCTTATGTGATTTTAAGTTTTATAGTAACCAGTTTCATTTTAATACCAATAAGGCGTGCTTATCTTATGTCTGGTTTTGCAGATTTTTCTATCAATACGGTATCATTTTCGTAATTAATTTGTACAAGAAGGAATCGTGGTGGTCTGCAGCATATATGTACAAAAAGAAATCGTGTTTGTATATAGCTTTGAGTGAAAGTTAAATGTTTTTCAATGATCAATATCATCATATTCGAAGTGGATATACATATAGTTAGTTAAAAAATATATTTAAAGACAACTGCATTAGGAATATTCAGAAAAGTTAAGATGGAACTTTGCGAGGAACGAAGTGAAGCCGGATTTATAAACATGTGTGTGTAAGCAGGTGCTGCCATCATAAATATTATTTATTGAAAATATTGGTTTCTACACTTATTTATGTGTAAAATACCATTTCATCCTACTATTCATCTCTTGTAGCTTGATTTTTATACCCCTTCACAAGACAATTCAGCAATTTTACTTGTAAATATTATTGATATTTTTGATAACATTTTGACTGACAAGGCGTAGTTTCGTTGTATGTGTGTGCGTGTAATGCTGTATGTACAAGCCAAGGCGTAGTTTTAATTGGCCTCACTTCTTTGTTCACAGAGTAATATCTTATATTAACTTTATTATTTGATCTGAGGTTATGGCAACAATTGTGGAGACATACATTATCATGGACAGGCTTGACCGGAGTGATAGCCATGGCCTCGGAGAAAATTAGTGTTAACCAATTCTTTCGTAATGAGACGCTGTGTTCTTTTCTGGACTCCTGATATCGTGTATCCAAAATGACGTGGTAATTGGTTAAGTATTCAATAAACAAACCTTTTAATATCGGTGAAGATACAAGGGCTTGACATTATCTTCAGGACTGCTGTATGTCTATCTGTCACCGTTTATAGCATAAAAGAAACAACAATTGTCGATTCAGTTTTTAATTGAGTTAAACAACAGTTAGTTCGTGTTACGTTCTACGTATAAGCGAGTGTGGGAGCGGTGTCAGGTTCGACTCTCGCGCATGACACCAGATATATAGAAGATATTATCTGTCATAACTGTAGCCGATAAGATGAGTACCACAGCTTCTGTGTCTGTAACGTAATATGATTAATTGTTTCTATAACGTTTAAAGGCGATAGAGCAGGATTATGTTACAATTTGAGATGTAAGTAATAATTGTTTTAAGTACCTTTATAAGTACATGGTATTTAATAGATGTATTAACCTATTCTTCAATAATATTTTTTAAAGGATCTTGAATTTAATTCATACTTTAACTTCATTTAATTGAATTCATACTCATACTTCAAATTCAATACAATGTTGTTGTTTGACTGCACGGATGGCGCAGTGGTTTAAGGGGTCGCGTGTACTACGCCGAGTGTGTACTTCCTACACTTTGTGTGATCCACAAATTGTTGTTCTGAGTCTGGGTGTTTTTTATGTCCGTTTCATATATGTTTGAATGCACACCGCGGAGCGTGCAGGTTACCTGTGCAAGAAACCCGCGCGAGTCGCGGGACTTGCATTGTCGTTTTCGGGAAGCAAATAACCAGCGCAAGTGCCTCACATGCACAAGCTACTTGTATCGAGCAGAAGCATGGTAAAAAATTATGTTAAGTACGTAATCTTTTTTTTAATAGTAAATTCCCAGAAAAGTTAAATTGTCTTAGAACCCGCATGTTAATTATACACAGCAGACACAATGAAGTAAAAGTAGGCATACATCCTATTTAAACAGGGAATCACCACACGCTGATATTTTGATTCCTATATTATGTAGTGTGTGGTAGAATCGTCCAAATCGTCCAATCGCCCTAGTTGAGACAAGATCCTTAAAGGGTATACTTAAAGTGTATACTTTAAGGATCTTGTCTCACGATCCGATTTTACCGGTACGATTTTACCAGTGAGCTATTCAGCATTAGGTACATTAAGTTAATTATACCAAAAACTAAATTCCCAGAGGATATGATGAGCAGATAGTTCACAGTTAGAACCAGGTATTAAGCATTGACACAATTTGATTGCACGGATGGCGTAGGGGTCTAAGCAGTCGCCACGCCGCATCCTACTACGCTGAGATCTTTGTGTGATATACAAATTGTTGTTCTGAGTCTGGGTGTTCTTTGTGTCCGTTTCATATATGTTTGTAAAATCCCCCGCGACATAGGATAAATTCCTAATGCGGGATATGTCTGAAAAATTGAGGTACCGATTAAGTAGTCTATATTCGAAATCGAATAAAAATAAATTATTGTAAAAGAGGTAGTCACAAGTAAGACCACCCTGACGTTTCCCACGGTTTCCATGACACAATGTAAGTCATCCACATTTATTAATAATCCGGTAATTGGACTCGTTTGTGCCATACAACACCTACGAGGACCTAACTAGGTGGTATAAAAATATGCGATAATATACAAATAAACAGTATCTGGTAGCTAATCAGATACACAGTCCATTTGACGCAATTAGAAGCAAATTGGTGAAAAGCAATTCTTCGGTGCTGAGTGAGTGAGGTCACCGGAGTCCTAACCCCCCCATTGAAACTTAGCATTTTTTAAAAGATCTTGAATTTAATTCATACTTTAATAGGTTCAATACAATGTTGTTGTTTGACTGCACGGATGGCGCAGTGGTTTAAGCAGTCGCCCCGCCGCATCCTACCACGTGTTGTGTGATCTACAAATTGTTGTTCTGAGTCTGGGTGTTCTTTGTGTCCGTTTCATGTATGTTTGAAAAGTCCTCCGCGACACAGGATATATTCCTAATACGGGATATGTCTGTCTGAAAGGATTTACCCGATTGGTCATTTTCCACCGATAACGTAAAAAAAGACTTATAAATATTTGAGAATTTATAATTGGCACTAAAAATGCTTATAGTGGGTATATGTAGATAATGTAGGCGATTTTATGTAGAGCGTTAAGTGATTTTGGTTCTATAAGTACGATAACTGTGCATCGTGGGTCCTTCGAGCCGAAAGCACTACATGTAAAAACATTGCGCTGTAAAGAAATTGTTTTTAAAATTTGAAATCAGAACCGCCTGAACTGAACCAGGGATAGGGCCTGACTAGGCATGGTGTCAATTCGGGGAGGACCTGAAATAACATGGTCCGGGTCCTCCCAGAGTAGGGCACCTGAGGCCGGCCGTCGGGGTGGTTTTTAGTGGAATCACCACATACTCCTAGCTCCTAGCCCCGAGGAGCAGGAGATCCGAAGGGATTTTCCACCCCGTCAACAAAAAAAAAAAGGCCCCAAGACCTTGTATTTAGAAACAATATTTTTTATAACGACAGTGATATATAAACAAAACAGTGATCTCATTTTTAGAATTCAATCTTCGTGGTATACATCAGACAATAATAAAAAAAGACGTTCACGCTTCAAGTGTGCATACGAAGTAACTGTGTTCATTTGTTACGGTGTTGATGCTAACTGCTAACCCACCTTCGGATAACTTAATTTGTTTCAAACTCATTACCGCTGAACATTACCCTACTTTACCTAGTGTGGTCATATTGCCAGCGATAAGCGGACATCTTGGTCTTGTAGAACTTACTTCTTCTTCTTAAAAAAATACCGTAATAATACGTCGTAAGTCCGTGTGATGACGGATTAAGAATACAGAGTGTCACCACCCCTATTCATCTAGTGGGTGTCGTAAGAGCCGACTAAAGGAAAAAACTAAGCAGAACAACAGCACTGCAGAGAGAAGGAAAACTTGACACAAACCCTATACCAACCCGTCTGGCCAGCGTGGGATAATAGGCAAAAACCTCCTTTCTAAGGAGAGGCCTATGTCCAGCAGTGGACTATTAAAGGCTGTTGTTGATGATTGGTGATGAAAGAATTGAATTTGATGATTGGGTTTAGGATGCCGCGTGTCTATATCTTAACCTGGACTCGCTTACACTGCGACCTCAGGCTAAAAAACCGAAGAGGGCGTTGTTACCCGGTCTGTCACGGAAGCCGATATTCTCACGGGCGCGCCTTCAACTTTGCTACAATGCTATCGGCACATCTAGCGGTTGGTGTGCGACCGATATTCTTTTTGTTTACCTCAAGGCTGTTATTTTTTTGTTTTTGAGTTAGTGGGACTGTTTGGTTTACCTTTACATACAATTAGCCTGTTTACATGATTTTTAATGAAATTAAAGATCTGCCTGAGTACAAATTTCAAGCTTCATAATTTCGGTTGCCATTCGAACATCTGTGGCAATCGTTACGGGTTATTGGAGCCCTAAAAGTCCAAAAGACCTAAAAGACGGGTTTTCCCCTCTACCCGTCATAACCTCCAGACGCGAGTTGGCGATGTCCGCGTGTGCCAGACGTCGCCTAAATGGTGTATGTACTCGAAGGTGGTGCCCGCGCCGTTGCTGGCAGGCGCTAGTATGGGTCCGGATGTCTTAATAACAGCATTTCGGGGATCCCTCCTATTACAGGCGCAAAGTGGCAGTGGTTTTAGTCGGTCCGATTCCGACACACAACCCCGCCTCAAACCCCGGTGGGGTGACGGCCCGAAAGGGAAAAGGGAGGAAAAAAAAGTCCTAAAAGTCCAACCACAGTCTTTCTACAGAACTTCGATATTGCCCAGTACTTGAGTCATGTCGGTCTGATGGCAGTCGCTTCACGTAAAAAATCGAAGTTCAGCCGTATCATAGCCGACTTAAAGCCGACTACAACCTAAAAAAAGGCTCGGTGGATGATGACAATATAATTTGAAACATTTTAAATACAATATTATAATTATGTTTCTGTCTTTTTCTTGTCTCTCTATCCTCTTCTGTTTGTCTTGCGCTATGAGTAAGAAAGCAAAAGCATTTTTCCGTTTTTTTATAGTCACTCTTCAGCCTAACCAATCCTTCTTGGAAATATAGTCGTCAAAGGACGAAACTAAATTGAGATTATAAATCAAGGTATGTTTGTCTTAAATTTCTTTAAAAATTTTAACATTTGATCTACCTTGCCTGTAATGAAAGCAATGTCAAGGCGCTATGATTGTATAAAACTTTAAAGCAAGCGTATGATTCTTTTAAACACCCATTAAAAGTATGAGTTGACTGCACGGATGGCGTAGTGGTTTAAGCGGTCGCCACGCCGCTTCCTACTACGCCGAGTGTTGTGGGTTCACTTCCTAATGCGGAAGTTGTCTTTTGAAAAAAAAAGTTAGCAAAGAATGTAATAGAAATAGGTCTGTTGCTTCTATAAACACACCACCATTTATTATCTTATCAACAATTAAAAAGCTAACTATTTCTTAGCTCACCAGTCATGAAACTGATCTATAAAAAAAAAATTACGCCGAGTGTATAACAGTACGCCCCACATAGTCATGTACCAAATATTATGTGGTTTTAATTTTTATTTGTAAATATTGTGTGGTGGAAATCAGCGAGTATAAGAGTTTTAACACATACCTACACATAATACTTTAAAAATAACTTTCCTACTTACTTGCTTGAGTGAGGTTAAAAGAGGCTCAAACCCTAATATGTGGGGGGAGGGAGGGTAGAAGCACGCAAAAAATGGTAACGCACCTTGGGTTACAGGAGTCCATGGGCGATAGTAGTCACTTACCACGCTCGTTTAGGGGCACACTTATGGATAGGGCCATACTAATATTATAAATGCGAAAGTGTGTATGTATGTCTATCATCTCTTCACGCTTAAACCGCTGAACCGATTTAATTGAATTGAAATTTTGTATAGAGATGCTTCGAGTCTCGTGAAAGGACTTAAGATAGTTAGTATATGTAGAAGTAGATAGGCCCAGAAATCACTCTTTAAAAGGGATGGAAGTTTGAATGGCAATTCAAAAACCGCTGAAATTATTTAGATGCAATTTGGTATGGAAAAAGTTGGTTTCTTGAGGAAGGACATTGGTCTAATTTTACACGCGGGAGGAGCCCCAAGCAAAAACGACTTAAATATAAAACACAGTAGGTAATATTTTCTTATCTATGTATGAATGCTTTCATGGCCATTAATGATTATAATCTATTTTCTGCCGCCTTATAATTAATTAATTTCAATGTTATTATGTAAATGCTGGAATAATTAATTACATACTCAGGCACTTATTTATTAGTAACTTTGTAGTCAATCATGCCAACAAATTATTAGTAAATTACTACTAATTGATGCGTATTGGCTTTTGAAAACTGTAAAATAATTCGTTGTTGATTTGTCAACATTCTCAAATTAATAAGTTTGCATAAGTATATCTATTGGCGACTTTTAGAAACGTAGGAGGATTTTAAGAAGCGGATAAGTCAGGTCAAGCTAGGTCGGGGTGCTAGGCTAGAAAACCTCCCCGTGGTGCACCCTGGAAACGCTGGCGATGGTACTGTTTCCTCCTTGTCCTCTTGGAGGAGAGGATTATCGCCAGCGGCCAATATTCTAGCAGAAGAGGTAGCCGTTCATCGGCTCTCGGGCAAGGCCTGGTCCAGCAGGGTGGGCGTGTCTGCCGGTTGCCCTGCTGGCTCTTCGCTCTTCGGAGCATGGAGGAGGAAACCTCGGTAAAAAACCGGATGGCGGGGCCCTTTAGGGGCCACAGTTTCTCCGCTGACAGCGGTGGAGAAAGGAGGACGGGCTCGGCGTGTACTCACACTACCACCGAGCAGGCAGGGGGACGTAGTCTCCCTGTCAACCGTCGGCATATCGTAATCCCGAGAAGAGCGCTGTGGTTAAGTCTCGCGGCTCTGATCGGGGGCGAGGGTCTTGGCTTAACCGCCCGGACCGCGAGGAAGATAACCTCTCTAAAAAATTCCCCGAATCCCGTGTTCTGGTGCGTGGCCAGGGGATGCATGGCTGATGGGAAGTTCAGTCGCGAGCGCACTCCAAGCCGAGGTACCTGCGGACCCCTCGGTTGGGTTAAAAACTTACGCTTGCCCGGGTAATGGGGGATCTCTGCCCGGGTGGACCTCTAGTTCTCCCCCACTCGTGGGATTTACTATGGAAAATGCTAACAAAAACTTGAAAAAAAAACGATCGGACAAACACAACGAAAACAGGCAAGCCTAACGGAAAAAGAAGCAAACCGAAGGAAGGAGAAGCAGAACAGTGGAGCGGATGGGTCGTCCACTGAGGGCGAGATGGCGTCGGGAACGCCTATCTCGATGGGGCTCCCAGAGGTCAGTCTGACTCTGGTCTCTGGGAGCCGAAGGGCATCGGATCGTTTGCGTTCCGGATCCGCCGTCTCATCGGATGGCGCGGACGCCATGGAAGCGGAGCGGAGCGACAGCCGGAAACGCGGACGCTCCAGGGAAGAGGGGACCGACACGTCCGGCGAAATGATGCCACCAAAGGTGGCAAGCAGCCGCCGAGGGAGGGCACGTAAACCGGCCTCGGTCTCGACCCCGTCAGGCTCCGCGTTCTCAAACGCGGAGTCCTACAGGAGCGTACGAGTGGAGCGGAGGAGGAGATCGCGGATCTCCTGCTCAAGGTTCGGGAGCCGGTGGGGGGAAATGCCCCCCAGGCTCCCGTGTCCGTGCAGGAGAGGGCGAAAGCGGCGGTGGCCGTCATCGACAAGGTGGCCACCAAATCCGTGAACCTTAAGGGCTCGTTTGTGAGGGCCCTTAAGGACTCCTCCTCCGCTTTGTCGGAGGTCGTGGAGGGCCTAGTGGGCGACGTATCGCGCCTACAGGTGGCCAACGAGAAGCTGACGGAGCGGGTGAACGAGCTGAGCGCTCAGTTCGCCCGCTTCCAGGCGAACCTCCCCGAGCGGGAAGCCCCGTCCGCGTCCCAGCCTGCCCCTACCACCAACTCAGGGGCATTTGACTCCCAACTGCGAGAAATCCTCATCGCAGTTGGGAATATGCTGGACGGACGCCTGGCTGGCCTGGAGGCGAGACTGCCCCCTGCGCCGATTATGCGCCCCCCGCTCGCGTCGGCACAGCGGCCTAAGGCCGCCGCTCCGACCGCGCTCCCCGTTGTGGGAGGCCGCGTTTCTTACGCGGCGGCGGCGTCTGCCCCTACTCCATCGGCTCCACAAAAGCCGAGGAAGGGGGCCAAGGCACCGGCCCAGGCACCGGCCAAGGCACCGGCTAAGGCGCCGGCCAGGGCGCATCCCCAGGCGCCGGCCAAGGCGGGGCCTAGAACAGCGCCGAGGAGCGGAGTGGCATTCCCTCCGCTCCCCACTCCGACACCCCTGCCGGGCCCCTCCGCACCTGCCCCCTCCAACGAGGGTTGGCAGGAGGCGAGGGGCTCCAAGAAGTCCCGAAGGCGGGCCAGAAGGGCTGCCCAAAAAGCAGCCCAAGCCCAGCCTTCGCCACCGGTGGCAACGGCCTCTGCAAAGAGGCCGCGGAAGCTGCAGCCGCCCAAAACCGCGGCTGTAGTTGTGACCGTGTCCCCGGAGGCGGCTGACGGCGGGCTGTCCTACGCGGCCGTTTTTAAAAAGGCCCGGGACAGCCTCGCCAACGACTTTGGGACGGTGGGGGTCAGGATGCGCCTCGCCCAGACGGGAGCTCGAGTCCTCGAGTTCCCTGGGGCTGAAGGCGCTAAGACGGCGGACACATTTGCCGAGAAGCTGCGGGGACTCTTTACAGCCACGGATGGTGTAAAGATCGCCAGACCTACTAAGTGCGCAGAGCTGCGCATCTCGGGCCTGGACGACTCCGTAACGGCCGAAGATGTCCGCGCTGTAATCCGGGAGAAGACGGGGGGCAGCGCGGACAACGTCAGGGGTCGGCACCATCCGCCCCGGTCCAGGAGGGCTTGGCGCCGTGTGGGTCAGCTGTCCCGTAGCGTCGGCCAAAGTATTGGCCGACGCCGGCAGGCTGCTCATCGGTTTCGTGAGCGCCAGGATCACAGTCCTGGCGGCGAGACCGATGAGGTGCTACAAATGCCTAGCATCGGGACACACGCGCGTCAAGTGCGACAGCTGTTTTGACTGCGGCGGACTGTGTTTCCGCTGCGGTCAACCGGCATAAGGCGGCAGAATGCTCTGCCGCCCCTCACTGCCCAGTGTGCGCGGCGGGCAATAAGCCCGCCAATCACCAGATGGGGCAGAGAGGCTGCAAGCCTCCCCGCAGTTCTCGGCAGACGTCAGGGGCTAGCCAGTCGACCCAGGCTACCCCCGACGTCAATATTGCGTCGACGTCGTCGCCCATGGAGGAGGTTGTAGAGACGATCCAGTAATGGATCAAGTCTCCAACCTCCTGGTGCAGACGAACCTGAACCACTGTGCCGCGGCGCAGGATCTCTTCCTGCAAACCATGGCACAGTGGTCGATAGGTGTTGCCGTAGTCGCGGAGCCCTATTCTGTCCCTCCCCGTCCAAACTGGATGGGTGACTGGGACGGCTCCGTGGCAGTCGTCGGTTCCACGACGGCTCATTCCCCGCCCTTGTCGCTAAGAGACAAGGGCACTGGATATGTTGCCGTCGAGTGGGGGGGGATCACCATATATGGTGTTTATTTCTCCCCCAACCGGAGTTTGAACGACTTCGAGGTTTTCCTAACCAGCTTGGAGACCTCGATACGGCGACTAGCGTCTGGGCACGTCCTTGTGCTGGGGGACTTCAACGCAAAGTCCATTGCGTGGGGTTCCCCCAGGACGGACGCCAGGGGCGAGGCCGTAGAGGAGTGGGCGGCCTCGGTGGGCCTCTGTCTTCTAAACAGAGGCTCCACCAACACGTGCGTGCGACAGCAGGGGGGGTCGATAGTGGACCTCTCGTTCGCTACCCCTGTCCTCGCCGCACGAGTAAGGAACTGGCGTGTCCTGGAAGAGGTTGAGACGCTCTCGGATCACCTGTATATCCGATTTGAGCTCTCCCGGACCCAGGACTCCAGTAGGGGTCACGTGGCGCGGCGTTTATCCCGCTTTCCGCGGTGGGCTGTTGCCAGACTGAACCGGGACCTACTAGAGGAGGCAGCCATAATTCACTCGTGGCTGTCTCCTCAGGCTCCGACCGAGGAGGTCGACGTGGGGGCTGGCCGCTTTCGCGATGCGATTACGCATATCTGCGATGCGGCCATGCCCCGCATTCGAGGTCGTCGGCCTCCAAGGAAGGAGGTCTACTGGTGGTCCCAGGAGCTGGCGGACCTCCGTGCGGCCTGTACACGTGCCCGGAGGTCCTACACGCGCAGTCGGCGGCGTCACCGTGGAGACGGTGAGGAGGACCGGCTTCCCTGAGTGCTGGAAGAGCGGGAAGCTGGTCCTATTGAGGAAGCCGGGACGGCCTGCCGATTCGGTCGCGGCCTATAGGCCCATCGTGCTGCTGGACGAGGCGGGCAAATTGTTTGAGAGGGTTCTTTCTGCCCGCATCGTCCGGCACCTCTGCGAGGTGGGCCCCGATCTGTCGGACGCCCAATTTGGTTTTCGGGCGGGGCGTTCGACGGTCGACGCCGTGTTGCGCCTGAGGGCCGTGACCGAAGAGGCAGTGAGCTGTGGTGGCGTGCTGTTGGCGGTGTCATTAGACATCGCGAACGCATTCAATAGTCTGCCATTCAGCTGCATCAGGGAAGCACTCCACTATCATGGGGTGCCAAAGTACCTGAGGCGGCTAGTGGCAGACTATTTAGAGGAGCGTACCGTCGTGTACGAGGACCGAGAAGGTAATCTGAGGTGTCGGCCCATGTCGTGCGGTGTTCCACAGGGGTCTGTTCTTGGACCCCTCTTGTGGAACATAGGGTACGACTGGGCCCTTCGCGCCGATTTCCCCCCCCGGGCTGGGTGTAATCTGTTACGCAGACGATACCCTGGTGACAGCCCGGGGGGCAAACTTCCAAGAGGCGGCGCGCCTGGCCACAGGGGGAGTCTCCCTGGTGGTCGGGCGCATTGAGGCGCTGGGCTTACGGGTGGCCCTAGATAAGACGGAGGCCCTGTTATTTCATGGGCCCCGTCGTGGTCCACCCCCTGGCGCCTCAATCGTGGTCAACTCGGTCCTCGTACCGGTTCGGGCCCAGATGAAATATCTGGGCCTGATCCTCGACGGGAGGTGGCTCTTCGACGAGCACTTCCGACAGCTTGCTCCAAAGCTGGTCGGCGCTGCGTCTGCCCTAGGGCGACTTTTGCCCAATATGGGTGGACCCAGCGTCGCGACAAGACGGCTGTACACGGGGGTTGTCCGGTCAATGGCACTGTACGGTGCACCGGTGTGGGCGGCGGCTGTGACCGCCTAGAATAGGGTACGCCTCTGGCGCCCTCAGAGGGTAATGGCGGTCAGAGCCATACGCGGTTACCGCACTGTGTCGACGGAGGTGGCATGCGCGTTGGCCGGGACTCCCCCGTGGGATTTGGAGGCGGAAGTGCTCGCCGAAGTTTATCGGCGAGTGGCTGACTTCCGGGCGGAGAGCGGATTTCGCCCTCCGCCCGAGGATGTGCGCGAGTGGCGCGAAGCCGCTCGCCGAGCCACGATGGCTCGTTGGTCGTTCCGGCTGGAGACTCCACGCGCTGGCTTCGCCGCCGTGGAGGCTCTCCAGCCGGTCATGGCCGAGTGGGCAGGGCGGCAGCACGGGACCCTTTCCTTCCGGCTGACGCAGGTGCTTTCCGGGCACGGTTGCTTCGGTAAGTACCTGCACACGGTCGCTAGGAGGGAACTGAGTCCCGCCTGCCACCACTGCGACTGCAGTGAGGACTCGGCCCAGCACACGCTGGCGGTCTGCCCCGCATGGGCGGCGCAGCGCCGGGCCCTCACTGCAGTCATCGGAGTGGATCTCTCGCTACCGGCCGTAGTACGCTCCATGGCCGGTAGCGACAGTTGTTTTACCGCGGTCGCAACCTTCTGCGAGGTAGTAATCTCGCGGAAGGAGGCGGCGGAGAGGGCCCGGGAGGACGACCTCCACTCGGACCCGATCCGCCGCCTTCGAACCGGGCGGCGGAGGCCCGCCTATCACAGCCTCATGCCGCCCTGAGTGTGGCCGCGGGTGGACGGGGTGGGTTTCCCCTCCACCCGCATTAGTTTGGCCAGCCGCGAGGGGGCGGCGTCCGCGTGTGCCGGACGTCGCCTAAAGAGAGGAACAACATCGAGACGGAGCCCGCACCAGGAGCGGGCTGGCGCTAGGAGGGGTCCGGATGTCTTAACAACAGCTGTTCCCGGATCCCTCCTGTTACAGGCGCAGAGTGGCACACCGTGTGGTTTTAGTCGGTCCGAGTCCGACACACCACCCCGCCGCAAACCCCGGAGGGGTGACGGTCCGAGGGGATTTCCACACGTTAAAAAAAAAAAAAAGGTCGATTTTTACAGTTCGACTGCACGGATAGCGTAGCTATCTTAATATAGCGAAACTTGTCTTGTGCTTTTAAAATTATAAACCACCTACTGTGACTACCACATTTTCTGCAAATAATAATAATTATTCTTGGTTTTCTACTGCTGAAAGAAGTTTAAAAGTCGGTTTAGCAGTTTCAGTTTATTGACAAACAACGCATTACTCTTAATAATCATCATCAACAGCCCTTAACAGTTCACTGCTGGACATAGGCCTCTCTTTAGAAAGGAGGTTTTGGTCTACTATACCACGCTGGCCAGAAACAAACCCTCTACCAACTACAGGGTTTATTTCAAGTTTCCCTTCTCATTGCAGTGCTGTTGTCCTGTGTAGTCCTCTTAATAATATCAGTATTTAAATGGTTAATTGTTTAATTGTTTTCAGCTATGTATTAACATTTTGGAAGCAATAAAGTATAGAGTACAAAGTAAAGTAGTAAATTTGCTTTTATGAGGAAAGTTCTGGAACAAATTGTTCTTGCTTGGACGGTAGAGTATTTAATGAATGAATCTATACTAATATTATAAAGCTGAAGAGTTTGTTTGTTTGATTGTTTGTTTGTTTGTTTGAACGCGCTAATCTCAGGAACTACTGGACCGATTTGAAAAATTCTTTCAGTGTTAGATAGCCCATTTATCGAGGAAGGCTATAGGCTATATATCATCACGCTAAGACCAATAGGAGCGGAGCACCATTAAAGAATATTTTAAAAACGGAGAAAATTTATTACTATTGAGAGACGCAGACGAAGTTGCACGGGTCAGCTAGTATAACGATAAAGTAATAACTAGTTAACTTAAGTTCAAAGGTTTCAATTTAAAATATATAAAATACTGGCTGTATCGTGCCACGCTTCGCTTTGGCACATTATCGGTTATGCAACGCTCCCATCATGCATTTCCCATCTATGGATGGTAAATGAGCAACACAATGGGAAAAATAGATAAAAGGAATCTGAAACTATTCCGGTTCAAAGATTGCAACGATTGATCTCAACTTTTACGGTTTTTGAAGCGTACACAAACTAATCTAAGTGCAAAATGAAAGGATGAAATTAAAACACTTTCTACTTACACAGTGTTCATGTATGGTATCTGTCATCTGTACCATCTGATGGCCAATTCTAGCTATTACAGTTACACACTTCCACACTTATTTAATGAAATCGACCAGACAATTTAACATCTAAATTAAATTAACGACCGGATGGCGAAGTGGTTTGTATAACGGACTGCTATTCCAAAGGTCGCGGGTTCGATTCCCGCTCAAGTCAAACATTAGTGAGCATGAACATTTAATGTTTGATTTGGTCTGGGTGTTTCTATGTATAATATGTATGTATTTACAAAAAAAAAAGTATATATGTATTTATATCAGTTGTCTTGGGACTAGATGGCGTTGTGTGAATGTGGTAGAATATTATTATTATTATCTTTACTCACAAAAGGCAATCGACCTAAAAGATGTTACAATATTGTTGTTACATCTGTTTATACATATCCCTGTGGTGATTGATTAAGAATACGGAGTATCACCACTCCTATTCATCCCCGTAGGAGTCGTGAGAGCCGACTAAAGGAGAAAACTACGCAGGACAACAGCATTGCAAAGAGAAGGAAAACTTGACACAAACCCTATAACCAACCGTTTGGCCAGCGTGGTATAGTAGGCCAAAACCTCCTTTCCAAGGTGAAGCCTAAGTCCAGAAGTGGACTACTAAAGGTTATCGATGTGATTATGAATATAGTTATTTAATCGTCTAAGAGCCATGTTCAGCACACATGTGGGTCTGTTTGACCGGAGTGAACTTATGTTAAGCAATTCTTTAAAAATGCTTAAAGCATTTACAAAATACCTACTTTTAATCATAGTTTAAGAAAAATTTAAAGATAAACAAGACAATGGTGCTAATTCTGTTGTTCGAAAGCTCTCTAAACTAAAAATCACTAAAAAAAAAATTGTCCTGTCAAATATTACGTTTTCAGAATAGGAAACGTTGTTTGACAGGACTAAATAATTTTTTTGTGATATTTAGTTTAGTTTAGAGAGTTTTCGAACAACAGAATTGGCACAAATGTTATGTTCCAATACACGGTACTGTGCTTCTGCTATTAAATTGTCTGATCTGTTTCTGTTAGTTGTGAAATTCCCTTGCGCATGTAAAAATTCCCTAGTAACGTAACGGTAACATATATTACATGACATAAGTTGTTGTTAATATTATGTGAGTGCAAAAATAAACGCGTAATAAGCTTTATTATTCAATCAAAGAGCGTGTCTTTCACTATATCTGTTTAACTAGATCGGATGTTACGTGAAAATTATCGTAACAAAACTATGGATTTTAAGGCTATGTTTTAAAGATCAAAATCGTGAAACATTTCATTGAATTAGAGTCTCAGTACCTAAATTATTGAGTAAGGTTAATGTTGTCGGTTTCGGTATTGGTATATAAATGACAGGTCTGTGGTAACAGATATAAAAAATCCAACCGATTTAAGAGCCTCCTCTTTTTATGAAGTCGGTTAAATATTTTTGTGGGAGAGCCATGCTAACCGTAGCAGAGTCATGCTGCGGGCATGGGCGGGCTATGGGAACTCTCGACCGAAGTTATACCATGGCCTCACAGAAAACCGGTGTTACAAAATACTTTATTTGCTTTTAACACTGCACTTACTCTATACACTAACAAGCTGTGTTGTGGGTTCGATCCTCACATGGCACGACTCTTTGTGTGATACACAAATTGTTGTTCGGAGTCTGGGTGTTCTTTGTGTGCGTTTTATGTATACCTATGTTGTATATAGTTATACTATCAATGTATTTAAACCCGAACTCAACTCTCGTGTAAACTTGGGCCAATATATGTAGATATAGATATTATATACAGAGGTGTCGGTAACGGTAACAGGTCCGCGAGTTCAATGGTTTTTTTCCCATCTCAAAAACTACATTATTTTGTTGTTGTTGTTGTTTTATACATTAAAGAAAACATCCGAATTGATAACCTCCTCCTTTTTGCAGTCGGTTAAAAATATACATATATGTTTTTATATTTGCGACAGTACGGGGTTTACCCATTTTACCCACTCATGTATCCGACTCTGTTCGTCTTGGGCATGGTCGGATATAACGAGCTTAGAGTCAGAAGGGACCTTAGTCTTGCCTCCTATATATTTAATATACTAAGGGGAAAAATCCACGACAGCAATATATTAGGATTGGTAGGCATGTGTGTACCGGACGGGTATGTGTGGCGACGACGGCGTCCGGCATTGTTGGCGGTGCCGCGCGGACGCACTAATTTGCTAAGCGAAGCGCCTCTAACGCGTGCGTTGCGCACCCTAAACCTAGTAGCCACAGATATCGACTTATTTAGCTGTACACTGAGTGAGTTCACAAAGACAGTATTATATATTATATGTTACAAAACACAAACTTAGAGGTTATGTAAAACAAGCATTTTTGTAATAGTTACACTATCGCATTAGGATATACCTGTAATGATAGTAGTAAGTGTAGATACTAAATAAATAAATAAATGTTAATAGCGATACAGATAAGATCAAAGGATACCTTTTATCCAGAAAAAAGGTATTAGATACTCTTGAGGGAATACCTGATTTGATTTACCAAAGCCAAGGGTACTATCTACGATTTGATAAGTTATTAACCTTGGTAAAAAGTCCAGATCCATACTTGTCTCTGATAGATACTGAATAAAGCTAAAAACTTTTCTTGAAATAATCCTTAGTGATAATTGATGGTGATAGGCGAGACGGTTACGGGCTAATACGCTGCTGTTGCGTAAGGGAAACGCCATAATGATGCGAACAGTTAATCGATGGGACCGGTTTTTGGCCGCGGTACTGCGCCCGCGCAGACACATGCAGCCGCTATTACACCGAAGTGTCATACTGCAGATGTTTGTAAGCTTCTCAATTGTATGACTAATCCCACCCACACGCCCATCACTGTAACGCCTGTACACCAGGATCCACAGCTGTGACCCACGAACACACCGAGTTACGACACTCGGGAAGTCCCAGGAAAAAATTAAACTGTCTTGGAACCCGCAACGAAATTAATCAGAAGAAAATTGGAGGAGTTGTAAATAGGGAGATAAAATGAAGTAAAATAGGTATACACCCTTTTAAACAGGGTAGCACCACAAAATATTACGGGTCCTAGGTGAGCTATATTTGATTTCTATAATATGTAAGTAACCTGTATAAATTTTTATTAATACAGATAATAAGGTATACTAGCCTGTTGGTCTAGTGGTTGTCTTTCCTGGTTGCAAGCCGTAGCTTTGATTCCCATCCAGGTCAAATAGTTATGTTATACGTATGATCCTTTGTTTTTATCGAGTTTTAATAATAAGCAGTTTGATTCTATTTGTATTTATGTTT
The DNA here is from genome assembly GCA_902825455.1 of Arctia plantaginis. Taxonomy (NCBI): domain Eukaryota; kingdom Metazoa; phylum Arthropoda; class Insecta; order Lepidoptera; family Erebidae; genus Arctia; species Arctia plantaginis. Next base: position 1,294,615 of record CADEBD010000288.1, read on the forward strand.
TGACTGTCTCGGCGGTGCAGCGGTAGCGTATGCGACTGCTATGTTGAGATCTCGGTTTGGATTCCCGGATCGGACCAAATGTTTGTATGATCTGCTTGTTTCGGAGTTTGGGTGTTTTCTATGCATAATATGTATGTATTTACAAAAAACAGTTAATATGTATTCTATCAGTCAATCTAGCTTTCATAATACGAGCTCTACTTAGTACGTAGAAACTAGATGGTGTTGTGTGTTAGATGTCCGAAATACACAAGTAATCTTCTAAGCTACGTAATGGAAATGGTACCAACAGTGGACAATGGGGGCAGATCGACGCCGCATACTTCGACTTCAAAAAAGCTTTCGACTTGGTCGATAATGACATGTTGCTGAAGAAGTTGGCAGGCGTCGGATTCACTCCGCATCTACTTAACTTCTCTGCAAGTTATATGAGTGACAGGCAGCAATATGTGGAGTATGCAGGACACCAAACGCGACCATATTTTACTAGATCTGGCGTCAGTCAGGGAAGTAACTTGGGTCCTTTGGAGTTTTTATTAATGGTTAACGATCTGCCGAGTGTCATACAAGAGGCCAAGTGTTTGTTATTTGCAGATGACCTGAAATTGTCTCTCGCTGTTGGAAGCATGGCAGATTGTGAAAAGCTGCAGAGGGACATAGACAGAGTCGTTAGTTGGAGCAAGCAGAATCGGTTGCAGTTCAACGTGTCGAAGTGTGTGACTATCTCATTCTCACGTGCACGCACACCTATCGAACACAAGTACACGATGGAGGGGACTGAGATGACCAGGGTAACTGAAGTGAGGGATTTGGGAGTGCGTTTTACCACTGAGCTAGCGTTTCGTGATTACATACTCAAAGTCTGTAAAAAAGCTTATAGGAACTTGGGGTTGGTATTTCGTATGGCTAAAGATTTTACCAATATAAAAGCTGTTACAGCATTATATAATGCTTAAGTTAGGAGCCAACTGGAGTGTAATGCAGTTATCTGGGCTCCACATGAGACTATATTTAGTCTCATGTGGAGCGAGTGCAAAATAAATTTATTAGATTTATTTACATGAAGTTGTACGGAGTCTATCCTTTTTATCCGTTAATGTATCCTACCCTGTTTATACTAGGTATGGTTGGATATAATGAACTGGGGGTCAGGAGGGAACTCACACTCGTAACCTATATCTTTAAGGTGATTAGAGGGGGAATACATAATTTATTTATTTTTTTATTTATTACAACTATGGAGGATTTACAGCTATGATGATTACAATAAAAACAGTCAAGAAAACAGATAGCCAATAACAAATCCTCACTTATATAAATCAGAGATAAGTTACAGTGCATAAGACAATACAGAATAGGATCAAGAGGTATTATATAAGTTACAGGCACAGATCACTTACAAATTACACAGAACGTAATAATATACACACAAAACAGACAGGACCCATAACAATAACTACTCAGACCCCCTACCATCACCCCTGAAGAATTTAAGGCTTAAACACCTCCTCGCTCCCGTTACACTAACATTAAAAATATCAATTCCAAATTGTTCACACACATTACACATATACACAGGCTTCTAGTTGAACGAATAACAAAAGAATTTTTTCTATAGTTCGTCAGTGCAAATGGTACACTCAGCGGTGGGTTATAGCGAGTTCTTGACGAAATATTAATATTAAACTTAGATAAAAGTTCGCAGCAGTCAATTTCGTTACTAAAAATTTTTAATAATAGGGTACAATCAGCGATTTCACGACGCGTTGTAAGGGGTAGTAAATGGTACTTCTTGCAAAGGTCAAAGTAAATTTCCGAGTGATAAGGTACTTTCTGGTGAAAGCACAAATATTTTATGAACCTTCTCTGGATATTCTCAATTCGGTCTACATATTTTTGGTAGCAAGGATTCCAAACTTCACATGCATACTCTAAATGGCTTCTAACAAAGGTGCAATACAGAATTTTTAAAGTTTTTGCCTGTTTGAAGCCCCTAGACAGTCGCATTATGAATCCTAATGCTTTAGAAGCTCTGGCAACGATTGCATCTATGTGTTCTTCATAGATCAGCTTCGAGTCATGCGTGACACCCAGATCCCGGACGGAAGCACATCTAGGCAGCGAATCACCGTTTAACTTATAGGCTGTAGCTATAGCGGATCGCTTTCGCGAATATGTCACCACCGAGCATTTTGTAGCATTCATAATGCAGATGTATTAGAGAGGGTGGGTCTGTGTGTCCCAGAATTATTAAATATTCTGGGTCTGCCTAGTTTGGGATCAAACGGCCTTGTGTGAGATGTGTCAATAATTTATTATTATTTAAAGTTAATGGTATAGATTTACATTAGTAAAGTTTGGGTGTTAAATAATTGTATTTTTTTTATGGTAAGGGGTAAGGGGGCAAACGAGCAGACGGCTCACCTGATGGTAAGCAACTGCCGCCGCCCATGGACACTTGCAACTCAAAAGTCGCAAGTGCGTTGCTGCCCTTGTAGTCCCTCCCGATTATTGGGCTTCGGTAACCTCGCTCACTCAGTGAAAGGCGACGAATGAATTGCTTAACACCGGTATTCTGTGAGGCCGTGGTATCACTCCGGTCGAGCCGGCCCATTCGTGCCGAAGCATGGCTCTCCCACGGTTTGGTTCCCAAATTGGTATGGTTGTAATTGGTACTGTTTTTTCTGACCAGAAGAGATGGTCTTGTGTCATAATCAAATCCAACATCCAACAAGTTATCAATTCCAAGTAAAATTATGACCAAATATAAAATAAAACATTGAGCCCATGTGAATAATATAAGCAATAAATGTTTTAATCTTTCTTTTAATCTATTTTTTCTGACACACAACTGAGAATATTGAATCAATATTTATTTATTTTCATTTCATTTTCAACGTTTTTGACATCGCACATATTATACTGGTTATTTTTCAACAAAACAAGTTTTTAAATCTTTTGGATATGTGTTCATCATTTTTAGGTTCTAGTTTCTGCGAATAATACAAATCGGTGTAAATGGCGGCCGGTAGCGACCTCGCAAGGCCGCGCATCCGCCGGACCACGCCATTGCCGGCCGAATACGGGAGCGAGCTTCACCAGTCAGTTTTTTTACTACAATCTTTTTTATATCTCACATTCTATCAAAGTAGCGGTACCCAGTTTTTGTTGAACGCTTTGTAAGTGGCAATTATTATATCTTTGAATACTTTAAAGGCAAATTGACTTTGTATTTGAGTAAATTATTTATCTGTGGGTGCAAACATCGCACAGTGAAGATATCAGATATGTCTGATTAAGTTGAAAATTTATATGCGTACCGATGACAATACAAGCACAAAAATTTAAGAAAATAAAAGTGTGAAATGCTTGACTTCAAATGTTATTTGAACAGGAACTCATTTACAGACTTTTTTTAAATTTTAGAGTAGGCAGAAAAGTAGACGGGTCACCTGATGGAAAGTGACCATCGCCGCCCATGAACATCTGCAACTCAGGAGTCACAAACGCGTTGCCGGCCTTTTAGGAAGGAGTACGCTCTTTTCTTGAAGGTGCAAAGGTCGTACCGGTCCGGAAATATCGCAGACGATAACCCGTTCCACAGATTGGTTGTGCGGGGCAAAAAGTATCTTGAAAAGCGCACAGTAGTGGATATGAAACGGACACTAAGAACACCCACACTTAGAATAACAATTTGTGGATCAACACTTAGCGGAGTAGGAAGCATTGAGGTGACCGCTTGAACCACTACGCCATCCGTGCAATATCAGTCCTAGCCTTGCCTAATAACCTTACCTACAAGTTTCTTTTTATAGCATAGAAGGCAAACGAGCAGTCAGAGACTCACCTGGTAAGTGACTACAGCAGCTCGCAGCTCAAAAGTCCCCCATTTGTGATAAAGCATGGCTAAATAGCATGGCTAAATGTCCGTGTGGTGACGGATTAAGAATACAGATTGTCACCACCCCTATTCATCCCGTGGGTGTCGTAAGAGCCGTCTTAGGGAGAAAACTATGCAGAACAACAGCACTGCAGAGAGAAGGAAAACTTGACACAAACCCTATACCAACCCGTCTGGCCAGCGTGGTATAGTAGGCCAAAACCTCCTTTCTAAGGAGAGGCTTATGTCCAGCAGTGGACTATTAAAGGCTGTTGATGATGATGGCTAAATATGTGCTCACTTAAGTTCCAAGCTGACAATATTGTATCAAGATTTAGCTTTTAAAACTAGCAGCACTATGCAGCTCCTCGCCTCTCCTGATAGTTCTGTGCTCGACAGAGTCCATCCAAGGACCTGTAAATGTTATCTGTACTTACAATACGGTAATAACGAAGCAAGTATATGGGATAATTATCCGACAAAATCATTTAACCCGCAAATTATTGCGATCCAGTTTCTAGTTCTGACCTACTTTTGTCCACTTCCTCACCGCAGTTATACATCGCTTATTACTGTAATTAATCTGGTTGACACTAAAATGGCCGGACATCCGTAAATTGTCAACTTACACTAAAGGAAATACAAAAAACGAAGCGTTGTCGTTGATAATCATGTTTTCGGGTTTTTGACACATATTTTGTGCGCGATTTGAAAGTTTTGATCAATGTGCACTTGTGCCTTCACCGTTGTGGGATTTCTTTTAACTTAACATACTCGTAAAAGAGTTGAATCACACTCTTCCATTTACAGATAAACTTCAAATTCGAACCTAGTCTAAGAGAGCTTTCTTGTCAAAAATAAAAATAGTTTTCATTTTATTTTTAAAGGTCACATTACCGCTTTACTTAGATAATAATGTCAGAATTATTTTTAAACTTTATGAGCCTTCTGAGTTGTTTTATTATGAGCCTATACCATCAACCTATTCAACTTTTATATAAAATTCTCGTGTCACAATGTTCGTTCCCGTACTCCTCCGGAACGGCTTGACCGATTCTCATGAAATTTTGTGTGCACATCGGGTAGGTCTGAGAATCGGCCAACATCTATTTTTCATACCCCTAAATGGCAAGGGTGACCCATCCCTAATTTTGTTTTGTTTTGCAATACAACGTTTGCCGGGTCAGCTAGTACCTTATAATAACATAATTAAGGCCTATTATTTATATTTCAGACACGTACGTACGTCACATTTCAATATTGTTACTGAACTAATAGATCTATATGACAGACTATTATTAAGGTTCTATTGAAGGCTAAAAGGCTTTCAATTAATCTATATCCATGGAATTTTATACTTCACGGATGGCTTAGTGGTTTAAGCGGTCGCCACGCCGCTTACTACTGCGCTTAGTGTTGTGGGTTCGATCCCCACATGGGACGACACTTTGTGTGATCCACAAATTGTTGCCCTGAGTCTGGGTGTTCTTTGTGTCCGTTTCATGTATGTGTGTAAAGATCCCGCGACACTGGATTTATTCCTAGTGCGGGAGTTGTCTTCAAAAATATATAAAATATAACCCTTTGAAATAATATTAATAATATTTTCAGACATCTGACACACAACGCCATCTAGTTTCAAACTAAGCCGAGCTTGTACTATGAAAGCTAGATTGACTGATACTTATATACTTTTTGTAAATACATAAATATTATACATAGAAAACACCCAAACTCTGTAACAAATATGTGCAGATCAACATTTGGTCCGACCAGGGAATCGATCCAGAGATCTCAGCACAGAAATCGCATACGCTACCACTGCACCATCGAGGCAGTATGTTGTTTGTAAAGTCCCCCGCGACACAGGATATATTCCTAATGCGGGAGTTGTCTTTTATAAAAAAAATATACTTTTAGCTTGTAAAAGCCGCTTATCATATTTGTATTTGTTCCGTCACTTCCTGTCAGTTTTTTTTTTATTAAAAGACTAAGATAGTTTAAGAGACTTTTTGTTTAATTTCCATATTGCCCAATCTCGACCTGATATGCTCGTAACCGAACAGACTCTCATCACCACAACCTGTTACGTTAGCAGCGGATCAATACGTCATTAGTGGGTTACAACCACGAGATCACAAGGTGTTGAATGGTTGCTAGTTCGCAATAATGATTACATGGGAGTGAGCGGATATGGTGACCAGTATCCGTGCGTAAAGAGTATTACACAAGTTGAAAAGGTGTTGTATAAAATTTACCATAGTTACAAATTCGCTTGCAATACCCCTGATACTAAATAGTCCCTAGTATGCTTCTGTAAATATTTAACGTTCACATTTTGCTAACTATAAGTTTAGCCGTACTTACTTAATAACTGTTTACAAAGCACTTTGGAGATGGGATGAGAAAATTGAGCAAAAAGGTGGATAAGAAGGCAAAACAATAGTACGATAGGGATTACATGGATTGTGGAATAACCAATAGTTAGAACAGGTTAAGGGAATTGGCTATTGCTGGACCTAATGGAACTAATGGGTTTGCTTATTACATATATATATTAATTAAATTATTTATTTATATCTTTATTGTATACAGTTAACACACAAGATACTTACAAATATAATAGAAGTAACAATCGGCGGTCTTATCGCTCACGGCGATCGCTTACTGACAACCTTAATACAGATATTAGATATTTAAAAAGTTAATATTTAAAAATATCAACAAAAGCATTCATACACAAATATACATCTGTTTACATTCTACATAGATAAATACACATACATACATACATACAGTCGAAAATATATACTAAACTAGCTGACTCGCGCATCTTCGTCTGCGTCTCTCAATAGTAATAAATTTTCTCCGTTTTTGAAACATTCTTCATTCTACTCCGCTCCGCTCCTATTACTCTTAGCGTGATGATATATAGCCTATAGCCTTCCTCGATAAATGGGCTATCTAACCCTGAAAGAATTTTTCAAATCAGACCAGTAGTTCCTGAGATTAGCGCGTTCATCAAACAAACAAACAAACAAACTCTTCAGCTTTATAATATTAGTATAGATATAACGAAACCAACAGTATTTAGAATGTCAAGTAAAAATCCTTCACTAGCTTTTTGAAAACGGCTAGCTCACAAGCTTTTTAATCATAATTTGCAAAATGTGCCGCTGCCTTCCTCTTCGGGGATACAGGATTCATATGAAAATATGTACTAAATATGAATTTAATTCAGAACCTCTATCGTACAATTTTTTACACAACGTACCGTTGTGACGTTTCATAATGCAAATTAAACTCGACCGTCAATTATTGGATTCATCAATAGCATCCTAAAGTAACAAAAATTCAGTTAATTACATATAAATTCTATGTTGCTTCGTTGACCTTGTAAATTTGCAGTACTCGACAAAGTGACCGTTGCCGATTCCAGCCCATTGTATATGCTCTTATAAAATGTGGGAATTGGACTAAATATTTTCATTATTTCGTTCTAATTGTTTACTGTTTTCGGATTCTCATATTAATTAATGGACCCGTAACATAGTCAATTGCATAAGGAACAATTGCTTTTTGTTGAATTTGTTACACAGAGGACCTCTAACGAATGGCCAAAATTTATACAACTGTATAAGTACTACTGTATAAATAATACTGTCTAAGAAAAACAACCTTCATGCTACATTGTAAAACATTGTTATGTAAGTTAATAGGTAATTTTAATTTATATTTTATTGTTTTTGTGAAATATTACATAATTGTATGGTTAAATTATAGGATCGTTTTGAAGGCAAAAAACCTCCTTTCTAAGGAGAGGCCTATGTCTAGCAGTGGACTAAGTAAAGGCTGTTGGTGATGATGATTGAAGGCCGATTGGGTACCATAACGAGTTAACAAATTTAAGAATAATATTAAGGTTATAAACGGTAATTAGCATTAAAGCTTAACAGAAATTACAAATCTTAGACTGTTTTGAGCAGGTTACACTAACCGTGGTCTCATGCTGTTAGCTTGATCGCGTTAACCATCTAAAAAAATAACATTACACATCATCATCACATCAACAGCCTACAATAGTCCACTGCTGAACATAAGCCTCTCCTTAGAAAGGAGGTTTTGGCCTACTATGCCACGCTGGCCAGACGGGTTGGTATAGGATTTGTGTCAAGTTTTCCTTCTCTTTGTAATGCTGTTGTCCTGCGTAACTTGCTCCTTTAGTCGGCTCTCACGACTCCCACGGGATGAATAGGAGTGGTGATACTCCGTATTCTTAATCCATCGCCACTCGAATATTATTACCTACTAAAGCATACACATATTGATTTTGATTTTGAACATTAAAATTTCCCATAATAGGTTGTATTATCTTATATTTTTCTTGCATCATTTCTATAATGAGACCGAGGTTGCATTTTGAATTCATACTCACTTAAGTAAAGTATATAAAATAAGACCTACAAATAAATGAACTCCTATTGACTTACGATTAAATTATCAGAATTAATAAATGAAACAATAATATTGTACCACATTCACACAACGCCATCTAGTCCCAAACTAAGCAGAGCTTGTACTATGGGTACTAGACAACTGATATAAATATATATATATATATATTTTTTGTAAATACATACTTATTATACATAGAAACGGCCAGACCAAATCAAACATTAAATGTTCATGCACACAAACGTTTGACTTGAGCGGGAATCGAACCGGCGACCTTTGGAATAGCAGTCCGTTACACAACCACTACGCCATTCGGTCGTCAAAGTAAGTAAGTAAAGTTATTACATAATCAACTCCACAAATAATACCAGCTCTATTAACCGTTAGCGAAAACAAAAAGATCGAATTACATTGCTTCTTACATATGTAACCTGTCATATCAATCAACGACCTGGTAACCGATACTCATCTCACTTACATTTGGGTGTTGAATGTCGCATTCTTCGTCACAGCACACGGCTGTGGGTCATCAGCTAAGGGACTCTCCCACAAGTGTCTGTGGTGATAAATACAGGAGGTGGACCGAGACTTATGCTCTGTACTGATCCGTGTGAATACATCCTTTCTAAGTAACATGTTCAGCCAAGTTCAATAAGGAGGAGTTCTCTATGAGGGTTATTTTTGTGGTGTATAAGTCTTTGCTGTTTCCTTAACTTCAATTTTTTTGCAATAATCACTCTCATGTGATAGATCTATGATTAAAACTAAGACATACAAAAGTCATCAAATAAAGAATAATATTAAAGAATCTAAATAAATTATTTTATTTAATATGTATATTTTTTTTTATAAAAGTTGCTGTTTTAGGACTGATAGAATTTGATAAATAAATGTTTAGTTAAATACATTTAAAACAAAAGTAAAACTGAGTTCATCAAGTTCATCGACGAGTTTTATTTAAGAATTTTGTGCAAAAACATACATCCTACACCATAAACTACGCAGGTGCTGAATGAGGAATAAAATTTAATATATTTTTTGTTCGTCATTAATCACCAAACTAATATACCTATTAATGCTATAAGTGGTACAGCTTAAGTCCTCGAAAAATTGGTACCGAAAGATGAATACTCCAATTCTAGTCCCCTTAGAGTAACTAGGACTATTCATTTTGCAATTTAAATTAGTTTATGACAAATTAGCGCATACAACTTCGCATTACTGATTAGGTTGTACTTTGTAGGTCTCGATTGTTGAAATCGTCTGATCAACAAGATTAAAACCGCAAATTATTGCCCACTTCCTCTTACTGAGCTTTGACAGTATTGCCCAATGAGCCGTGAGATCTTAATAAATTGGAATGGATACCTGTCAGAATTATTCTCTACCGATCAAACAACGATATTAGATAAGGATGGAATTATATATAAACATCTAATTTGATTTTTTTAATGCGATTTTCATGGGAATATCGATCAAGTGATCAGATTGGAAAAACTGTGTTTTTCCAAACATGTTCGTTAATTTGATTTTGTCTCTTAAAGAATGATACTCTACCTACCATTTCAATGAGAAGTTATATTTTTTATTTAAAACTACAATCTGAAAGCTGTGTAAAGTCTGAGAATCATGGTAATTAATCTGAAACATGGTAAGTATAAAATTAAAAAAAATGTGTAAATTTTGATAAGTGGAAGAACGGGAATATATGAAAACAGGGAGGCACACCACGGGGACTAAATATGGTTCCGTGCTGATGATCAGTACAGTCAAGAAATGAAGATAAAGACGGGCCTGTTGGTCTAGTGGTTAGTGACCCTGACTGCTAAACCGGAGGTCGTGGGTTCGATTCCCACCCAGGACAAATATTGTGTGATGAGCACCGTGCTCATCACACAATATTTGTCCTGTCCTGTCCCATTTGTTCTGTGTCTGGGTGTAATTTATCTATAATATGTATCTATTTAAAAATATATAAGTATGTTTATCACCAGTCTGGTTACCATAGTACAGGCTCAGCCTAGTTTGGGATCAGACGGCCGTGTGTGAGATTTGTGAGATATATTATAAATTATATTATTATTATACTAGTAACAACATAACAACATTACCTATTTAAAATATAATCAGTAGGATTAATTTTCACGCACTTTTTTCTAAAAAATGGCACAAAAAAATTCATTATTCATTAATTGAGAATCTAAAATAAAATGCTCATTTAACAGTGTTCTTTGCGGTGGCGTTTAGTTGGGGCAAATCTTAAGAATCAGTATTTTCGATAATATAGTTAAAATAATCTACTGCATGACTGTACAATTATGTCATCATTTGGATCATGGGATCATATATAGATCCCGCGCGTAAAGCGCGGGATCTATATCCCAGCCAGGTGGACAATCTAGGTGAAGCATGGGTCCGTTACCAATAACAGACCTGATATAAATGTATACATATATGTATTTTCTATCTGTATTTATACATATCTATCTATAACCCTCATGGACTCAAATCTCAAAAATTATCACCTTGCTGCCAAGGTACGAATCATATCGTCACAATAGGAATATACTTGCTGTCTCTGAAACAGGTTGTCAGGATCGCGGTTGTGGTTACGTTACAACCAATTGTCGCTCCCACGGACTCACAGCGTCAGGGGCTCTCCTAATATATATATGTAGGTATTTACCATTCTTTACTTTTTGCTTCTGAATTAAGGTTTGAAATATAGATGTGGCATTAATTTGTCTTGTTTTTTTTTTGATTATGACTGCGATTTTTTGTAGGATTCTAACAATTTGGAACGTGTTATGTCTCACTAATTAATAATAAAATATAAATCTTATATATAAAATTCTCGTGTCACAATGTTAGTTACCATACTCCTTCGAATACGCTGGACCGATTTTTATGAAATTTTGTGTGCACATCGGGTAGGTCTGAGAATCGGTCAACATCTATTTTTCATATCCCTAAATGACTATTGAGACCCACCTCTATTTTTTTTTTCAATATTTCCTAGATATGATGTATCTGGCAAAACAACGTTTGTCGGGCAGCTAGTAAACTATAAATAAATATGCCGTTTGAAACTTTCAATAGGCACAGTGGCCCGTTGGTCTAATGGTTGGTAACCCTGACTGATAAACGGGAGGTCGTAGATTCGATTCCTACCCATGTAGCTCGTGTGATAACCACGATCATTTGTTCTGTGTCTGGGTGTAATTAATCTATAACTAGACGTACTCTGCCGCGCTTCGCTGTGGCACATTTTGGTAACAAAAAATGTATAAAACCACCTTTATAGCGTGTTGTATATTGTGTTAAAATTTCAGCTTAATGGGTGCAGAACTTTTAGAGTTTTTGAAGCGTACACGAACCAAGTTAACATTTTTATAAATATAATATATTCACCACATACACACAACGCCATCTAGTCCCAAACTAAGCAGAGCTTGTACTATGGGTACTAGACAACTGATATAAATACATATATACTTTTTTTTTGTAAATACATACATATTATCAAATCAAACATCAAATGTTCATGCACACAAATGTTTGACCTGAGCGGGAATCGAACCCGCGACCTTTGGAATAGCAGTCCGTTACACAAACCACAACACCATCCAGTCGTCAGTTTATAAATATAGATAGATATGTATTTAATTATGTTTGTCTGCAGTCTGGTTACCGTTTGGGTTCAGACGTCCGTGTGTAAGATGTGTCAAGATATTATTATTATTGCCAAGCCAGTTCAACATGTTATCAGTATTATTTAATTATAAACATATTCTCAATCTAAGCTGAGATAACATCACTCATAGTACTGCTCGCTCATCACGATAATAACAACAATACTATTGCATATCTGACCCACATCATATTTATGGTAACCTATGGTCAAACGAGCAGACGGGTCATCTGACGGTAAGTGACATACCACCGCAGCAGAGTCATTCTTCGGCACAAATGGACCGGATTAACTCGGATAGTACCACAGCCTCGCAGAATATCGGTGTTACACAAAGTTTCCCCGAGTGAGTGAAGTTACAGGCACCCCAAACCGTCTTTCTCCGAATTTGGGATTGGGGAAACACAAAGGTCGTTGTGTCTCATGATTTGCATGTGTCTATGGGCGGCGGTAGTCATTTCCCATCAGAAGGCTTAGTGTTAGTTTATTTAACTTCTACTAGATCGTCACGTCGGCGTTGTGATTGGCCCAAACTAAACTCTTCACCAATCACAACGCCGATCGCCGGCACTGTGACGATTGATGTGAAATAAACTTACACTTTCAGGTAACACGTTACTTTAACACTAAAATGTCTGAAAAAAATGTCATTACATTCGATTTTGAAGCAATATTCAGTGACATAAAATTAAAAACAAACACTATATTATAACCTCAGAACGTCAAAATCTCAAGGTACTCATTACTTACATTTATTACCACTAACCACATTGACCCTTCGTAACCAAAACCCACATACCGAAGCCATAGACTATTCCCACACTCTTGTTGTTCTTATTCCACAAATCGCTGGCAGCACAGGTGTGAGGAATCGATTTTACTTTTACGATGAAATTACTCAGTACTTGATACCGAGTTTCATTAAACGATTGGTGGGAGCCAATTTAGTTCTTAAAGGAACTTTGAATTCGGATGTTAACATCAGGTTTTCTATATATATTTTAACCACATCGATTTGGAGATCTTACTCAGGACAAATAATTGTGTAATGAGCACGATTATTTGGTCTATGTATGAGTGTAATTTATCTATAATATGTGTGTTTTTATAACACAGTGTTACTATTCCTTTTAGTGACTTTCTGAATGAGCGATGTGACGGAAAATGGTTGACATTAGATTTGTTTTTTTACTTTGTTCTATTTAATTACTTTTATTATTCAAATCTATTTTATGGATGTTGATTAATTTTTCTATCATTTGTGTGTTTTAATGAACTGATTGTAATCTAATTCTTCTCAAAATGTTATAATAAATATAATTCTTCTCAAATTGTATTTAATTTCATTTAACTCATTTCTTTTAATATTTTAATTAAACCATTAAAGCACCAGAAATGGTAAAATGTAAGAAACGAACGAATATAATATAGCACCTAATGTACTATGTTCTAACAAAAAAATGAATAAAAAAAATGTAAGCATGTTTAACAGCAGTCTGGTTACCAGGTGGTTTAGGAACTAAACGGCCTTGTGTAAGATGTCATCATCATCATCAACAGCCTTTAATAATCCACTGCTGGACATAGGCCTCTCCTTAGAAAGGAGGTTTTGGCCTACTATACCAGACGCCATATACGCCAGACTATACTGCCCAGACGGGTTGGTATAGGGTTTGTGTCAAGTTTTCCTTCTTTTTGCAGTGCTGGTGTCCTGCGTTGTTTTGCGCCCTTAGTCGACGACACCCACGGGATGAATTGGGGTAGTGACATTCCGTATTCTTAATCCGTCACTACACGATGTGTGAATTTATTATTATTATTTCAGCGTATTAGCAAGCAGTCATCGGAATCATTTCTCTAGATTTTTCTCAATTTTTAGTACATACATATAATTTTACTGGTACTGGTATAAAATTCTCTTTATTATGTTGTTTACGCCCGCACGTGTTTTTATACGTGACGTCCGGCGTCCACGGGAGCGTACGCGCATGTTATAATGGCCTTAGATTAACGAGATTGAATTATTTACTGTCATGCTTCATACATTCGAATTACCACTGTATTTCACTATAAATAGGAATGAATTTCGAAAGTAAGAAATAGGTAAGGATATCAAAATTCCAGAAACGTTAAAAGCCGATAAAATATGTTTTTTTAGTATGTTTTATGCAGTTTTATGTATTTATGTTGCCGTATCGGATGGTGTGGGAACGTTGATGTTTTAATTGTGGCTGGTATTGTGAATAAAATAATTATCTAAGCGATGTATTCTCTGAGAATTCTTGTATATTTCTTTCAGGAAAATTGTACCGGATGACTCATTATATGTATTTATAACTTTTCTATTAGTTTGGGCCTAAAATTGAGCCTAAAGATTTCCCTAATATAATTTGAATATTCGGTTCCTATATCGGGTTGGTTAGTACAATTTCATGTTAAGCAATTCTCTGTAGAAATACGGAGTCTGGATGTTGGCTGGAAATGAAATACAGAAATTATCTCTATTACACAAATTTTTAAACTTTGGTGTACTGTAATGTAATAATAATATATATCTCACACATCTAACACACGGCCGTCAGATCCCAAACTAGACAGAGCCAGTACTATGGTAACCAGACTGCTGATAAACATACTTATATATATTTTTAAATACATACATATTATACTAACCCGTCTGGCCAGCGTGGTATAGTAGGCCAAAACCTCCTTTCTAAGGAGAGGCCTATGTCCAGCAGTGGACTAGTTAAGGCTGTTGATGATGATGATGATACATATTATACATAGACAAATTAATACATATTTACATAATACGTTCCAACACATCTCCAGCGAAGATCTGTTGAAACGCTGCCACGAATCATTGATCGAACTCCAGATCAAGCGCCTCAAGTGGAACTGGATTGGCCACAATCTGCGTAGGGATTCGAGCATATCGCCTAACAGGCACTGGATTGGAACCTGCAAGGAAAACGAAAGCGTGGCCGCCCAAAGCAAACTTGGCAGCGCACTGTCGTAGATGATTTGAAGAGAATCGGCAGGACGTGGATTGAGGTCAAATGCGAAGCTCAGGACCGAACGCGATGGAGGACTATCGTGACGCCCTATCTCGGGGACTTAGGATAATTAAGTACACCCAGACACAGATGAAATGATCGTGATCACACAATATAAAAATTTGACCTGGGTGGGAATCGAACCCACGACCTCCGCTTAGCAGTCATGGTCACTAACCATTACACCAACAGGCCCGTCGCTATATACTTATCTTTATACATGGGAATAAATGCGAACACGTAATATAGGTCCTACGCATACATACCTGTGATCACGGTCAGTGCAACCTGGTCAAAATTGAGCCTTCAATAAAGCAGACGTCCTTGTATCTATCTATAAGTACGTATTATAAATGTAAAAATTTGGATTAATTGATGTTTGTTCATCAATCACACCAGAACAGATGAACGGATTCGGATGCAATTTGACACAGAGATAGATTGTAGTTTAGAATAGGACAAAAGGTAAACGGTTTTTATAAAGAAGAAAATAAACAACAAAATTGTTTACAAAAAACAAAAAAATATATTTTTTTTAATTAAAAAAAATAAAATTTTGAAAATAAAAAACAAAAAAAAAGCCACCAACGAAAACTAGCACTTTATATACAAGTAAACGTTTACTTGTATATAAAGTGCCCTTCGAAGCTGTATTGATATTTCTTTTCTTTTTTTTTAGACAACTCTCGCATTAGGAATATATGCTGTGTCGCGGGAGATTTTACAAACATACGGACACAAAGAAAATCCAGATTTAGAACAACAATTTGAGGATCACACAAAGTGTCGTCCCATGTAGGGATCGAACCCACAACACTCAGCGTAGTAGGAAGCGGCGTGGAGACCGGTTAAAACACTACGCCATCCGTGCAGTGTATTATAATATTCATTCTCACAATATCTATGAACACAGCAGCTAATTATGGATCTTTCTAATCGCCTTATAATTGGCAATTAATTGGCTATTAAGAAATAGTCACGACAAATCTCTACAAAAAACACAAGTAATTGGTCCCACGACACACTTCTTACGACGAGATATGGCGCAAATATTATTTATGGGTGACATTGAATCAAATTATACACAAGTTTATTTACCTATGGTGTAGGGTGTCATCGAATAGGGACCCCCTGGGCCTTAATTCTGCTATTTTATGTTAACGTACATGCCACTGTCATTCCATTGACACGCAATTGAGATACCATTGACGCAGTCAAAACATCGGTATTCTAATAACATAAATTCGCATTGTCAATAGACTGTCGATGTAATGATAATGGCTTATCAATGATGATATCAACAACATTGCGATATCTGGCAAATTAAATAAATAATTTCCTTACAAATTTAAAACGTATCGTCTACCAAACTATTACAAAGACATCGACGACATTTGTATCAGTGGCAGTTCAGCGACAAGTCATCGGGACATTGGTCCTACATAGTTAGTAGAATACGGAAAGTGCAAAACTATTTCGACAACAGTCCATCGACAGTCTATTGATATAATATGGTGAGTTACAACTGCCTTGGACCTCTGCAATTTAGGAGTCACAATTGCGTTACCGTACTTTGAGTGCTCGACGCTCAGAATTCCGAAATTAGGAGGGGGGAGATGTGGCTGCCTTGGGACAGAAAACTGGTGTTAAGCAAAGCTTTCGTTGCTTTTCACTGGGTACGAGAAGTTACCTGAGGCCCACACCTCCTCCCTTCCTCCATAATTCTGGTATTCTCAAAGATCAGCAACGCACACTTAAATATAACCATCAGGTGACGCGTCCTGCAGGTAAGCAGCAGAGCTATTCTCTAATGAAACAGCCTTACACACACAGTGTACAGCGCTGTCGAAGTTAGTTTGAAGTTTGACGCTGTGGCAGCGCGGTACCCAAGGCTGTTTCCTTAGAGAATAGCACTGCTGTACTACACTACTAAAAGAAGTTCTATTCTCTACAAAAGACCAGATATTATCGAAGTAGTAGAATCACAAACAAACAATAACAAATTAAATACATTACAATCAATTATTCTCTTTAGGAAAGTTTCAAACTCTCAGCTACACACTCACTAATTAAGTTTCTATTACATTTTAGTTTCAAATTAACAATAATGTCTTCCTTTTCTAATAAAGGAAACATCAAGTCTCCTTTCCTTTTTCTGCAACATTAGGTACAATGTTCCTTTTCATTTAACTTAAGGCGGTGATTATCGTACAGTAGCTACGTTAAATTACGTAAAACAAGTTTTGATAAACCGGTCATATATGTTATTTCTATTGACTGTGTCATAGGAATCAACATATTTTATGCGTATCTATATCACTGATTTACTCCTAGGGGTAATGATCTGTTCTGCACCAGGGACTTCCTTGCTAGGGAATACCTGGTTCCCCGGCTATTAGTACCCGAGACGGCGTGCGGTTTTAGTCGGTTCGAGTCCGACATGCCACCGATGGTGGTATCCGAGGGGATTTCCGCACGGAAAAAAGGGGTAATGATCTGTACCAGAGCTTTCTTTTCTATGGTACACCTGTATACCCAGCTACTGTAACAGTGGGTGGTATACGATACGATACGGTAATTTCAGTGATTGCCGCGTCTAAACGTGTAAAACTTTAGCTTTATTTTATAACTTTAGATTTCACATATAAATCTCACTAAATATCACACATATTCCTTGTACCATGTAAACTAGAGGTCAATAGGCTTCTGTATATTAAAATCATTACATGTTAAAAAATAAAAAAAAAATAAATAATAATAACAAGTTTACTGGTTTAAGTTTAAGCGGTCGCCACGCCGCTTCCTACTACACCGAGTGTTGTGGGTTCAAACCCCACATGGGACGACACTTTGTGTGATCCACAAATTGTTGTTCTGAGTCTGGGTGTTCTTTGTGTCCGTGCCATGTATGTTTGTAAAGTCCCCCGCGATACAAGAATATATTACTAATGCGGGCGTTGTCTTTAAAAAAAAAAAAATAGTTTAATTAAGAAAGTTTACCGCCTTTTTTCTTTTATATGAAATAATTTGTACGAGGCACGTTAATCGTATCATGCTGTTATGATTTGAGCTGTGTCAGCACTTTATTCATTTATTGAATCATTCTTCAGTTCAGTTGACGTTCATATTCGACTATCAATTGACGTATCGCGGCTCACATATATCATCATCATTAATATCATTTTCAACCGACTTCCAAAACACAAAAGAGGAGGTTCTCAATTCGTCTGTTTTTTTTTTATGTATGTTTGTTACGCGATTTCTCGGTCAATTGTGGACCGATTTTCAAAATTCTTTTTGTAATCGAAAGGGTATGCTCCCGAATTGGTCCCATTACCACCAATTATTTTTCATTGTGCTGATATAAAGCTGACATAGACCAGTATTACTTATTGTGCATCGAGCTTGGCACCGACTTCAAACAGACTAGAAGGGACTATTGGTATTATAATGTTACCTGTTACATTGAGGGTACTTATTATAGTTTTTTACTTAGATTTGTAATTATTTTTTTAATTTTTAGTGCTCTTTGTCGGTGTTGTTTGAAGTCGGTTCAACTTTTTTTTTAAAGGGTTTATTATCTAGCAACATGTATAACGTGGCTCGTACATAATTATTGATATATTCTAACGAGAACTTCAGCCGCTTAACAGAAGGGTCGGCAAGCTATCGGAGAATACAAACATAAATGTCAATTATGCTTTTAAATATGAAGTGTCAGTTGCGCGTGCGTGAAATAGCTTAAAATAGATCTCGTAAAGGTTTGTTCACACTGAGTTATATCAGGATGTTAGGGTTACGATTACGAATCATATATTATGTTTTTACACGCTTTTTTTTTATTTATCAGTGTGTTTGTTTGTACCCGACTCCTTTGGGTGTGATTTTGACTGACTTTAAACGGTCAGAATTAGTTAAATCTTGTTAGATATATTGAGGACCGATGAAAATACACTAATTTAAAATAAAAAATTAAAATAAATAATATTAAAAAAATTAGTTATAAATAAATTTTAATAAATTTGAAAAAAGAAGCGTAGGGTGCTTTTTACTATTAACAACATGCACCCAACGCTTTCTTTTCAAATTTATTAATATTTATTTTCTATTTTTTAGTTTGGTTTTCTATAAAAAGCGTGTTTTTATTTATTCGTTATAAGCCCTAGGAGTAATAAATATAAATTTTCTTTAACAGCGGCGTCAACTCTATGACTACAATTTCGCATTTAATGTCTATGTTAATAGAAGCTTACAAAACGTC
Source organism: Arctia plantaginis (assembly GCA_902825455.1). Taxonomy (NCBI): domain Eukaryota; kingdom Metazoa; phylum Arthropoda; class Insecta; order Lepidoptera; family Erebidae; genus Arctia; species Arctia plantaginis. The sequence goes on from CADEBD010000288.1 coordinate 1,313,958, forward strand.
TAGTATTTTTTTCAAACGTCATAAATCATCCGTGTTCATTTCATATAAGCTTCTGAAGATGTGCCTGTCCTAAACATTGTAAGACTTGTGAATGAAGAAATACAGGACTTAGAAAAGGCGGTCCCTATTTACTTGGCAAACTATTCACGGGATTTCATGGCAATTGGTGCAGGCAACATCACAGCTTTAGGCACTGTACAATCAAAAGTTCAAATTTTGATCGCAATAATATATCAGTTGTCCATGTGTGCAGACCTTAAGAACATGCGTGTAAATGAAGTCAATATAGTAGAACGTGCCTGCGCGTGCGCCGGCTGTATGAAATATCACTAGTTTATTGTTTCCTACGCTTCCGGTGAGGGTGGGAACCGGTTGTAAACAAACGTGTCGGTATTTATTCAGTAAATGTAGTTCCTGACTGAGTTGTTCCATTACAGGTCACGCAGGTGGCAATTACCTACTTCCTAGTTGAGTACTCAGTATAGAATTCCATCTGATTAAATTTCGGTTCAACATTAAGATTTTCGTTCTATATTTTCTTCAGTAATGATTCATCTAAGAATAAACCGTGTAAAACCCTTTTGTACAAATAAAGTATTATCTATCTATAAATCGACTGCACGGATGACGTAGTGGTTTAAGCGGTCGCCACGCCGCTTCCTATTACCATGTGAGGTTTGAACCCACAACACTTCTTGTGTTGTGGGTTCAAACCTCACATGGGAGAACACTTTGTGTGATCCACAAATTGTTGTTCTGAGTCTGGGTGTTCTTTGTGTCCGTTTCATGTATGTCTGTAAAGTCCCCCGCGACACACAAAAAACAAAAAAAAACACTTTACTATTTTTTTTTATTAAATCTAGTATTATTTACTAGTCTTCCCCGCTTTTACGATCAATGCTTTGATCCTTTAAGTGGTGGCGTATTTAGTTTCTACCATCCCTCAGTGACTGTTCCAATTTTATTACTATAACTAGCTGACCCGCGCAACTTCGTCTGCGTCTCTCAATAGTAATAAATTTTCTCCGTTTTTGAAACATTCTTCATTGGTGCTCCGCTCCTATTGGTCTTAGCGTGATGATATATAGCCTATAGCCTTCCTTGATAAATGGGCTATCTAACACTGAAAGAATTTTTCAAATCGGACCAGTAGTTCCTGAGATTAGCGCGTTCAAACAAACAAACAAACAAACAAACAAACTCTTCAGCTTTATAATATTAGTATAGATATATTTTAAAGGCGACATAACTCCAGATACAAATGCGTCAGCTTTGTGAATTTAGTAAGCACATTTGACTGCCTCAGTGGTGCAGTGGCAGCGTATGCGACTGCTGTGGTGATATCTCGGGTTCGATGCCCGGGTCGGACCAAATGTTTTTATGATATGTAAATATTTATTTTGGGGTTTGGGTGTTTTCAATGTATAATATGTTTATTTATGTAAAAGTAGCCCATGTTACTCGCTGATAATGTAGCTTTCCATTGGTAAAAGAATTTTCAAAATCGGTTTGGTGGTTTAGGGTTAAAGCGTAACAAACAAAAAAAACAAGTGTGCTTTAGACCACACGACTGAAGTTAAGCTTCTTGGCTATGAGAGAAAGAGAGAATGAAAATGTGTGCTCACACCTCTCTCTCTGTTGTCCTTACAGTAATATACAAAACGCAACTCTCTCTCTTTCTATCTTCACTAACTTATATCTCCCTCTCAACTTTCGTTCGCCTCGCCCGATCACACTTTGCGTAACGCTCTCGTCACGCATTCACCAGCTTACTTACGTACTACTTACGTCAAGCGTGCGTAAAGAAGTTTTACTTAAAAAACTCACTTTCACATTGAAAATATATAAGTGTGGATTATTTCATTATATATTGCTTCCTATTTTATCTTCTCTTGTGCTGATATTTTAACATGTAAAAAACACACACACATCAACAGCCTTAAATAGTCCACTGCTGGACATAGGCCTCTCCTTAGAAAGGACGTTTTGGCCTACTATACCACGCTGGCCAGACGGGTTGGTATAGGGATTGTATCAAGTTTTCCTTCTTTTTGCAGTGCTGGTGTCCTGCGTTGTTTTGCGCCCTTAATCGCCTCTTACGACACCCACGAGATGAATTGGGGTAGTGACATTCCGTATTCTTAATCCGTCACTACACGGACATGTAAAGAATATATTAGTCAAAATTAAAAGACAGCTGTATGTCCCACCCACGTCCAGGTGGTGCTGTAAGTTTCGCGTGGTAAGCCATTCTATTTCGAGTGCAATTAGGAATGAGCGAAGAATTCACCGCGACTATATCGAGTTTCAAACAGATTCGGATTTCAATGGTTAGTCTGGCGGTTCATTGCGTGGAATGTTGTTTACGAGATATTTAGATCTTGGGGCGAAAGATTTTAAGTGAAATATTGTAGTACTCGTTAGTTGGGATTGCTTGACTATAGTTTGACAAACTGCGGTATTACCGAGTGCAATTTCGTGTGTCATACCACTTTAATTATATTTTTATTTCTTTTTCTTTTTAACCGACATCAAAAAAGGAGGAGGTTCTATGTTCCACTGTATGTTTTTTTTTTTTTTTTTACAGTTACAGTTTGTTTGGTCCATACACCATAAATCATTGGGAGAGGCCTATATCCAGCAGTGGACAAGCATAGGCTGAGGTATATACACACCATAAAGAGATTGATTGAAGATTTTAAGCGTTCTTTCTATTACACAACATTTCTAATTATATTATCTCATATTGTCTGTAGTAATTCCTTTCCCTTCAATTTACAAATATCGCGTTATATGTATGTACTAGCTGAGGCCCGCGGTGTTACCCGCGTTTATTGTTATAACCGCGGGCAACGCCGCGGGGCGAAGCTAGTCTAAAAAAAGTAACCTAAGTTACTCCTTATATCATCAGCTATCTGCCAGTGAAAGTCCCGTCGAAATCGGTTCAGCCGTTCCAGAGATTACCCGGAACAAACAGACAGACAGACAGACAAAAATTGTAAAAAATGTTATTTTGGCATATGTACCGTGTAAACATACATATGCTTTTTGTAAAAAGCGCTTATTTTAATATTACAAACAGACACTCCAATTTTATTTATTTGTATAGATAATAAATCTCTTACGATTGACAACAATAAATTATATCACACTTTCTATCCGTATATTATGATTGCTTTTCATGTTATTAGACGTGTATTCATTGCCTTCCTGTAATGAAAATGGTTTTATTACTTATTGGAACGAAGTTCCTTATCGCGCGTTGTGAAAGGGGGCTAGACGGAAAAAAATCTCACGAAAAGTTGTAACGACACTTTTTATGTCAGTCATTCAGCGCCATCTATCGAATAGATAAGAAATCATTACTTTTCATCTCAGTATTTATTTTGAATTGTCACTTGTCAGTCATTCAGCGCCATCTATCGAACAGATAGGAAATCATTTCTCAATGAGATTTTACCAATGTATAAATTGTTTTAATTAGAAACCAACTGAAAAATATGTAGGTAATAGCCGCTTTCATAGATGGCGTTGTAATTAAAATCGTGTCGAATCAGTTTTACTCGATCGTCACAACTTCGTTCCTATCGGGTGTCCCACGACACCACACGGCTTTTAGTTTTTTTTTATTATTTATTTCGTCAACCACTAGTTGTAATAGACAGACTGAACAAAAACCTCTATTTTATAACAGGATTTCATTTAGATTGGCTTGTATATATGTCGATATGCATGTAAGTGAATGTTTCTACCAATATTACGTAAAATTTGACTTACTATTTTAAATCTATATACAATTATCTTTACTTGGCAAAACTTAGCCCAACTATGGAACAAAACAATAAATATTTAGTGACCACTTTCAGTCCTTGTTTTAGTAGCCCATCTATTCAGTAGTTTATATTGTTTTGTGTGTATATTTTAAATTAGTTTTCTGAAAAGAATTTGGAGTATCACTGGCGTCTGGGCACTTTGTACTGATAATGTAAATGGTCTTTGGAGAGGGATGAGATTCTTGGAGCGCATAAGTTAAGGCTCGTTCAGTAAGTTAGTAACGGCGATCTTGGCGAAGATTTGGTGGAGTGACGGATAACTTGTTGCTGCTGGTGGAGTGAGATTCAGTTGAGTGGAATTACAGAACGGATATGCCTACATTACCCATGTGATTACACTGTGCACACGTCCGTGAGGTACCTTGAAAATCAGCGCTGTGGTCACTTTTAGGGACCATAGCAAAGGCTGAGTTGTGGCCCTTTAGTCACACAGTGATAATTTTATTGTTTCGTAATTGTTTGTTTTGTTACTGTTTGTGCTATTATTTAGTTTAACGAAGTGTTTATTTTCTTTTTCTCTTCTTGCGCCCGTAATATGCTAAGTCGTAGCGATGGCAAGATACTCGAGCATTTTTATGCTCTATCTGAGTTAACTCTTATATACTTTAAGACTAGTAGTTATGAAAAAGTTACTTGTGCTATAAAAGTACAACTGACCCTTTTTACTAGAGTACTCTAATGTAGTTCGGATAAGTTTTTGTGATACAGTTTGACCTCTAGGTCAAACTGTATCACAAAAACTAGATATTCCTAGATATTCTTTTTCTCTTTTATGTTATATCTCTATTTTTTTGTATCTTTTTTTGTATCTTTCTATTTATCTTCATTCTTTTTTTGATCTGACAATGATTATATTTCATTCAGGAGGCTCAGCGACAGGCAGGAGGCAGTTGAGAAAAAAGGTCAGGTGAACCTCTTTATAATGTAACATGTTACACGTACCTCATATAAAATTAGGAATACGTCAGAGAGCTCCTGAGTTTTTAGTGTAGTTAAAAGTTAATTAATGAACAAAGGAAATATTATTGCTCTAAAAAGATAACAGTTTAACAAAGGCTGAGTTCAATTAAAATTCCAGTTAGATTAATTAGGAACACCGATGGCGAATATCTAGCAATTACAATTACTGGAGTACTTTAATGTAGTTCGGATAAGTTTTTATGATAGTTTGACCTAGATTCCTAGATATTACCTATAAAAAGAATGAATTAGTCAATTTTTCTCTCTGGAGGAACTGTTGTTTCGTTTGATTCAAAGGAAGGATCTTCAGTCCAGACTACCCAGATGACTATTTCTGGCAGGCCGTGATCCAACGTTTAGTAATCTAAATTATTGTGGCAGTCACAAAGCCTTCAAAAGTCCACTGCTGGACATACATAGGTCTCTCCTTAGATAAGAGGTTTTGGCCTACTATACCACGCTGGCCAGACGGGTTGGTATAGGGCTTGTGTCAAGTTTTCCTTCTCTTTGCACTGCTGTTGTTCTGCGTAGTTTTCTCCCTTAGTCGGCTCTTACGTTTGGTAAGTGGTTCTTAATAAAACGTATAGCTTGAGTCAGCCTGTGACCACGGCCGGTGCAACCTGGTCGAAACGTCAGGCAAACCAAAGGTATGTAATACCCTAAATAAGAGATCGCGTTAATTCCCGTTAAATAATATTAATTATCATGGAACGCGAAAGTTTAAAAGTTAGTAAAACGTATAGCTTCTTACCGAGAATTATTATACCTGCTTACTGAATATTTCTTTTACAAAAACCGGTCAGGTACGAGTCGAACTCGTGTGCCGAGGGTTCCTTATCTACCCAGAGTTTAGTTAGATTTTCGCGAAAATTTGTAAGTACCAAAATTTATGTTAATTTTCAACTTTTTTATTTTTTGGCCATATCTTTTTATCGTGTTGACTCAGGGCCTTGATTTTTATACACCTAATAGGGACCATAGACTTCAATTGTTGGTCTAAATTTGAACTTGTTAGAACCAACCCATTACTGAGAAAATCGGTGGTGACACACTGACAGACAGACAGACAGACGAACAAGAAAGTGATTTTATAAGGGTTCCTTTTTTACCTTTTGAGGTACGGTTCCCTAAAAAACGCAAGCACTTTCATAATTGGAAAAAATAACTTACTCTGTCATTCAACCCTATTACATTTAAACAGAGCTGAACATTATATGCAAGTATGCAAGAACAGGACACTTAGCTCTGAACTGACAACTATGCATCATTAATGAGACAGACAATCCTCTTTGTAGAGGATGCCTTAAAGCAGAAGAAACGGCTGCCCTCGTAATCCTGGAATGCGAGGGAGTGGCCACATAACGGGCTAGTACCATAACAGGTACAAAATCGCTCCTAGAAACCTGTGAACGCCCCAGGAGAATTCTGCGCTTCTGGAAGAGCTTGGTTGGCTCACCTAGCCAACCTCTTCTGGACGCATAAAGGACCACTCTTGAGTCTTAATGCGGAAATCGGAGCCCACAACCAATACCAATATATGCAAGTTGAATAATCTAGTTCAGCAGTTATCGGCGTATCTTCGAAAATACACGCGACTGCTTGGGCATGCTGGCACAGTTTTATATTCACAGCGTATATTCCAATTTCTAACACACATCAGATTCGAGCATCTATGAACTTACTTTTCTTTTTCTTCTTTCGTGTTTTCTATTAATAGCATAGATAGATAGAACCTAATGTTCATCTATATTATCTGAATAAGGTACTATTTTAATGCGAAAACTACCGGCAAGCGTCCAAATTTCGACTCGGTTTAAGCTTGCCAAGCAAGCCAGTAATACGCTAAGTCGTAGCGATGGCAACATACTTGAGTATTTTTATCTCACGAGTATCTATCTGAGTTAACTCATATATACTTTAAGACTAGGGGTTATGAAAAAGTAACTTGCGCTATAAAAGTACAACTAACTCCTTTTTATTTATTTTTAAAAACCAACTCAACGAATATATTCTGTGTCGGGGGACTTTACAAACGTACATAAAACAGACACAGAACACCCAGACTTAGAACAACAATTTGTTGATCACACAAAGTGTCGTCCCATGTGGGGATCGGGCCCACAACACTTAGCGTAGTAGTAAGCGGAGTTGCGACCGCTTAAACCACTACGCCATCCGTGCAGTCAAAACTCAGACTGGCGTTTTTACTGGTTAGAAAGGTTACCAAAGTTAAATCTGAATCGAGTTCGCCAAGATATAAGTGAAAAAGGATACAAACTGTGTAAGACACCTTTAGCCGGTTTAACTTAGACTTTAACAAGATAAATATGAACAAATAAGCATCGAATTTTAAGAAAGTTAGTACCTTACTGCGAATAGCTATTACTGAATATATTAATGGCTAATGAACTACTCGTATCAAAGCTTTTTAATTTCCTCGGGAGCGTCGTAAACAACATCCAATATACTTTATTTTGTTCCACAGAATTTTACAAAACCGCACCGTTCCGGGAAACTCATCACAACTGTTTATTACCTTATCACGTAATCCGATTGAAACAACTAATCAATCTCAACGTCGACCGATTCTAAGCACTTTTCTTTTTACAAAACAATAAACTAGACAAAATGGAATTTAAGTATTTTTAACTTTACGACTTTCGAGTAAATCACGAGAGATAAAGCGAACAACTGCAATTATTAAAAGAGTCAAAGAAGGGGTGGGATGGACATATATTTAGTAGGGTCACGTTTATATATGAAACTGATTGCAGTTTTGTCGAATACAAGTTTTCAGGGAAATTTTCAAGCTCGATTGCCAGATATGAGGAAAATTTGGCCACTAGCTTCTCTTGTGTAGATGGGGAGATGGGGGTCTTAGGTATAAACCTATATATATAGTGTGGGGTTGTTTTAATGTATGTTGTTTAAAACCTACCTAAGATTATTATCTATACATATCTTACCACACAAGCGCCACATTAAAAAAGAACTGAGTGGCTATTCGGTCTTCTACGGCGATATATGCCGAATAGACCAATGAAAAATATGGCTTTAGGCATTTTGGTCCGCGGGCCGAAACGCCCAATGCCTCTTTTTTAGGTACTTCTCAGTTTGACTGCACGGATGGCGTAGTGGTTTAAGCGGTCGCCACGCCGCTCCTATTGCGCCGAGTGTTGTGGGTTCAAACTCCACATGGGACAACACTGTGTGATCCACAAATTGTTGTTCTGAGTCTGGGTGTGCTTTGTTTCCGTTTCATGTATGTTTGTGTGGTCCCCCGCGACACAGGATTTATTCCTAGTGCGGGAGTTGTCGTTTAAAGAAAAAAAAAAATTTATTATTTATTTATGTGCGTTCAGTTTAGTTTTAATTAACTAATAGTTAATCATGTTGAGAGAGTCTTGGTTCGACTGGTATGAAATTACCCCTTACAGAAAACCGGTGTTAAGTAATTCTTTGGTTGTATTTCATCGAAGGTCCGTGGGCCGCGGTAGTCATTTACAGGAGCCGTGTTTAATATAAATACTGCAAAAATACAGGTTTATACATATAGCTATATCTAATACATTCATATTGTAGGTAAATAGCACCCAGACACAGAACAAAAGATCGTACTCATCACACAAATACATATTTGTCCTGGGTGGCCTATGGCGACGTGGTTTAAGCTGTCACCTCGCCGCGTCCTATTGCGCTGAATTGTGGTTCGATCCCCAACATACGACAACACTTTGTGTAATCTATAAATTGTTGTTCTGAGTCTGAATGTTCTTTGCCCGTTCTGAGAATGTTTGAAAGGTCCTCAGCGACACAGGATATATTCCTAGTGCGGTATTTGTCTTTAAAAAAAGGTGGTAATGAATTATAAAAACCGTCTTCCCTCACTAAACGGGTACTGAACCTAAACTCTCAACTTAGAATCAATAAATACCAGTAGCAGTTTGTTCTCAGGATGTTTTGTTCTACAATCCAAAAGCGTATATCCTAAGCATTGGTTTATTTCAGTCCAATTGTTGTGCTCACGTTTCCCGGAATACAACTTTGATCTCAACGACAAGGTGATTATTTTGATAGTTTATGAAGATTATTTAAATATGTTCCGGATTATTCTTCAGGCAAAATTCTATATGTAATGTTTACAAATAAGATTTTTAGCAACCAATGACAGGCAGGTGTTAACAACCTGTTTGCGAATTATATTATATGTTTTTGTAAAATTATTTGTAGTTGTAAGTGAGACTTTTGTGTTTGAAATTAAATGAGTCAATAGACACATTAGACTGGCCTGTTAATTTAGTGGATAGTGACCCTGACTGCTACTCCAGAGGTCGTGGGTTCGATTCCTACCCAGGACAAAAAATTGAGTGACGAGCACGGTCATTTCTTCTGTATCTGGGTGTAATTTATCTATAATATGTATGTATTTAGAAATATGTTAGTATGTTTATCAGCAGTCTTGTTACCATAGTACAGGCTCTGCCTAGTTTGGGATGTGTGAAAAAATTAATATTATTACATATTATTAATGTATGTATAATATAAGTTTTGAAAGAGATACCTAAGATTATTTTCGTGTTTTTAAATACTACACACGCTTTACTTAACTTGCGTCTATTAGTCATTTTAAAAGTGGTAGTAGTGTTGTTTTTAAATAACTTTTAGATCTACACATCCATCAAAATGACTGAAAATAATTTATCCTTAATCAATTAAATCTATTGAATATTCTGTGGTTTTTTTCTGTTATTACCATTATAACTTCTGCGACTGCCTCTTTGGTGTAGTGGTAGCGTATGTGACTGCTAAGCTGACGTTTTGGGTTAGATGCCCGGGTCGGACCAAATGTTTGTATGATGTGCAAATATCTGATTCGGAGTTTGGGTGTTTTTTTTATGTATAATATTCAATATTTACAAAAAAAGAATATAAGTATTCGCTCAGGCAATCTAGTTTTTATTGTACAAGCTCTGCTTAGTTTGAAACTAGCGGTGTGTGTCAGATATATTATTGATGCATCTAATAATACTTTCGAAATAAATAATTAGTTTTTTTTTATGGTGTATGTTTCTCGGCGGAATACAATTCAGAGCGTACTCCTTCCTCTAAGGCTGGGTGACTCCTGAGTTGCCTGCGTTCATGGGCGGCGGTAGTCGCTTTTCATCTGGTAACCCTTCTGCTCATCATCATCATCAACAGCCTTTACTAGTCCACTGCTGGACATAGGCCTCTCCTTAGAAAGGAGGTTTTGGCCTACTATACCACGCTGTCCTAGACGGGTTGGTATAGGGTTTATGCCAAGTTTTCCTTCTCTGTGCAGTGCTGTTATCCTGCGTAGTTTGCTCCCTTAGTCGTCTCTTACGACACCCACGGGATGAATAGGGGTGGTGACACTCTGTATTCTTAATCCGTCACCACACGGAATCCACCACACACTTCTGCTCGTTTGACCCCTATTCCATAAAAAAATAAAAAAGCTACTCTGAACCGTACATCGTCTTAGCTTTTTCTCTTTCTGAAGTACGCATAACCAACAAAACTATGAAAGCGTATCCATATACATTAAATAAACAATTTAAAAACAATGGATGCGCCATAAAGCAGTTACAATCAGATTAAAGGTTTTACAACTAGCTGTAGTAGGCGTAAAAAGTGCCGTAAAACTTTAATTAAAAGTAAGTGTGGGCGGCAATTTTAAATTCACACTGTACTTTGCTCGTTTAACAAACATAGTAAATTAAATTATTTACGTTTGAACACCTTTCTTTCAAGTTGATTGCAGTGAAGAGATTATAATTTATTGATCGTATTTTGTCTATAAATACGCCGGGTTTTCATTAGTTTATAATGAACCATAAAACAAGTGTTGTGGTAATAAAAATGGCTTATCAAAGGGACAAAGCTTAATACTAACCCGTCTGGCCAGTGTATAGTAGGCCAAAACCACCTTTCTAAGGAGAGGCCTATGCCCAGCAGTGGACTATTAAAGGCCGTTGATAACGGTGATAATGAAAGTTCAATAGATTTCTGCTCGTACTGCAGGCATTTGAGATTGATTTGATTACAACAGTCAAACAGTATTACTGGCATGAGGTTGTCTTTCCGCTTTTAAGCAGAGTTACAAGGGCTCTACGCGGGTAAAGGCGGTGTAAGGGGTGACTGCACGGATGACGTAGTGGTTTAAGCGGTCACCTCGCCGCTTCCTACTGCGCTGAGTGTTGTGGGTTCGATTCCCACATGCGACACTACTTTGTGTGATTCACAAATTGTTGTTCTGAGTCTGGGTGTTTTTGTGTCCGTTTCATGTATGTTTGTAAAGTCTCCCGCGACACAGGGTTTATTCTTAGTGCGGGCGTTGTCTTTAAAAAAAACCTTACCAGTGTTGTGATTGTTTTAAGCTAATTATCACAATGATTGTGTGTTTGACAATATATTTTTGTTACAGTAGACTAAAGCGTAATATTATATTTCAATCTTTCAATACCTATTTATATCATCATTTATATCATTATCATATCATCATCATTCGACGACCGGATGGCGTAGTGGTTTGTGTAACGGACTGCTATTCCAAAGGTCGCGGGTTCGATTCCCGCTCAAGTCAAACATTTGTGTCCATGAACATTTGATGTTTGATTTGGTCTGGGTGTTTCTATGTATAATGTGTATGTATTTACAAAAAAAAAGTATATATGAATTTATATCAGTTGTCTGGTACCCATAGTACAAGCTCTGCTTAGTTTGGGACTAGATGGCGTTGTGTGTATGTGGTAGAATATTATTATTATATTATTATTATATTTGGCCCTCCTGTGGTCGGAAATCATGACGCTTTTACTTCCGCTTGACTTAGAATTGTCAATTTTGGTTAAAAGCAAGGTCACTGACACGGACAGACGGACAAGAAAGTGATCTTAAAAGGGTTCCTTTTTTACCTTTTGAGGTACAGAACCCTAAAAATACTTAAAATCTTCAATGTATAGTAACAATTTCGAAAGCTCTCGGGAAACAGTCGTGGGTGTTCGAAAGCCCTTTGCACTGATTAGAGGTGAGGTACTTACTAGGGAGTAACATATCTTTTGTCTATTGTATTGTGAAATAATATACACGTGGTCTGATAGTAATTGTACTATTTGTTTTTGTTAGAAGATGCAGTAATATTGCGCAAAATAAAGTAATATGCTTACTATCACCAATAAAGGTTTGACGTCACAGTTCTGTTTCTTGTATTCTATATATTAAAATACTAGCTGAGACCTGCGGTGTTACCCGCGTTTGTTGTTATAACCGCGGGCAACGCCGCGGGGCGAAGCTAGTCCAAAAAAAAGTAGCCTAAGTTACTCCTTATGTCATCAGCTATCTGCCAGTGAAAGTCCCGTCGAAATCGGTCCAACCGTTCCAGAGATTACCCGGAACAAACAGACAGACAGGCAGACAAAAATGGTAAAAAATGTTATTTTGGCAAATGTACAGTATAAACATACATATGCATTTAGTAAGAAGCGGTTATTTTAATATTACAAACAGACACTCCAATTTTATTTATTTGTATAGAAGATTACTAGTTGAGACCCGCGGTGTTACCCGCGTTTGTTGTTATAGCCGCGGGCAACGCCGCGGGGCGAAGCTAGTCTAAAAAAAGTAGCCTAAGTTACTCCTTATGTCATCAGCTATCTGCCAGTGAAAGTCCCGTCGAAATCGGTCCAACCGTTCCAGAGATTACACGGAACAAACAGACAGACAGACAGACAAAAATTGTAAAAAATGATATTTTGGCACATGTACCGTGTAAACATACATATGCATTTAGTAAGAAGCGGTTATTTTAATATTACAAACAGACACTCCAATTTTATTTATTTGTATAGATTATAACATATCAAAGAAAAACACCATATGTCGACTTATTTATAATGACCGCTTACATTTATGTATGTACGAAGTGTATTAAGAATACGGAGTGTCACCACCCCTATTCATCCCGTGGGTGTCGTAAGAGCCGAATAAGGGAGCAAACTACTCAAGACAAAAGCACTGCAAAGAGAAGGAAAACTTGACACAAACACTTTACCAACGTTTTTCTGGTCAGCGTGGTATAGTAGGCCGAAACCTCCGTTCTAAGGAGAGGCCTATGTCCAGCAGTTGACTATGAAAGGCTGTTGATGTAATGATGTGAAGTTAAAGGCTCTCTATGTGTCTTCGTCTCGTCAATTACTAGGTGAGTCGATGCGTTTAAACTTAACAATACACACTAACGAGTGACGTAGATACAAAAAGTGTTAAAATTAAAATGAACAGTGCCTGATGGCGTCAAAATGGCGTGAAACAATAAAGTAATAAAAAGCCTTTTTGTGTAAACATTTTTGGTTTTAAAATAAGAATAGGAAATATAATGACACAATCTATATGGCGTAAAGGTAATAATCTCCAGACGTGACCAGACGTAGATCAAGTGAAGTCCGGACTTCATTAGATGAAAAATTAAAACTTGATCATTATACAGTATTAAAGCGCTCACATTGTAATGGCTACAGGAAACTGTGTTAGATCCATGTCCATGGTATTTATATACATAATAACGTCGTCAGGTGACGGTCTGTATTAAATACTTTTTTTTCATGTTAGAGGGGGCAGATGAGCAGACGGGTCACCTGATGGTAAGTGACTATCGCCGCCCATGAACGTCTGCAACTCAGGAGTCACAAAAGCGTTGCCGGCCTTTTAGGAAGGAGTACGCTCTATTCTTGAAGGTTTGAAGGTCGTATCGCTCCGGAAATACCGCAGACGATAACCCGTTCCACAGATTGGTTGTGCGGGGCAAAAAGTGTCTCGAAAAGCGCACAGTAGTGGAGCGCTAACTATCCAGGTACTGAGGATGAACATTTTGTCGTGTGGAACGATGGCGAAAATTTAAAAGAATCTTAAACTATAGTCGGCCCTTAGGAATAATATACTATGGCGGATTTAGGTCAACAATATTTATGCAAAATGTATGCATATACTAGAGTAACAATTTTTAGAATAAAAGTCCGATAGGTATCACTATTGATTGGTCTGGTCTCGGCGCGTGTTATAGCATACCCTCTAATTTTATATATAAAATTCTCGTGTCACAATGTTCGTTCCCGTACTCCTCCGAAACGGCTTGACCGATTCTCATGAAATTTTGTGTGCACATCGAGTAGGTCTGAGAATCGGCCAACATCTATTTTTCATACCCCTAAATGGTAAGGGTGACCCATCCCTAATTTTTTTTTGTTTTGCAATACAACGTTTGCCGGGTCGGCTAGTAATTTATATGATTATCCCGCAAGACGGGACCGAGGTTTTGTGTAAAGTGCAACCAACTGGATCTCATCAAACTATTTGGAATAAGGAAACCCACAGTGACACTTGGTCACCCATTTACTTTAATCTCACAGATTATGTTCAGCTTAAAGAAATCTTTTATTTCTGAAAAGTATGTATAGTAATGATATTTTAAGCTGTCTTCTCCGTGAGTAAATTTTCCATCCTTAGACATGGAATGTTTTGTTCAAATTTATATGAAGGCCACCTTGACAATTCAATCAAAACAAGATTAATTGATATCGAGATATCGCTTAACATTTACAAAAAACTGTAGAACTTCCTCCGTTTTCAATTAGGAGATTTGTTTGTTAAAACTTGGTATTTTAAGTAACAGAAAACTGCACATTAATTTGGCTACTTATGCGGTACTATTTTCTAAAGAAATCATGAAAAACAACACGCACAACAAACAATCACTCTGGATGATGCGTATGGTCGTAATTGCGATGCGAGAAGTTTCCATAGGGCCCACTGAAGGCGACTTGAAGGCCAAATCTCGTAATAAAAGTTCGGTCTCAATTCAGTTCCGATCAACTTTTGATCTCTCATGATTTTACAACAATGCTGCTTGCTGTGTTGATATGATTTCACCCTGCAAGTCTAGACAAGAGTTCCGTAAGAGCAGTGTCAATAAAACAACAACTACCCAAACCAACACAGTATGTTACTCCAGTCCACATTCACTCATAACTTAGATAACTAGTACTCTATCACTGTGCAATTTTCAAGGAACTTTTTCACAATCAATCACCTGCGATATTCCCGGACTGATACGACCTCTTAGGCTTCGCTAAAAGAGCGTGATTCTCCTGAGTTGCAGTTGTCTATGGGCGGTGGCAGTCACAAATATGTTTACGCCATCGTAAGCCAATGCATCGTGTCCTGTTTGCCGATGACATCGCGTCAGTTAGCATCTAACTAAAGAGGATACATTTATTAAGGTTTACCAATTAAAACTTATTTACGTATCTACTATCAAACAATAAATTACTTTAAAATAAGATCAGTCAAGGTCGCAGTGAAAACTATTCAATCTTTAACACTTCCATAACAAGTCGGCCATTTTATACGATACCATCATGCATGCGCACTACCGTCACGGTACAATTATAATACAGTACTCCAACTCCATACAAACGGACGAAACGCGAGCTATACCTACGCGCCTCGATCTCGGGGTGCGCTCGGGGCGCAGACAGTCACGGCTGTACCGCAGTTTCGAACGGACGGTGTGTTGTTTTTTTTAACAATAACCGCGCGATTTTTTCTCTAAAAATCAGTTAATATGACGAGTAGGAAATATTGTGCTGTTTTTGGTTGTATGAATTCGTCAATAACGCATCCAGACATAAGTTTTTTTAAATTACCTGGAAACTCTGAAAGGTAAGACTATAAAATAATTTTACTTACTAGTAAGTAGGTACATAATGTGTGTCTTTTTAATGGATAAGTATTTCCTTTTATCTTACGAAAAAAAGGTGTTTGGATTAAGAAATAAAGCGAATAGAGTAACGGAAAGTTATTGAGACGAGTGAAATAGGTAGTTATATGCGGTTCTGAATGAATCATGATACGGTAGGTACCTACCTACTTACGCTTGTGTTAAAACTTCGGTGCCACATGCCGAAGTTTTAACACAAGCTTAAGTTTTGTTACTTTGCATAATTCAAAGTAAAGACGTGGTATTTTATTTGTAATAATATTTGTTTATTATCTGTGTGTATGAATAATACTAGAATTTTTTTTTTCGTCTGTGTGTCATTAGATAGTTTTCGAAATTTTCACAAAGTGTTTCTGCTGCTACTATAACAACATATACCACTAAAAACTGGTTTCATTTTCTCGGTATTAACAACAACAGCTAGACTCATATATAATATTTAGATGTTTGAGGGTTGTGAAATGAAAATAGTACACAGACTGAAAATGCAACAAATGAAATCTTTGCTCAAACCTCAACGAGTCTCTCTAGCAACACTCCAAGAAAAAGAAAATTGAAACTTCATTTATTTATATAAAAAGGATATTTACAATCACAAATCTAAATAGAAACAGAAAGTAGGCAAATATAATTAAAATGCTGGAGACGGGCAGCCCTAACGCATGTTTACGTACCGCGCGGCTGTAGGCATTTATTTCTATCATGCGGCCGAGTTACACTACTGTATTATAATAGTACCGTGCTACCGTGGAAGACTCAATAGTATTATTAACTGTCTATAATTGTTTAATTACAAGTTATTTATTTCCTTGCTAGTTATGAGGCGTGCATGTAATCATTGCATACAGTAACTAACTTAGTTTTTTAGTTACGTTAATCGTGCATTGGTATATAACCATCCAGAGCCCAGCGCTTTGTATTACTCACTTGTTTAAGCAACAAGCGCATCGCAATGATTGAAACCTGGATATAAATGGGTTATGTAAAGACTTAGAAGTGTAGAAATAAAAATAATAAGCGAAAGTTGTGTGTTATACAATAGTTGATGTAAGACGGTAGAAGGTATTGTATTTAACGTACTGCATTTAACAGTTTTTCAGTACAGGCTGAGGTATGGGATGAAATGTATTATTTTAACGGTACTAATGTAATTCGTAAACGTCCGTGTGGTGACGGATTAAGAATACCGAGTGTTACCACTGCTATTCATTCCGTGGGTGTCGTAAGAGGGTACTAAGGGAGCAAACTACCAAGGACAACAGCGCTGCAAAGAGAAGGCAAACTTGACACAAATCCTTTTTTTTTTTTACGTGTGGAAACCCCCTCGGGCCGTAACCCCACCGGGGTTTGCGGCGGGGTGGTGTGTCGGAATCGGACCGACTAAAACCACACGGTGTGCCACTCTGCGCCTGTAATAGGAGGGATCCGGGAACTGCTGTTATTAAGACACCGGACCCCTCCTAGCGCTTGCCCGCAATTGTCATTGACTTGACTTGACACAAATCCTATACCAACCCGTCTGGCCAGCGTGGTATAGCAGATTAAAATTTCCTTTTTAAGGAAGATGCCTATGTCCAGCAGTGGACTATTAAATAATGAATGTAATTATATTCAAAAAAGAAATAACTAGCTACTACTAACTTTTTATTATTAAAGCCGATCTAATCTAAGAGATATCGTTTGACAGTTATGACACATTGAAGTATAGCGATGTGGTCAAAGAAATCGACTATAACAATATCCGATTCTGAAGAGATATCGATATTTAATTTAATTGGTTTTTAAAAGACAACTCCCGCATTAGGAATGTATCCTGTGTCGCGGGGACTTTACAAACATACATGAAACATGCCATCCGTGCAGTCAATGACAAATCTAAATAATACTAAAAATTACCTTTTACACGGTTCAACACGGTTACTTTACTATTTTTTGTTTCTTTTTTATTTTAATAACTTTATAAGTTACAGCTTTAATAAATCTTAAACCCAAAGAACCTTAACTGAAGATGACTTTAAAAAGCCTAAAAGACTGAATGCCTTTGTTCCACTTCTCTGCTTTGACCAGGTCATTAGTTTGAGAAAAAATAATTCGTGGGTAGAAAGAAAGAGCAGCCATAGAAAAACTAGAAAATCTTTTCAAGCTTGAGGATCTACTGCATACTTATGCGCATGCGTTTAGTTAGCCATCCTAATAGTCAATTCGACAATACAATGAATTTCCCCGTAAATACATGTTGTAATAGTTTATAATTAATTATTTGCCACATCGAAGCATATCAAACTTGTGGTACCCGTTGCGCACATACAATAGGCTTGTGTCCACTAATAACAAATTGTTTGGTTTATAGTTTCAAATTAAAAATGAAGAGATTATAGGCATTAAGTCAGCGAACACCAATCAGAAAGTGTTACGTCACTCCACGCAAAACATCATTGTTGTTGTTGACGTTTTCATACGACAGAGCAGGTTACTCCTTATAGTTTTTCGTTTTAATTATAGTTTATACTCCTTATACTCCTTATAGTTTTCGTATTAAGGTGAGAAAATATGCATTTTCTCACCTTAATACAGTTTCAGTTGACACCTGACACAGAGTACAACAGTTTTTTTCGCAGACTGCGACGTCATTCAAGACGCAATGAGACTATTCAGCATAATTTAAAATGTTTTTTTTTTTAAATACAAAATACGTAATGTAAAAATTGCTTTTTCTTTAAAATATAGGTTTTTTGGGATTAAAATAGATATTAAAGTATATAATTAACCAAGTTTTCAAGTTGAGTCAACTAGCCTATTCGCAAATACCTTGCGAATGGCACAGACACATGTTTTCTATAATACAATCTACTATTTCATGTCAAAACAGAACTAATCGATCGTAACGAATTATCAATTCCTGTTTGTATTCTTATGAACATAGGTAATATCCCGTGTCGTCGGCCTTTCGTTTCGGAGGCGGAAACGCTAACTTCAAATGACCATATCGACGTATGATCGACGACACGTGATTAGACATATAAACGGTATTAAATACCGGAGAAAGGAAGTCATTCATATTAATAATGCTTGTGAACTACCGACGGACACCTAAGGGGGTTAATTAATAATATTTAATTAGTAAAGGTACCAAGTATGATTTTCGATGGTAACTAACATTGCAATGATAAATCTAAAAGCATTTAAAAATGGACAAATAGTATTATGTTCTATTTTTATTAATGCTATGTAGATAAAAATACTCGTATCACAAAGTTTAAGTTATATTTAATGTTATTTTTTGTGCCTTTAGACAGTAAGTAGTATTCATTTCCTTACATAAATGCTTAAAAAAATATGACTGCACGGATGGCGTAGTGGTTTAGACGGTCGCCACGCCGCTTATTACTACGCTGAGTGATCCACAAATTGTTGTTCTGAGTGTTCTTTGTGTCCGTTTCATGTATGTTTGTAAAGTCCCCCGCGACACAGGATATATTTCTAATGCAGGAGTTGTCTTTAAAAAAATAAAAAATATGTACTACTCGCTTTAACCGAAAGCTTCGCTGCCGTTAATGTATATTTTGTCATTATAACCTAATCCTTTAAACGTACCTAAACTATAAAAAGCTATATTTTTTTAGTATTTATATTAAAGATGTAGAAACTTTTGAATTTGTCTTTAATTTTAATGAAAAAATGTCGTCCGAAAGTCCTGTCCTTTCTGTTCTCTTTTTTTTTTTCATACAACATTTGATAAATCCGTGTGGTGATGGATAAAGAATACGGAATGTCACCCCCCTATTCATTCCGTTGGTGTCGTAAGAGCCGACTAAGGGAGCAAACTAAGCAGGACCACAGCAGTGTTCAGATAAGGAAAACTAGAAACACACCCTTTTTTTTTAACGTGTGGAAAGCCCCTCGGGCCGTCACCCCACCGGGGTTTACGGCGGGGTGGTGTGTCGGAATCGGACCGACTAAAACCACACGGTGTGCCACTCTGCGCCTGTAACAGGAGGGATCCGGGAACTGCTGTTATTAGGACCTCCGGACCCCTCCTAGCGCCTGCCCGCAACGATGCGGGCACCACCTTCAGGTACATTCTCTATTTAGGCGACGTCCGGCACACGCGGACACACCCTATACCAACTCGTCTGGCTAGCGTGGTGTAGTAGATCAAAACTTCTTTCTTAGGAGAGGCCTACGTCCAGTGGACTGTTATTGGCTGTCGATAATGATTTGATAAATGATATTATATCCTTTGTACTTACTACTAAATTCCAATTTACTTCGGTGTTATTCGTCGAGGTTTTATTTCAGTTTCACTTTTCTGTAACTCGCTGACTGTCATGCTCTTCAGTTCCATGGGTCAGTGCTGTTAATCCTAGGTTCTATGAATCATAAATAGTGAAAGTACGAAATTCACGTCGAAATTAATGCATCTATTACAGTAGAATTCTGGTGGATTAGTAACCGTTACGGACTAAACATTTCAGAAAATTTCTTTGACGACTGGATGGCGCAGTGGTTTGTGTAACGGACTGCTAATTCAAAGGTCGCGGGTTCGATTAACGCTCAACATTTATGTGCATGAACTTATAATGTTTGATTTAGTCTGGGTGTTTCTATGTATAATATGTATGTATTTACAAGAAAAGTATATATGTATTTATATCAGTTGTCTAGTACCCATAGTACAAGCTCTGCTTAGTTTGGGACTAGATGGCGTTGTGTGACTGTGGTAGAATATTATTATTATTATATACCCGCTAGTCCCAGCGAATTATAACCAAATTAAAAATCTTAAAAAAATATGTAAAGCAAAACGAAGTAAGAGACAAAATATAGTATGTATTATGACTATTATGAGGCACCACAGTAAACACATGACACATGTTGACGCATGCGCTGTAATGTTCCTTTGTTTTTATCTGTCAGTGTCGCGAAAATTAGTGCTTCCTTGAACTTCGTTCTTGTGTGTAGGTAAACGGTATGTAACTTAGTAATTTAGATGGAAAAAAATATAGACGACTAGATTACTTTGTGGTGCTACCATAGAAACTCACTTTTTTTGTTTTTTTTTTCATCACGTAGTTGACAAATAAGCATGAAGTGTTTGTTGTTGTAGTAACAACACACTGTTCTAGTTGTCAGGAGATAAGCTTACCATTACTACATACTACTGCAGTCTAAAGCCGGGCCACACACCCTACAGTTTACCAAAGTGGTCTGTGCAGGTAGACCGGAGACCGGACCGTGTATGGTCACAGCCTGTGTAGTTTTTTTAACCTGTACAGGTGACCGGAGCAAATTCCGTAATCAATATTTTTTAATCGACACCATACGGCAATCCTAGTTTTTTATCGTAAGTCAATCACTTCGTAATGAGGGTACGTTACTTTAGTACTTGTCTTATTTGAAAAAAATTATTACATTCTTTTTTTTAATTATTAATTTGACGAGCCTGCTGGTCTAGTGGTTAGTGACCCTGACAGCTAAACCGGAGTTCATGGGTTCGATTTCCACCCAGGACAAATATTGTGTGATGAGCACGGTCACTTGTTCTGTGTCTGGGTTTAATTTATCTATAATATGTACGTATTTAAAAAAACATATTTATCAGCAGTCTGGTTACCATAGTACAGGCTCTGCCTAGTTTGGGATTAGACGGCCGTGTGTGAGATGTGTGAGGGTATTATTATTATTAATTATTTGTAAATTTTATCTACCTTTTACGCTTAAGTCGTGTCTTTATAACTCCCTTAGCATTGAATTATTAGGGTGATACATAATCAAGGCTGAGAATTTTATTACCTATTAAATACTTAGATACTGTTGAATATCGCCAACTCAGGTAGTGTCAGTCGAGTAGATATATCTTAGTAGCTCTCAAGTGATTACGGTGTGCACCGCGCGTGAAGAGGAGTGGTGACCACTGTACTGTGACGGTACACATCTTGGGCATAAGAACAATATTATATTTGTACTTTGTCTCTATGCAGATAATACTATCTTTAGATCTTTGCTTTAAATTCCGGGAAACCTTCAAACAATTTGTGGAGGTTATTAAACTAATATATGTATAGATAAATTTTAATTTTAATTTGCTTACACACAGACTCTATGGGGAACAATGTTAAGGAATATGAAAAAAAGGCTGGACAAGACAAATAAAAAGAGGTTTTCTATATATATAAAATATGTAATCGATGTGTGTGTCGAAAAAGTGTCGGAAAAATGTCTTGTTACACTGTTTTTTTTTAAAAAGACAACTCCTCCAAGAATATATCCTGTGTCGCGGGGGACTTTACAAACATACATGAAACGGATACAAAGAACACCCAGACTCAGAACAACAATTTGTGGATCACACAAAGTGTCGTCCCATCTGTGTGTAGGAAGCGGCGTGGTGACCGCTTAAAACACTACGCCATCCGTGCAGTCAAATTGTCTCGCTCCTATCGCCCAGAGGGTGTATCGCGCGATAAGGAACTTTGTTCCAATAAATCAGGAGAACCAAAACAAAAGTTTTTTTGATGGAACTTAGTTTTATGGTAACAAAAATAAGTTACATCTTGAACGATAATAGCTCTATCTCTGCGATAAATAACGAAACAGCCGAAACAGACCGAAATAGAGCTACGTATGTGATTTGGTTCAAATATTGTTTTGTTTGAACGAAAATTATACCTCGTTTGACCGTTTTTGACCGTTAAAGAGATAACAATAATAATAAAAGCCTCGACCAACATCTTCAGAGGCTCGCGTTAGGCAGTTCGATTAAGGGTCTGATACAGAAAGCAGTTCTTCTCGATACGGCACGTATTGTGAGGAGGTTTCTGTCTCTTGAGTCCTAACCATCTTACTTCTTTTTTTTTTGTTTTAAACTCTACTTCTACTTTTACTAGCTCCCTCCCGCTAAGCTAAATTGCGTGTGTCAGGAGTGAGTTCACGTCGGTAGTGTACTGGTCAGAATTCGAACCCTCGACATCTTGATCGTAAGTCCAATGCTATAACCACTAGGCTACCGCCGTTTTATCTTACCCTAATCCCTGTACCCGATACCGATGGGAAACTATTTTTTATATTTTTAAATGTATTTTTTAACATAAACATATTTAAAAATATAATTCATATGTATATTTAATGGAATAGAGAGAATAATAATAACATTTTCACACATCACACACACACAAATGTCTGATTCCAAATTAGGCATAGCCTTGTACAATGGTAACTAGACTGCTGATAAACATACTTATATATTTTTAAATACATACATATTATAGATAAAGTAGCTGAGGTATAAAACAGTGGATCAATGAATAAGCCTATTTTTATAGTCTACTGTTAAAAATAGGCCTCTCGAAATTTGTGAAATGGCCCTCGGTCCTTCGCTCTACGCATTCGATCTACCCCAGTTACTTTTTAAGTCTCCAGTCCATCTGGCTAGACCAGGCTAGATCTGATTTATCAATAAGCAGTCTCCAATGCAAGATACGTTTGCTCTAGTGGTTATCGGATGTGAAAAGCCTATTGCCACTTCAGGCTACTCACCGTTTTCAACAATTGTTTATGAATTTTAGTTGTGGTTTCACACATCACACATACACAGCCTATAACAGTCCACTGCTGGACATAGGCCTCTCCTTAGAAAGGAGGTTTTGGCCTACTAGGTCTGAGTTTCCCTCTGTACTGAGGTTTCATTAGGTATTTATAGTTTGATTTATAACAACTTTCTTCTTTTTTTTTTCCGTGCTGAAATCCCCTCGGATACCGCCTATCGGTGGCATGTCGGACTCGATCCGACTAAAACCGCACGCCGTCTCGGGTACTAATAGCCGGGGAACCAGGTATACCCTAGAAACGAAGTCAGTGGTGCAACAACTTTCTCCTGTACAAAGTATTTTCTTGATACATACTTTTCAATTTCAGGATATACTCCATGTTAAGCTTTTGCAGTCCACGATTAAATAATAATATAAGGGAATTATTGCAACCACATAATAAGCATTACACGTTGGAATTGCTTGATGTTGCGATCAAATTGCGCTTCCTTGATTTCTTTTCCTTTTCGTTTCCAGTTCCTAAATACAACTGAGGCCCTAATGTGAGATTATTTCACTACTACTCGATCGTCACGGTGATCGCGTTTGGCGTTACGATTGGCCCGCACTGAAATTTCCACCAATCGCAACGCTAAACGCGCTCGCCGTCGAGAGCGATGCGATGTGAAATAAACTAGCACTCAGCCCTCTGATGATCAGCTTTTTACTTTATCCGCGGGATCCATGACACGCCCTAGCACATGACCGTATAAACCACAAGTCCATTACAACATCAACACTGTTTATAGTAAGGGCGTCACGAGGCTGGTGACTATTATTACGGCACACAGCTCGTGCTTGTACACAATGGCGCGTAATCGATTCACTGTATACAAACGATTGTTCACGGAGAAATGGTGAAGTCGCTGGTTAGGTACTTTTACTTTGTCAGTATAAAAAACTCGGCTTCAGGCCGAGTTTAAACCGAGTTTAAAGTAGAGTTTAAACTTCCAAGAGCTAGTTCGAGTTACAGATGTACTACCCTGACCTGCTAAAGTTACTGCGCTCAAGGCACAGCACTTCCCAAACTTCCTATGAGCAATATGCCTTTTCTTATGACCGTATGACCTTTTTAACTACTTTTCTAGATTTTTTTTGCCATAGGCGGCAAACGAGAAGACGTGTCACCTGATAGAAAGTGACAACCGCTCATGAACACTTGCAACTAAGGAGTTGTCAGCCTTTGAGTACACACAGATTGCCAGAGATTATGCGTAGCAAAAAGTTTATTAAAAAACACACAGTCAGTGGAATGCCAATTATCCAAGTGATGGGGTTGAAAATTTTGAACGAAGACGGAAAGCTCCTTATCAATATACTTCCAATTTTGTCTGGTTATAGGCAATATGCTCTGTATTATATGAATAGGCCTAACTTATAGTTGGCAAAATATGGGAGCTGAATAGAACTCCACCAAAGCTATGGATACAGGCATGAAAATAATTGTTTAACTTGAAATCATAACTTTAACCAGCAGGTTCTAATTTCTCTGGTAGGTTTCATACGACGTGTTACCTACAGACGAACCCTGAATACATTACACAATTACTGTTAACTTTATTGAATACCCAAATCTTTTTTTAATTGCTTGACTGGCCTGTTGATCTCGTAGTTAGTGACCCTCACTGCTAATAAGCCGGAGATCGTGGGTTCGATGGGATTCGAATGGAACCCAGGATAAATAATTGTGTGATGAGCACGATCATTTCTTCATGTCTGGGCTTGATTTATCAATAGTATGTATGTATTTACTCTTACAAATATTTAAGTATACCTATGTATCAGCAGTCTGGTTAAAATAGTACAGGCTATACATATTTAGATTGGTATTAGACGACTGCGTATAAGATATGTGAATTTATTATTATAATTTACTTAAGATCATGGAAGATACCCAAATCGTTAATTTAATTGCTGTTCCTCTCTCTCTCTCTCTATATATATTTATATATATGTATATAAGTATATCAGTTGGCAGAGGCAAGCAGAATAGTGGGTCTGACTATGAATAAATCATAAACAAAGGTAATGACGAACAAGGAAGAAATAGCTATAACACTAGATGATACAAATATTGAATATGTGAGCACCTATACATACCTAGGTCAACTGATTGCATTCAGAGACCAAACGAAAATAGAAATCGAAAGAAGAGTAGCTAATGCGTGGAATAGATATTGGTCACTTAAAGAGATTCTCAAAAGCGAGCAGTTTCCCACGGTAGCGAAGAAAAAAGTGTTCAACTCGTGTGTCTTGCCATGCCTGACATATGGATGCCAAACTTGGGCACTAAACCAAATACATCTCCAAAAACTGAGAACGTGCCAGAGGGGTATGGAAAGGAGCATGGTAGGCTATACGAAAAAAGACCGCATAAGATCAGAAAAAATAAGATCCATAACCAAGGTGGAAGATATTATAAAGAAAGTAAGACAGTTGAAATGGAAATGGACAGGACATATGACTAGAGACAGCAGAACAAAATGGACTAAGATCATAACGGAGTGGCAACCTCGCGATGGCAAAAGAAAAAGAGGCAGGCAGGTAAAAAGATGGATGGATGACATAAAGAAAGTCGGAGACGCTACCTGGTCAAGAAAAGCTAGAGAAAGAAAAGAGTGGAAGCAGCTGGAAGAGGCCTATGTGTCACAGGACACGCTGATCACTAAACCGGGAAACAGATGTGTTAGTTTATAAGTTAGTTTAATTGTAATTTTTTTTTGTTTAGTTCCAGCAATAAAGGCTTATTATTATTATTATATAAGTACGAGTATATGTATATATACTTTTGCATTACAGGCTTTAATAATATTTAGTCGTATTTCTGATGTAATTATCAATTACGGTATCGTGTCGTAATAACCCAAACAGCTAATGCTGTGCGGATATTTCTATGCCAAGTTTGGGTAGTGAAAGCCCGGCAGACGCTAATTTATAAAAAAAGTTAAGATGGAACTTATACTTTGGTGGTACATGTATATAAGAGGAATCGTAAACCTGGTCCGCTGTTCTGAGATTTATTTAATAACATAATTTAAAAAGCAGTAATATGGCCAGTTTAATTACAGTAAAACGTCACACATGGCTAGGCGCACACAAAAGGATCGACCCTGGTTTCAACAGATCGCGGTGCATGCGCATATGACTTGAATGCCAAGAACTCACATGTATCGTATCATTACATAAGATCGTAGTCAAATGTTAAATAACGATCGGCTAATGACGATACCAGGGCGTCATAGAAATCCTTGTCTTACTTTTCACCGAGTGAATGAGTGAGGCTCGGATTTGAAAGGGGGGAGGGGGGGGGGGGGGGAGTTCATTTTAAAGATGATGGTGACGCATTTGTGTCTCTTGGGCTTATGTTGTCAGTTGAGTCTTTGGGCGGCGGTAGTCACTTGCTGCGGATACTCGTTTGCTCCTCGAAGTTCCCCTTAATGTAATACACGCTATATACAATATCAATAATTTCACTTAATTATTTAATAATAACAACTTCACACATCTCTTACACGGCCGTCTGCTCCCAAATTAGGCAGAGCCTATGCCATGGTAACCAGACTGCTGATGAACATACTTGTATATTTCTAAATACGTAAAATTATCGACTGCCTTGTTGGTGGAGTAGGTAGCGTATACGACTGCTGTGCTGAGGTCTAGGGTTCGATTCCCGGGTCGGACCAAATGTATGTTTCGGAGTTTGGGTGTTTTCTATGTATAATATGTAGGTATTTACAAAAAAAAAGTATATAAGTATTCTATCAGTCAGTCTAGCTTACATAGAACCAGCTTTGCTTAGTTTGAAACTAGGTGGCGTTGTGTGTTTAGATGTCCGAAAGATTTATTTATTAATTATAGATAAACTACAGCAATTCTTGAATCGATACTCAGTCGAAGTGCCTTTTTTGTATCGAAAACTTTCTTGCAAGAATTTACTTCTTAAAATAAGACTCTTAACAACCCAACAAAAATGCCACCTTCATTCAAAGACTTCATTTGACGCCTTTAACCCCCCGGGTGTCACCCCACCGGGGTAAACCACAAGATATTATTGTCAGGTTCGTACTTTAACCACATAGTGTTGAGTCACGGGGTCTTATTGTTGGAGTCCTGGATATACCATGAAAAGAAAGTCTCTGTAAATCCTCATCCTTCATCTAACGGTTCTCTGCCATTTTAAGCCAGTTGACGGTACATACAACTGATTGAATGCCTTTTTCTGGATATTCTACTGTATGAAGATCACTGGAGAATCTATGTTTTGACGACTCTCGGGAATATGTACCTGCTTTATGCTTTTTTAATTTTAAACTAGGATAAAATAGTTTTAAAGTACAGACCGTTACGTATTACGGATTAAAAAGATTAAGATATACTTACGTTATGTTATTTAGATTTGATAAGTGATAAAACAGATATTAAATAATTACTGCCTACCCAGAAACGTGACCAAGCTTGCCGAACAATGCGGAGGTCACACAGATCTGCGCACGCGCTGCTTTGACTAATTAACTTAACACTCCGCTGCACACTGTTTGAGCTTATTAACTTTTTTATAAAACTTAAGTCGTAGTCACTGATGTGTCATAATATTAAAGTCTAGGTAATCCCTAAAGGTCTGAGTACATATTACACACATTTCTGTCTTCAGTAAGTAGTTGAGTCGATGCGGGTAAGTCCCAAAAGATCTATATAATCCCAATAGCACTAAAAAGGACTACAAAAAGGATCATGGCTAAATGACAATCTTTTGTTTCTGTCTGCCTTAAACAGGAGTAGAGCGTGAGTATGTTTACATAATATGAAATACAACAAACAATGTTTTAATTCGAGCGGCGACAAATAATACGGTGAAAGAACAACCGAATACTTAGTTCCCAGATTTATTAACAATCTACCCTCCGAGTTGCGAGATATTCTGACGCCAATGAACTTTAAATCTAAAGTGCGATCATTACTTTTGAACCAAAATTAATAATATCTATTTTGTTTTTTGTTTTATCTGTTTCGCTTTTTGTTTATGTAGTATTGTTTTTATACTGTGTTCCGAACTTTTTTTTCTTATTACTTTTTGTACCGATCTAGACTGACACTTACCATTCATTATAAACCTTCGTAGTTTAGGAAACGCTATGTCATGTATACTAAAATTATGTTATTAATATGATTACACTTTGAAGGAATAAATAAATAAAATAATAATATATCTCACACACTAGGCAGAGCCTGTACTATGGTAACCAGACTGCTGATGAACATACTTATTTACTTATAAATACATACATATTATAGATAAATTACACCCAGACAAAGAATAAATGACCGTGCTCATCACACAATAGCCTGGGGGTGACAGGTGAGGCCATTTGTCACCCTAGCAGGCCGGGGTGGCGGCGAGAGCGTTGCGAAGCGCGCTCGCTTCCAGGGAGCAGAGGGAACATGGGGTTCCCACACGGGGGGTCGTCTACTCGTCTGTAGATGGCCCGAGGTATGTCGGGGCACCAGGGACTTCCTTTCTAGGGTATACCTGGTTCCCCGGCTATTAGTACTCGAGACGGCGTGCGGTTTTTATTCGGTTCCATTCTGACGTAACCACTAGTGGGTGGTATCCGAGGGGATTTCCGCACATACCAAAGGGTACCTCTAATTACACGGTAGGTCAGTTCCTATAGGAGTAGACCAATAATATCATCGTTATTTTCACTCTTCCTTATACGTAAGATGGCAAAGGGGTTAAGCTGATATGTTTTATGTCTGGCCTACTTGTGTTCGGAGAAACAGGATATCAACTGGACCATCCTGATAAAAATATTGTATAAAACAAAACAGTAGTTCAATATTTGACTGCACGGTTGGCGTAATGGTTTAGGCAATCGCTACGCCGGCGCCGTTTCCTACTTTACGACGACACTTTACGTGATCCACAAATCGCTGTTCTGAGTCTGGGTGTTCTTTGTGTCCGTTTCATGTATGTTTGTAAAGTCCCCCGCGACACAGGATATATTCCTAAAGCCGGCGTTGTCTTTTTAAATAAAGAAAAGAATATTTAATCAATTCAAATTTATACCACAATAAAACGATTGATTTCGTGATAATTGTATACACACTATTAAGTTGCTCGCGCGGAGTGTTTACGTAGTAACAGAATCGTAATGAAATAATGGAGCTCACCACCGTGACGGCTCCGTCAAGGATTGGACATCCGAAGTAATACCGTGTCTCAGAGTTCCACTGACAGCCATTATATCAACCATCTCTTTGTTTTGTCACACTTATGCTAATACTAGTTTTTGTCCACGGTTTAACTTATATGAATGTTGATGTATCGAACAAATTAAGTATCATAAGGAAAATATATTATTATTCTTGATAATATGTGTGCAAATGAATTTATATTATTTGCGAATTTGTGTTTTTTTGAAAAAAAAACCACTTGTAGACATAAAATTCTATCGGGAATGGAAGCGATCTAAGTGGCAATAGAATGCTTTTTAGCCGACCTACAGACGTTGGCGAAAAACATTCATACAGAACCAATATTCAATACGAATTCTTCGTCCGCCAGGTATCAAACACCGAGGAAGTATATATCCCGGAAACTGCATTGGTTTGTAACTCATTGTTCTGCAATCTTTTTTTAACAATAATCCATTTATTACACTGTACGCCTATCAATCTTTATATATATAATTCTTCTGTGAGTGTGTATGTCACTGAACTTCTCTCAAACGACTGGACCGATTTTGATGAAATTTTTTGTGTGTGTTCAAGGGGATCTGGGAATGGTTTAGATTCACAATTTTGTCCGCTGGACAATGTTTTTTTAATTAATTTTTAATTTATTAGTAGTTATTGATTTTGGAATGTTTTACATTGGATCAGACAGACAGCGCTATTAGTGATCTATTAGTGTCAAATTTGACAGGACAACGTCTGTCGGGTCCGCTAGTACTACATAATATTAGAATCGGGAAATTCGTAAGGATGGGTGCATAGCGTAGGGCAATTTTAATAAATAAACAGAATTCGTTAGGTTATAAAATTTATAGAGTACTGTGGACCTATGAAATACAGGCAAGCCTGTGAGTACCAAATAAGTAACACGTATTAAAAACAAAGAAGAATAAATTACACAAACAAAATCAAAAGAATCTATAATTGCTGTTGAAATAGTTCCAATTTCAATTTTATTTGTCACTATACTATTAACTAACAGTAACTAACAGAATGGTAACGGTAACTAACAGAAAAGGCAGTATTCTTGATTTTGCAATGAGGAAAGAGTCAATAAGGTGACATCCTGCTTTTAAATCAATAGTGATATAACATATTTTACTAGAAATCATCTACTATGTGGGTTCTGGTCTTTGTTTTGATTGGCTTATACGGTAAATGTTACACTTACGTTTTATCAAGCCGTTTAGACTACAGAACAACTGCAAATAAACACTCGAAAAACATAAACCGCTTGTTGGCGTAGTCGAGTAAAAACACTTAATCACAATCTAATACTCAAATGCTTGATTGATACCGTTTCGAATTATGATAAGATAAGGTATTGTTGCTATCGCTGACATAAACCCGAAAGCCTTATAAAAAGTCAATAACATTTTGAAATCCTTTATTTGAATCATAAAGGATTTCAAAACTTGATATGCGACTTATGACATTTTTTAGTGAACAAAAGTTGGTGTGTCACAGGGGCCTATATTAGGTCCTTATGAAACACCTTATAAAGTTTCTTTTTGTTTGTTACTCCTATGAAGCACTTATAATTTCACGGTTAATTAAAATTCAGACGTTCTAAAGAATCACGATGTCTATTAGTGACTATTGTATATTTTTACTGGAGTCAAGTAACCATAACATTGACACTACTCTTTGCGCAGCAGCTAATTGTTCTATTGTACGTTTTAAATAATATATGTACTTCTAACTATGTAGTCCATTTGTTTAAAATATTTTCTTTTTATTATTTCATTGCAAAATTTTATTACTATCAGACAAAAAATTAAATATTCATGGGTAAATTGATATTTTTTAAAGGATAATTCTTAATAACTAAAAACATGCTTTTGTAAGTAGCAGAAGTAAAAAGTAAAATAGAGTGATTCAGAAAAAATCATCAATCATCATCAGATTCTTAGTTATGTCCGGTTGTGTAGCAAAGTCCGAAGGTTATCCTTCGTCCTTGGTATGAAGTTCACTACCGAACCTCACTTAAGTCTCTACTAAGTGACTTTAACATGTCTCGTAGAGATTAGGGATGAGGTAGCTAGGTCATTTCCATCTTGCTTATCGCTGTTATTGACCACACTGCAATTTCCAGGTGTAGCTGCAGACATGTTTATAGTCCTTCTCAGCTTCTATGGAGCATAGTGTGATGTTACACAGCCTTTTACTTTTTTATAATCTCCTCAACGAATACTCTGTCCAATACAAAAAATCTAAGTGTTTAAATCTGATTACTACAAAGTTACGTGGTGAACATAATAAACAATCGAACTTCAAAACCTTTTAGCCTTATGATAATAGTTTATATATTATTTTTGAAGTCAATTTTAAGAATGTTTAAGCAACAAAGGCGTTTTTAAAATCTATCAACTTTAAAATAGAAAAACCTCATCCCAATCAGTTATACATTTCTTACAGATAATGGTTTTACTAAAACTATTGTTATTTTTACATGTTTATGTATCTATTCCATTGGATTCATTTTCAAAACGTTTCAAATGCACGTAGCCATACATGACCTAATATGTAAGTCACAAAACATCATGACCTAGGGTTTATTTTACCTCTGCCTTCTGTATGTTGTCAAATTTAAAAATAGAATTGTTAAAGAAGCTTGTACTAAAATAAGGTTGGCGTGTTGTCCGACAGAGCATCGCAATAAAACCGTGAAGGCCATTTACTTACACAAAAGAAAAAGAAATGCTCGTAATTGTATCGGTCATTCTATAGAAGATCATCTTTTTGCCACAAAACATCAAATTTCTGACTGTTTTTCCTAATTCAGTTAACACAAAACTGCACAACTTTTTATTCCTAATCTATTTCTGTTAGTAGTACTGAATTATTGTTTTCTTTTTAGTTATTGAACAGCTGCTTTCTTTGCTCTCAAATAAGTTTTTTGTATGATTCTATTTTGGTATTAGAGTGTATTTTTAGCAATGCAATCTTGCTTCCCTTCAGTGACCGCGATAATAGTTCGTTTTATAGCGTAAGTGAGTCAGCTTGATGGTATGACGTAGGTGCACGCGCGGCAGATGCTAATGATGTTTATTGACAGATGGCTCAATGATTGATAGAATTTAGATGGACTAGATTATGATGTTATGATGAATGAATATGATCTCGTTATTTGGAGTTGTTTGTTATTTTGATTCAACAGGCCTGTTGTTGAAATTATTAGAATTATCAAAGTCTTTATTGATAAAATTAAAAAGCGATAATACCCAAATAAAATTAAAGGAAATTCATTCACAAACATATTTTTATTGACGTCAAAAAGTGAGGAGGTTCTCAATTCGGTTGTTTTTTTTTGTGTTTGTTACCTGCGTTGAGACCTGTGTTATTTCTGAACCTATTTGGGAAAGTTTTTCTTGATTTGGGGTGGTAAATTTGGGGGTTAAAAAGCGGCAAAAACCACCTCCAAGGGTATAAGAAAATAAGTAGTAGAAATAAACAGTTCACTGCTTCCACATTCCTGATATTCTCGATTTTTGAAGAGGTAATTCAGAATTTAATAAGTGTACCTACTCATATGGATTCAGACCACACATCAAGAATTTATCATTATTTTCCTATTAGTAATAAGATCATTACTCTTTATGTTTTCTAATGCACTCATTTTGAGCGGAAAATCTATAATTGTAGAGTAGTGACTGTTGTTTGATTTTAGTGTAGGGCATCAATCACAGAGTACCTACTTTAAATTATAAAGCTGTCGAAAGGTATCTATTTGGCTTTAAAACCGAGTTTCCCTTGGTGTTTAAGAGACGATATAGACCCTTTACTGGTGATAGTCGCTTGCCTTGAGCCGGTAATATTTTTTGTTTTGAAATATGCTTTTCCTAACTTTTTTTCTTACTAAGTCTTCTTAGATGTACTATGAGATAACTTTTCTGGTTTGCAGAATAATATTAGTACGTCCTTTTTCTCCTTTCTGCTACTCAACTGATAAACTTATTGACCTATAGAGATGTTATACTTTATTAAAATTCTTTGCCGGCTCGATCTATATGAACTGGCACGACTCAAGTGATAACAGGGCCTCATAGAAAACCAGTATTAAACAATTCTTTCGTTGATTTTCAACTAGTATGTTAGGTTACTTCAACCCAAACTCCACCCTTCCACTTACACCTTCTGGGGGTAGGGAACTCTCAAAGGGCGGTAACGCACTTGTCTCTAGAGTTGCGTGAGTTCACAGGGCGTGAATCACATACCATCAGATGGTCAGGTTGTTCGTTTGCCCATAACACCTTAAAATGCACATAAATGGCACAAATAACGTTACCCCCGACTATTTCATTCCAAATAAGTATATCTATTTTTAATTAAACCAAAAATATAGTCGCATTAAATTCTACGAACTATCAGATATCAGTAAACGAATCATAATGCATTTGTACAAGTTCAAGTTTCAATCGCAAGATGGCGGTGAATACGGCGCGTGTATCCGGTGCGCACACGCACGCTTCAGTGGCGCGCAGTTTCAGCACACTCGTATTGTTTGAAGGAGTCCATTGTTTAAGAGTATCAGATCTGTCTAGGTGGGCGCGTCTGTTCAATGTATTTGAACAGCTGGTAGAAATTAGGAAGTCTGTATAGTCTAAGTATTGCAACATACGAAAGCTTAATCGAGAATAGTGTTACGAAAACAATTTCTGCTAAAGGTATAGTCCCAAAGATTGATAATGTTATATGTTTGGATCAATAGAGCAATATCAGTTCACTTATATATGCCTAAATACACCGAGTGAGTTAGGCTACTGGAGGTCTCCCCCGACTGGCACGTAATCCTGGGGAAGGGGGAGGGTACACCAACAAAGTAATTTCTGAACACCGGTTTTCGGTTGGTTCCGGTTTTGGTAGGCGGTGATAGTATTTCTGTAGATATCCATGGCCAGCGCTAGGCACACAGCATCAAGTGACCCGTTCGCTTTTTTTTTCGAGAAAAATTAATAATTTCCGTTGAAATTGTAAATTTTATCGTAATCTTACATCTCCTATATGTCTTTACAGTTGTACAGTTTGATGATCTTGTACAGAGATTAGAGTAGATAATTAGACAGCAGTATTTATATTCCTAATAAGTGATACAACTTGTTTCCAGTTTCCTGTTGCGAATAATTTATTAGGACCAGATTTGGTGACACTTGAAGTTAGGTTCGAATTGTGCCGCTCTGTGCTATTCAAATGTTCTTTTTACTTTCCTGTATTTAGAAATATGTAAGTATGTTTATCAACAGTCTGATTACCAGAGTACGCTCTGACTATTTCGGAAACAGACGGCCGTGTGTGAGATGTGTTAGGTTATTATTATTTATTATCTCGCATTTCTATTTTAAATTAATTATTTTCTCTAATTTCAAAGTATTTTGCAATTCTGGATTAAACGATCTAGCATTTTGTGCAGTGCATGCAGTGATGACCGAATGGCGTAGTGGTTTGCGTAACGGACTGCTATTCCAAAGGTCGCGGGTTCGATTCCCGCTCAAGTCAAACATTTGTGTGCATTAACATTTAATGTTTGATTAGGTCTGGGTGTTTCTATGTATAATATGTATGTATTTACAAAAAAAAAAGTATATATGTATTTATATCAGTTGTCTAGTACCCATAGTACAAGCTCTGCTTAGTTTGGGACTAGATGGCGTTGTGTGAATGTGGTACAATATTATTTTTATTATTATTATTTTATTAACGAGCAAACGGGTCACCTGATCATAAGTGACTATCGCCGCCCATGGGGAAAGGAGGGGGGGGGGGGGGGGGTTGAGTGGTTAGGCCTGGAAAGTAACGAAAGAAACCAGTTTTCTGTGAGGTGGTGGTATCACTGCGGTCTGGCCTGACCCCGAGAGAAGGTATCCGTCCTCAATGAGATGTTTCAAGTTACTCGAATTAGTAAAGTTATAATAATATAGTCCTCACGATACAGGCGAGCCTAGTATGGGGACCACGTTAAATATTTCTCTGATTAGATCACTAATTTTATGTCTTGTGTAGTATTTAATTTTTTCTTTTCTTTGTGTTTCTATTTTTTTTTTACAATATTTCTTAAATTAGGCAGAGCGTGTACTGTGAAGAGCAGTGCTGATAAACATACTTATATAGGTACGTCTACACACAAACATATTATAGATAAACTTGCTATAGCCAGTTCAAGTTACAGGTATGCGACCATGACCTGCTCGAAATATTGCTTATATTCCCAAATCCATACATCATCATTTATCAGTCCACTGCTGGACATAGGCCTCTTCTTAGAAAGCAGATTTTGCTCTACTATACCACGCTGGCCAAGAAGGGTTCGTATGGGTTTTGTGTCAAGGTTTCCTTCTCTTTGCAGTGCTGTTGTCCTGCGTAGTTTGCATCCTTGGTCGGCTCTCACGACACCCACGGGATGAATGAGTTGCAGATTATCATTAGCGGCGGTAGTCAATCAGGTGACGCTTCTGCTTTGCCATAGAAAATACTGTTTGCTTTTACACACGTAATGCTATTTTCCCGAGACTGAGTCACATGGAATTTTGTAAGCATGTACAATACGTTTGTAATAGACCTCGACCAATAGCAGTGTAACCAGCTACCGTTTACAATTGAGTAATTCCTTCGTAAGGCCTCTGTAATATTTTAGTTAAATACAAAATATAGTCGCTGTTTTGATGCAACAATATTTAAATTATGTAATGCAGTAATAAAAGCTAAGGTTTAAGGAAAGGAAATAATTAAATTAACACACACTATTTCAATTAAAATACAAAACAAACATAATGGTTACGATGTTCTTTAATTTAAGTAAAATATTAACTAATCGTCAAAAATAGTTACTGTTCAGCCAGAGGTCAGGGCCTTAATTCTGCTATTTTATGTTCACTCCAAGCCACTGTCATACCACTGACACGCTATTAAGATGCTATCGAGTGGCCATTGGCATCGGTATAAATATCGGTAGTCTACAAAGTTTATGGTGTATTGCCATATTTGGAAAAATAAATAAATCATTTTATCATAATTTGAAAATATATTACGTTTTTTTGAGGAAATGATTTACTGATTTTTATAAACATGGCAATCTTTTTGATATCACCACTGATGAGCGACTGCCATACCATCGCCACTGTAAAGACACTGAGTTAGTGTAGACTACCGATATTTATACCTATGCCAATGGCCACTCGATGGCATCTCAATAGCGTGTCAGTGGTATGACAGTGGCTTAGCGTGAACATAAGATAGCAGAATTGAGGCCCAGGTAATGTGCACGCTTGTTTTGTGTCTGAGTATCTATATGTCTATATCTAATACCTTTAAACGAGCAATTCTTGATTCTCTCAATCAAATCATATATATCTAAACTCAATAATCAGAATCCATACTGTAGGGGGGTTCAGGGAGGGGTTGGAAACCCCACTCACGCTGTGAAAAGCAACGAAAAAAGTGCTTAATAACTGTTTTCCAATGATAATTATTATTATTTACATGTTTGTGTGCTTTGCAATGTGCTATGGAGCTTGTTTATAAGTGAGTGCTCCTGAGTGGGCTTTGTTATCAGTGTTTTCACATTTTAGGCACTGAATACCAGGTGAGTTAAGTGAATCCAATGGATAAAGGAACTACTCTAAATTTATGGTCCATTGTAACTTTGTTGAGCGTCTGCTAAAAAAATTACAGCAGGATTTATAATGCTCGCGTACGCTTAAGATTTCTGCAACTCAATAGTCACAAAATGGGTTGCCGCAGTTTGAAATCCGCGCGGCTACCCATATTGTAAGGGGTTTGGAAGGAGTTGGAACACACTCACGATGTGTAAAGCAACGAAAAAATGGCTCGATACCCGTTTTCAGATAATGATTATTATTGTTAAAATTTATAGCACATTTTATAGATGTCTAAGTGATTAAATTTTCCTCTAACACGTGTTATTCCTCTTATCAGTAGCCGGTTGAAACTCGTCAAAGCAATAACAAAATTAATTGTTATTAAAACTCACGAGACTGTTTTAATTAGTTTGTTAGAAAACAGTTAAGGGAAGTCGCGTGCGCATTGCCGCGCGTTCTTTGTTTTATCGCACCACGTGACTCTTATTTCTTTAATAACTTCTACAAACTATAAATTGTTATTCTACGCATTTTAATAGAGTATAGACTTGGTCTTTTCCGGTAATAACTGATAACTTGGCTGTCTGATCCCAAACTAGGCAGAGTCTGTACCATACTGCTGATAAACATACTTATATATTTCTAAATACATACATCATCATCAACAGCCTTTAATAGTCCACTGCTGGACATAAGCCTCTCCTTAGAAAGGAGGTTTTGGCCTACTATACCACGAATAGTACATACATATTCATCATCAACAGCCTTTAATAGTCCACTGCTGGACATAGGCCTCTCCTTAGAAAGGAGGTTTTGGCCTACTATACCACGCTGGCCAGACGGGTTGGTATAGGGTTCGTGTCAAGTTTTCCTTCTCTTTGCAGTGCTGTTGTCCTGTATAGTTTGCTCCCTTAGTAGTCTCTTACGACACCCACGGGATGAACAGGGGTGGTGACACTCCGTATACTTAATCTGTCACCACACACTAAAAAATAAGTTTGTGTGATTATTATACCATTTTAAGTTTACTTCCAATTTATTGTCTGCGGTATTTCCGAACCGATACGACCTTCAAACCTTCAAGAGAAGAGCGTACCTAAAAGGCTGGCAACTCGCTTGTGACTCCTGAGATGCAGGCGTTCATGGGCGGCGGTAGGCACTTTCTATACGGTGACCCATTTGCTTATTTGCCACCTCTTCCATAAAAAAATGGACAAATCCGTCTGTATCCTTTTCTTTCATATTATACATACTTTCCTTTCTTTTACATTACTTCTAACTTTCGCGTCTAATTTGTTAGTGCTTGCTTACCGCCTTTAAGTAAATCACACAAAAATTTTAAAGTCGGCAAAATGTGGCAGTTTAATACGTTTCTATTTATCCCTTCGGGAATTTAGAGTGTATGTATTTATGTATGTTACTTGACATAATAAGGCTATGAATAGAAATGTTAAAATCTTAATAAATACGGTAGCTTTTATTAAAGTCGGTCCGAACTATGGGTTTTATATATAACTAGCTGACCCGGCGAACTCTGTTCCGCCTTAAAGGCAATAAATAAGCCGATTTTCGAATTTAGTAAGTTAATTTATTTCTTAGAAAAAAAAATGAAGTACATTAATCATTTATTATTGTTTCTGCATTTCAGTACATAGGTTGCTCTTCACTTAAGTACCTTGTGATACACGACATTTTTAGTTTTCTTATAAAAAAAACAACAAATACAAAAAACAAACAACGCAGATGGTCTTCCGACCAATACTCAACGTTGCAATGTGTCTTGAACGTTTTAGAAATAAGTGGCGAATATGGAACAAAAAAATAAAAATAAAAATATAAAAGAAAAATACGGAATAAAAAGTATCCTATGTCCGTCTCCTGGCTCTAAGCTACCTCCTCACCAATTTTCAGCCATATCGGTAAAGCCGTTCTTGAGTTATAAATAGTGTAACTAACACGACTTTCTTTTATATATATAGATTTATTTTATTTTATTCATTTATTTATTTATACTTCTTGCAAATACATTGCATAAGGCGGACTTAATGCCATAGGCATTTTCTTCCAGTCAACCTTGGGGTGATGCAGAGATTTGTGTGTGGCAGGTGTATAATGAGATAAATTATTTAAATTGTAGTCGGTTGCAAGATGTTATACTACACAGATATACGGGGATACATATATAGATGCAAATATCATTTATACGTACTATATAATACTATAAATATAAAAAAAACATAAACATACACACATACATCCATACATATATGCCTGCATTGGTGAACACACAAGGGGTTATTTTGATGACTCCGTCAACAAGTCTCCATAAAGCTTGCGTACTCTGGTCTTAAAGATCGTTCGGTTGGTGGATAATATAAGACATGCAAATATGGCAGTGATGATGTATAATGTTAAAGTGATTTATTTCCGTCAATCGTAAAAAGAGATTAGTCACTAATTTATTAGAAGTAGGTATCTGTAATAGTACCATTTATTTTTTTATTTAAGTCATAACATCGTTACAAATTACCATTCGCAAATTACCATTTTACAACTGCAAAGGACCGTACAAACATTAGCTTGCCACTCGATACAAACTTTATCCAAGTATAATACAAATAGGTAATAAGCAAAATAGTTCAGTAACTTTTTCTCTTTTGGTTCACATCGGAGTTTCTAACCTTAATAAAATTAGAAGCAGTTTTATGCTATACTTTCAAAGTTGATGACAGTAATTAAATAAACTACAATCAATCAAATTTCGACTTCTAGGTGGCCATGATTACATTGATACATATATAAATAACAGAAGAAATGTCTTATTATATCACTGTTATACACATAAAACAATATGTAATTATTTTTGAGTTATTATTTAGCCGAAAGTACTTGTGTATTGCACTATAAGCGTCGCAGGCGCAGCATCAGGCTGTAGCTAATGGCGGCTTGGCGGGAACAAGACCGCATTCCGCGCTTAACCTCCGCGCACGACGCATGTGTCGCGACGTCCGAAATATTCCGCGAGTTTCGATCGATATATTTATATGTTTGTGCTTGTGACGATAATAATAAATTCTGTGCAATGTGCTATGGAGCTTGTTTATAAGTGAGTGCTCCTGAGTGAGCTTTGTTATCAGTGTTTTAACATTTTGGAAACTAAATACCAGGTGAGTTAAGTGAATCCGATGGATAAACGAATTACTCTAAATTTATGGTGCATTGTAACTTTGTTGATCGTCTTTTGAAAGAAAGAAACAACTTGATTTACCGCACGCTTAAGGTTTGTAAAATGTAATGTTTAAAAAAACCTTGGGTTTTAAATTGGCCTTTGGGTTAATTTATAAAAGAAATTGTTTATATATTTCTATTTTACAGTTTTACAAACTGTGTTAGCAGGTTTTTTTATTCAACTCTGTTTTATAATTAATATAATTGTTCAGTTCGCACGACATAAGTTGTTGAACGACAATTTCATAAACATCTGCAGCGAAGAGGTTATTATCATTGTTTAAGTGTTCAATATTTTAAAATAATAAAATTCATTTATCAATATCTTTACGAATGTGTATCATGAAGCTCTTTTTAGTTTTTGTTGAGATATTACTTTTGCAAGAACTTTCTTTCTTATTATTTAAACCATTTATGTTATTTCTTGTCATGATTCATCAGATATTGTGTCAAAATTTGGTCATATAGCATGAATCACATCGATCGACATTCTTAAAGTGCTAAAGTTAATTTATTCTTTTAACAGCTCCTGACCTAAAGTGTTTAACATTTGGTTGTCTTGTTGTTTTTTATGCACATGCCGTAGACCAAGGCATGCCGTCCTTTTTAAAGAGATCCCAAGTAAATATCATTTGAGATGCTAATGAAAAACACAGTATACAAAATTCCAAGAAAGATTTCTTATCTTATTTTGTCTTCTCATATTTTGAACCTGATTTGGAGACTTCATCCCAAATAAATAAAAAAAATTTTTTTAAATCAAATGTTAAAATCCTCATTTTAACTCTGTCTGTAATGACCTAACTGCTTCCTTAGCACTTATTCTAACTGAATAAAATAAATTTCAGAGCACATAAAATCAGGTTGCCATTAACATTAACGAGAGATAATTTGAATTAAACTGGAGATATAAAACAC
Source organism: Arctia plantaginis (assembly GCA_902825455.1). Taxonomy (NCBI): domain Eukaryota; kingdom Metazoa; phylum Arthropoda; class Insecta; order Lepidoptera; family Erebidae; genus Arctia; species Arctia plantaginis. Next base: position 1,355,104 of record CADEBD010000288.1, read on the forward strand.
ACAGGAAGCAATTTGAGACTTACTAGCCTAAGAGGGTAGTTTAAGATGAAGGAATGAAGGAAATGAGAGACATCGCAAAAACAATTGGGTTTACAAGTACCTACTCTGAAGTAATTGCTTAAAGTACATACGAGTTGGTAGTCAGTTTACGACAGTGGAAACCCATAAATGTATTTACAAATCATTTGCATATTTTCAAATCTCTTAGATTTTCTTACAAATTGAAATGATGAATTCAATTTTAAGTTACTAGCTGTAATGGTGACAATACCTATTACAGTATCTTTTTTTCAAATATATTTTTTATTGGATTGGTAGGACAGAAAAGATTACAAGCTAATTATTAGAAGAAGAAACAAAAACCAGACCCCGTAAAAATTTACGAACCGGTGATTTTAACTCTTCATAATTTTCACATACCGATGACCACCATACCACGTCGATACCACTAACGACGCTTCACACTCCAAAATCTATCAATCCGCTTAGGCTCCAGGGTCTACCTAAGAAATATACATACATACAGTCGAAAAACGTAAAAATCCTTCTAACGCAGTCGGATAAAAACTAAAGTTGTGTTAAAGATTAGGCAAAGTTACAAACACTGGATTAAAATGTAGGCAAAACAAGCAGACCTATCAACCAGACATACGATAACAATATTTATGCTCACATATATTGCGTTTGTTATTAATATTATATGTATTTAGAATGCCCGCTTGTTTGTTTAGGACCAAAACGTGCACACCTAAGAACTTACTGTTTAAAGTACAGGCGATATGTTTGTTTCTCAAAGTTTGGTTTAGCTGTTTTACTGCAACCTGTTCTACGACAAATATTACTGTAAGAAATCCTTGAAGCATTCAATTTGGATTCTTAAACAGTTTTCTATCAATTATCTAAAAAAAATTGTTACGGATTGCGCAAAAACCAGCAAGCATTATTGTGATTTCTGCATTCTGCGCCAGTATGGTTGGATGTTGCATATATACGTACATTTTTATGTGGGAACCTGTTGAGACACAATGGTGTTCGGTGGTGGCTCTCACGCTCTCTGTAGATGGTTCTTGCGACATTCTGTTCTCGAAAGATTGTCAGTGACTCGTATTATCGCTGTAAATTAGAGCTAGTCAGCTTTTTAATTGATAATTCGCCTTCGTTACATTCAATAACAATTATTATGACTGACAATTATTGAGTTGTTTATTAGGGATTTTTCATCACGTGTTTATAGATCATAGACTTTACCAAATCAGATGTTTAATCAGCCTAATGCAGTCCACTGTTGAACATGGACTTCTCTTAACGTGATTGTATGGTAAGCGTAAAAATCTGTTAATGAAATTGGTTTCTGGAAGGTATAATTATAAAGATGGTCATGTCTTACAACTTATTAACAACAAGAAATATCATCTTTTATTTTGGCATTATTTATTCACAGCAGTCAAAATCAACTCCATTAACAGAACCACATGTATCTTTGCTAAGTATGGAAAAATTCTTGTCGTGAACTTTAAACTAATCTACTTAACGCTTTCTTAGAATTCGCAGCCACCTTTAAGATGATCGATGAATCATTGTGAATCATCAATTGGCTGCAGAACCGGTTCACGTTCATTATTGTTGTTTCCATCGAGCCATAAACTGACTCCACTAAATTATCCACTTAAATGCTTGAAATATATATTTGTACTGTGTTAAGCGAAAGTGCCATGATAATTCTAATTGCACACTGATCGATAGAACTTGCTACACGCGATTTAGCGTGCGTATACGGCTTATAAAATGGTCTGGAATGTAAAAAATGTTCGTTCATAGTCGAATGCGTTGCCAATTTACGTGTCTTATCAATACTTTCAAATACACTAGTATTTGGATTGTATTTTTGTGTTGGTAATTTGCTAATTTTACGAAACAAGTGTTGTTCCGTGGATCAACATCGTTGAACTGATCTTTCTTATGACCCACTTCGTTGTTTAAAATTTTCACAGAATATTTGCAAGATGGTAATAAATGAAACGAAATACGACACAGAAACATAGATATTCAAAATATAATAACACTAGTTATACAACTCATTTTACAATCTGTTATTGTAACTGTATATAATATTAGTTATATTATCATCTACTTTACTAACTCCATTTTTTATTCTTTGAGACAAACTTAGTAATATTAGATTGACTGAATTTGTGGTGATTATACAAAATGCTGAAAGATTAATCAGAGTTAAAGTTCAGACCTTAACTCTGATCAAAGAGTAGAAGTTTTGAGACAAAGATATCCTGTTCCATAGGCTGTCCTGTGGTTGTTTTCTGAAATTTTCACTTTACTTTTGAATTTGTATCATACGTACTACATTCAGGTTAATATATATATTTCTTCTATAATAGGTATATTGTCTGCTAACTCCAAATGCAAAAATCTATATTTTAAATTGTAAATTTGATCAAATTCAAAATATATATCAGCTTTGTTTAATCACGGATCCACAAAAATGTTTGGTCATTGTAAATATTGAAAGCCGCATTCCTAACCGTCACAGTCCGTGAAGCGGCAGCGGGGAGTTTCTTATCACCCGTATACTTAATATCGAAATGACTTTGAAATAATTTTTTTTCTTCATTATTGAGGAGGCACCGACTGAGTACCTATTCTTCCACTTTACGCATTCCGACACTGGATTTTGAAATAGTTACTGTGTCGTTTCGAAAAAACTCATGATGCTATAGATGACTGTTAAGTCAAATCAATTTCTATGTATTCCATGTCAAAATTTGAACACTTTGTATGAAATAGCAACCTGTGACGTCATACGTTGCGTTTATGACACTTAAATTCTTCAAACCATATTCATTATAGACGTATATTTTCTATCTAAGGATATAAGTATACTAATAGTATGTACTCCTTATTAATCAAGATGCTATTAATCAATTTAAGTAAGTACAAGAATAATATCTAATAGATCAAACAAAACTGCAATACGCGTCTGTCGTAAATCCATACTTTGGCATGGCAATGTACCGCCTCGACCGGAATGCCAACGTCTTGACAGAAAACCGGTGTTGTTGAGCAATTTTTTCGTTGTATTTTACTGAGTTCTGTGTGGTGTGGTAAGAATACTGAATGTCACCACCTCTGTTCATCAAGCGGGCGTCGTAAGAGCCGACTAAGGGAACAAACTACGCAGGATAACAGCACTGCATAGAGAAGGAAAACTTGACACAAACCCGTCTTGCCATCGTGGGTCAAAACCTCATTTCTAAGGAGAGGCTTACGTCCAGCAGAGGACTGTTAAAGGCTGTTGATGTGATGTGAGGTTGGGTAATTAAGCACCCTCAATAAACTTTGCTCTGAAGACAACATAACTAGATCTAGTGAAATAAAAAAAAGAGAACTAAAAAATAAAGCTCCAGATACACCGGCCAGTGTTAAGGGCACTTACACGAACCGTCTGAGTTTTTATGAAATTCGAATTAAATTAAAATGGATCGGATGTACATGGAGAGGCTTATGTCCAGCAGTGGACCGTTAAAGGCTGTTGATGTGATGTGAATTTGGGTAATTAAACACCCTCAATAAACTTTAGGTGTGAACTTTTTAAGTAGAATAAATGATTTTAGTAGTAAAATAGTAAAGTATTGCTAAGAATAGCAGATTAACTTAAATTAAAGATAAAATCACATTACAGTCAACTTTGGAGTTTAATAATTTAGTACTAAAATACCTTTTATGACAGTTGTGAGATCGAGGGTTGATCGGAACTGAATGGCCACCTGATCCCAAACTAGACAGAGCCTGTGCTTGGTAACCAATCTGCTGATAAACATACTTATATATTCCTAATACATACATATTATATTAATTATTTCTCAACAGTGGGAATTGAATCAACAACTAACCACTTAGGTAAATAAAAAATACTTTCGTATTAACTGAATTGTTTGACGTTTGTTAGTTCAATAACATTTTTCTGAACATACATAAAATAGTGATATTTAAATATGTTTGGCAAATATTTGTTCTAACCAAAACTAATCTGTGTGCAAACGGCTGTTTATTGATTAGACATGGCTTGCAAAACGCTGGGTTAGTTGAAAGCGCTTTCTATAACAATATTTCTCTTGTTGCAACTCATAGGTCAGCTTTTAAGTTTTTAAACGTATCTAGAATGCAGAACAATATTAATATTTGATATTCATTATCAACGGTATTTAAATGTGAAATGACGGGTGTCTATGTCTATTTTTGCGCCGTCTTTTTTACTTAAACTCATTACTGTTATTGACTATAATGGTAAAGAATTGTTCGAAATCAGACTTATTAAGAATTTATAAAATACTAATTACCCTTTGGTTTTCATACGCTTCTGCGTTGTTCCTAAGAATCGTAGCGTGATGTCACATAGCTTAAAACTTTCCTCAACTCAACAAACAAACTCTGTTCGGTACAAAAATAATTATACAAATCTGATTGTTGCTTCTAAAGATTGGCAAACAAAAAAACTCTCATTTAATTTATTGTTATAGGTCTGAAAAGAAAGTATAACCTAACTTAACACATTAAGACTCATTTTCCATCATCAGCTTCGAGCAGGATTCGAACTCACAACACCTGAGGCATTGGCATTCTCTAACTAAAAGTCCTAAGAACTGTTTCAATTTCCAGATCATATATCAGCTCAAAATAGATTAGTACGCCCTTGACTTTTTTAATACTAATATTTATTTAACACCAGCATCCTCTAACATCCAAGGCTAAACGTGGACAGATAAGAAGTCTATATTTATTCCCCCATTGCACAGATAAAATACGTTGGTCAAACATCCAATTGGGTTAAACCCTTCCGTTGGGTTTGATAACAGATTATTAGGTAGCGGTTCTGAAATCGTTTAAACAGTAATTATTTTAGAAGAATAGCCTTATCTGCCATAGATGTCGATTTACTTAGCCAGTTATGTAAAAAATATACAAAAGTAAGTATGTTTATTCGTATTCTAGAGTCCATAAAAAAATATGTTTAATTTTTGTATAGAGACCGCTGTCTACTTTGTCCCAGAATGTTTCACGAGCCCGTTGGTCTAGTGGTTAAAGATCGTGACTGTTGAGATATAAGTCGCGGGTTCGATTCAGTCCCAGGACGAATAATTCGTGATGAGCACGATCATTTGTTTTGTCTGAGTTTAATTTATGTTTAATACTAGCTGACCCGGCAAACGTTGTTTTGCCATATACATTATTTCATTTTTTTTCTCAAAAAATAATAATAATTAGGGGTATGAAAAAAAGATGTTGGCCGATTCTCAGACCTACCCGATATGCACACAAAATTTAACGAAAATCGGTGGAGCCGTTTCGGAGGAGTTCAACCACGCACACCGTGACACGAGAATTTTATATATTAAATTTATGTGTTTAGAAAAATATAAGTATGTTTATCAATAGTCTGGGTACCATAGTAAGCAGACTACTGATTAAATTAAATTAAGACTTTAATTCCTCGACATATACGAGTACTAAAGGAATGATTTCAAAAGCAAGTTCTTACATAGTGTAAGAAATAGGTGGCTTAAGAAAAATCCTGATTTAAAACTTATTAATATGCAAATTCAAGTTTTGTGTATACCCTTCAAATCATTAATTTAAAATAAGTAATAGTTTATAGTAATAATTGACAAGAATTTTAACAATTGGGGTTACTATTCGTTTGTATAGAAACAAAAACACCACATTGAATCGTATATGTGTAAGTTTTATCGCATTTTGTAGGATTAACGACAAAAATACATTGGCAATAGAGGCTAATATCGTCTATTTAATCGTTATCTCCGTAAAGGAACCATTTCTTATCAGGAAAGAACCACACTTAAGTAGTAGAGTGTGCTGTTTTGGGTTAAAACTAATTCGTTTTAAACTGTTTTATCTCTGTGTAAGTTTGACTAAAATTAATCGAAAAGGTACCTATTTTCAGTAAGTTATTTTGAAGTTAAAAGCTTACAATATAATTAAGTAAGACTTAATAATTATCCTCGGAAATATTAAACATAATCTTTCTTTTTTTATTGACGGCGAGGAAAATCCGTTCGGATCTCCGGCTCTTTGGGGACTCAGGAGTTAGGTACACACAGCTATCTAAACTTGCTTGTATTATGGGCAGAATAGGTTTTTTTAAGGACATACATATTGTAATACGTAAAAATACTAAGAGCAATGCATATAAATATTTTCTCTGCCGTTTTGGCATGATTGAGTAACTATCTATCTATTCTATTCTATTCCATTCTATTCCATTCCAGTCCATTCCATTCTATTCCATTCCATTCCGTTCAATTCCGTTCAATTCCATTCCGTTTCATCCCATTCCATTCCGGGCATTCCATTCCATTCCAATTCATTCCATTCCATTTCTATAAGGGGCCCTCATTATTTAATAAACCCCGCCTTTATAATCCCTGTTTTTAAGGTTAATTAAGCCTATCAAATTAACAAAAACCTAGAGAAATAGGAATTAAAAGCAAAACAAAACATCTCAACTAAAAAAACAGACTGGAGCTTCTAATTCTATTCTTTCTTACTTACCAATTTTAATTCAAAATAGTCACTATTTAAATTGATATGTCTCGAAATGGATCGCACCGAGGGCCGTGCTATGAGATAGCCATCGAAGTGGCGCCGCACTCATTTGTTTCAATTGAGATCAGCTGCTAACTCGCTCAGGAAAGCATTATTACTCGTGAACATATCTTCCTATGGCTCCATACCTTTGTATGATTCATTGTTCTACGTCTTACTGTGAGGTGCCTTAATAGAATAATTTATGAATGCAAGCTGATTGTAGACTGCCACTGTTATTTAGGCAGAAAAAACACGGTTCTGTCATCGTCAAAGTTAAATTTTTAAATTATATCAGAGCAAGTTTAGTCCGTGGAATCGTTTGCGTTATTATACTCAAGAGTCACAAATGAGTTGCCCCCTCTTTTAGAACAAAATAGGCGGTTTGGTCTCGACACTCAGCGAAAAACATAGAAAGAATTGCTTCAGTGTTGCCAACTGTTTAAAAACACCAAAACCCGAGACCAAGTATTTATTCATTGCAATATAATATACACAGCGCCATCCTTTTAAACTGTTTAAAAGTTTTTTTTTAGTTTAGTTGGTAGGTATACGTAGAAAATACTATAAAATTAGTTAAAAAATACAAATTATATTTTATCCCCAAAACTACCCCCAACAAATTTAACCTCCTAAAAAGTAAAAATTTCATAGATTTTTTCCCCCTAAATTTGGGGAAAAAACTTCGGAGTTGCCATCACAAAATAGCTTAACCCTGGTTTTCTGTATGGCCGTGACGTCACACCTTGGTTCGTGTCGAAGCATGGCTCTCCCATGGTAGATACCTTATTTTTAACGAATACATACATTTAAATACATAGAAAACCACGTGCAAATGCAAATGAATTAAGACCTATGTGTTGACAAATATTTTCATTAAATTAAACCTAGTCTCTTTGACAATATACTTGAATATTGTAATGCCGCGCTATGTTACGTACCTAAGCTTGAGTAAAAAGTTTTAATACCAAACTGTGCGTTATCAGTCAGTATTTTTTTTTGTATCTTTGTGAGATGAATTTATGGTTGTTTTTTTTTTGTTTCTAATAGAGAACTTGAATATATCGATAACATATCATAGTTTGTAGTAAACAAATAGTTTTTATCGGTTTACGTGTCGTTGCACAATGGGGGAATATTATTTATTGTTTTGTTTTTATAACATCGCGACTAATGAACTTTTGTAATTTAAAATAGTTTATTTGGGTAACGGATTAAGGATACAGAGTGTCACCACCCCTATTCATCCTGTGGGTGTCGTAAGAGCCGACTGAGGGAGCAAACTACACAGAACAACAGCACTGTAGAGAAAAGGAAAACTTGACACAAACCCTATACCAACCCGCCTGGCCAGCGTGGTATAGTAGGCCAAAACCTCCTTTCTAAGGAGAGGCTTATGTCCAGCAGTGGACTATTTAAGGCTGTTGATGTGATGTAATGTGCAGTTGGGTAATTAAAACACCCTCAATAAACTTTAAGTTTGAAGTTTTTAAGTAGAATGAATGATTTTTTTTGCATAAAAATAGTGTTATCATATTTCTAGCACCATAAGACTTAAATAAAAGGCATGTTTAAGTGACACATTGGTTTACTTTAGAAGATAAAAGATTGTGCGATAAATATTCGTCAAATTAGGAATACATTTAAAACAAAGTGTACTTTGAAATTATATTGATAAGGAAACAACTTTCTGGGAACTATAATCGTTGTATGTGATACTTATAAACTGTAGGCCAACTGATAATTATACTTGAATATTTCTTTTACTAATACTATACAACACTAGCTTATAATAGAAATCTATTACTTAATTCCACAGAAGAATCACTGGATACTAGTTACATTTTATCTGAAGCGATTTTACTGAGTTATAATGTGTATGTGTGTGTTTAAGTGGGTGTGTGTGTGTGTGTTGGTGTGCGAACTAAGTATGCAAGAAGCTTTTTACGAAATCCCATCAGCGTCAATCACAATTGATATAAAAACAAACGAAAGATATTATAAAATGGCACTCACTTAGCTAAAAAAATAACGAGATTTTTGGAGTTCCGCACTTTAAAAAACCGTTATAGGATTACTTCGTTACCGATACAGGTACACCTATAGACAAAAAGACAGACTTTCTACCTATATATACAACTCTTTTCACAAAGGACAATGTTCTTTTTTCTCAGGCGTAGGTATCAAGTTTCAATTACACTGAATTGCTTTAGAAACTTAAGCTTGCCGTCTCTTAAAACTGTTAAATAATAATAACATTTGACACACAACGCCATCTAGTTTCAAACTAAGTAGAGCTTGTAGAGCTAGATTGACTCATAGAATACTTATATACTTTTTTTGTAAATACGTACATATTATACAACAAAACTTCGAAAAAAATATTTGTAGATCACATAGGCATTTGGTCCGATACGGGAATCGCACTCGTGACCTCAGCACATACGCAAACGCTACCACTGCACACCACCGAGGCAGTCGAAACTTCTGAGTCCCATGTATTAAAAAAATAAACACTCACACCAACAAAAAAAAAACCGAAAGCTTTTTATTCTTTATTTCATTATATTTAAAAAAAACAAACAACAGATATCTTTTGCGATAAGAAAGTTGACTGTATAGGACAAATAATTATTTTTTTAATTAATCAACCTTGATTTACATAGAAATTTGTACGGGACCTGAGTTGTTCGTGTCCGATTAACACTTGTTCGGTTGTGTTTATAATTTGGCGCGAACGGTGTTTGACAGATCCATACCTTGAGCACCGACACGGCCCGTTGAGCCTACATTGTACAAATTGGCGGAACTCTTTTTGTCACATTTGTCATCCTCCTGCCAAGTTTAATAGTAGATTATTGCGTCTTCAGTGGTTTTTACGCAGCCGTTTTTGTTGGAAATAGTTTAAAATAGTTTTGAGTATTGTAATAGTGTAACGACTTCAACGTACAACGAAAAATAAACTTTGATATAAGTAAGAATCGATTCGTTCATCGATTAATGCATATATGTGATTAGTGCATGGGCAGCGGTCTGCCAGGCATGATCATCTCGCCTGATCGGAGGACATAACATTCATTCCATACAGATACATAGTTATAATACTTGAAATAATTTAGAACTCTATTCATACTTCGTAGCCATACTAAATAGCCATTGGAGAGCCACGCTAAGGTAAGCCCAATGAAGGCCCCGCTCGTGCTCCTTCGCAAACTACGTATGACAACAGCACTTCAAAGAGAAGGAAAACTTGAAATAAACCCTATGACTGCACAGATGGCGAAGTGGTGACTAAGCTGAGCGTTGTGGGTTCGATCCGCATCCAGTGGGACGACACTTTGTGTGATCCACAAATTGTTGTTCTGAGTCTGGATGTTCTTTGTGTCCGTTAAAGTCTTCCGTGACACAGAATATATTCCTATTGTGGGAGTTAAAAAGAAAGAAAAAAATATACCAACGCGTCTGGCCAGCGTTGTGTAGTAGGAAAATACCTCTTTTCTAAGGATAGGCCCATGTCCAGCTTTGGATTAGTAAAGGCTGTTTAAGATGATGAGTGGTCACTCACCACTAGACACACTAGTGGTGAGTGACCACTCATCATCTTAAACAGCTTAACATATATTTTAATATGTAATAATTAGACTTGCAACGAATATTCGGTTACTATTCGGTATTCGGCCTATTCGGCTGCTTTTATTATATTCGGCCGAATACCGAATATCTACATATTATTCGGCCGAATACCGAATACTTAAATAATATATTTTGTCATTGAGAAATAATTGGTAAAATGAAAAATTAAAATCGATTGATTACGTATATATTCATATTTTCATTTCTGTTATAATCATTTAAGTAGTCATTGGTGCATAACACAGGTACATAATCATCTTCTAAATAGGAAAAATGGAGAATTCTATGTATTTGAATTATAATGGTAATCAAAATTTAGAAGGGTAAGGTTCTCATTTCTTTTATAATCATTTATTAAGTAGTCATTGGTACATAAAACAGGTACATAATTTAATTCACGTCTGTACAAGTTTTTGTCGCTAAAATCCAGCCGAATACTTTTGCCTAATATTCGGCTATTCGGTCAGGGGCCTCGCTGAATATTCGGTATTCGGTATACTGCCGAATATACTATTCGTTGCAAGTCTAGTAATAATACAGCATGAATACATAAAATTGAACATTGCGTGCATGACAAAATCATAAAATATTGAGAATAAAGAGAATGTTAAAACAGTGGACATTAAAATATTTTACTACAAGCGTACATAAAATGTTTCCTTTATAAATAAATACTTTATTCAATTTATAGTACATATTCGTAGTAATTATTTCAAGAGAAAGTGATTCCAGTTGTAAAAGTTATCTGTAACCGAGGGGAATCTGGAACTGGTTTTGGAGAACGAACAGCGAAGATTCCAGATTACTTTTTTTTATTAAACCCATGTAACAAGGCACTGGGCGGTCGCTGCGAGTTCAATTAAAATATTTTGTGCCTTTTTGGTTCAGTATTATCTGTCTCATTAAAATGATTCTTATCATTATTGATTAACCATCTTAAATAAATGATCAATAAGTATTGAATTCCATATTAATGAGCATGTGTTAAATTACTTACAGTTAAAGTTTTATATAAATACAAGCGCGGTGAAACAATGTGAAACAACGCCATCTATCTAAAACTAATCATTACTAATCCTGTATCGCGCAATCATGATTTGTAGCAATTCAGTATAGGGTCATCTCAATCTCAGCAGTTATAGGGTATAGAGTCAACAGTATAGGTTATCTATCATTAAAAAGTTAATATTTGTCAGATTCAATATTATTGAAGCCAACGTAACGAATTAAAAATAACAAAAGAACCGTAGATAATTGCTAACACGAACCACCTTAAAAGGTATGTCGTCGCGTGATGACAAAACAAACAACGATTACACGTTACAACACTCCACTCTAATAACATAGAAAGTTAAACTGTAAAATTACACCATTTTTTTACAAAACTACAAATCGGTCCCCATCGTTAAATGCATGCTATTATAGTCTATTTAGATACCTAAGCTGTCATTAGAACTACTCTTGGCAATGGGCCGTATACTGCTCAACTTTTGTAAGGTTAAGAAATGATGCAGCAGTGCGCACGCGCATGCAATCATGTTTATATTCACACTATTCAATACGTATTTGATACTAGTACATAAATTATTTCTGACCTTGGTAGGGAAAGACATAATGCCAATTTTCAACTATCATCAGGGACTCATTCATCAGATATTTCAGACGCTCGCTGTACCTACTCTGTAGCATCAAGCATCAGACAAACCAAATTAATATTTAACGTCACTTCTAATAGAGTATGTTTATTGACGGGCCTGTTGGTCTAGTGGTTAGTGACCCTGACTGCTAAGCCGGAGGTCGTGGGTTCGATTCCCACCCAGGACAAATAATTGTGTGATGAGCACGATCATTTGTTCTGTGTCTGGGTGTAATTTATCTATATTATGTATGTATTTAGAAATATATAAGTATGTTTATCAGCAGTCTGATTACCATAGTACAGGCTCTGCCTAGTTTGGGATCAGACGGCCGTGAGAGGCCGATGAGATGTGTGAAATTATTATTATTATTATTATTTATGGATAAAATATATATTGTATGTATATTTATCAACGAAGAATCAATAAGTTAATCGATATTTTAGTAATCAACAATTTTCCGTTTTGTACAAAGGCTGAATGCCGAAGACTCGATTGGAGTCCCTCACTCACGCATGTGAAAATCCTATGTATGTATTTACAAAAAAAGTATATATGTATTTATATCAGTTGTCTAGTACCCATAGTACAAGCTCTGCTTAGTTTGGGACTAGATGGCGTTGTATGAATGTGGTACAATATTATTATTATTAATTCTTATTCCTAGCAATTAAATACCCCATATCAGTTCACTTAATTGTAGCCAGTTTCAGACAGGATTAATAGAAACGCATGTAGAAAAAACTGCTATCAGTACATTTGCTTAATTCATATCTTAAAGACGTCAAGTTAAAACTGATGGTATGACAGGAAACTACAACACAGGAACTGATATAAATATTTTGCAGTCAAAATATTGGCGACTGGGTCACATTCTACAGGTTTAATTTAAGGTGATGTAGTTGGTGGTCTGATATGTTTAGATTTTTAATTCATCTTGTAAGGTATGGTCATAATTATAGGAAATTTTTGAGGAATAACCGTTTACCTTCCCAAAATAATCTGTAAATAATCCTAGAAAGGAAGGCCCTGGTGCCCCGACATACCTCGGGTCATCTACAGACGAGTAGACGACCCCCGCCCCGTGTGGGAACCCCATGTTCCCTATGCTCCCTGGAAGCGAGCGCGCTTCGCAACGCGCTCGCCGCCACCCCGGCCTGCTTCTGCTAGGGTGACAGATGGCCTCACCTGTCACCCCCAGGCCTGCGCTTATGGAGGACGGAGGTCGTTCTGCGACCTCCGGCGCCTGAGTCGCCTGCGCTGCCTGGCCCGTGCCCGGGCCTGGCGGGCCGGGAGAGTTCTAAACCTCTCCCGGTCCCGCTCCGCCGTCTCCTTCGCGAGCATAACTTGCTCGCAGAAGGAGACGGCAGAGTTCCACGCACTCTCGCTCCGCACGATAGCCGCAATCAGGCTATCGAGCGAGAGTTCTAGGGTATACCTGGTTCTTCGGCTATTAGTACCCGAGACGGCGTGCGGTTTTAGTCGGTTCGAGTCCGACATGCCACCGATAGGTGGGATCCGGGGGGATTTCCGCACGGAAAAAAAAAAAAAAAAAAAAGGGGTTTATTAAGTCTTAAAACTTGTGTTGGATTAATGAAAATCTTTTTATTTGTAACTAGCTTTTGTTCGAGGATCCGCCCGCATGTATATCGGTTATCGCGGTATAAAGTGGTCTATGTTACTCGCTGATAATGTAGCTTTCTACTGGAGAAAGAATTTTCTAAATTGGCTTAGTGGTTAAGGCGTGAAATCTTAACAAACAAAACCAGTTTCATATCTATACTAATATTATAAAGCTGGAGAGTTTGTTTGTTTGTTTGAACGCGCAAATCTCAGGAACTACTGGTCCGATTTGAAAAATTCTTTCAGTGTTAGATAGCCCATTTATCTTACTTATCTTACCAAAGAGGTCAAATACCTAGGAGTAATACTGGACAGTAAACTCCTGTGGAATAAGCACCTCGATGAAAAATTGAATAAAGCCTACATTATTTTCTGCCAATGCAAGCGGCTACTCGGCAAAAGCTGGGGACTATCACCCAAAATTACTTTATGGCTATACAGGACAGTCATAAGACCAATAATCACTTACGGTGCTGTTGTCTGGTGGCAGAGAACAGAGCTAAGCACCGTCATAAACAAACTGCAGCAATTCCAGCGACTCCCATGCTCCGCGGTCACTGGCTGTATGCGCACTGTATGCGCGCAAGACCTAAATATAAACATATCACTAGCGTTAGGCCAACACAGCTCCATATTTCAATGTGAATGTGTGGCAATAACTTACGCCGCCACAACGGCCATGTCAAGGGGTATCAAGGACTACAACATCCGAATAATATCCGACAGCATGGCCGTCTTAAAGGCATTGGAGGGCAACACAATGACCTCTGGTGTTGTCCTCGAATGCCACCAAGCACTGGAACAGCTCGCTATATTCAATGGGGTACTCCTCCAATGGATTAAAGGGCACAGTAACTCACACGGGAACGATGCCGCAGATGAGTTGGCAAGGAGGGGTTCGGCAAGCCCAACCTCTGGCCCAACCCCACTCCTGCCCATATCGTTTAACCAAATACGATGCTGGGTCAGGCAACGGACCTATGAAGCACACAACCGGAGGTGGAAAAACTCACCCGGCTGCAGACAGTCCAAACTGGTGCTGAATCAAGTCACGCCACGACTAACCTGCAGACTGATCAGTCTTAGCAGACCGGAAATCAGAATGGTTGTCGGAACTATTACAGGACATCTAGCCCTGAACCGACAACTATTCATAGTCAATGCGACGGACAGCCCCCTGTGCAGGGGGTGTCTGGAAGCTGAAGAAACGGCCGCCCACGTAGTCCTGGAATGCGAGGGAGTGGCCACACAACGGGCAAATATCATTCCTGATATAAAGTCGCTCCTAGAAGCCTGTGAACGCCCCAGGAGGCTTCTGCGCTTCTGGAAGGAGCTTGGCTGGCTCACCTAGTCAACCAATCCCCGACGCATAAAGGACCACTCTGAGTCTAAATGCGGAAACCGAGGCCCACAACCAATACCAATACCAATAGCCCATTTATCGAGGAAGGCTATAGGCTATATATCATCACGCTAAGACCAATAGGAGCGGAGCACCAATGAAGTATGTTTCAAAAACGGAGAAAATTTATTACTATTGAGAGACGCAGACGAAGTTGCGCGGGTCAGCTAGTTTAAAATATACCAGCTGGTACCCACGACTAAGTTTACATGGAATTTGAAAATCGCAGTCCATGTTCGGTCCAGTTCGATTCCCAATTGCCTGGTCCGGGCAAAATTTTATGGGGTTTTTCTGAAAGGAAAAATAGCCTAAGTTACTCCTTATATAGACAGCTACCCGGTAGTATACACTTCAGTTTTATTTATTTGTATAGCCTAGCTTTTAGCTTTTGTAGCTCATGCTAGCTTGCAGCCACGGCGTTAAGCAATTCTTTCCCTGCTTTTAGCTGAGTGAGTGAGGCAGCCAAAGCCCAACTCCAACCCCTAATTCTCAGGTCAGGAAATGTAAATCTGTTCGTTGCCCCCCATTACATAAAGGTAGAGAACACAAAGTACTCAAATGTTTATGTGTGTGTTTTTGCATGCATGTTCGCATTCTTGCATATGAAGCAAAGCATGGTATTTAGCAATGAAAGTAACCCATTTTAGTTCAATTGATAGTGTCTAGTTTAACTCATGCGGGTGTACTCGTAGTTATTGATAGTTAGATTGTGTCATGGACAACTATCAGTATTTGCTAGCTTGTGTACATGTATTTAATGGATATTTTTATCCCGTTAACAGTTCTATTAATGATCTATTTTTCTTTATGGCTACACACATGGACACCGTTATCTTTATACGACTTTGTTAGTGTGAGTTTATTTCACATCAACGCGTTCTCGACGGCGAGCGCGTTTGACGTTGCGATTGGTGAAGAGTGCAGAGCCTAGTGTGAGTGGACGGCAACAAACTCACACTCGGTCCGCACTGAACTCTTCACCAATCGCAACCCCGAACGTGTTCACCATGGCGATCAAGTTGGTGTAAAGTAAACTCACACAAGGCTCTCTGTTGTGGTTGGCATTTGCTCCATATGTGTAGTGAGTATGTTCGGACATACGTAAGCGTCATTACATTGTTCTGACATTCAACAACATTTGAAATGTCGTGAGAAGTAATGGACAATTCTTTGTTACATAACTGTCTATTTGTAGATAATTGACATTATTATTTATTGTTAAAGATCGTTCCTAGCAGATTACCCCATCAATGGTCACTGCTCGACTCAAAAGGTTCGTAGCGTGATGGTAGCAGTATTTTCTAAAAGATGTACTACAATAGCTAGACTGCTGATAAACATAGATCTGTCTACTAAATACATAAAAACCTTGCACCTTGTCCGAAAACAAATGATCGTACTCATCACAAAAAAATTTTCTCGTAGATGGGAGTTCAGACTCAAGATTCAGTTTTACCAACTGCTAGAATACGGGTCTAGAACAACAGGCTTTTCAACCATTTATAAAGTTATATATGTTTAGAAAGAATGCTTTAATCATTAAAACACTCTTTACCAATCTAATCTCTCATCAAGTCATGTTAGAGAGAAGAGAAGAGAGGAAGGGACACATAAATATAACTACACCGGTCTAGTATATATATCCTGTGTCGCGGGGGACTTTACAAACATACATGAAACGGACACAAAGAACACCCAAACTCAGAACAACAATTTGTGGATAACACTAAGTGTCGTCCCATGTGGGGTTTGAACCCACAACACTCGGTGTAGTAGGAAGCGGCGTGGCGACCGCTTAAACCACTACACCATTCGTGCAGTAGTGCTACAAACGTAATGCGTTTAATATTAAATTATACCGTTATTTTCGAAGAAGATTGAGTTATGGGCAGTAAAACTATTATGTTCATATTAAAGTTATATTTATACATTTTTATAAGACAATAGGCTGGAGTCCTTATTGTAAAAGTTTCACTTTTCACAAAATGAAATCTATCCCCAATGGAAAACAGTTGAAATTTCTATAAAAACCATTTCGAACGTTGAACAGAGAGATCGAAGATATTCGCACGCGAGTTGAAAACCAATATTTCGATGCAACGGCTTTACTTAATGCGTTTGCATACAATGCGTTTTGTGTTAAAACATTTGAATTAAGGCGTGAAGATAAAAGGCAATGGTATGAAAAATTGATATTGCCTCAGGAATAAACGCATTTACACATGCCGATCACGCTTCAAGGCGTCTTGGTATAATTGTTGGGACAGTGAATGGATCGCGTGGAGAATTCCTAATACGTTTGGGATTTTCTATGTATGATATTATATGGAATACATGTTTTTTTAACTTATTCTTTTTTTTCTTTTTTAAAAGACAACTCCCGCATGAGGAATAAATCCTGTGTCGCGGGGGACTTTACAAACATACATGAAACTGACACAAAGAACACCCAGACTCAGAACAACAATTTGTGGATCACACAAAGTGTCGTCCCATGTGGGGTTTGAACCCACAACACTCGGCGTAGTCGGAAGCAGCGTGGCGACCGCTTAAACCACTACCCCATCCGTGCAGTTATTGTTGTATATATTTATGTATTACCAGCTGTAGCTAGTAGTTTCCCTCACTTAGGTTTATGCTCCAGTCTTATAAGTAATTAGCTGGTGCCTCCGACTTCGTTCGCGTGGAATTTCAAAAGTAAAAGTACAGAACGCGACTGCAGTCCATGAGGCCTCGGGTTCGATGCCCGGACCGGTCAATATGTTATAGGGTTTTTCTAAGAGGGACAATAGCCTAAGTTACTCCCTATATAGACAGCTACCTGCGAGTAAAATATAATCAAAATCGGTCCAGCCGTTTTGAAGATTACATGAAAAAAACAGACAGACGGACAAAAATATTTTAACGGATTTAAGGCACAGATATCGTGCAAATAATCGTGTGATCATGAAAAAACCTATTATTTTGACATTACAAACAGACACTTCGGTTTTATTTATTTGTATAGATAACTATAGGATACGGCGACAACCTTGTTGGCCTAGTGGTTAGATAACCCGGCTGCTAATCCAGAGGTCGTGGGTTCGATTCCCAAAGAAATAATTGTGTGACGAGCAGGATTACTTGTTCTGTGGCACAGGAGTCTGGCTGCTATAGTACAGGCTCTGCCTAGCTTGAGATCAGACGTCTATGTGAGACGTGAAAGGTTATTAATTATTTAAAAAATGTTTATTAATTCAAATGCTGAATAGGTTGACACATTACTTTAGTTAAAGTAAAATGTTTAGTTAATCTTAATCAAAAATGACTGTATGGATACGATTACCTAGGCACCACTGTTGTGTGGTTTGTTGAGGTTTTTCCTTGTGATTCAAGACTTGTGAATTTTGTATAGTCGTTCAACATATATTGGTTAGTAAGTAGTAATGTGACCGATATTGCATCGTATTGCGTTGTCGTAAACATATAACTCAGCTGGATCAGATACAGGCCTCCTTGACAATTCTAAATTAGCCTCTTATTACAAGAAATCAGGTTTTTTAAAAATAGGTATGTAGGTTTTGGTACAGAAATTGGTTTCTTTCAAATCGTAAATATTCTTAGGATTATTACAAAACAATAACTTATTAATCTTTACGATTATAACGAAGGCAGTTAACTCATGTATGTTACTAAGAAAGTACTTCTAAATGTGATTTTTTCAAAAAAAGCATCTGGTTAGAAAGCTGCGGTTAGTAAACAATACCTAATAAAATGTTTAGTGGCTTCAGCTCCTCATGGAACCAGTCCCAGCAGGATCAACAGCAGTGACTCACGAACACACTCGGGAAGTCGCAGGAAAAATTTAAACTGCCTTGAAAACCGCAACGAAATTAATCAGAAGGAAATTGGAGGAGTTAGTTCAGCTCCTCATTTTATATACCTTAAGCTTCAAAGCATGGTCATATGTGACTGGTTTGTTTTAGAATTCAAGGAAAAAGTATTCAGTGTTATCCATGTATTTCCAAATCAAGCATACCTTCAGCTAGCAGTTCTAGAACATCAACGAAAATTATACTAATAAAAATAATAATATTATAGATAGATAGTATATTATTATAGATAGTGCATTGTAATCTTAGATGCAACTGTCCCTTACCATGCCGTGGCAACTTGTAATTAAGAAAATAACTTATTATAGTCATGAAGCCATACAAACAGATACAGCTCAGATTGCCTTAATAAGTTTTTCTTTTTTCTGAAGTTGACAGCCATTTAAAAACAAAACAGTTTGGAAAACTTGGAGTCCCATACTTAGTTACTAGAGTACACACATGGCTGTCTAATCAATGTCACATTCAGGTCCCGTTCGCTACAATCGATTGTTACGAGTGTGAGACACGTATTGACACTTTTTTGCGGGTAGACAGGTATCGACGCAACTTCCGGTTAGAATCACCTTCGGAATTAACTATGGGAGTTTAAACATACTCTAATCTTAGATTCATATCATCCTCGTCAGAGGTTATTGACCTTTTATAGCTATGATGAGTTGGAAAAGTTTTAGATATTAAAGGCAACACAGTTACTTGAAAATTCTAAGAAGTCAACATCTCCGTAGACACTGGTGCTAATAATGTTGTTCGAAAACTCTCTAAACTAAACTAAAAATCACTAAAAATTAGTTTAGTCGAACAACGTTACCTATTCTGAAAACGTAATATTTGTCAGGACAAAAATGTTTTTTTAGTGATTTTTAGTTTAGTTTAGAGAGGTTTCGAACAACAGAATTACCACCAATAACTCTTTAAACTAAACTAAAAATGACTAAAAATTTGTTTAGTCCTGTCAAATACTACGTTTTCAGTATACGAAACGTTATTTGACAGGACTAAACCAATTTTTAGTGATTTTTAGTTTAGTTTGGAGAGTTTTCGAACCACAGAATTAGCACACAGAGAATAGAAAAGAAAGAGATATTGAGAACACAATACAAAGTTGATTTGTTTCAACTGAACTCCAGCTAATCCTAAGAATAACCAGTAAAATATAAGATTTACCAACTACCAGTAGTAAAAGTTAGTAATGATTGTTGGTCATCGTTCATTTCAAACAATTATGACATGATAGATATATCACGATTGCCATGTTTATTTACTTTTTTGTTCTTGACGTTTACAGTGCGTATACTGTTTGTACAGAGTTTGACATAACCTGTACATGATATTATCATATTTTTTAACCAACTTCAAAAAAAGGAGGAGGTTCTCAATTCGACTGTATTTTTTTTTTACACAAGTACATGCATCGGCGGACTTAATGCCTAAGGCATTCTCTGCCAGTCGACCGATTGGGCGATGCTACGAAAGAGGTAGTTGCGTTTATGGGGGATTGGGGAGGGGATAAAATTGATAGAGGTTTTCTTAAATACCAACTATCTTAAAATTTGGTGTATACATCTGCATATACCACACATACATATATATACGTACATACACACATATACATATAAACACGTACATCCACACACATACATATAAAAACGTACATACACAAACATATGTATATTCATATATATTATAAAAAAATATAATAATTTTAGACGTATTTTTACTGTTTTATTTCTTAATTTTTTTTTTTTTTATTTTACTTCCTCGCCTATTAGGGGTCGTCGCCCTGGATTGAAAAATAGTGATCATTACCGGGTCATTGGTCTTGCAATGCGATACGTAAAACCATATTCACACTAAACTGAAACCTAACATCCGTACTTTATCCGTGTCGGTGTGTTGAAGTCTGATGGGTGGATGCATTTGATACTATTGGATTTAGTTACCTTCCTATTACGCACAGTTCTCTACTATTCGATCAATTAGAGTGAGACAGAGCTATATATTAATGATTACTTTGATTCAACTAACGTTGAAATATCTGAAGAATTGAGTTTGTCTTCCAGGGCTTCAATTCTGCTATTTTATGTTCACGCCAAGCCACTGTCATAAATAAATCATTTCTTTTTTTGAGGAAATGATTTATTTATTTTTCCAAATATGGCAATTTTTTTTGATATCACCACTGATGAGCCACTGCCGTTCCATCGCCACTGTAAATACACTGAGTAAGTGTAGACTACCGATATTTATACCGATGCCAATGGCCACTCGATGGCATCTCAATAGCGTGTCAGTGGTATGACAGTGGCTTGGCGTGAACATAAAATAGCAGAACTGAGGCCCAGCGGTTTTAACTCTTATGTTCGTTGTCCATCGCTTCTTGAGTTGTTCGATGATGTTTGAAATACAAAGCAATACCAGACATCTAATATGAACATACTAATTTTCACTTTCTAAGTTTTTACTGATACAAATACGGTCACATGTTAAAAGCCTATACTAAAATATTCGAAAATAGTCGTAAGTTGAGCTAGTAGAGCTCTGCCTATCTCTAATGTAACATAACCGTGATGTTATAGATAAAAAGTCTATTTATCAACCTATCCGGAAATGCTTTAAAAAAAATGCCTTTGGCCGTACGCTTCTCCTCACATGTCGTGCATACAAATGTATGCCTATCGTGTGATCGACCGGACAACTCATTGCCAAGGTTGTACGTATTCATTCTATGTTAATTTTGTACTAAATTTGGATGCTGACATATCTAAAGTTAGGTATTGTTATCATTTCAAGGGACTTTAGTTACGTAAATATATATGATAATCTATCTCGAACATGTGATGAGGAAAATGTGGCGAAGAAAGTGTTAGCTATGGAAGTTGAAGGGTACAAAAGAAGAGAAGAGAAGAGACCAAAGGAAAGGTGGATGGACTGTGTGAGAGAGGATATGACTAGGAAGGGAGTAAACAGTGAGATGACGAATGATAGAGTAGAATGCAAGAATCATACATACTGCGCCGACCCCAAAAAATTGTGATAAAGGTAGGCAGATGATGAATCTATCTCGAACATTCTTTGGATGATACAAGGTACAAATAAGATATAATATAGTCTGCATTTAAAAATAAGTGATCAGTATTCAATAATTAAAGTAAATTTTTCCTTATAAATAACATGGAATGAATGGAAAACCAGTAAAGCCGTGGGAAAAGCTGTTTGGATTTAAACTAAAATATGAACTCTCTTGCGGTAACCGCTTAACTGCACGCGTGTATACAACCGGTAACGCACGAATGAAATGGCTAACACAACATTCAACATTCCTGCATATATGTATATTAAAAAAAAGAACATCTGCATTTGGAATTAACATTTATCATAACGACGCATTTTCCAAAATAATAAATGATCTTTAAAAAAATATCACTCACTATAACGCGCCTACATCATATGGCCAAGTGTGTTAAAAAAAATGTAATCTACTCCAATGCATTGTGCATTCTTCATTCCTTAATTTTTCCACACTTAGAAATGTCAATTTTTTCTTCAAATTTGAATTGGACCAAATGGAAAGCATATCCTCCCAAATGAACAGAGAATTTTTCAAATCAGTTTACAAATGACGGAGTTATGAAGTAACAAACTTAAAGAGATAAGCCAGCATTAAATTCTTCCTCCTTGTTTGATGCTCCTCATTTAAAAAACATATCCAGCCAAAGTTAGTTCTACAATTTTTTACAGTAACCTCTCTTTTTATTTAATTATATACATGTCATCACCCTTTGACCGTTCAAATTTATTTTCCAAACTGGTAAAATACCTCAGAACAACATCTGAGCCCACAGCTTCCTCATTAATTGAACCAATATAGATTAACTTCGGACGGGCTGCAGTAATCAACGGATGCGGCGTCCGCCATCTTGGAAGATGGCTACCGAAATTACGTTTTAGATTATGGTTGTACAACGCCAAACTTTAAAAGGGCATATCATATATTTCCGTTCACGGACATTTAATACGGTAGTCTTTTGTTTTTAAATAAATTAATGAATATTCCTAATGAAATAAAGTATAAATATTAAACAAAGGGTTTGGTTTATAGAGTTTTTATTCTTTTTAATTATAAAAGAAATTATTAAAAATAAATGGGTTCACTTTAGTAAAGATTTTTTCACAAATCACATCACATCATCACACATCAATAGCCTATACTAGTCCACTGCTGGACATAGGCCTCTCCTTGGAAAGGAGGTTTTGGCCTACTATACCACGCTGGCCAGACGGGTTGGTATAGTAGGCAAATGCAGAGTCATAATTCGGCACATGTGGATGGGCTCGAACTGAATAGTACCACGGTCTCACATAAAACCGGTGGTATGCAATTATTTCGTTGCTATCCACAAAGTGATTGAGGTTACCGGCGTCATCTACAACCATTACAACAAAGAAGTATACATTTGTACATTCCCGATTCATGACTCTATCCATCAGAAAAAACCGTATGAAAATCCGCTTAGCATTTTTAAGTTTTTCGCATGTAAAAAGTCAAACGCGCGAGGGACTGCATTTGATAATATTATTAAGTGATATTATTTAATAGTTTTTTATAAATATTTACCATATTTCATAGAAGTAGAGGTGTAAATAATGACTAATAATACAGTACAAAGGTTGTAAAATTTAAAAATAATAATGTGTTGAACAAGAAATGAGTAACAGAGCTGATTCATAGCTCGGTACATATCTAATTACAAGGCATATCTTAGTTATAACAGCCCTGAGTGTTTAACAGTCTAGATTCTTTTACACTTAGGCACTAACTTAAGAAACAGGATCACCGATTTCGGTGCGCCTTTTTTTTTTTTGTTGACGGGGTGGAAAATCCCTTCGGATCTCCTGCTCCTCGGGGACTCAGGAGCCAGGAGTATGTGGTGATTCCACTAAAAACCACCCTTAGGTGTCCTACTCTGGGGAGGACCCGGACCATGTTATTTCAGGTCCTCCCCGAATTGACACCATGCCTAATCAGGCCCTATCCGAGGGGAGAACACTTCCCCCTTCAATCGTGGCATGGTGGCCCGATCGCATCTTAATGCAATCAGGCCGGCCATTCCATTCCCTACCGCAGCAATCAATCTGCCACCAGAGGTCCCCACTCTCTGGCGGCTCGCGGCCGATTTCGGTGCGCCTAAATCACTATAAAATTAGTCTATTTATCATCTCTTAATTGGGTACAACATACTCAATTATTAAGAGAATGTTATTGATATCCGTTTATAATGGTAAAAATATCACATGACATACACCAAAAAAAAAAAAGTTTAAAAAGTTTTTGATTTTTTAGTTTGGTTTTCTATAAACGCGTGTTTTTTAGTTTTTTTTAAACTATTTTTTTTTAATATTATTTTTATTTTTTATTTTAAATTAGTGTATTGTCATCGGTCCTCGATATATCTATCTATCTATATAAAAAGTTTGAACGAATTCTGACTGTTTAAAGTTAGTCAAAATCACGCCCAAAGGAGTCGGTTACAAACAAACATATAAGTGAAGCTAATAAAAAGCGTATAAAACCCTATGGAATTAAGAACCTTTTTTTAAGTAAGTCTAAGTTTTAGAATAGTATTTACTAATTCAACCTCGATATCGCCTAGTACTGCGCTTGTGCAGATCTGATAGCAGTCGCTTCACGTAAAAAATCAAAGTTCAGACGTGTCGGAGCAGATTGAAAGCCGTTCCCAACTTACTTTGGGAAAAGGCTCGGCGGTTCATACTGATTTACTAATTTTACTATAAATACTTAAAACACGAGCTCTATTCGTGCGTCAATGTAACATCCGGGCTTGACAAAGACGTTTGAACATACAAACTGTCGCACAATGGAACTGTCAACGTGGAGGCAGTTATATACATTCTGAACACACATCTCAGATTCTTACACTAGAGTAAACTTGGGCATTCTTTAAATCAAAGTGACTTCAACAAAACGAAGAACATATATAGCTTTTAATAAGACAAGTTCCACTATATATTGTGATCTCTGAACGGGAATGACTGGGGACCAAAATAACCCACGTTCCACTAATTAATATGATTCTGCAAAATCAGTGTACCCTATTATCTAAGTTCTGAGGGGGAAGGGGGGCGCTAGTCATCAGATGACGCTTTGCTATCTCAATCACAAAATAAAATAGAAAGCTGACACAAGACCATGAAACATTATAAACCAACATCATAAACCTCGTTGTTAAATAGTTTGTTTTTACGTTGCACGAGCGCATTCCTTATATCCCCTAATAGGAATTTGCTTGGGTCTGTTTGAAAACAAGTCAAGTACGAATTTATGAGACGTGTTTACACAACACAGTGTTTGAGTTTTGAACCAAGAGGTAAAGCTTGGTGTAGATTTATGTGAAAAGGATTAATATATCAATATTATGGAGTATTGTTACGAACGTGAATTATGAGTTTTTGATATCGGTTATTGTTTTATATCGTTTGTTTTGGTTCTGGATTGAGGTATGCAAATAAATATCCTTATATTAAAAAAGTGGATGTGAATTCATTTATATGCCATAACTATTCAATTGATTATTTAAAAAAAAAAACGCAAAAACGTTGTATCTATTGTGAAGTTTTCGAGGGGGTCCACGCCCAAAAAATAGTGTGTATTGGATGGAAAAGTAAGTAAAAAACAGAGAGTAATTTATTAGTTAATTAGTCAACCAACTTATGTCCTAACACATACATACATTTCAACACACACACACACACACACACACCGCGCATGAATTGGATTATTATTTTAAGTTTTTTAAATGTTTTTTTTTTCGAATTTATTATACCAAAAGTTTGACTGTCTGTGTAAAATGGGGAGGACACTGGCTCCTGCAACACAGTACCTACTAGTGTAGGAGTCAGAGAATTCTGAAATTAATTTAATGTAAGCTCAATAATGTCAATAAAAATTTAGTAGGTAACTTTCAATATTGGCGATGTTTAAAATGTGGGTATTCCCCCAGTTATTCCCTCTTAAGAACTCTGGCGAGAAATAAAATGTCATATAATGAAAAATATGTAATTACTCATGATTTTAACTTGTTAACTTGCTGACCCTCACAGGTTCGTCTCCGTCTCTCAAAAGGAATAAATTTTCCCCGTTTTTGCAACATCTTCTCCAATTGTTCGTAGCGTGATGTTATCAAATAATAATATTCTATCACATTCACACAACACCATCTAGTCCCAAACTAAACAGAGCTTGTGCTATGGGTACTAGACAACTGATATAAATACATATATAGGCTATCTAAAATTAGAAAAAAAATCAATTCGAACCAGTAGTTCCTAAGATTAGCGCGTTAAACCAAACAAACTTTTCAGTTTACATCAATACACTCGTAGAAGCATAGATTTAAAACAGGAAACGAGAAACTTAAAATTAATGACAGAAAACACGCCTAAAGTTTTTCAAACTTAGAGAACTTGTAACAGTCAAAAACACTGCAATTAGGAAGCTGATCACTCAAAACACTGGGTCTTTGGTGGTATTACACAATACACCAGTACATAAAACGATTGCCTGTCTATTCAAAGCGTATTATAAACCAAAATCCACAATGCTATCGAGCCATAATATCAGTCATAGACCTCTAATTTAAGACCTGTGACCTTTGAAGCAATTTGCGGGTATTGTGTGGGTTACGCAAACCTTTGCCTGTGTCCAGCTGTGTGCTATATTAGGATATATTACTAAAACAACTACCCACATAAATATTTAATAGTATTGGCGTGATTTTTGTGGATCATTCTTTGTCTGTTAAGTGTGGCTCTCCTTTCATGTATCGATTTATATACTAAGATGATTATATTGATTTATGCCACGGCCTTTTTTGTAACATACAAGCTTTACAGCATTATTATTTGATAATAATTAAATACTTAAAATAATTGGCTAGAGATTCATAACTTAATACATGGTATGGGCCGGCTCGACGGCAGTAATACAGCCACAGAACAACTGTGGATAGTAGATACCACAGCCTCACACATACAGAAACCTGTGTGAAGTAATTCTTTAGTTGGTTTTTACCAAATGACCATATCCCTTCTCTAAAATTGAGGAGGGTGGGGGGTATCAGTGAAAAGTCTGCAACGCACTTGTATCTTTTGGTCGGCGGTTAAACCTTCTGACGTAATCATCATTACCAATCCCAATCTATTGGACTCTTAAAATGAATGCTAAAATCAGCTCAAGGCTGGCTTAATTATAGTATTGTAATCTAAACTACACATACGTCCAATGATTCATTTAGATACGATAGTTATAAGAAGTATTATAAGTCTTGAAATTTGCATGTAAGCAAAGCTGGTTAAGTTTGTTATTTAATTAGTTATTGGAAGTGAAGTTAATAATTATAATAATATTGTACCACATTCACACAACGCCACCTAGTCCCAAACTAAGCAGAGCTACTATGGGTACTAGACAACTGATATAAATACATAGTAAAAACATACATATTATACATAGAAACACCCAGACAAAATCAAGCATTAAATGTTCCTGCACACAAATGTTTAACTTGAGCGGGAATCGATCCCGCGACCTTTGGAATAGTAGTCCGTTACACAAACCACTGCACCATCCGGTTGCCAAACATAGTTAATAACAGAGTGTATTTTAACAGCAATAGATAACTAACATTTCCTAAGAAGTTACAAAAAAATTGTCATATTCTCATGTTCTCATTGCTACATCAACGTAAGGCCGATTGCTCTGGGATTTTACACTATACACGTTTAACATTTACAAACTCACAATTTAGTAGTAAGTTATAAGTTAAGTAACACGTTCCGTGAAAAATGAGATCGTGGAATAACTATAAAGACCTTTAATAGTCAACAATTAAAATGTCTGTGTATTTTATATAGTTTATGTGGGAATTAAAACAATTATCTTTCAACTGTATACGTACCGAGGAGGACCTGTGCTGTTACACAACATTAAGTTTAAGTTAAATGTTAACACTAACTTAACGAATTTAAGCAGGCGAAGCTCAAATAAGGAAGCTCGTTGTTACCGCCAATAGGGCAAGCGAACGATAGGGACAAGCGAGTAGACAGGTTACCTAAAAGCCAAGTGCGAGTTTATTTAACTTCTACTCGATCGTCACGTTGACCGCGCACTGAAATCTGCACCAATCGCAACGCTAAACGCACTCGCTGTCGATGTGAAATAAACTTGGCATACAGTGCGGACCAATCACATCGCCGAACGCGGTCGATCAAGTAGAAGTTAATTAAACTCACACTTGGGCCTCTAAAGATAAGTGACTACCGACGCCCATGGACACCTCAACTCTAGAGTCATAATATGGTGTAGGCTTGTAATGTTAAGTCATATGTTTATAAGTAGTAGCTGGACTATGGGTACCAGCCCATGATAAAATTTAACTTGTATTATGGGTACCAGGGATCTCTCACAATACCTTGTGAGAGATCCTAGACAATGTTGTTACCACAACATTGTCTTCTTAAATATAAGTGAAGAAGGCAAGAACAAAATTACAAAACTAAACGAGACATGCTAGCAAAAATAATGTAACTTAGGTATAACAAAGCAAAGAATTTTAACATAAATCAATTTGATATTATTAAAATAAAAACCAAAAATAAAATAATCATAAAAAAAAACAAAGTCTAAATAAAGTGAGTAAAGCCTCTGTAAAAAGCTAGTGTTTTATACAACAAAGAATAAAAAAAGACAACACATAAAAACAAAAAACAAACAACATAAAAAAACTTTGGTAAATAAGATACATTTAAATTATTTTCAATTTGCAGATAAGGCAAGTGCGCGTAGGCGTTATGTCATAATTAGGATTTGTATATAAAATTATGTTAATATGTTGTCTCACCAAAATAAGATCTTAATTTATTAACGTACAATATCCTTTATATAAAAAATACGTATTATAAGTTAAATAAAAGACGAGTGTGCTTTAGACCACACGACTGAAGTAAAACTTCTTGGCTATGAGAGAAAGAGAGAAAGAAAATGTGTGTTCGCACCTCTCTCTCTGCTCTCTCTGTCTATCTTCACTAAATTATATCTCCTTCTCAACTTCCGTTCGCCTCGCCCGATCACACTTTTCGTAACGCTCTCATTACGCATTCACCAGCTTACTCCCCAAGTCAAGCCTGCGTAGAGAAGTTTTACTTAAAAATACATATTTGTTACATTTGCGTAAAGACATATATTGGTATAAGCTTTTGACTCATATATCAAATGACAAAAGTCATAATAAGTCAAATGTTTCAATATACAATTGTGATTTAGTAGCATGAGGGCGCTAGAGGTGAGTGTGCAAAATGTGAGGACCGACTTCCACCAATGGATTTGTGTTAAGAAAAGGTAGGTTTGTGTTAAGAAGGTGTATTTGTGTCAAGAAAAGATGGGTTTGTGTTAAGAAAAGGTGGATTTGTGTTAAGAAAAGGTGGATTTATGTTAAGAAAAGGTCAACATTTATAATGTGGATCTTGCCGGTCAATCTTTTGGTCCATTTATTTTTTACCCCTTCTACTTTTAAACAGGCCGACAATCCTGAGAACCAGAAATCAGAGTAAACTTTTCCGAAGGTTTTTAGTGCGAATTGCCGAATTGGCTATGGTTTTTTTGAGGTTAAGTAGCATCGTAACATAATTTTTCTTCCAAAAACAGTTAAAACACCTTAAAATATAGGCCTTGTATAAGTATTGATTTTTGAACATTTCTTAATAAAAATCCACTGGTGGGATTCGGTCCTCACATTTTGCACACTCACTTACCTCCAGCGCCTGCAATATTTTATTTATTAGCTTATATGCCATAGGGAGATTCTATAAAGGGACGAAGAGACTAAAGCAACAGTATCCAAAAAAACTGAAAAAGTTAAAAAATAATAATTATAATAATAATAATAAATTTTAATAATAACTTTACATATTTCACACACGGCTGTCTGATCCCAAACTAGGCAGAGCCTGTACTATGCTAACCCGCCTGCTGATAAACATACTTATATATTTCTAAACACATACATATTAAAGATAAATTACACCCGAAAACAGAACAAACGATCGTGCTCATCGCACAATATGTGTCCTGGGTGGAAATAGAACCCATGACCCCCCGGCTTAGCAGTCTGGGTTGCTAACCACTAGACCAAGACCATATTAAACCCCATGTTCGGTAGTCAAACGTTTTATGAAAAATATTACAACCATAATAAAATTACGTACATGCATAAATTAAACTACACGGTAGGTATTACACGTCTAACGTCAGGTTAGCCGCGGTCATGGTTATATCATAAAACAAACATTAATTTACGTATGTATAAATATTGTATTCATACTTAAAAGGTTAGGAATGTAGAATGGTATAAAACACCCATCAAAATTACTCAGAAATATAGGACCCTGCACTACAGAAGAGACTGAAGAACAAAACCTATGTAATTTTCTTAATTTCTGACGTGACCATACTAGTAATACATAATAATATGTATGTACATATGTATATGAGTATATACACAGATAAAAGTATATATGTATATTTATATCACTCACTTATCGTCACGAAAAACTTTTTTCTAAACACATCAAGAGCGCAACGTAAGTCAAATTTTACAGCCCCTGGGATAAATTTTAAACGACTTCAAAAAAGAGGAAGTTCTCAATTCGACTGTATTTTTAATCAATGTCGTCTGCGGTATCCGTGGCAACGTGTATGCAAATTTTTGTGTTGATCGGATGAACGATACGGCCCCGCATAAAATACACACATACTTTAATTTTCTATTCATTTAAGATTATAACAAGAAGAACACAGAATATGATATTTGTCAATTGAAATTGTATCAAATTCTCTTAGAATACATAAAATAGTTTTTTCTCCGAATGTCGTCCGGTTAACGTTAATTTTTAAACTTTAGCCCGTTAATGCAAACTTTCTTAGGGTTGTCACTTCACAAATAAATACAGTCTTCAAATGCTGGCGGGCTCAGGTAAACTTAGGGCTTCAACATATTTTTAACCTACTCCGTGATATTACTTATTTATTAAAGAAATGAGAATGACAAAAATAGAAATATTATTCACTTGTTTAAAAAGTGCCAAGTGCCACTATGTGAAAGATCATAAAAAATACACTCGATTTAGCGTTACGTCATCATATAAATTAACATTAAATTGAGGATATGATAATATAAAAATTCAATAACTATAACAAGATACCGAAATACGATTTTATTAGGTCATCTATTCTGGTCTTTTATTCCGTTTCCTTTCATGTGCACCTACTATTTTAACTAACGGATCCTTTCCACACACCCACTACTGGAACTCCTATACACCAGGATCTACAGCAGTGACCCACGAACACACCGAGTAATGACACTCGGGTAGTCCTAGAAAAAGTTAGGAAAGCTACTATATTAATTTGAATTCATAAAAGTGCTTGTCATTTAATGCAATATTATCAAGTCAAGTAAGTGACAGCCCTGATCAGGTCATAACGAGATACCCATTAAGTTTAATTTAAATGCGTGTCGCTATTGAGACTTGCAATCGGAACGGAAGTTATTGAGACACTCAAATAGAGTCATGTCAATATTTATTATTAAATTTAAATTGATATTTGTACATAGTTCCGATACTGATAGTGTGTATAGTGATATTTATTTGGGAGAGAAACAGAACGTAGATCAACAAATCATAGGATTTTATGCCTGCGCCGAGTTTATTTCTTTTATTGGTCACAGATTAAGAATACAGAGTGTCACCACTCCTACAAATTGTTTTTTTTTTATATTAGAGGGGCAGAAGAGCAGATAGGTTACCTGATGGAAAGTGACCATCTCCGCCCATGAACGTCTGCAACTCTGAGGCCGCGTCGCGGGCCTTTTAGGAAGGAGTACGCTCTTTTCTTGAAGGTTTGAAGGTCGTATCGGTCCGGAAATACCGCAGACGATAACCGTGGGTGTCGTAAGAGCCCATTAAGGGACTAAACTAAGCAGAACAAAAGTTTTGCAAAGAGAAGGAAAACTTTACACAAACCGTATACCAACCCGTCTGGCTAGCGTGGTATAGTAGGCCAAAACCTCTGTTCTAAGGAGAGGCTTATGCCCAGCAGTGGACTGTTAAAGGCTGTTGATGATAATATAAGTATTTCTATTTCTTTGGAAGGATTTATCATAAGGATTTCTCATTTTAAGACATCAGTAGATTTCTTCTCGTCGGCAGCAGGTAGCAGTCGGCACAATGTGAGCATTTAATAGGCCTCTTTCTTCTCCTTTGGGGATTATAAGTTAATGTGTATTCTTTATACATTTATACAAAATTAACTCGAATGCGAATCGTATAATTTAAATTTTAGATTTAATAAATTAACACAAATAAATAATAATTTAAGAGGTAAATATACCATGTAGAGTCATTTTAATATTTGTAGATAATTAAACTGTTTTTATCATAAAAACGACAGTCGAAACAGTCCTAGGAAATAATTATCTAATTATAATCTATGATCATCATCATCACAACTACTGCTAATTCTAATTTAACAAAAATAATTGATGTTATGATATAAATATGTATATTATACAGCGTTATTTATTCTTTATCGTCGTTTTTTTCATTTTGATTCAAACATTTATTTAATTAGGAATAATAAAATTGTAAATAATCTTAGAGCATAAAATATTTACTTTATACGAATATACTAACAAAAATAACCGCTTAAGATAAATAGTTAAATAAATATTTCTAAGTTAAATTAAATACATTTTGTATTTATGTGAAAACCATGCTCACCAAAAAGCTTCCGAAAATACATTCCACAAATAAGTAAATTATACACTCAAAAATATATCATAAAACATTGTAGAATGCTTTAGAAATTCCAACTTCAATTACCAAGATGACTATAATGTTGTGTGAAAGAAATCCCGTGTACTAGAGTAATAACAGACTAAGATAGAATGTGGATAAGTAGATACTTACCATTCTTTCATTCATTCCAACTGCATACAGTAGAAAGCTGCATCATTTCATTGAGATCGAGATCCCACAGAGCGCAAGATTTCGCTCGCCTTCTGGGAACGCGCAAAAACAATGGTGCGCGCAAAAACTCGGGATTATTGTTCGACAGATGCGGCGGCGGCGGATGCGCTTGCGACGGACACGCCTTGCCACAACGCAGAGAGATAACCAGTAATTTAAGTTGGGAATTATCGGTGCTGAAGTGATAAGTAGAGAGTAAAAATAAAGTAGTTAATGTTTTATCTGAATTTATTGCATTTTATCTTCTTCAGAGGACATAAGTGGTAGTGTGCTTGAATATATGTGAGATGCAATTCTAATTTAACTCAGTAGTGCATAGATAAATAGGGCACAGCTAAATTTTCAATTCATTTGGAGCTAGTTAGGGAAGACGGTAAGGTAGATAACGTAGTGTTGGTTTTGTCTGCTGTGACATGAGATAGCCGTCCATACAATTAAAAATGTGTGGTGTCGTGGGACACCCGATAGGAACGAAGTTGTGACGATCGAGTAAAACTAATTCGACACGATTTTAATTACAACGCCATCTATGAAAGCGGCTATTACCTACATATTTTTCAGTTGGTATCTAATTAAGACAATTTATACATTGGTAAAATCTCCTTGAGAAATGATTTCCTATCTATTCGATAGATGGCGCTGAATGACTGACATAAAAAGTGTCGTTACAACTTTTCGTGAGAATCTTTTCCGTCTAGCCCCCTTTCACAACGCACGATAAGGAACTTCGTTCCAATAAGGTAACTTTACCTTTATCATTATCTTTACAAATAAAATTAATTGCCCTGACTGATTCAGCAACACAGAGCTTAAACCGCTGGGGCTAAAAAACTAGAAATTTTGTCAGCTGATGCATTTTATGAAACGATTTTTGGAAAATTCAACCCTAAAGGGAACAAATAGAGGCTAACGGTTGTTAGAAACACGAAAAATCAAGCGAGTGAACCCGCGGGCAAGCAAAGCAAAAACTAACTGAGTAGTGACCAATTTTGCTGAATTTTGAAGTGCCGTAAAGTTGAAAATATTATATCGTAGTTTTTTTTCGCAACCAATAGCTGGTTTATACTAAATATTGCTAAAAGTCTACTAAATATTGCTAAAGTCTGGGGGTTTATACTCAATATTGCTAAAAGTCTACTAAATGTGCTACTAAATATTGCTAAAGTATAAATATAAAAGC
The DNA here is from genome assembly GCA_902825455.1 of Arctia plantaginis. Classification (NCBI taxonomy): domain Eukaryota; kingdom Metazoa; phylum Arthropoda; class Insecta; order Lepidoptera; family Erebidae; genus Arctia; species Arctia plantaginis. The sequence goes on from CADEBD010000288.1 coordinate 1,389,172, forward strand.
ATTATCTATACTAATAGGTAATGCTTTTATATTTGGACTACTGCGTATTCTACATATTGTCTCACAATTTTGAAGTCACACTCAAAACGTTTACGACCCTCGGCCACGTTTTAATAGAACTTTTATTGATTATTGTCTTAAATTTTAACGCTATGGTTCTTTTTGTAACTGTTTTCACATAAAAGTTTACACGAGTTGTAGGACAATGTAGAACAATGCGTCATTGATTTACAAAATGTTTAATACACGCTTTCAGGCAAGAAATATCATAAAAATAAATACAACTCGAGACACGTCACACACAGACGTCTAATCATATAAGGGGCAACATGTATCATCACATCAACAGCCTATAATAGTCCACTGCTGGACTTAGGCCTCTCCTTAGTCTAATACTATAATAATAATAATATATTCTACCACATACACACAACGCCATCTAGTCCCAAACTAAGCAGAGCTTGTACTATGGGTACTAGACAACTGATATAAATACATATATACTTTTTTTTTGTAAATACATACATATTATACATAGAAACACCCATACCAAATCAAACATCAAATGTTCATGCACACAAATGTTTGACTTGAGCGGGAATCGAACCCGCGACCTTTGGAATAGCAGTCCATTACACAAACCACTACGCCATCCAGTCGTCAAATACTAGACTATAGTCTAATTTATATATATAAATAACCAACTTACCATGTCTGAGTGATTCATCAACGTAAAACCTAAACAGCTTGGGTTTAAAACTGGGCAGGTGATGCTTTTTATGTCATCAACACCCACTAAGAAAAGATTTTTGAAAATTTCATCCTTAAGAGGTAAAAGTTAATTGAGGTAATTGATGAACGGTTTTGTGGAATGCCGTCATTTTAAAAGTTTAGTTAGAAATGCAAAATACGAAATTATGGCGATTCCGAAACTGCGGACAATAAGTATATATAGGTACTCATATATATATATATACTTTTTTTTTGTAAACACATACATATTATACATAGAAACACCCAGATTCGATTCCCGCTCAAGTCAAACATTTGTGTGCATGAACATTTAATTTTTAATTTGGCACCCAGACCAAATCTTTTTTTATAACCCGATTATTTTATAAACCGAATTTTTATATATAATATGTATGTATTTCCAAAAAAAAAGTATATATGTATTTATATCAGTTGTCTAGTACCCATAGTACAAGCTCTGCTTAATTTGGGACTAGATGGCGTTGTGTGAATGTGGTACAATATTATTTATTTATTATTTGAAGGAATTCTAGCGAAAGCATTCCTGAGAATATAAAACTAAGCCAGTCAAGTTAGGTCTTCGTAAGTAGAAGGATGACGATCCTGCATCTATCACAAGAGAGGAGAATAACCACTGTCCAGTCAAGACTCTTCTGTTTCACCAATTAACTAATTATAGATTTAATAAGAAAGTAGTATAAGTAAAATTAGGCTTATTCAAGTATGATCCATATTCCAATTCCAATAAAGCTCATAACTCAATTGTATGTTCATGCTATATACGGATTTGTGACTAATTCCCTATATCTGAACCTTGTGGCTTCCTTTAGTAATGGTCTCAATCTCACGACCTTTACTTGGCGGAGATTACCGCTACATACAATCACATATTGAAATGTGCACACGTCGAAATCAAGCAAAGATTAAAGATAGTGATTTGGAATCAAAATTATTAGTTGAATCGCGATAATGATTCAAAGTTTTGCTAGGTAATTTTCAAAGTAGGATCTTAATGGAAAAATGTACTGAAGGCCAATTCTCGTGATAAAAGTTCGGTTTCAATTCAGTTCCGATCAACTTTCGATCTCAAAACTGTCATAAAAGGTAGAACTAGCAGATAACCGATTAAATTTTCGGTTACAATACGACATAATCACATACATACAGTGAACTTTGGAAGTTTAATACTTTACTACGAAAATACCTTTTAGGACAGTTGTGAGATTTAGTCGTTAATTAGTAATCATCATCATCATCATCAGCCTATCGCAGTCCACTGCTGGACATAGGCCTCTCCCATTGCACGCCACTTAGATCGATTTTGGGCTTCTCGCATCCAGCTCCTGCCAGCCATCTTGCGCAAATCGTCACTCCACAATTCAAACTTTAAAATTATGTGTACCTCGGGCAGACATAATTAGTAATATCCGTGTTCATTTGTCAGTTTCTGGTAATACATTCTACAAACCTGCAGTTTATATTGTGTACGGATAATAAGAAAACTTTATGGAATGCGTCGAAATGGAACTTTTAGATTTGATGTTTCAATTACAAATTGCAATAAATTCGAGATACGAATGGAATGTATATCGTCACGTTTGTGTAAAAATATAATACGAACTCTTTATAGTATCATGTAAAAGAAACCTATCCAAAAAGGGTAAATGACTTTACATAAAAACGTGCTAATCCTTTAACATTATAAAAATAGGCGTTAGCCAATTAAAAAAAAAACTTTTTTTAATAAATAGTGTTCCTTTTTCAACCACATTCCTGGCAACACAATAGCACACCAGGTACTGTAACAATGGCTGGTGAAGCGGATGCATCCGGCGCCAAACAAGGGATGAAACATGTGCGTGCGCAAGTGTACGATCACGTCAATAGGAGAAATTAGAGCTGTCCTTTTATAAAGGTACTTGGTAAATATCCGGTATTCATCAAGTCCTTATAGGTTGTGAGAATAAATTATAGCAGAGGTTTTCAGAATTGTTGCAAAAAATTTCATTGGAAATTTAGTTGGTTACTTTCAATAATAAGTTTTTACAAATTATGGTTACGAGGTAAAGTTTTATTTGATATTATTTCGTGTCAAATTTGAACTGTGAGGAGAGCTGATGCAGGTAGGCTCGAAAGTCGTATTTTGACTAGTTTCGGAGAATATTGAAAAAGGGCAGCGTTAAAAATCAACGAGCGTGTATAAAATGTAGGCGGGTGCTATATATTTTAAGGATCATGATAAAGGCGTTCTACCATATCTGCCTACCCAAGATAGGAATAAGGTGTGATATATGTATGTTCGTATGTATTTGCGTAAGAAATTCTGCTTCGTAAACTACGAAAAAGAACAATTAAATTTGCGCATTTTTAACCGTTTTAATAAAGAAACCACCTACCAAAAAATAGTTTTTTATAAAGTTATAAAAACATTTCTTCATATTTTGAATTACTAAATTGTTTCATAGTTTTTTGCTTAAACGGGAACGTAGACAGGCGCCCCAAGCGACAAGCTCGCCCCGGGCACGTGCGCCTGGGTGAATACGCCACTGCAGATACGGGCTTATCACAATGTATTGTCGTTAGATATCCTAGTCATAGTCCCCAGTGGGACTATTCCAATCCTTGTCCGCGTTATGTATATGGTTCATTTGTTTATCATGTCACTATTATTTGACATATTGTGTATGCTTTTTCTTTTTTAACCGACTTAAAAAAAGGATTCGGTTGTCAAATCAGTTTTATTTTTCAACGTTTGTTATCTAAGAACCGATTTGAAAAATTCTATGTTGAGGAAATAATGGTGAAAAATTAACGAGTGCAGAAAATACTTTATTACAATTTATTATTATGTAGGTGCATTAAACTCGATGCAACTTTTTTTTAATTTAATTGGTGGCTCCATTTCTGATTCCAACTAGAGCCATAAAGAAAAAAGAAAAATAACATTTATTTCTAACTCACTGTTACAGTCTTGTGGTGTCGATACTTTGTGACTCGCCGATTCCACTCGAGTTTGATTAGATTTAGATAAACAAATATAGGTACAAATTTAGTAGAAATGGTACTTAACAAAACATTCAGCTCAATTTACCTCAATTATACATATATGGGTGTGTGTGTGTGTTTGAGTGTGTGTGTGTGTGTGTGTGTGTGTGTGTGTGTGTGTGTGACAGGCCAAAAAGGAGCCGTCAAAGCGTTTAGTTCGACTTTTTTGTGACAATGTAAGGATGATACTACTTACTTAAGAGTCCCATAAGACATATTGAGATTTCAATTATTTCAGAGACCTTTCGAAGTTTGATTGTATTAGGCATTCTGGTGTTTAACCGTGGACTTTAATAGTAGAAGCTAAGAAAGTACTTCAGAGTACTTTCTTACCGTTTAGATTCATCATCAGATGATCACATCAACAACCTTTAACAGCCCACTGCTGGACATAGGCCCCTCCTTAGAAAGGAGGTTTTGGCCTACTATACCACCATTGGCCGTCTGGCCAATGGTGGTATAGTAGGCCAAAACCTTAGTCGGCTCTTACGACACCCACGGGACTAATAGAGGGTGGTGACACTCGGATCCGTATTCTTAATCCGTCACCTTTTTACTTTAGAAGATGGTTTAATTTTCGCGGATCCCAGTTGTTTATTCTGGTTCTCCAAGATCACAGTAGTGGTTTTCACAGTTCTAATGTAAGTTTGTTTGTCTGCAGGAATGCTGAAACACGTGGCGGTGTCGCCGCATCGCGCGCGTGCCGACTCCGTCAGCCTGGCCTCGTCTGCCTCGTGCTGCAGCCTCGGCAGCTTGGACAACAGGCACGACTCCGTCGGTGATCTGTCCCACAGAACGGTGAGTATATCGAGTATACAGTATGAACTTAATCTCGTGAAGTTTTGAAGAAAAGAAAAAAAAAATTGCAAAAATAATTCTCTGTTAATTTTAATTAATACTTACAAACAATCCTTTTTAGATAAATTATATTTTTAGATAAAGGCGAATAAATAAATAAATTATAAAAAAAAAACAAAAAAAAAACAGTAAAGAGGCTGGCACCCATCGTCGCTCCACTCCAAAACCCACCTCAAAGGCTGGTAATGTACTAGTGACTCTTTGCTTGCTTGTCCATGGCCGCTGCTAGTCAATTAAGGTCAGCTGACCTTTCTGCTCATTAGCCGCCTATGTCATAAAAAATGACAGGCAGGATACAAATTCTCCCAGGTTCTCTAGTGTTATATAAGTTAAATCAATTAATCAATCAACCTACTTCAGTCCACTGCTGAATATCTCTCTCTCCCTCTCTCTCTCTATACTCCGACTTTCGCATCCAATCTATCCCAGCTGCCTTTCTCAGGCCATCAATCCAACTGACTGGGAGGCACTCTACCATGAACTTATCGCGGTCTCCACTCAATATAACACATTACTACTGTTGTTAATTAAAATGTAATATAAACCAATAAATAATATCCGACCAGCAAGAATTACAAAAAAAAATTGTTTTAATCGTCTACGAGAGTTATTAAGAAACTTTACGCGCGCGATACGAAAGTGCATACTTCAATAAAAAGTTGGTGATTGGTGGCATTGTTACTTGACACTTGAAGTTATCTACTGCCACGTTACACGCAAAAGTAAAATGCCTATACTGTTTGCGATTGGTGTTTATCGGAAAGCTGGAATCCATGATAATACTCGTATGAAAGTAATATTAGTTTTGGAGTTTGAAAATTGAAGTATTTTAAGTATTCATTGCTGTACTAGCTTAAGTTTTCATAATTTTGTTCAGCCGTCAAACACTTTCTCGTCCAACTTAAAAACTTGAAAAAAGACATAGACAATAGGGAGTTACTCCTCGATATATCTGCAGTGAACACACTACTGATGGAACAGGTATTAATATTAGGAACTGTTATTTTTATTACAACAAGTAATTACCATTTAAATTGCGTACATAAATCAAAAACAAACTATATTAATACATCTCAGATGACAGTGATATGACACCATGCGTGCACATCATCATTCGATTTCACTTTCTTGTCTTCTAATAGCGGAATTTCCTATAGTTCCCATAAAGATAATGGCATGGGAACCGAACTTGGAGCCACTCGTCTTCTAAACAACAGGAAATACTTTGTGTGGTTATCAGTTATTGTATTCGAATATGTTAATCTAGCTATTATGGTATATTAATACCATTAAAATGTGTTTATAGAGAAAGTACAGATTTAACTATGTGGCTCAAAAGAAATAGAATTAGTGTTCATAGAACCCCATGAAGTTTAATTATTCAAAGTCACTCCTATTTAAGTTTTAATCATTTGATTCCACTCTATAAGGTACAATTTTTGATTCCCTAGGACTAATCATTATTCTGAGATTAGTACGATCATTTGTTACATAATTTTGACTGCACGGATGGCGTAGTGGTTTAAGCGGTTGCCACGCCGTTTCCTACTACGCGGAATGTTGTGGGTTCAAACCCCATATGGTACGACACTTTGTGTGATCCACAAATTGTTGTTCTGAGTCTGGATGTTCTTTTTGTCCGTTTCATGTATGTTTGTAAAGTCCCCCGCGACACACGGAGTTGTCTTAAAAAAAAAGTGTAATTTATCTATGTTATGTATGTGTTTTGAAATATATGAGTGTGTTTATCAGCAGTTTGGTTATCATAAAACAGGCCCTGGCTAATTTGCCTATTATTATATTATATTACATAAGTACAACGTGGTTAGGTTTTTCTAATGTGGTTTCAAGACCACGATAGTTCATACAAGTTGACGAAATACTTTTTATGCTTGTGCAATGGGTTTCGAGGTTTAATTTTCCTTATTTACCATAGACAACAAATATTACGCTACATATTTCATATTGTTTTTTTATTGACCAATATGATTTGTCATTATTTCTTTTTAAACAATTACTTAAAAAAAAGATATTTGTATTCATTTATTTTATTCATTAGTTACTCTTAAAGAAGGAAATATCACTTGGTTTCCGTGAATTCCGTAGGTATATCCATTCAGAAAGTCATTTTCGCCGCCAACCATATTGCAATAATCACATCGTGAACGAAGTATAAAATTTATATTTTAATGATGGCTTTTGTAAGTATCACAACGTTAAATATCCACAAGATTAAATTATTTGATTTCGTTTCGTTTCATTTGGACTCATTATTTCTTAATAAGTATGATAAAATTGTATAACTACATATTGTATTCAAAACAAAAGATATGTAAATGGCGCAATTCTACCATTATTTTTTATAATCTGTGATCTAATAGTGCATCCACTCAAACAGCGCTACGAGCAAATTAGACCAAAGCCGAAGGTCTTTGCCGAAGTTGTACTTTTATTAAATTTGTGTTATCTGTGACATATGAGTACGATCTAACTTCAAAAAAGTCTAAAGTCTAGTCTTGTTAAAATCTTCCTCTAAAAAGTGTGATCATTTGTTTTTTATCTAGGTTTTTAACAATTATAGTAAGTTCTTTTTCGACATTTTGATATATCTGGATTATTTTGATAAAGTATAACAGGACAAAAATTAAGAACATATGCATTTTCAAACTTTCTTCATAACTAAATCGAAGATTTAAGAAAAGGTGTTTACTACATTTAAATGTTCTTTTACTAAAAAAATATTGTCAAGGTCACTTTCTGTATGCGAAAATGCTATTTATCGGTATCTAGTTAATGTTTTAGAGAGTAATCTTGTGTAATTCTCATATCATCAATTTGACACTTGCGCAAATCAGACGCCGCCGACGCCATGTTGCGCTATGTCATATAAATTAACAACAATCTTATAATTAAAGTAATCTTTATTTTCGACATAACTATTTATATTATTCACACACCAGCTTATTTTTTATTACGAAAAATAAATTGTTGTCTGGACTGCAGCCAGCAAGGTCTTCTAACTGTTTCTTGTAATATAAAACCGAAAATTTTCAACATAATTCCTGGGAACTTCTCACAATAAGACAATTTCGGCATTGGGTTCAGTCATTATCACGCTTCTAATTAGCCACGACACTGAGTTAGATGGCCAGCCAAGATACGGAGATGTTTTCTCGATTGTTCGCGACTGTGAATTTCGTTAGTTACCTTATTGTTTCACGACCAAGAAAGCGGTGTGATCTCTAAACAGTGTTCTGGCCGACATTTTGGATCGTTACCGTCTTTGTAACGCACCTTCATAAGTAGTAAAGCTCTGGCTAATTATGCATGAGGTGTTGTTATGAAAAAAGTTTCGAATTTTTCACATCGTTCACCTCAAAGTTGATTGTTGTGTTCTAATCTAAAAGTTATTGTAGAAGAAACTATTCTTAAATGTGTGAGAAACTTTATTAACGTGAATATAAAATTTTATTAACGATTTTATTCCACGATATCTGCAGCAGTAAGCAAGACGTAGAAACTTGGTTTTTTACTATTCTTCGCAATGTGTTCAAAAGGAACCATAGATTGCTCTGAAGACAATATAACATATAGTAAAATAAAAAAAGGTGAACTAAAAAATAAAGCTTCAGATACACCGGCCAGTATTAAGGGCTCTTACACGAACCGTCTGAGTTTTTATAAAATTCGAATTAAATTAAAATGGATCTATGACTAATCAAAATTGAAATAACCCAAAAGTACAAAAAAATGTTATAAGTACATTACTATGACATGACGTGTCAACAAAGCCTAAAGCATATTTGGTGATGATATTCTTTCATTGAATTTGAGATGTTTCTTTATTTAACAATAGTTTAACAAAATTTATACATTAGGGTTTTTATAAATCTTATATTACAGCACACACAGCTTTGTTTAGGTATTCTTACATATAGGTATGTAGTTGTGTACCTAGAATATAGTTAATATATATTATTTCTTTATGCTGAGAGTTTGTGAATCTGTGAATTGTAGTAAGGGTAATTCCCCGTTTTTTTTATTTAAGTCAATCTCCTGAGTCAACCATTTGTTTTTCAGTTAACCATAAACAAAATCTAAACTATACAATTATACATATAGTGTAGGATACAACACAGTTTTTTATACCACAATATTTACCAATATATACTCATAGTTTTATGATTAGGTTAGTACTGTTACAACGCGGGGAAGTCCTCTAATTTCTCAAGTTATTAAATCAGGATTTGCCAATAATTCTAAGAAATTTCGATTAGTGATGTCAACGGAAATGTGACCGATAAGGAATTATATGTGCAGTTAATAACGGCCTGCGATGTTTTATGTGCACTGTGCAGGTACGGCCAGGTACTGTTGTAAAGTGACGCATGCGTCACGTTACACGTACCTAAAGATCTATGCGTAGATGTATCTATGCGTATTTATGATGTGTAAGTGTAGTATGTGTGTATATGTTTATATATGTAGTGAACCGTATATATTTTCATTGTATATTTGATATTATGATTACAAGATTTCTACATCACCCAAAGGTTGACTGGAAGAGAATGCCCTGGGCATTAAGTCCGCCGATGTACAAAAGTGCATAAAGATAAATAAATAAAGATGTATTTTTTTCATATAAACTTAGAGTACAATGCTACAATAATTTTGTCGGCATCTTTCTTGAAAAAATAATAGTTTAAAAAAACACGCTTTTTAAAGAAAACCAAACTAAAAAATAGAAAATAAATTTTAATAAATTTGAAAAAAAAGCGTTGGGTGCCTGTTGTCAATAGTAAAAAGTGTTTTTTAGTTTTATTAAACTATTATTATTATTATTTTTTTACATTAGTGTATTGTCATCGGTCCTCGATATATCTACAAAGTTTGAACGAATTCTGACCGTTTAAAATCAGTCAAAATCACGCCCAAAGGAGTCGGTTACAAACAAACATTCAAGTGAAGTTAATATAAAGCGTGTAAAAAGATCAGTCTGTCGGATATTTGTAGGTCTATGTATGTATCTATGGAATGGATATGAAGACGGTCTCTGTCAACGGTTGTTTTAATGTCTTCCTAGCTATCCTAACACGCGTCATGGTGAATCTTTCTTTTTAAATAATAATGGAACTTGTGGACAGTTACCAACGATGACGACATTTCTGTGAAAAAATATGTTTTTCTTAAAAATAATAACTTAGAGAAAATGGAATATTACATGTTATAGATAATCCAATTAGAAAAAATTAAACAAAAATGAGACGGTGTTTTTGGTAAGCATCTCACTTAGACAAGTTGTAAAAAAACAAAGAATAATAGAAAGAGTTGTCGAAAAAAATGAAAGTGTGGGAACAGAGAAAGGGTTCATTCAATGGAATGAATACGATTAAAAAATTACTTAAAACCAACAGGATAACGCTTGCCGAGTCAGCTTGCTACTAATTAAAAATCTATTGTTTATGAATTAGTAACACCTACATGTATACTGTTGTATACTTTATTTGTTCAGCCTATTTAATAGAGCTGACCTCGTTAGTCGATTATTTAGATATCGAATGATTATTTATCTAGAATTTCATTGTTATTTTTTGTTCATGTTTAAAACAAGTTCCACAGATGGAGATGGTGACCATATGTACTCTGTTTATGGCTTTAATAGCCACCTACATAATACTTTGTTTTAATTTACATTCAACACATGCTGCTTAAATCCGTGTTAACGGCTTGCAATATGTATTGCTGTCGAATTTATTATTTTTGAAGGATTAATTAATGGATTTCTAGATACTTAGATTGAGTTTGTGTTTCTAACGTGACATATTAAATATTTCTGTCACTGAATAATGACAGCACTATCTTGTTTTCTTTTAAAGTAACCATAGACAACATAGATTAAATTATTTAAATCAAAACTTGAATTTAGAAAGAGATTTTACCAAAGAGTAAAATAATGGTTTAGCTATGCTCATGTTTTCGAAAAGGCTCAAAGCAGTGTTAGTTCTAAGTTGTGAAAACTTATCACTTGTGAGTACAAGTTTCTAGATGACAACATGGCGGGTTATAATTGCTAATACATGGCGTAGTTCCTCACAATCCAGAACAATGGAACACCACGCCCCTTCCACGGTTCCCATATTGTTTTCTAATTTGAAAATAATGAATGCACTCTTTACGGTACTGTTATAGCTAAGTTATTATGGCGCAAGAAAGACCAAGAAAAAAGAAAAAGTTGACTTTACGTCGGTCGAGGGCATAATAAGTTGTCCTTATTAACTTTTTTAAATATAGCAATAATTTATTGTTGAATTCTTTAAGCAATTTGGAAAGGTTTTTTTGCTTGGCAAGAAAGTAAAAGTCTAGTGTAAGTAGATAGTTCTATTGTACCCAATATTATTGTCTCATTAATTAAAATTGATTTTGTATCATCATCTCTTTAATGTTTGTTATGTTTTCGAAGATATGTAAACATGAATGTACGGATTTGGCTTGAGAAGCGTTGTAAGGTTAGTCTTAATTGTGAGAGACAGTGGGCATATCAAAATTTATAAAAGTAAAATGATCGGTTTTTTTGAAAAAAAATTGCAGGCATAAAGTAGGCGCTACTTTATGCCTGCAAATTTTTCTTCAAATCCTATCAAGTAGGGTATCAAAATAAAGGGTTTTACGCATGTCGTACAAAAATACATTGAACTATTTTATATTTAAAATGAATTTGAACAAGAAATACATCAGCTCATGAATAAGTTTTTAAATTTTAAGTGTATTGTCACGGTCGAGTGTTTTGTTTCTTTCAATAATTACCGCTTGTTTGTAAAACTTATAGTAATCTGTGCCATGATTATTAACTGTCCTTTTTTAATTATTTAGCTTATTTTTTAAATTCGAACAATAGCCACCAATATTGCAGTAGCGCACAGGCATCAACACAAGTATAAATATGCATAACACTCTTGTAGACGTTTAACTTTGGCTGACACATGTCGGGATCGCGTCGTGGGAACGCATGCGCACTGGCGCACTGCTGCTAATCATAGAGAATAGACATCACATGACGCCTTCCTATCAAGTATTTAGCGGGAATATTGATGAGGATGTCATATTGTGTAATTATGCATGTCTTGAAGGCGTATTTAGATACAATACATAATTATGTCAGCATTTTAGAAGAGATTTAGTATATTACATATTGTATTGTGATGTTGCTTGTATGTTTTTTCAGTTTTTTCTGTAGTATTTTGAATTAGTAGTAGTATTAAGTAACGAAATTAAGCTCTTTTAAGCTTAAATGCTATGTTGTGTGTGCCATTTTCCTAGAGACCGCTTCTGTAAAGCAGCGTCCACACTATGCCGGGCGAGGCCGAGCGGGCTGACCCGGGCGGCCTAAGCCGGGTTGGTGTGGACGCCCCGGGCGGCTTAAAAAGCCGGCCCGAGCCGAGCCGATCCCAACCCGCAGAAAGTAGGTACAGATCAAAGGATGCCGGCCCGAGCCGAACGAAAATATGTAGTGGGGACGTGCCGAGCGGCACCGGGCGGCTTTAGTTGTCCAGTCTTGGTGTCGAATTGAAACTAATAGGTAGATATAACCCGGGCGGCCTCGTTTTCGGTGTGGACGTCGTGCCGGCCCGAACGAACCCGCCCGGCTTAGGCCGCCCGGGTCAGCCCGCCCGGCCTCGCCCGGCTTAGGCCGCCCGGGTCAGCCCGCCCGGCCTCGCCCGGCATACTCCGGCATAGTGTGGACGCTGCTTAATAATGATGTACGTTTTAATAATAATATATGCATGTGACTATTTAGGTATTCAAGAAGTCTACTAGTTGTAGTTGTGTCTTGTCAAAGCTTTACAATCGTTTATTTATTGCACTAAAAGCATTTTATGGAAAAATACTCACCTTATGTCAACCATAACTAATCAACTAACTTTTTGTGCTACTGTACAAGGATGACCAGTCAAAATCCAATTCGCATTTTTATCAATAGATATTATCACATAAAAAGAGCACATATCCGGTGTGATTGCGCAACACTGAACATTACCGTACCTGTGGCTTACACGTCGTGGCCCGTAAATGTCACTTCCGCTCATTAAAAGGCTTTCTACCAAGTGAAACTGCTAGGAAACAATGTATACCACCTTCTTACATAGAAAGAATGAGAGTTATACCATAGATATTTATCGTTTAATTATAAATGATTGCTGAACCCGTCGTGCATTTTCAGGATGACAGGATTTTTTAAAACGTCATCATCATCATCAACAGCCTCTACTAGTCCACTGCTGGACGTGGGCCTCTCCTTAGAAAGGAGGTTTTGGCCTACTATACCACGTGGCCAGACGGGTTGGTATAGGGTTTGTTTCAAGTTTTCCTTCTCTTTGCAGTGATGTTGTCGGCTCTTACGACACCCACGGGATGAATAGGGGTGGTGACACTCTGTATTCTTAATCCGTCACCACGTAAACGTATAGTACTTACATTGTATATATCGGAACAGAATTTGGGTTCGATTTAAAAAGTAATGTAAAACCGTTGACCTTTATCAAGGTCAAGGCTCTACAGTCTTTATTTAAGCTAAGAAGGTAATAACGATTAAATGAAACATAAAACAGTTAAGGAGTTGACTTGTTTTTAATAGTTATTTCAGTAATGTTTGGGGGGTAGGTGAAATTACGTCTGTTCGCTAAGGAATTACCATTATGAGAAGAACAGACAAGAAACTCATAAGGTTTTCTTTTTCAACAGTCAAACATTATTACAATTTCATTTACTTCAACTAGAAAAACTTAGAAAGTTAATACTCAACATTTAAATAACTATTTTTCAACACTATTTCTTAACAAATTGACTTTAACTCAATAATTATTGAAATAATAGCAAGACACTAATTTGATTTGGAATTCGGGGAGAAATTGGACAAAGGTTCAACACTCACTTGTTTTCCCGCTCAAAATCCGTCACAGACTCCCTCTCAATAATGTTTTTCAAGCCCACCTGCCGCCACTCTGGCGGCAACGTCTAGTTGCGCGTCAAAACGGAGGCAGATGGCGCTAACGTATTTTCGTAATATTAAATTTACCACAAATAACCATATTAAGAATTCCAAATCAAGCCTTAATTATTTAAACAATATTACAAATAAGTTCTGATAGTCTAAAGCAATCAAAACATTTAAAATAGTAAAAACAACTTACATTGAAAGTACTCACAAAGACTTGCATCAAATTAACTCACCAAAATTAAAACTTCACGTTAATACAGTATTATGAATTACAATCTTGTCTAAAAATTCTAATTAGATTTTAGAGAGTGAAATTTATAATCAAAAATAATTAATAACAATAATCAATTTAATTAATTTCCGGCGCCTCCAAAACTCCGCGGCGACACGGCCATACTGCGAGGCGAGACGTGCTCAGGATCGCTTGATTCTGAAAATAGGAAAGTAAATTCTTTTGAAGCTAGGCACTTCCACAGTACACCTAGTATTACAATTTACGGTCAGAGGCGCTCTATGATAACTCTTAGTAGAAGTATTGCTTATTGGACGGCTCCACACGCCAATAGCAATTTTAAGATAAATTATTCCCTCCGCGGAAAGCATCACGGGGGATTGGACTTATCGGACGGCTCCACACGCCAATAGTCCTTTTTACACACTATTTTTAGTCGAAGTCAAAGTCAAAGTCCTAATGTCAAAATTATGATATAGTGTGCATAGAGGTATGGTTTGTATTCATGTACATTTGGTGCGTATAATCGCACGTGTGTGTGATATGTGTGCGAGTGTGTGCTTGAAGAGCACAATATATTGAAAAACCCTCACCGGGAGAAATAGGTTTATGTAGACTCGGCGTCGCTGTCCTCTTCCAGGACAGCGGGGGTGGTGACAGCTTTTGATGGAGCCTCAACTCCAGGTGCTGGTGTGTAACCGGAAGGCCCGGGTTGAGGTTCGTCTGGGGGCGACACGGCCGCCTGGGTACCAGTTGGTTGTGGGGCGCGCCGCAGTTGGTCGTGCGCGACCTTGCGGGGTCGACCCTGATGTCCCACGACCTTTTTGACAAGGTAGCGGTCGTTCTCGAGCACTCTGTGAACTTCGTATGGAACGCTAAATTTCAAGTCTAAAGAAGTTTGATTTCTAGGGTTATTTTTAATTAGGACAAAGTCGCCTCGTTGAAAGTTATGGACTTTGGCACGCCCTCTATCGAACCTGTCCTTGTCCTTTAAAGCTATTGCAAGCATTCTTTGCTGCACATGTCGTTCTAAAGCTTCAGCGTTGACTAGAGCTTTGTCGATGTCGACTAGGTTCAGCAACTCTGCAGGCACGCAGTTCTGGCGACGAGTGAGGAGTGTTAATGGCGCAGTCCCAGTAGTTCTATGTACCGTACAGTTCATGGCGAGCTGCAGACTCTCGAGCGCTGTATGCCAGTCCGGGGATTCGTAATTTTTTATTATTACAAGACCGTTCTTAAGAGTTGCCATGACTCTTTCCACTTGTCCGTTTGCTCTGCTAACACCTGGTGATATTGGATGAAGTTCAATACCGTACCTGTCACAGTAGCTTTTATAGTCACCCAAGAACTCGCGCCCGCCATCTACTATGATTTGCCGCGGCGCTCCGAAAAGATGGATGACCTGTTTCAATGCGACAAGAGAGCTGTGTTGACTTTTATCATTAGTGTGACGGAGTAGCACGTATTTCGTGTATGCGTCTATTGTAACTATAACATACTCTTGATTGTTTGGAGAACCAAGTTTCCCAGTAATGTCCATGTGTATTACTTCGAAGGGTACTGTTGGTTTGGGAATGGGGTGTAGTTGGACCTGATTAGCTCCCGATGTCTGTTTCGACGTTTTGCATACCACACAATTGTCGATAAAATCCCTGACACTGCTGTTCATCTTGTCAAAATGATAAGACTCTCTGACTTTGTGCAGAGTCTTCTCCCATCCTGCATGTTGTAGGGCACTATGGAAAGTGTTAATCAGGCTCCATTGAAATGTCCTTGGCACGACAGCAAGTCTTCGTGGGCCTAGAATAGGATCGATCCTTTCAAATTTGAGTATGTTACCTTCCAGATGATAACCAGTTACTTCCTCTCCTGTGCCCAAGGCGTCTATAGTGGGATGCAACTGTGGGTCGCGGCGCTGCTCTACGATAAGCCAGTCTAGGTTGCTGGTCATGACATTGACCGACAGTACCTCTGGATTCCGGCTCAGGAAATCTGCATGCTGCATCCGCTCGCCCTTCCTATATTCTATGTCAAATTGGAAATTCTGAAGATATGCCCACCACCTATGGACCCGAGGGAGCAGATCTTGTTTGTGTTTCGAAGCCTTCAACGCGTTGCAATCAGTGACCACTTTAAATTTTCGGCCGTAAAGAAAGTGTCGAAAGTGCTTAATTGCTCGGACCACGGCCAATGTTTCGAGCTCGTATGAATGATATCTACTTTCGATATCAGTTGTACGCATACTAAAGTATGCCACTACATGTTGCCGACCATTGATAACTTGAATGAGTATTGCTCCAAATCCGAGACTACTGGCGTCAGTAAACAACTCTATTGGTTTCTCTTCTTGGAAAATCGTTAGTATCGGCGCGGTGGTGAGGAAACGAATTATCTTTTGACGAGCCTCTTCATGAACACGACTCCATTTCCATTCAGCGCCCTGCTTAGTTAAATCGTACAGGGGAATCATTGTTCGTGCTAAATCGGGAATGAAGCGGCGAAAATAACCCGCTAAGCCATTGAATTGGCGGACTTGTTTTACAGTGGTGGGAGCAGGGGCCTTCAATAGGGCCTCGACTTTTTTGGGACTGGGACGGACCTGACCATTCTCTACTATATTACCAAGGTACTCTATAGACTTTTTGAAAAAGCTGCATTTGTCAATATTAATGGAAAACCCGGATTGCCGCAATGCTATCAAGATTCTTTCCAAATATGAAAGACCAGAGGAAAAGTCGCGGCATTTGCTTATGACGTCATCTATGTACACTTGGGCTACGCTATCGTTGTGACCATTATTGGCACTGCCAGAATTCAGTAGCGGACCTAACGCGCGATTAATGCACCTTTGGTAAACGGACGGCGCGTTACAGAGACCAAAGGGCATGGTTAGGTATTCGTAGAGACCATCGGGTGTCACAAAAGCAGTTTTCTCGATTGAATCTGGGGCAATAGGAATCTGATGGAATCCGGATGCCATATCTAAACTCGTGTAATACTGTCCACCAGCCAACTGATCGATTTGATCAGCAATTAGAGGTAGGGGATAGTGATCGCGTACCGTGTTACTATTTAACTCCCGATAATCGACGCACATTCGGTCGTCGCCATTTTTCTTCTTGACTAAAATAATTGGACTCGAATATGGAGATTTACTTTCCCGCACAATATCGTTCTCAATTAATTCAGCGACTATTTCCTTAACCTTTTCACGCTCGACTGGACTTAACCTATAAGGCCTTCTCTCAACAAATTTGTCTTTATTCTTTAAACGGATTTCTAGTTGACCTGTATTGACTCGAGATTTAGCAAAACCGCGCGTGAAGAGATCTGAGTACTGGTTAAGCAAAGTGAACAATTGATCTACCTCGGATTGTTCCTTTAGATCGTGATCCATATTGTCAAATATACCGCTGTCGGCTCGTACATGCATGACACGTGGGCATGGTACTAGTTTCGCGCTATTCTGTGTCACTAAAACACTTAAACCGGTATCGTGTAGTAAATTCGCACCGATTAGAACATCCGAAGTCATTTCAAAATCGGGCAAAACATTGAACACGATTTCTACGTTAGTATTATCTATGACGCATATGGTCTTTATTCTCCACGTGGAGATCACCGGGAATGGACCTATACCTCGCAAGTAACTAACTATTTGTTCTCTACGACCTGGTAACTTGTTTGCAATAGATTCGCGCATTACCGAACATTCGGCCCCACTATCAAATACCGTATCTATCGTAATGTCACCTACACGCATGGGCATAGTATTCAAACTAGAGTGACTGCTAGCCACCGAATTAATGTTGGGAACTATTGCTTTTTCCCGGCGGTAGCAAGTGTCAAACGTATGACCTGGTTTGGAACAATATGAACAAAACTTATTATTCGTGTCATTTGGCTTTGATGAGGGGTGGGACTGAGGGACCCCACCGGTTGTTTGCACATTCGGATTGGCAGCATTTTTGTTACGGCAATTACTGAAAGAATGGCCAGTTCTTTTACAATGATTACAGTAAAGAAAAGCATGGGGTTTATTACTATCTGAAAATCGAGGGCGTTTATGCAATGGTTGATTAGGATTCAGATTGTTTTGGCTAGAACGTTTGCTAGATCTAATAGTGGAAGCAACAGAGATCAGTTCGGGCACTGAACTAGCTCTGGCATTCATTAATTCAATTCTAAGGCGCTCGTCACTAATAGTTCCTATTACCGCTTCTACCGCATCACTATTGTCAAGCATATCTTTAGTCACACGTCTCCATAAAATCCACGACTGGGTCAAAAATTCCGAAATATCTTTGGAATTGTCGTAGGTATGCTCTCTAAAACGAACTATATCCCGTGAGTAACGCGTTTCGGGCTCAAACGTTGTTATAATTATTTGACGTAGCTCTTCCCACGTTGAGGTAGTTACAAGCCAGTTATCGGCCCATATTTTAGCACGCCCTTTCAACAAGCTGGTCACTTTCATGCGAATGTCGTAGTCACTGAGCTCATAGGTATCTTTAGCCGTAGAAATATGATTACACCACTCACGTACACCAACATTACCATCAGGATCATATGAGGGTAGGAAGACCTCTGTGATTTTAACCTTATTATTGGGTTGTTGGAGTCGTTCAGTCATGGTCTGCATCATTTTCATCATGTGTAGGAAAAAATCAGGTGGTACATTACCAATTTGTTGTGATACTGGGCTTGCAGTGTGCTCACTAGGAGTCGGGTTGCTCGGTCCCGAAGGACACGTAGGAGGCTCATCTGACTCGGCTCCGTCCATGGTGCACGCTGTAATGCTTCAGTCAGGATTATCTGAAATCGTCGAAAGACCAGAGCAGAAAGGGGATCGCATGGCGATCCCACTTCTGATATCGGAACAGAATTTGGGTTCGATTTAAAAAGTAATGTAAAACCGTTGACCTTTATCAAGGTCAAGGCTCTACAGTCTTTATTTAAGCTAAGAAGGTAATAACGATTAAATGAAACATAAAACAGTTAAGGAGTTGACTTGTTTTTAATAGTTATTTCAGTAATGTTTGGGGGGTAGGTGAAATTACGTCTGTTCGCTAAGGAATTACCATTATGAGAAGAACAGACAAGAAACTCATAAGGTTTTCTTTTTCAACAGTCAAACATTATTACAATTTCATTTACTTCAACTAGAAAAACTTAGAAAGTTAATACTCAACATTTAAATAACTATTTTTCAACACTATTTCTTAACAAATTGACTTTAACTCAATAATTATTGAAATAATAGCAAGACACTAATTTGATTTGGAATTCGGGGAGAAATTGGACAAAGGTTCAACACTCACTTGTTTTCCCGCTCAAAATCCGTCACAGACTCCCTCTCAATAATGTTTTTCAAGCCCACCTGCCGCCACTCTGGCGGCAACGTCTAGTTGCGCGTCAAAACGGAGGCAGATGGCGCTAACGTATTTTCGTAATATTAAATTTACCACAAATAACCATATTAAGAATTCCAAATCAAGCCTTAATTATTTAAACAATATTACAAATAAGTTCTGATAGTCTAAAGCAATCAAAACATTTAAAATAGTAAAAACAACTTACATTGAAAGTACTCACAAAGACTTGCATCAAATTAACTCACCAAAATTAAAACTTCACGTTAATACAGTATTATGAATTACAATCTTGTCTAAAAATTCTAATTAGATTTTAGAGAGTGAAATTTATAATCAAAAATAATTAATAACAATAATCAATTTAATTAATTTCCGGCGCCTCCAAAACTCCGCGGCGACATATATAAATGCCAATAAGTATCGCACTCCACCAAGCGACTGATCGCAGCCGATGGAAACAGATGGTTGACAGGATGAAAGGGAGTCACGATCCTCAGCAGTGAGGGAACGACTAGGAAGAAGAAGAAGTACATATATAACAATATGTAAATAAAACTTGTACCTATTTGTTTTAAGAATATTATGTGAAAGAACGAAATTTGAAATAATTAACGTTTAAATACAGAAATATAACATTTTTAAGAATAGGTACGTAAATTAATGTTAAGATTTAAGTGATAACTGCACCAAGCTACAGCGTCAGTTACATGAATGAGAGTACAAAAAGGTATACAAACACAGTTCAAATTTAAATGGCCAATAAAATAAAATAAAATAATAAAAAACAATCAGGCTTTTTTTATGATTGCTGTTGTGTTATCAACGGAAAGTATACAATCCGAAATTAAAAAGTATTTTTTTCAAATCGGTTCCTAATACGTAAAGTTCTGAGGTTACTACTTATCAAATCAGAATTTATTTTTTCATTTGGGATGGAATACCTACTCTGCCGTGCTAATCCAAAGGACTGTAACTCGACTTACAGTGTTTATTTACGTCGGTTTAGTACCCCTGATCGACACGTTTGTTATTCTAATGTGTATTTTAGAAGAGACAGTAATCTAAAAAATACTGTATTGAAATTAAGGTTTTAACTAGGTAAAAAACTGTACTGTAACTTTTAAAAGTTACAGTATTGTGGATTGGCACGGCAGTACTTTCCGTGTGGTTCCATTCCAATTTGAGGAATTAAAACCACCTTAAGGATAAAAAATATAGCAGTTAGCAATTTTTTACAATTATTCACAGATCTATCTCTTGAAGTCGGTGATACTGTATAAAAGTTAATTCTTTTAACAGGGTATATCTTAACAAATTACTATGTTTCTCACTAATCGTAATAAAACTCAACATAGCTCAAATAGTGATAAGTACTCCAAGTGCTGAGTCCTATTCAGCTAGCGCAATCTATACAAATTAAAAAAAATTTAAGTGTCTGTCTGTTTGTAATGTCAAAATAATAGGTTTCACACGGTTATTTGCAGGATACCTATGCCTAAAAACCAGTTTTTTTTGTCTATCTGTCTATCTTCCTGTCTGTTTGTTCCGGGTAATCTTCTAAACGGCTTTACCGATTTTGATACTATTTTACTACCAGGTAGCTGTCTATATAACGAGTAACTAAGGCTATTTTTCCTCTCAGAAAAACCCTTTAAAATTTTACTCGGTCCGGGAATCGAACCCACCAAGGCAGCGCTTTTCAAATTTCACGCGAAGAAGTCGCGGGTACCAGCTAGTTTAGTAATAAAATTATATAGAAGTGCTTATGAAATGATCATATTACATGATATAAACAGTGAATAGAGTTATCGTTACGCTAGCTCGCTGCTGTGATGAGTTCGCGTAACTTGAGTGGACGTCGAACACGCATACTATCATGTAACACCCTTTTATAAACCTTTTATAAATAAAAAAGATAAAGTGCCAAGATTAAATGTACTCGTACTTGTTGATGTTAGCAAAGGAACAACACTTTGGGAGAGTGTATTATTGTATAGTTTATAGTCTTGTGCCTGCTCGATCACTTCAAAGATCGCTCCGAACTAGTTCAGTTCGGACAACGAACTAGTTCACTGTAATAGTTCTATTAGTTCTATTCGGTCCTTAATTCTAATCACTCCTCGGAACCAAATATTATGTATTTAAATCGCTCAGACAGAAACGTTCTTTTAAGTCTATCGTTGTAGGTAACCTCTGAAGTGAAACCGCGGCCTGACGGACAGCCGGTTAAAATAGGCAAGAACTTTCTCCACCCCTACTATGGAAGGGGGGGAGAGCAAGGCTGATAATGCACGTGTGTCTCTGGAGTTGAAAGGGCGGTGGTTATCACTTAGCTTCAGGTTACCCGTTTGCTGGTTTGCTCTTAATACCATTAAACATGGTTCTTGAATATAAGCACAGAACAGTGAATAAATGTGTTCTAGATATAATACGATTCATTATGTATCACATCTAGCTAAATTTATTATTATTAAAAACCTTCTTGATGTTCTGTTTCATAACCTAAATGCGTAAAAAAAACGGTGTAAATGTGTAATTGCATTTCAAATTTCGAACACCACTGTTACACAGCTCAGCTGAAAGTAGCGCCACTGGATGAAAAGTTAAGAAGTAATAGGTTATCTTGGTATGGACATGTCATGCGGAGGGATGAGGAAAATGTGGCGAAGAAAGTTTTAGGTATGGGAGTTGAAGGGTACAAGAGAAGAGGCAGGCCGAAGAATAGATGGATGGATGGATGGATGGAAGGGAGTAAACAGTGAGATGACGCATGACAGAGTAGAATGGAAAAATACATACTGCGCCGACCCCAAATAAAATTGGGAAAAGGGTAGGCAGATGATGATGTTACACAGCTCAGAATTGAATGTGGAATCACAAAATTATTTTAAAAGTCAAAGACAATCATTTTTATTTTATGTCTAAATATAAAAGCGCTGTCTCATAACTGCAAAATGTCACGACAAAAGTCAGAGTTTATTCTCAAGAATGTATAAACATCTCAAGGGCGAGTGACATTACTTCATGTTACAATCAATACAGGATATTCAAGCCAAGTCGGCAGCAAACATCCTGTTATCTAGATATGGAGTTAAATATCAAAGCGAACGGTGTATCGCGCGGCTGATGCGTACAGTACGCGTTCAACGCGATTTACTTAGGGTTGACGATTTCTTTTCGATATTTTTAAGGTTATAGATATTTTTTTCTAATAAACATAATTCTAATATTCTTGTAAACCTCTCAACCTGAGCTAAATGCTGTTATTTGGAGTAGGTTTACGTCAATTGGATTAATATTAGGGTATTATTATACGAATATTAGTCTTAGAACGCAATTTTGAAGTATATTTTAAATAAAAAAGTAAAATAATGTAAAAATATGCGTTTAACATATTTTACTTTGTAAAACTTTTCTAACACATATACGTTAAAAAGAACTTGACTGCACGGATGGCGTAGGGTTTAAGCGGTCGCCACGCCGCTTCCTACTACGTCGAGTGTTGTGGGTTCAAAATTCCAAATGGGACAACACTTTATGTGATCCACAAATTTGTTCTGAGTCTGGGTGTTCTTTGTGTCCGTTTCATGTATGTTTGTAAAGTCCCCCGCGACACATGATACCTTCCTAATGCAGGAGTTGTCTTTAAAAAAAACTAAAAAGGAATGTCAGTGCGCAACGCGACCACTGTACTATATGAATGTTGATACATCAAAAATATACATGTAAAACATCAAAGAAAGTAGAGATGAACGTATATTGTATGTTTGACAACCCTGGCCTTTCTGAACAATATCTGTTGGCATGCAGTGCGCAATGTCTTGATGCGCAGGGTCATCGACGCGGATGCCACTTCAGGTATTGACGTTAGAACACCATAAAATATTCTCTATTATTATTTAAAGCCAGTCATAAAGCACCTTAATTATAAAATACAAAGGCTATTGAGAATTTTGTAAATATTAAAAAAGTAATATTTTGTTAGTCGTGTAGGGTTGACACAATAACCGGGTTTATCAAAACTGTTTCTATTTTGCGGTATGAATTGGGCGTAGGAATAGTATTAAGCTGTGTCTGGACTGAGTATAGTCTATTGCATTCTAAAAAAGTCACAAATATCTCGACTATCAGAAAATCAGCAAGAAACAAGATAATTATTGAAAAGAAAAATACAAAATCCTCTCACAAAAGAGTGTCACTCTCACAATTAAGATGAATCGAACGACACGTACGTATTCTTATTCCGTGTGGTGACGGAATAAGAATACGTAATGTTACCACCCCTATTCATCCCGTGGGTGTCGTAAGAGCCGACTAAGGGACCAAACTACGCAGGACAACAGCACTGCAAAGAGAAGGAAAACTTGAAACAAACCCTATACCAACCCGTCTGGCCAGCGTGGTATAGTAGGCCAAAACCTCCTTTCTAAGGAGGGGCCCATGTCCAACAGTGGACTGTTATAGGCTGTTGATGATGAACGACACTTCCTAAGCTAAAATTACAAAGCATGCCAAAGACATACATACAAACATACTCTCGAAAAAACCAATACGTAAAACTCCATCTAGCGCACTCGGGCAAAAACAATTTGCATACAGACACGGCAGTGGTCTTCCTTATCGCGATGTGATCTTTCGGATGTAAGTAACCTTCAAGTAGACTATTAACATTTCAAGAATAAGGCTGTCCGTTGCTGCGGTTTAGGTGCTTTGAGACCAGCGGAGCGTGAACAAAAAACATAGTGCATTTGATTATACGTTTAATTGTCGTTAGCACAATAAGGAGTTCATGGCAATGAGGTCTTACTAAATTGTTTTTTTTTTGTATAACACTATCAAATTCGTAAATATATTTTGATAGATTTCTGTTTGAGTTCGAACCGAATGCTTGTAAGGTCATTCTCTCCTATTATGTTTAATCTCGAATGCATGTCTCCGATTAGAAAAAAACTGATAATATTTGTGACCTCTGCTCCTAAACAGATGATGGGAGCTATATGTTTCAATAGTTCCATAACATTTAGAATGTACTGGGTTCTATAAATAAAATACATAATTCTTTAATTATAAACACAAAGATATCAGACCAGACATAAACAAACCATTGCATATAAATATTTACAGTAAGCGTGTTTTTTTTTTGTTATGAAGTGTCTTTAGCACTCGTTGCTAAACTTGGTTACTGAGTCAGTCGAAGGTCTGATTTCAATAAAGAACATGTGGCATTAATACTATACTATAGCAGTTACGGCATCGCGATATCGGATGCGCAGGCGTCATTTCATGACATCATGCTCGAAGGGCCATGACGCACGACTTTGTTTACGTACAGTTTATCTTACAACGTAACGAGTTATTTATGTAATTAACTAGGGAATATTGTTCTTTAAATCAATAACTATATATATTAATACTTGAAGAAATTTCTTTGTTTTTAAACGAATATGGTGCACGGAAACAAAATATATTTAATATCCATCATCCTAAGGCTCGAAAGCCCTGGGTATTAAGTCCCCTTTGTGCATCGTTCAGAAATATAACAATTATGTATGACTTTCATTGAGGGAGGCAGGTGTACTTCGAAACTGATTAAAACGGCAGATGTCGTGCCAGTTCACGTCGACTGCCTTGAGGAAAATTACTCTTGGGTCACGGAAGATCAACTGGATTGCCTTGTAATCAATTTGGTCTTCAATTGTTGACTACTGAACAAATTTGTTTTGTTACAATTTTATTTTTTGTCGTGTATTTTCGTTGTTCTTTTGTCCTGTCAAAGAACGATTACATTCACAATTAGGGTTTGCGTCAGGCGTGGTATAGTAGGCCAAAACCTCCTTTCTAAGGAGAGGCCTATGTCGAGCAGTGGACTATTAAATACTGATGATGATGTTGACAATGCAGTACATACATACATAAGTACTTAATTATGTTGTTAATTCACCTAGCACAGAACATTCTAAGAGCAACTAAGACCAATTAATTATGCTATAACTCGATTAAATTAAATTGCACTTTACGGGCTAAGATCGATAACCTGTGACCGATGCCCTCGCGCAGTGTTTATGTAACGTTTTGTCGATTCATTTGTAGTGCCAACAGTGTGCAATTGGAACTAGGGATGTGCATAATTATCGATACTTTTATTTCGCTTATTATTAGCTGTTCGTGAGATTAGAAAAGACATGTGGACTTTATATGTGAAACTACAGAGGTATTGTAAATATCTTAAATTAGATATATGTATATATTTATGAAATAATTTAATACAATGTAGTAGTAGAATACCTAGGTGTTAATGACGTAACATTTCATGATAATATGTATGTGTATTTTATAAATGGACAAATTAAGTTATATAATATGGTAATTAGTCCCGTAAACCAAAGAAAAAAGTTTTGATTTGATCAATAACAGTAACTCAACTTTATGGTAATCAGGATTCTTTTATAGACTAAAATTCCTTAAATTAATATAAAAATTAACATTGAATTCTAACATATTTATTATATGATCCCTTTTTAAATGATGTTGCAATTAAAAACCTTAATAAGTTGTTGTAATTGAAAGTGTTTGAAGTACTATTTACGTACGTATCTTACACAATTTGTTGGTTTTCGGATGTACTCAAGAACACAACCAATACCACTTTGAACTTGGATAAAACGATTATTTCAATACTTCAAAATAATAGTTATTGTGTAAACAATAGTATTTAGGTTTTAAAAATATCCTTAACAAATTAAAACAATCAAATTTTTGCGCATAGAGTTTAAATTCAGCGACCAATCTGTGTTGTATCTAATCAATTACAATCGCAGTATTATATAATACGCAATAATTAACAAAATACCTCAGTACATATGTAAGTATTATTTAATAATATTTCATGGTCAATACGTTTCAAGAATGCTTGTTTTGTGCTTTAGGTACGGTTGTTAGATATTGGGTAAACGAGGTAGAGTAATTGACCATTGTGTAATATAGTCTGTCTGAACAGGTTACTGGTAGTCGTAACATTTTATTGATTGGTAGATGTATCTAGGATATATTACATTTGAAAGGAAATATTCATTTTTATTATCATTTTATTAAAAAAATATTATAGCGTTTTATTATCTGCAGTTTCTTCTTAGATTTCTTTAGAAAATATAAAATTTGGGTAATCTAATATTGAAATATGTCACTGGGACTCAGGGCTACATCCCCGGAGGGCTAGGCAGAGACATTTTTTAAATGCCTACAATTTTATGATTATAATTTTAGTCCCATTCACGTAATAAGAGGTAAGACAGAACAGCAATCTGTTACTTCAAGAATTAGTGCCCCGCTCCTATTTTCCTTAGCGTGATGATATATAGCCTATAGCCTTCCTCGATAAATGGGCTATCTAACACTGAAAGAATTTTTCAAATCGGACCAGTAGTTCCTGAGATTAGCGCGTTCAAACAAACAAACAAACAAACTCTTTAGCTTTATAATATTAGTATAGATTAGTATGGCGGGTCAGGGTTGCAGACCTGTTACTCGAACTGTCTGTTGCTTAGAAATTGGAGCAATCTAACCTCCAGAAATAACACTTGTTTAATGTATTAGTATAAATATTATATTTTAATTACATATTATAAATGTTGACGATGTTTCACAGAATACCTTATAAATATAACATAGAACACTTTATGTTTAATAAACGGGTGCCAAACATCGATATCGACAACTTGACGACCCTTGTCGCATCCCTTTCGGATACCGGACGAAGGGCCGCGAGCCCTACATTTCGAGACCCATAGGGCCAATTGATCTCAATGAGCGACCGGAAGTTGCTTATTGCACCCGGATATGCACTTGTCGCATTCGTCGCGTGCGCAAAACAATAGTGCTACTCCACCGTGACTAGGTATTATCGTATTTTTTGTACATGTTCACTGTTATTATGGACCCGTTTTGTTGAAAGTATTATGCTTGAATAGGGGCATTGTGTTTGAGTTATTTTAAATATAATTGTTAAAAGTGTCCGAGTGGTGACGGATTAAGAATACGGAATGTCACCCCCCCCCTCCTATTCATCCCGTGGGTGTCGTAATCGACTAAGGAAACAAACTACGCAGGACAACAGCACTGCAAGGAGAAGGAAAACTTTAAACAAACCCTATACCAACCCGTCTGGCCAGCGTGGTATAGTAGGCTAAAACCTCCTTTCTAAGGAGAGGCCTACGTCCAGTAGTGAACTGTTATAGGCTGTTGATGTGAAATATAATTTATACGTAGACTTCCTTAGCAACGCTTGAACTCTTCTCCATCATAGCTGGAGCTGAATCTAGTATTCCATGAAAGTGTGGCAGTTTTTTCTTTTCTTTTTTTTAAAAGACTTTACAGACATACATGAAACGGACACAAAGAACACCCAGACAAAGAACAACAATTTGTGGATCACACAAGGTGTTGTTCCATGTGGGGATCGAACCTACAACACTCAGCGCAGTCAACATCCGTGCAGTTGCAGATCAACGAAGGAAAGCCGAAAACTTCGGTTTATAAGATATTTTTAATTGTGAAAGGGAAGCCGGTCGTTTGTATTAGAAGGGGTTGCATTTAGAAAAAAAATTGTTTTAGAAAAAAATGCTAACTGATGGTATAAATATGAGTGATTTTTTTCGTGTTTTTGTTGGAACGAAGTTCCTTATCGCGCGTTGTGAAAGGGGGCTAGACGGAAAAAATTCTCACGGAAAGTTGTAACGACACTTTTTATGTCAGTCATTCAGCGTCATCTATCGAATAGGTAGGAAATCATTACTTTTCATCTCAGTATTTATTTTGAATTGTCACTTGTCAGTCATTCAGCGCCATCTATCGAATAGATAGGAAATCATTTCTCAAGGAGATTTTACCAATGTATAAATTGTTTTAATTAGAAACCAAATGAAAAATATGTAGGTAATAGCCGCATTCATAGATGGCGTTGTAATTAAAATCGTGTCTAATCAGTGTTACTCGATCGTCACAACTTCGTTCCTATCGGGTGTCCCACGACACCACACGGCTTTTTTATTATTAACTAATCTATCGACCAGCTTTTAAAAGACATAGACAACATTTATTTTATAGCTTATGTTACTCTTCTATAAATACAGTATTCAATAAATAATTCAAATAGGACTTATGTTTTCAGAGATTAATGCGTTTAAAACAAAACAAACAAAAAATATTTTAAGCTTAATTGTATTAGTAAATATATGTATTTAAAGTAATTGGAGTTTTTCTCAGAAACGGAATTATTTAGAAAGGTATAACTTTTAGCCTTAAGAACTGAGTCACACAAAGCGTTCAACTGCTTTGTACTTTACGGGGAAACGTGGTCTAGCATTCCACTACATAACAGTAGTCTCTGGATGTAATTTATCTAGAATAATATGTGTATTTAGAAATATATAAGTATGTTTATCAGAAGTCTGGTAACCATATTACAGGCTCTGCCTAGTTCGGGATCAGAGGGCCGTGTTTGAGATGTCATCTTCATCATCATCAGCTTATCGCAGTCCACTGCTGGACGATCGATATTGGGTTTCTCGCATCCAGCTCCTGCCAGCCATCTTGCGCAAATCATCACTCCACCTGGCCTGTGGGCGTCCTACACTACGTTTGACGAGGCGCGGTCTCCACTCAAGAACTCGTTTTCGCCAACGATTGTCGGTCCTGCGGCTAATATTATGGGCATGCAGACTTTTTGAGATGTTTCAAGTTATTAATATTATTATAATAGGTTTGGCAGTTACGCGTAATAATATAACAAACAAATAAACTTTGCTTTTGTAATTTTCGCTAGAATAGTTTAAATATTACCTTCGTAAGTTATGTACTTGTGGTATGACTACACTTGTGTGTTTGACCTTGCGGTGTGGCGTCTGCGTATCCGCATTTGTAAATGGAAATACCTCTCAAGAATGTATTAAATTGTTTTCTGTTGGTTAATACTATCTAATACTTATATTGCAGACTAATTAGCTTTTTTTTTAAACATACCGACTTCCACGAGCCAAAAAAAGTTGTGAATTGCAACATGCAGCAAGTTAATCGCTTAATTTTTCATCCTTATGGAATTTTTGTTTTAAAATTTACCTAAATTGAAGAAACCTTTAGTTTTAGTTCGTTAACAATTCATTAATAACAATTAAATCGGTTTACAAATACCAAACGCGTAACAAAAAAAAAGTAGAATTAAGACCTGCACCTTTTTTGGGGTCGGTTAAAAATATGGGTGTGCCTACCCCCATTGATCTACAAGCGTGAACATATGTATGTATGTTTGTATTCAGATTAATATCGCTTTTAAAGGTTCAATAAAAGAAACGATCTTATTAACGACATGTGTTTAAACTATTAATCCGTCATTTCATAAAATTTTAAAGTCCGATCTCACGATTGTTTGCTACCACAATTGTAGAAAAATATCCACCTACCTATACATTACTTGAAGCAGGCACTTCTTTATAAATAGAAATACGTTCAAGGTTACAGTTTACGCACTAATGACAATCTTTTGTCAGACGACAAAGGCATTAGTTATTTTAAAGACGCCGAATAAATTAGGTCTCCAGAGTGTTTAGTGTGAATTAATTGACTGGCCTGTAGGTCTGGTGGTGACCCTGACTGCTATGCAAGATTCGATTCCCACCCAGGACAAATAATTGTGTGATGAGCACGGTCATTTGTTCTGTGTCTGGGTGTAATTTATCTATAATATGTATGTATTTAAAAAAATATATAAGTAGGTTTATCAGCAAGTCTGGTTACCATAGTACAGGCTCTGCCTAGTTTGAGATCAGACAGCCGTGTGTGGGATGTGTAAAAATATTATGTATTATTATTAATTTCAAATCATCTCACTCTCGGTGAGCGCGTTCGGTGCTGTGATTGGTGAAGCTTTCAGTGCGGCCCAATCAAAACGCTAAATGCGGTCAGCGTGATGATCGAGTAGATGTAAAATTACTCACACTAGGCTCTTTGAACAAATCTGCATCAGTAGGTAGTGTACGCTGTTGGCGCCATATACCATAAAGGTAGAGTCTCTGATTATGCAGATAAGATAAACCAGAATACGCAACTTCTTACACTCCCACCCGTAAAAGCATGCAATTTCTTAATATAGCTGCCTTATCTTACCAACTGTTCCTTTCGCAGTAGGAGAGTCATGCTTGAGCACAAATAAGCTCGATCGAACTCTCTCAGGAAACCGGTGTTAAGCACTTGATTCGTTGCCTTTCTCCGAGTGGCTGAGATTACCGGCGCCCAAACTCCGTTGTCCGTATGTGGGCGGATTAAGTATACACAGTGTCATCACCCCTATTCATCCCGTGGGTGTCGTAGGAGCCGACTAAGCGAGCAAACTAAGCAGGACAACAGCACTGCAAAGAGAAGGAAAACTTGAAACAAATCCTTTACCAACCCGTCTGGCCAGCGTGGTATAGTAGGTCAAAACCTCCTTTTTAAGGAATATGTCCAGCAATTGACTATTAAAGGCTGTTGAATGATATGATATGGTAATGATGAGACCCCCTTCCCTCTGCTTCCGGAAAGGGAAGGCTCAAAGCAAGAGGTGGCAGCGTACTTTTGGAGTTGCAGTTGTACACTAGCGGCGGTAGTCACTTACTATAAGGTGAAGTGTCTGCCCGTTTATCTCCTACATCATAACAAAGATGACCAGATGAACAAAAAACCTTTCTAAATACATGTCCTAAGAAATACAGAAGAAATAGAGATTTATTTCTACCTTCTACTTTTCAGTTTTTTTTACTTTTTCATCTAAAGATATATATTACTGTACTATTGCCATTAGATATTAACAATATCCAACTAAATAAATGCCAAAGTATTATGCTAATTAGTTAAATAAATTTTTCATAATACAAACGCATTTATCATAACCTTAATAAGTGTGTTGTCTGAATATAGCATTACTATATTCAGTCACAGCCCAACTAAGCTGAACAATAACTTTGCACAGATAATTAAAATTAAACATTTTCGGTGTGCTTGCGCAGATCTTACTTTGATAACACGTATGACTAACGCTGTGACTTCACGATTTAGCTATATTAATTAATGGACATATACGGAAGAAACTTGATGACTCATGTGGCACTTCGGACAATTGCCTTTTAACTGGTAGTGTCTTTATGGTACTAATGTTATGTACTTAAATATGACTAGTTCATTATGTTATAACGGTTTTGTAGATTAGACACCTGTACAAGATTTAAACTACTAGAAAAAATTAAAAGGATTATGATAAGTTATATCATCACATTAACAGCCTTTAACAGTCCACTGCTGGACATAGGCCTCTCCTTAGGAAGGAGGTTTTGGGCTACTACACCACGCTGGCCGGACGAGTTGGTATAGGGTTTGTGTCAAGTTTTCCTTCTCTCTGCAGTGCTGATGTCCTGCGGAGAGAAGGAAAATTTTGCCGGCTCTTACGACACCCACGGGATGAAAAGGGGTAGTGACACTCAGTATTCTTAATCCGTCACATCACAGACACGGATAAGTTATAACTCATTGAAATTTTGATATATATATATATATATTTAATACTATCTGTCCCTGCCATGCTTCGCTGTGGTATAAAGTGCTTGCATCATAATCGTTGAAACGGGTTATATATCGTTTCAAAATTTAGATCTCAATCGGTGCAGAACTTTTTGAGTTTTTAAAGCGCACTCAAACCAACTTAATATTATTATATATATGAGGTCTTTTTTAACGTAGAGCGTCAGATATTATACACATTTTAAATATAGGTCAATCACTACTAGCATAACGTTTCTTATTGGAATTTCGAAGCGTTTGCGTACAGTTGCGCCGATGCAGGTCGAAGTTTCCGCATGCACGGTCACCGTGCCGACCTCCAAACGTCACCGTTTCTCAGAACAATAATGTCGCAAGCACTCACCTCAAGCCATGATAATAAGTTCTGAGAATATTGCCTAAATGTCGATACAGACGTATCGTGAATACCTTAGTGTCGATATTGCCAAATATAAATGATTATAAGCCATTACGGTGCTAACTGAGAGTAGGCTGTGGACTTAACGCATACTGTTACCATTGCAAAAAAAAGTTTTCCAATTTGACATAAATATGACATATTTAATATATTTCACATTAAAATAACTCTTACACCCCTAATATACCCAATACCTTAAGTAGTTAATCTTGTAGTGAAAAGAGGCAGGGGGAATCTAGGCTATATTAAAAACTACCAAACTTTTCCTATGAAGAAGTAATACAGATGGAATTAAAAAAATTCGAAGAATAGGTACCATCTTCAACTGTTGTTCTCTCTTTTCTGTAGTCATTAACGTTGGCAATTATCCATGCTTCTGTCAAGACTGGACAGTACCAGATGTTTTAGTAAGATAGTATCTTCCACTAAGTGCCCAGTGGCTTGATTAGAGGACTCTGGCCTAATTGGCGATGAAGATGTAACTCTGTAAAGGCAAGATTCAATGCGCGCGTAACATGTAGTATGATGCTAACATTCTTAAAGTTACTCAACATGATGATTTCGTAGCAATGAAAACCAGTATTTATTGAACTCTATGACTCCTAAACAAAGCTCATAAACAAACCTCTGTAAGTCAATAACGAGTTTTTATTTAAATATTAAAGTAATAAAAACTCCTTATGTCAATCTTTTGGCAAGTAAAAACCTCAATAACTGAAATTCTTTAACGTTTCTCTTGGTCTTTATCTTATCTAGGTTCTACTGTATTTATATTATACTAATTTAATTGTTTAATGTCATTTAGCAATTATTTTAATTTACTTGAGGGGGCGTTTACTTACTTACGTACGTTTTTTCAACCTAGGCAGAGCTCGTTTCAAAGTAAACAGAGACTTAATAAAAAATTATGCGAATACTACTGAATGCGAGTCCATAAATGTCATAAACAAATTACAAATGTTAACTAGCTAGTGTAATAAATATCATCATCATCATCATCAACAGCCTATAATAGTCCACTGCTGGACATAGGCCTCTCCTTAGAAAGGAGGTTTTGGCCTACTATGCCACGCTGGCCAGACGGGTTGGTATAGGGTTTGTTTCAAGTTCGGCCTATAGGCCTATCGTGTTGCTGGACGAGGCGGGCAAACTTTTTAGAGGGTGCTCTCTGCCCGCATCGTCCGGCACCTTTGCGAGGTCGGCCCCGATCTGTCGGATGCCCAATTCGGTTTCCGAGAGGGGCGTTCGACGATCGATGCCGTGATGCGCCTTAGGGCCGTGACCGAGGAGGCCGTGAGCTGCGGCGGAGTGGTGTTGGCGGTGTCTTTGGACATCGCCAACGCCTTCAATAGTCTGCCATTCAGCTGCATCAGGGAAGCGCTCCGCTACCACGGAGTGCCGGAGTACCTGAGGCGGCTGGTGGCAGACTATCTTGAGGAGCGAACCGTCATGTACGAGGACCGAGATGGCGTCTTGAGACGCAGGGCCATGTCGTGCGGTGTTCCGCAGGGGTCTGTCCTAGGACCGCTCCTGTGGAACATCGGGTACGACTGGGCCCTACGAGGGCGTCTCCCCCCCGGGCTGGGTGTAATCTGCTACGCGGATGACACCTTGCTCACGGCCCGGGGGGCTAACTTCCAGGAGGCGGCGCGCCTGGCCGCCACGGGAGTTTCCCTGGTGGTCGGGCGCATTGAGGCGTATGGTTTGCGGGTGGCCCTGGATAAGACGGAGGCCCTATTATTTCATGGGCCCCGTCGTGGTCCACCCGCCGGCGCCTCAATCGAGGTCGGCTCGGTCCTCGTACCGGTCCGGGCCCAGATGAGGTACCTGGGTCTGGTCCTAGACGGTAGGTGGCTCTTCGACGAGCACTTCCGACAGCTTGGTCCGAAGCTGGTGGACACTGCCTCCGCCCTAGGGCGACTTTTGCCCAATTTGGGTGGGGCCAGTGTTCCCACGAGGCGGCTGTACGCGGGGGTTGTCCGGTCCATGGCGCTTTATGGTGCACCGGTGTGGGTGGCGGCTCTGACCGCCCCGAATAGGGCGCGCCTCTGGCGCCCCCAGAGGATATTGGCGGTCAGAGCCATACGCGGATACCGCACGGTGTCCACCGAGGCGGCTTGCGCCTTGGCCGGAACACCCCCGTGGGATTTGGAGGCGGAAGTGCTCGCCGAAGTTTATCGGCGAGTGGCTGACTTCCGGGCGGAGAGCGGATTTCGCCCTCCGCCCGAAGACGTGCGCGAGTGGCGCGAAGCCGCTCGCCGAGCCACTATGGTGAGATGGTCGTTCCGGCTGGAGACTCCACGCGCTGGCTTCGCCGCCGTGGAGGCTCTCCAGCCGGTCATCGCCGAGTGGGCAGGGCGGCAGCACCCTTTCCTTCCGGCTGACGCAGGTGCTTTCCGGGCACGGTTGCTTCGGAAAGTACCTGTACTCGGTCGCTAGGAGGGAATCGAGTCCCGCCTGCCACCACTGCGACTGCGGTGAGGATTCGGCCCAGCACACGCTGGCGGTTTGCCCCGCATGGGCGACGCAGCGCCGGGCCCTCACTGCAGTCATCGGAGCAGATCTCTCGCTACCGGCCGTAATTCGCTCCATGGCCGGTAGCGACAGTTGTTTTACCGCGGTCGCAACCTTCTGCGAGGAGGTAATCTCGCAGAAGGAGGCGGCGGAGAAGGCCCGGGAGGACGACCTCCACTCGGACCTGATCCGCCGCCGGCGAACCGGGCGGCGGAGGCGCGCTTACCTGCGCCTCATGCCGCCCTGAGTGTGGCCGCGGGTGGACGGGATGGGTTCTCCCCTCCACCCGCATTAGTTGGCCAGCCGCGAGGGGGCGGCGTCCGCGTGTGCCGGACGCCGCCTAAAGAGAGGGTCCACTGAGACGGAGCCCGCGTCAGGAGCGGGCCGGCGCTGGGAGGGGTCCAGAAGGAGATAGCTACCTGGACCCCTCCTAAACTGGAAGCGCAAAGAGGGCACACCGTGTGGTTTTAGTCGGTTCGAGTCCGACACACCGCCCCGCCGAACGAGAGCCCCGGCGGGGTGACGGTCCGAGGGGATTTCCACACGTAAAAAAAAAAAAAAAAAAAAAGGGTTTGTTTCAAGTTTTCCTTCTTTTCACAGTGCTGTTATCCTGTGCAGTTTGTTCCCTTAGTCGGCTCCTACGACACCCACGGGATGAATAGACGTGTATAACTACTATATAACTACTAGGGTGAATAAATATCATGACCGTGATAATTTCTCCCTTGATGTCTTCCAAAAAGAGTGGCTGGATGCTGCTTGTATTCACCGACGACCTGTGATCTTCTACACTGCGCTTTCCATTAAGTGGTCTTTATTCCATAACCTTTAGTCCCCATCGCCATCCCGTCTGGGAGCGATGTGCTCTGCCCAATAGATATATTGCGCTAAGTAAAAAATATCATCTTAAACTTGAAATCTCACTCTATATGGTATAAGTAGGATTTTATTAAAAAACTGTTTTAATACGCGTAACATACCTAGACATAATCTTATATATAAAACTCTCGTGTCACAATGTTAGTTACTATACTCCTTCGAAACGGCTGGACCGATTTTTATGAAATTTTGTGTGCACATCGGGTAGGTCTGAGAATCGGCCAACATCTATTTTTCATACCCCTAAATGACAAGGGTGATCCTCCCCTAATTTTTTTTTTCAATTTTGTTTTAAAATAATGTATAGGGCAAAACAACGTTTTCTAGTTAAGCTAGTTTACTATAATAATAATATAATTTTGTACCACATTCACACAACGCCATCTAGGCCCAAACTAAGCAGAGCTTATACTATGGGTACTAGACAACTGATATTAATACATATGTTTTTTTTTTGTAAATGCTTACATATTATATATAGATACACCCAACCCAATTGGTATTGGTGTATCTATATATCAACCCAACCCAAATCAGAAATTAAATGTTCATGCACACAAATGTTTGACTTGAGCGGGTATCGAACCCGCGACTTTTGGAATAGCAGTCCGTTACACAAACCACTACGCCATCCGGTCGTCTAAAGTCTCTATACACCGGGTCATTAAGTTCATTTTAGTTTATTATGCATATTTGTTTTTTGAATAATTTAAGATTCCTATTTTTTGTGCAATTATGTTTAAGTACTTACTTATTATAATAAAAGGTGATAAAAACAGTTGGCATAACAACTCATTAAATTCGTCTTCTGTTTTTTTTTTATGTTTTGTTGGTCCTAGTAATAACAGGTTTTTAGTTTCAAATTGAGTTTTTTCTATAATTTATTTTTGTCAGATTCTGCCAGTAATTGATATAAAAATGACAATGAATGTCTTTTCTTTTGTTAAATGTAATAAGAGTATACAAAAACGTTAATGTCATTCGCAATTCTTATTTATTACTAGTTTGGGCCCGCGACTTCTTTCGCTTGGAATTTGAAAAGTTGCCTTAGTGAGTTCGATTCCCGGACCGGGCATCATTTTATAGCGTTTTTCTAAAAGAAAAAATAGCCTAAGTTACTCTCTATAAAGACAGCTACCTGGTAGTAAAATATTATCTAAATCAGTTCACCCGTTTTTAAGATAACCCGGAACAATCAGACAGGCAGAAAGACAGACAGACAAAAAATATTTTAACCGGGTCGATGCCCAAACCGGGCAAAATTTTAAAGGGTTTTCTGAGAAGAAAAATAGCCTAAGTTATTCCTTATGTAGACAGATACCTGGTAATAAAATATTATCGAAACCGGTCTAGCCGTTTAGAAGATTGACAGACAGACAAAAAAAATAAACTGGTTTTAGGCATAGGTATCGTGCAAAAAACCGTGTATGTATGAGTATGAAAAAACCTATTTATTTTGACATTACAAACAGTCATACTTGCAAATGACTAGTACCGAGTGTACAATTTAAGAATCTGTACTTGAGTACTGACTTGACTGCACTGATGGCGTGTGACACTGGGTGTTGTGGGTCCGATCCCCACGT
This sequence comes from Arctia plantaginis, assembly GCA_902825455.1. Lineage (NCBI taxonomy): Eukaryota > Metazoa > Arthropoda > Insecta > Lepidoptera > Erebidae > Arctia > Arctia plantaginis. Next base: position 1,426,409 of record CADEBD010000288.1, read on the forward strand.
GTGGGGACTACACTTTGTGTGATCCACTAATTGTTGTTCTGAGTCTGGGTGTTCTCTATGTCCGTTTCATGTATGTTTGTAAAGTCCCCCGCGACACAGGATATATTACTAATGCGGGAGTTGTCTTTTTAAAATAAAGAAAATGAAGTAATGAGTCTAAAGAGACTTGTTTGTCTTTAAGCCTTTTTGGATAAAGTAAAACACAATATTTTCACCTCCCAATAACTTCTAAATAAAACTTATGTAGACCCCAAGAAAATTTACTTATCCCGAAACTGGCTGGGATTCATGAAGTGTAATGCTCGGTGTTATTCGAAATCTGCTTATTTTATTTGGTACAAGAAACACAGCAGTGAGAATTTTTGGTGTTTCGTCGGGAAGGAATCAATTTGCTCGCGTAAAACAAAACCTTTGCCAACCGTAGCTCAAGATGCGTAGTACTCAACTGAACATGCGTCAGCGTAGTAGAGTTCAAATAGTAATTATCATTAATAGGTCTTTATATGATTGTCGTTGATCGACTTTTTGTTTATTTTGTTTTTGTTTTTTTTTAAAGGTCTACAAGCAGCCGAAATTACTAGTATTCTTGTTAACCCCTCCCGCTAAGCTAAACTGCTTGTATTAGGAGTGGGTTCCCGTCGGTAGTGTACTGGTCAGGATTTGAACCCACGACCCCTTGATCGAAAGTCCAACGCCTTAACCACTAGGCTATACATAACGTATTACAGAATAATCTAGTTTTATAGACCAGCTCCATGGGACTTGGACGAGCTTAACTAATTAAAAATTAGAGGATAATTCTAGTCATACTTACGTACATTGTAGCTTAGTAGCCATTTTATAATAATCAAAAATATTTTGGTTGCTACCTGGGTAGAGTGGGTAGTCATGGTAAAATCTTCAGTAGTTTACTGTAGTAAGGAAGAGCAGCAGAGACGAACTGCCCCCAATGTCGCCGGTTCAGAAGTGACACAGAGTTTACAAGTACGTCGCCGTGAGTGCCCCAGCATCATCAGGGGAGGAGCCGGAGTTTCCTCCTTAAAATATCTTAAGCTTTAATTCCTGTCTTTAAAAAAAAAAAAAAAAAAAAAAAAAAAAAAAAAGTGGAAAAATTGCAAATTTTATAAATTGTATCCCCCCTAGTATTTTATCGACATTCATATTGGTATACTACATAATAAACCCAGAGACAACTTCAAATTACCTAACCACAATTTTGACAGTATTTTAATGACATTGAATTTTTGACTGCATGTGTTTGTTTTTGTATTTATCTACTTGTATTGCATTATATAAATTAAATTCGTTAGAAACTTAAGTTAACATGTAAGCATTTCAAACACAATTTTTATTGTTACTGAATAAATAAATAAATAAATAAATAAATTAAAACTGTAGTTTTCTCTTGGTATTGCCAGCCATGCTGATTACATTACTGAAAAGCCATTGTCTTCAGTCCTATGCAATAAGGTTTAATAGTATTTCTTAATATTGTATTCGAACAAATTCACGGTCTATCTGTTCTCAAGAATGTCACCGGTTATCGAGTACAATCATTCAAGCATACACGATACGACTTATATTAAGGAATAATTTTAACAAAGATAGGGCTAGAATTCTGTATTCATATAAAGCTGAAGCGCCTTTTTAACGCATTTTTTATTCTTTTTCTTTCTTTTCCTTTATAAAAGACAACTCCCGCATTAGGAATGTATCCTGTGTCGCGGGTGACTTTACAAACATACATGAAACGGACACACAGAACACCCAGACTCAGAACAACAATTTGAGATCGCACAAAGTGTCGTCCCATGTGGGGTTTGAACCCACAGCAGTAGGAAGCGGCGTGGCGGCGGTGGTTTTTTGTCTGTAGAACTCACAGTATAATTCGAAAAAAGTCTTCATGTGTATATGATAGCCCAATTCTTAAACAAAGTCATGAGTTGTTAACAATCAGAACAGTGAAAATTTTACAGAAATATGATTCGCCGGTCTCTTCTTTTATTTAAATTTTAATGAATGTTACACTTGTTGATATTTGAAATACAACGTACTTTAATAATATTATTATAAAATTTGTCGTGTTTGTAATATTCAAGTGAATAGGTGTATTGATGATTAAGGTCGCAAAATAACATTGTGTTTATGTAAGTCCCTAAGTTTTTAATACTGTATCATATTTCTACATCACCCGGTCGACTGGGAGAGAATGGCCTGGGCCTCAATTCTGCTATTTTATGTTCACGCCAAGCCACTGTCATACCACTGACACGCTATTAAGATGACATCCAGATGGAAAAATAAATAAATCGTTTCCTTATAATTTAAAAATATATTACTTTTTTTTGAGGTAAAGATTTATTTATTTTTCCAAATATGGCAATCTTTTTGATATCACCACTGATGAGCCACTGCCATTCCATCGCCACTGTAAAGACACTGAGTTAGTGTAGACTATCGAAATTTATACCGATGCCAATGGCCACTCGATGGTATCTCAATAGCGTGTCAGTGGTATGACAGTGGCTTGGCGTGAACATAAAATAGCAGAATTGAGGTCCTGGGCATTAACTCCGCCTGTGTACCACTTCTACATTAAGTTATTTTTTCTACCACATGCACACAACGCCATCTAATCCCAAACTAAGCAGAGCTTGTACTATGGGTACTAGACAACTGATAAAATACATGTATACTTTTTCTTTTTGTAAATACATACATATTAAACATAGAAACACCCAGATCAAATCAAACATTAAATGTTCATGCACACAAATGTTTGACTTGAGCGGAAATCCAACCCGCGACCTTTGGAATAGCAGTCCGTTACACAAACCTTACACTTAAACAAGTTATTATGTATAAATAAATAAATGATAGTGTGATATACATATATGTAGAAGATACTATAGGAAATTAGGCATTTCTCTTAAGTATTAGTACTAACTATGCAAACTTGACACAAACCCTATACAAACCCGTCTGGCCAGCATGGTATAGTAGGCCAAAACCTTCTTTCTAAGGAGAGGCTTATGTCCAGCAGTGGACTATTAAAGGCTGTTGATGTGATGTGTGTGATGTGATGCAAACACTTTATTTACAAATTTTACATAAGGTTTAAGTTGTTTTGAAAAAATGTGTGATATAGGACTCTTCCTATCTGTGATCTAGGGCTGTGGTGCACATACAAAATATACGCTGGGTCTTTTTTCGCCAAAAACTAATAGAAGAATCAGAATAGAACATTACAAATCGTATGTATTTTCTTACTTGATTATTTTATTATTTAATAGGGGTTACGCTATATTTAATATCTTCATTAGTATATGCAAATACACAAAATGTAGAAAAAATCTAAGACCAAAACCAGCTAATTATTGAAAAAACAAAACACCCGACTGCGTGAAAAAATCCATCGCCGTCCAAGCCGTGTAGGCTGCAGAGCGTGCCAAACATTTGAATTTGTAAATACGAACTTGCGACACCTTTCAAGCTAAAATCCATAACGCCGTTTAGGCCGCAGAGCGTGCAAAACAATTAAACATACACACTCTCGAAACACATAACCCTCATTCTGGCGCATTCGGGTAATAAGATATTGTATTTAAATTATAAACACAAACACACAGCAGATTGCTGCTAGTCAAAATTAAAAGTATTCGTGAAGGATCAAAATATAAAAGGCACTCGCCAACCTCGAGTAACTTACGTAGGCATGTCGTGGGCGCAAGGCTTATACCTACTTACTGAACAAGTTAGCATCACGGTAATTGGATAAATTAAATTGAAAACAATTGTTTGTGTACTTTGTGGGTCACGATAATATCTCTCAAATTGCATATGAAAATGCCATTTTGGGTTTTAAGGTGGGTGATTTGTTTGCCCATCCTTACAAGAGAATAACGCTTAGGAAATTGTTAAATAACATTCTTAGTTAACCTATGTATCAAGGCGGTACGTTATTCGAATGGTTACGTTCCATTTCAATAAAAATATTGGTTTGCATTAATTTATTTCATGATATAAGGGGTCATACGAGCAAACGGGTTAGTAAATACCGTCACCCACGGATAGTAACAACTGCGTTGGTACACTTTAAATTCCCTCCCCCTAGGATCAGAGTGAGAGAAAGGGGAGGTTGCACTATTAAAAAGAGACGAAAGAATTGCGAAAGACCGGAGGGACCACTCGGTCGAGCCGACCAATTTGTGAAGACTGCCTTGGTGGCGCAGTGGTAGCGTATGCGACTGCTGTGTTGAGGTTTCGGGTTCGATTCCCGGGTCGGACCAAATGTTTGTATGATCTACAAATTGCGGGGTTTGGGTGTTTTCTATGCATAATATGTATGTATTTACAAAAAAAAGTATTTAAGTATTCTATCAGTCAATCTAGCTATCAGAGTACAAGCTCTGCTTAGTTTGAAACTAGATGGCGTTGTGTGTTAGATGTCCAAATATTTTTTAATTTATTTAAAGAATCGTTGCTGTCCCACGTATTTTGAATGTATGTATGTAACTCATTCCGGTTGTCATATGAACATCCCCTAGTAAAAGCCCTAGTAAGTAAAGAGTAGTCTTTCTACAGAACTTCGATATCGCCTAACTCTTCGAAAGTTCTAGACTCTTCTTCGGCTTCTATTCTAGTTCTTAATTAAATTTCGACCTCTAATAACATCGTATGGAATTCATTGATCTGCTGTAATACTCTGTACGAGATTTTATCAGCGGAGTCCGGAACTGCGGTATGCCACATCGTATTACAAAGTGTTTCCTCAATCCTGGGGAGGGTGCATTGTATGGTAATCACAGTACTTATTATGATAGTTCGATGTCGCTTTTTACGCTCTGTAGTTTTGTGTTCGGATTGTTTGTGTGTCTGGTTTGACCCCCGGTGTAACAAATGCTAATTTGATATAAATTTCTTCTATTGTATTATTTTAATATTTGTGTATATGAAACAGAGAAGCATTTTACATACTTTTATGATTAGTTTTTTTTTTGTATTAAAACGACAGTGCTGAAATATATTTTTAGAATTCATTTTTTTTCTAATTTTCGTAATAATGCATGGAGCATACGAAATTCAAAGAAAGTTTTACCTAAGAAAAAGGTAAGTACTGCTGTTATTCATGTTTCGGACTGTTTTTATGGGTTGCAAGGATAAAATCCTATTTTTTTGTTCCTGTTTCAATTTGCCGACTGAAAAGAGAAAAAAACATACATCAATTTCTAGTTTAAAGTGTATTTACCTAATATATTTTAGTTGTACTTAATTTAAACATGATAATAATATCCACCAACACCAACCACCAACAGCCTATAACAGTCCACTGCTGGACATAGGCCTCTCCTTAGAAAGGAGGTTTTGGCCTACTATATCACGCTGGCCAAACGGGTTGGTATAGGGTTTGTTTCAAGTTTCCTTCTCTTAGCAGTGCTGTCGTCCTGCGTAGTTTGCTCCCTTAGTCGGCTCTTACGACACCCACGGGATGAATAGGGGTGGTGACATTCCGTATTCTTAATCCGTCACCACACGGACGATAAATACGATAATAATATAATAATACTATATTTATTTGTCAGAACATTGTTGAGATAGCTATTAAATAATTTCATTGTATTCATGCTTATTCAGACTTTATGCATAAATTTTATTCAAATTATCTCTATCATCTATACTACTATTATATTATTATTATAAAGAAATAAAGTTTGTATGTTAGGGGTAATCACTGTTAGACAATCTTAGTCCCTGAGTGCTATAGACTACTTTTTATTTTCTAGATTGCATTTTTATATTGCGGGATGGCTCTTTAAACATAAACAAATAGTTGTTTATATTGATATCAATCTGAAACCCTATCCTTAGATCAGTACCGCGATACTATCTGACAGACATATGTTCGCCATTAACACGGTAAATTTAAACCAGGTCATTAAATTGCGCGTACGCATCGCCGCGTCATACATTCACCCACACGGCCATTGCCTGGCTTTAATACGTTCATTGTTTCTTATTTTCGGAAAAAAATAATAGAAAACTGAATTCAGAAATGTTTTTTGAACTTCGATCTGATTCGAACCATTCTAACATCCAGCTAAAAATTATTTAAGTATTGATTAAAAGATTTATAGTAGACCAAAACTCCTTTCTAAGGAGAGGCCTATGTCCAGCAGTGGACTGTTAAAGGCTGTTGATGATGATGATTGATGAAAAAGTATTGACGTACTAATAACATAGTTCTTCACAGACATTTGTTTCTTTCCCAGAAAACTTTTCTTACATTTTTCTAAATTACCTTTTTGTTTGTAAAATCGGTAGATACCTACGAATTAACAAACGAACACTATTCCATTGTATATAGATTATAAAGGAGACACTAACATTACATTTAATTTTAACTTCATGAATCAACCCTTTATAATAAATGATAGACAACAATATTTAGTAAAATAGTTACATTGTATTGACAGTGTATTTTTTATTCACACCGGTTCTTTCGTAAGAAAAGTCTTATCACAAAACACTTTACATTGTCAGTTAAATAGTATATTATGTCACTGTTTTCATCAGGCCCATCCTTAACTGGACGACTGCGATAAATCATTAACAGGGTGGTGTAATATTTAATTTAAGTTTCCAAGAAAGGTCACGGGGCAGAGCGGCAGCCGGTAGGCGTTGTTCGTGACATCGCATCGACGCATCTTACTTTGACTATATTATGTGCCGTTTTCTAGGGCTGTCACTGCCAGAAACTCACGACAATAACAAAAACTACATTTTTTTTTTAATAGCTGTCACAACCAAACTGTTGATTTAGGTAGATTAATAAATATAATTAATTGTTTACCATAATTTGTTAACATTAAGATATAGTTTGTTTTATTCCAATGACCAGTGTAACTAGAACTCTCATTGTGTATAATATCTGTACCATGTTAGCTCAAGATTATAAATTTACTGCTTTAAGCTTTTAAAATTGCAGTAAACTACAGTATTTTTTTTTACCGGATTTAGCTTACTTACAATGATTCGCAATCTTTCCCTGAATACCATCAAATTTTTAGATTTTATTCTTTTTAATCAAAGTAGGCCAAAACCTTCTTTCTAAGTCCAGTAGCGGACTATTAAAGGCTGATGATGATGATTTACTAATTTTACTAAAAAAAAAAGCAAAATATTAACAGTATTCCAATAATTATGCTCATTTAGTTTTTCTAAGTAGGGTATCGCCGGTAACGTTATTCGTGACTAGAGATGTGATTTATTATATCACGAATTCTATTACCGGAGGATTTCTCAGATGCATTTGTTCACACAGAATAAAAACCATTAAAACATTTGGATATTATGTTATATTGCTTCCTGTTGCGTATCTGGTATTTCTCGTACCGTTGTGTACAATCGTTCTCGGATAATCTGTATCCGTTACCGACTATGTTTCCTGTCAAATATACATTTTAATAAGAGCCTTTAATTATATAGTTCCTTTTTTCTATCTTTTTTAAAGTGATTAAATATCTTAAAATAATCTTTCTAATATTTTTTACATTTTAAAAGCCACTCCTAAAGTTCAAGGCTCTTTATAAGATAGTTTAGTGTGCAAAGTGGATGTGTCTATCTCTGTCTCTTATATCTCTCTCACTCTCTTCAATCAACTCCTTAATGCAATATCAAGTAGCCGTAATGGAATAGCCAAAATGTTAAACTTACCAACGATTAACACCAGAAGTGAACTTTAAACTTAAATGTTAATCTTATTGAATGGAAATAAGACAAGAATTTTGTTTGTTTTCTCACTAGCTTTTGTATTCGTGTTATGCTGATAAAAATCTTTAGAATTCCAAAATATTTTATCAGCAAATGGCATGGATGGCGTGGTTTAAGCCGTCGCCACGCCGCTTACTACTACGCCGAGTGTTGTGGGTCTGATCCCCACATGGGACGACACTTTGTGTGATCCACAAATTGTTGTTCTGAGTCTGGGTATACTTTGTGTCCGTTTCATGTATGTTTGTAAAGTCCCCCGCGACACAGGATATATTTCTAATGCGGGAGTTGTCTTTAAAAAATAACCAAAAAAAAAGAAACAGAATTTAAAAGGAAAAAAAAGTTATTTTTTTTTTCCCTTTTTATTAGTTTTTTTGTAGCAAATATCATAATTACATAAATTTAAAAAATCTACAGTATAGTTTTCAAACAATATCTAACAGTATGAGGCTACTTTCGTGTTTGTATATTGATGTTAATCAATTTGAAATTCAACCTTATCCAAAGGAGTAAATGCTTCATTTATTTCGAATAGATGCACATTGGCAACCCTGAACATCAAAAGACAATGGCGGGCTTTGAGTCTCTTCTCATATTACTGACCGTAACGATCTCTGTTTGTGATGCATGGATGCGCGTGCGCTGAACGCCGACTGCAATGGCGCCGTGTTTGTTTCTGCGTTTAACGACATTCCATATTCGAAAAATGTTAGCTAAGGATTTTGTTTTTTTAGGCATGATTTTAGGCATACGTAGAATTTATACTTTGTATAATAAATAAGCTCGAAGCGTTCCACAGTTAGAAAGGAGACTTTGAAATGCTGATTTTGATCGTAGACAATAGCCATGTCAATAATGTAAACTTCTTTGGAGTTAAAAACTTAATCCTTCTCTATGGAAAAATGGGTTTTAGTATAGGGCAAAAAAAATAACAATTAGCAAAGGCCAAAGATTAAAGCTAAAAAAGGGAAATTCAGGAGTTTGTTCACATTTTCATTACTGCCATATTTATATTTATCAAATGTCATATAAAATAAAAAAGGTTTCATCCTGTTGGCCATCCTTTAGGCTATTATGTTAATATAGATTATATATCTTAAGTGTATAAATATAATGTCTGTCTGTTTGTTTACGATGATAAGTATAAATTGACAGTGAGTAATTGTTTTAATACGCCGAATTGGGGTCTTTGACAATTGTTGTTTAAAGACTCATTGTTCGAAGCAGACCAACCGCTTAGATAGTAGTAATCCATCATTGTGTTGGTAGATAATTGATCTTATAGCTTGCAGAAAGAGGTCAAGTTCGAGACGAAACTAGGGCTAGAAATTCCTCAGTGTCATAGAACATAAGTATATGGTTCTTTAATGTCTTGTATTTTTACATCACATATCAACAGCCTTTAATACTAAACTGCTAGACATATGCTGTTCATTAAAAGGAGGTTTTGGTTTATATACCACGTTGGCTAGACGGATTGGTATAGGATTTGTTTCAAGTTTTTCTTCTTTTTGCAGTGCTATTGTGTGCGTAATTTGCTCCTTTAGTCGCCTCTTACGACACTCACGGGATGAATAGAGACGCTGATTTTTAAACTGTTGAAATTCTAGAAATCGTGTGGTGTCATAAAAGTTTTTCGATAATGTTTTCTACTATCGAATACAACTTGGAATGAACAGCCGGAGATTGCTTTTAAAATACTTTAAAAAGAAGTTTCTCAATTCAGTTGGCTTTTTTAAGTTCAGAAATTCGTTATTTATAAACCGATTTGAAAAAATCTTTTTTATTTAGACTGCCTGCAGCGGTAGCGTATGCGACTGCTGTGCTAAGGTCTCGTGTTCGATTCCTGGGTCGGACTAAATGTTTGTATGATCTGCAAGTATTTGATTCGGAGTTTGGGTGTTTTATATGTATTATATGTATGTATTTACGAAAAAAAAAGTATATAAGTATTCTATCAGTCAATCTAGCTTTAATAGTACAAGCTCTGCTTAGTTTGAAACTAGTTGGCGTTGTGTGTTAGATGTCCGAAATATTATTTATTTCTTTGAGAGGGGATTCTTTAAACATGATAGAAATAACTTATTAAATAGTTGAGTTACCTTACCAATTAGGCTTAGTTCTTATGGGGGGGCCTGAAATAACATGGTCCGGTTCCTCCCCAGAGTAGGACACCTGCGGCCGGCCGTCGGGGTGGTTTTTAGTGGAAACACCACATACTCCTGGCTCATAGTCCCCGAGGAGCAGGAGATCTGAAGGGATTTTCCACCCCGTCAACAAAAAAAAAAGGCTTAGTTCTTATATAAGTAGTAAAATCCACAATGATTTACTAGTAGCCTTACAAAGCAGTATAGTGAGTTAATCAATCGCTAAATGTAAATGCAACAAAACAATCTTACCCGTACCCTGCGGCTGGACCGGTCACGAAGTAAACTCGACTAGTGTTGGGACACGTAGTCCGGGAAATATAATAGTCATTTATATTACATAAAAACAGCTAATACTTATTTTCGTTAAATAGGATGTATAAAATATGGACTTTTGCAGTAGATATTACAAAAAAAATATACTTTTACGTTTAAACTATACGTTTTTTATGTAATATAAATATATGTTTGTGAATTTTCACTAATTATTTTTAATTAAGGATTTTTAATGCACATTGAATGTAACAAAACTTTAAAGAAAAAATAAATAATTTACTATAATATCTAAATAAAATTATTTTGTGATATTAAAAGACCTACAATGAATTTATCAAATGGTAAGACTCACAGGATTTTTTTTTAATTCACTGACTGCATTTTAACCTTTTTAATAGTGATCATTTTTGTAGGTATGCGATTTGGGTTCAGTAAAGTTAACAGATAGTGATATATGGAGGTGCTACTGTTAGATATACAGCTTTAGAGAATATAACTACTATTTGTATCGACTATTTTACAAAAAGAAACAATCAATTTTGTGAATCGAAACACAATAATCATTTCATGACCTTTGAAACAAACGTAACCCTTCCGTTTAGCAAATTAAAGGCAATCTGTTACTAACATAAATTACTACGAACAAATAAACGTCACTAGACAACCGCAAGGTGAATCTTCGACCACATATTTATAGCAATATTTGTTTTATTTTAATTGAAATTGTATCAAATATTTTAAAAGCTATATTGATCCACTAAAATATAAATAACTTAAACAGAAAAGATTCATTTACACTAAATTTAAATTAGTTGAATAAATAATAATAATGTGATATTGATGACTCACGACAATTCTAGAAAGCTGATATTCCAGCTGGAAGGAAATGCAAAAAATAATAGATAGAAGTCCCCCCTAAGATTCTTTTCTAAGATCCTAAATCTCAGTAATATTATGAATGAGTTTATATATTTATTTATATCTCAGCTGGATTATTTAGCTATTGCTGGAACTAATACCGGATGACCGGATGAGGGCGTTAGTGACTGCGCCACAGTTTTAAACTACTGCAGTCACTATCGAACTTATTGTTATAAATTCGTTTGTTATCTGTTCCAAAATACAGATTTTTTTATTATTATCTCATCTTAAAATTGGTTTGCTGAGTAGTTATATGTTAAACCTTAAATACTTAAACGATCATCACAACATATTGCAGACACACTCTCATCTCGCATCCAGTAACCGTTCCTGAAGGATAATAAGTTGATTAACAAGTTTACAATATCTAGTATCGATGTAAAAGTCCCGGTATATATCTCACCACTAGACCACTGCGCTGAGGTTTGCACCGTCCGGTCTGTTGCGGTGCGCGCACGCATGTTTCAGTTAGCGCACTCCTGTCAAGTCATACCACAAACAATACGTGGCTCACTCGCATCATTATTAAACATACGAGTTTCATTTACTCAAGGTTTTATTTTGTAACTTTGTTGCTTTGCCGCCATAGGGAGTTACGTTTGTATAGCGTATAGAGTTCAATATCACAATAAGTATTAAGTGTATTATATGAATAAGAAAGAAGTTAAAAAGAAACTGCCAGGCCCACTAAGATTTTTTTAAATATCTCCTAGATTTATGTATAATATGTATGTATTTAGAAATTTATAAGTATGTTTATCAGCCGTCTGGTTACCGTAGTACAGGCTTTGCTTAGTTTGGGATCAGACGTCCGTGTGTGAGATAATATTATATTATTATTATTTATTTATAATAGAAACTTATTAACTTAACACTTACACACATAAAACAACAAACAATGAATGCATCAAAATTAATTGTAAAGGTTTTATTTGTCGAAATAGAATTTCCAGCTATTGTTTAATTTAAGAACTCCAGTAATTATGCAACTCGCAACTTTCCTGTTTATAATCCTTTTGTTAAAGCCTGGCGTATAAAAGTACAGAAGAGAATGCTTTTATATTGATCGAATGTATATGTACATTTATATAATATACAAAAAAATAGTTTAAAAAACAAAAAACACGCTTTTTATAGAAAACAAAACAAAAAAAGCGTTGGGTGCATGTTGACAAAAGTAAAACGCACCCAACGCTTTTTTTTTTCAAATTTATTGAAATTTATTTTATATTTTTTAGTTTGGTTTTCTAACTATTTTTGTTATATTTCTTTTATATTAGTGTATTGTCATCGGTCCTCGATATATCTACAAAGTTTGAACGAATTCTGACCGTTTAAAGTCAGTCAAAATCACGTCCAAAAGAGTCGATTACAAACAAACATACAGGTGAAGCTAATAAAAAGCGTGTAAAAATAATACTCCCTTTTTACTCTGTGGTTGGTTACAATCTCAGTTGGACAAAATAAATTTTAGTAGCACTTGTCGGATCGCGCGAGTTTCGGTCGCCCGAACACATTTATTTGCCATTGGTCACATTGAAACATCTGGTGCGTGTACTAAAATGTCTCTTAATTACTTAAGTGTTTTCGGTAAATTACTGTAATTGGTTTAAATTTGGTTGCCATGGTCGGGATAATAATAACTTCATCTCACACACGGACGTCAGAACCCAAATCAGGTCGAGCCTGTACTGTGGTAAGGACTGCTGATAAATATACTTATATATATCTGAATATGTACATATGATAGATAAATTACACCTAAACAGAGAAGAAATGATCGCTCATCACAGAATTATTTGGCCTGGGTGGGCATCGAGTCTACGACCCCTGGTTTAGCAGTCAATATCACTAACCAGATAAACCTTTTGTATCTTTTCTTGTAGAATTAAATTTGAGTGCTAAAGATTTTGATTCCCAAATCTTGTAATTCGTTAAACGTGTTATATGATATTATCAGTATATTGTTTTATAGTTATTACTAGAATGGAGCTTTTAATATATTGCCAATAAAAGGCGGGAAGGGTTTGCGGTTCCGTTATGATAGTTGCCACTGCCCTCCCCGTTTAACTTATTCCAATTTCGAAAGAGTTTCATTTAATATTTTCTTGACGTTTCTTGAGCAGAATTCTCCTGTACTTTGAATATTTTTTTCTTCATTTAAAGTACAGAAGCTCGCTCAAAGAACGTTATCCGTTTTACATTTTCAGGTCAACCCAGAAGAAGTCACCAAGGCGTAATTCCGAAAAGTTATTAGTCGAATAAGAATAAATATACTTCGAAAAAGATAAAAGCGGTGTAATAAAGAGCCGCCAACCTGTTAATGATGCGTAGAATCTTTACATCTCCTTTATAATGTTTTCATTAGAATTAACTAGCAGTTATCAACTTATAGGATTTTTAGATTTACCGCAATGTAACATTTATTTCGTTAAATCGTTACATCATAGCTGTATATAGTATGGCCATAATTCTCTAACCAATAAACCAAAACCATTTCGCAAGTGTCTAATGAACAGTATTAAAATGCACATCTACTGAATTATCTATTTGTACAGGTGTTACAGAAAGGTGTGATCAAATTTTTCTTTTTTTTCTTTTGTAAGTTTTTAAATAACATGAATTTCTAGGTCAAATGTAATGATATTAATATTTTATGCACACACTATGTAAGAGATTATTTTGCCACTTACAACAACAAGTTAGTCACGTACAAGTGACCCATCTATTCGTTTTCCCCAATACCATTAAAAAGAAGTTGCTCAAATTAAGGTAACTATTCGTATTTTACATATTTTACACTAGCTTTTGCCCGCTGTTCCGCCTGCGTGTAAGTCAGTTATCGCCGTAAAAAGTAGCCTATGTTACTCGCTGATAATGTAACTTTCTATCGGTGAAAGGATTTTTAAAATCGGTTTAGTGGTTTAGGCGTGAAAGCGTAACAAACAAACTCACTTTCACATTTATCAGTATGGAAGTATATATTTATAAGACTATCAAATCATCTCACTATCTATCAATCTATCAATCATAAGACTATCAATCACTTATCCGTGTGGTGACGGATTAAGAATACAGAGTGTCACCACCCCTATTAATCCCGTGGGTGTCGTAGGAGGCGACTAAGGGAGCAAACTACGCAGGACAACAGCACTGCAGAGAGAAGGAAAACTTGAAACAAACCCTATACCAACCCGTCTGGCCAGCGTGGTATAGTAGGCCAAAACCTCCTTTCTAAGGAGAGGCCTATGTTCTGCAGTGGACTAGTAAAGGCTGTTGATGATGATGATGATCAAATAATTACAACTTTATATTGGAGACTGATATAACTAATGATAGGAGAGAATTTGATTTGTTCGTGTCAATTAGACATAAATGGATAAATTGTTACGCTGTTACTGATACGTGTCACTTTAATTTGAATTTAATAGATATTGACATAACTCTTAAATTTGATTGTTATGTAACTGTAGTTTCTGCTTCCTCTGTGAGTACTGTTATAACGATTATTATTTCTTATTTTGTAACTACTATTATTACTTAAATTCACTTCTGACATTCATGATAAGTAACAGATGTCAGAAGTAAATTCTAATAAGTTTATGACACTAGTTCTTGCTCGTGGCTTCGTTCGCTTTAATATAGATACTTTACTAACATACATGGAAACGGACACAAAGAACACCCAGACTCTGAAAAACAATTTGTAGATCATACAAAGTGTTGTATTGGACCAACGCTCAGCGCAGTAGAAAGCCGCGAGGTGACCGCTTTAACTACTACGCTATCCGTGCAATCAAAATCAAATCAAAATTAACACGATATCCTAATTCACCTATAGTTTTTAACATAGGTTAATTGGGATGACTAAAGGATTCTTCAACCATTCTTTCAACATTCCCGAATCATCGCAGCATCGCAGCATTGCAGTGTTCATCATCACATCATCACATCAACAGCCTTTAATGGTCCACTGCTGGACATAGGCCTCTTCTTAGCAAGGAGGCTGAGGCTTCTGAGAAAGGAGGCTGCTGGTGTCCTGCGTTGTTTTGCGCCCTTAGTCGGCTCTTACGACACCCACGGGATGAATTGGGGTAGTGACATTCCGTATTTTTAATTCGTCACTACAGTATTGTATTCGTCACGACAACCTGTACTAGTAAATCTTTTTTGATTTCGCTTTTATTGTCAAGTGGATTAGAGTATTAATTCGACAACTAAACTCATTATTTCTTACAATAGTTCTTTACAAAAATGTTTCCACAAAAACTGTGTCTAAACAACTAAACAGATATATCTTTTCTACTTACTAAAATCATTTTACACCATTATAAAGTACATCGATAGAAAAAATAAACTACGACACACAAAAACTGGTCTGCTATGATCTTGAATGATGTAGTAGAGAGATTTGAATTTAGAACCGCTTCCTGCGTCTGCGCACCTGGCGCCCGCGCACGTGCGCGTTGAGCCTGACACACTGCGTGTTTTTTGAGCTACTCTGTAATGTGTGTAGGGTTGAGAACGTTATTGACGTAAGCTGTAAGAAGACTTGACTTCTAATAGCATTCGTATTTTATAGTGAATTAGTTGCAAATACTTACATAGGGCTAGATTATTAAGAGCTGAGTAGTAACTAAAATACCAGCCAATCGTATACATTTAAATATTCATATTAATTCATTGTTTTCTAAACTATTTATAGCCAAACTTAACACAGCTTGTACTATGGGTAGAGCACGACATTTTTGTTATGTAAATATCGTATTATATTTGGAGACACGTTTACGCCGAGTTAAACTGAAATTATTCTCATAGTAATGTCAGATACCTATACCGTAACCAGCAAACCCCTCAGATCTTCATTGCTAAAAATGGAAAAACCAAGACACTGAGAAGATGAGTTGTGTGAAGGTGAATTCCGAAAAAGTTATCTCAGCATACACTTAATTCAAGTTAAATATTCTATCACCGTCCGTGTGGTGACGGGACGACTAAGGGAACAAACTACGCAGGACAACAGCACTGCAAAAAGAAGGAAAACTTGACACAAACCCTATACCAACCCGTCTGGCCAGCGTGGTATAGTAGGCCAAAACCTCCTTTTTAAGGAGAGGCCTATGTCCAGCAGTGGACTATTAAAGGCTGTTGATGGGACGATGTGATGATGTGGTTCTATCACTGCGACATATCAGTCAACAATAATTTTGACAGCCCTAATTTTTCTAGCCATTATATTTTAGTGTTTGTTCTTTGCTCTTTTGTCGTCAACCCTTTAGCATATGTTCATACTTAATAATAGTTTCTGAGGTGCGCAGCTGAACTACACCTGGCTGTATTTTACGTTTTGTCTTAATGAACATAATATCTTTGTTTATTGTCTGTGGTAAAAACGCGACAGACGATGATTGGATAATGACACTATACGTGATGCTGTAATTTAAAATAAACATGTTTTTATAAATTACAGTACCCTTGGAAACGATTTAAGTATTAAATTTGTAATGGCCCCCCATTACAAATTTAATGCCAGGGTACAGGTATGATAAGCAAGACACATTAGAGGGGCAGACAAGCAGACGGGTCACCTGATGGAAAGTGACCATCGCCGCTTATGAAAGTCTGCAACTCATTTAAGATATTATCGAAGTTTGAACACTTATTAAATTTATTTTTATAACATATTCACGTTAATTAAGGCTTGCTTTGGGCCGGTTCCAGAATTATACCACAGCCTTGCAGAAAACCGGTGTTAACCAATTCCTTCGTTGCTTTTGCAGAGTGTGGTTACTGAATACTCAACCCCCCTTTCTCCCCTGATGCCGGCGGTGGGGGGACGAACACAAAGGATATAAATACTCTTGTATCTCTCGAGCTGCAGCGGCTACCTTGAGCGCTGGTAGTCACTTACCATTAGGTGACTCTGACGTCTGCTCCATTGTCTTATAAAAAACTTTTTTTTTATTTCTGTACGTCATATATATGTAGGTTGTATATCAGACTAGTACTTAGAACTTTTAAAGTATATTTTTATCCTCTTAAGAGTTATTAAAGCTAATTAAAGAAACAATAAGCTAACATCTGTTGTACTTAAGTAGATCCTCATAAGCACTCACCATCAAAAGGGGCTTGTCTAGTAAACTCGTAACTCTATGGGTTTACGACACTTACGGGAACGCTTCGGTGGGCCCACACCTCAATGTTATCCCAGTTGTCAGTATGTTGTGACGAGCTATCTATAAAACTGAAATAGATTTTTTCGATTGTGGATTAGGTCATCTCTCAAGTGGTTCGAGAATGGAATGGAGGGCTTCTATCTTGTTTTATAGTAGGTATTAGTTTCGAAATGTTTGAGTGGTACATTGATTGTGTAACACGGATATGTTTTAGCTGTTACGTGTTTATTTAATTAAGGTCTTGGATTAAATTGATTTTACAGGCTACTGACTACTTTTGTTTACATAATAAAATAATTGACCTGCGATTTGCCTGCGCTTTTGATAAATTAGCGACTTGATAGTGGTAGCGTACAAAAAGTTAACTTATTGAAGACACTTAAAAAGTAACTTTGTCAAGTAAACAATTAAGCATGAATTAGCTGGTATAAGATTTATCTACATTCGGTATTTAAAAATATTTGCAAATCTGTCTCTTTTTTACTAGTCATCGAAAAATATATTAAATCTCGCTGCCACGCAGGTTAACCTATTATTTTTTATTTATTTTAATTCTTTTTGCACAAACAAAGTACAATGGCGGACTTAATGCCAAAGGCATTTTCTCCCAGTCTACCTTTGGGTGGTGGGGAAATGTCTGAGTAGGTGCATGAAATTAAAGGCACAAAAATAGTGACTTTGACAACTATACAATTAAATACAAATTAGCTTGAACAATATTAAAAAACATTCCTTATTAAAAAAATATTTACCTTTCTCTGTTGCAAAACACGGTAAAAAGGCGCCTTTTTCATCGCTGGCCCGGGCCATAAGGAAACAAGCCAAAACTCTTTACAAAATTTCACACTATACCCACCCTACATCAAATTAGGAAGATGACAGGATGCTAGATGATGATGATGATTGTGGAAAAGCATATAAACGCTTAAAACTAAAACACGTAGCGTTATGAATCAATTATCTTTTGTAATCGTCCGTAATAAGCTTACCGAGAGTTAAAGGATTATCTTGCACTAATAAGCAAAGCATATTGAATCCAATTATTCTTTTCATCAAAACCGAAACACGGCTGCACTCTGAGATACATGTTAATTGAAGCTTTAAGCTAAAGAAACAGAGTTCAGATTACATTCACCAATAGAAATTATAGAATTTTATGGAGTGACACGGGTCAAATGTCGACTGATGACTCTTAAGATATTGTTTAGTTTTAGAAATGCTTCAGATAAATATTGAAATATATTTATGAAGTTAAAAGTGTTTAGTTTGTAAGTGAGTATTTAAAAAAAAGCTTAGCTTGTATTTCCCCCCTTCCAGAATTCAATACCCAATAAAAAGCACACACAAACGGCCGTCTGATTTCAGACTATACAGAGCCTCTGCTTTAGTAACCACACTGCTGATAAATATACTCCAATATATATTTACTATAGTACAGGTTCTGCCTAGTTTGGAATTAGACATCCGTGTAAGATTTTTATCATCAATATTATTTTCCATATAATCGTCCTTTAAAAACAAATTCACAAAGTAGTATTAATTAGTATTAATACTATAATATTTTACCAAATTTTTGACGAATATTCACGTTATACGGTAAAGTACTTTCATACTCATGTACTCGACGTGTAATGAACAATTTCCGTACAAACCATTAATTTTCCTGTTGTTTTGTAGTTAGCTGTTAATAACAATGCCCTTGAGAAATTCTTTGTCAAATAACTGATAATGTTACACACACTTTTTTAACTTTATCAGTGGCATATGCATACAAGAACATATAATAAGATTGTTGGATTTTTCAACAGGAATAATCACACTTTGTAACTAATTTTATTATTACACAACAACAATAAATAAAAACCAAAAAAATCGTTTAAAGGAAGAAACATTAAGATTGTAAACAAACGCTAACTCTTAAATTTAAACGAAAAAAGTCTGTAATCGATAAATCCCAAACAAAAGATGCTTCTTCACTCTTTTTTTTTTAAAGACAACTCCCGCATTAGAAATATATCCTGTGTCTCGGGGTACTTTACAAACTTACATGAAACGGACACAAAGAACACCCACCCTCACTCAGAGCAACAATTTTGGATTACACAAAGTGTTGTCCCATGCGGGGATCGGTGTAGTCACACACAAGATCACTACGCCATCCGTGCAGTCAACAAATCTATTGAATTAGTTCTACTAGCTTCTTGATTGAATCAACCCTATCCCCCTAAATGACATACAATAACAATTAACCCTGCACCGCGGCCGGATATACCCGTAACGCGTAACTACGTAGATCTATAACTGTCCCGGACCAAAGTGGTCACGATCGTCCGTGCTTCCCATTTCCTAATTTCCTGCTGTTAACGTCACACCTCATTCAGCCCAATTTAGCGGCGTCCTGTGCCCGCCGGGGGACACGAAAACAGCGATTTGTTATAAGCGACACTTGTGATGGATTAGGGATATAATTCGTTTCGGTTGTTAATTAGGACAATCACATCATCAACAGCCTTTAATAGTCCACTGCTGGACATAGGCCTCTCCTTAGAAAGGAGGTGTCAAGTTTTCCTTCTTTTTGCAGTGCTGGTATCCTGCGTTTGCACCCTTAGTCGGCTCTGACGACACCCACGGGATGAATTGGGGTAGTGACATTCCGTATTCTTAATCCGTCACTACACGGACGATCAATGACTTATAAAGTGGTCTATGAAGCTTTTAAATGCACAGATGGGAGCATTATTACAATTTCGTTGATTTGCATTCTTCTTTCAGTGTTGTCTTGCGACAGCATGGCGTATAGATGGGCGTGTATGATTGTCTTGTGACAGCTCTCGTATTGATGGGCGTGTATCATTATCACTATTTATTTGTAAGACATTTAATTATATTTTTACGTTATTATCTATGCTAGCTGGAGGATTATAGGGTAAATTACTACCGTAGGAATATTATTGCTGTTGCATTCATGCAATCATTGAACTATCCAAAGATAATTTTTGACAACTTAACCACAATGTAGCGATTTACTCATTTTCCAAGGATTTTTTTAAATCAACTACATTAAAATTATCAACGCTATCTTTGTGAATCCACCGTTCACGCAGTTTATCATAAAGTATGATACTGCGGTGTTTTCAATGAAATTTTGTCGGCACTCATCTACTTTACGAGCACACAGACAAAATAATGGACAGGAAAACATTTTAGCCAATTTTCTACATTAGAGCGCCGAGAGCTATTCAAGCACACATATCTCTTAAATATAATAACTAAAAAGCATTAGTATGCATTCAAACCCCTTTGATATAAACTTTTTAACGTGAAAGTCTTTTGATATAAACGTAATAAGAATTTATTAATTGACCGGTATGCTTTTGAGTATATTTTTATTGTGGAACAGGATTACAACATTGGTGGTTCCCCTTCTCAGTAATTTTGGTGATGGCGGCACGCGCCTGTGTTACACAGCGGATGTTTGCTCTCTAACAGTCGTCAGTAGACGCCACGACAATTGACCAAACATTAAACGTGGTGTAGTTTTTATTCAATCGGTGACAATGATCTTGTTTAAATGATTAATAAATTAACAAACCTTACATATCCTTATCATCCTTTATCAACGAAAGGGTTGACAAAAGTGTTATTTAACACGCCGTTCACCGGGCATTTTAGGAATTAAATGTGAAAGTTTTGGAATATTTTGCTTTGCCCGAGTCTTTTAACCGATAAATTTATCTTAAAATATATAATCTTAAAATATTATTCTTAAATAATCTCAGGAACTACTGGTTCAAATTGAAAAATTCTTCTAGTGTTGGATAGCCCTTTTATCAAGGAACGCTATAGGCTATATACCATCACGGTGCCACCAATAGGAGCCGAGCATCAATAAAAAATGTTTCAAAAACGGGACAATTTTATTATTTTTGATCAGCTGATTAGCTTGTGTGTTTTTGTAATACATATTTCGATTTAAGTAGTCAATTTAACCCGTCGAGTTAATCTACTAAAACTAGATAAATAATGCTTTTTTACAGTTGAGAGCAAACTGTGAAGTTCTGTGACTAGTTGTTTTCTGCGATATCGCTTCTGCTACTTTAGATCTCTTCAACTCGAGAACAGTCCATTGTTTCGGCATGAGAGATCTCTATGTTTTTTGCTGTACTCATGATAATATGAATGCGAAATGACATGATGATCGGTAGAGAAGTTAAGGCTTAAATGCGTAACAACAAACAAATGGTCGTGGTAGGAATTGTTCCGTATTTATCGAGCACATAGAATTCCACAAGTAAAACTATGATTACAGCTGAATTACTCGTAACGGTATTATCTTCTTGAATGTCGTTCCAATTTGGGTCTTATATTAGATTTGTAGCTACTACTGTACACAATTATGTACCGTTAAAGGTTCAAACAAGTAGTCCAATTTTAATGTTGATACAGATGGTAATTAACAAGATTTTTTTATGGTATGTAGCCAAACGAGCGGAAGATTCACCTAATGTTTAGTGACTATTGCTCATAGATTCCTGCAATTCCAGGGAGTTGCCGATCTTTAAATACTTTTCTTAACTTTCTCCCTTCCCTCAAAAATTAGTATGGTGGGGGTCACCTATAGCCGATCCCTACCCTTTCTATCCCAAAAATTATAGTGTGGGGGTCACCTAAAGTGGACCACTCCCCTTCCACTTTAAAAATTAGCGTGTGGGGTTCACCAATAGTTGACCCCCCTTCTATCCCAAAAATTATTGTGTGTTTGAGGGGAGGAGGGAGGTTTGGGTGTCCGATAAATTCACTCACTGAGCGAAAAGCAATGAGAGAATTTTATTGCTTAACTCCGGTTTCCTGTCAGGCCATCGTATTACTCCAGTCGAGCCGGCTAATACGTGCCGAAAAATTGCTCCCCCGCTGTTAAATATTAAGTTTACACAAGTTTATAATAAGTTTACACTAGTAACCATATGTTAAAACATTTACAAAGGCTACCGTTGTCAACGCCTACAAGTTACGTACGACAACGGAGGTGTTAACATTATACAGCTGCGCGTGGGCAGTTATTGTCACAGCACGTGTTGCCTTTGCGCATGTCACGAACTATTGCATTCGTAATACTTGTTTTATCAAATAGATTGTAGTTATTTTGTAATATATTATAAAGTTAAAAAATTGTGTTATATTTAGCAATGATGAATGAAGCTGTAATGCTCCAGAAAGAGACCGCTGAACGGGATCGGGAGAGGGCCGATCCCAAACGTAGAGGACGTCGGCGACAATACCAGCCGTCGTTCAAAAAAAAGGGTGTCTCTTTAATAACAGGTCACTTAGCGCAACTGGGTCCCTCGTCCGGAGTGATTCCAAGACCTCACAAAAAACCGGTGTTGAGCAATACTTTCGTAGCTTTTCACCAAGTTTCCTGCGTAAACCCCATCCCCCCTTTAATCCGGGGAGGGGAGGGGGGTGATGGTATTCACTTTCCATGAAAAAGGAATACGGACCACGCGGACGCAATCCCGACCTCTGATCTGATACATTCTCAATCTCAACTTCTATCCAAGACATGCGGTACTCTCTGTTTCTCTCGTTCCATTTTATCTTCTTCCTTAAACTTCTTTGCAAACGATTACAAAGGATCTGGCTAGGCGTCAGGCAAGCGGCTAGCCTTGAAATGAAGACAACAGATGTGTGGTGATGGAAATGATGCTGATAAAATGTCGTCAAGATTTATTTATTTTTAGTATATTTGTGAGGTTATTTATAGAAACAGGAGCTAATAGAGAAATACCGTTACTTTAATGGTACTTCATATTTATCTCCTTCTATTTGTAAGAAATTATTGTTAATCGTTTTCTAGTATGGTAAAATTAAATTTTTGATTAGACAGTACGAACGTATAAATTAATCCATAATTTTGAAATGTGTTTGAAAGTTTGAACGAAAATTCTCTTCATCTTCTCTTTAAAAAACATCTCTTTCTTCCTTTTAAAAACTTTCTCGTCACAACTAATCCAAATATTTTATTGATTAAGTATCTTTAAACCAAGAATAAGTAAGACCACATTGTATGAAGCACATTTCTCAATTGTATTAACAACTAAACAGGCCGTAAAATGTTACTATTTAATCTTTTTAAATTGACAGACAATTAAAATACCATAATTCATTTTAAACCCGCATTACATGATGAACATTCTTAAATATAGAGGCAGAGTGGAACATCAATCATGGTCACAAAAACTAACTATAGTGTAACGCCATCTATGATCACATAGCAGAACTTATTACTCGCTTCTTGCACCCTTGGTACGCGCGGTAGTTGCTCCTCGCCGTTCGTGTTCAATATAGTTACTTTAATTTTAGCCTAAATAATTAGCTTTTTTAAATTGTTATTGACTTGAAACAGCCTACATTGTAATAAATGTCTGATGAATTGTAGTAAACCCTTTTTCACCTTCAGAAGTGGATTTTTTTCTTCAAATTAACAAAAAGTGTATCCTCCCAAATAGAAAAAGAATTTTTAAATCCTTTCGTAAATGATGGAATACTTAGATAACACACAAAACCTAATTTACCGTTTTTACGGTCGGCTAAAAAAAGCAATTACATGTGTGCTTAATGTAATTGTTGAACTTAATGGTAATCACGATAAAATTGACTAAAGTACGTGTAGGTACTTTATAGAAAACAGATCCAATCATTATTCTTGAAAATAATGCTGGTGCAAGCAACACTAAACATTTTCTTTTGTAAGAGCAAATCGGCTTTTTCATATTAATTCTCTAGTTCTCTAACAGGAGGTAATTAGCATAGACATGAGCGGACAAATCATATCCAACTTTGTCACAAGGATGTCCAATCTTAAGCACAAAACTTTTCATCATAAGATTTTCTAACACCATCCTCTTCCAAGTTAACTATGCAACAGCACCGGCGCTAGTTGTCGTACAAAGCATTCAATTTACCAAGGCAATTTTATAGTTCAAGTTTTGTCCGTCAGCATTACAATCGTGGCAGGGTTCGACCGGCCAGTACCGCATTCTTCGGCCGTCCGGTAGCACTTTTTGCGTTTCCTTTGTCCAGTCACCGGTTCAAGTTCATTGATTATCAAACGAGAGATGACCACTTTTACCGGTGCTTTCTTTGACGGTTGCATAAATTCTATCAGATTCAATAGTCTATTGATTTCATGGGCATTTTATTACCATTGTATGTTAATTTTGCTTCAATAGGCGTATTGATATCTGCATACAGAATTTATTACAATACTGAGAATCTGAATAATAAAATAATTGAACGTCTCGGGTTTATTTTTATATTGTTTTTTGGAATATTTTCTAAACGATATTTTTAGGTTTTGTTGGGACAGTCTACACAAAAGTTCTGTTACTTTTTTGCTTCATTTTTCTTCAGTTAATTGATTGAATCTTAATCAGAACATAGTGGTTATAACATCATCTTTGTACTAAAATGCTGGCGACTTAAGTTGATGTGACCATAGAGTACAGAAAAAAGGTCGTGGGGTGGTTATGTCGGACTTTAACCGACCTCGTCTCGGGGCCGGGGCCTGCTGGGGAACCAGGTGCATCTAAGAAAGGAAATCCCTGGTAACCCGAAGTACCTCGGGTCATCTAGATGTGTAGATGACCCCCTCCTGTGTTCCCGCCCCCCCCCCATGTTCCCTTTTATACCATTATCATTTTAAATAAATATGTAGTTTTAGGTTCACACAGATATACACATCGAGAACAAAAGATTATTGTTGAGAGATGGTAAAAATTTGAACACAACATAGTGAACACAAAATGGTGAAGCCCTGTATATGTCCTTTGGCACAAACATTTCACACGCTAATACGCAATATATATACCCATTCAATACCTACTGTCAATGGAAGTAGATTGGTTTCCGTCACGGTGGGAGAACAGGTGTCAGTTTACCCTCCGGTAGGGGGGCAGTTTCCGGCGCCAAACTGATCAGGTTCCATTACCATGATTGTGTGCATTAATTACTCAAATGGTATGCAATTTTTGAAAGCACACAAAGTGTTTTTTTTTAATTACAAGGCTACCAAAAATATTCTATTTATGACCGATAAAAAAAGGTTTTTGATTCGGTTGCATTGTTTTAATGTTTTTTACCTCAGCAGTTCCGAGCTCCGTCATTTATAGACTGATTTGGAAAATTCTGGTTTTATTTTGAATATTTCCCGTTTGATGATTGCCTTTCGGTTGCCTTTCGAACATCTGTGGCAATCGTTACGAGTATTTGGAGTCCTAAAAAGCTCGACAATAGTCTTTCTACAGAACATCACCAAGTACCTAGGTCGAGGAGGTCAGACTGCAGTCGCTCCGCCTAAAAAATACTTAAAGCCGACCCCGTAGTATGGGAAAAAAGGCTCGGGTGAAAAATATCAATCTCAAGTAAGGAAAATTAAGATAAGAAGAAAACGGTTTATTACAATTCATTATGAAGTTGGTGATTTTTTTTTTAAATACCTATAAATCCATCATCACATTGTAACTTCAAGCTTTTGAACTCGAAATGCCTCACGTTCAAAGGACATCCTCAAAAATAATCACATCCTTTATAATGAAGAGATTCATTGTAACCCTGTCCGATAAAAAAATGTAGCAATCTGTATCCTGTACAATCGATAAAATCAGGAAGTGTACGACAGATGGTATTGTAATAGAACCCCCTGTAGCGAGGCGTAGCCAGGGACATTGCGGGCTCAGTATCGTTCGCGCTTCGTCTCGTGCGCACGTCATGGCTACCGTGACGCCAGTGCCCGCACCGCGCATGCGTTTAGCGCTCCATCCACATAATATACACGTGAGTTCCATATTTGAATATTTTCAAATTTTGTGGAGGCCATTTCATAAATTTGTGTGTATTTCGCGTTTTGTGTGATTAATGTTGATTGTGTTGTGGGAATACAATTGTGCGTGGGAAATGGATATTCTGCAATCTCTGCATTCTGTTACGCGGAATAAGAATTTTATTGGTTGTTAACTGTACTTGAGGTTCAGGTTTTGTAAATTTCTTGAGACTTTCTGTTACTTCACAATAACTAAGTCAAATATTAATATTCAAGGATCAAATATGTCTGTGCTGTTCGAAATTTAAATTGCGATCTGAAAAAAGCTATTGTCTAGAATTTTTGGTGCAGCGTCCAATTTTATTGTTACCTCTTTTGTAAAATATATTTAAGATTTAATTGTATAATTGTGGAAATTTATTTTTAGTTGCTATATTTTTTTATTTTTTTTTAACACGTACAATTGAAGTAATAAAATTTTGGTCAAACGGTAATAGTAAACGATAAAATAGGATTTGTTGTAACTATATTTTCAGGTTGTAGTATAGTGGTTAGTGATCTTGCCTGCAAGGCCAGAGGTAGTAGGTTCTATTCCCACCCAGGACAAATATTGTATATTGAGCACGATGTTTGTTCTGTGTTTAGTTGTAAATTACCACATTTTGTATGTATTACATACCTACATACAAAATGAGATGGAATAAAATCACAACCATATGTGATAAATCATATCATTTAAGTGAATCACAGCTATGACTAATTTACAAGATCACTGCGACTGTGATTATTATGATTACGCGTAACACTTTTTTTTTCTTTACTTAAGTTCTGATGTGATTTACACATGACATCAAAGTGCCTAAAAACTAAATGATTTTCATATGATTATTATTTAAAAGTAGCAACAATTTTCATCTCAAATGTATGTAAATTTCAAGTACGAAACCTCTATACCCCCGTTGTCTCTGTAAATATTAAATATTTGATCAATAACCCAATATATTTTGGCAAATTTTAAATATTGACATTTCCTTAAGAACGGAAGTTTGATATATTTGCACAAGTTATCAAAGCATGAAACATGTATGACCTAGAATTTGAACTTTATCAGTAATATCCTTAAACCTAAACGTCAGTTTGAAAACGAATATTACTAAAACGTAACAGCAAAAAACAAAAAATAACAAAATGAAATAATGATGAATTATAATGTTATCATCAATCATCAACGGCCTTTAATAGTCACATCATCACTGCTGGACATACCTCCTTTCGAAGAAGAGACTTCTTCGAAAGGAGGTATTGGCCTACTATACCACGTTGACCAGACAGGTTGGTATAGGGTTTGTGTCAAGTTTTGCTTCTCTTTGCAGTGCTGTTGTCCTGCGTAGTTTGCTCCCTTAGTAGGCTAGGAGTGGTGCCACTCCCTTTTCTTAATCCGTCGCCACACGATGCGCACGATTATTTGTTTTATACTTTATCTATAACATATATGTGTACGACGTGTTTAAGTATATTAATCAGCAGCCTGGTTACCATAGCAAAGGTTCTGCCTAGTCTTTAAGATGTCTCTCATTATTATTATAATGATATTATGTCATCATAAACAGTCTTTAATAGTCTGCAGCTGGACATAGGCCTCTCCTTAGAACAGAGCAAGAAGATATCATTATCAGCCTATCGCAGTCCACTGCAGCCCAAAATCGATCTAAGTGGCGTGCAATGGGAGAGGCCTATGTCCAGCAGTGGAGCAAGAAGATATGATATACTTAAATAATTATAGAAAGTTGTTTAGCATTATAAAATACTAGAAAGCGATATTGAATTAACCTTCTTTTGCTGTTATTTCATGAAATTTTCACTAAAAAAGATTTTAAAAATAAACAAATTAGATTGAAATAGCAGGTCCACCTGGAAAATTCCAGGTGGACCTGCTATTTCAAAGTAATTGTGCGTAGATTAATTTAATCAGTTGGTTTTAATTTAGTACCGATTATGTAACTTCGAGATCCTGGGACTGATTTCAGACCATCCATTAGAATTTTTGTAGCTAAATAATAATAATATATCTCACACATCTCACACACGGCCCTCTGATCCCAAACTAGGCAGAGCCTGTACTATGGTTACCAGGCTGATAAACATACTTCAATATTTTAGATAAATTACACCCAGACACAGAACAAATGACCGTGCTCATCACACAATATTTGTCCTGGGTGGGAATAGAACCCACGACCGCCGGCTTAACAGTCAGAGTCACTAACCGCTACACCGTAAAAAAATGTATAATATAAAAATAAATATCTAGAAAATGGTATATATTTACACAAAAACAAAAGTATCTA
Source organism: Arctia plantaginis (assembly GCA_902825455.1). NCBI lineage: Eukaryota > Metazoa > Arthropoda > Insecta > Lepidoptera > Erebidae > Arctia > Arctia plantaginis. Next base: position 1,454,865 of record CADEBD010000288.1, read on the forward strand.
ATTACGAGTATCTTTCATTCTGTTTTTTAACCTACAGTAATATAATAATATATTATAATAAATATTGTACCACATTCACACAACGCCATCTAGTCCCAAACTAAGCAGACCTTGTAGTATGGGTACTAGACAACTGTTATAAATACATACTTATTATATATAGAAACACTCAGACCAAATCAAACATTAAATGTTCAAGCACACAAATGTTTGACTTGAGCGGGAATCGAACCCGCTACCTTTGGAATAGCAGTCCGTTACACAAACCACTACGCCGTCCGGTCGACAGTACAAGTTATGACTTTGTTTGTGCCTAAATAGAGCCTATGTAACACTCTCAGAAGACTCCGGACCAGAAGGGACAAACGTGCCTCCCACCTTAAAAACGGTAATAGTATACATAACTGATGTATTATTATCTTTGTTCACAGACAACTATCAAAGTGTATGCGCGTTGTCTTCGTCCGGACATCGAATACAAGACCTTATCAGTCACGTGGGGGACCCGCGCCCAGGAGGTAGTATCTACCCTGTTGGGCAAGTTCAGGATGCGGCACAGAGACCCCAGGCTGTTCTACCTGAGCATGGAAGTCAGGGTCAGAGCAGCTGGGTTGAGGACAACGTTGGTGTTGGATGATGATGCAAGACCAGCTGCACTCCAGGCTTGCCATCCGAAAGGATATTCCAAGTGAGTGTTGTTTTGCGACCTTATTGTCTTTAATCTAGTTTAGGCCGAAGGTAACTTTTTCCTTGTCGGAATAAATAATTAAAGAAATTTCAGTAGTCAATTTTAGCCTACATTTCTTAACATACTTAGGTTTGGGTGACGATACTATCATTTGATGGTATTCAGCGAATCTGAAATAACCTGAGAACTAACTAACTCTTCAGTGGGTATAAACCACTCAAATTCAGGTGCCAATGCTTTATTTAAAAGCACCAATGATCATTGATTCTCCGAGCAGTAGTTTATTGTTTAGTGAAATTTGTTTACCTTTTTAAAGTACTTCAAATCACATCACATCAACAGCCTATAATAGCCCACTGCTGGACATAGGCCTCTCCTTAGAAAGGAGGTTTAAAATACTTACGATCAACAAAGTCTGAATCATTCAAGATGACTTACATAGAGCATGACTTAGATAGACGATGAAGAGTAGATAGAGATAGAGATATTTGTTATTTCATTATACATTAGGTTCAATATAGTTTACTTGATTATTAATAATTCCTATTTGCCTATTTCGGTTATAAGGAAACTCTATTTGTATTTTAAGATAAATGTTAAAAGTATTCATCTTATGTGGGTTGTTATTGTATATCTTCTGACTATAGATTGCTATTTTTAAATCATCTACTTTAAATAAATTTTTTAACATAAGAAAATAAAAAACAAAAAACAACCATTTTTAAAAACTCTCTGAATTTCATTTCATATTTATTTGTGCTGGCCTTTTTTGACAATTACATAAAAGTGATATTATACTTAAAAATGAAACACTACAAAGACCCACCCCTCAACAGAATTTCCTGTGCGCCCTTTAAAGTAAGTCATAAAAGTAAGAAGACCCTTCAATACCGGGACTAAAAACAACCCTATGTGCAGACAGGTGCATCCTGACTAAATAATTACCTGTTAACATACCATATTTAGATATTCTGATGCGTAATAATACATTTTTGAGGCAATAACCATGAATTTTCGTATTTTAAATTTATAATTTTAACAATTAAATAAGGTAAATAATAACAAACCAATTTCAGATACGGCTTTAAATTATAGAGTAGTTTAGATTTGACAAAATAACTTTAGTATACAGATACTATTAAAGACAGGAATGATATCATAAAAAAACTAAAGATTGTTTATAAAATTGTCCCCAAACTATTTCTTTATACACATATATGCACGGATATATGCAAGACTGCACGGATGGCGTAGTGGTTTAAGCGGTCGCCACGCCGCTTCCTACTACGCCGAGTGTTGTGGGTTCAAAACCCACATGGGACGACACTTTGTGTGATCCACAAATTGTTGTTCTGAGTCTGGGTGTTCTTTGTGTCCGTTTCATGTATGTTTGTAAAGTCCCCCGCGACACAGGATTTATTCCTAATGCGGGAGTTGTCTTTTTTAAAGAAAATGAAATGAAATGAATCTAAGTAAAAGTAAAACTTAGATTACACGACGATACGTTAGGAAAGTGCGCCGTTATTAATACTATAGTTACTCAAAATAAGCTCGAAAAATTACTATACATTAATAGACAAACAAGACTACCTAATTAAAAAAATAACATAATTCATAAACCCAAATCCACTTACGAATCAACAAATCAGCACAACAACATCACTATCACAACAACAAACAACAAAATAAATGAAAATCACCTAACATCGGTCAAACAATTTTTGGATGTTCAACACCGGGACCACCGCGGCTGAAACAGAAAAAGATCCACTTCTGTCCCGTCTTCCGGCACGAGCTATTCTCGTCGTCCAATAAAAATTATAAAAACCAAGTTCCACTTATTGACCATATGTATCGTGTTACTCTCTGTTGACAGTCTGGAGTACTATGAGTTTATTGTAAAACGTAACTATGAACACAGTTCATGAGCGTTTGAAAAGTTAATTTTATTTAAGCTTGTTAGGGACTTTAACATGCGCCGTTCGAGATGAGGTGTTAATGTAATATTGCTGGAAGACATGTCAAAATATATATTCATATAAAATTTTAAGTGGATTTGTGAGCTCAAATTTTAACACGATGTACTCTTCAAAGACGGTTTTTATCAATTTTTCGGATCAGTTTTGTTCCTTAATTTTCATCAATGCTATGCGTCGTTAACGATCCCGACTGCTAAACCAGAGGTCGTGGGTTCGATTCCCACTCAGTATAAGTATTGTATGATGAGCACGATCATTTTTGTGTGTCTGGGTGTGACTTGTCTGTAATATAAATATGTATTTAGAAAAATTGCAGTTGATGGCAGTCCTATGTCCTAAGTGGGGCTAAAGTTGTAGTCGTCAAAATAATAATAATATTTGAGACATCTGACACAACTACAACACACAGTTTCAAACTAAGCAGAGCTTGTATTATGAAATATAGTTTGACTGATAGAATACATAAAAACACCCAAACTCCGAAACAAATATTTGCTGATGATACAAACATTTGGTCCCGTGAATCGAAGAGTCGTAAATGTGGGCGCTTAGGTTTTGTCTATCCCTTCGGGGATAGAAGACGCGAGTGTATATCATGTCAATGTGTCAAGGTGCATGTGGATTAAAATTATGGATAAGTGGTGGTATTGTACCAAATAAAACTAAAAGATAAACGCTATGCATATGCCGTTTAAGTAGCTGTATTGACGATCTTCACCGTCAAATAAATTAGACAAGATGCTGTTTTGACGTTTGATACTCAGGAACTGATTTGAGTTGGCAGTCAACGTCCGTGTCATATTTTAATAATAATCTCTTTGATGGTAATACAGAAATTCAAAATAGTAGTTTTATAATACTCTAATTTTAATTGTAATATAAAAAAAACAACATGTTAGTTTTGAATGCTTTAAAACTTAAAGAAATTTTACTTTAAATAGTAAAAAAACTAGTATGGTTAGGGCGCAGTTGTATAGGATTTAGAAAATCCATTAATCAAGAATTTTCGGAGCTAATTGACATCTGCGAAACTATAGACAGTTCTGTTTCATTTTTCATTTCAAAGATTCAAGGCAAACCCATCTCCGACTGACAATTTCGGATCTTACTTCAAAGAACTCAAGAACGACGTTATCTGTTTCAGATTCTCCCTGCAGATGCGTCCTGGTGGTTTAATCAAGATATACGACTCGGCGTTAATGTCTTCGTCTCAGTACAAGTGCCTGCTCACCAGTGAGAGGACTACAGTGGATGAAGTGCTGGCTATTTTGCTGCACTGCTACGATTCCACCGAAGGGGTTGAACGCTTCTCGCTTTATGAGGTAAGATATCCTCCGGTTTTCAAGGGGCATTATTTTCTTATGAAATAGGGGGCTGGCGAGCAGACGGGTCACCCGATGGTAAGAGATAAGAGAATGAGAGATGGTAAGAGTCACAAATACAATAGTTATATAAGGTTCTCTGGATTCATACTAAGCATAGTTTGAACTAAAGGATATAGAACACAGAATACTTAGATAAAAAGCTTACCAACACGGCAAATACATAATCAAACACACAGCTACTAATATTTGAATTCTAACTTTCCATTAAATTTTCGTGACCGGCAAAAACGAAGCTAACAAAGTATCCGGCAAGCACTGTGTTAAATATTTTCAATCTGTAATAGTCAATTCCGTTGCTTTTCCAGGTCAGTCCTTCTCAGGAGTATGAGAGAAAACTTCATGCTGATGACCTACCCCTCACAGTGCAGCGAGCGTGGCCCTCAGACACTGATTGTCACTTCAGAGTACGGAGGAATCCTCGTGCACCGCCCCTACCACCTAGAACCCTCCCCGCCCCTGAAGAAACAACTTCAGAGGATGAGGAACCTTCTAGAGCATTATCAGCTCTTTCGTTAGAAGCGGAAGGTGAAAAGAGAAGATATAGTCCAGTATATAAGTTTCCAAGCATCAGTTACTGTAGAGAAACGAAGAACGACTATCTCTACATCTGACTAGCCGTGGTCTTAGCCAGGTTTAGTCAATACCGGTGCCGGGCTAAAAGCTATAAGAGGTACCAAAGGATAGTGAGAAAGCGACTCTTGTGAAGTGTAAATATGGTCCAGTTTTGTGTAAAGTGTAAATATGGATTAAGGTTTGTTGAGGTATTTGGTGTGATCTTTGAACCCAACTTATTCAAACGCTAGTGACAGATCGAAAAACATTGAAAAAATTAATACTGATGGATTTGTTTGCTGTGATTGTTTTTGATCCTTTGCGTCACTGTAACAATTATTTATTGTAGACTCTATTGTTTTTCTATTAAAGCTTCAAGTTTTTTTTTTCAATAATTTTGCTGAGGTTTGAAATAGTTTGGGTACTGAGTGAGTGTGAAACCAAAGAGTTGTTGCAATATCTTTGTAATGAACCTAATGAGGCAGTTATAATTAGTCATAGACAGGGACAGCATGTTATTAATAGAGAAAGCACGAATAATGAATAAACTATTCAACAACAACATCAAATTAAATAAAATCAACTTTAAATGTTACTGAAAATAATATTCACAAGTTTTAAGTTTTAATACCGTCTTCATTTATCATAATCTCTAAAGAGTTTGTCAACAAGGGGATTGTTATTACCTACAGTAATTTTTTGACTATTTAACTAATTGGATTTTTGCAGATTATGTAAAAGAAAAACACGAATTACGATAGTCTTAATCAAACATATAACATTTTTCCTATAGTGTTAGTCTAGTGCTAAATCAAATGTTGTTACTATAAAAATGAAATTTAATGAAAAAGAATGTAAATAATTATCGTATTTTTAGCTAGTAGACACCAAAGAGGCACACGAGCGATATTATAAAGAATTAAATCTATTTAATAACTGTTATGCGATTTAATGTTTAATTTATTTATGGCGGCAAATCGTGGCGGCAAATTGTGGCGGCCATGTTGGCATATTGTACGTCATCGAATTTACTTCAAATACGTCTAAATAAACTGCAATATGTTTTTTTAAATGAGAAGTTTTCTTTAAACCCTTATCCATATCTGACGCAGTTTACTTCATCTAAAGAATTATGTTAAAAGTTTGGGTGTTAATACGTACATATGTTTTCTATATTAAAAAAAACAGAAATACATTAATGTTTATTTATATGTAGTCTAAAACCAAAAGTGCTTAAATGCAATGCATGCGGGTGTAGTTGTTTGTAAAATTTTGCAATACGAGTTCTCTTATATAGAATATAGTATCTTTTTTTTACAAACATGCATTAAACGGACACAAAGAACACCCAGACTCAGCACAACAATTTGTGAATCACACAAAGTGTCGTCCTATGTGTGGATTGGACCCATAATACTCAGCGTAGTAGTAAGCGGCGAGGTGACCGCATAAACTACGCCATCCTGCATGGATGGCGTAGTAGTTTTATAAAGTCAAGTCAGTCTTATATTAACAGCGTACATAAAAAGGATTGTAGAATATTGAGGTTTGGTTATAGTACCAATAGGTAACGTACGAATACATGCAATTGGCGTATGCTTATTTGTGTAAATAACAAATTGGTGTATAATTATACAAAGAAAACTCTGTCATCGATATAAAGTATTTTATTTACAAATGATTGCAACAATGAAGTACAGACGATGCAATATAATTACAGAGTATGTTCAAAAAATGGGAAACGGATAATATCTAACGGTACTAAACTTATCTCCTCTCTCCCGATCAGTATATGCAAAATTTATACAGTCGCCGCTCGTGGCGAGCGGCGGCGAGTGGTGCGGAGCGACAACACGCGATGTGACGCGGCGCGTCAAGTCGCGACGTGACGCGGCTTGCGGCACGGCGCGTGACGCGGCGCGGCCACACGCGATGTGACGCGGCACAAGGCAGCATGACGCGGCTAGAGTCGCTACACAGCGTTAAGGGCGCGGCGAGACGGCCCGTAGTCATCGGGAGGGTCGCGATCACGTCGACGGTCACGGTCATCTCGAGCGTATTCCCTCCCATATTCGTCCCGCGAGTACGAGTCGCGGGTGTAGTCGTGTCCGTACGAGCGCTCGTAGGCGTCGGCGTGCGCGGCGCCTCCCCCGATGGCGCCGCCGCTGTGCGCGTGCGCGTGCGACGGGTACTCGTGCGCGTAGTCGCTGTACTCGCGAGGGTAGCGCGTGTAACGCTCCCCGCCGCGCGAATAATACTCCTCCTCCTCCAACCGCTCCGGTCGTGCCGCGCGGGACCTGCCGCCTGCACACACAAAAAAAAAAACGCTAGAACTCAACTAAGAGCTACAACAGAAAACAAATCCTGTACTAAAAACTCAAACTCAAACACGCACACCAAACTCGGGGATCGTTGACACGACCTCCTTCTAAAGAAAACTGCCGGCTATCACCTCGACTTGGAGGATCAAAGGAAAACACACGTCACACTAGGAAAATGTCGGAGGTGACATGTACTAAAACCTAGTTCAGGGACACCCTCACTTACGGCAATTACGATACAAGATTGACGGAAGTCTGCATGATGATCTCGCCAGAATTGCGCACTATACCCGGAACCGGGATCACCGAATGAGCGGCGGCTTGTAGTGTAGGGGACGACGACACTGTGGAACATTTCACGTGAAATTGTCGCTCGTGCCACCCCGGGGATACACACCTGTATGCTTGACGTGACGTAGATGATGCGGCGAAAGAGTCGAGTTGGGAGTGAGAGGGAATAACTATGTTGTCGCAAGGAACACAAGATGTTCAAGATTCAGAGAAATTTTATACGTTAATAGGATGAGAGGCCCACAAAACGAGATAAAGAACAAAACTTATTTCGATTACATTTTAACATGTCCGACAAAAAAAATTGGCTGAATAAAATAACCAATTGTAGGCCTACAACGAAAAACTCCTTTAAAGGCACATTTTATATCAAACAGTTAGCGTCCATTCTCAACGCTGTTAGTGTAAGCTAGTGGAATTCATCGGCAAATTCCGTGAATTTCAAAGAAATTAGTTTAAGCGTCACCCTTAAGCGTTCAAGCAGTTAGAGGGATAGGGACGCTAGAAAGTGTATGCAACCTGGACGGATGCTGGAGCGCCTGACAACAAACACCTGGAATTTAATCTTCGGCTCGGCTGTTAGTAGGCCTGCCCCTTCGCTTGTACTGAAACGAACAGGGTTTGTCAGTGTCGTGACTGACGTTCCGTAGTCGTGAGGGGCTACAACATCTAGTACAACATTAATATTTTATTTAATTAGGGTACAATCACCGACTTATATATTAATCAGCTTTCAGCCCAGCTTTTATATCACAAGTTTTTAGTTTTGTAGCACTTAATATGGCGTACAAAACAATATTTTATATTGACACCAAAATTGTAGGTAATACAAGAAGAAGTTCGGCATTGTACCTTTGATATTAGTAGACATTTAAGAAAGATGATGACAAAATTTAATGACTATGATATTAACAATACATCGGAAATGTATGTATATAAAAATGGGCAAAATGATAATATCATGTATGTATTATTGATTAAAATAGCTTATAAAATTATCACTGTATCGCAATAAATATTAAATACGTCCTTATAATTATTAAGTTTAAATTGAGTAACATGTTTCTAAAAACTGTTTCAGACTGAATTATTTTTGCTGAAAATTTAAATTATTACCAAGAAAATACAAGACAGTACCAGTTACCTTTCTCTCTTTCGTAGTTATACGAGTCTGATCTCTCACGGTGCCCTCCAGGGTGTGCAGGGGGATCAAAATATTGCAGTACAAGGTTACACAAGTGGAATAAACAAGGGTTCTTTTAAAAATAAAGGTGTCTTATTGGTGTCATGTACATCAATTATGTAGATAGCTTCTTATACCTTGGCGTTACTGAATATATTGAATCGAATACTAATATAGAACTATTTGGAGTGTGGTAGATAATACTTTATGTCATCTATCTTAAATTGTCAATGGATAAGTTCAAAGCAACTTTTATTAAAAGATACAGAAAAATTACGAGTAAACAATCAGGAATAGTAAATATTTCTTGTTAGGTGTGGTTTAAAAAATTTAAGTATAAATAATTACATCGTCTAAGTAACAATTCTATTACAACATCTAAATTAAGTTGCAGGTTTGTAAGCGTTAAACATAGAGAAGCAGCTATCTGTGTGAGCTTGCTTTTCTTAAAAATAATTGATTACAATATGATTACAAAATAGAGAAGTTACTACTAATAGTCCATTGAACAAAGTCTGTCGAATTTCACTTTTAATGAAATATACTTAACGGCATGGATGGATGAAAAAGGGCACCAAGAAACATTACTGTCTCCAGTCGTAAAATGTGTAGTTCTAGTAAAATTAGATGCAAGGTCTAAAGGAAATCGTATCAACCATAAATAGGATGGGAAAAAAATTATATGAGAGAATTTATGAATAGTTGATTGCTTTGGTACCTAGAGGTAATTGCTGCGTGTGTGGTGTGAGATGTGGTGTATGTGCGTGTGTGTGGAACTCACCGGGCTGCGCGTGCGCGTGCGCGGGGTGCGCGTGCGGCAGGGGGCGCGCCAGGGGAGCGTCGGCCTGCTGCGTGGGGTGCGTGGCGCGCCAGTACGACTGCAAATCATAAGAATACGGTTGCAAAATATCAGCATGTACTTAAAAGTATTTATAACGCTTGTTGTATGAAACTTATATTAGTAAACGACCACAACTTAGCAGAGCTTTCGCTATGGTTTCTAAAACATTCATATTATACGAGGCACAGTAGGACAATTCTTTTTAATTTTCTAAATTGGCAAAACAAGTAACCTTATTTCTTAAATTAAATGTTCTTTGACATATTCTAATTTTTGGATTACGGGAATTGATAATTGGTCAAACTTTCGACTAAATCGATCCAGTAAATGTGGAGTTCCATTTACTAGCACATTTCATTTAACTGCAGAGGAACTGCATGTAGAGGAATTTCACTCACACCAAGATATCCGATATAAGATACTCACATCAATTTAAATTGAATCGAGAGTATACCAAGGTGTGCCACTAGGTTCTTTTCTGAGTCCCACAAAATTTGTAAAATTAAATAATCTTGTTAAAATGGTAATTCACGCTTTTCATTACTTATTTCATTCATTTATCATAAGTGGAGTTTTGAAGAACAAAGTCAGCCATTGCTTTACTATCTATTTATATTAATTTGAAATTTCAAACAAAGACTAAACGTAAACAGATGTAATATTACTTTCTACAATACTAGCTGACCCGGCAAACGTTGTTTTGCCATATACATTATTTTTAGAAAATATTTACCCTTGTTATTTAGGGGTATGAAAAATAGATGTTGGCCGATTCTCAGACCTACCCGATGTGCACACAAAATTTCATAAAAATCCAGCCGTTTCGGAGGAGTATGGTAACTAACATTGTGACACGAGAATTTTATATATTAGATATAAGCTTACCTCTAAATATTCAGCAATGTGTTCACATGCCTCTTCTAACTGATTTTCATCAAGTACGACATCAAACATATCTAACGGACACTGCGATAGTTTTTCTGCGGCCACCATCTGAACTGATAAATTTTTACTCTGGCCCTTGCCCCGGGATTTAATCAGTCGTTGTAATACCTGAAATTTTTAGTGTATAAATCATCACTTGTAATTTATTTATGCTTTGTGCACAAATGGGACAAAAGCGGACTTAATGCCGTAGGCTTTTTCTCCCAGCCGACCTATATGATATTAGGTACAGTTAGTAAATTTATTACAAAAAAACAAGTAGGTATTATTACCAATAATATTAAACCTATTATAGTCCAAAAGGAATACTTGAAACAAACCCTATATCAAACAGTCTGGCCAGCGTTTTATAGTAGGCCAAAACCTCCTTTCTAAGGAGAGGCCTATGTCCAGCAGATGCTATTATAGGCTTTTGTTGATGATGATGATAGTCCAAAATCAATATTCTGCTTTTGACTTTAAAACATGACAAAACAACATGATTCAAACTTGGTTTACGTCATTTGTATACCAATTACGTAATTCAAATGATGTAAATTAATAATCTCATTTCTTATACATATTATTTAAAAAAATGTATACTTTTTAGTTCTTTTTGTTTCTTAAAAAGGTAAATAAAATGAATGTGTGATAAGTATTAAAATAAGCTCACCTTAGGACTGGATATCTTGAGATATACTATAGTAGGTGCGAGTGAAGTCTTAGCAAGTTGCGAGGGGTGATTGATCGTGTCGCAGTCTAACACAACCAGCTGAAGAGTTCGCGCCAACTCGAATATCCTCTCAATTTCAGCCTGATGGTGTTAGTGAAAAAAAGTTATAAACAATACAAATAAATGATGTGATATAACATTGATTAATATTTTTTAAGTACATAACAGTAACAAGCGTTCGTAAGCTAAGCTGTAATAAACTGATTATTTGTTGACAAGCGTTTTAAAACACCAATTTATCGAAGGGTTATCAGGCGGTAAATTATAAAAGTTTGAATGTGTCATTATAGACATGTGTTTAAACATGTCTATAAAAATATTAGTAAATAAATTCATTTTGTATAGTTGTAAGTCAACTTGTATATCAACAGCATATCTTTCTTTCAGATGGTGATTACCAAGATGCATTCGCTGCTTCTGACATTAATGAGACAAGACCTTATAATACCTTACAAACCGAAAATATCGGCACGAATGTTTAACATCTTAAATAAGATTGTTTAATTCATAGATATATTAGTAAATTTCATGCAAACAGCTCCCGATTGGTTGGATTATTAAAACGGGGTCCTTCAAGGAAGCATGCTTGGTCCCATATTTTTATGAAAAAGACAGTCAGGATGACAAATTCAAATATTATTATTTAAATTAAGTGAACGTTGTGAAAAAGAAATTGTGTTGTGTTCCATGATGAATTCACAGCAAGATGTTATGATAAGGATATGAATCTTGTATGATTGTATTGCTCTTTATGTACGAGTACTGCGAATGAATAGTTCTCCAGTTTCATAAAACATGGGAATTGTATTATTACTTTTCAAAATACCTGTTAGTTGCTAAATACTAACCACAATGGCCATTAAATACAACATGAGCATGTTTGGATCGAGAGAGTCATGTAGTTCTATAAAGTATTTTGATTCTAAAATGGGTACGTGGCAATGGCACTTAAAGTGTAAGTTGATGTAGATGTTCTGAATTTCTAAAAGCATAGATTGTTTTCTACAATCATTCTAACAATATACGAAACTTATTGTGGTATTATTTAAAATTCACGTGTTTGAGATTTTTTTTTCATTTGAACGTAAACTAAGATTTGAATACCATAACTGTTTATCCATACAGTCCAATACATTTCTAAGGGCTGATAATGATAACAAAACCGATAATCTACGACCTATGAGCTCAATTCGTCCTCAATTAGTTGCAGTATCGTTGTTGCCACTATAGGGCTTCTCATTCCAAACACGCCCAATTTAACCAACGTGCCTCATACAACAACACCATAACTACCTACAGAAGTGAACATTCGCACCTGGACCTCAGCTATACAGTTCCTGTTACCAGCCCTCTCAACGAACGGTTTCTTTGGCGGGTTTTGGTTTCGTTTGGCCAATGAAATGTCGGCCGTGACTCTGGTGATGATGATCCTGAAACATGCATACCTGTACTTCAGCGAGGCAAGTGGACCGCGAGTTGGAACGCTCCATGATGGCACGTTTCGATGGATTGTTGAGCAGAGAGCGCTTGGCCAGAGATATGTCGGCCATCACACGCGTTATTATAATCCTGCAATGTTAGTTTGTTGTGATTTTTGGTTAATTGTTAGTATTTTAGTTCGTAGATTTACTGGAAGAAATACAATTTAGTTTATTACGTAATATATTTAGGAACGGTTAAATTATTTAATTAAATAAGTTCTCTGCTGCAACTGTAACTGGTAATTTAAACAAAAGTTGGCTATTTCCAGGATGTCGCAGCTCATTTCCGAAATTCTTCTGATGTTTTTGTTTTTTACTCGTAACTGTAATCTGACTTTCGTTTTTTTTCTCTTTCTGATTTCATACCTTGCTTCTCGATTCTAGAGAAGATCTTTGTAAAACTTTAACTTTTGTTGAACTAGGCAACGCTATTTTATAATTTCGACTTCTAATCATATTTATGAGCAATTGAAATTACTACCCATCAGGTAGCGATGCGGTGTTTAAACACTTTCAAGTCTCTGGTCTGTTTTAAACAATCTTATCCTTTTTTAAGCTTTTTTTGCTACAAAAGTAGCAGGAAGCTCGCTTAGATGTAAAAATTATCATGGTAAGAACTCGTTGCTTATTTTCTTGGCCTCCTCGTTGAAATCCTTACCAGCTCTAAAAACGTAAGTCTCTGTGGTACAGATGTGGATTGGTCTTCTACATTTAAATCACAATAGGAGTTTCATCTTGAAGAAAATGAATGTGAATCATTTCCGTACATATTGGTACGGATTTTTAGGTAATAATGTTTTTGGTATCATACATAAAACTGTCATGGACTAACATAAGCCGTGATCTGGCGGAGATCCTTCGCAATTATTTGTTATAAATAAAAATCTATCTTTGTATGTTTTTCTTCTCTATGCGTTCCATTGATCACATTGTAGTGAATTTTTTGTAGGGTGTTCTGAGGACGCCCACGAGACCCAAAAAAACTACTTATAAATGGTGTTTTTTCGTTATTAGTTTATACTTTACGTGGAATTTCAATGCACGCCGTGTAAAAGCTGGTTTTTTATAAATTGTGTCTATTTTATTTTAAATAATATTTAATTAAAATTTTAATAACTACAGTAATTACATTATATTGTAATAACTACATTACAGTTGTCCTTTGCTACAAAGTAACTTTTGTTAGTAAATCTCACCTTCCTTCAAACCGTCTTTTGAGAAAATCAAACAGCGCCTTCTGCATCATATCTGTGACCTCGTATCCTTTAAGGCTGGGCCCCACTAGTACTACAGGGCGCATTGAAGGGACCACGTCATAAGGACTATAGTTTTCTGGCTTTTTGAAGAAAGGCTTGCGTTTTTCTTTGCCCCCTGCCATGCCTGCCCCGCGGCCTCTACCTGCTCCGTCTGATTCTTCCCCTGGAATCGAAATGGACTGTTGGTTAATTTCATAACTCAACACGCTTTTCAAGATTTTCTTCTAAAAATTATCCCACAATACCCCTTGTATCCTTAGTCATAACACAGTGGAGAGTTACTATATTTTTATTCCTATACCCATTAGACCCACAATAATTTTTCGGATTTGAACATGCTTTGCACATCAAGTAGTAAAGGACGTCCATCAACTTCGGGCTTTTACATTTACATCCAAAAGGTAATTGCTAAGTGTACTCCATACCGCAACATATATCTACCATACACAACAAGTAATCATATCAGCAGCACAAGTCAGGAGCTTGGAAAGTAGAAAAAGACCATCATTATTGGCTCACAATTTACATTTAAAATTACTTCAGTTCATAGTTTTTTTCTACTTTTCACCTATTACTTGATCAAATTTCAAATCCATGGACCCATAAGCAAGCAATTTTTCAAGTGGATCAGAATTATACGATTCAATAAATAAATAACTATTAGGTGGAAAAGTTCCTGTAAACACACCAAGAAATGTTAAAGAAAGAAAAATATCGAAATACAATATTAAACTAAAAAAAATGCTACCAAAAGGAGACATGCGTATAATGGGTTATGGGATGGTAATGCTTTGACATACAAGATGTTACAAGAATTTGGGACTCTACACCATCACAGCGTCGATGATGTAAGAAGTTTTAAACTGTTGAAATTAATAAAGGAAGAAGGATTACACCAAAACTTTCAAAACTTAAACCCCAACATTGCATTTACAAGAAATATCTATTCAGAAGTAACTGAACCAAAATAGAGGGTAACATCTAGTAAATTTGTAGAGTGGTGACAATTTACAACATTTCCTGGTGCCGAGCAATAGGTGTGCGGGCTTACCTCGATCGAATGATGGCCCATCTGAAAATGTGGCAAACGTGAGTGCGAAAGATATATTAGACGATGTATCGACTATTTTATAAAAGTTAAAACTCGATATTTTCAGACTGACCAGTTTCAACAAATGTATATGGCTGTAACAGTCTAAAGAAGACAGTAGAGGCAAATACTAATATTGAATTGTTTATCATTGACGCCATTGCAATAACGTTTAAAAAAAATCGATTAAAAAAAATTAATTAAAAAAGATTTTCACATATATTTAGTCGACTAATCAGTCAATAATCGGTACATCTTTATAAAAAACCAGGAAATTTTAGCAAATTTCACCAAAACAGTAATGATGTCGTGATATATGGTGATAGTACAAAGCAGTTATACATACCATACTTAGTAAACATTTTTTTAGTAAAAAAAAGAGATAAGGGATGCGATATTTCGATTGCTATTTAATAGAAAATAATTAAAATCATTTTGTGTATCCATTGACAGCCACAGATGTATTATTACATTCAGCCACAAATATAAGTAAATAAAAATAAAAACATCTTTAAAGTATCGACCAAATCAAAAAATTGATGTCGATGGGAGAGCGGACCTTCACATCAACAGCCTTTACTAGTTCACTGCTGGACACAGGCCTCTCCTTAGAAAGGAGGTTTTGGCCTACTATACCACGCTGGCCAGACGGGTTGGTATAGGGTTTGTTTCAAGTTTTCCTTCTCTCTGCAGTGCTGTTGTCCTGCGTAGTTTGTTCCCTTAGTCGCCTCTTACGACATCCACAGGATTAATAAGGGTTGTGATGCTCTGTATTCTTAATCCGTCACCACACCTTATCGAAACCAAATTAGCATGGTGCCCACCATGTTAATTTGAATTGTGCCTTTTACTAAGGCATTTAAAAGCTTTTCATTCGTCATTTTGTATCTTTACTGATTTCAAAGAATTCTTCAATTTTGTTGTTGTCAATTTTTTACCATACAAAAATAGCTTACCAAGTTGAAAGAGAAATCAGCCAATAATAAAAAGAAATAGTAAAATATTAAAAAAAGTGTTAATAAAGTATATAATATAATATAATAAAATATATAAATAAAGAGACGAATGTTAATTATACAAACATTGAGCCACGACTACACATCAACATAACCCTACTTTTCAAGATTTTTTAAAATTTATTAAAACTGTTGTGATTTTTGTAGTAGCAAGTCAGAGTTAAAAAGAGCAAGGCGATTTAGAATAGAAAAAAGATAAACAACTGCGTTGTACATTACAGACACAAGATAAAAAGACATAAATACAGACAGTATCAAAAGCGTACATAGAAAACTCAATAGATCTAATATAAGTTCTTAGAAAAGACGATAGACAATAGTAAAACGTAATTTTGATGTAATGAATTGTTTAATACAATATTTTTTATTGGCCCAAATACCTACAATGAATAAAGAAGATAGACCAGGCATACATTTTATAATTAAGCTACATTTGTTGTAGTCATAGAATAATAATAATAATAATTAGTTGACAATAGAAAGAGGTTTCGTTTTAGTTTTTGGGTTTCTGGGTTATGATCTTAGAAAATAATGAGAATCTGCACCTAGCAGTCTTCAAACTGAACTCCAGGAAAAATTTGGTATAAATTAAACGGCATAATATTCTTGACAATTTGCAATGCAATGCAAAAAGTTAATCACCCAAAGAATTGGTCGTATTCCTTCATAAGTATAACATAAATTAAAATCTCTCTCTCTCTCCCACGGTTAAAAATGCTTTTGTTAAACATTCGCTGATTTTGAGTCAACCTAAACTTATAAAAAATATATTTGTTAAAACGCAATAGGTAGAATGTTTACCTACAAATTTTTTATCTACTTTCTTAAGTTTAATTTCATCGTTATTTCATCTTATTGAAGAAAAGCCTTCACTTTGAACCGCAGGAGTTAAATAATTGAATGTTGCATGTATTTTAAAAGAACTTGTTTCTGTAGAAATATGACGAGTACTTTTCTAAAGACTTGCGGAAAGAATTAGATATTTTTCAATGCTCTTGCAAAAATTGGAATAACGATGATCTACCGATCAGATTATTATTTAATAGCCGCCATGGGTATCCAATTGTATAGGTAACAAGGCTTTTATATTTTTTAATTCAAGATCTTTATATCCTTTTATCTTATGTATGATCAAGCTTCTGGCATCTGGTCAGTTAACTTAACAATACCACTAAAGGTATTTAATAATTTCATCAATTTTTTGTTTATTTACGCCAAAGGGGTTAGTTTTGTATCAGCTCAAACTATGAAAACTTTTAAGTGCTAAATGCAGAAAGCGGTATTGCAGTTTTCATAGTTCAAGTAGTTCCACTTCAAGTTTTTGACAACTATCGTATACGCTAGTTAAGATATGGATGGCAAGAAATCAGAGCATCCAACTGAAATATACAAAGTGCAAGCCATTAAACGAAATTAGGACAAAAAATGGAAGAAGCCGGTGAGATATATTTGAAACAAAACATGCCAGAGTAGCATAATAGGCAAAATTTTAAGGCTTGAAGAGAATTTTAAGAGGCAATGATTAAAGGCTCATTATATATTAACACCATAAATACCCTAATAAGTGTAGCGCAAATTCTAATAATAATCATTTATTTCATGGAGTATTAGAATTTGCTCTCCCGATCGTAAGAAAGGAAGATATACAAACCGATAGCTGTCAAAAACTGTGAGTGTGTAAGTATCCGCTATAGCGCGTGTACGCAACATGTAGTGGGTATGGCGGCTATGAGGTATGCATGACGTACCGGGCGTGGGGGGGGTGCTACCTCTGGAGAGCGGCGGCGCGGGCGCGTGCGCTGCGTGAGAAGCGAGCGGCGCGGTGGAGGGGGGGCGCGCGCGCCGCACGCCCATCCCCGTCCGCACCGCCTCCAACTTCACCGGCGAAGGTATGAACCCGATGTCTGCGCCCTCTTTCACGAGCCGCCCGATCCACCAGTTGTTGTCGTACTTCTCCTGTAATCGATACGACGTTCGCGAATCGTGAATAGTTCTAGTTGGGTTATGTTTCTGTCCGAGTGAATCGATTCTGATAAGGCTGTTAATTGCTCTCTCATGGATGAAATGATGAGACGAGGATGAAATATCAATTTATCGGCTTTTTAGACTGTGTTGACTTAAAATGCATAATCAGATATCAGCGATGCTATAATCCGCGTCTGTATACAGAAATTATGCTGGGGATCAATGAGAGCCCTGTGGTACTCCAAAATGTACATTTATGCAACCGTTACGTATACGGTAAAGGCGAACAGCCTATTTGCGAAGCCTACGAAGGATTTAAACAGAAGAAGACCATGTGTGACGCTGTCAAAGGGTTTCGCTATATCATTTTTGACTTCCAAAACCTTAGATGCAAATGTATAAAGATACGCAGGGATGCTTGCACTTTAGTAAAAAGGGCTATAATACGACTGGTCTAATTATAATAGATAAGTTTTAACAAATAGTGCATTTAAGTAATCTTCCAGATATTCTGACATGGTAAATATGTCAGACCGATTCAAAAACTCGAATCAACACGAAAAGAGTAATTGATTTACTCAAACTTTTATGTGAATATTAAATCTCTAATACAAACCCAGGACAAATATTTGTGTGATGATCATGATATTTGTTCTGTGTCTGAGGGTAATTTATTTAGAAATATATAAGTATGCTCATCAGCAGTCTCTGACTTGTTTGGGTGCAGACGGCTGTGTCAAGAGATGGGTGAAGTAATTATTATTATCTCGTGGTTTATTATTAGAAATTTCATTATTTAAGATCCATTTCAGATCTAATGCAATAATATTCAGGTATATATTACCTTGATGTGGAGAAAGTCGCGCACTTCGAATGAGATGGCGCTGCCGTGTACGGGCGAGTCGTCGTCGACCGTTCCATCGTAAGCTACGTTGGTGCGGACTGCAAACGCCACTGGCTTCGACTGGAAACAAATCATAGCAAGATTTAGTCAACTATCAAATGGAAGATTTAAAATTACAGTTAATTTGAAAATAAGAGTGTCATCTAAATGTGGTGTGTTTTGTAAATTTGAAATAACTTTTTGTTAATAAGGTTTGTAGGAGGGACCATAAGACTTTAATGATACGTTTTGTACTTGCTGAATCTGATAACTGTTTTTTTCTAATTTCATAATGAAATTCACGTTCCATGATTATCATGGCACGTTTTTGGATAGATTGAATTAGTTTCTCTTGGATAGACGTTGCCCATCGTAGTCTTATCGTCACAGTACATCAGGCAAGCACGCCTGATATAGCCTTACCCCTCCAAAACCTATTTCATTACTTTCAAGAGCATCATACTAATGATAGTAGTTCTTAAAAGAATATACGATTATTCTTGCTGTGCTTGTCAAAGTAACATATCATACATTTGTTTAGCACCACAGCCATTTTTTTGTATAAATAAAGTTTTTTCTAAGTTTTTAAAGTGCAGGTAAAACAGTTAAATGCTCAATTTATCACTACTTTTGACTATTATATTCTAAGTACATCTTAGAATATAATAGTCAAAAGTAGTGATATGTTCAGAATAAGGTGGATCAGGTCCAACGTTATTTTTGCCCCTGTTTGCACATGTTATCATCAAAGAATGATTTACTCCGTGAAGTGTAAATGAGCAAAAACATGTCTTTTGACATGAGCAAAAACAAGAAAATCATGTCAATATGTTTATTCTTATCTCTACTAGCCTTGTGTATTATGATGTAAAGTTGATATGTGATGAAATATGTGAGCAACACAAGAATGTAATTTGTGGAGAAAGAAATAAACACAATTACAATAAAAAAGTTCTTACTTATTATTATATCATCATCATCTTAGTCGAAAGACGTCCCCTTCTGGACATAGGCCTCCCCAAGGCTCTCCAAAACAACCGGTCCTGTGTTGCCCGCATCCAACGGTTTCCCGCAACCTTCACCAGGTCGTTGGTTCTCTATGAGGCCGTGGTATCACTCCGGTCGAGCCGGCTCATACGAGTATGTAAATATGTTTGAATGATATACTCTCTTAGATACATTTTTGCTAATAATGAAAAGCTTCGCAAAAGGAACATGGGTACCACACACTCGGTAGTTTGACGATCTGGTGAAAGTCACGGGCAGAAGAATCTTGGAGGTAGCCTATGTCCAGAAGAGGACGTCTTTCGGTTGAGATGCTGTTGATGATCATGATGATGAAAAGCTTTTCTAATTAAATAAATTGTAGTTCTTTTTTTTTTCTTTTTATGTGTAGTAACTAGACATAGTAATTAAATATATAAGATTGCCCCGTGTGTATTTGTCCCGATTGGAGTCTTTTATCAGGATGTGAAGCTATATCAGTGTCAGGCACCACTACACCATCCTTGCCTCCATACTCACACATGTACAAGGTAGTGTACATGTGTGAGTATGGAGGCACGGATGGCGTAGTGGTTTAAGCGGTCAACTAGCCGCTTCCTACTGCATTGAGTATTATGGTTTCCATCCCTACATGGGACAACACTTTGTGTGATCCACAAATTGTTGTTCTGAGTCTGGGTGTTCTTGTGTTCTACTAACTAACTAACTAACCCTCGCTTTGTCCAGCTGTGAGAGTGCTTGCGCTTCCTTCTCGCGGCGCAGCGCCTCCTTGTCGTCGTCAATCGACAGCTCCGACGATGGCTGGGAGTAGTTCGAATCCGCTGAGCCCTGAAAAATTAAATCACACACATTTAGGTAACTCTTAAAATATATTATAATGTACATATTTCAGATTAGCTACTACAAAGCTGTTTTAGCGCTCACGATACTTAGACTGCTAAAAATGCGTTTCAAGGTTTATTTATTCATGATTGCACATGGTTAACATAAATGATTACGCCTGACCATACCTCAGGTAACGTAACATCTGATAATATGTAGTACAAAAATTGTCCGAACTTTTTAACTTTTTTCCCAAAGTATTTTTCACAGACAACTTTAACAATTGTTTCGTTGCTTTTCACCCAGAGGCTGAGGGTACCGGAGCCCCCCTTTTACCTTAATTCTGATACTTCACTTACTACTACTATCTACTACATTAAGAAAGGGTATTTAGAAACGTTACCCCTAAGAGGGAAACAAAGAGATTTGAGGAGAAAGGGAAGGGGGGAAGGGGTTGCACAAAAATTCGTGATTTTTCGTGAAGTTGGAAACATGCCATACGCGAGCCATACCAGGGGCATTATTTAGTAAACTACACATTTAGAATCAAAACTAGTACTTCTAGTAATATAAGACGGGAATATATGATTGTAAAACGTTAAAATCAACAAACAGCCATTTTGGTCTATTTTAGATCTGAAGGTTTTCAAAACAAATCTACAAACTAAGCTGGGCCAACATTTTAGTTGAGTAATGCGTACAATGTCTATTTAATGAACGCAACTTTGATTGTTAATTAAAAAGCTATATATTCGTGTTTTTTTTGGTGGGTATTTATATGTGGAATTTATGTTTCATCAAAGAAGTAAATACGAGTATATATTTATATAGGTCTCTTTGCAATGGATTGCTTATTTCATAAAAGCAGTATCTATAAAAATCAAGACACTGAAAAAATAGTTCATCGCACTGTATACATATTTGTGTATACGCATAGCATATTTGTATTTAGCATTTAAACTTCGGGAAAGGGCGTTGAATCATACTCAACTAAAACTATAAGATAATACAGTATAGTATCTTAAAATAAGTGACAAGTTATAGGTTATATTTTAACTCAACTTAGTAGCTAATACCATTCAAAGTTATGTCGTTCTCAATTAAATTAAAAGTGTCTTGTTATGAAGAAATGGTCCTTCGAGCCGAATTATGTTTGAGTACAACAAGATAGATAAATAAAAAAGAAACCAAACAAGGCCGAAATTAGTCGAGGTTCTAAGAAACGCACACGTGAAGAATCATATGTTTCTCTCAAAATTGCGTCAGCGAAATGAAACCACCAAAATTGAAATATTGAACTTTTTAAAGCTTGTTATTTGATTATATTGTTGAAAATAAAATGCCTTTACTTAAATATCGAGTAAACAGATGCACGGTCTATTTGTAGATAAAATAACATTTTATTCGCTTAAAAAATCTATAATTGACATTTGGTGACCTCTAGGGGTCAAAATTAGCGTACTTTTCAATTCCGGCCTCAAAAATACGCAATCCCATTTGAAAACTGCCCTTGGTCCCCAAGATAAACGTCAAGATTGGGATCAAAGTCAATTTCAAGGTCACTAATGGATAGCCAGGGAAAATTCCTGTAACTTTTGTGTTTAACGTATTTCCGAAAAATGCATCCTTAGCGAATTATTTTGCTCTTCCGGTACTTTTCTTACATCCTGTACGTATGTTATCCAATGTACCTTTATAATGATTTTGCTTCATAATAGTATTTTGTATGTATGTACGTATGTTCATTATTATTTTGGGATAAGACTAATACTTATATTATCACTTTGACGTTTTAGCGTCTAAAATTTACCAGAAGGACTGCAAAGAGTGTACTATAAATTTAAAAAGGAACTATCCACTTGGCTAAGGCAATATAGCTATGATGAAATCGAAAATATGGTTTCCAACAGACGTATTTAAAATATACTGTTTCACCATTAAAGATCGACACCAAAAATACTCCCTCATAATCACTACACACATGTATAGTTTACGATTTGTTCTTTAAAAAGTTACTTCGAATTACATTGTGTTATAATTAATTAAATTAATGAAAACAAATAAATATCATTAATAATATGCAACGGACGATACTTTTTAGGTTCAATATCGTCTAACACTACCAAAACACAATGATTACAAGAATTAAATATTTAATTCCAATATCAGATCATTGATATGTCTAGACCCGGTGAGCTGTGAAAGCGTTGAAAAAAAAGCATCCAACTGTTACTGTGTGTATTGTCACTATCGCTATAGATGCCCAATTTGCATTCATCCTATCATTTGTTTCTATAGGGAATCAATAACCGCTCGACCGATTTAGATAAAATTTGGTATGAAGATTCTTTGATTCTTGAAGAAAGACATAGCCTACTTTTTACCAAAAACTAGTACCTATACGCATATGTACGACACGTCTTGGCAGAACAATAGAGAAGAGGAAAAAAATTTGTTTAATAACTAAACAAATTGCACCATAGACATCGAAGGTAAATTATTCGTGCCATAGTGTAGATCGTCAACTTTTATATTCGTAAGCAAGGTAGCTTTTTATTAGTAACGCAAATAAATGGACGGAGCCACCGCAGGACTACTCGATTGCGCGCGCATGCCCGCAACGTCTTGCACTAATGCAGTTACTTTTTTCCTCTATAGATAAGGATCAGTTTTTTTTAAGAACAAGAATTTAAATTCAAATAGTTACTGTCAGATTGAAGTCCAAAAATGAGGTTATGAGATAAATAAATTAGGTACAACTGCTTTTGTTTGCATTCGATAAACACCCTTTTTTTAGTTTAAATATAGAAAATTAAACCATTTTGAAATTGATTCATCATCATTCATCAACAGCCTTTAACAGTCCACTGCAGGACATAGGCCTCTCCTTAGAAAGGAGGTTTTGGCCTACTATGCCACGCTGGCCAGACGGGTTGGTATAGGGTTTGTGTCAAGTTTCCTTCTCTTTGCAGTGTTGTTGTCCTGCGTAGTTTGCTCCCTTAGTCGGCTTATACGGATGATTGGGTGTGGTGACAATCCGTGTTCTTAATCCGTCACCACACGGACAATATTGATGCAAAATGCAAATTGCAATTTAGCATATACCTACTGTAGATTTTGTTTCAAAAATTTTTTCCTAGAAAATGTACAATTTCAAGTTCAATTTTTATATATAAAAAAAAAACTTATTTTAATCTGTATTAAAGTCGAGTCATAATGAGCTAACTATTTATGGCACCTTAGTATATTAATTGTAAAAGCGAAGATAATTTGTGTATAATATCTAAAAGTAGCTATGTTTAAAGTAAGTATTTAAAAAAAACTTTTAATCGATGTCGTACATCATATTGGTTTAAAAATAAGATATTTTTTAAATAATTAGTGAATTATATACAAAACATTTGTCAAGCAAGTAACTAAAAACAATACTTAAGGTGTCTTACCAAGGGCTTGTAGTTTGTCATTTGTCGATGATGAGACGTGCCGACTGCATGCAATGCGAGACACACAAACAGATAAGAAATCAGACAGACATGCTTGCATAAAGGGCTTACTTAGTACCAAATGCCACAATTTGAATCAAGAACAACTCTTTAAAAAAACATTTGACTTACATCAGTAAAAAAAGTTATGCGTACAGAATCTTTCACGTAATAGAAGTGAATTTTTCTTAAAGATATACGCACCTCTTTTCATAGTTTTGTCTAGGATATAATAATGTATTTTCTCTTTCATATAACGAAATGTTTCTTAAAATTTCACTCAATTCCCGTGCATGATCGGTATTATCGACCATCCCGTCTAAAAAATTTCACTTCTAAGAACTTCATAGAGTTTAAAATTAGAACACTCACTATTGGTTATCGTATTTTTAAATATAGCATAGAGTTATTATTTAAATTCAAATTATGTTTTTGGAACAAGTTTTTTGCAAATAATTTATAAAATAAAACAAAAACTATCATATTCATGCTGTAACTGTTTTGTCAGTTTTATAAGATAGGTAATCCTGGTACAATGTGCAAATTTTGTTATAAACTGGAAAATATTTAAGAAAACATTTAACAAATTTCTTGATAGCCAATTAAATTTGTAATGTAATGTAAAATCAATTTCATAAAGTACAATACAAATACACATAAAATAAAATAAAAAATAGTAATTTAAGTAAATTTAAAACGTCCAATATAACATTACTATATATTTTTAGTAAAACAATACATACTTTGATAAAACTACATAAAACTGATTTGGCATTTTAGTATACAACTTAATTATGATACTAACTACAAATGGGATGTAACTGCTACAATTGGCATGTAAAACAAAAAGCATAAAACAAATCACACAAACTAAAGTCTACAGACGACGCTCACCTTAGGCAAAGCTTCCAAAAATATAAGAAAACAAAAGAAACTTCTTCACACTTACAAACATTTTATATACAAACTACAAGACGACCTGTACTTTGAATTTAACTCGAAAAAATAAAACAAATCATCTATTATCTGTATTTAATTCAAATGTAGAACTTTAGTAAAATAAAACGTTTATAACTTTTTCATTCACGGACTAAGGTATTTGTGCTCATTCAGCCAAGAAGACTTCATCTGGCCGCGATTGATCAAGGCTTGAACAACACTGGCACGGCGGTTTCGGCGGCAGTCTGGCGGGTCGAAGGCGTGACGTCATTGCTCCCTATTTCTCCCTTACTACCGCCCACCCCTACCGGCTCGATAACCCCCGCATACTTTACGCCCTTGTTTTTGGGGCAGTGCCAGTGAAGGGGATTTTTTATTTATAACAAACCACTGTTTTGGCTGGAATCACCATGTTTGTATAAGATATTTTTTTTACTATTGCGGCATTCTTGTCCAATTTGGCTCTATGGCTATTTAGGAACGGGTTAAGGCCAGCATATTTTATTTGCCATTAAATGTGTCAAGAGGTTAGTTTTCGATTCTACTAAGCAATAATCCAAAGAGGTTCTATATCTACCTATTGAAGTGGATTTACTGTATTTCCAACTCCTCCTATTTGCTTCTGATTAATTTCGTTGCGGGTTCCAAGACAGTTTAATTTCTTCCTGGGACTTTCCGAGTGTCATAACTCAGAGTGTTCGTGGGTCACTGCTGTGGATCTTGGTGTACAGGAGTTACAGTAGTGTGGGTGGGATTATTCCCCTAAAAAAAAATCTACCTAGTCTCAGATGAAGTATCAAGTTAAATTTAAACATCGAACATGCCCCAAACTTTTTTTTTCTGCAAGACTAATGCAACGGTTTGTTCAAACAAATACTTTTGATTATGCTGTATGAATACAGTTTTAATGAATATAAATTGCATATAAGAGTGATATATTCTTAATTTATATTCCTACATATAAAATATTCCAATTTGCTACTGCAAATGTGATTGTTAATTACGTATTCGCTTTAGGATGCTGGTATAACAATTTATGACTTCGGATTTATTTTGATAAGATGAAAACAATAATTTATGATGCTGTAATGGAATGTAAATATTCCCAAAAAAAACATTCCTTTGTCTATGAATGCACGTCTAATATACAGTTATACTTTATAAAAAAAAATACACACAATAAACTCAATGTTCTTTATTTCTACTCGAAACAACCTGCCAATTGAGGTATCGATTCGTATAACGATACGTTTTAAGCCAAAAACACCAACATAATCATCGATCTGCTGAATTCACATTCTTGAATTTCAGTTAAAAACAGTACAGATTAAATCAGCTTTCGAACCAAAAAAAGAAAGCATAAGGTAGTGTGACGCTTAACTCCTTCAAAAGTGGTCCGAAAATTATCGGGTGTTCTCAAAATACGCACTTGAGCAAAACCGTAGATATATTAAACACAAATACAAAAAAAAACAATTTTAAAACTGACATTTGTTCAGGAGCTCCAATACCATAACGGATTTACAGATTATGACGTAAGTATAGAAAATAACCTTTTTGGTATCTTTATAAATATGGTTTCATTTATATTCATTTATAACTAACTAGATTAACCTTATCATCATCATAATCACTTAATTGGTCTTTGGACGTGAAACATTGCAAAAGGTTTAGGCTAATTTATTTTATGACCGGTGGCCTGCTCCACGCTGACTCTTATTTGGGAATTAATTCGTTTTTAGATAAAACAAAGGAATACAGTTCGTGTGGTGACGGATTAAGAATACGAAGTGTCACCACCCCTATTAATCCCGTGGGTACCGTAAGAGCCGACTAAGGAACTACGCAGGACAACAGCACTGCAAAGAGAAGGAAAACTTGAAACAAATCCTATACCAATCCGTCTGGCCAGCGAGCGTGGTATAGTAGGGCAAAACCTCCTTTCTAAGGAGAGGCACATGTTCAGCAGGGGACTATTAAAGGGTTGATCTGTGATGTATTGGACCTGAGGTAAAGGATACCGCAAGTCTCAAATGAGAGACGAGACTAAGACTGCGGCTTGCTGCACCAGGATATGGGCATCGAATGGGTACCTAGGTACTTTAATCTTGAAAGGTATTTAGAATGTCATGTACATTTTCATGTCAAAATCGCATTAAATACACAGGAGGCTCTCAAAATGCACCTTTAATGAGCGATCTAAAGATATAAATGATCTGTCAATAGTCATCATTACTGTAGATTTCGTCAATCTTTGACAAAAAGTAGGTATACACAGATATGCTCTTCCAGAGTATAATCTGTGTGCCAAATTCCATACAGATCCGTTTAGCCGTTCTGGTGTGATAGAGTAACAAACAATAAATCCATGTAAACAAACTTTTGCGTTTATCATTTTAATGGGACATCATTCCATAGTTATTTTATTGTATGTACATTTTTATCTTATAAATAAAATTCTCGTATCACAATGTTAGTTACCATACTCCTCCGAAACGGCTGGACTGATTTTTATGAAATTTTGTGTGCGTATCGGGTAGGTCTGAGAATCAGCCAACATCTATTTTTCTTACCCCTAAATGACACACCCTTGTCATTTCACCCTCCCCATCACACCCATCACACCCTCACCTATCCCTAAATATTTTTTTTTCAAAATTTCCTAGAAATCAAAACAAAGAAATCAAAGCAAAACAGCGTTTGCCGGGTCAGCTAGTTCTATATAAAATAGGGCAGAAACAGCTTCTTCTCCAAACTATCATTGATTGGGGTCGATTGCGTTTTGCGTAGTTAAGTTCAATTTAATATTGAAAACCTACCTTTAAGTATAGTATCGAAATTAAACTCTGTTATAGTTTGAATTGATCGGATCGATAAGCTCAAACTCTGGCTGAAAAATGCCACAATCAACCTCCTAGCTCCATCAACAAATCCATAATGCCCCAATACAACACTAAATTGTATTGTCATCCAAAACTGCATAAACATACAAAGTTACATTTCGATACGACAATTATAAGTAGGTTAAAATTAACGTCCAAAATTTGTTTATAGAATAATAATAACTTCACACATCTCACAAACGGCCGTCTGATCACAAACTAGGCAGAGCCTGTACTCTGGTAAACAGACTATTACAGACATTATTACAGATAAAGTACACCCAGAAACAGAAGAAATGATCGTGCTCTCACACAATATTTGTCCTGGGTTTGAAGCGAACCGAATGTGGCTTAGTAGTTAAGGTCACTAGCCACTAGACCAACAGGCGAGCCGAATATTTGGATATATACATTTAAAGCAAATAAAATCGTGTCAGTAAAAATTAGGCTATTTGTAGTCCAATTTATACAAATTTCGTACGTACTTTTAGACAATTCGTGCAGTTACATTAGGATTGCATGACGTACAGGATATAATGGTAATCTGTTTTTATTGATCTATTTCTGTGTCGAAATGGTTTAACGATTCGTACACAAGTAGAATCTATTCATGGGAGGATAGATACCAGCACACGGCATACCAGACTAGACAGTGGATTTGGTTTAGTTCGCATGAAATTCGTTATTTATATACAATCTAGTTATTGCCAGTGGCTCCACCCGTGTGAATGTCGGTTATGGAGGTAAAAAGTAAGCCTTTATCTTACCTAAATCCAAAATCAAAGTATATATATACCAAATTTAGTCTAAATCGGTTCAGCGGTTATTGATTTCCCATACAAACTCTCACCCCCTTAAAGGATGATTTCTGGAATAAAAATTATGTCCTTTCCCGGGACTTGGACTATGTCTATACCCGATTTCATCTAAATCGGTGCAGCAGTTTCAGCGTGAAGAGGTAACAGACAGACAGACAGACATACACACTTTCGCATTTATAATATTAGTACGGATTATGTTTTTCGTGTGTATGTATTTATGAACAGTCTAAACGGCTTGATGGATTTTGGCCTGGGAGATGTCGTTGGATTTGTCTTAATCGTAAGAGTGACACTGGGATATCATCATCAACAGCCTTTAATAGTCCACTGCTGGATATAGGCCTCTCCCCAGGAAGGAGGTTTTGGCCTACTATACCACGCTGGCCAGACGGGTTGGTATAGGGTTTGTTTCAAGTTTTCCTTCTTTTTGCAGTGTTGTTGTTCTGCGTAGTTTACTCCCTTAGTCGCCTCTTACGACACCCTTGGGATGAATAGGGGTGGTGACACTTTGTATTCTTAATTCGTCACCACACGGAAACTGGGATATGATAATTATCCAAATCAAAATCGTTGGTTTGTAAATATCCAGCGGCCCAAAGTGTCCAGTTCACAGAATGTCCAATTCGCAGAATGTCCAATTCGCAGAATGTCCACCTGTCCACTGCACATTTTGCGAATTCGACATTCTGCGCCTTAACCATTTTAAGTACCTCAACATTTCGCGCAGTAAATTTTTTTTTGTTCTTTTCAATAATTACAGTACTATCTTACTTAGTGAGTAATTACATCACGATTCACTAAGTAGGACTGTTTGCAATTGTTAAAAACAAACTTTGCCACCCTTTGAATCCCGTTTCTAAAGCATTTAGCTATAATTTGAACTGACGGGAAGACATAAATACAATTTTCCAATATCATATCATCCAATATCATTTTGTTAGTCCCATGAACAAAAATCCCATAGACCAGGTATCGAGTTTTGTATTTCATGGAAATTAGTATGTTTATTTTAATTTTATTCTAAAATAAAATACTGTTATTCATATATCGACACGATAACTCAAATAGAATGTACCACATCAAATTATATTGAAAGATATAAAACATTACACCACTTTGTTTAGAACTGCGATTTTATCCTACAGGTTTCATCACTTTCGACATTAAATAGATAGACAGGGGAAATTAAACAAGTATGCTTGAAATAGATCAGTGATTTAATAGATATTATAGTTTAAATCTGCCTGGTTTAGATCTGGATCGGATGGTGTAAAGGGCACACGAAATAACGTCAGTGGTACAAAGTACCTGTGATTTGCTAACTAGAGTAATTGAACATAACGCGGAATAGTCTTGAAACAATAATAATCTCCAAATTTATGAATGAAGCGTTTACCGCAAATTTATGGATATGGTTTGCGTCTATTGCCCATGGTTTTTCTTGTTTCACTTTCATTCTTCTTTACTTTCCTTTATTAAGACCTATTTCTTAGCGTTCCATGGATTTGGCGTGCGGTTGCCGGGTCCATCACGTGATAGATGGGGGCAACACATGCGACTTCGACCCGCGAACCAGGTATAGGGAGCACTCTCGCGACGCGTCAGCGCTCCCCTCCAGCGTCCGCTGCGCCACCCCTTCCACCCAACCATACTTAATACGAGCCTAGCAATGCCACTTTAGATATTCGTTCAAGAAAAGAACTTACTGAAGCTCTTGTAAATCCAAGGTCTTTAAGCAGGTTATAGAGGGATTTAGCTGGTATACCCCTCGCGCCCACTTCCACGGCATACAACGCAACGACATAACCATTTGTTATTTCGTTGGTTAAGTCAAAGTACTTGTTTCTTTTTAAAGCGTGGTCTTTAGGGGTATACGTTTTCCACGGCACCGTGAGTTCTACTAGTATTTACGCTTAATTGAAATTGCATATAGAAATATGTCTGGTCTGGATACCAAGGCACAGATATCCTACTATATTCTGTAATAATTTTCATACGTGTCCACTAATAATGTCCAGTCACTGGCGGTATTTATAATTGAATACGGTTTTTGTAAAGTCTTTTTTGTTGAGCCTTCCTTTACAAACGCGATGTTAGTTCTAATGTTAATAACCCCGGTCTTATAGCTCTTTACAACCTGTCAG
Organism: Arctia plantaginis; assembly: GCA_902825455.1. Taxonomy (NCBI): domain Eukaryota; kingdom Metazoa; phylum Arthropoda; class Insecta; order Lepidoptera; family Erebidae; genus Arctia; species Arctia plantaginis. Next base: position 1,485,548 of record CADEBD010000288.1, read on the forward strand.
TGAGTGCCTTTTTTTTTTTTTTTTTTTTTTTTTTTTTACGTGTGGAAATCCCCTCGGACCGTCACCCCGCCGGGGCTCTCGTTCGGCGGGGCGGTGTGTCGGACTCGAACCGACTAAAACCACACGGTGTGCCCTCTTTGCGCTTCCAGTTTAGGAGGGGTCCAGGTAGCTATCTCCTTCTGGACCCCTCCCAGCGCCGGCCCGCTCCTGATGCGGGCTCCGTCTCAGTGGACCCTCTCTTTAGGCGACGTCCGGCACACGCGGACGCCGCCCCCTCGCGGCTGGCCAACTAATGCGGGTGGAGGGGAGAACCCATCCCGTCCACCCGCGGCCACACTCAGGGCGGCATGAGGCGCAGGTAAGCGCGCCTCCGCCGCCCGGTTCGCCGGCGGCGGATCAGGTCCGAGTGGAGGTCGTCCTCCCGGGCCTTCTCCGCCGCCTCCTTCTGCGAGATTACCTCCTCGCAGAAGGTTGCGACCGCGGTAAAACAACTGTCGCTACAGGCCATGGAGCGAATTACGGCCGGTAGCGAGAGATCTGCTCCGATGACTGCAGTGAGGGCCCGGCGCTGCGTCGCCCATGCGGGGCAAACCGCCAGCGTGTGCTGGGCCGAATCCTCACCGCAGTCGCAGTGGTGGCAGGCGGGACTCGATTCCCTCCTAGCGACCGAGTACAGGTACTTTCCGAAGCAACCGTGCCCGGAAAGCACCTGCGTCAGCCGGAAGGAAAGGGTCCCGTGCTGCCGCCCTGCCCACTCGGCGATGACCGGCTGGAGAGCCTCCACGGCGGCGAAGCCAGCGCGTGGAGTCTCCAGCCGGAACGACCATCTCACCATAGTGGCTCGGCGAGCGGCTTCGCGCCACTCGCGCACGTCTTCGGGCGGAGGGCGAAATCCGCTCTCCGCCCGGAAGTCAGCCACTCGCCGATAAACTTCGGCGAGCACTTCCGCCTCCAAATCCCACGGGGGTGTTCCGGCCAAGGCGCAAGCCGCCTCGGTGGACACCGTGCGGTATCCGCGTATGGCTCTGACCGCCAATATCCTCTGGGGGCGCCAGAGGCGCGCCCTATTCGGGGCGGTCAGAGCCGCCACCCACACCGGTGCACCATAAAGCGCCATGGACCGGACAACCCCCGCGTACAGCCGCCTCCTGGGAACACTGGCCCCGCCCAAATTTGGCAAAAGTCGCCCTAGGGCGGAGGCAGTGTCCACCAGCTTCGGACCAAGCTGTCGGAAGTGCTCGTCGAAGAGCCACCTACCGTCTAGGACCAGACCCAGGTACCTCATCTGGGCCCGGACCGGTACGAGGACCGAGCCGACCTCGATTGAGGCGCCGGCGGGTGAACCACGACGGGGCCCGTGAAATAATAGAGCCTCCGTCTTATCCAGGGCCACCCGCAAACCCAACGCCTCAATGCGCCCGACCACCAGGGAAACTCCCGTGGCGGCCAGGCGCGCCGCCTCCTGGAAGTTAGCCCCCCGGGCCGTGAGCAAGGTGTCATCCGCGTAGCAGATTACACCCAGCCCGGGGGGGAGACGCCCTCGTAGGGCCCAGTCGTACCCGATGTTCCACAGGAGAGGTCCTAGGACAGACCCCTGCGGAACACCGCACGACATGGCCCTGCGTCTCAAGACGCCATCTCGGTCCTCGTACATGACGGTTCGCTCCTCAAGATAGTCCGCCACCAGCCGCCTCAGGTACTCCGGCACTCCGTGGTAGCGGAGCGCTTCCCTGATGCAGCTGAATGGCAGACTATTGAAGGCGTTGGCGATGTCCAAGGACACCGCCAACACCACTCCGCCGCAGCTCACGGCCTCCTCGGTCACGGCCCTAAGGCGCATTACGGCATCGATCGTCGAACGCCCCTCTCGGAAACCGAATTGGGCGTCCGACAGATCGGGGCCAACCTCGCAAAGGTGCCGGACGATGCGGGCAGAGAGCACCCTCTCAAAAAGTTTGCCCGCCTCGTCCAGCAACACGATAGGCCTATAGGCCGCGACCGAATCGGCAGGCCGTCCCGGCTTCTGCAGCAGGACCAGCTTCCCGCATTTCCAGCGCTCAGGGAAGCGTCCGGACGCCAGGCTAGCGTCCAACACCCCCCTGAGGTGGTCCGACATGTAGTCGAGGGCTCGGGCCATCACTCGGGCTGGAACCCCGAGTGATGGCCAGTGAGTGAGTGCCTGGCTGTACCTATTTCCGCACTGCACGTCGTACAAGCTTTTTCTGTAGTTTTTCTCCTCCTTGCTAGGTTGCTTTGATCGCGGAGAGACAATTGAAAGGCGTTGAGGTAAAATTTGAGGTGACCAAACGTATAAAAGTGTGCGCCATTGCAAAGCTGGTGGGATACAAAATTCTCTTAGAGTTAACCATTCAGTCTGCATTTTTAGGTTCATTGCGTTTTCATCTTGCTGCAGGAAAGATTTTATTATCTCTTTATCGGTCTGTCTTCTAGCATTTAACAATTCAACTCTACTGGATTGCGTACTCACCGTGAATTTATTGTAAAACTAGCTGACCCGCGCAACTTCGTCTGCGTCTCGCAATAGTAATAAATTTGCCCCGTTTTTAAAACATTCTTCATTGGTGCTCCGCTCCTATTGGTCTTAGCGTGATAATATATAGCCTATAGCCTTCCTCGATAAATGGGCTATCTAACACTAAAAGAATTTTTCAAATTGGACCAGTAGTTCCTGAGATTAGCGCGTTCAAACAAACAAACAAACAAACTCTTCAGCTTTATAATATTAGTATAGATTGGAGTCGTGACTCGAGCTCTGATGAATTTTTCTCTTTTGGAAGGGATCTAACGATTTCATTTTGTGATTTTGACAATACATGCATTTTGGTAACTCTTAGGTGTTTGTAGAGTTCCGAAGGTCTTTTTAATTACATTCCAAAGTTATTCGAGCCGCTGTACAACGTTGACGGTCAGAAGTCACTAGCCCGAGCCACGACTTCTTTGCGTCCAGAGTCCTTAAGTGGTTCTGGTTTATATCGTATACCAGAAACGGCCAGTTGAGACGTGATGTTAAGTAGTTGTCGTAAATCCAAGCTTTTTTACGTTACTTCTTGGCTGTTGGTGTACCTTGATTACAAATTTTAATTTACTATAGTATGATGCAATTATTTATTTATTTATACTTCCTGCAAATACATTGCATAAGGCGGACTTAATGCCATAGGCGTTTTCTTCCAGTCAACCTTGGGGTGATGCAGAGATTTGTGTGTGGCAGGTGTATAATGAGATAAATTATTTAAATTGTAGTCGGTTGCAAGATGTTATACTACACAGATATACGGGATACATATATAGATGCAAATATCATTTATACGTACTATATAATACTATATATATAAAAAAAAAAACATAAACATACACACATACATCCATACATATATGCCTGCATTGATGAACACACGAGGGGTTATTTTGATAACTCCGTCAACAAGTCTCCATAGAGCTTGCGTACTCTGATCTTAAAGATTGTTCGGTTGGTGGATGTCCTGATCTCTAGGGGAAGGGCGTTATTTCACAAAGTATTGTCGGAAAGTTATACCATTTCAAGGCTAAGCTCGTGACGTGCTGAGCCAAAGGCGTTTTCTAAATCTATCGAACAGTCTGTTATGGCCTTTTATTCTTCCGAGCATCTTTGAGACTTTCCGCAAGTAGTGAGTTATGTTCCAAACATGCAGAGATTCTGGGCTCATCCTTGCTGGTAATTTGGTCTGAAGTAATTATTGTTGGACATAAACTGTGTTATTTTTAATAGAAGACAGGAGAAAAATATTTTAGAAATTGTATTGGTAAGGGCTATCGGTCTAGTGTCCCTGGGATCTACTACTTCACTTTTCTTAGGAATGAGGATAAAATTAGCATTTCCAAAGGTTGTTGGCATTTCTTTGCTCGACTAGATCTTGCCGAATATACTTAGAAGGTATACCATCAGGCCCAGGAGCTGATCTTGAATTTTTCTTTCTAATTTATGTATCTACAAACTAATATGAAGAGAACGTACGTATTTTGTTTTGTAATTCTTAATTTAGCCTCTTCTAACACTAGAATAAAAAAAAAAATTAGGTGATCCTGAAGACTGCCTCGAATCTCTAAATTATTCTAAAGTAAACTGGAGTTTTTAATGTAATATTTCAAATTCCTAATCAAGCTTAAAGTAAGACTCAATGAACCAGGAACGTTTTTTTAACTTTCAACCAATTCTTAATTAACTCTATCTTGAGTCACACACCAATGAAAACCACAGATATAAACCACTCATTATGATTGTCAGTGGTGTCAATAATTGAGATATAAGCAGAGTAATAAATAGTGTTATTTTATCTGTTTTTAAGGCATTTATATCACATGGACACTCCACTATTGGTCTTGGATCACACCCAAGTAACATTAGTGGGTATAACTGTCGGCCTATTTTAGTACACATTCAATGAAATATTTTGACCTTATAAATAATGTTACCCTAATGGAGGGTATAATAAAAATAACCTCACATATCCCACTAGCTAGGCAGAACCTGAACTATGGTAACCAGTGCTGATAAACATACTTAAATATTTCTAAATACGTACATATTATAGATAAAAAAACACCCAAACACAAGACAAATGGTCGTTTTCATCACACAATTTCGGGATCACACGAGATTCATTATCAAGGCATCCCTTTTATACAAAGTCAGTTGTAGGCGTCTGATTTGGATGCCTCTGACGCGTAAGATAAAGGACCCCTTGAAAAACTAGACTGGTTGAAAATATATGGTTCACTTCGTCATGAAGGGCCGGATTCCAAAACTAGTTATTCTTGTAGTATACAGACCGAAGTATATACTTAAGTAAAACCGTATGTGTTACAAGTACCATTAACGAAGTTTTTTATCGGAGTACACTTTTTGTGTTATATTTTATTGTGACACCTTTTAAATCTTTTCATTTCATGATATCATCTCCTCCAGTTATTTTCTCAGTTTCATTTTGCTATGTTGACTACATAAATAACAAACTAATCATTGGAAAACAAACCCGATTTCGTCTAAATGTAAATATACTAAAACTTTACAAATCGGCGATTTTAATTTTTATAATATTCAAACACCCAGTGTCTCTCTCCCAATTAAGAAGAAACTATCAACACTTCAAAAGCAAAAATCCATCAAACCGTCTAAGGTACAGGGCGTGCACAAAGAAATACACATACAAACACTCGAAACATGTAACCGTCCTTTTGTCGCACTGAATGTTTGTTTGGTTGTGATGTTTTACAGCCGAGGTTCGTATGACGGCTAAATATGTTACACCTTATGGCTCTTGCCCGCGGCTCCGCCCACGTGTATATTGTGGTAGAAAGTCTATGTCTTTCCTCAAGAATCAAAGTATTATATCTACATGCCAAATTTCATTAAAATCGGTTTAGCGGTTATGGATTATGCATTCAAACTTCCAATCCCTCTTCACCCTCTTATAGGGTGATTTCTGGGATAAAAACTATCAATTGTCCTTTCCCGAGGCTTAAACTATCGCTATACCATATTTCTTATAAATAGGTTCAGCGGTTTTAGCGTTAAGAGGTAATAGATAGATAGACACACTTTGCATTTATAATATTAGCATAGATTGTATAATTTACTACATTTGACGCAATTAAATAAACAAGTTCAAAAATCTTTAAACTTCAAAGTAAATAGTCTCTTAGAGTAAATCAACATTAAATTGTTAGATAAATTCCAAGTGAGGCCATCTGTCGCCCTACAAGAAGCAGGCCGGGGTGGCGGCGCGATGGGAAAATCGTCGTTCCCACACACGAGAGGGTCATCTATAAGCCGTAGATGGCCCGGGTTCTGTCAGGATACCAGCGATTGCCTTCCTAGAGTACACCTGGTTCCCGGCTACTGGTACCCGACACGGTTTTAGTCGGTTCGTGTCCATCACCACCGGGAATTGCCGCACAGAAACAAAGGGGAGCAAACGAGCACACAGGTCACCTGATGATGAATGACTATCACCGTTTACAAGTGCGTCACCGCCTTTAGCCCCATTAGGTCTCCGCCGTAATTACTCATTCGACATCGTGAAATTTACCAGATTTATTTTCGTAATTAAAAAGATATTGTTCTTGAGACGTAAAAACTTAACTGTAAATCGAGATAAACCGCGGGCAATAGTTATTTTAATTCACGATTGATCGCGGCCTGATGCTAGCAACGAACCCTGGGTAATATTATGTATTCCGTATCCACAGCAAGACTCGAGCGTGTGTTCTCGTACAAATCTATACAAATAAATAAAATTGAAGTGTCTGTTTGTAATATTAAAATAACCGCTTTTTACTAAATGCATATGTATGTTTACACGGTACATATGCCAAAATAACATTTTTTACAATTTTTGTCTGTCTGTCTGTCTGTCTATCTGTCTGTCTGTTTTTTCCGGGTAATCTCTGAAACGGGTGGACCGATTTCGACGGGACTTTCACTGGCAGATACACAGGTGGCGTTGCCCGCGGTTATAACAACAAACGCGGGTAACACCGCGGGTCTCAGCTAGTATAATATAAGTCTAAAGATCGAAAATTAAAAACATCGAACAATTTTTAAGAATAATATTGTTAACTAAAAGCACACATATCATGCTCGTACATTCATACACATCATCACCATCAACAGCCTTTAATAGTCTATCTCTGGACATAGGCCTCTCGTTAGAAAGCAGATTTTTGCCTACTAAACCACGCTGTCAGATAGGGTTTGTGTCAAGTTTTCCTTCTCTTTGCAGTGCTGTTGTCCTGCGTAGTTTGCTGCCTTCATCAGCTTATCCCACGGGATAAATAGGGGTGGTGACACTCCGTATTCTTAATCCGTCACCATACGGACCACTAAGCATACATACACACACGTCCTTTATCCTGAAGGTAGATAGAGGCGTATTAATCGCCGACATTTTGCTGATTACAATTCCAGTTCCAGTCACACGATAGTAATTAGGCAAGAGTATTGGTCTCATCTAAAAGGTTGTGGTTCACGAGTTTAAAATATTACAAAAGTTTAATACTATTGGTGTTGATAGCAGAAAACAATTTAGATTATTGTTACAGAAAGAATAACAACACCACTAGATTAAATTGAAAAAAACATCCCAATATGCTGTATGCACTCAAAATTTCATATAAATCGGTCCAGCCGTTTCGGAGGAATTTGGGGTAACAAACACCGCGACACGAAAATTGTATAAATTAGACTAGCTAACCCGGCAAACGTTGTTTTGCCATAAACATAATAAAATATATTTTATTTGTCAAAAAAATAAAAAAATATTTAGGGGTGGGTCACCCTTATCATTTAGGGGTATGAAAAATAGATGTTGGCCGATTCTCAGACCCAGCCGATTCACACAAAATTTCATAAAAATCGGTCCAGCCGTTTCGGAGGAGTTTGGTAACAAACACCGCGACACGGGAATTTTATATATTAGATAACATTACGCTATAACTCACAGCTGCTGAGCAATAATCACAAACGTTATCCAGGCATATAAATTGTGGACAAGTACATAAAACGAGGCATTTGAGTCAAATTTAATGTGTCTGAAACACAGATGCAGTGTAAATTAAATTTAGTAGTAGTAGAAATCTAACGAAGGTAAGTTTCTTCTGTTAGTTTTGACTACCTTAAAGTTTCTTGTCTGATTTATTGTAAAATTGTTACCAAATCCTTTTTTTAACCTGCAAATTATATGCCACATTTTGGTATAACAACTATTTAATACAAATTTCTTTAGACTTGTACATGCTCCAAAAGATCTTACCCAGAAACTCTTCATGTTTCGCGATAAACAGTAAAAGTAATGTTTAAATATAAGTAGCACACTAAACGGTGAGGATAGCTTAAACTGCAGAGTGAATTCGAACTGTGCAGCCTTTTTCTTCTCCTGATTAGATCGCGGCTAAATTAACTGTCAGCTACTAGATTTGACGTAAGATAATACCCGTTAAGCAAACAACTATACACAAAAAATAACGATGACGTATGTAAACAAACAAACAAAATTATCAGGTGTTACGTAAACATTCGCGATATGGCGACCCTTATCAATAGAAAAGCTACAAATCAACAGAAACAGTTGCCCATCAACACAACACAACACTGCGCGCGCACCTGTGTAAACAACTTGTTGTAACCGTGCCCTTGGTTGTTATACCCCATCATGTTACGACATGGTGGTAGCTGGTGGCCGCTTCGGACCACCAGTGGAATCGCGTCGTGGTCTGCCGTGATGGCGGCACATCGAGGCTGCCACACTACCGTCCTGCGCGACGGCCGCGACCGAACAAGCCCGAGGTAAACCGAAGTACTCCGAACGTTGCGACGCACCCCGCTTCTGACCCCTCGGTTAGTTGAATGGATGCGCGCGCACTGTTCCACTGTGATTTCGCCTCTACTCCGGTTGTCGAACCGAGAGCAAGATTAGGGATTAAAGCAAGTGGGTCACCTCAGATAATGGAAGGGGAGAGCGGGACGTTCACAGCGTTGACAGTTGATATGCGTAGCTTGAATGGAGTTTATAAAGTCAGCCCGAAGGGTTGGGTCCTGGATAAGATAATTATCGCAGAACAGGTGCTTTGTCATAGAACAGTGCTCAGTGTATTTAAAAAATAGAAAATTAGGAAGTAATTGCAAAATTTTGAACAACTTTTCTCTGTCTGTGAATATTTTTGCAACCTCGAATAAATATTGATAGGCATTCAATATTCAATATCATCTAAAGGTTTCGATAGATTATAATCAATAAAGTGTCTATCCAGTTACTTTGGTTAATAAACTTATATGACGCCCGTAAAGGAACGCATAAAAAAGCTCAATAGACAGATTACCTATTTTACTCTTCAACATTTTTAAACTTCTTCCATGACTTCAAGTTTAAGATTTTTATATGTTGGGGGAAGGGGAAGCAAACGAACTTGATGGTAAAAGAATGCCTCCGGCCAAGAACACATCGAGAGTCACAGATGCGTAGCCATATTAAATATTCAAAAGACTTTTCTAAACCAAGATCGTAATATTCTGTCATCATCATCATCATCAACAGCTTGCCATCATGGACATAGGCCTCTCCTTAGAAAGGAGGTTTTGGCCTACTATACCACCCTGGCGAGACGGGTTGGTATAGGGCTTGATTCAAGTTTTCCTTCTCTTTGCAGTGCTGTTGACCTGCGGGACGAATAGGGGTGGTAACACTTCGTATTCTTAATCCGTCACCAAACGAAAAAATATTCTGTGGATAATTCGAATCATTTATCGTGCATATATATATTTCTCCTGATTTCGAATCTGTCACGTTGCAATCTTTATTTACAACGACATAATATCTAGGTCATTATACACCGATAAAGGGTTTGGGACATCAAACTCGAATGACCTAGAGCTTGGAAGGCACTGACCCCAGTCAGTGTAGATATAGCTTTCGCAACACCCGTGTGAGAATAAGCTGAGCGTTTGGTAACAATTACAACAACAGTCACTTTAAATTGGCATATTTCTTCAATAATTCTAGTCCCTGGAGTATTTTTTTTCTGACAATAGGCAAAACATTTGCCATTGTAACCAGACTGCAGATAAACATACTTATATATTTCTAAATATACGTATATTATAGATAAATAAAACCCGGGCAAAGAATAAATTATCGTACTCATCACATATATAATTTGCCGTGGGTGGGAATCGACCTACCACTGCCTCAGCAGTCAGGGCCACTAACTACTTGATCAGGGATTCCCAAACTGTTTTGGGCAAGAGACGACTTTTCTAAATTGAACTGATATCTCAAACCCCCATAGCCAAATTACTGAGTGCTTATCGATTAACTGAGTTTTTTAAAATAACAATAATGACACTTCCTACCGAAAAATTAGTCATTCTTATAAAAAGTTGGTACACGTAATACAACCAATACAGTATCTTGAAAGTAAAAAAAAACACTTATTTTAATTATTAGGGTTCGATTTTTAGACCTCGAAAATCAGTTTTCGCTTGTGTCGACCCCTGGGAACTCGACCATTTTAGGAATCCCTGCACTAGACCAACAGGCCCGTCGACTTTACAGACATTTAAACTAACGGACCTGAAAATTGTGGATACATTATAGCAGCTCCAAACGCTGGGTTTTGTTTACACCCATGTATGGATACTCATACGCATATACGGGTCGTACCTTTTTTGCCCCTGGTGGGTATCAAACTCCCTGTACAATTAAAAACAATTGAGATAATAAGGTAGGTCGTACGGAGTGATAATAGTTTTTTTTTGTAACCTACTTAAAAAACAGGAGGAGGTTTTTTTATGGATTTGATTGTTTTTTATGTTTGTTACACCGTCGTTTATGAACCGATTTGAAACATTCTTTTATTCGAGGAAAATAAGTCCTAAAACTGGCAAATTAACAGTTTTTTCATCATCAACAGCCTTTAATAGTCCACTGCTGAACTACAGCTTATTACAATTCCTCAATTGTAGGCTATATGATAAGCGATGCAACACTTGGCCTTGGTAAGTCCCTTCAGCACAGTGTTCAAGTCAAACAAAAGCAATTTAAGCATCATCACATCATCAAAGCCTTTAATAGTCCACAGCTGGACGTAGGCCTCTGCTTAGAAAGGTTTTGGCCTACAACACCACGCTTGCCAGGCGGGTCGGTATAGGGGTTGAATTAAGAGTACAACGTTTTAGTGATTTTTCCTTCAGAAATTAGAAAGAGAAAGAGTTTGGTCTTCTGGTAACCTCACCCACTCGCTAAAAAGAAAAAAAGAGTTGTTAAACACCAACTTTTTGTAAGTCCGGGGGGTTCACTGCCTATTTGTGCCGAAAGCACGTCTCTCCGACTTCAAATTGACCAGTCAATTGCCCTATTGTCGTTAAACAGTAATCTCGTCTGTGCTCGTCATTAGACCGAAATGCCACAAATATTCCGACCTACTGTCATGAGTCGCAAGGCCGACGTTTACGAGCTGGAAGTGTGTTCCGCATGCCTGTGACTCATAGGAATGCTGTAATACAACACATTTTACGAGTAATCTTTATAAAAACTTTTTAATTGATTTGTTTTGAAAGGCTGTGGATAAAAGTCGATGGCGCGGAAAACTACGAGTCACAGACAGCCGGTGTTAATTTTTCACCGAGTGTATGATTTCACCGGACCCACAATCTATCCTAATTCCGGGGAGCAGTATGTGACTCAAAGGACGGAAACTAGTCTCTCTTATATGCAGGAGTCTATACCATACAGAATGATAATAATAATAATTTTAATTGCCTAAAATTAACTACACAATAAGTAGAAAATTACACATCATCATCAACAACAGCCTTTAATAGTCAACTACTGGACATATGCCTCTCCTTAGAAAAGAGGTTTTGGCCTACTATACCATGCTGGCCAGACGGATTGGTATAAGGTTTTCCTTCTACTTGCAGTGCTATTATCTCCAGTAGTTTGCTTCCTACACCCACGGGATGAATAGGGGTGGTGACACTCCGTATTCTTAATCCGTCACCACACGGATAAAAATTACACAATAACTACATTGAACAATAATAAGTTGTATCGTTTAGTATGGCATTTGATAATATGAGTCCCCTGATCCTGCAAACAAGGATTTCCTGTTTTTTTTGAGAATCAATAGTTCGCTTTTGGGCAATGCATTGTAATGCATTAATTAATTTTAATTATTCTACATGAAAATGTAACATGGTTAGGTTGGGCAATGAAGTAGGTGATATATGTGTTTGTGTGTGTGTGTGTGTGTTTGTTTGTGTAGGCGTGTGGGTACGTGCGTATGCTAGTTTATGAGTGTGTATGTGTACGTAAGAGTGTATGTGTTTGTTTGTAAAAATAAATAATCCTAAAGTCATAATTCTTAGTACCCGAAATTGATATAAAAATTATCTTCATTCAAATAACATGTAAGTACTTAAAATTAACGTACTTTGAATTAAAGGAAAAACAACAACCTTATTATGAATGGAATATTTTATGAAATACCCTGATAAGGTTCTACAGTACTTAATTACAACCGCCCACTGCCTACTGGCTACGCAATCCGTAGCATTTAACCGTAGAGGTCGTAGCACTGGCGCAATATTTAAGACCAACCGTAGGCATTACTTTCAATAAAGAAAAAATGTAGCGTTTTTTATAAAATTTTCACGTTACTAGAGATCGCTTGTCTATGTATAGACTTTATACCATAAGAGATCGAAACTAGACATGGATGTTATTGCTACTTTTGAATCATAATCATATGATAAAATGATTAGTTTTAAGTCACTGCGATTTCACCTGTGATTTGGTCATAGGCAAAGATAAATGCCATCAAAATCAATAACTTTAACTGTTTATGTATAGACCTTTATACCAAGACAAGTAGAACGAAACATATACTGGATCCTTATATAAATAAAATAAATAAATAATATTTCCGACATTTGACACACAAAGCCATCTAGTTTCAAACTAAGCAGAGCTTGTACTATATAAGCTAAATTGATTGATAGAATACTTTTATACTTTTTTTATAAAAACATACATATTATACATAGAAAATACCAAAACTTCGAAACAAATCATGCTTCAGTATAAACGGCTGAACCAGAGATATCGACCCCTTGGGGTCGAAATTGGTCTCCCAGGGGTCGACATAAACGAAAACTGATTTTGGGTGTCGACGAGGTCTAAAAGTCAACCCCTTTGAATCAACTTTAGTTCTTATTTGAATTAGTTTGAAATTTTCAAGATACTGTATGAGTTGTGTTACGTATACCAACTTGTCATAATCATTCTTGCACTTTTAAGCGTACTTTAATTTCCCCATGGGGGTCTGAGATAGTAGTTCAATGTAGAAAGGGAATAGTTTGGGAATCCCTGGGCTATAGTGGGTCTGGATGTTTTGATAACAGCAGTTCCCGGATTCCTCCTATTACAGGCGCAGAGTGGCACACCGTGTGGTTTTAGTCGGTCTGATTCCAACACACAACCCTGCCGCAAAGCCCGGTGGGGTGACGGCCCAAGGGGGTTTCCACACTTAAAAAAAAGACCATAGTGATAGCCACGGCCTCACAGAAAACCGGTGTAAGTTATTCTTTCGTTTCTTTTCGCCGAGTAAGTGATGTTATTAGAGCCCAAGCCCCCACTCCTCCTGATTCTAAAAAGAGACTAAGGAGACTAAAAGGAGAGGCAATACAAAAGGTAGTAGTTCTAACAACATTCCATAAGTTAAAAATGCCTTCTTACATGAAGATTTTACTGTTTATAATATTTTTGAACAGTATGTAGAGCTCTAATTCCGTGTGGTGACGGATTAAGAATACGGAGTGTCGCCACGCCACTGCTATTCATCCCATGGGTGTCGTAAGAGCCGACTAAGGGAGCAAGGAAAACTTGAAACAAACGCTATACCAACCCGTCTGGCCAGCGTGGTATAGTAGGCCAAAACCTCTTTTCTAAGGACCCCCATGGTCAGCAGTGGGCTATTAAAGGCTGTCGATGATAATGATGTTGATAAGTGACGGAAAGTGACTGTGTTGACAATGTAGGTAAACTTACGCAGATTCAGTTTTATTAAAAATATTCGACACTATTCATCACATCAACAGCCTTTAATAGTCCACTGCTGGACATAAGCCTCTCCTTAGTAAAGAGGTTTCGACACTATTAGTTGGGACTAATTTTAATCCCTTTTCTGATTTCGCAAAAGGTAGCGCATGATTTTTCTTCATCCGACTCACTTTTATAACTTCACTGATGAAATATTACATGGCTCTACTGTAGGAACAACAGTTATTGACCGTGACTACCACAAAAGTCAAAGGTCAGTGGTTCCCACGTAAGACAAATAATTATGGGTTGAGAACGATAATTTCAAACTTGCTGGTATACAAAGGCTATCATTAGTTTCACAATAAGAAAATAGTATAATATATATATTTTGTAAAAGACAACTCCCGCATTAGGAATATATCCTGTGTCGCGGGGGACTTTACAGACATACATGAAACGGACACAAAGAACACCCAGACTCAGAACAACAATTTGTGGATCACACAAAGTGTCGTCCTATGTGGGGATCGGACCCATAACACTCAGCGCAGTACCAAGCGGCGTGGCGACCACTTAAACCACTACGCCATCCGTGCAGTCAATTTTTTCTTTTTTTTAGCTAGTCTAACCTTATAAAACAATTAAATTAAATTAATTAAATTAAAAAAAAAACAGAGATATCGTACTTCTCTGTTTAACGTTCCCGTTAAAAAGTCATGACGCAATATACCTCTCATTCGTGTAAAGGCATGACGTCACTATTGAATGAATCTATATCTACCATATAATCCTCACTAAGAATTTAATTCTGTCTGTCCGTCCGTTTGTCACGTTTTCATGCTTCAAGGACTTGACCAATAATCGTGAAATTTTCATACTTTTGACGGGCCGGTTGGGTATAATATCTAGGAGTTAGGAACACTGACTGTTAAGCCGGGTTGTGGGGTTCGTTTACCACATTCCCACCCAGAACAAATAATTGTGCGATGAACATAATTATTTATTCTGTGTTTGGGTGTAATTTACTATAGTAATTATATTATTTAATATTAATAATATCCTGATTTTTTCCATAATACGTATGTATTTAGAAATACAAATAAGTGCAATGGGCGAGGCCTATGTCCAGCAGTGGACTGCGATAGGCTGATGATGATGATGATGAAGTACTAGCTTTGTGTGTATATCGATTATCGCGGTAAAAAGTGGCCCATGTTACTTGCTGATAATGTAGCTTTCTATTGGTGAAACAATTTACTTCTGTCTTTCCTCAAAAATCAAACTATCTCCACACTAAATGTTTTCTAAATCAGTTCGGCGGTTATTGATTCCCCATACAAACTTTCACCCCATTTCGCCCCCTTAAAGGATGATTTCTGGGATAGAAACTATCCTATGTCCTTTCCTGGGATAACTATCTCCATACCGAATGTTATCTTTCTTTTTTTTTCTTTCTTTTTTTAAAAAGACAACTCCCACATTAGGAAAATATCCTGTGTCGCGGGGGACTTTACAAACATACATGAAACGGACACAAAGAACACCCAGACTCAGAACAACAATTTGTGGATCACACAAAGTGTCGTCCCATGTGGGGTTTGAACCCACAACACTCGGAGTAGTAGGAAGCGGCGTGGCGACCGCTTAAATCACTACGCCGCCAAAGTCGGTTTAGCGATTTAAGCGTGGAGAAATAATAGACAGGCATACTTTCGCATTTATAATATTGGTAGTGATGTTTATCAGAAGTCTGGTTACCGTAATACTAAAATTCTTCAAAATTTTCCATCAGATTCATAGAGCACCCGCTTTACGTCAATAGGCTGACGACCTATTACGTAGTGGGGCTAAACTTTTTGTGGAATAGTGGCAAACGTGTAGACGTACGTAGCCAAGTAACTGGAACATCTGTTAGATCCTTGTAACTTAAGAGACGAAAGCTCGTTGTTGCCCTTTGTGTACCGCCTACCCCCCAAAGTTGGGGGGCAGGCTGGATATGTATGTATAATATTCTTCTCATCTACACTGTTTCTTCTCATCTACTGTCGATTTGTACATCCAAACGTTGCCTGTAAGAGATTGCTTGCAAATTGTAGGGTCGCGGTCATAAGTCCAGTCGCACTTTTACGGAGTTATAGCATTATAACTAGTTGGACCTATGACTTCTAGTGACGTATATCAAACACACATATACCCGCTACGTGCGTATGATTATACTCGTGGTGACTAATTTCAACGTAATCAATTACTTTCCGCCTGGTTCTACTGTGGACGCTCTGATGCAAATGCCGACGTTTAAAAACTCATGTAACCTCACCATTTAAAAAAAAGAAACAGCTGTGAGAGGCCGATAGAAAAGATTACTACCCGTCGCTACTGTTTAATCAATCATCATCATCATTGACATCAAAAGCCTAGAACAGTCCACTGCTGAACATAGGTCACCTTAGAAAGACGGTTTTGGCCTTCTCCAGTCTCAGCGATGCTTAATGCTATAACTGCATTTATGACCCGTCACTGTACATAAAGATCCGTCTGTGATTTTTGACTAACATACTGTAATTGGTGTACAATAAAGTATATTCTATTCTATAGAAAATTCGCTACATGTAGTCATACACTTATTTGTAGTATTTCTCTTACAATTACTTTACGCTTCTAAAAATATAAAGCTATAGTTAACACGGTTTATTAACTTCTCTTGCAACTGACTAACAATGTAACCATATATTAGGTATACATTTTAATATAAGTACTTCTTATTGTAAACATAAAGCAAATTTGGTATGATTGTATATAATACTAGCGATCCGCCCCTTCTTTGCACGGGTGCAATGTAGATACTACTAATTCGACTAATGTGGTGTCAGTGTGGAGTAATTAATTATACTATTATTATGATAGGGCTATACTACAAGTTATCTTTATATGCAATATTAATAGGCCCGCTCCGATACTGCCTGCGAACGACGTACGGCCCGACGCGGCGATGGCCGCTTTGCCCCCGCATTTTTAAACCTCTAATATCTTCTAAAATATTCATTTTAATGGCATGCTGTAATTATATGATGTATTTAATTGGATAAGGAATAATAAGTTATTGCTTAAAATAGCTTCGAAAATAATCCATTATTTTTTTGTAAAATTTAAAAGATGAAAATGGTTACTGTGGGTTATCCTAAGGAGATGACAATTCCTATCGCAGACTTTTTTGTAGATCTTTTAGAGATATACAATTCCTTAGAAAATTATTTTGGTATATCTCCTAAGAATACGCCAAACCAAATTGTTTTACGACAAATCTTTGCAATTCTCGGATTTTCTCTACTATAATAGGCATGTATTATACATATAAACCTTCCTCTTATATCATTCTATCTATTGGTGAAAACCACATTAAAACCCGTTGCGTAGTTTAAAAGATCTAAGCGTACAACAAAAAGGCGACTTTATTTTATACCATGTAAAGATTACATTAAAGGAACATGGGTGAGTCATGCTTCGGCTAATGGACCAGCTCGACCGGAGTAACATAATGACCTTACAGACAACCTAAGGCCTTCCACCGAGGGAGATTACCGAAGGCTCTAAGGTCGACGACGCAGTTGTGATGAGTTGCAAGTGTCCAAGGGCGGTAGTAATCTAAAGTTGTTTCTAAAGCTTTTCAAAACAAACTCAACGATAATTTTGAATCTTGGAGCTGATCTGTGACCTCATTGACCAGGAAACGGGTCTAAAAGATTGGCTTAATAACGATTATCTGTTTTTTTTCATTTAATAGGGGGGCAAATGCTTTCGCCAATTGACAGCACGGATGGCGTAATAGTTTAAGCGGTCGCCATGCCGATTCCTACTGCGCTTAGTGCTGTGGGTTCGGTCCCCACATGGCACACCACTTTGTGTGATCCACAAATTGTTGTTCTGAGTGTGGGTGTTCTTTGTGTCCGTTTCATGTATGTTTGTAAATTTCCCCGTGACAAAGGATATATACTCCTAATGCGGGAGCTGTTATTAAAAAAAAAAGAAAAGAAGCATCACCTGATGATAAGCAGCTATCTCCGCGAATGGACACGGGTTTTCTTTGAGTACGTTTCACGAATATTTGTAATGTCCCCCTGGACACAGAATATATTCCTTTTACGGGAGTTGTCTTTTAAAAAAGTAAAACACCCGCAACTCAAGAAACCCCCCAGAAGTAGGGGGTGTTCCTCAAATAACCTCGCTTAATAGGTGAAATACAACGAAAGAATTCGTTAACACCGTTTTTATGTGAGGACGTGGTGTCTTTCCTGTGGATCCGGATATATGCTGAAGTGTGGCTTGCCCACAGTGTAACTAAACTATAATTTATTGAACTAAAAAGGTTTGCACAACCGCAAACATTGCCCACAATAATCTTGCACAAGCGACATCAGTCATTTAATAATTCCATGACTCAACTGCCCGTTACCCACCAAAAATAAACCGTACTTCCTTCTAATATGGTTGATATTAATCGCAACTACCATCTCAGAGTTGAATTTCCTTCGTATGTGAACGAAGGAAATTCATCTCTAAGCCTCTGGAAGAGGGGTTACAATAGTTTTGCAGTATAAATGCCTCTGCTCACATTGAAAGTGTCATACCAATCAATCGGGAACAATACAGGCCCTGTTAGATTGTCGTGTTTGGCATCCCAACTTGTTCAGACATCGTGCGATTGCCCCGACAAATTGTAAAGAAAATTCATCCGTGAGCTTAGGGTTTAAGTTAGTAGTTGGCATGCGGTAAAACATTCCAATTCTAAGGAAAGTGAAATGAACTTTATCATAGGGTTGATTAGGTTTGTATTTGTATGGTATGTGTCACGCATGCGCGTCGGCTGGATCGATGTTCGTCGCCGCGCCGGCGACGTCGCTGACCTAGTTGTGCCGCCAGACGACCACGCTGTGTTGTACACACGCCACACTATGGTGCCACTTTGCAGTTAGTACAAGGGCGACAGACAGCATAATTGTCAATAATATTAGATCTAATAAAACTATACAGATATGTTATATGAACACGCTTGGAATAGGAATAATGGATAATATAGATGTTTAAATAAATGTACACATAAGTTGATACTACCAGACAGCAAATTAAGAAATTTAGTCAAATAACTTACGAAATACTTGGCATTTCAATCCTTTATATGATATCAAATAACTTTTACTTTGATGGGTCAATTCTGTCGTATAAGAAAAATAAATAATAACAAGTTTTTTTTGTTGGTTTTGCTTAATCCGAGATCATTATTCGTTCTTTTAGTATATTAAGTACTTACATTCAAATGAGAAGTTTGTGACTGTGTGAAAAAGTGCATTTACCATTTTTCAATTAAAAACAACTGAACGTCTTCTAATTTTGTAAACCTGGTAGATATATTGTTATTATCAGCATTTTGCTTATTTATTTAGCAAATATTAATTGCAAAACCTTTTAATTAAACTTCAAACCTCATTATAATTGTAATCGACTTCAGAATGGAGAACGGATGAAAGTAAATAAATGGATGAGAAAGAGAGATGGGTTAAGGAATATTGCAAGTCAGGTCTGAGACTGTGGTAGTCCAATGAGGCAAGTTAAATATAATGTAATAAAATAATAATTAGTATGCAAAATAATAATGTTCCTGGATATTTTCTAGGGTAGGTATATTGACCTGTGTTTTGTGCAAATAACCGTTTCTTTCTTTACTCAACGAGATTTTATAATAATAATAACTTGACACATCTTACACAGGACAGTGTGATCACAAACTAAGCAGAGCCTGTACTATGGTAAGTGGACTGTTGATAAATATACTTAAATTTCTAAATACATAAATCTTATAAATGAATTTCACCACGCTTCAGAAAAAATATTTGTCCTGGGTTGGAATCGATCCTACGACGTCCAGCTCAGCAGTCAGGGTCATCAGCACTAACCACTAGACCAACAGGGCCATCAAATTAAATTTGAATAAAATTTGTATTCTATAAAATCAGTATTGTTTTGTCACGCATTAACTTATAACAACATTCTCGGCCATGAAATCTGGGTTACGGATACGATCTAAATGCAATAAAGCCTGTAATACCAAGTAATTAAGAGCATTATATGGGGCAATATGCTGCCCAATGACGTCATAGGGGACGATTTAATAAAGGCGTTATAATCAAGTGGACGCAGACGAGTTTAGCTAATGGCAGTGGCATGTTAAATATTATGTTTATAAATTATTTTGAATAAAAATTAAAAGTTCCTGACACCGATGTAGGAGGTGCATGTCCCTTAAAATGTTCGCTCTCGGGGCGCAAACCCATTGCAACTCTGTCTGTAATTTAGCTGTAAGTTTTAATAAAATTGACAAATAAATCACACACATCACCGGCCTTTTATAGTTCACTGCTGGACTGCTGGAGTGTTTGTCCTGCTATACTACGCTGGCCTAGACAGGTAGGTAATGAATTTGAGACGGAGCCCGCACCAGGAGCGGGCCGGCGCTGGGAGGGGTCCAGAAGGCGATAACTACCTGGACCCCCGCTAAAATAGAAGCGCAAAGAGGGCACACCGTGTGGTTTTAGTCGGTTCGAGTCCGACACACCGCCCCGCCGAACAGAGAACCCCGGCGGGGTGACGGTCGAAGGGGATTAACACACGTAAAAAAAAAAAAAAAACAGGTAGATAATAGGGTTTGTGTCCAGTTCTCTTTCTCTTTGAAGTGTTATTGTCCCTTAGTCGGCTCTAACGACACCCACAGGATGAATAGGTGTGGTGACACTCCGTTGTTTTAATCCCTCACCACAAGAATAAATAATTAACAACAATATTTGTTACTTATACTTATTTGTAACTCGTCTTTTGTTATTTCATATTAAAGTGTGTACAATAAAGATATAAATAAATAAAGTAAAATAAATATTTTTATTTTTTTCTCGTATAGTCATTTTTATTAAAGCTTGCACTCTTACACAGCGCGTATACCATCACCGAGTAAAACGCAAAGCTTGACCTCCATTACCGGTAGGGTAGGTTCGACGATCGCTGCGTGCATGCTCGCCCGCCCATGTAACTAGACTTAATGTGTTCTACTGTTCCGTATTTATCAATGTTGACTGCACGGATGGCGTAGTGGTTTTCGCTTCACTTCCTATTGCGCTGAGTGTTGTGGGTTCGATCCCCACATGGGACAACACTTTGTGTAATTCAAAAATTGTTGTTCTGAGTCTGGGTGTACTTTGTGTCCGCTTCATGAATGTTTGTAAGCGCACCCGGGACACGGGATATATATCCTAGTGTGGGAGTTGTCTTTAAAAATAATAATTGAAGGGTAGTACTTGATTTTGTACACAGCTTTAACCAGTTTTTACATCTTTTATATTCATCAGTATTTAACCTGTCAAAACTCTTTCCACCTTCAAATACTACTGTCTCTCCGAAATATTTTGATCCATCCTAAGGTTGCCTGGAAGAGATTGCTCTTAGCAATAAGGTCACCCTTTGTACATTACATTACTGAAATTTTTTGCACCTACCGACTATTGCTTTTTCCAAAATTTAGACAACTTTTTAGTGGGTAAAAAATTCAATTCCCGAGAGGCAGTACAAAATGCCTTTGAAGAGTTTGTTGCCTCCCGTCCAGCTGATTTTTACAAGAAGGGCATCAATAAACTGCCAATGCGCTGGCAAAGATGCGTCGATTGCATGGGTGATTACTTCGAATAACAGAAATAAAAAAGTTTGAAAAAATAAGTACTTTCACTTATTGCATACAAAACGGCAATTTCATAGGTAAAGACCTAATATTACAGATAAGCAGACTGAACCGTTGGTTAGTAACCCTGACTGCTAAGCCGTTTGATTGGTTCGATTCGAACTCAGGACAAATAGTTGTTTGATGAGCACGATCATTTGTTCTGTGTCTGGTTGGAATTTACATATAACCAGCTAATTCCGACCGGGGTTTCGCGGTAAAAAAAACCGGTCAGGTACGAGTCGAGCTCGTGCGCCGAGGGTTCTTTCGCGAAAATTTGTAGGCACCAAAATTTATCTTAATATTTAACTTTTTTTATTTTTTGGCATTATTCATTTATTTGTGCTGTAAGACGTTTCTTTTTGAAAAATTTCGTGTTTCTAGCAATAGTGTTAGTGTTGTAGTGTTTCTACCATATAGGTTTTGGACCCAAAACCTAAAGGGTACTTCCGGTTGACTTAGAATTGTCAATTTTTGTTAAAAGCAAGGTCTTACAGCACAAGTAAAGAGAAAATTCTGAAAAATAAAAAAAAGTTGAAAATTAAGGTAAATTTTGGTACTTACAAGTTTTCCCGAAAATCGAAATTTGCCCATATCTTTTTATCGTGTTGACTGAGGACCTTGATTTTTATACATCTAATAGGGACCATAGATCTCAGTATCTGGTATAAATTTCAACTTGCTAGGTCTACCCGTTCCTGAGAAAATCGGTGGTAACACACGGACAGACGGACAAGAAAGTGATTTTATAAGGGTTCCTTTTTTCCCTTTTGAGGTACGGTACCCTAAAAATAGCCTACGTTACTCGCTGATTAATTATGTAGCTTTACATTGGTGAAAGAATATTTTAATTTAGGCGCGAAAACGTAACAAACAAAAAACTCACTTTTACATATAAGTAGAGATGTTTATCGCCAATATATATATATATATATATACATATATTTTTTTTTTATATTTCAGATGTTTATTTTATTTACAATTTCTACAAGTCAACCTTTGGGTGATACTGAATTGTATTGAGTGAGATGAGTGTTGGAAGCAAATGAGGTCAATTACTTAGATTGATATACTTTAAGAAAGTAAGAACATACATTTATTAGCCACAACACAAAAAAAAATGGCATTCCAGGAGTGCCAACATAAGTGAAAACTTTAAACATGTTTGATGCCCTATAACAGGTTTTTTTTAATTCGATAAGTTCCGACATGAATATATATCTATGTTGTACGTATATACACAATGTATGTTTATATTATATATAGTTACTAGCTGACCCACGCAACTTCGTCTGCGTCTCTCAATAGTAATAAATTTTCTCCGTTTTTGAAACATTCTTCATTGGTGCTCCGCTCCTATTGGTCTTAGCGTGATGATATATAGCCTATAGCCTTCCTCGATAAATGGGCTATCTAACACTAAAATAATTTTTTAAATCAGACCAGTAGTTCCTGAGATTAGCGCGTTCAAACTAACAAACTCTTCAGCTTTATAATATCAGTATAGATACTACCCAAACTCAACTCTCGTGTAAACGGGGTCAATATATGTAGATACGTATATACAGAGGTGTCGGTAACGGTATCAGTATCGCGAGTTCTATCGTTTTTTCCCATCTCAAAAATACATTATTTTGTTTGTCGTTTTCACTTTAAAAACACAAAAATCCGTTCCAAAAGTTATCCTACATAGATATATTGTTATTCTATATGACAATCTAGACTCTTTAATGTTCCTCCTTCTACCTTTAACGTGGTAAAAAAGGTACGGCTGTGCATATAAATGGTTACTTCCATCTAAAACACAATTACGAGTACAACGATTTTAGTCGATCATTGCCGACTCTATCTCCCCCTTTGTAGCAGCTCCAATCAAAACAAATTGACAAATAGAATAATAGTAGTATTTGTCTGTTGAGAGATAATTTCCGGACAAGCCCAAATTTACCTAGAAAATACATCATCATCATTGTCAACAGCCTTTAATAGTCCACTTGCACACATGCTTCTCCTTAGAAAGGAGGTTTTGGATTAAACGACGCTCTCCAGACGGGCTGGTATAGGGTCTGTTTCAAGTTTTCCTTCTCTTTGCAGTGCTGTTGTCCTGCGTAGTTTGGTTCCTTAGTCGGCTCTTACGACACCCACGGGATGAATAGGGATGATGGGTGACTCCGTATTCTCAATCCGTCACCTCACGGATTTCCGAAAAACATTAAATATGAAATAACAAATAGTAGACCGATCGTTTTGAATTACTTATTTAATTTAATTGGCCAGTATAACTTGATCTATTGTTGTATAGACTTCTGTATTATGACAAGCCAAAAATATACACTTAAAGCTTTATATAGCCGTTTCTATATAACTTTGTTACACATATTGTTTAAATATTTTAGCTTCCTCATAAATAATATGTAAAACAATATATGATAATATTACACATTAGTATCATCATCATCATCAGCCTATTGCCGTTTACTGCTGAACGAAGTCCTCCCCCAACAAGCCCAAACATCACGGTCTTGGGCAATCCGCATCAATCCGCTGCGTGTTATTTTCCTCAAGTCGTTGGTCCATCGTACCGCAGTGCGCCCTACACTACGTTTGCCCACTATAGCACATGTCGGCTCCAGCAACCATCAGCTCAACTCAACTAAAAATATCTTTATTTAAAAAGAATATTGTTTGTAATCGTCTTTTATGTAGACAAGTTGTAGATCAACACACACACAAAAGCAACAATATCTGTTTTGTCAAATAGGAAAATAAATTTAATAAAATTTATACTAAAACAAAATCTATCATATGCCTGTATTAATCTATCATATGGTTGTGTTTGTAAACTATATATTAGTGTATGTTTTGTAAGTTGTCCTTTTTTTTTTTTTTTTTTTTTTCCCGTGCGGAAATCCCCTCGGATACCACCTGTCGGTGGCATGTCGGACTCGAACCGACTAAAACCGCACGCCTTCGCCGGGTACTAATTGCCGGGGAACCAGGTATACCCTAGAAAGGAAGGCCCTGGTGCCCCGACATACCTCGGGTCATCTACAGACGAGTAGACGACCCCCGCCCCGTGTGGGAACCCCATGTTCCCTGTGCTCCCTGGAAGCGAGCGCGCTTCGCAACGCGCTCGCCGCCACCCCGGCCTGCTTCTGCTAGGGTGACAGATGGCCTCACCTGTCACCCCCAGGCCTGCGCTTATGGAGGACGGAGGTCGTTCTGCGACCTCCGGCGCCTGAGTCGCCTGCGCTGCCTGGCCCGTGCCCGGGCCTGGCGGGCCGGGAGAGTTCTAAACCTCTCCCGGTCCCGCTCCGCCGTCTCCTTCGCGAGCATAACTTGCTCGCAGAAGGAGACGGCAGAGTTCCACGCACTCTCGCTCCGCACGATAGCCGCAATCAGGCTATCGAGCGAGAGAACTCCCACTCCGATGGCCGCCACGAGGTCTCGCCTCTGCTCAACCCACGCCGGGCACTCTGCCAGCGTGTGGAGAGCCGTGTCCACGGTCTGGCCATCGCAGTGGTGGCACTCAGGCGTTGGCTCCTTGCGGATCAGACACAGGTGATCTCCGAAACATCCCTTCCCAGTGATCACCTGCGTCAATCGGTATGAGAGGGTCCCGTGACGCCTCTCGAGCCAATCCTCCATTTTGTAAGTTGTCCTAAATAAATAAATATATTTTATATATTTTTTATTTTTTCACACATCTCACACACGGCCGCCTGATCCTAAACTAGGCAGAGCCTGTTCTATGGTAACCAGACTGCTGATAAACATACTTATATATTTCTAAATACATACATATTATGGATAAGTAACACCCAGACACAGAACAAATGACCGTGCTCATCACACAATTATTTGTCCTGGGTAGGAATCGAACCCACGACCTTCGGAGTAGCAGTCAGGGTCACTAACCACTAAACCAACAGGCCAGTCGATAAATATATTATATATATATCGACTGGCCTATATGAATATATATATATATATCCCTTTCTAAATACATACATATTAAATACATAATACATCCCAGACACAGAACAAAGAAACGTGTTCAGCATATAATTATTTGTCCTGCGTGGGTATCGAACCCACGACCTCCGGCTCAGCAATCAGTAACCACTAGACAAACAGACCAGTCAAGAGGTGGTAGTGAGCTTATTATGATATTATTTTGCATAATTATCTTCTAGTCATGATATTTACATATTTAAGGTACAATCTATTTATAAATATAACTGATGAAGTAGAACAAAACAAAATAAAAATAGCCAAGGTCGTTCGAATATAGGGCGGCGATAATATAGCATTGTAACGTCGTGGGTTCGAGGATCGGCCCGATCAAGTAGCCGTGACTTCTCGAGGGGACCGCACGAGGTCTGGTGCCAATGTTAGCGATAGCTACTACTAGCGAGTGTCGGCCAATATTATTAAAATGTACGTATGGTGACGGATTAAGAATACAGAGTGTCACCATCCCTATCCATCCCGTGGGTGTCGTAAGAGCCGACTAAGGGAGCAAACTACGCAGAACAACAGCACTACAAAGAGAAGGAAAGCTTAAAACCAACCCACCCGCCTGGAAAGAGTGGTATAGTAGGCCAAAAACCCTC
The DNA here is from genome assembly GCA_902825455.1 of Arctia plantaginis. Lineage (NCBI taxonomy): Eukaryota > Metazoa > Arthropoda > Insecta > Lepidoptera > Erebidae > Arctia > Arctia plantaginis. The sequence goes on from CADEBD010000288.1 coordinate 1,511,518, forward strand.
TTTCCTAAGAAGAGGGCTATGTCCAGCAGTGGTTTGATGTATTACAATTTATGTCTATCAAAAGTTAAACGTTAATATGTGGGTAAGAAGGGGTTCAGAAGGCCAATTCTCGCAATAAAAATTCGGTCTCAATTCCTGGTTCCGATCAACTTTTGATCTCACAACTGTCATTAAAGGTATTTTTGTAGTAAAGTATTTAACGTTGACTGTAATATGATTACATCTATCTAATCTGCTAGCCTTAGTATTACTTTTTTTTTATATATATTTTTTTTATTGAATCTCCATCAACAAATACACCTTACATGCTAGTTATAAAGCAAATACAATTTTAAGTCTTGTGCTTCCTCAATTATAGGAGACCACAACATGGACATTACAAAAAAAAAGATTAAAGACAGTGGTCACAAATGGCCTTTGTATATAAGAAAAAAAAAACAATCAAAGAATTCTATCAATTGTGCAAAAAATTGTAAATTAGCAGCAGTCAAAATTTAAATGGTAAGGAGGTACGTCAACAATCACACAGTGTTCAATATATAAGAGCGAACATTTTTTTTAAATTTACCCAGATTATTAGAAAAGAAGTCTATGTCCTCCGAAGCAACTGAAATGGTGTCATATTCGTTTACTGTTTTACCACGAAAATACCTTTTACGAAAGTTGTGAACTTTTATTGCAAGAATTGGCCATCTGAAGCCCGGCTTGCCCACATATTACTGAACTGAATTGAAACTGAACTGTTATTACGAGAATTGGCCTTCTGCACAAATAAGCAAGCTCGACCGGAGTGAAAACACGGCCTTACAGTAAACTGGTGTTAAACAATTGTTTCGTTGTATTTCACCGAGTGACTGAGAGCTCAAACTCCTACTTCCCCGGATCTGGAGAAGAGTTTAAAAGAGAGGCAACACGCACCTGTGAATCTAGAGTTGGATATGTCTATGGGCGGAGGTGGACACTTAGCATTTTTTTTTATAGTTAATTTAAAAAAACAGTCATAGAATCCACAGTGTTCTCTTGCGGGTGACATCACAGAGTTGTGTAAAATCATGGAGCGATCCCGTCTGATTGGAAAGAATGATTCGAAATTTATTTTGCGAAATTTGAAAGAAGAAGAAAGAAAGAAAACAAATTTATTTCTAAGATATACGACAAACAATTTATATGAGGATTGACATAAATAAATTTAAAAAAAAAAATACGTATGGCAACCCTGTGCTAAAAAACACTCTGTTTCGAATGTCACGTACAATGCGGCAACATTGGCTACGTGGCATTCGCCTCAGCGGCACACGCACAGCCTCACTGGCGCTCACGTGTCAAATGTATGACTAGGCAAGGCAGCCACACTTTCGTCGTGTATCAGAAATTTGGACACTCAGCATACACTGAGATGGGTAGCGCCCACCCCAGTACTGATTTCCAGTGCCAACCACTAGTGTCACTTGACCTCGTTGGGCGACATTACCATTAAATTTGCTAATTCATTCATTTATTACACAAATACATTTGCAATAAATTAGCGTGAAACAAAGTAAATTATGCTTTTTTATCCTATTATAAAATAAGATGACCATAATTTGTGGCATATTTTCAATGTTGTCAAATGTAGCTTATTGGGAAAAGGTTAGAAAAACAAAAGGAAACATTTTCTTTAACTCTTTTTCAATTCTCAATTAGAAATGAATCATTGTTTTCAATGCAACAGGCATCCAAAAGGTGTGAATCATTATTGGGGCACTCCAAAATTGTGCACCTGTCGTTGTTACAATAATAGCCGTGTGTTGAAACCAGTAACAATTGTGTCACTCATTTTACTTGCTATAATCTTTCTATAATTTTTGTTATAACTTGCTATAATTTTTCTTTTTGAAGTGAAAACTTCTTCAGGCGCGTTGGGCATTTATGAACAACAAACGAAATAATTGTGTGTGTGTGTTGTGTGCCGCGTGTTGTAGGTTCAAGCCCCACATGGGACGACACTTTGTGTGATCTACAAATTGTTGTTCTGAGTCTGCGTGTTCTCTGTGTCCGTTTCATGTATGATTATAAAGTCCCCCGCGACACAGGATATGTTCCTAATGCGGGGTTCTTTTTGTAAAAAAAATAATGTTTTTTTATGGTTGAACAAAAAACACATTTTTTGCAATGTAAAAAAACCCATTGAACTCGCGACACTGTTACCGTTACCGACACCTCTGAATATTAGTTTTCACTTCTGTCGGCACTCCAGTGTTTTTTTTTATGATATGGGGGCAAACGAGCAGTCGGGTCACCTGATAGTAAGTGACTACCAGCGCCTATGGACACATACAACTTAACAGAGACAAGCTACCGCCCTTAGTATTCCCCCCGCCTTGCCCCAGCGAGGTTGTTAATTGCTAACCTTACTCATTCCATGAAAAGCAGCGAAATAACTGCTTAACACCGGTTTTCTGTTAGGCCGTGGTTTCTGGCCAAGCCATATGCTCTGGGGTATGGCTCTCCCAAAGTTACAATAACAACATAATTTTGTACCAATACGAGTAGCTTTAGAGTAAATTCAATTGACGTGTTTATTTTAAACGCAGATATATTGCGAACAGTTCTTTCAATGTTCGTTTATGCGAGGGCATGCGCCTGTATACCCACGCATTGGAGTGACTCACGCCATTCATGAAATTAGGAATTTTCCTTCCTTCCTTTCTGTTGCGATGTATACCGGACGAAATGGTCTTACAGAAGTGACACCAAATATGGTCAATTTTTTTTCTATACTAACGTGAGTGTTTGTTTGTTTGGTTGGTTGAATGCGCTTATCCTCGGGTCGAATTGAAAAATTATTTTAGTGTTGGATATATCGAGAAATGTTATTTGAGGTCACGCTACGACTACGAGCAATTCCTATTGGTCATAGTCGAAGCTCAGCCTCAATGAAAAATGTTGCAAAAACTATTTTAATTTGTTAATGTAAAGGCAACGCCCGCATTAGGAATATATCCTGTGTCGCGGGGGACTTTACAAACATATATGAAACGGACACAAAGAACATCCAAACTCAGAACACACTCAGAACACAACAATTTTTGATCACACAAAGTGTCGTCCCATGTGGGGTTTGAACCCACAACACTCGGCGTAGTAGAAAGCGGCGTGGCGACCGCTTAAACCACTACGCCATCCGTGCAGTCAGCAACGCAAAAAACGGGGATTATTTTTTCCATTTTGAAAGCCGCAGACATTGTTTCGCGGGTCTTTAACAATAATACAAAGAAGAGTTACCAATACGAATTTTTATATTTCGCAATGTAACTGAAAAAATATATAACCTTTTATTAGTAATGAAACCCTCTTCTTTTGCTTAGAACTAACTTTTTTGAGGTAAAAAGCCAGGTTTTCTTTGCCCAAAATTTACTTTTCTTTTTTCAAGGAGGTTAAGCTTTAAGTCTTGGGCTGCCGTAGAAGAAATCAGCCAAAACCCTTCGCAAAGATGATGATGATCGGGTAAGTGTCTCAAATATACGTACAAGTAATTACATATCATAAAACAAAAAAATAATAGTTTTAAAAAACTAAAATACACGCTTTTTATAGAAAACCAAACTTGTCAATAGAAAAAGAGTATGTTAAGTTGTTTTTTAGTTTTTTAACTATATTTTTTTTAATTATTTTTTTTAATTAGTGTACTGTCATCGGTCCTTGATATATCTACAAAGTTTGAACGAATTCTGACCGTTTAAAGTCAGTCAAAATCACGCCCAAAGGAGTCGGTTACAAACAAACATACAAACATACAAGTGAAGCTAAAATAAAGCGTGTAAAAAGCTTGGAGGGTATCATAAAATTTATAAATGGTTTACTCAGTTGTCAAAGATTTGATAAAATTTGAATGAAATTGAACTGAATAAGCTACCATAACGGCAGTTTAAAGTACCTGAGTAACATATGTATGTATCCATTATTATTTTACCTCACATCACACATCACATCAACAGCCCTTAACAGTCCACTGCTGGACATAGGCTTCTCCTTAGAAAGGAGGTTTTGACCTACTATACCACGCTGGCCAGACGGGTTGGTATAGGGTTTGTGTCAAGTTATCCTTGTTTTCGCAGTGCTGTTGTCCTGCGTTGTTATGCGCCCTTAGTCGGCTTTTACGACACCCACGGGATGGATTGGGGTAGTGAAATTCCGTATTCTTAATCCGTCACTACACGGATAATAATAATAATAATAATAATATTCTACCACATACACACAACGCCATCTAGTCCCAAACTAAGCAGAGCTTGTACTATGGGTACTAGACAACTGATATAAATACAAATATACTTTTTTTTTTGTAAATACATACATATTATACATAGAAACACCCAGACCAAATCAAACATCAAATGTTCATGCACACAAATGTTTGACTTGAGCGGGAATCGAACCCGCGACCTTTGGAATAGCAGTCAGTTACACAAACCACTACGCCATCCAGTCGTCAAATTGATTCATTCATGATGATGATTTATTCATTTATATCTTGTTATTTCACCTAACAAGATATAAATGAATAAATGTCGTAACTTGCTTCGACAATAAATGTATCTTGTTAAAGACAGGAATTGTTACATGCTAATGGTTTTTACTATCATTTCAATTTAATTTCTATGTCATCTTCTATATTATGGAGCTAACTCTTAAAACATCATTTGTTTATCTGTCAACATCAGCTATTTTGACGCGGATAACTTAAAAAAAAACGTATAAAGTTATAAGAAATGACATTCAATCGACTGACCCTATACCCAAAGACCCATGGGCCATCTGAAATTGATCTAATGCCAAATCACGAAATAGCTTTATATTATTTCAATAAGTAATAAATTATTATAAGCAACACCGAATTACTAATACACAATTGACGTTTACAAATTGGCAACACACAGCTGTCATCTGGCAATACTCACGGACACGTATACAGATAAGATATTTGAAAGAAAAATCATTTAAATTATAAAATACATATTACAAAAATAATTAGTTTAATAAGTATTTTAGTTATTAAAACTGCTAAACGGGTCTGAGTATCGTCATATTTAATCGTAACATAACCTATAACTTTTTGTTGAATTTGTGACTTACCCTCCGGAGTTTATATTTCGGCCGACGCCTAAAATGATCCATGATTAAGCCTTTGTCATAAAACACACATTTCACTGTATATTGTACTTATATCTTAACACTATCACGAACTAAAAGAACATAATATTTTGTAGTAAATTGTAAGAACACGGGTGCGCGCGCGGCGGCTGCGCGCTAAAAATAATGGCGAGTATTATGGGCGCTTCGGACACGGGAGGCGATGATTTCAGGTGTATGATATACATTGAAAGTTTAAGAAGTCGTTTGAGATAAAAACTAAAATCCTTTTTAAGATATTTATTGTATTGGTAACATAACATAACATATTTCAAAATGTGAATTATTTATCCCACTGATAAATAAGATCCATCTAAAATATATTATTTAGATATAGCTGACTCATCATCATCATCAACAGCCTTTCATAGTCTACTGCTGGACATAGGCCTCTCCTTAGAAAGGAGGTTTTGGTTTACTGTACCACGCTGACCAGACGGGTTGGTATAGGGTTTGTTTCAAGTTTTCCTTCTATTTGCAGTGCTGTTGTCCTGCGTAGTTTGGTCCCTTAGTCGGCTCTTACGACACCCACGGGATGAATAGGGATGGTGACACTCCGTATTCTTAATCCGTCACCACACGGACTGACTAACAAGTCTATTTGATTCAAATATCTGAAGAAACTCTCCCTTGCTCTTTAGTGAAATAATGGTTTATGACGTCACATTTTTATAATAAATAAAAGACAACTAAAACGAGAATGTGTTAAATACTCTTTTAGGTCTTATGTAACGCCTCAACGCCCTTGAAACTATTTATTTTTTCATATCATATAAAACTACCTTAAATTTTTTTCTCCTAATAAATTTGGTTTTTTTTTGCTTTCTATTATGACCTTGTCAAAAAGTTTGACTCGCTCTCTCTCGGTCTTCCAACTAAGATATCCTCATCCTTTTTTAAACGGGTTACATATCACCTTAATCCCTGTGAAAGTTTGCTATAGAAAATAGCTAAAAACCAGTTTTGGGTTTTTGCTAATCACTACTTTACAACTGTCATCGGTTAAGACTGTAGGGAAAAGGCTTCGATATGTAAACCATGTCGAGAGGACTGCTTTTAAGGTTCACGTAACGCGTGACCCAGCCTTGACTTAGAAGCCACCTCTCGAGTCGAGTCTTTCAGCTCTCATTAATATGCTAATTATGCTCTTCTATTAATCTGTGTTGAGTGGTGTTTGACACAATTAGGTTTGTCTTCACATACATACATCATGAAGGTGTTCGGCAGAGACCTATCTGTCAACCCTTGTCAACTATTATTACTATACAATATATTTCAGTTACATTTTCGGTATAGTTTTCAAGTCCATCGCCATTAGTGTTTTTCTACATTTACACAAAGCCATCTAGTCCCAAACTAAGCAGAGCTTGTACTATGGCTACTAGACAACTGATATAAATACATATGTACTTTTTTTGTAAATACAAACATATTATATAGTATGCATAGAAACACTTAGACCAAATCAAACATTAAATGTTCATGCACAAAAATGTTTGAACTAAGCAGGACAACAGAACTGCAAAGAGATGGAAAACTTGACACAAACCCTATACCATCCCGACTGGCCAGCTTGGTATAATAGACCAAAACCTCCTTTCTAATGATAGACCTGTTTCCGGCTGTGTACTATTGAAGGCTGTTGATGATGACGTTGTGGGTCCTAATAGCCGACTAAGGGAGTAAACTACGCAGGACAACAGAACTGCAAAGAGATGGAAAACTTGACACAAAATCTATACCAACCCGACTGGCCAGCGTGGTATAGCAGGCCAAAACCTCCTTTCTAAGGAGAGGTCTGTTTCCAGCAGTGGCATGGGCTGTTGATGTGATGATGATGATGTAATCTTACACGCGGTCGTCTCATCCCAAATTAAAAAGAGCCTACACTATGGTAACCAGACTGCCGATACATATACTTATATATTTCTAAATACAATAATACTATAGATAAATCGAGCCCAGATATGGCGCCTTTATAAGGAGAGACCTATGTTCCAAAGTGGACTGTTAAAGGCTGTTGATGATGATGATCTTGGGAGAGCCATGGCTAAGCATTAGCATTGAGCAGTGATCCACACCGAGTGAGTGACGCAAAGCAATAAAAGTTATAAAGGAGGGACGTGGTTGGGGAGTTGGCTTAATGGTACGAAAAGGATATTGCTATATAAAAATAAATAAATAAAAAGGATTTATTTCCATTAACTCGACTTAATCAATTAATAAAAATTGTGGAGCACTACTTTTAGACATAAATAACATTTCCTGTGTTAGGAAGCTCCGCTCTTCCGTATATGGGTAAGTACGGTGATTAAAATATAACAGGTATTTTTTTATAAAAGAGGGGGCAGACGAGCAGACGGGTCACCTGATGGAAAGTGACTACCCCTGGCCATGAACGCCTGCAACTCAGGAGTCACAAACGCGTTGCCGGTATTTATACTTGGTTAAAACTTGTCAGTGGGTGTGTGTGCGAGTGTATAGGTACATGCGTGGGTGTGCGTATGTGCGCGCGTGTGTTTGTATGTGTGTGTGTGTGTGTGTGTAAGTGTGACTTACTACTCTAGTCTCAGCTGATTAAAAGGTATGGTACCAAAGCAGCATCAATCAGTTTTGTTCGTTCTGACTCGATCCATGCTGCGACACATATCAACGGCGCAACCGGAGTGATACAACAGGCTCACAGAAAAACTGATGTTACACAATTCTTTCAAGAATGGAGTTCAGTTATCGGAGCCTCAACTTTAATTCTGGAGGGCTGTGGTCACCAACCATCACGCTGCTCATTAGCTTCCATTGCCAAAAAAAGTCTGTGTCAGCTCCGACGCGCGACTGGAGTTTACTAAAACTTAACGAGGTCATTCGATCACAAAATTTTACTCTTCATATTTATTTCGTATTGATTCTTAAGGAGTAAACTCCAAAAACGAAAACAACCAATGGACATCGTGCAAAGCATTATACCCACTTTCTTCTAACTAATTTCTCGTCACTAGATTACATCCCAACAACAATAACTTTGCCAAAACCGACAACCTTATGTAAACGGCTTAAGTAACATTTTCCTTTGGCAGCCAGATGGAAATATTTTGGTGATTACGGATGAGATTTGTGAAGCCAGTGGTTCCGGTTCATGCGGCATTGATCTGTCAAAAGTAGCTGGCAACCGAAACTATTGTCTTATCATTTAATTACATTTAATTTTAATACTTTTGACGCCATTTTGGCATTAGGCCGAAAATAGATGACTCTAAAAACCTTTAAGAAAACAAACAAACCTAAGTTTTTACAGATTTTTAACATTTCGTAGATAAATACCTAACTTCAACAATTGTTTGACAGAATATTGTCTTTACAAAACTTTTATTCATTTTTAAATAGAAATCTTAGATACCAAAATTGTCAAACACAAAGTAAAAAAACCGTAGGTATTTTTTTTTCCATGTTTTGTCTTAGCTAAAGAAAACATTATTTACAAAATTTTTCTAATAATCTAATCTAACAAGAGAAATGAAATGTATAAAATACTTTAATATATGAATCGTCAAGAATTTGAAAGTATCGCATGGAAGAATTTATAAAGTTAGTTTTTAATTTTGATTTGTAAGAAAAGTAAAGATTACTATAATTACGGTACATGTACGCCATCTGTATAAATAATAACTAACTACTGAGGGGTTGCGACAGAACATTCCTGTCTGTAAGTTACTTACTGTTCTCACTAAGCGTTTTTATGAAATTCCGCTAGATGGCATTATTCTAAATGTTGGGGTTCAAATACCAGTAGAAACTCATAGATGGCGTTAAGAGTCTTATCACATAGGGTTCCAAATCACATAAAGGAAAAAGAAAATGAAAAATTAAAGGATACTTTACAAAAGCCTTGATAAACACATCTTGCATAGATGAATACCTAAATGACAAATAAATAAGTAAATGTTTATACTACAATACACGTCATGATGTGTTTAGATTTAAAAGTTCTAATAAATTTATAATATTGAAATGATTGGAAATATATCTAAGTTGTAATCATAATCTATTTAGTTGAATAATGGACATTGGGCAATTAATTATTTTAATTATATTTTATTAATTAATTATATTTTACTTTGGTTTACATAAATTAATTAAAAAACATAAACTGTCAATTATTAATAAATAAATTATTGTTTATAATTATTCAGTTAAATGTTCCTTTTATTTGCGGCTACTATATTATGTGAATGTTTTATTTCTTTTTTACGATGTGATATAGGTACTTAAGTAGTTATGTTTTATTTGCTGGTATGTATAAGTATTTTTTTGTATGTATATAAATATGTATGTGTGTGAATATATGTGGATACTTATTATCTAGTTATTTTCTCTTTTAAATTCGTTAGCCATTAACCTGAAAATCTCATTTCACTGTCAACTACCACTGTCTCTCCGGAACATTTTGATCCATCCTAAGGTTGCCTGGAAGAGATTTCTCTTAGCAATAAGGACGCCTTTTGTACATTACATGCCTGTCATGTACCATACTTTTTGTAAAACGGTGTTCAAATAAAGAGTTTTGTCTATCTATCTAGTGCTTTAAATGTTTGAAATGTAACTATAATGGATTATGACTGTTAAACAGGGTCCATAATGATAATAATGCTAAGATACCATCTAATTTTACATTGTAGAATTGCAAATAAAGAATACTGAATACAGAGTCCGCCCAACCAAAATATTGTTTTGGTGTTTCATGAAAGTTCACTAAAAATATTTGCCAGTAATATCTTGATTTACAGCAAATTAATAGATGTTTGAGGCATTCGTAATAATTTATGAAACGAATAAATAACAAATGAAAGTGGCGACGACGTTTCTGTGAACGTAAAAATTGGCCGTCAAATCAAATCAAATCAAATCAAATCTTTATTTGCCAACCAAGTGTACATCAATGATCTTATAATATTATATGTAGTAGTCCCAACTCAGAAGCCTTTTCCAGGCATTGCAAAAATTTGAGAGAGAACGCAGAAGAATAAAACAATACAAATTAAGTGACTCAATAGTACAGTATAACAATCGAATAAAGCATGCAAAAATACGAAGGCACCCGACATTCTACATCACTAATACATATACACATTTTCCTACTGTCCCTAGCATTTCCGAGCATCACGACCGATTTTTCTTTTTATGATTTGTACTTAGGTATATGCTTTCTGTTTTCCGTGTAATAAGAAATGTAGTTTGTTAAGTGTTTTTTTCCTCAATGTATTCTTTAACAGAATAGAAACATTTTGTAATTAAGAATGCTTTTAGTTTTTTAATGAATAGTGTAGTCTTCGTTTCATTTTTTATGTGGATAGGTAATTTGTTGTATATTTTTACAGCCATGTAGTAAGGGCTCTGGTGTAGCATTTTAATTCTTGATGGTGGTAGGTATAGTCTGTCTCTGTGGCGTGTGTTTAAATTGTGATTGTCTTTTACTCTCGCGAAGTGACTCATGTTCTTGGATACAAATATGCAGATGTCAAATATGTATAATGATGGTAGTGTGAGGATGTTATATTTAATGAAGAAGGGCCTACAACTATCACGATTTCCAATTTGTCCGATAATTCTAATACATTTCTTTTGTAATATAAATAAATCCTGAAAGTGTACACTGTTTCCCCACAACATAATGCCGTATCGTAACCAGGAGTATGCGTATGCGTAGTATGCTGACAGTGCGGTTTTTTCGTTTGTGCTGCATTTAAGTTGGAATAGAGCATATGTAAATCGAGACAGTTTATTTTTTGTATGTTCGATGTGTGCTTTCCAGTTGATGTGTGTGTCTATAGTTATACCAAGTAATTTGAATGTATCTACAGTTTCTAGTTGTGTGCCATTGTATGTTGTGTCGATGTTTACGGGGGTGTTTCTGTATGTTCTAAATTGGATAGTTTTTGTTTTGTTATAGTTAATTTCTAAGTTATGGTCGTTGAGCCAGTTATTTACTGTATCTAGAGTTTCCTGAAGTAGTGGTGTCGGCTTTGTGGTTTTGTCATAAGTAATTAGTATTGATATATCATCAGCAAATAGGACAGGTAATGTATGTTCCTTGTTTAGTACTTTTGGTAAGTCGTTGATGTATATCAGAAATAGCACACAACCCAACACGCTGCCCTGCGGGATTGAACACTTTATGTTCCTTTTTTCAGACCGGACTATTTTAACCTCATTCGTATTGGGGTCGAAATTATTCGTCTATTAATTAATCGTCTATTAATGTAGGTGAACATTTTTGACACTCATCAATAAAATTTGCTCGATCATTAATGAATGAAAAGAAAATATTAAATACTTTGACATTCTGGAGTGTTGCCAGCGTATTATTAAGCTTTTAGTCAGTTCAAATAGATAGTAGCTTAGGTATAGTAGTATTTTACGCAACATAAAACGAAATTAAATAATACGTGTGTGTCAAGAGCGAAACAAAATAGTTTTTCTTACACTTTAATATTGGCTTTCGGCCATAACATCACGGCATGGCGTTTAAATTGCAACGTTGATTGAATCCCCTCCCATTATTTCAATGACCCATTTATGTAATTTTCTTTTTATTATATTTTGCTGCGATATTTCATGTTGTTTACGCTGTCCCTATTTATTTGAATGCCAGTGATTTTATGGATTATTTTGGTTTTTATTGTTAGAATTTTTCTTATAACTGTGACTATGTGGCGATTCGAGTGTAGGTTGAGGAGGAATCTTTCTCAATTTCGTGTGCCTAACGTCTCTTCGAGTTACACTTGAATGGTTCAGACTTAAATCTAACGAGACTATATGATTATCTCTATATCTCATCAACAGCCTATACTAGTCCACTGCTGGACATAGGCCTCTCCTTAGAAAGGAGGTTTTGGCCTACTATACCACGCTGGCCAGACGGGTTGGTATAGGGTTTGTTTCAAGTTTTCCTTCTCTTTGCAGTGCTGTTGTCCTGCTTAGTTTGCTCCCTTAGTCGGCTCTTACGACACCCACGAGATGAATTGGGGTAGTGACAATTTGTATTCTTAATCCGTCACAACATTTATTTATATAATATATATAAATGTTTAGTTGGTTTTATACACTTGTTATTGGACGTGAGAGAGCCATGCTTAAGCACGAATGGGCCGGCTCGACTGGAGTGATACCTCGGCCTCACAGAAAACCATTGTTAAGCAATTCTTTCGTTGCCTTTCACTGAGTGCGTGAGGTTACCAGGGGCCAAATCCGCCCTCCCGCTGACTCGAGCGGGAGGGACTCCAAGGGCTGGGCAGCAACGCACTTGTAACTTTTGAGTTGCAGGATTGGGCGGCGGTAGTTGCTTACTCAGGTGACCCGTCTGTTCGTTTGTCCCCTTATACCATAAAAAAACTTCTAAAATTTCTGCGCCGATGGAGCTCAAATTTATACAGGACAAGCATATAGCGTCGCCGCCCGCGTGCGGTTTTCGCCGTAAAAAGTAACCTATGTTACTCACTAGTAATATAGCTTTGCATTGGTGAAAGAATAAAAAAAATCGGTTTAGTGGTTTAGGCGTGAAAGCGTAACAAATAAACAAACAAACACTCACTTTCACATATATAATATATAAGTATTGAAATATAAAATGGTTAAAAAATGGTTTTCATCAAAAATTTGGCTCCTTATTTACCATCAATAATAATAATATACCTCACACATTTCACACACGGCCGTCTGATCCCAAACTAGGCAGAGCCTGTACTATGGTAACCAGACCGCTGATAAACAGACTTATATATTTTTAAATACATACATATTATAGATAAATTACACCCAGACACAGAACAAATGATCATGCTCATCACACAATATTTGTCCTGGGTGGGAATCGAACCCACGACCTCCGGCTTAGCAGTCAGGGACACTAACCACTCGACCAACAGGCCCGTGAAATGCAACCACAACTTGCATCAGGATCAGCTAGGTCGCTATTAAAACTATCGTTTATTACACATTTTTTCATAATTGTCATATTATGTGTGCGTGACCACATTACCGTAGTGTTACCTGGTCGAAGCGTCAGGCAAAGATGTCCCTGACCCCTAGTCAAATTAGGAGACGGGTCACCCGATGTAATATAGATAGATAGATAAATACTTTATTTGTACACCAATGTTTTACAGACATTATACAGTAATTAACGACCGATGTAATGTACAAAGGGCGGCCTTATCGCTTAGTGCAATTTCTTCCAGGCAACCTTTGGATGGATTCATTTTGAAATGGTGATAGGTATACCTACATAAATTAGAGAAGTAAATAAGGTCTTAACCTATAAAATATTTTTTTATACATAAATACTACTAATCTATCATCAACAGCCTATAACAGTCCACTGCTGAACATAGACCTCTCCTTAGTAAAGGAGGTTTTGGCCTACTAATCTATATTTATACATAAATACTATACATACATACGTTAATATATACATATGCTAATATAATAGATCAATGCCCGATGGTAAGTAAATAAGGAGTCTTAAGTCCGTTCCTGCCTTTTGAGGGGAGAGAGCTCCCCAAATCAGGGAGAAGGGAGTTAGCCGTCACCTTCTGCGAGCAAGTTATGCTTGCGAAGGAGACGTCGGAGCGGACCGGGAGAGATTTAGAACTCTACCGGTCCGCCGAGATGGCGTGCGGTTTTTGGTCGGTTCATGTCCGACATAACCACTGGTGAGATCACACAGTATCTGAAGAGATTTCAGCACAGACAAAAAGAAAAAGGGGGAAGGCAGTTAAACATACAGTTTTACACCACGTACCGTAAAATCTTAACATACAACATAGAAATATTTGTAGCAAATTGTAGCGAATATATTCAAACCAAGATCCTGTACCATTCGTCTAATATCTTTGACTCTTAATACTCAGATCAAATAAGAGTTGCACACATATATGTGTATCTATATAAACATGTCTGGACTTATCCAAACATGTCTTTGGGTGAACGACTCGTTTCTATTTTAAACGTTAATAATTATGCGGCAAAACGAACAGCGTCCCGCTTACGTCTAGTAAATGCTTTCAATATTGTCATTTAATGTATTACGTTACTTCTTCAGATTGATATAGAACGAAAGGAACCTCATAGAAGAATAAACTGATGGAGTACAAGACTAAAGTTAATCGGCATTACTGTTATCTAGGTATGGGATAAAATCACAATAACATGTGATTAATCATATTATTTACTAGCTGACCCGCGCAAATTCGTCTGCGTCTCTCAATAGTAATAAATTTTCTCCGTTTTTGAAACATTCTTCATTGGTGCTCCACTCCTATTGGTCTTAGCGTGATGATATATAGCCTATAGCCTTCCTCGATAAATGGGCTATCTAACACTGAAAGAATTTTTCAAATCGGACCAGTAGTTCCTGAGATTAGCGCGTTCAAACAAACAAACATACAAACAAACAAACTCTTCAGCTTTATAATATTAGTATAGATAAAACCTGTCATCACACCTGTGACTAATTAACAAAAACACTGCGACTTAATTATTATTATTACGCTAGCGCAAGACTCGCGAAAGGTCTTTTTTTTGTTTCCCCTCACGGTTAAACCACCATGAGGGGGAGTTTATTAAATTATTCTGGTACATTCTGCAATTTGATACAGAAATATTTGTTGTAATAGTTTTGTGGTTATGTGAATCAGGGCATATGAATGAGTGTGTATTTGAGTGCGTTGTGTGTTATTAAATTCTTTAGGAGTGTTAACTATTCACCAGGGACTTCCTTTCTAGGGTATACCTGGTTCCCCGGCTATTAGTACCCGAGACGGCGTGCGGTTTTAGTCGGTTCGGACAGGTGGTATCCGAGGGGATTTCCGCACGGAAAAAAAAAAGGAGTGTTAACTATAAGGGTGATGTGAGTCATAAAGGTATGGGTGGCGGTGTTGTTGGTGATCAGTAATGTTAAATTGATCTAAATATAAAAAAGAGGTCGTAATCTTCGAAAAAAAAAGATTAATTTTAATACCATTTATGTTTGGCTGTGACGTGAACGCTGTGTTCACTAATCACTGTGACTAAAACCAATAATTTCATCAAATGAAAATGATTTAAAAGTAGCAATAATTTCAATGTCTACTGTTAAAAGGCTTGTTGGTGTGGAGGAACGGGTGTCATGTCCCTCCAACACAAAGGGAGGATCCTCCGACCAGGCGAGGTGATCATGCCTGGCGGGCCGCGGCCCAACGGTTGATGTTGGGAAGTTGTATATATGCTAATCGGCGAGGGAATTCTTTATATCGCGATACAGGATTTAGCAATTCTTATTTTAGTAGTTACTCCGTAGTTCGGTGTGTCTTCATTAGATGGCGCTGTCGTGTGTTTCTGTTTCTTTGTATGTGGGAGTCGCCACATCACTCCCCTCCAAGACCGGAGGTCGATATATGATGAGTCAGCTGTCTATGCTCTGTTGTGGAGCGTGCCAGTGCCAGTAGTGAGTAGTTCCAGTGAGTCGGAACTGAGTGCCGCTAGTTCCAGTGGATCGGAACTGAGTGCCGCTAGGGCCAGTGAGTCGGAACTGAGTGCCGCTAGTTCCAGTGGGTCGGAACTGAGTGCCGCTAGTTCCAGTGAGTCGGAACTGAGTGCCGCTAGCCCCAGTGAGACGGGGCTGAAGTCCGCTGATCCCAGTGAGTCGGGATGGCGTGCGGTGCGCGGTGCTGCGGTGAAGTCCCCAGTGAGTCGGGATGGCGTGCGGTGCGCGGTGCTGCGGTGAAGTCCCCAGTGAGTCGGGGCGGTTGCTGCGTAGTGGCTGGCTGCTGCGTAGACGGGAGAGAAAATGCTCTTCTTACGTGGACCGTAGGTGCAGTGTGCTGTGCCTAGACGTTGATGAGGCCGTAGAGGTAACCAGGCTGGAGCGGTCGCTACCTGCGTGTGGTATCCCTGTAGAGGCCGAGGTTGCTGGCTGAGACTTGATTACTGCTTGGTGCTGCTGATGATCTGCTCCTTTTGAAGGCTGCTTCCAATCACGTCGGGGTCACCACTGTGGAGGAACGGGTGTCATGTCCCTCCAACACAAAGGGAGGATCCTCTGACCAGGCGAGGTGATCATGCCTGGCGGGCCGCGGCCCAACGGTTGATGTTGGGAAGTTGTATATATGCTAATCGGCGAGGGAATTCTTTATATCGCCATACAGGATTTAGCAATTCTTATTTTAGTAGTTACTCCGTAGTTCGGTGTGTCTTCATTAGATGGCGCTGTAGTGTGTTTCTGTTTCTTTGTATGTGGGAGTCGCCACATTGGTTTAGTGGTAAGCGATCGACACTGGTAAGCAGAGGGTTATATTTCCATCCTGTATAAATAATTGTGTCACGAATCAATCCGTTTCTTCCTTTTGTAGGTATTTGGAAGTAATGCACGGATGGCGTAGTGGTTTAAGCGGTCGCCACGCCGCTCACTTCTACGATGAGTGTTGTGGGTCCGACCCCCACATGGGACGACACTTTGTGTGATCCACAAATTGTTGTTCTGAGTCTGGGTGTTCTTTGTGTCCGTTTCATGTATGTTTGTAAAGACCCCCGCGACACAAGATAATAATGCGGGAGTTGTCTTTTTCAAAAAAAAAACTAAAATAGCCATGTATTTAGAAATATCTAAGTATGTTTATCAGCAGTCTGGTTACCATTGTACAGGCTTTGCCTAGTTTGGGATCAGACAGCCTTGTATAAAGTGCATTAAGTTATTATAAATATTACCTAAGTCTTGTCATTTTTTAGCGTATTTATTCATAACAGTATTTAGCTATGTGTGTCTTTCAATACGACAGTGAAATGTCAACAAGTTTAATAATTGTAATATTCATTGGGAATCATACACCGCGTTATGCTAGCCATGAATCAAACGGTATACCAGCTCCAGACTGGCATTCGAACTGACTAAAATCATACAGTGTTCTGTAATGATGTCTACGGGTTTAAATGCAGAAAAGAAAATCCTGTGAACGATGATTACTTTGGTCACTTTTAGACAGTACAATTCAGAAGTAATTAGAAATATTAAAAAAGAAACCATTAAAGAAAATTCTTATTAAAAACTCGAGTGGGCCTTACCGTAGTCTCACATCTGATATTTCTTATCTACTATTTGACGGCCAACATCAAATCAAACAGCCCGCGTTTCCTTTCCTTCCTGTTACAGACTTCCGTCCCTTCAACAAAATCATGCCACCATATTACAGAAAAGCGAGAGGAAAGCTGTTACACACACATTAAAAAGATAATTTTCTATAGCATGTACTTGGTGACGCGGTCGCATTGTAGCGCACTGCGGCGTGTGCGCAGTGGGCGGTGTGTGGGCGCCCAATAATTAAGTACACAGTAAAATTTTATTGTTCACGATCTATTTTATGTGAACCGATTGTTTGTGTATTGTGACGTATTCAATCTTTTTATTTCTGGCAATCAGTGCGTGTTAGATTAAAGCTACTTTCAAACTATCGTACACATGTATTTATCAAATGTCTAAAGTGCCTTTTTATTTAAAAAAATCTCAATTTGAGAGAAAGAAAATGAAAAAAAGGAACAGAAAATTTGATTATTAAATTATAGAAAAAAGTGTAAAGACAATAAATTTATTATAATGCGATTTAATAAAAAAAAGACTACTCCCGCATTACTAATATATTCCTGCGTCGCGGGGGACTTTACAAACATACATGAAACGGACACAAAGAACACCCAGACTCAGAACAACAATTTGTGGATCATTTAAAGTGGTGTCCCATGTGGGGATCGAATCCACAACACATAGCGGCGTGGCGACCGCTTAAACCATTACGCCATCCGTGCATTTCATAATAATGGAGCTGTCTGCCAACAAACTGCTGTGCAGTTTGGCAGAAGTATTAAATTATTGTAATATGTTTTTGAATCCTAAAAAATAACAGAAGTAGATGGATACTATGCAGCAGCAGCAGATGGATAATCTTTACATAGTCTAAACATCTTCTATACAAATAAATAAAATTGAAGTGTCTGTTTCTAATGTCAAAATAATAGGTTTTTTTCATGCTTACACGGTTATTTGCACCATAGCTATGCCTAAAAAAGATATTTTTTTTTTGTCTGTCTCTGTTTGTTCCTGGTAATCTTGTAAACGGCTGGACCGATTTTGATAATATTTTAATACCAGGTAGCTGTCTATATAAGGAGTAATTTAGGCAACTCTTTCTCTCAAAAAACCCTTTTAAAATTTTGCCCGATCCGGGAATAAAACCCACTAAGGCAACACTTTTCAAATTCGACGCGAAGAAAGTCGCTGGTACCAGCTAGTGTGGAATAAAATCACTTAGATTGAATTGATTAAAGTGATTTTTTTAATGTTACGTAAAGATAAATACAGACAGCTGTATAGTACTTACATTAGACTAGCGTTTGCACGCGACTACGTCCCCCTGGTGGTCGAAATCAGACATCGAGACACAATGAATCAAGATTATGTATAAAAAACACCCCTTGAACCCCTTCTTAAGGATAATTGTGAAGAACGTTTTTTAATACTTTTAATAAAGAATCTTTACTGTGAGTTTGATAACTCTACCACCAAAAATGATAAAGTTTCATATAAATTTAAAACCCTCATTTTACACCCTCAGGGGTGGAATTATTAAACTCCTTTCTTACTTCCTGTCGTATTACTGCATGCTTATCGACTTGTTGACATTTTTAAAATTGCAGATTTTGGTTTCGATTCCCAGGACAAATAATTATGTGATGAGCGCGAACATTCCTCTAGTCCATTAGTCTGGTTCTGTCTAGTTTGGGATCAACGTATTATAAATTTCTACTTCTTCAGTAATATAACGCATATAATGTACAATACATAGTCTAAACTCTAGCTTTCAATAATTTAGAAAGAGATCCTTAAACACAAACAAACATATCAATAAATACAATTTAAGTAAACAAAAATAATATTGAAATGCCCCAAGTATATGAAAGAAAACCCGTAACACGGAAACGTCGCGTTCCGTTTCCAAAAAAACACTACATTTACACCACTTGAGGTGAATGCACTCTCATTAAAGGGCCACTGGTTTTAAAAACTTTTCACAAACCATTAACTAGTTTGTTCGACAAAACCTTCAGAGACGAACACAAAGTCGTCAATGTAAACTAAATAGAGTGTCGCATTACGCCCGCCTACAGCGGCCCTTCTTATTTTTATTTTGTCAAATTGTAACTGAAATAAACTGGAGTGAGTAATAAAAATACCATTGGTACTGTTATTGCAGTGGTGTCTCGAAATAGAGGTGTCATGGCGTCGGTCCCCTCGTACCATGGAGTCGGACACTTGTCGTGTGGAAATCTTAATAGATACGTAACGAGAAACGGATAAGGATGTTTTTTTTCGTTTTGGATTCTTTATACGTTCACGATTTACAGTTTATGTTCTAAATTTAAATAGGTGGTAAAGATAAGCATTTTTTCTTTTCTTTTTTTGAAAATGTAACTTGCAAATAGTTTTTATTGTTGTGTGAATACGAAGAACTGCCTACATTTGAGACGAATTCCAGAGAGAATAAAAAACATATATTATGTCAAATTAGAGAAAATAAGGTTTAAAACATGTTTGCATATGTAAACAGACACAGTTTATAACTATAATTTGTTGTTACAAAAATGATAAGATACAGTTTATCTTAGCTAAAATCTTTATAGTTTTTTAACACTCCTTTATGGCTACGTGTCTAGGAATACACTTTATTGATACAACTTACAAAAATAGATGTTATTCTTAACAATATTTTGTTTTGTGATTTTGTAACTTAGGTTTTCCTACTACAAAAATAAATTGAAAATTTACATTACATCAGATTAACATTGTAACATTATTGAACTTTACACTAAATTCTAGTTTTTTTCCTCTTCTTAAACCTCATAAATGTTTTTGACCTGATCTGATTAGTTTATTTATTTTATTTCTTTAGCGTTATTCTAATTTACCAAACAAAACATAACCTTTTGTTTGCTTCCTTCGTTTAAAAGTTTTCCACGCACTTTTAAATGAAAAAGGATATTCTTAAAAAAAAAAAGGTTTTATGAAAAGGTCTGATTATAGGACAATTACATTTAGTAGAAATTTCGTTCTGTCTTATTCGAAATATGTGTGAAGCCATGCTTAGGCAACTTTTAACTGTCCGTGTGGTGACGGATTAAGAATAAGGAGTGTCACCACCCCTATTCATTCCTGTGGGTGTCGTAAGAGCCGACTATGGAAGCAAACTACGCAGGATAACAACACTGCAAAGCGAAGGAAAACTTAAAACGAACCCTATACAAACCCGTCTGGCCAGCGTGGTATAGTAGACCAAAACCTTCTTTCTAAGGAGAGGCCTATGTCCAGCAGTGGCCTATTAAAGGCTGTTGATGATGATCTTCAGGCACATATGGGCCAGGCTCGACCGGATCGATACCACGGCCTCTCAGAAAACCGATGCCAAGCAGTCCTTTTCTCTTTCTTTTAGTTAAGAGTGAGTGAGGTTACCGGCGTCCAAAGCTTCCTTTTTCCAATGATCTCCGGGGGGCTGAAAGGACCGCAACGCTCTTAAGGCTCTTGTATTCCAGATGCCTGTTGGCTGAGATAGTCTCTTATAATCAGGTGCTTTTCTATTTGAGTCCCCTACCAGAATCAGGGAACGGGGAACCTCCCCGTTAATAATAATAATAATATCCTACCACATTCACACAACACCATCTAGACCCAAACTAAGCAGAGCTTGTACTGTGGGTATTAGACAACTGATTTATATACATACATACTTCTTTCTTTTGTAAATACCAAAGACCAAATAAAACATTGAATAGAGCGGGAATCGATCCTGTGATCTTTAGCGTAGCAGTTCGTTACGCAAACCACTACGCTATCCAGCCGTCAACGCTACGGTATCCTCATTCTTTCGGTGAAAAGGAAAGAAAGAAACACCGGTTTTGCTACAACTATATCATTTTCTTCGTAAACAGATTAGAGAGAGATAAATTCTTAAATAAATTACATCTGATAGACAAAAAACGAGCATTTAAATCAAACATAAAACATGTATACGAAGAGACGTCTAAATCACCGCAAATAACGTGCAAACTAAATGTGTACAAAACAAAATGGAGTAAAGAATTCAAATATTTTACACAAAATTAACATTTATGAGCGCAATAAAAAGGGGAAACAGTACTGAACAGGCGAAAGGCGCTTCCAAGATACTCAGGCGATACCATCACGAAGGTATAAACACGCCACAACTTGCCTAACTTATAAATTTAACACCTGTCTACCCGTCAAAACGATTCTTTATTATCTATTCTTTCACTATCATATACCGTTCGTATCCTAAAAGTATCACAGCATACAATACCACTTTTGTTAATAGCTGGCTGCTAGTGTTATAGGTGAATAAGCAATGTTTGCGGTTTTGTTTAAGTTGTCGTACGATCGCGTGGAGGGCAGGCACGCAAATGGTACGGTGGCAACCGCACCTCGCTGAAGTTTATTTCCGTTAAATAATTGGCAGTCATCAGGAGTTTTCCAACTGCTTTCTGTGTTACGATTGCTTGTAATGTTTCTGTTTTTGTTTACGGTGACACTCAGCGATATTGCTAGTATTATAAAAAAGATTTTATAATTAAAGCATCATAGACGACTTCAATGCTAAGAAACAGGTCTCATTTGAATCTCAAAAAAATTAAGGTTTAATATACTTTTTAGACTAAGTAGCCAAACCCTCCAAAAGGCCAAAACTTCCTTTCTAAGGAGAGGCCTATGTCCAGCAGTGGACTGTTAAAGGCTGTTGATGATGAAGATTGATGATCCAAACCTTCAAAAACATTGTAATTACTGATACTGTTATAATAATCAAGTCAACTACTAGAAGTTAGTTAGCTTATGGACGGTTCAAATTAAAAAAAAAGCATCATTTGCCGCTGGTGTGGCTTGCATTTGATTTACTTTTCGTTTAGTCGAAAATAGTTTTTTATTTTGAATGAAAAGTACTATATTTCCTATCTAGTACTCTCGACAACGTGTACTTAAAATTAAATGGTTTAATAAAAACGGCCTGGACCCCAGTCTGAACGAAGTGTCTTTCGCTTTTTGGTAGACGTTTGCTAAAGTGTCGGATAAGTCTCGCTAACAACCGCTCAGAGTGTGTAAAGAGCGATAAGGAACTTCGTTCTAACAACCAAATTACTTACTTATTGATTATCATCAACAAACATCTAATAAAAATACTAAAAGCGATAATAAGATGGAGACGGATTAAGAATACAGAGTGTCACCACCCCTATTCATCCCGTGGGTGTCGTAAAAGCCGACTAAGGGAACAAACTACGCAGGACAACAGCACTGCAAAGAGAAGGAAAACTTGAAATAAACCCTATACCAACCCGTCTGGCCAGCGTGGTATAGCAGGCCAAAACCTCCTTTCTAAGGAGAGGCCTATGTGCAGCAGTGGACTACTAAAGGCTGTTGATGATGATAATAAGAGGTAACTGAACAAGAAATGTGAAAAAGAGTGTCCTTGGAGATACTTGTCTGTTCTTCTTCATAGGAGAACAGGCAATGCGCTTCACGACCGACGTATTTCGACTAACTCCTACTAATAACAACAATGGGTTTCATTTAAACAAATGATTTTGATTGTTTTCGATTTTTAAAGTACATCTGGATCGCTTCTCAGACGTACAACAAATTCAAACTCCTTCAATCAACAAGACTACATCGTCATCATCGACAGCCTTTAATAGTCAACTGTTGGACATAGGCCTCTCCTTACAAAGGAGGTTACAAGACATAGGTAATCGGTAATAATTCCCTAAAATAAGTACCATATTCCGTACCACTATATTAAGTACCATAAAAGTATGGTAGCCATTAATATGTGACCTTTGACTAAATAGGGCTAAGCTGTTCTATATTTCACACAAAAGTATATTCTGTAAACTGTAAAGGAACTATTGAACACACGCATTTGCAATTGCCCTGTTTAGAATGTATTTGTTACTTGACAGACTTACTTGGCATATAAAAATAACAGTAGATAGTAATGTTATAGAGTCATTGGTAACTGGAGACGCAGCACCATTAGAAAGGAAAATCCCAGGCACAGATAATTATTCAGGAAGAGATTGTGTCTGTTAGGTATTCGTCATCATTGCATCTGTAATGAAAAGCTTTGAAACCAATATTTAAGACCACACACACAAACAAATACATAATATTAACAATCGACGTGACGGTGACGGATTAAGAATACGGAGTGTTACCACCCCTATTCATTCGTGTCGTAAGAGGTGACTAAGGGAGCGAACGTAGAACAACCAGCACGGCAAAGAGAAGGAAAACTTGACACAAACCCTATACCAACCCGTCTGGCAAGCGTGGTATAGTAGGGCAAAACCTCCTTTCTAAGGAGAGTCCTATGTCCCGCAGTGGACTATTAAAGGCTGTTGATGTGATGATGATGTCATGTAAAGGATGTTAATCAATCAATCGTTTAATATACCTATTAAAATTATTAAATATTTAAAGAGAAAGGTGTAATCAATCTTATGGCGTAAAGTTTCAAAAGAATTTTCCTTTGACCTACATAGTGTGAATATTTGAAATATTTGTTTATTAATACAGAAATGAATCCATTGCCAACTCTCACATTTAATTGAAGAACCGCCTTTGTTGCGGTTTGTGAAATAACAGTATAAATATAACCTTAAAATACTGAATAAAGCTTTCCTCCCATTAATTTCTACACTTAATGTAGTCTTGACGACTTTAGAAAATGGCGATTTAAGTCAAAATAAGAGTAAAAATCTGATGACAAAAGTAAATTTTGACAAATCCTATCTGTACAGAAGAAGAAAGACTGGATACTAACACCAGTCAGCCAGAAACGGTTTGCATCAGACGGATTAAATTGGCCAAACCACTGTTGATAAAAACGTACCGTTTTGTACATGCTAAAACTACGTCAATACGGACATACACTACATAGTGTAGGCGGTGTTACGGATGTTAGCCAGGGTTATCAGAACTAGCAAAACTTCATAAAGCTTTCTAATACCTACTTCTTACAGACTTCATAAGGAGTCAAGCATTTTCAATATTTATATCGCATTAACGCTGTTTTTTTTGCATTATTTCTAAAATTTGCATCATCAGTGGTATCGTCTTTTGTTTGTTGAAAGAAAGACTGTTACCACTTACAATGGAGCTATCGTGTATCACTAATAGTCAGTCTAATCGCGGTCTTATATAAATTACGTAATGTGATTTTGTTTCAATTTTATGTATTTTGTTATGAGTAAACGAGTGAAATAGTTGAGAGTTTATTTCAAGCTTTGTTGGCGAAGTGTCTGTTCATTACGCATTTTTATTCCGCTACGTACAGTGATAGTATTTAATGTATTTTTATATTTCTCAGTATGATATTCGTCACCATTCTTACTACTCATATGTTGCTGTTTTTAGGTTACTTAGCTTTCAACTGAATTTAAGTGTTTTCAAGAAACATCAACTAAATTATTAGGTTTCAAAAGATTTCACAGATTTTTCTTTGAAAGTACATTTGGTGTCGCTAATGGGGTATTTACCTACTTTTCGGTTAAAAATACTAGAAAAGTGGCTCACACATTACTAGTATTATTGTTATTTGTATAGGGGTTAACGAACAAATGGGGCACCTGATGTCAAGTGATGACTAACGCTACTGGACACGTGCAACTCTCTTGAGTTTGAGAATCAAGTGCATATCCGTCCTATTAATGCCCTCTTCCCCTTTTTTTTTTTTTGCGGAAATTCCCTCGGATACCACCCACTGGTTATGTCGGACTCGAACCGATCAAAAACCGCACGCCGTCTGGGGTAATAGTTGCCGGGGAACCAGGTGTACCCTAGAAATGAAATTCCTGGTACCTCGACATACCTTGGGCCATCTACGGCTACGGCATCTATAGATGATTTTGCTGTTTGGGAACCCCAATGTTCCCTTCCTGCCCCGAAGGGCGCGTGCGCTAAGTAGCGTGTCGCACCCACCCCAGCCTGCTTCTGCTAGGCAGATGGCCTTACCAGTCACCCCCAGGCCTACGCTGGAGGACGGAGGTCGTTTTGCGGCCTCCAGCGCCCGAGTCGTTTGCGGTACCTGGCCCATTCCCGGGCCAGGCGGGCAGGGAGAGTACCTATCCTCTCCCGGTCCCGCTCCACCATCTCCTTCGCAAGCATAACTTGTTCGCAGAAGGAAAAGTCCTAACCCCTTCAGTTATTAATAGTACTCGTAAATTTTATGTAGAGGAGACCTTCTTCAAATTATTTCACCAGGGTCAATTAGACAATGTCTACGTCCAATTGCTGTGATAGTGATGATAAATTCTGTTTTTTTTAATGGAAATGTGGGTAAATGAGCAGAAGAGTCATCTGATGGAAAGTGACTACCACCGCCCATGAACGTCTGCAATCAGAAGTCACAAACAGGCCTTTGAGGAAGGAGTACGTTATTTTCTTGAAGGTTTTAAAGTCGTATCAGTCCAGAAATACGGCAGACGATAATTAGTTTATCACTTAACATACATACATACTAACGAAAGTTAAAACGCATTCGTTCAAACGCAGCACTGCGTAAGTTTACTACAAAGTTTGGCAATTAGGGGGGGCACGCGAGGTACCGACGTCGCGGACACCACACGTGCCGGTGTTGGAAATCTTTCATTATGTTTATGGCTGTTTTGACACTACCACTCAAATACAGAGGCTTAAAGCCGGTTTGGAATTTGAATTGCGATGCTTGATGTTTCGAGTTTTGTGGATATTAAATTATTTTGTACTGGTACTTAAGTATGCATAGGTACATACTAATGACGTAGCCAGAACCTCCTGTCTAAGGAGAGACATATGTCCAGCAGTGGATTATTAAGGGTTGTGGAGATAACTATAAGATTGGCAATATGGCAAAGAAAGAGAAGACAATGGAGCCGTATCTCACACGTGCCGTATAAATGAAAATCAAAATGGCTGCTGTCGAAAAAACCCGAGCTTTCTAATCCAACATTGTTTATTTTTATCTTTGAAGATGATGAACTCCCACACAACCGTTCATCCCTTATTTTACCCCCTTGGGGGTTAAATTTCCAATTCTTTTTCTTAGTGGGTGATAACAACAAAAAACATCGGCTGCCATAATTTCAAGTTTGTAGGGCCAGCGGTTTAGGGTCTGAGTTCATGAATCAGTCTCTCAGTTCAAGTAATTTTATATCAATACAAATCTCAACTATTAATAGTATTTTTAGTACAACTATTGATGTGTTCAGTATAGAATATAATAGTCAAGTAACGGGTCCCCTCCAGCCGGCTATGGAGGGGCCATAAACTGTATTGATTGATGTTTGGTTCATTGCAGCACTTTGCGAATTACCGCAACAAATTGTTGAAATTTTGTTTACTATTTTACTGTGTATATTTAGTGTTGTGGGTTTGACTGTTTGTACGATTAATTTATATTTCTTAGAACGTTACATGAATATAAATATACTTTTTTTGGAAACAAAAAGCCAAGTGGGTTTATTATTCATTTTTCTCTGCAAAATAATCATTATGGGTAGTTTTTTAATTGATAAATGGAATAGGCGTTTGTTTTCTGTTTATTCTGATGGAAAGTGATGATGGAGACAAAGAGAAGGAGAAAAACCTATTCCTTTAACTCTTGGATGTTCAAGGACTTTAAATGGACGCAAACAGTTCGCACCACACTTCAACGACTCGGTCCAACCCATCATCATTATTTCAAATGACAATTTTTTATTTTGTATCTCAGACGTAATACAATTTCATTGCACGAATTCGATTCCCAACCGAGACAAATAATTGTGTGATGATACCGATCATTTGTTCTGTGTCTCGGTGTAATTTATCTATAACTAGCTAAGACCCGCGGTGTTACCCGCGATTGTTGTTATAACTGCGGGCAACGCCGCGGGGCGAAGCTAGTCTTGAAAAAAAGTAGCCTAAGTTACTTCTTATGTCATCAGCTATCTGCCAGTGAAAGTCCCGTCGAAATCGGTCCAGCCGTTCCAGAGATTACCCGAACAAACAGACAGACAGACAGACAAAAATTGTAGAAAATGTTATTTTGGCATATGTACTGTGTAAACATACATATGCATTTATTAAAAAGCGGTTATTTTAATATTACAAACAGACACTCAAATTTTATTTATTTGTATAGATATGTATGTATTTAGAAATATATAAGTATGTATATCAGCAGTCTGGTTACCATAGCACAGGATCTGCCTAGTTTACGATCAGATGATGATGGGCCGGCTCGACTGGAGTGATACCACGGCCTTACAGAAAACTGGTGTTAAGCAATTCTTTCGTTGCTTTCACTGACTGAGTGAGGTTAGCGGAGCCCAAATTCCCCCTCTCGCTGACCTGAGCGGGAGGTTGGTTCTACTTTTTAATTATAATGGATATAAAGTTTATGCCTAAAGATGATTAAGACTTGGCGAATTATGAGTTTTGAATGTATGATAAATGAGTGTCTGCCAAACCTTTTCTGCGAAATGAACTTCATGCTATTCGTTGTTATACAAGACAATAATATGACATAAATAGTTATGCTATAAAGGGTAGACCTCCTGTGGTATAGTCCTATCATAATTATATTACTCTCAGGGCAGCAACGCACTTGTGACTTTTGAGTTGCAAGTGTCCATGGGCGGCGTCCAAACGAGTAAACGGGTCACCTGATGTAAAATTGATTTCCGTAGCCCATGAACGTTTGGGTATAAATTAAAAAAAAAATGTTTTTCACGAGCGGCAAGCAAACCAAAACACATCATATAGTGTTGCAATTATAATTGAACATTGTTCATTTATCGTATTTATCGATACTTTTGCGAGTACCGTTACCACGTTAATTGCGACCATAAAACAAAAAAAACTCGATTGATAGTTCAAAGGAAGAGAATGTAATTATCGCCATTTTATTTATTAGGATTTTTGATGACCACACGTCTAACAGACAGTGTTGCTAGTTATTATATACACTATTGTGCAATTTGCGCACTATAAAAGAATTTTTAATTGGTCAAAAGTATTTATGAATATTAAATATAAATAGTTATTGCGCAAAAAATATGCTAAGCGAAACTGTTTTTCTGTTTAGACGGTATGTAATTGTTGAAATAGTTGATTCTTGAACCGCTCATGGGAAATTTTGTTGTAGTAATACCGTTATTAACTTAAGGTACCAAAGGATCTAGTTTAGAAGGTTCTCGAAGAGTCTAAATTTAAAACTAAAGACAATTTAAATGACCAGTGTAGGAAGAAAAGGCCAAATAAAGAGAAAAAGATGGATAAAAAAGTTAGAAAGATAACTTAGTAAGTACTGTCATTCTATCCCTAGGTCCTATAGGTACTCGGTAGCAGACCAGCTGATTGGAGGTTTCTCTCTCCCATAACACTGCCGTTTTAAATTGGCTAGACGAGGAATTGGGATATGATATGGCTCCTTTACACACGAAGAAACATTTTGACACATGTTATTGCGCGATGTAGAAACATTAGTTACTAAATAAATAGTTCAGAATGCCTCGGATAGATGGCGATGGTATGGTGCAATGTTTTTTTCTTTAAATTACTTCTTGATTAACATATTATCATTATGGGTGACACTTTGAGAGATTTTAGCGTGTTTTAAAGATTAGACTAGGTATATTAATCAATGCTCCGAAATGACTCCGCATACTCAATCAGACTAGACATTATCATAAATTTGCTACTCTTGATTGTGTTTACAAAACAAAGCTGAACTTTTGATACGGTCAATTAAAACACTGCATTATTAAAAAGATACTTTAAAAGCACCTCGTCGTTCACGAAATACATTTATTTATTTTTAACACGCAATAAAGTCGTTTCCAGTAACAAGATGCTAAAGTGACTAGCCGCATAATTTAGGTACAGTAATTTTTATAGGATGACTTATAAACAACGTATGTAAGAAAGATATGTTCTATAAATACTGTTCTTGCGCACTTTTCCTGTAATTCACACATTTGTCACATTTTTATTCGGTTTGCGCGCGCAAATGCCGACCGCCATCTTGAATTTTGTTATGATTGAATGTTAAATAGTAAATTATTGCATTCACACGCAGTGGTAATTTTTTTCTATATTATTTAGTTGTTTATGATCATTTTATATATTAAGGTGTGTAGAGATGTTGATAAAATTATGTTTTCTAAAGTAAATAAAGTTTTTTTTTTATAGATGTCTTGCAAATAAAGTTGAAATAAGAATACCTAACGATTATTTTTCATTGTTTGTTATCGCCACAGACCACGTTAACCACGGTAACAAAAATTCAAGCATGATTTACATATATTTTTATTCGTTACCAGTAAAAGTAGAACTGTCAATGTAAGACTCCGTACCATGACAGGTTAACATAAACTGGTTGCATTTCTAGTTTGATGCAGCTGTTTTGACATATTTTTTAAATTTACAAGACATTATTATTTCAACCCCAGGAATCGTGTTATCATCATCAATTATTAACAGCCTTTAATAGTCCACTGCTGGACATAGGCCTCTCCTTAGAAAGGAGGTTTTGGCCTACTATACCACGCTGGCCAGACGGGCTGGTATAGGGGTTGTGTCAAGTTTTCCTTCTCTCTGCAGTGTTGTTGTTCTGTGTAGTTTGCTCCCTTAGTCGGCTCTTACGACATCCATGGGATGAATAGGGGTGGTGACGCTCTGTATTCTTAATTCGTCACCACACGGAATGAATGACTTTATAGTAGTCTAATTATTATATAGTAGTCTATTTAATATCATAAATTAGAATGTGACATTTTACGCTTTCTTTCATTACGTATTCAGCAGATCAGCATGAAATTTTAATAAACCTTGATAGAAGTTTACACAACGATATAGGGTAGGTAATAGGTACTTGTACAAAGAGAAGGAAAACTTGAAGCAAACCCTATACCAACTCATCTGGCCAGCGTGGTATAGTAGGCCAAAACCTCCTTTCTAAGGAGAGGCCTATGTACAGCAGTGGACCATTAAAAGCTGTTGATGATGATTGATGATAGGTAATCCAGAAAAAAGTAGCGTAAATAGAACTGATCTGAACTGATGCCCAATATCTAAATGCGATGATAACTACAAGCAAACGCTAAGTGTGTTGTGTTTTCTTTATAATATCTTACATTAAATTAGCTACATCTGCGTACGTTTTTAAACCACGGTCTCATGGGTCGTCTACTCACTTCCCGTTAATGTCAGCACAAGCAACAAATTCTAATTATTTCGGACGTGTTTTACCGAAAATAGTTATTGTAATACTTTTTGAATTCCTACAGTTATATAATTATTAATGTCGTTTATAAATAATTATAAGTCTCCGGCAGTCATGGACAGTACAACCTGATCAAAATATTGGGCGGATGATTATTTGTTCTTTATACTGAAGAAGGGCGAAGGGCCTGTTGGTCTAGCGGTTAGTGACCCTGACTGCTAAACCGGAGGTCGTGGGTTCGATTCCCACCCAGAACAAATATTTGTGTGATGAGCACTATCGTTTGTTCTGTGTCTGGATGTAATTTATCTAAAATATGTATGTATTTAGAAGTATATAAGTATGTTTATCAGCAGTCTGGTTACCATAGCACAGGCTCTGCCTAGTTTGGAATCAGACAGCCGTGTGTGAGGTGTGAGGTTATTATTATTATACTTCTGGGTCATACTAAGGTACACAAAAGTCATTATAAAAGCAATTCATCTCTGAAAATAACCTAAATTAGTACTTAAATCTTTGTCATTATTACGCATGCTTCTGGTCATTGCATGCTTAAATAATACAGTTTTTATAACAATTACCTACTAATACTAACAATTCCAAAATAAAATTTCTGCGGGAGAATAATTACGCAGAAAAATTAAGAGGTTAAAAAAAATATATTCATCCGGGCAATTTAAGAAATGAGTTACATACCCATTCCCTAAATAATAATATATTTTCTATTTCATATATTACTTCTTATTTTGACAGTTCACACTTTCGGCCAATAACCAGCCGCTAGATCATGTTGTATGGAGACCTATATATATACAAACTCTTTGATCTTCAATTTAATCTGGTTCTACCATCATTCTATCCATTTTAATACAACAAACACAACATAAGGAAGTCGTCAGACTTGCGACTGCGACAAGCACTTTGCCTCGTCACTGGACATTTTATTTTTACAATTGCGTACTGTGGTTATTTCTGTATATACCTTGTAATCTGCTTTCGGTGGGTTGGATCACGTAGTTGGATTATTTTCAGGAGTCTATTCTAACATATGTTTACCTTTGCCAACTACAGCTGGAAATTTAAAAAAATAAATCAAATTTCGTATCATAAAGTTCAGTTCTTATCAGAACACGTGGATCTCTTAGGCTATTTTTTGAAATGCTTGGGAAATAATTTAAGGTGGTTTAAGGAAATTGCAGATTGAGAAATTTAGGGGCAACTAAACATTTACGGGATTGAAGATGGTTGTTAGTAAATTAAGTCTACCTTTGAATGTATTTCAATTACATTTGTACATACACAGAAATTGGAAACGAACTAGCAAGTGGTAATGTACTAGAGTAAAGCTTTCTGTAATATTTACCTCTAACGGTACCACAGCCGTAGATGCATTTTGTTTTCATAAATGTTCTGATTAAAATTTACTTTTAAATCCAATAAGAAAAAAATCAATCCAACTTTAGAATTAAGTAACCAGGTTGCAGAGTTGAAATAAGAAACTTTTAAAAACTGAAGTTGGAATAAATATTTTTGAAAAAAGAAACAACGACAAAATTGATAGTCATAAAAATAAAAAATAAAATAGAAATTCAAACAATCTAATTTAATAAATCAATCGGTTATCTGGAGGAATTGTACGCTAACCAAAGAGAATACCGCGAATATTAAAGAACGTCATGACACCTCCTTAGTTACAAAACACCCATTAATTATCTGTGGAAAATTCATTTTTATTAAAAACTAAACCGAAGCGCCAGTTGTAAATCAACCGGTGGACTAGCGGCGTTCAATCGAAAGCGGACCAGAGCGGTGTGTATATCGTTCAACGGACTTGTGAATAATGCTGTGACCAGATTAAACTTACAGAGACATTATAGAAAATTGTGGAGGTGGGATAGTAAAGGGCTCAGTGGATGCGGTTGTTTAATAATAAAGAGAAGAAGGGAATAAAATAAATGAGTATTTTAAAACAGAAGAGTTCCTAAAATCATAATGTAATCTAAGGAGTCTTTTAACACGGATCAACATATTTAGAAAAATATTTAGTAGCATCCAGACACCTTCTTTTTTAGAGGGCAAACGAGCATACGAGCCACCTGATGGAAAGTGGTTTCCACCGCTCATGGACACCTGCAACTTAGAGACACAAGTGCGATGCCACCCTTTGCGTGCACATCACAATTAGGAAGAATGGGGGGGAGAGGGTGCTGGTTGACAGTGCAGTTACTTATTCCGTTTTGAAGATTTTTCATGGATTTTCCGTGTGGTGACTAAGATTGGTGGTGAAGAAGGTGGATTAAGAATACGGAGTGTCACCAGCCCTATTCATTCCGTGGGTGTAGCCGACTAAGGCAGCAATCTACGTAGGACAACAGAACTGTAAAGAGAAGGAAAACTTAACACAAACCCTACACCAACCAGTCTGGCCAGCGTGGTATAGTAGTCCAAAACCTCCTTTCTCAGGAGTGATCTATGTCCAGCTGTAAACTATTAAAGGCTGTTAATGATAATGATGACTCAGACACAAGTCTGATCACGCCACATCCATTTCAACTAAGTATTGTTCTTCTAACATCTCAATGTAGCGAGTGCACCCCACCCACACATCGCCATATTATTTTGGTTGACGGCGCCATTGCCACACCATGGTGAAATATGCTTCACTACATACTGGACAGTTAGAATTTATAAAGATTATCAAGTTATATATACACATGGCTTTACTATTACTGGATTTACTAGTATATGTTACCGGTAATGTCAGCGATAAATCCAACATTATTTGTTATGCAAAGTGTTATGTACATTTATGGTGATATTTGGAAGATTATTCTTATGTAAGCTGAGATAGTTGTGAGAATGCTTAGGCGGAATGTCCCGTTTTATTTTGTGGTGGGTATTCATAGATATTTTGGTCTTTATTTCTTAAAATTATTGGGTTTGAATCACACATGGAAAACGACCATTGGGTAATAATACGGACTGACTGTTGTGGCTTCGATCCCCACATAGGACAATACTTTATGTGATCCACAAATTGTTGTAATGAGTCTGGGTGTTCTTTGTGTCTATTTGTAAAGTCCTCCACGACACAGTATATTTTCCTAGTACGGGAATAGTCTTTTAAAAAAATAATTTATACTAATATATTCTCAAGCTGAAGCGTTGGGGTTTTTGGTTGAACGCGCAAATCTCAGAAGGTATTGGTTTGTTTCTTTTTTTAAATTAAACTTAAATCACATTAAAGTTACATTTTTTACAGTGTCTCTATTCGCCAAACTGTTCTAACAGGTTGTAGGCGTTCAATTGTAAAATTCTCTTAGCGTTCGATAGCCCATTTATCGAGGAAGGCGATAGTAATATCATCACGCTACGATGTATGGGAGCGGAGCATCAATGGAAAAGTTTCAACAAACTTTGAAAATGTATTCCTTTTCAAAGACCTCAACGTACATCGGGCGGGTGAGCTTGTATTAAATAAATGTGAATTTTAATCATAAAAGTTTATATTTCAAATCATAGACATAGTAAATAAAAGAGAATAAACGAAGTATCTACCTAGTCAATGTTACTATTGAAATAATGTTATTGTTAATATTTTCAGCAGAAAAGACAAAAAATCAATACGTATTATTAACTCCTATCAAAAACATGTAGCTGTCTTTGAAGTTTATAGAGAAACTAGCTGACCCGCGCAACTTCGTCTGCGTCTCTCAATAGTAATAAATAATCTCCGTTTTTGAAACATTCTTCATTGGTGCTCCGCTCCTATTGGTCTTAGCGTGATGATATATAGCCTATAGCCTTCCTCGATAAATGGGCTATCTAACACTGAAAGAGTATTTTAAATCGGACCGGTAGTTCCTGAGATTAGCGCGTTCAAACAAACAAACAAACAAACAAACAAACTCTTTAGCTTTATAATATTAGTATAGATACTATTAATCTTGTCTCTAGATTTTTTTTGTGCAACTTCTATGACTCTCTTTAATTCTCGTATAAATGCTTTCGTTACTCTGTTTTGAGGATTTTTAACGTTTTCATTGATCAGTACTCATTTAAGAAACATTGTTAATGTTATAATTATTACTACTCCCGCTCGTTTCTTTTTCTTTTTTTTCTTAAATTTTGTACTCTTGCACAACTATATTGTAACCACCTCACAAAGGTATTTTGAATTGTCAAGACGAGGTCCGAGTGGGGACCTGGTGTCCTGTAACACAGGTTTTTATACCTACCTCAGGCACCAGCTATCCACTACCGAAATTGTCAAATGTTATAGCGTAATCGTATTTTCATTGTATGTATTTTGGTTTTGGTGAGAAAATAAACGATATTATTATTATTGTTCTACCTCATCTTCTCATTTCCTTCGAGTGGGAGAGTCATGCTTAGGCAAAAATCAGCTTTCTCAACCGGAGTAATACCAAGGAATCACTGAAAACCAGTGTTAAGCTATTCTTTTGTTGCTATCACCGTGAGAGTGAGGTTCACATCATCATCACAGCAACCGCCTTTAATAGTCCATAGCTGGACACAGGCCTGTTCTTAGAAAGGAGGTTTTGGCCTACTATATCATGCTGGACAGACGGGTTGGTATAGTGTTGGCGTCAAGTTTTCCTTCTCTTTGCCGTGCTGTTGTTCTGCGTAGTTTGATCCCTTATTAGGCTCTTAAGACACCGTTGGAGTGAATAGAGGTGGTGACACTCTGTATTCTTAATCCGTCACCACACGGACAACTTGAGATTACCGGAGTTGAAAACCTCTCTCCTCCTATTACTGAACCTATTACTGAAGTGATTTAACTCTTGATTTGTAAAAAAAAACATCGAATGCCTTCTAATAATTCTATTTGTTAGAATTACCCGTGTATTTCTAATGTTAAAGTTTTGTTTTGTACCTTTAAAATAACAATAAAAGACACTTGTAGTCAAGAGTCATTCATTTCACGACCGATTAGAAAGAAAAAAATAAAGAAAATTTATTGGCACATGCAAAATTCCTTACAAAAAGTGCCAATAGGTCTGCAGCTCAGCATACTGTTGGATGGCCACAGGTGCCTTCCAACGCTGGTTTTCAGCTGCAGCCCATAAGACTGGGTGTTGTCTGCAGGAAGCCATTCAAGTGTGTGATTGTGTGCGTGTATATATATATATATGTGTTGGTGCGACGCATTGATATCATTAAGTAAGGGAGGGAGAAAAAACTACACTAAAAAGTAGGTAAAATTGAAAAAATGCCATCAAAACAAAACAAAACAAAACAATGCGACTGTCGGCGCTCAACAAGGACATTTAATAGTAATATTATTAAATGGCAGATGTTGGAATTTGGATACTCTCAAATTCTTATTGGCGGAGGAATATTGTTCCAACATTTAGCGAGCCCCTCTTTATTTTCCGCAAATTACTCTATTAAATTCAAGAATAAACACATAACAATTGCCTACATACACTAAAAATTCATATTCATTCAAAACATTCATAAAAGGAAATACCATACCTAAAATTACCCACACTAATTCCATTAAACAAATTAGAAAAAAAACGCGAACGCCACGTGCTCAAGAAACGGAAACGTCCTAAACGTATAACCGTGTACATCCCTCCCCCTTTGCTCCTGCTCCTCAAGGAGCCAAGTACACCCCCCCTACCTCAGTCTGTAGTAGCATCTATTTCTAGTAGCGACACCAGAGACACTTCACTTGTACTTTACTGAATATTTTGATGTGACTTTTCTTGGCCATAGAGCTAGCAACATGTTTAGAATAGGCAGTTTTTATTTATTTAAACTATTCGGTAACATCTTTAAGTTCCCCTAACCAATTGTGACTATGAAATTAACTATTATAGTCAAACAGAAACGCTTTACGATTAGAATCTAATATATTTAAAGTAGAATAAAGCCATAAGCAAAAAAAGGTACTTGGCGTACTTCGTACGAAAAAGGATTTATTTTTTAAATCATTAATTATAATGTGTGAAATATCTTTTGACAACTTTAAGTAAGAACCAAACTAAATATTCATAACGTAAAATATTTAGTGATACTTTAATTTCAAATTAGATGCTTCTGTTTTAGCGTTATTTGAGCCTGTTACTATAAGCACTGCAACCTAATTGAGCTATTGGAAGGTATGTATTACGTTTTCGCTCAATTTCTCGTACATTCTTTGTATAACGTTTGTACTATTATGAAACAGTAAATAGTACAGTACATTTCATTTAAAGTGCCTCCTTTTTTTATTAAAATTAGAGAAAATAAATTTTAAGTAAACCTCTTTAAATTTGTTTACATTAAAATAAGACCCATTTTTAGTTTTCAGATCTATCCTAACTTTAATAATACAATTTTGCTAAATAATTATCCTATTCTATATTATTATAATATCTATAGCACCGGCGGTATGCGCGAGCGCCGCATCCGGAGCGGCGCGCGGCGGCATATCGAAAACAACACAGCGGAGGCGACGCGTGCGCACCTCGATGACTCAGCCAGAACTCTGTACATCTGTTTGTAGTATTTATTTTATATTCAATGTTATTTGAACATCTACTTCATTTATTGAAAACATTTGTTTTAAAGTAATGTTTTCTGATAGGTTGTAAGTATTTAAGCCTAGCTAAGGATACTGTCGTATAAAAGAATCGGGAACAGAACCTAGTTTTTATGAGGGGCCTGATGGTTTTGTGGTTAAGTCGGAGGTCGTGGATTAAATTTCCACCCAGGACAAATACTTGTGTGATAAGCACGATTATCTGTTCTGTATCAATGTGCGGGTGTAGAAGATGCGAGAAGCCCAAAATCGATCTAAGTGGCGTGCAATGGGAGAGGCCTATGTCCAGCAGTGGACTGCGATAGGCTGATGATGATGATCCGGGTGTAGTGTGTATGTATGTATATAGAAATATATTAGTGTGTTTATTAGCAGGCGTTGACTTGGGATCGAATAGTGTGTCAAATGCCTCAAGTTATAATAAAATACTCTTTTTTTTGTGATGAATGTAAGGAACTGTGTTGTTTCTGCTCAAAAAAAAATTGCAATGTAGTCTTTCTGCAGAGTTTCATTTGTAATGAGTACTGCGTTGACATTTTATTATTAAAATTTTTACTTAAAACTTGACTGGAGAAGAATTGAAAGAGATAACTCATTACACTGACCCCAAATAAATAAGGAAAAAACGGTAAGAAGATGATGATGGTTTTTCGGCACTTTTAATATAGATTGCGTCAGTATCTCACAGACGCACAGCGGAGTCTGGATATGGCCAATGCGAACAATTCCCTTATTTAATGTGAAGCGGTTCATGGCGCATGCTGGTGAGCGCTATCAAGAAAAAAGAGTTACACACACTTGGATTTATGTTGTTGTGTATATCTTAGTGTATATTAGCATGATCTGTATATCTGTTATTTGTCTTCACATCACACCAACAACCATTTAATAGTCCACTGCTGGACATAGGCCTCTCCTTAAAAAGGTTTTGTCCTACTATACCACGCTGGCCAGACGGGTTGGTATAGGGTTTGTGTCAAGTCTTCCTTCTCTTTGCAGTGTTGTTGTCCTGCGCTCCCTTAGTCGGCTCTTACGACACCCACGGGATGAATAGGAGTGGCGACACTCTGTATTCTTAATCCGTCACCATACGGAATTATTTGTTATTTGTCTTGTTATATATTATTGTTATATATTATTAACCTTATGATGTATGTACACGGCGTAGCAATTAGTGTCTGCAACTGGTTTTAAGCATAGCGTCATTTTGGGCCCCATTAAAAACCAGCGTCATTCTTTTAACTGACACAAAGCTGAATTGGATCCGTTTTTGGCATCGGTGGTAATTCATGCTGCAAAATTGTCAAAATGTTGTGTTATTGCTAAAATAAACGTTTTTTTCTTTCTTCCTTATTGTAGACCAAAGGAACGAGTGGCTAAATTTTTGATAGCTTTTAATTATTACAGTTCTATTATAATTAATTAATCGTACAACAAACGCTAAACTTCACAAACTAAAATATTTAACAGGTGTACTCGATAAATATCTGTCTAGGTATGTAACGGAATCTCTCAATGAATTCGCCAACGCTAATTAACTTAAAAATATCTTTTTCACAATAAAATTAATTATTTTATTCAACTTTCTATTTAGGTTTAACTCGTTAGATTGTTTTTGCTGTAATGAACCTGTTATATCAACATAAAATATTCTCTTCAAGTTTAATAATTATTTTCTACTTAATTTGCTAGTTAAGCAAAAATACTTAGTTTTTTTTAATCTATTCTTAGTAATATATTTATAAATGACGTTCCGTTGATTCAGTTGTTTAAAGCAACTGGTTGATAAGACACTAACACAGGAAAAACAACAGTTTTTAAAATATACGCTCTCCTGTAAGAGGAAAGTTAAGATGGATTGCCAGATATCATGATTAATGTTTATATATGTGTACATATATAATACAGATTACACTCAGATGCTGAACAGATGGAGTAGTGTTTTGTGTAACGGACTGCTATTCCAAAGGTCGCGGATTAGATTCCCGCTTAAGTCTAACATTTGTGTCTATGAACATTTAATGTTTGATTTGGTCTGGGTGTTTCTATATATAATAAGTATGTATTTACAAAAATAAAATAGTATATATATATATCATATCAGTTGTCTAGTATCCATAGTACAAGCTCTGCTTAGTTTAGGACTAGATGGCGTTGTGTGAATGTTGTAGAATATTATACATGCTCACCACGAACTACTAGTAATATTAAGAAGCTAATATTCGTCAGTTTTACAAATTACATCTATGTATAAACATCGCAATGAGATGTAACAATACACACTTAGTCACCGCACAAGTATCCCAATTGAGATGAGTAACAGCATCCGGATACAATAACGATTTGCTCAAGTACGAGAGAAATCTTGCTAGTACACGATGAGTAATAGAAACGGAAAATAATTGCGTTTCAAAGGTCACGTGTGACGTGTAAAGAATTCTAGTTTGAGACTTTCTGAGAAATACAGTTCAGTTATATTTTGATATACTCTATAAATGAGATTTTGGTAAAAGGAAAATGCAATGTATTGCAAATGCCAATTGCGTAACCTCAGTTAGTCATCTTGACTCATATTATTATATCGTGGGAGAGCCATGCTTCGGCACGAATGGGCCGGCTCGACCGGAGTGAAACCACGGCCTCACAGAAAACCGGTGTTAAGCAATTCTTTCGTTGCCTTTCACTGAGTGAATGAGGTTATCGGAGCCCAAATCCCCCTCTGATTCGAGCGGGAGCGACTCCAAGGGCAGCAACGTACTTGTGACTTTTGACCCGTCTGCTCATTTGCCCCCTTATACCATAAACAAAATATATAATTAAGTTGGCGCTACTAAAGTACGGTGGTCCCGGGTTCGTTTTCGTAAAGTATTTACCAGCATTTTCTTTCTTTGCTTTTTACCGAGTGAGTAATATTAACTGAGCGCAATCTCCTTCTCCTCCTGATTCGCGTTTCCTCTTCATTCTCCTCCTGTACGTGTTAAATATTTAGCTAGATGAGTAAAACCAACTTAAAGTTGTTTGTCGGCTAATGGCGGTCATGCGG
Source organism: Arctia plantaginis (assembly GCA_902825455.1). NCBI lineage: Eukaryota > Metazoa > Arthropoda > Insecta > Lepidoptera > Erebidae > Arctia > Arctia plantaginis. Next base: position 1,551,617 of record CADEBD010000288.1, read on the forward strand.
TTTAATATAATGTTTGAATAATACAGCTTTTCTTTTCTTATTTCAGAGTGCAAAAGAGAAGAACGGTCATCTAAGTGACAACCGCCGCGCATAGTCTCTAATTTAAGAGTGATCAGAGTAAGAATCAGGGGGGTTTTGGGCTCTATTGACTTCACCCACTCTACTACTCTCTACTAGTTTTCTGTGATGCCATACTATCACCCTGTGCATTGTGAAGAAGCATGGCTCTCCCGCGATATTGTATTCTGCATAGCCAACGGTCCTCCATCTTCTGAATTCAACTTAAAATATTTTAGAAATCAATTTCAGTATACATATTACAGCTTTTTATATTTCATACAAGCTGGTGCCCGGTACTTTATTCGAGTGGAATTTGAAAAGCGTTGCCTTAATGGGTTTGATTCCCAGACCGGGCAAAATTTTTTAGGGTTTTTCTGAGAGAAGAAATAGCCTAAGTTACTCCTTATATAGACAGCTACCTGGTAGTAAAATATTATCACAATCGGTCCGGCCGTTTTGAAGATTACCCGTAACAAACAGACAAGCAGAGAGACAGCCACACAGACAAAAATATTTAAACTGGTTTTTAGGCATAGGTATCGTCCAAATAGCCTTGTGACTTATGGAAAAACCTATTATTTTGACATGACAAACAAACACTTCAATTTTATTTATTTAAATAGATATATCGTTATGTATTATTTCTTTATTTTTTCTTTAAAAAGACAACTCCCGCATTAGGAATATATCCTGTTTCGCGGGGGACTTTACAAGATGTTTCGGGGATCACCTGTGTCTGATCCGCAAGGAGCCAACGCCTGAGTGCTACCACTGCGATGGTCGGACTGTAGACACGGCGCTCCACACGCTGGCAGAATGCCCGTCGTGGGTGGAGCAGAGGCGAGACCTCGTGGCGGCCATCAGAGTGGGAGTTCTCTCGCTCGATAACCTTATTGCGGCTATCGTGCGGAGCGAGAGTGCGTGGAACTCTGCCGTCTTCTTCTGCGAGCAAGTTATGCTTGCGAAGGAGATGGCGGAGCGGGACCGGGAGAGGTTTAGAACTCTCCCGGCCCGCCAGACTCGGGAACGGGCCAGGTACCGCAGACGACTCAGGCGCCGGAGGTCGCAGAACGACCTCCGTCCTCCATAAGCGCAGGCCGGGGTGACGGCGAGCGCGTTATGAAGCGCACGCGCCCTTCCGGGAGCACAGAGGGAACATAGGGGGTTCCCACGGTAACCTGAGACGGTGTGCGGTTTTAGTCGGTTCGAGTCCGACATTGCCACCGGTAAGTGGTATCCAAAGGGATTTCCGCACAGGACAAAAAAAAAATAAGGGGGGGGGACCTTACAAACATACATGAAACGGACACAAAGAACACCCAGACTCAGAACAACAAATTTGTGGATCACACAAAGTGTCATACCATGTGGGGTTTGAACCCACAACACTCGGCGTAGTAGGAAGGGGCGTGGCGACCGCTTAAACCACTACGCCATCCGTGCAGTCAAACTGTAACATAAACTTCTGACTAGCGTAGACATCCCTAACTTTGTCATCGAGTCATAATTACCCCACATGCCTACGAACTTTTAAAAGCTTGATCACTCACGGTACAGCAATTTCCTGTATTAGTGAATAATTTGGTTACTACGCTCTCCAGTACTGTCATCTTGGTTCCGCGGTATATTATTATCACTTATGAATAAGATACATTACTAATGGATTCTATTTCGTTCTGCCTGTGTGGTCCTTTCAAATAAATTTGATTTCTATTTATATAATGCTTTAAAGTAAAGTTTGAAATAACGTACTACAAAAATGTGTTATCTTAGAAGTTTCAAAAGTACCTAATTTACATTTACGAGTTTTAAATACTAGCTTTTCTTACGAGTTTTTTTTTTTATGTTAGAGGTGCAGACGAGCAGACGGTTCATCAAGGCCTCAATTCTGTAATTTTATGTTCACTTCAAGCCAGTGTCATACCACTGATACGCTATTGAGATGCCATCGAGTGGCCATCGGCATCGGTATAAATATCGGTAGTCTACACTAACTAAACAACAACAAAAACAGCAACGATAATTCTATTAACTACGGTGTATTATGTCGTTGTAGTTTATACATTTGTATCAATAAATATGATAAATCCATAACAACTTTCTGGACCAAAATTAAAAATCTACATTTTCAAATTATAAGGAAATGATTTATAATTTTTTCCAAATATGGCAATCTTTTTGATATCACCACTGATGAGCCACTGCCATTCCTTCGCCACTGTAAAGACACTGAGTTAGTATAGACTACCAATATTTATACCGATGCCAATGGCCACTCGATGGCATCTCAATAGCGTGTCAGTGGTCTGACAGTGGCTTAGCGTGAACATAAAATAGCAGAATTGAGGCCCTGATGGAAAGTGACCATCGCCAACTATATTATATATCTGCAATAACTTCTCGTTACATGACTGACCGTATTTTTTATAGTTTTTACATAATTTTTCAATTTATAACACAAATTTATTACTAGCGATTGCCGGCGGCTTCGCTCGTATAATATTTATTTATTACGTCTTTCTATCTTTGTAAATTACAGACTTACATATAACTGTGTGGTGACGGATTAAGAATACGGAGTGTCACCACCCCTATTCATCCCGTGGGTGTCGTAAGAGCCGACTAAGGGAGCAAAATACGCAAGATAACAGCACTGCAAAGAGAAGGAAAACTTGAAACAAACCCTAAACCAACCCGTCTGGCCAGCGTGGTACAGTAGGCCAAAACCTCCTTTCTGAGGAGAGGCCTATGTCCAGCAGTGGACAGTGGTTTTCTTAGTTGGTGCTTAAAAGCATCAGCTGGCAAAATTTCAAGATTTAGCCTGAAGCGGTTTATACTACGTTGATGAATCGTTTACTCAGTCAGGGCGAGTAATTTTAAATGTATAGATAACTACGTATATTAATGTATATTAAAATCATTAAAAATATTAGTTCTGTCAAGATTTTAAGTTTAGTTTAGAAAGCTTTCGATCAACAGAATTAGCACCTATATTACGTTTCTGCGCATCTTTCATGTATAAACTGCGTTCTTTCTTTCACGAAATTACCTTGCAAATGCGTACAAAGAGTTATTTTTACTCACCTACTAATATAGAGCTGTATAAACAAAATTTTTTTTTTTTTTTAATATATGTAGTAATATTTTGAGTATATTTGCCTAGTTTCAGACCCAACGGGGGCCAGGACGCTCCTGTGTTGGGACAGGAGCCTGACACCTCCGTTACATTTCACTCCTTGAAAAAGACCTCCCGTCGGGTGATAAAGATTATTTTAAAACATAGTAGGCAAGTTAAATACCCCCTATAGCTTCGAATTAAAAGAATGCGACGGTCACACAAATGGCCCATTTAGTCTTGTGGAGTTTTACATCGATGTTACGTAACCACATAAACAGCTCGTAAAAGTGAAGTTATTTTTATGTAATTATAAACATGGCAGGTGACATGTACTAAAGAATTGTAATGGTTTGTGGAGGAATTTGAAAAAGAAAACTATTTTTTTCTTGAACAATTGTATGCCTTGTCATATGAATAATAAATGTATTTTATTTCATTCTTCATTTTTCGGCATTACAGAAAATCGTCGTCAAGCATTTTTTTGTCGTTTTCCCTGATTCTGGGGGGATGCACCTTCTTGCGGTAGTCCCGCTTCATCCGGTGAGCCGTCTGCTCATTTGACCATTAAAAAAAAACTTGTATCTTTACAGTTATAGTAATAATACTAAGTATTGCCTACGGCTAAGCTCAATTTATGTATATAAGACGTCTTTCTGGTGCGAAAAAAATAAACCCATTTGATAAAACACGAAAAATAAGCATATTTGGCACTAAACATCTTTATTTTTTTACAACTAATATAAATGCCACTTAAAACCCTATAAAACTGCGATATTTAAATATTTACACATATTTTTTATTTACGTTCGTACTTTCTAAACTGCCAGCAACATAAAAAAATCCCAAGATGGCGGACAAATCAGTGTCTATGGGTGACATACCGAACCATAGACACGTACGCTATCATTTTTTTAATAGCCCTGGTACAAGTTGTTCAACCTTATGAAACAGTGTCACCTGGTTCTTTACTGCTATTAATTAATATTAAAACTACGGTTTAGCGAAATTATTATAATATTTAAAGACCCCCGTTGAGTTTCAATCGTTTCTAAAAGAACAAGTAAAAGTATGATAAATTACATACATAATTTCTTTTTAATGTATTAACTTTATTTAGTGACTGCGTTTTTGAATTAGGCAAACAAAAATATCGCTTAATGTCAGTGTATTACTAAAATAATTTTTATCATTTTTTGATAATATTTATGTACTTCCGTACTTGGCGGTATTTTGACACTGTTCCTATTTCATATCATCACATGAACAGCCTTTAAGAGTCCACTGTTGGACATAGGCCTCTCCTTAGAAAATATGTTTTGGCCTACTATACCACACTGGCCAGACACGTTGATATAAGGTTGGTGTCAAGTTTTCCTCCTCTTTGCAGTGCTGTTTTCCTGCGTAGTTTGCTCCCTTAGTCGGCTCATACAACACTCCGTATTCTTAATCTGTCACCACGCGGATATATCATATCAAAATCATAGCAAAATCTAAACTAATCGAATGGAGTGCACCACTTGAAAACTGTTGAAGCGATTGCGATAAAATCTAGGCTTTAAAATATACTGATGGTCTGTCAGGTAAGAATTTAGTTGATTGAATAAAATAGGAAATTTGAGAAATTTTGTCTGACAATAACATAATTTTATAGTACATAGTGTAATGTAGTATGAAATACTAATACCATGATTACACACTTATATAGAAATTTCTAAAAAGTCTGAGTAGAACACTGTTTGCTGTCTTCAATTCCTAAATAATAAATCTAACAGCTTTCTTTTTGTGTTTCTTATGCTCAAGAAAGAGAAATCGATCGATATTTGTTGATCTCAGATTTTTACATATTCAGCACAAAATAAGTGCTACCATTTTTTTTTATTAACATATATTCTCATGTGCCTAATGTTTCATTCACGCGCATAACACACAGGTTTGAATTAAATTAAGATAGTGTACGAAAAAGTCTCTTAAAAGCAGTTGATGTGTCTTTCATAGTCAAAATAAACTTCTCTTGGAATGTAATTGGAACGAAGTTCCTTATCGCGCGTTGTGAAAGGGGGCTAGACGGAAAAAATTCGTACGAAAATTTGGAACGACACTTTTTTATTAATATAAATTGACGTCTAACTGTGGATACCATACATTAAATTTGCTTTAACGTTCTCCAACGTCCATACCATGTTGAATACACCGATTCTCGTCCGATCACCGAAGTTAAGCAACATCGGGCGTGGTTAGTACTTGGATGGGTGACCGCCTGGGAATACCACGTGATGTTGGCTTTTTGCTCTATATTTTCGTGTCATCTTGTCAGACATTCAGCGCCATCTATCGAATAGATAGCAAATCATTTCGCAAGGAGATTTTACCAATGTATAAATTGTTTTAATTGTTTTTAATATGTAGGTAATAGCCGCTTTCATAGATGGCGTTGTAATTAAAATCGTGTCAAATCAGTTTTACTCGATCGTCACAACTTCGTTCCTATCGGGTGTCCCACGACACCACTCGGCTTTTTTTTAGTATTGTTTTGTTTTTATCGGTAGCTCGATGCTGTTGCGGCGCAATGGAGCGTTGACAAAAATTTTGGATGTCCCTCGTTGTTTCGATTACCATACAGTGTGAATAATTATAAAGCAGGTAATTATCTATTTACTTACTTAAAATATAACCTTTTTCTAGGGTTTCAATTAAGTTATAGTTACTACCCGATCATAAGAGACATATCGTAATGTAATATCATCATCAACAGCCTATAATAGTCCGCTGCTGGACATAGGCCTCCCCTTAGAAAGGAGGTTTTGGCCGACTATACCACGCTGGCCAGACGTATAGGGTTTGTTTCAAATTTTCCTTATCTTTGCAGTGCTGTTGTCTTGTAGTTTGCTTACGACACCCACGGGATGAATAGCGGTGGTGACAAAACACGGATAATATATAATTAAGCCCGTATTAATCTTGATTAATATAATCATCCAAATTGAATTTTAAAAAATCACGAAAACAATACTGTTGTTGCACAGATTCGTGTGTTTAAATGAATTTTTAGCTTATTTAATCTATACTAATATTATAAAGCTGAAGAGTTTGTTTGTTTGTTTGTTTGTTTGAACGCGCTAATCTCAGGAACTACTGGTCCGATTTGAAAAATTCTTTCAGTGTTAGATAGCCCATTTATCGAGGAAGGCTATAGGCTGTATATCATCACGCTAAGACCAATAGGAGCGGAGCACCAATGAAGAATGTTTCAAAAACGGAGAAAATTTATTACTATTGAGAGACGCAGACGAAGTTGCGCGGGTCAGCTAGTTTAATATAATAGCTGGTATGGTGATAACTAAAATAGCTTTACAGTGTAATAAATAGATATAAATTATCATGCAAATCAGATTTTTTTAACCCTAATATTATTATTTATTATGAATTAGCTTTTTATTATACACTAGCTTTAGCTCAAGGCTCCGCCCGCTAGCCTATGTTTTCACTGATAATGTAACTTTCCATTGGTGAAAGAATTTTTTAAATAGGTTCAGTGGTTTAGGCGGGAAAGCGTACAAACCAACAAACCCACTTTCACATTTATAATATACCTAAGTATCATCATCGTCGACAGCCTTAAACAGTCCACTGCTGGACATAGGCCTCTTTTTAAAAGGAGGTTTTGGCCTACTATACCACGCTAGCCAGACGGGTTGGTAAAGGGTTTGTGTCAAGTTTTCCTTCTCTCTACAGTGCTGTAGTTCTGCGTAGTTTTTTCCCTTAGTCGGCTCTTACGACACCCACGGGATGAATAGGGGTGGTGACACTCTGTCACCACACGGACCTAAGTATGGATTACACGAATTTTTATACTTTTGAATAAGATCGTGAAAAAAATGCTGTGTCTATTGGTCATCGTTTTTTTTTAATTTACTTCCAAAGTAGTCTATGGTACGAATACTGCACGATACACTTTCTATTTATATAAAGTAGGCCTCAATCGAAGTGTGCGACATTCTGGCCGACATGTTACGAGCTATAAATTTTATGTTTATTTTATTTACATATTTATTAATCGAAAAACTGTGTGAAAACGGTACAGTTTCCAACTAATTAATTTATGTAACGCCATAAAAGATTTTATTAAAACGATTATGTTAAAAGCTCCATTTTGAACTATATTTGTCTTGAATAATGTAGATTATTTTAGATATTTTTACTAACTCTTACTTATACATATAAATACATATATACAAATAAATAAAATTGAAGTGTCTGTTTGTAATAGGTTAATTTCATGCTCACATGGTTATTTTCACGATACAAATGCCTAAAAACCAGTTTAAATATTTTTCGTCTGAAATTGCTATAAAATATGGTCTGCAATGGTACTGTCTGTTGGACTCCAGACGCGTACAAGCCTGCAAGCTTATCTTTAGTATAAAACAAAGCAACTTATTCCCACCATTTTTTTTTCCGTGCGGAAATCCCCTCGGATACCACCTGTCGGTGGCATGTCGGACTCGAACCGACTAAAACCGCACGCCGTCTCGGATACTAATAGCCGGGGAACCAGGTATATATACCCTAGAAAGGAAGTCCCTGATGAAAGGAAGTCCCTGGTGAACTTATTCCCACCCAGGACAAATACGAGTGGTGTGTGATACGCACGGTCATTTGTTCTGTTTCGGTGTAATTTATCTATAATATGTATGTATTTAGAAATATATAAGTATGTTTATCAGAAGTCTGGTTACCATAGTACAGGCTCTGCCTAGTTTGGGATTAGACGGCCGTGTGTGTGAGATATATACAGATATAAATTATATTATTATTATATGTTCGAAGATATTTTACTTTTAATTATTATTTTTATTTCTACAGTAAAGTTTTGTTTATTATTTCAAACTTAAATTAGTATCAAACGTATTAACGTCAATTTTCATTTAAACATATAAAAATACATTTATTCAAAATACATGTCTACAAAGTTAAAATACAATAAAATCTAACTTAAATAAACACCGTAAATAAAGTACTATCTACCACTTTGTTTATAATTACAAATATTTAAATTATTTACTAAATAAAATACATCAAAATATAATTACTTTAACACATATACATCAAATACATCAATATAGCACAAACAGTGATGATGATGAATCGCGACTACGTCCATGCAACATTATCCCCAAAAACAAATACACACAAACAAAATAATACACAAACAAAACACAAAAACAAAAATAACGCAGGATATTATTTGTTTCACTGGTCAAGCAATGACAATGAATGATGCCAATTTTGTTTATAAAATACCTTACCTTTGACGATATAAGCGTCAATGTTGGCGATGATTCCTGTGAAACAAACAATACATATCCTGCTTTAATTGCCCAATTTTGTTCAAAAATAAATGAAAAAATAAAACAATAAGAACACAAAAACAATTTTAGGAAATTGTTTGATTTTAACCTTATAATAAAAAGTTTGGTCATTAATGATGTTTGGACAAACTTGTTGACATGGAAGAAACAACATAACACGTATTGTTAATATAAGAAAACAGATAAGTGACTCGGTATAACTGGACTAGTAAGTACTATGAAATCTCTTTCATATTAAGTTTAAAGTTTCAACTTAATTACAAAAAAAATATGCATTTATACCTTAATTAACCGTGTAGATATTACATTGCTTCGAATTGCCTTACGTTTCGACCAGGTTGAATTGGCCGTGATCACAGGCAGACTCGCCTGTAACCACCGCCAATGCAAATTCAAAGGTTTACATACATTATCGTATTCTCTTTCTTGACTCACTCATTTATAACTACCATTTCTAAGAAAAACAGCTTTAGAAATTACAAACAGAAGGAAAATCGGCGCGAACCACGTCACGATTCGGTTCCCAGTATAGCATAGCCTCCAGACTTTGTATTTCTTAGTTTATTTATTACACAGGACGATTCGTGAGAAGAATGTCATCCAAACAATGTTGGTTCTAAAATCAAACTTTTTATGGATAAGAACTATTTGGTTCAACAAAAAAGAAAAAAAAACCTAAGATATTTAAGACTGGCTGATTTTTAATCTGTTAGAAAATTGCGCCTTTTACTTCCCACCATTTTGTATCCAGGTATTTTTTACGCAAAATGTTTTAAGTTCTATCGGTATGAATAATAAAATTTAATTGCAATGTTTATTACAATATAAGCGATTTAGTTTTTTATATAAATCACGAGTATAATTACACGTACTGGTGTACCAATATGATTACAAGGTTTTATGCTTGCAAACATAAAAAAAAAAACCATAGACTATAAACAAATCAATGCACGCCGATCTAAAAAGTTTAAAACATATATAAAAACTTGGCGTGCGTAATTATACCAGAAACGAATGTTAAACGTTCATATTTATTACTTCTATACCTATTAAACATGTAATAAGACAATGGTCGGTAAAAAATGTGCAAAAAAGTTCGGCACTTGGCTATCGCATGCAAGACAGGCATTGAACAAAAAAGCTAAACCCACTGTTCCCTAAATTATCCTGTCACGCTTGCCTATAAAATGCAATTGGTTTAAAAAAAGCGAAATCAGAACTCGTTAGAATAAGGCACGTTCACATTTGTACGGTGGTAAAGTCACGACCTGACGCCACCAATTTGTGGTAAACGATATGAGCTATTTTGTACGTCACTTAATTAAATGATAATAGTGCCACTTACGGGCTTATATTTCTAGATTTTTTATGATATGGGGTTTAACGAACAAGCATATCATCTGATGGTAAGTGCCTACTGCCACCGATGAAGTCATGCAACTCATGTCACGACTGCGTTGCCAGCCTTTGCGTATTTGAAGAATTAAAAGTCACTTAGGTACTTTAAAAAAAATCGTTGGAATTTTAAATCGGTGGTGTCAATAAAACTGATAGTTCAGATAGTTTAGGAACGAAGTTACAATAAATGTTCTAAACCCGCTATTCATTCACTCACACATACATTATTAATATTTAGCACATATAAATATTCGTCGTCGGTGTGGTGACGGATTAAGAATACGGAATGTCACCACCCCTGTTCGTCCCTTGGGTGTCGTAAAAGCCGACTAAGGAAGCAAACTCCGCAGGACAACAGCACATTGCAAAGAGAAGGAAAACTTGACACTAACCCTATACCAACCCGTCTGGTCAGCGTGGTATAGTAGGCCAAAACCTCTTTTCTAAGGAGAGGCCTATGTCCAGCAGTGGACTGTTAAAGGCTGTTGATGATAAATATTCGCCGTTTAACAAGACATAAAATGTTTGTATGATCTGCAAATATTTGTTTCGTAGTTTGGGTGTTTTCTAAAAAAAGTTAATAAGTATTCTATCAGTCAATCTTGCTTTCATAGTGCAAGCTCTGCTTAGTTTGAAACTAGATGGCGTTGTGTGTCAGATGTCCGAAAATATTTAATTGTTATAATACACGCGCAACAAATTATAATATTTTATTAATTACTAGAGATAACCTGGTGGTCAAATTTTTAACGTTTTAAATGTCTTACTTCATCGACTAGTGTAACTTAAACTGTCATTATAAAGAGTTTTGTACTTTTTTTTTTTTAGTTGGGACTAATCCCACCCACACGCCCACCACTGTAACTCCTGTACACCAGGATCCACAGCAGTGACCCACGAACACACCGAGTTATGACACTCGGGAAGTCCCAGGAAGAAATTAAACTGTCTTGGAACCCGCAACGAAATTAATCAGAAGAAAATTGGAGGAGTTGGAAATACAGTAAATCCACTTCCCTCCTTAGCAAAGCGGGAGACAAAATGAAGAATAGGCATACACCCTTTTAAACAGGGAAGCACCACGGCCACAAAATATTACGGGTCCTACGTGAGCTATATTTGATTTCTATAATATGTATGGCAGAATCGCCTAAAGGCACGGAAATTCACCCTAGTTGACACAAGATCCCCATAGTATACCGATAGTTGTACTGTGTTCCCCATAGTATACTGTGGCGATTTCCACATACCGAGAAACAAAATCATACCACAGCACCATCTATCGAAGACACACCAAACTATGGAGTAACTGCTAATCCTATATCGCGATATGACTCATTCGCATGAAGATTAACATACATACAACTTCCCGACATCAACCGTTGGGCCGCGGCCCGCCAGGCATGATCACCTCGCCTGGCCAAAGGATCCTCCCTAGTGTTAGAGAGACATGACTCCCGTTCCTCCACAGTACCATGATAGGTCAACATGTAACCGTTTTACTTAATTTTTGACCTTATTGTTTAAAAAAAACCTTGCTACATTTCTTCTACATACGAATATAAAATTAAGAAATTCAAATACAATATGTCTCCGTGCGCGATACTTTAATATATGTTTCAAGTGATTCTATCTTAAAGTATCGTAACTTTAAAAATGTACATTTAAAAACACCATTGTAACAGTGTTTCCTGCAAAAATAAATAACTGGATTTGATTTGATATACGAAATAAATTAATATTAAAACAAAAATTGCAACAGTCGTTATTATAGAGACGGCAAAAGTATTCGCATAGTAAAATATTCGATTAAATTAATTTAAAGCTGGTCTAAAATTTCAATGTATTGACCTAACCCATACGTTACGACTAATAGCTTCTAATAAATGACCACAGAATTATTCTTCTAACTAGGCATAGCCAATAAAATATTGATTACATTTTTTAATAGAAAGTTATAATTTAAAATTCATTAATCAATATAAAATCAATATATCTGTGTAGAAATATGATATCTAGATTTATAACGCCCATAACCGTACATCACCGTAACCGTGTGTGTTGCCCCTAACATTTATACACTGCACACGAAATTGACCTCTATAATGAATAAATTTGTGTTATATTTTCTTTTGCAGTATTAAAATAAGGTAAAATGTAGTGTCAGGTTGCGCACACAATAGGCTTACGGGCGCACGCGCAATACCTGCGCCCGCGCAAGGTGACCTGCGCAAGGGCACGGGCTGCGAAGGGCAGCCCGCGGCCCCCTCCCGGCGGTCCCGCGGGCTCCGACACGCCATTATCGAAATGACCATTATGGGTGAATAGTGGTGACCATGGACCATAAGAAATCGATACTGTTATAGAGGATGTATAATAGTTGAATGGGAATTAATTCTTATTAGATATCGATAAACGAACAATTTGAAAAAAAAAAACCGTCATATAATATGTAAGTGTATGATCATTATGAAAATGTCCTGACGTTAAATAAATATTATTTTATACGAATTGTGTGTAATCAGCGTAGGCTAGTGTAAAGAAGGATACTTATGAATTTTTTTACTGATTGCTTCAGTTTTTAATATGATTGCAGTATTGGGTAGGGTCAGTTGATGTCGCTTTCCTAGCCGCCTCTTGGTCCCAGCTTAGCCCCTTATCTCCAAGTGAGACTAGCGTCCCTTGCCGTATCCATTTACCTTCCCTTAATTTACGTTTTCGGCTTTGAAACGACTGCACATACTAACTAACGTATTACATCCCTAAGGAAGCTTTGTGTCATCCACGCGGATGATCATAAAAGAAATCAGCCAAAATTCCCAGCAATGCTGCACATTGCACCGGAAACAAATAAAATTTAAAAGTGGGCCGGAAAATGATGACGAATTTTCAGTGTAAATATCCATCTTGACCTTGCACATCTGCAGTGGGAGAGCAACGTTCCCTGACAAATGGGTTGACTGTACCGGAGTGATTCCACGGCTTCATAGAAAACCCGTGTTAAGCAAATCCTTCGTTGCTTTTAACCGAGTGAGTGAGTTCACCAGAGACTCAAACCCTCTCTATTCTGGGGGGCTTCTATCTCTTGAGCAGCAAGTTTCAAGGTTGCAAGTTGAAAAGTAATAGTTATTATAAGTAACATTTCATAGACGCGTGGTAGAATACGTGACACATTGACGTGTCATGTCAATGCTGTCAGGTATGAAAGATTGACACATTAAAAAATGTAGCCTTGTTAACGTGTTTATCAAACCTTACTTGATTTTTAGTTTCTTTGTGTATGTTGTCATTTAACTTTTGTTTAATTTTTGTATGCTGTGCTTTATGAAATACCTAAATAATATTCTATTCTATTAGTAGCCCAAAACCTCCTTTCTAAGGAGAGGCCTATGTCCAGCAGTGGACTGTTAAAGGCTGTTGATGATGATTCTATTCTTTCCATGGGCAACGGTAACCATCGAGTGGACCATCTGTTAGTTTGACCCCTTTACCATAAAATATCTTGCGTTCACGTCAATAAAAATCGAATAGTGTATGCCTAAACACAATTTCCTTAAAAGGCTATGACTCTTTTGTCTTTTGCTATGACATTTTTTTCTAAATTGACGTAGATATTCAGTTTAGTCCATCCATATTAGTGATTGACTGTTAGACGCACAAAACATAAATTACCGTAATTACTAAGCATATCAAGATTGTAATCAGCATTGTGACGATACAAAAAACATGCCATTGATCTTCGCAATTGGTATAATTCTCGCTGACAGAAATTAAGCGCCAGGTCTAGATTACATCTCTTTCAATTGATATCAGTAACGCATATGTCAGCTTAGCTGTTTCGCTCATAAGAACTGATTGTGTGTGGCTAAATATATACTAATAATAATAATGTAACACATCTCACACACCGTCTGATCCCAAACTAGGCAGAGCCTGTACTATGGTAACCAGACTGCTGATAAACAGACTTAAATATTTCTAACTACATACATATTATAGATTAGAAAAGAGGTTTAGGACTACTGTACCACGCTGGCCAGTCGGGTTTGGTATAAGGATTGTTTCAAGTTTTCATTATTTTTAAAATACTGTTGTCCTGCGTAGTTTGCTCCCTTAGTTGGCTCTTACGACACCCACGTTATGAATAGGAGTAGTGACTCTCCGTATTCTTAATCCGTCATCACACGGACATAATCTGAATAGCATACAACAATATTGTGGTGTTTTTTTAATACTTGTGATGGGAGTTTATTTATGTCAAAAAGATCCTTGATGGGTACTAAAATCGTATTAGAAACTATCATTTTTCTGAAAAAGAGTTTCAATTGTGCTAGCACAGCTAGTAGTAAATTATGAAACGTAAAAATACTGTTTATAAATAACAAATTCTATCGATAAATATTGTTAATGTCCCCTCTCTAGTGTTAAGTCAGAGTCAGACAAACAGTGCTCGCAGCGACAGGTGTTGAAGTCGAATGAAATCGTACGCGAATCTTACCGAATTAGTTTCACACATAATGATAATGTGTGGTATTTTCCATGATGGCCGCGAATTAAATTGTACAACTTATTTATGTACCTTAGCATACCAACCATTACTATAATTACCTAATGGTAGATTTGCACAGCTTTACCTACTTAATTCCTAAAAATAGGTACAAAAATAGTTTAAAAAAACTAAAAAACACGCTTTTTATGGAGTGGGTGCATGTTGTCAATAGTAAAAAGCACCCCACGCTTTTTTTTCAAATTTATTAAAATTTATTTTTTTGTATAAAAAGGTTTTGTATAAAAAGCTCGTTTTTTTGTTTTTTTTAAAGTATTTTATTTTTTAATAGTATTTTTTTTTAAATTAGTGTATTGTTATCGGTCCTCGAAATATCTACAAAGTTTGAACGAATTCTGATTCTTTAAAGTCAGTCAAAATTACACCCAAAGGAGTCGATTACAAACAAAATAAAATAATAAGTATATAAAATAAAAGAAGATAATTTGCTGTACAAAACGGTACACAAAATAAACCCAGTGCTTAATATTATCGGACTAGCAATCAAAATTACATTGCATTAAAGTACATTATAAAATCAAAAGCCTTCCTCAGATGTCGGTCAAACAGCGTGGGTGCAAATATTTATTGGTATTTAGGATAGTTTTATTTCACACGGTCAAATACAACGAATGAGGATTTTGAGCAATGTATGCAAATCGACATTTGCCGGTGTAAATCACATGGCTAGCGTTTGTATCGTAATTTCGTGTGGTTTTTAATAATATCTAGAACACTGAGATAAATTTATAAGTATATGTTTCTTGTTATTTACGCAAACATAGAGGTATTTATGTAAGTTTAAATGTATTTAAGTATATGTATGTATAATGTGTATGGGTTCTAGGGTATGAAAGGTTCCTTCTTTTCTTTTTATCTACTGTCGATTTGTCCATCCAAAGGTTGCCTGTAAGACATTGTTATTAGCAATAAGGCCGCCCATTGTACATAATCCATCTGTAATATTTAACCAAGTTACTGTATTTGGTGTACAATAAAGTATATTCTATTATATTCTACAGGTTTATGTACGCGTATTTGATATTTTAACTACAAACTTTAACCATAATGCACCTACTTCCTGTTCTCTCTGCATCAACCAAAGGTTGACTGGTAGAGAATGCCTTAGGCATTGAGTCCGTTAGGCGCAGGCCTGGGGGTGACAGGTGATGCCATCTGTCACCCTAGCAGAAGCAGGCCGGGGTGGCGGCGATGCGTAGCGCGCGTGCCCAAAAGGGGAGAGAGGAGCACCAAGGGAATATGGGGGTTCCCACACAGGAGGGGGTCATCTGCCCGCCGTAGATGCCCCGAGGTACGTCGGGGTACCAGGGATTTCCTTTCTAGGGTACACCTGGTTCCCCGGCTACTGGTACCGGAGACGGCGTGCGGTTTTTATTATGATTTCCGCACAGAAAAAAAAAGGCATTAAGTCCGCCAATGCACCAAAAGTGCTTAATGTATAAATAAATAAATAAAATCTATACTTGGATTGTTTCATTTTAAGTAACTATTTTTATTAAATTCAAATGTGGTTTTTTTTATTGTGTAAGGGGCAAATAGAGGAGATGGGTCCCATGATGGTAAGCGGTTACTGCCACACATAGACATCTGCAACTTTAGAGTCACAAATGTGTTACCGTTGTGCGCTTTTTAAGACCCTTTTCGTCTGCGACATTTCCGGAACGATACGACCTTCAAAGAAAGAGGTTACTCCTTCCTCAAAGGCTGGCAAGGCGTTTGTGACTCTGGGTGGAGGAGTTCATAGGCGGCGGTAGTCGCTTTCTATCAGGTGACCCGTCTGCTCGTTTGCCCCCTCTTTCATAAAAATACCGCCTTGTTAGTACTTTCCCCAGAATTAAGAAGGAACTGTTAGTTTACACTGTATATAGGTATTGTAATCCATCGTAAATCTATACTAATATTATAAAGCTGAAGAGTTTGTTTGTTTGTTTGTTTGTTTGAACGCGCTAATCTCAGGAACTACTGGTCCGATTTTAAAAATTATTTAAGTGTTAGAAAGCCCATTTATCGAGGAAGGCTATAGGCTATATATCATCACGCTAAGACCAATAGGAGCGGAGCGAAAATGAAGAATGTTTCAAAAACGGAGAAAATTTAATACTATTGAGAGACGCAGACGAAGTTGCGCGGGTCAGCTAGTAAATAATAAACATGTATTTTCTATAACATTAAGAAATCTAAAACAAAAATGCCGCACTTTCCTAAAACTTCTTTAAAAAAAATATACATAACTATAATTTATCAAAAACACTAAAAACAAAAGGTTTTCTCTATATTTCTTTCTTCACTCTCTGAGAACCCTAAACCTTTCAAACTTACTCTGAATTTCTCTCTTTAAAGTGATACTTTATAAACCAAAATACATTTAATTTTTCACTATTAACCTACCTAATGGAGTATGTTGGAGTGACAAGTGTGGAGGGTGTTACCCCACTCCAGTAGGAAAGTGGGGGAGGTTCTGACAGCGCTGCTGACCTAGTTTCGAAGCCTGCTTCCGGCCACCCTTCACTCAACGCTAAAACTAGTGAAAACCAACGACAGTGTAATTTAAATTGCCGTGCCTTTAATATTCTTTTGGTTTTGAAAATATCTACTATTTTGGTAGGATTTAAGCTGTATTGGGTATTTTTTTAAATTATTTGTTAAATTCGTTCATATCCTAGAATTTCTTAGATTTATCTTATATTAAGTGACTTAAAAAAGAAGAAAATTTTCAATATTGTTGTTTTTTTACTCCTTTTTTTTGGAAAAAATATTTTTTTATTTGGATGGGTTACGTACAGGCATTAAAATAAGTGATACTTATTAACAGTAATCACCTGCCTATCCTTATCCCAGTTTTATTTAAGGTCGGCGCAATATGTTTTATTCTTCCATTCTACTCTATCATTCGTCATTTCAATGTATGCAGCTACTAAACAGTGAAATGCCTAGCCATATCCTATCTCACACAGTCCATCCACCTTTTTGAGATATCACCTTACTTAAGATAATATTAAATGAATTTTTTACTTGGGTTGAGGAGATCTGATGGCGGTCGCTTAGCGTAAAATAGTGAAGTTCAGCCGTAACGTAGTATACTGTTGCGCCATAGGATTAAATGGTTCGATTGTATGAAATGTGGAGGACAGCGCATTCTAGTATCGACTTAAGACTTAAGATCATGGTTAATACGCGCTAGATGGCGCTGCAAGTAACACGTGACCGACTCTGGAAAATTCTTGTTAGTTTGGAACGGACTATCGAATACTAGAGATCTTTCTAGTAAAATTCAAAAGACGAGTGGCGTTTTACGACACAGCCAATTAACATTGGAGTGAATTTCTAGTGTGACTAACGGTATATGTATATAGTGATTACTAGTTTATTATAGTGAGTGTTTGTTAATATAGTGCAATAAAGTAATTAACCGACAACTTTTATTTATTATATACCCCGCTCGTAACAATACTTAAAACCGACCCAATCCTAGATTGGGAAAAATGCTCGGAGGAAGACTACCGTTTTGCAAACAGATAATATAGCTTTTTACTAGTGTTTATCTCATCATCATCATCGTCATCATTTGTACATAACTATAAAGTATATACCACGCTGGCCAGACGGGTTGGTATAGGGTTTGTGTCAAGTTTTCCTTCTCTTAAGCCAAAACCTCCTGCCTAAGGAGAGGCCTATGTCCAGCAGTGGATTATTAAAGGCTGTTGATATGATGTGATAAATTATATAAGCTAAACTTATTAGTAATCTAATCTTATAAGTATGTAAACTAATCTTAGAAGTAAACTTTAAGCTATTTCTAAGTGTCGTATCAAAATGAGCCTGTGTTTCCTATAAGAATATATAGCTCCGATGACAATGACCGATGATGGTACCGGGAGGCAAAGAATATAACTCTGAGGGGCTTGTGAACCTATATAGCAGGGGTTCCCAAAGTGGTCGATATCGGTTTCCTAAGAGTCGACATAAATGAAAACTGAATTTGGGGTCGAAGTGGTCTAAGGACCCCACTTAATTAACACGAGTTCTTATTTGAAACTTTTAAGATACTGTATTAGTTATGTTACGTGTATCAACATGTTATAAAAATTACCAATATTTTAGTAGTAAGTACAATTGTTGTACTTTAAAAAACTCGACAAGTTGATAAGATTGCAGTAATTTGGCTATGGGGTCTGAGATATCAGTTCATTTTAGAAAAGGGGTCTCTTGTCAAAATAGTTTGGGAATCGCTGCCCTAGAATGCAAGTGAATATTAATATATTTAATTTAATGTTTATATTGGACTAAAACTTTCTTATTTTTCTAAGGGCCTAGGGGGGTAATTGAGAAGGCGGATGAAATGACAACTGACCTGTAATTGACAACCGTCGCCCATGGATACCTACCTGTAACTCAAGAGATACGTGTGCGTTGGCAAACTTTGCCTTGGGGGCTGGTTGGACCTCTAGTAAGATCACCCCCTTGTTGAAAAGCTACGAAAGAATTACTTAACACCGGTTATTCATATGGCTGTGGTGTCGCCTCAGTCGAGATGTTTTAAAGTTACACTGAAACTGGTGAATTTTCAGACCTTGAAAAACTTTAAAAAACAACCACTGTTAATAGAGACTGTTCTAATAAGCCCAAACATGGTATGTATATTATCTGAGGAGTTGGCTATCCCGCAGACTACTTGATGCAGCAGCAAGTTTCAGGTTACCATGTCGTGGGAATACCATCAAAGTAACAGTACACCAAATTTCAGATCAATCAGACCTGTAGATTTTAGTGAGATTCCTTCATCACCTAGAAAGTGAGTGATGATCTTCATAATTTATAGCTAAGAACCATCTCGATCGAACAAAAAAACCGCATCGAAATTGGTCCATCCGTTCGGGAGCTACGATGCCACATACACAGGTTAAACTTATAACACCCGTCGTTTTCCGTCGGGCGTTAAAAAGGGGGAATGTTCGCGTCTGAAACTACTCAGACATCCCCTAAATACACATACACACAACAGACAGACAGCCTACCATATCTCTAATATTAACTACATATCCTTCCCTTCGCGGCACCGTGCGACTAACGTGTGACTTCATGTGCTAACAATTTAAATATTGTTTTCTGTTTTTCTGCGACTAGTTTCCGGCTTGCGGGCGGCTAAAGGTTGTGTATAGTGTTTTAAAGAAAGTCAGTAAGTTTTTATTGTTTTTAAACAGTAATATAGTGCTGAATTATTTTATTACTACTATTGGTGAGTAAATTTATTTTCTTTCTAAAAGTGGGTAGGAGGTATCCTTTGTTTATATTGATTTTTCTCTGCGTGTTATTTATTTTTAAACCTGTTCCTTTTGAAATTGTTGTTTGGTGTGTCTTTGTTTGGCTATGTCGGTCGTTAGCGAGTTGCCGGACCCCGGCGGTACAAGTGAATTTCTAACACCAACCGGGAAAAGGACATTTATCGAAATGTCACCTACGGGTTTCTCGCCGAAAGACAGTAGCCGTAGGCGCGTTATTAATTCGGACTTAAGTGGTAATGTTTCGTCTCCTACTGGTCGTGATAACTGTGGGGAGTACAACTACTGTGACTTAGTATCACAGGCCACTGATTATTTGGCAAAAATTAATGAATTAGTTAATGATCAGGGATCTCGGATGAATGTAGGTAATAAAACGGCGATTATGGATATTACTCAACGAATTACCGGTATCGTATCTTTGTTAGCAATAAAATCCTCTAGCAACGAAACGAAGTTAGCGAATTTTGAGCGACAAATGGAGGGTATCGCAACTCAACAAACGAGTTTAACGTACTGTTATGCGGGACCTTGCAGTTAGCTTTTTAAAAAAAAGTATTTAAAACACTGAAGGTTATTTATTTGAATTAAATAAAGGAAATAGAAATATTTAGGAATTAGAATAATGAATCCGACCCGAACCGAGTTCGATTGTAGACTGACTCTCCGATGCGCTCAGGGCTTATACATCGGTTTTATCAATGCTGGCTCAGCAAGACCAGGGTCTGTTAGTCAGCCCTAATGCCTACATCGACAGGGTGTAACAACCCCCCGCGGAAAACTGAAGTTCGAGGAAAAATCGAAGTTCAGGAATAGTTAGGCGACTTCCCTCAGTCGCGGCAATGGTAGGGGTGAATCCCTACTTTGGAAATTGTCATCGTTATCGGTAGAGGTCGGATTTGAATTTGAATTGTTAAATCTATTCTTATATTTATAAACAATTTTACTTAATTTAAACAATACATAAGAAAATACAATACAAGAAATAATTGATGTGAAAACAGTGTGACGAGTCTCGTAACTCGAAAATACAGGGTTTTTATTTATAATATTCTTGAGGTCGGGAAACAAGTTATCATAATGAGTTTTTACAGTTAGATCATCCAAATCTATGTTATTTAACTTAACAGGAATAACATTATTTAATAAACTACCATTTAATACACAACATGAGTCATTAATAATGTTAAAATCTAAATTAGGACTAGGGACACTTATATTAATAGAGTTAATAGGGGAAATAAGTCTTGCGCTTTTTGTATACACTGTGCACTGATTGGGGGTTTGAAGGATTCCGGTGCCGACCACTATTATCTCTTTTAGTTCAGTGACACCACACTCTATAGAGATTTTGTTTGGACACGATTGCACAAAAATCCATCGATTATTAGTGACTGGTTTCCAGATGTCGAGTTCACCAGATATTGTCTTCGTGTTACACTGCACAGGAATGCCACTGAGTGTTTTAGTTAACAGTTCGCTTTCACATGTAGGGTGACTATTCGTCGACAACACCGTAGATATTTCACAGAGATAGAACTCAAAGCTCACAACTTTACATTTACTTAAATCACTTAAATTACAGAAACTTAACTTATCCTTAGACATAGCAATAAAAGGATTTGAGGGAGATATAAGACTATAAGTGTTAGGACTGTCTCCTCCGTGAGGAGTAGGTAGAGGTATACTGTGATACAAGTTAAAGTCGTCATTAGTAACTAAAGGAATTTGTAACACAAAAACTAACTTATTATTATAATAAAGACAAGCAACCTTGGATATACTTAATATTAAGTGTATATTATCTAAGCTTAGAGGAATAGGTATTTCAGTGTTCCCAGGTAGGTGTCTATCGTTATCGACGAGCTCTTTGTGCAGTTGCGCTGGGGTTAAAATATTTGGGTGCAGTATATTTTGGCTAGTTAAAATTATGGCGTTGATCAAATCTTCTAATTGGAAGGATAATATTAATAGGGAACTCTCGAGGTTGGCTAATACGGAATGGACTTTATTTTGGGTTAGTAGGGTGTTAGTTATTTCGGTAAGATTATGTTCGTTTATCAGGATTTTATTTATAGAGTCGCTGAGAATATCTTCATTATTTTTTATGGTAGTCATTGTCTGTTTAAAGGATTCTAGTGTCGAAGTAGTAATTAAGATATTTTCTTTCATGAGTTCTGCGATTTTCTTCTGATCTTGTTGGACTATCTCTATGGCGGAGTCATATTTTAAGGCGTCATCTTCATCAAGGGTCCCGAAAACGTGTTTAAACACGGTCCCTATACCACCAAACCATGCTGACCGTTTGTTTCGTTTTGAAATTAAGTGAGAGATAGAGTCATATTCACGTTTTATGTCTTGGAAACGCACTGTGAGTGGGGATAGGGTGTTCTTACATTCTGGGTCATTAGTTTTATGACACATTAATCTAACAGATGTTATAATTTCATTTAAGTTGGTTAAATGCGGACTTATATAAGAGATATCTACGTAACTAACTATATTTAATTCGCCTCTGGTGATTTTAAGTTTGCCTATGGTGTCGAAGAAGATGCCAGAGTTAGAAGGGTATGGCTTGACAAAGTCTGGATGCGCATAAGTTGAAGCGCTGAAAAGAAAATGAAATAAATGAATATTTCTTTTGAATTTAAGTAGTAGTAGTAGAAGTAGAAGGTTGTGAGATTTCTGTAGGTTTGATTTCGTCAAAATGGTGTCTTATGTGTCTTCTGTTAATCAGGAGTGTGACAGTGTTGTTGTTGTGAACCTTTATTATTTTGTATGGTCCTTTCCAAATGGGAGACAGAGCTTTTCTGAGTCTTAAATGATTTCTAAGGTAAACGAAATCACCGGCTTTGTATTGAGGCGGTCTTCTGGTTCGGGAATCGTAGTAAGTTTTCGATGATTGTTTGGATTTTAGAATATTTTCATGAGCTTTTTCCCTAGTGTATTTAAATTTGTGGCTTAGCATTCGGATATAGTCTGAGTATGTTGTACCGGCGCTACTTTCGTATACAGAACTGGGTATAAAGGGTTTGTGTCCGAAAACTAACTCATATGGACTGAATTTAGTAGTAGAATGTATCGTTGTGTTATATGTGAGTATAGCAGTGTAAACGTATGTGGGCCAGTTATCTTGATTTTGGTTTACGAAGGATTTCAAATATTCTTTCAGTGTAGAATGACTGCGCTCCAGAGCGCCTTGTGTTTGAGGGTGGTAAGGGGACGCCCATAGCTGTTTGATTTTCAGAAATCGACAAGTGGTTTTGAAGAGATCTGAAGTGAAGTTAGTGCCTTGGTCAGTGAGGATTGACTTGGGGATTCCGAAAAGGGAGATAAAATGAATTAGGCAATCTGCTGATTCTTCTGCTGTCGTACTACGAAGAGGATAGGCTATAGAATATTTAGTGAGATCATCCTGCAGGGTCATAATGTATTTAAGTTTTCCGGAGCCGGATTCGGGTAAAGGTCCTACTAAATCTAATGCGACTCTCTGGAATGGAGCAGTTGCAGTAGTGGTAATTTCCATGGGAGCTCTATTGAGTTTCCTTAATGCTTTGTTTTCTTGACACATTTTACATTTCTTAACATAGTCTTCTATGTCTCCTCTCATTCCTTTCCAGTAATATTGTTCTTTTATCCTACTGTACATACGTGTTGAACCTAAATGACCGGCTACAGGGATATCATGATTTTCCCGTAAAATTTTGGATCTTTCGCTAAGAGTTGGGTAGATTGTTTTATTTAGATAAATGTGTATACAGATTTTAGTATTGTGGAATACGTAGGTGAGGATATTGTAAATTTTAGTGTATGAATGTTGATCGAAAGGGTTTTTAAAATCCGAAACTGCGATATCTGATACAGGTCCGTTTTGTAAAATAAGATCTCTTACTCGTTTCAGGCTATCGTATATATCAGGGTAAGACGATTCGTCGAAATGGTGTACCTTGGTAAACAATAAATAAATTTCCTTGTCTGCGAATTTAGTGTTGAGAAATGAATTCGGTTCCTTTTCCGCGTTAAGGATTTCATCTCTATTTGGGTTGTCGTTTAGAATTTCAGAGACGTAGGGATTAGATTCGTCCAGATCAATGGAAGTAGGAATTAGAATTATTTTATGGGGGAATTTTAATAGATTCTCGTTGTGTTCTTTTAGGACAGTGTCAAAAACGCTCTCTTTGTTACTAATCGTTTTTAGGAATTTGGAATAGTCGTCATTATTCAGGTTCGTGCTAGGTCGTTGAATGAGGTCTGTCGGTGAAGGGATATTGAGACCTTCGAGATCTAGGTCGAGATCTGCACTTCGAGGGCTTAAGTCTAGAGGGCCTAAGTCTATGAGTTCTGGTTCTACTTCTGGGGTTAACGGGAAGTCTGGAACAGTACTGGGACCAGGAGTTGGGTTTTGATAAGGGTTTATCGCAGTATCTGAAGTAGGGTTACGACTGACATTTTCATTTAATAAGTTTTCATCATCGAAAGTAGTAGGGATATGAAATGGTAGTTCTAAAAGTGGATCCTCTAGTGGATTTTCGGAAATGGGATTCGGTGATAAGGTATCGGGGACTAGTAATTCTCCCTCTACAGGGTTGACCGGGAATCGGGATAGCGCATCGGCGTTGGAATTTATTTTGCCTCGTTTATGTACTATATTATAATCAAATTCTTCTAATTTTAAACGCCAGCGGATAAGCCTTGAACCTGGGTCTTTGCAGTTAAACAACCACTGTAGGGGTTTGTGGTCAGTGACTATAGTGAATCGATGTCCATAAAGATAGGGTCGGAATGCCTTAGTGCCGAAAACTATTGCGAGACATTCCTTTTCGGTGATGCTATAGTTGCATTCAGCTTTGTTGAGTGTTCGAGATGCGTAAGCTATTGGACGGTCTTTTCCTATTTGTCCTTGGAGGGGACAGTTTACAGGTAATTTGAAGCATCGATGTGATTAAAAAAGGTTTTTGAAAGTCGGGATAAGCTAATCCCTGGGGAGGTAGTAAGTTTATTTGTAATTCTCGAAAGTTTAAATTTTTGTTTTTTTTCCCCAGTTGAAAGGTGTATCTTTTTTTAGTAGGGATGTTGGGGGTTTAGTATTTTAAAGAAAAATCTGGAATTGAAGCTTTCTATAATAGGATACGATTTCCGGGGAAAGGTTTTTAAAGTTTTTTTCACTTTTTTTTTTTTGGGGGAATTCAATGAACTTTTATTTTCTTGGATTTGGTTTTACCCCTTTTTAAATTTTAAAATGTGCCCTAGGTAGGGCGACTTTTTTTCGAAAAAAACTCACATTTTTCGGGTTGTATTTTTTAAATTTTATATCTTCTAAGTTTTTCAAAGATGCAAGAAAAGGTTTTGTATCTTAAAGGGGAGGTCTGGTGCGTTTTTCCACGATTTTCATCAAAATACAAACAGCGGGGGAGCCTTGAAGGCCTGAGAACATGTTTCTTTAAATTTTTTTGGAAAAGTAGAAGGGGGCTTTTTTAAAGCCAAAGGGCATTCTTGTAAATTGGAAATGACCTTGTGGGATTAAAAAGGGGGTTTTAGGTGCATCCTCGGGGGAAAATAGGTATCTGAGGGAATTTCCAATGCCAGGTCAATTTTTGATGAACATTGGTTTTTCCCCTAACTGATTTTAAAATTTTGGTTTAACTGTGGAAGGGGGAAAAGGTTTTCCCCTTTTTTTAACGTAAATTCAGTTTCTGAAAGTCTTTAGGGCCCCCTCCATTTTGGGGTTGGGATGGGGTTAATTTTTTTGGGGAAAACCTCCCCAATTTTTGGGGAAGCCCAAGGGTGAATTTTAGGGGGGTTTACTATTTTTTTCCCTGTTCCAACATCTTTTTAAATTTTGGGTTTTTTATTTCCCCTTCTTAGGGAAATTCGGGAACCTATAGGTTTTTAGTTTGGTTTTGGGAGCGGGTGCTTGCCCAAATTCGATGCTCAGTTGGCTGTGTAAAGGTTAAGTTGTTGGGTTTGGGAGATGGAAAGATATCGGGAAAAATCAAAGCAGACTTGTAACGGGCCCCTTTTTTTCCGGTTTTTTTTCACGGTTCAAAGGGGAGGTTCTGATTGTTTGATAATTTTCCTTGGTTTTTGGTGAGGGGAATTGATTTGGAAATGTTTAGAAAGAGGTGAGAAAGGGTTTTTAACGCTTTAATTTTTTCCCAAAGAAAGGTTGGGGGTCAGAAAAAGAAGGGCCCGGTTTCCTCCCGAAGTTTTGGCTATTTTTTTTTATTTTAAACGCGGTTATTCTTTTTAAAACCTTGAAAATTTGCATTTTGCAATTAATAGGGTATTGGAAATGTGTTGATCAAATTAAACCCTTTTCCAAAGTTTTCGGGGTTACTAAAGACATTCGATTACAGTTTTTTTGTGCGAGGGGTATATTATGGGAGTGGTTCAGAAAATTTTAAAAGTTCATTAATCATTTTCCATTTGTAATATTCTTTTTGTAGTCGACCCTGACAACTAAAATTTTTAAAGCTTTTTCTTTTTCCGATTCCCATCGTGCTTAGGCTTAAAATCCGACGACATAAAAATTCAGGGAATTTTCTTGAATTGTTTTTAAATTTATGCCCCTTTTAAAGCTCCCCAATGGGGGTTTGTTACTTCGTAAACCGGGATGATTCCTTTAAGTGAAATTAATAAATTACTTAATTTTGGGCATTTTAAAAATAAAAACTTGTTTTTAATTTAAAATTTAAACGCAAAAACCCCGTTTTTCAACTGAAAAGAAAGGGGTTTTTTATCTGAGACAGGATTTTGGACGTAACATGTGGAAATTATCTTTTCTCGTTTTTTTATTAATTTCAAAAACGAATTTTTACCCCCCCTTTTTGTTTCAGAATTCGGGATGTTGGAAATTTTTTTCTGGATTGGAGGAGGGGGGTTCAAAAGAAGATTTCTTAATTCGGAGAATTCAGGGGTTTAGTAGGATTAAAAGGGTTCAGTGTTTATAGGATTCAGGGGATTAAAAGTAAATTTAGTAGGGTTCGTGATTTGAAATTTTGGATTTAGTAGGATTCATGTTTTTAGTAGGTTTCAGAGGTTCAGTGATTTGTAGGTTTTCCGAGGATTAAGGGTTTTTAGTGGGGCCCAGTGATTTAGTAGGTTCATTGATTTAGTGGGTTTCCCCCAGTGATTTGGGTGGGGATTCTGTTTTAGTGGGTTTCAGGGGATTCAGTGATTTGTAGGATTCGGGGGTTTCGTGTTTTTTAAATTTACTGTAGGGTTGTAGCAGTGGGGTTTTGAAATGGTCTTTTTTATTTGTTTTTTGATACAGTGGATACGGGGGGGTTAGAGGTACCGACTTTGATTTTGTAAGGGAAATTTTCCCCCGGGCGAAAACCGAAGGGGAAAATTTTTTAAATATTTTAAAAAAATTTTCTTTGTGAGACTTCAAAAAACTCCCGTATCACTGGCAGAAAACGGAAAGGGGTTCTGTGGGGGTGGTTTTTGAGGCAAGTTTTTTGACGTCGGAGTATTATTTTGGGTATCGGTATTAATTATACGTCGTTTAGGGCAGTTTTAAATTTGGCGTGTCCTATTTTTTAAACAGTAACGGCGGACTAGACCCCCCTTGTTTTTTTTCCCTTGGGTAAAAGTCGGGTCCGGTTTTTTGTGTTTTTGGGGGGCGAGGGAACTGCGTTTAAAAATCACTTTTTAGGGGGAAATTTGGGTTTCCCTTTGGGCGTGGGGGGGAATTTGGAAAGGCCCTACTTTCCTGAAAGAGGCTGTTTAAATTTTTTCTTCGGCTACTGAAACCCCCTTTACACCCTTGAATTTAATAAATTCAGGGCCGAAAACGCCTATCTGGGAGAGTCGGGGGAGCCCCTACGGTGAAGGGTTTGTAACGCGGGTCCTCCCTTTGCGGCAAACGGGGGCCCCCAAATTTTCCTTTTTCCCTTTTTAAAGGGACTTTTTAAATTTTTCATTTGAGAAAATTTAGACAATTTGTCTCAATTTTAAGGCATACGGGTTTTAAACCGTTTCTGTTGAACCTTGTTTACATTCCCTGAAATTTTCGGGAAAGTGGGTGGAAATAACCCCTTTCCGGGTTCCCCCAAAATTTTTGTTTTAAAAATTTTTATGCCCCCCTGTTCGAAACTTTTAAAATTCCCCTTTATACTGCCGTTTTTTCCCCGGCCCCTATCGTTAGTTGGTTAGTATTATTTAAAA
This sequence comes from Arctia plantaginis, assembly GCA_902825455.1. Lineage (NCBI taxonomy): Eukaryota > Metazoa > Arthropoda > Insecta > Lepidoptera > Erebidae > Arctia > Arctia plantaginis. The sequence continues at coordinate 1,579,577 of CADEBD010000288.1, forward strand.
TTAGTATTGGTTTTTGGAATTTTTTTACTAAATTTTTACCACCTGACATTTGGAAATAAATTTTTTTAAAATTTTCTCTGGACCCGTCGTGGGTTTTTGAATTTAAATAGAACATTTAAATTCTATTTTTTCTTTTTTTTCTACGCGGAAGTAGAACCGTCGCTGGGAAAAAACTAGTATTTTTTTTTTCGGGTTTTTCCTGTTTTTTCATCAATCCTGGTTGCATTTGACGATTGTGTAATAACACCCCAAAAATTGAAAAATTAAAAACAAAATAATGTATGTAAAAAAATTATCCACCCCTAAACTAGCTTAGAACTAAGAAATTTAGACCCTTTTCTGTGGTCATTTCACGGTGTCCGGGGTGGTTTATAAAAAAAAATCTAAAGGGAGTATTTTTTTCTACAATTCTACAAACGATAGAAAAAATTTAAAATTTTGGGTATTGTATTTTTAAAATTAATATTAGGTTTTACAAAAAAAAATGCCCCCCTTACGTTTTTGAGGGGGCTTTTAGTTCAGTTTTGGAAAATTTTCTATAGCATTTTTGGGTGTTTTTTCTCACTGGAAAAAAGCGAATTTTGGGGCAATTTTATGATGAAAATGGCCCCGTCTGGCTGCCCATTTTTTACCACAGCTGGATAAAACCGGGCCTTCCCTGGATGAATCAGGGTTCCCAAAAACTTCACTTTAAAAGCACTGCACAAGTGGTCATTAAGAAAAGATTTACTTTTAGTATTTATCTCCTCACTTTTGGAAAAATGGGTTTAGCACTTCATTAGGGTTTTTTTTTAAAACCCAAATTTTCGAGTTGAAATTTAGAAAACGTATTTGGGGAGGGATTTTCGGGGAAAACCCACCGCTGCCACCAAAATGTTTTGCGGGGCCCTTTCAGTTCTTTTTTAAAAAAAATTTTAAAAAAATGAAAGGGTTTTTTTTTGAATTTAAAAAAAGGAAATGAAAATTTTGTTTTGGGAAAAAGAAAAAGAAAAACCGAACCCCTTATCCCCCCCCCAAAACCGGGGTTTTGTTGTAGACTGGCTCTCCGAGGCGTCAAGGGGTTATACATCGGTTTTTATCAATGCTGGCTCCCGCAAGAACCCGGTCTGGGTTTGTCAGGCCCCAATGCCTCATCGACAGGGTGTAAAAGTACGCGGGCAAAAATTTGCTTCGATTACCACCTAAATCTGCTCCCTGCCCGGTCCTACTTTAAGCGCGCGTTCCTAAAGGGGGTTGTGGATTGCCTATCCCCTACGGGAAAACCCTTTGCGGACTTTTGCGGGGCTCGTCACAACAAAACCCAAGCTCCCCAGGAAAGGGTATTTTAAACCCAGGGGTGAGGGATTTTTAAAAATTTTAGGGGGTTAAAAAAAACCCCTTAAGGGGAGGGGTTTTGTGTTTTCGTGTAGCTAAAGAACGGCCGCTTAAAAACTGGAAAAACTGTGGGGGCGCCATTTTTAAAACAGTAGGGTTTCGGGTTAAAAAACCGAAAAGGGGGAGGCCCCCCCATAATTGTTAAAAGGGCCCTTTCCCGGTTTTTATGGGAAAATCGTCCCTTCCCCAACAAGGGCCTTTTTACCGTCAGGGAAAATCAAGGCCGAAATTTAAAAATTTAAATGAGAAAGTTTTATTTAAATCAACCAAAAATTTTTAGGCATCGTAAACTAGAAAATGGGCTCAATTTTAAACCCTTTGGGTTAAAAGGCAGAAGTTTTGGAAAATCTAGGGCCCAAAACCCCAAAAAATAAAAATTTTATTGAAGGGGCCCCGTTAGAAATTTATAGAGATATAGAAATAGTTCGTTGGGTTAAATTGTCACAATTCGGTCATGTACAAAAGTTTTGCCCCCAAAAAAAAAACTCCTACTTTTTGCTAATTTCGGGCCCCCGCCACGAAAAGCGGGCTTTCCCCGATAAGACACCCAGATTTTAAGCCCACGTGCCACAGTGTAAGGGGGTTCAAAAAAACCCTTTGACCAATTTGATGCGGTCATAAAGACTGTGGGAAAATACAAAAAAAAACTGGAACGCTAAATTAAATAACCAAATTTAAATGAAAAGTTTTTAAATTAGTTTATAAAAAAAAAAAAAAAAAAAAGTTAAAAGAGTAACTTACTAAATAGAATAAAAATTTCGATAGGCCCGTTAAAAACTTCATAAAAGATAAAATAGCTACATCAAAATTAGGGGGAAAAACCCTTTTTTTTAAAAAAAAAAGTTAGAAAAATTGTCCCCCTTTTTTTAAAACAATATCAGGGGCGCTCCTTGCGTTTTAAGTAGGACAGCTTTTCTGCCGTTCGCGGCTGGGATATTTTGTTTCAAAGTTCTAATTTTTTTCGGTAAAAAAAATTTTTCGTAATCTTTTGACGGTTTACCCCTGCGCCGTTGCTGGGGATCTCATCCTTTTACCTGTAAGGTTTTTCCCTATTTAAGGCTGGGTATTTTTTAAAATTACATCCCTTTGATCCCCACTTTCCCTCACTTTTCGTTACGTCCCCTTTTTCAAATTCCTCGTGGGACTTAAAAAATTTCATTGGCGCTGTGCAATGCGTCATCTTATTATGGGATGGCAAAAAATTGCGGGTTTAACCGACACGGTTTTTACGAAAGGGGCGGTTTAAGATTTTATTTTTCGGAAAAGAATCTTTTTATTCCAAACCCCCGATGCACCACCAAATTTTGCAAACCCCAAGGGGGGTCTTCTATTGACGTGACGCTTAAAGCCGGGGACGTCCCCGGGTATCCGGATGGCTTCCTTCCCGGGCGCTCCTGTAGGTCCCCCCGTTTATTTGTGTACAATTCCCTTAAAAAAAAGGGGTTTCACAGGGTCCACAAAAACTCCCATAATTTTTTGATATAAAAATAAGGTGCGAACCCGGGCCCTTTTTTTGGGGTTTAAACTTTGCAAAATTTTAAAAAAGACTTCATCGGGAGTAGTTTTCAGCTGAGGAAAGCGAGAAAAACTTTTCAGAAACTTTTTTCATCTGGGGCTGATGTAAAAAAAATTGGTCGGGATCTATCACTTAAAACTCGTAGATGTGGGTTGGGGGAATGAAGGGTTAGCCGAACTACGTAGAAAGCTACCGGGAAAACTGTGAAAATTAAACACTATTAAAAAAAAAAAAACGTAACAGGAGATTTTACCAAATTTCCTCATTGCTCTTTGAGTTGCCATGGGCCCACTCAGAGCTTCTGTTGGGAAAAATTTAAAAGGGGGAAAATTTAAATTTAGAAACTTGTTGGGTAAAATCCCATAGAGAGGCCCCCTGGCAACCCTTTTTTCACGAATTTTAAGGCAAAATAGATCAAACACCCTTTCATACTTACAGAACAAACAAAATTAAAAAAAGAAAACCCCCAGGAGTAAAAACAAACAGCAGAAAATTTTTTTAGAATCACTCGTACCTGACGAAACGACCGGAAAACAAAACTGATAAACACCGACCCGATCAGGCAGTGGGCCATCGAAACCCCCACGGTCTCCCAAAGTCTGAAATTTTCCCCTCTTCAGACAAATTTCTTTAGTATCATTTGATCCTTTTTCCGCTTTAAAAAAGGCTTTTGGGGGATGATAAAAATCTAAAAAAGATAAAAGGGAAGGGTTTTAAAATTTCGGGGGGACACGATTTTCACTGTCTTTTTAAAAGTTGCATTGCTGAAAGGGAAAATTTTTCGTTATGGGGGGCGGTAATATTCTTTTTAAAAAACCCAAAAAATTTGGGGACCCAAACCCCGGGTGATCCTAAAAACCCACCGACCAAAACACTTATTTCCTCGTTGGGAAAACTTTTAGGAAAATTTTTGTAGTTCCCCCCCGGGTTCTGCCAGGTGGATCAAATTTCGATGACAAATTTTGGGTTTACGGTTTGGGGAAATCGAAACTGACGCTGTTTATCGGTTTAAAAGTTTGTCACAGGGGGTCAAAATTTTTAATACGTGCTGGCTATTTTTTTAGTTTCTTGGGGCCTTTGACAACCCCATTGGGGGCCCAGGTTTTTGCTGAAATTAAAAACACGGGGGGGGCTTTAAAAAATTTTATTCCCTTATTTTCTTCGTTTCTTTTCACAAGGTACAAAAATAAAAAAAGACTTGGTTCCCTTATTTTGTCGAAAGGGGCTTACAAGGGGGTTTTCCCCAGGGGTCGGGGCAGGGCAAAACTTGTGGAATTTTGGGTTTGCGATTTTCCCTTTCGAACCCAAAACCATCCGGATGGACTCTTAACGCGTTTTGTTTTGCGGCTTATTTCTGGGGGGAATCTGTACTAGGGGGGGGCTTTAGAATTGCCATAATGTTTGAACTTGAATTTTCAATGGGGTGAAAGTAATTTGCTTAACTTTTGCACCCAACAAAACCTCCAGTACTTTTAAAAGGTAAACCCAAATCACCCCCGACTTAGATTTGACAAGGTTTTCTTTTAAAAAAAAACCAAAGTTGTTATCAGGAATTGTTTTTTGGGAAAAAAACTTTTCTTTTCGAACAATTAAAAAAAAGTTAAAAAAAGTCTAAAAAGAGTTTTTGTGCCCTTGAAAAAGGAAATCAATGCGGGCTGGGGGGGCATATTTAATAAATTAAAAATAAAATACGGAGCTACTTTTTTAGGGTTCTATGTCTATGGGGCACCCGTAAATGGGCCCATAGGGCGGGCCGTAGGCCTGTCCGTCCCCAAAATGTTCAAGGTCCAAAGACTTGCACTTTATTTCTTTTGTAAGGCAATAGGACGGTTAGCACTGAAGGGTTTGGGGGGGTTTGGGGGTGTGTTCCGGTCGATCTCGGGTGGGAGAGGGCGTGCGCCAGTACTATTCAAGCAAAAAAACATGGAATGCGATTTTTTGGGCGCGCGGGATCGCGATAAAATTACAAAATTGCTTCAACAGCCCCCCAATTTTTATATGACCCCCCATAGACAATGGCAACAACCTGGGGTGAATCATCCCCCCAATTTTCCAAGGGGGCCCCGGCGGGGGGGGGGGGGGGGGGCGCCCAATTTTTTCGGGGGGGGGGGGGTGGGGGGGGCCGGGGGGCCCCCCCCGGGTTGCCCCCCCGGGGGGGGGGGGGGGCGGGGCCTGGGCGGCATGGGGGCGGGGCTGGGGGGGGGGGCCGCCCCGGGGGGGGGGGGGGGGGGCCCGGGGGCCCGGGGGGGGGGGCCGGGGGGGGTTCCCGGGGGGGGGGGGGGCCCATTTTACCCTTTTTATTTTGTTCCCGGTTTGGGGAGGGGAGGGGGATTTTTTGTTTCCAACTTCCTCCCTTTTCTTTGGAATTTATTTTTTGGGGGGTTCCAGGTTTAATTTCTTTTCCTTTGGGGGGCCCTTCATACCCCGGGGTTCTTTTTTATGCTTTTTGGGTTGGGCCGGGGGGCACGGGGGTTTTAAGGGGTTTTTGGGGGGTGGGTGGGTGGGTTTTGGGTTTTTCCCCTAAAACTTATTGGTTAAACCTGCTTTCCTAGGGCCCCGAATTTTGTGGGTTCAAAAAAAGGGACCCATTTTTACCCAAAAAGTTGTTTGATTGGGGGTTTTTTTTGGTTTTCTGTATTTTTTAAAAACCCCCCAACCGGGAAATTTCCCCCGCGGGGTTGCTTTTTTAAAAATTTTTCCCACTTAGTTCAAAAACCTGTGCTTTTGTTCCAAAATTAATTCGTTTTTTAAAATCCTAAAAAACAAAATTTTTCCGTTTTTCCCTGCCATTGGTTTTTTGCGCGGGATCGCGATAAAATTACAAGATTGCTTCAACAGCAGCCCGATGTCTATAATGACCTCATAGACGAATGGCAACAACGCTGGGATGAATCATCCAAGGGGCGCCATCTTTACCAATTCTTTCCATCTGTTCGCGAACGGTTGTCGAGGATATGGCTTGAGGTGGATCACTGTGTCGCTCAATTTCTTACGGGTCATGGTAACTTTAAGAGCAAGCTTTATTCATTTAAATTAGTCGAGTCACCATTGTGTCAATGCTCAACACCTAACTCTCACTATGAACAGTCTGCTCATCATATCCTCTGGGAATGTAGTCTTTGGTATAATGAACGTAATATAATGCTGAATAGCTTGCAGGTGACATCTGGGGCGGTATACTATGGGGATCTTGTGTCAACTAGGGTGAATTTCCGTGCGTTTAGGCGATTCTGCCATACATATTATAGAAATCAAACATAGCTCACGTAGGACCCGTAATATTTGTGGCCGTGGTGCTTCCCTGTTTAAAAGGGTGTATGCCCATTTTACTTCATTTTGTCTCCCGCTTTGCTAAGGAGGGAAGTGGATTTACTGTATTTCCAACTCCTCCAATTTTCTTCTGATTAATTTCGTTGCGGGTTCCAAGACAGTTTAATTTCTTCCTGGGACTTCCCGAGTGTCATAACTCGGTGTGTTCGTGGGTCACTGCTGTGGATCCTGGTGCACAGGAGTTACAGTGGTGGGCGTGTGGGTGGGATTAGTCCCATAAAATACATATATGGTTTACGCTGCTTCCTACTACGCCGAGTGTTGTGGGTTCAAACCCCATATGGGACGACACTTTGTGTGATCCACAAATTGTTGTTCTGAGTCTGGGTGTTCTTTGTGTCCGTTTCATGTATGTTTGCAAAGTCCCCCGCGACACAGGAATATATTCCTAAAGCGGGCGTTGTCTTTTTAAAAATAAATAAAATATACTCGTATGTATACAAAAAGCAACTGATACATTTTGTTCCACATATATCGCATTGTATAAAATCTAAAAAACAAAACATCACACAGTATGATCACCTGCCATTTTGTATGTACGCTGGGCATGTCCCGACTTAATATCGGGCTATTAGTCTGTTATTAGGTACCAATACACTGGATAATCCGATGAACCTTCGAGTAAATATTAATTATATTATTAACTTAAGGAAAAAGCCATTCTAGTCTGTCTGTCTGTTATCTCTTCACACTTAAACCGCTGAACCAAAAGCGATTATCTACATATTCTACATAATTAATCCGTGGAGAAAATTCCTTGTAATTTTTTAAAAATATACTTCACAGAATAAATTCATATTGGAATATTTAAGTAATGTTTATATGTAGAAGTACAAAGCTTACATCTTATATATAAAATTCTCGTGTCACAATGTTCGTTCCCGTACTCCTTGGAAACGGCTTGACCGATTCTCATGAAATTTTGTGTGCACATCAGGTAGGTCTCAAAATCGGCCAACATCTATTTTTCATACCCCTAAATGGTAAGGGTCAACCATCCCTAATTTTTTTTGTTCTGCAATACAACGTTTGCCGGGTCAGCTAGTTTTTTTATAAATATTCACCAAATCAAAGAATTTTAATCTTACAGGTTATTTTATATGTTATTTGAATTCTAATACTTGTAGTGTGGTTACAGTTTTCACCTTTGCGTCTCTCGTGCATTCAAAAGGACTGGTAGTAGGATGTTACATTAAGTATAAATGTGTGAAGAAACAGGTATTTCCGTCCAACACTAAGGGAGGATCCTCCGACCAGGCGAGGTGATCATGCCTGGCGGGCTGCGATCTAACAGTCGATGTATGGAAGTTGTATACATGATAATCAGCGTGAGAATTTTTCATATTAATACAAAACAAAATTAAAGAGTTAAACTAGTAGTAGGGGAGCCCTAGAAGGGATTTCTATACTCGAGCGTGTCAGATAAACATAGGAGGAATACCTTACACCCAGTTGAGTACCTCCAACAAACATGAGTCCTACATATAGGGGGGATCGTCTAGGGCCAGGCCAGGGCTTTTTTTTTTTCCGTGCGGAAATCCCCTCGGATACCACCTGTCAGTGGCATGTCGAACTCGAACCGACTAAAACCGCACGCCGTCTCGGGTACTACTAGCCGGGGAACCGGGTATACCCTAGAAAGGAAGTCCCTGGTGCCCCGACATACCTCGGGTCATCTACAGACGAGTAGACGACCCCCCCCCCCCCCCCCCCCCCCCCCGCGTGTGGAAACCCCACGTTCCCTCTGCTCCCTGGAAGCGAGCGCGCTTCGCAACGCGCTCGCCGCCACCGCGGCCTGCTTCTGCTAGGGTGACAGATGGCCACATTTTATTACCCTATCTTTCAAATGCAATAGGTCCCCATGACGCTCTAGTAAATCCCCATTTAGCACCCTGGGCGCCCCCACTATAGTAATAAGTATTTATTAGAGGTACTAGATCATGAATCAAACTAGAATTTGGAATAGAAAAAAAAATACCTGCCAGTTCCAATTGAATTAAAAACAAACGTTAAATTATTGGCATCGTAAGTGTGCAAAAACATAAATATACCTAATTCAGTAATCGAATCAAACAAATGACCGGTTCACAAAATCAAGTTTCAATTCTTAAAATCACCTTTACGAAGCTATAATTATTAAATACATACTGACAGATCATGCACATAAATATTACACTTTTTACACAAAAAAAACGACGTAGCTAGCCCGCACCTGGCAATTACGTTTGACCTCTAAACCAACATTTGTAATTTTTAATGTAAACATATACTTTAAGTACACAATTCAAAATGTTGTATGTTATGTAACAATATTTATAAACAGAAGGTATACCGTTAAAGCATTTAAATAAATTTGAACTCACGCGTCTTGACATTAGGGTGCAATTTATCTTAGTCAAAAACTACTTTGCACAAGTCCTAGGACTTTTTTGATAACTCTCACCTCACAAACGGTCTACTGTCAAAACAGGTAGAGCCAGTACTATGGCTATCAAACTGCTTATAAATATACCTCTCTGTCTAGTCGTTCCCTCACTGCTGAGGATCGTGACTCCCTTTCAACCTGTCAACCATCTGCTTCCATCTCTATACATGAAGAACATCATTATTATCAATCACATCAACAGCCTTTAACAGTCCACTGCTGGACATAGGCTTCTCCTTAGAGGAGGAGGTTTTGGCGTAATATACCACATTGGCCAGACGGGTTGGTATAGGGTTTGTTTCAAGTTTTCCATCTCTCTGCAGTGCTGTTGTCCTGCGTTCTCCCTTAACCGGCTCCTACGACATCCACGGATGAATAGGGGTGGTGACACTCTGTATACTTAATCCGTCACCACACGGAACACACCAAACACAGAACAAATGATCGTAATTATCAATATCACACAATATTTGTAATGGGTGGGAATCGAACCGACCTCTGTCTTTGCAGTCAGGATCGCTACCTAACTACTAGACCAACAAACCCGTCGCCATCATTTCATGTATAATTTTAAAAAATGTATGGAATAAGATCTATTTATGTTCTAAATCGAACAAATTAACTACATATCAAAGATTTCGATCACAATAAACTCCCATCAACAGTAAGTAAATCGAATACAAAAGCCATTTGAAAAATTCTCCGACACAGGCCACTAACACTAAATAAATCGAGCCCTTAAAACAATTTGTGCCCCTCCCCTCCCTTTCGGCCATGAATCGTAAACCCACCCTATTAAATGTTTACAGCCTTCTAAAAGCCGAACGGCACCGCCGCGCGGCGAACGGCGATAAAAACTGTTTTTGTTACTTTATAAAGATAATATGATATTATAAAACACTGCATAGTAATACCGGGTTGCATGTGTTGAATGGGGATACGACTGATAGTTACAGCAACAGAAATATAGATGGCGTTACTGGTGTTTATTTTAAGTGTAAAATATTTTATCGAATATACGTGCATTAGACTTCGTTAAAAAGAATTCCGTGTGTTTTATTGCACAAAACTTTTAAGAATGTGTATAAATCAGTATAATACAAATAAAATATACAATGTTATTTTAACAAAATACCTGCAAGAACGTGGTAGTAATCACACCCACAGAAATGTTATACGAGGATTCTAATAGCAATTTCTTTTTACTAAATTTGCGTGGCACAAAGTTACTTTTTTAGTTCTAAGAGATTATAGCTAAATCTTTGTAAAAATTAAATGTTTCCACTTAGAAAATTACTTCAATCATGTATTTTTTTAAGAGAGGCAACTTTAAAATCTATTATAGTAAGTATTTAAATCGTAAAATTTACTATATGACACCGCAATCCGTCTAGTCCTTTTAATTGTAAAGGGATTAGACATATATGGCAATCTAAACATACAAATTCAAAAAGCACTTATTCTAATATGCAATACCAAAAATCTGGATGTATTCGATCATAACTCGAACGGTTCTGCGCCGCAAGGACACCCAGTGGGCAATGTTGCCCAAAGTGACCCATGTGCTATATCGCGGTGGGTTATTAGGATGTTGTGCGCTTTTTGTGCGGGTCGCTCCGAGAACCGGGAACGAAACGCCATAGAAATACTTCGGGAATTGTTTTCAAGGCCCTAAAGTCTGGCGAAACAAAGACGCGTGGAACTAAATTAACATATTATCTTGCGCCATCATTATGTTAAGAAAGGTTCATCTAGTAATAGGTAGGGGTATATTTAACATTTAATTTCGTAATATGTTCTTAAAACAATTTACTTCACTTTACCAAAAAAGGAGGACGGTATCTATTGAGTTGTATTTTTTAGTTTTAAAATCTCAGACCTCTGTCATTTAAAAATCGATTTGGATTTTTCTTTCGAATTTTAAAAGGTATATCTACTTCCAGTTTGGTTCCATTCAAATTATGAGACAAAAATTCTACCACTAAGAGTAAAAATTAAATAAACACACGTACGTACACGTAACGTAGGCACATTAAAGACGGTATCATTTAACAAAAGTTACGTAATTATGTAATTTACAATGTGTATAAATAAATACATATGTCTACTAATTTGGACTACGTATTTACGTGGAGTACAAAGAGACTATCTATTGATTCCAAAAATCTGCCCACCTAAAAGAAATAAAACCGACTATTATTATCTACTCAGAAATTTACTGTTTCAATTTTGAGCCAAAAATTACAAACCAGTATTGAGCTTCCTATTTTTAAGCGTTTATAGGATGTAATAAACATTTACAGCACTATTGACTAGTGTCATTTGCTCATCCTGTTTGCCCTACAATAGAGCTCGCTATCGACTGCAGTCATTTTAGAGGAAATATGAATTTACAGGTAGAGTTTAACCATGATCGCTATAATTTTCTAGAAGCTCTGAGTAGCAGTTGTTCTTGTGCTTTTTTTGTCCAAACATGTCACAACCAGATGGGTATAGGCAGAGCCAAGTAAAAGTTTGACTGGGATATACTAATACGGATGATTCTTCTCAAAAATTACGGTATTATAGAATATTAGGTTAAATACATTGTAAAGACGTTTTGTAAATAGTTTTGTCGTTTAAGTTTGTTGTAAGATAAAGAATGCATTATGGATTTGTTACAGTAAATTGGACATTCCTTGCAGTATTAATTGTAATCATAGTTAGCTCTTAACCAATTCGTTTTTTAAGAAACAATATCTACCAGTAAGTATCATGTCATAATCCGTGTGGTGACGGATTAAGAATATATAATGTCACCACCCCTATTCATCCCCCGGGTGAAAACTACGCAAGACAACAGCACTGCAAAAAGAAGGAAAACTTGAAACAAACCCTATACCAACCCGTCTGGCCAGCGTGGTATAGTAGGCCAAAACATCCTTTCTAAGTAGAGGCCTATGTCCAGCAGTGGACTATCATAGGCTGTTGATGTGATGTGAAGTATCATGTCAAAAATTAATTTGTTTTAAATTCTCATGGAATGCTAACTAAAACCAGAAGTATTGCATTTCAAATATTTTAATTAAAAGCTTTTGATTTAAGACTAAATTATGTAATTAAAGCACAGTGTTGCATCCCGAAGGTCATACGCATACCAAAGCAGGATAATCCTCTCTGTTTAATTAAAGTAATAATAGAAACATCACGTATTGATTTGCAGAAATAATAGGAGCGCTTAATATTTTTATTCAATTCTAAATCAATTCATAATTATACTTTTAAAGTGGTCAAGATTTAATTAATTACAAAATGATGTTAAAATACTTTGAAGGTGAACCAATTAACTTTAAATTCTGCTAAAACGAAACGCAAAATTTGTTTTTTTTTTAATATGCATTATAAATGAGATGGTACTCAAGGTCCAAAATTTAAAAAAAGAATGCCTTTTTAAAAAGGTGATTTAGATCATTAAAAAAAATGTTTTGTAATCGTGACCAATCAAAAAAATTACGAGAACACAATAACAACAGAGTTCATTTTAATCAATTCGGAATTTTGTTCAATCAAGTTACCACTAATTGACCCAGAATACTGTAATTTTGCAAAATGCTGTCGTAAATTTAATTGTTTACTTTCACAATTCTCTTAACAATAGTTTTGCTGTCTCAACTATTCCAACATTATGGCAACGAAAAATATAGCGTCAATCTAATGCAGCGTAAGAAATGACGTGACAGAGCAAGCAATCCCATATAATCCCCATTAGACGGCTTCGCGAAAGATCCCCACTGACATTTGTCTCTTTCACACACCAACAAAAAATAAGTACCTAATGCTAAGCGCAATCCGTTGCATTCCATACCTTACGCGATTGCCCTCTTAAATGCCTCCAAATTTCATAAAGGAACATGCAAATTTAACCTTTATTTTGAAGTGATTAAGAGTTAAGATGGAGGAACAATGACGAAGGATTTTTTTCATACACCAAGTGCGAAGGGCCAGTCAATTCCTTAATATAAATAACAATAACAAGTCGGCTCGAGTCGTTCTTAAAAACCTTTTAAAAACATTGAACTGATTTGACAGATGAGGCTGTATGCTTCATTGTCTTGGCTTGGCATTTGAATTAGGAACGACGCCCACGGCTGACGACGGTACTTAAAGATTTAGTGCAAAAAGTATTTACTTATTGTTATTCTTTTAAGTAATAATATTCCGTTTTTATTGTTTAAATAATTGTGTTTTATATACAAAAGAACATTGGATTGTCAAATAACATATTAAACAAAAGTTAACTTGATGTGTAGATAGAATTTAAAAATTTGACAGTACATTAGAACTTGGATTTTTAGTTCGGGAGTTCCTTCCCCTGGATTACTATAGGACGTATATATACTGTGTATTTATATGTACACATGGCAAACAAAATAACTGGTCAGTAGTATAAAGTACCTGTGATTTTAATGAACTATTACAAAATAAATTACAACTAAACATGCAGAATGGTTTTAAAACACTAACAAGGTACAAGTGTATGAGTGAATAAACGAGTATTTACAATTCACACACGTGTAAACGTATAACAATAAACTTCTTAAATAACACACACAAGTAAACCTGACCGTTTATTTCGTTTGCCGCGTACATTATGATCTTACTCTGTGTTTATTTTAAAACTCATCATCAGCTCTTTTCTGAGTTTGATTTGAGGTCTGTGCAATGTATATAATTGAAAAGGGCTAACTTCGTGTAAAGGCGGCCGCTAGCCTGACGCTAAGACATATTGAGAATGGAACCGTACAGATAAAGGAGGTAAATTAGTTGTATGGGGTAACGGAGGTGTCCGTGTGGTGACGGATTAGAAATACGGAGTGTCACCACCCCTATTCATTCCAAGAGTGTCGTAAGAACCGATTAAGGAAGCAAACTGCGCACGACAACAGCACCGCAAAGAGAAGGAAAATCTGAATCAAACTCTATACCATCCCGTCTGGTCAATACCTCCTTTCCAATGATAGACCTGTTTCCAGCTGTGTACCTACTATTGAAGGCTGTTGATGATGATGATGAGGACATCGACTAAGGCTTAGTTTAAAAAATATTTTAGGATAAATTCAAAATACTTTTTCTTTGTGTAATTTTGCATACTTATAAAATATTTTTCAAAGTGTCTAATACAAACGTAATACATTATCTCACTGTACGGTGCTAAGGTTAAAGTTTTTGGAAATGAAATAATAAATACTAAATCTGTTCGCAACACAAATATAATTTATAATAAATGTTGAAATGTTAAAATTAGCATAAAATGTATAAAATATTCGTACAATTGCTGCGACAACGCAATCAAAATGTCCGCGTATGGAAATTTTGCCCAATACATATTATTTGTTCATAGAACTGAATACGGGTTTTGTATAAATAATTGTGTTACGTATATAGTTATATTATGGTGTGTAGTGATGTCATTGCTTCTTTACTAGTTTGTTCACTTATCTAATGTTTTTAATTCGAGCTAAACAAAGGATGTTCTTTATGATTTCTATGCCGTAATAGGTGGAACAATGGGAGAACTTTGGATTACATCTTTGAACGTACCCATCTTCGCAAATAAATATATCGTATATGGCGTGTATTGAGTTTCGAAATGACAGCGTTTACAGAAGCTCGTCTTAAAAAAACAGACTAAATAATTAGCCACAAGTGTAACTATTTTTAAACGATTAATAAATGTTTTAATCGTGAATTAATTTATAATCTGAATCGATTATTCTCAGTGACGAATTGTAGACAGCCCAACCCTAAACTACAACTGTCAAAATGCACCTTTTAAAATAATTTGAACATAGGTACCCATCAACATATTTTATTTATTTCTTCAAAATTTCAACTGTATATTTACAAGTTTTCTTACAAATAGTAAGTATTAAAGTAACCACGAAGCTTTCTAATAAAAGCTGCATAGCAATAACATTTGTCATGAAAAAAAAAGAGATTTATGAAAGCACAGTACTTAGAAATGTACCCTTGGTTTCAGTAAAATATTTCTTTGTAACAATTTCTACGGTCACTTTTTTGTCATTGAAGCTCTGAGTGGTCAATCAGTCAATAGTTTTAGGTTTCTAAACTATTTCTTTTTAAATAATAAGTTTTCGGTTTATTAATAAACAAACCTAGGTAGGTAATAATATCTTCATCCAAGTCTTAAAAGTGTAAAAGACATTTTTTTTTTAATGGAGTAACATGTTGACACCTTTCGAACAAGAATGGCATTAAACAGTTAAGTAAGAAAAAGCATACTCCGTGTTAATTTACAGGTTTTTTTTTATTTAAAACGACAACGTATACCATTAAATTTAAAAGAAAGAAATTAAAACATTCCTCTAATTATGCTTAAAAGCCTTGTAGTCATAATACAGTATTTGACTTAAAGTTGAGGTGTCATTATTTTGGAGGATAGAGGTGGGTGGAGGTAAGGAAAAGTGACTCTGTGTATGAAGAGTATCCGTCAAGATGCCTTAAATTAGAGCCGTTTTAGTAGCATCATGATAAATTTTTAAAGAAAGCGCCAACAGTTATTCGAGTATGATAGAGAAATAAACATTGAAAGAAAAACATTGTGTACAATTTTTATTGACTTAAAAAAAATACACAAGGTATACCAGACTTTGAAAATAGTCAATGAGTTTTACAGACAATAAATAAACGTGTAATAGAACTCAGCAAACTTCATTCCGTCTATAACTGCTATGTTCCTGTCATTCTCGTTGGCTCACTAGCGCTATGCTGGCCAGTTTTAGAACTATTATTAAAATGACGTGACGTGTTGACATTACAATGAGCCACGTTTATTACGTAGAGGTAATGAGAACTGAAGTGTCTGTAAAAACCATCCAATAAGGGTGGCGCTGCGGTAGTCTAGGATAAATTTTAAAGAAAGCGCCAAAAGTAATTAGAATAAGATAGACTAATAAAATCACGATTGCTCACAACAGTTTTTTGGTTATATTTACTAAATTATTTTAAACTATTTTCTTTTTTAAATAGTTGAGGTTTTGTATACTGACATTTTACAAACGAGTAGTCAAGTTTTTTTTTAATATTGGAACACACTTCACTCCGTCTTCAAGAGCTATGTTCGTAGTTTTTCGTACGCCAGCGACCTCTATTTTCAGTATACAGCTGGACAGTTTTTCAACTGGCCCCCATATGAGACGGTTCTTATGACCTCTACCCTCCATAGCATTGAAAGTAATATTTATTCTCAAATTCTTATTTTCTATTTCACATGAGAGAAATTTAACGACCTTCCTCTATTTATTGTTTAAGAATAATTACAAAAGTAAGGCTCAATAGGATGTTTCCTTTGATCACGTTAACTTAGAAGTTGATATCTATACAGCGTCAAGGAACCACAGACAATTAGCATTTCATGTTAATTTCCACTTAATTATCTATACCATAAAAATATCAGTTTCTGTTTTCCTCTTGAGAAACGGAACTCTAAAAGAAAATATTCAAATTTCAGACCATACGTTGAATTACAATTAAAAACTTTTTTAATCACGAATGTAATACTTGCCAGTATTAAGTAAGATTAAAAACTACCAGTCCAGTAATCGATATCGTAATCAACCTAATCAACATTCAAACATTCCAAATTTAAACTGATAAAATATTTAATCTGTTTAAAGGTACGATATCTATTCAAATGTACAAGACCGCCATTAATCCGAAGATTATAAATATTCTACTATTCTAGAATAATAAAAATTTAGTTCATTAGTTGAAGAATAGTTTAGAAGACATAATGATTCTATTGCTCCTACAGTAATATGGAAATGATTTGACAAATTAAATTTGTTATACATCGAAATATACCGTTAATATTATTATACGAATATATTTGTGTGGTAAATAAGCTGATTATATTTTTTATAACTGCCATAGTTCGATAGATATAATGAGTTATATTCAATTTATGAATATAAATACGCGGACGAAATTTTACTTAAATATTTATAATGATCTTATTATAATGAAACTGAATATATTTTCAACTGGTAGTTATTACTGTTGTCGAAAGACACCTGGCAGTACAACACAGTTACAGTTACATTGCTGCAACTTTTGGGGGAGGGGCAAAAGGGGTTGTGGAGTAAGTGACACTCGTATTTAGGCAAATATGGCTCTCATACTCTCTAAATATTAAAAATATTACAATAACTTTATTAGTTATGATCTTCGAGCAATACTGATCGAAGGTTATGATCAAAACAACTATATTATAAAACAAAAAACGTAAGAATGTTCCAAAAGAAACTCCAAAAAGAAGGAAAACTTGAAACAAACCCTGTACCAACCCGTCTGGCCAGCGTGGTATAGTAGGCCAAAACCTCCTTTTTAAGGAGAGGCCTATGTCCAGTAGTGGACTATTATAGGCTGTTGATGATGATGAAGAATGTTCCAAACTGTGTGCAAAAGATCGCTATACCAAAACGTTTTATTTACACTCAAAGTCAATTTTCTTGCAGTCTGATTATGTAAGTTTGCAAGCTTGTCGTTGCATGCCCTGGCACACATCTGGTGGCCATTGCTTGCCTTTTGGCGTCCTTTGGCCCCCTGTGACCACGGCCAGCACAAATTTGTCGAAACTTCAGGCAATTGAAAGGTATGTGAACCGCTATTTAAAGCTTGTAAAAGGAGGTATAAAAAACTTAGCTACATATAAAAAATTGAAAATAACAATCGTATTATACATAAATTCTATATAATAAATACTATGTGTAATCACTGCAATTCGGTTCTCTTTATCATCGCACTCCATTTTAATTTCACAAAATTATTTAACACAGATTGGCGCGAAAATGCGAGTGCACAATGTTTATTCATTTAAGAATGACAGATTCCAAATTCAAATGTTATTTTATGTTTTTTTATCATAACAGTATTTATGGCCAGAATAAGTATATATAATATGTAAAAGAATGTCATAGGGAGAAGGTATGCTTAAGTTATTTTCCGTTTGCGTGCGCGTAAACATTTGCGTTAGCCCACGCCATGCGCTATCAAGCGACTTATCTATGATCATAACGCGAGTTTCACCTCAATGCTAGATGTTTATGTCATTTAATAAATCTATGCTGCCTAGTTTCCGGTGGATCGTCGCTTTAATTAAATGTATCAGCGAAGGTATATGTCTCGACGATAAGAGGACGGCGATTTCGCCTTAAAAAAGGCGACTTGACAATAAACGAAATTATTTCAAATGCCTATTTATATAAATCATATTTTATTTATTATAGATTAAATAAGCTTAAAATGACTAGCAATTTTAAAATTGGGGTAAAACATTGGTTATTTATTATTTTCTCGTCCTTTTCTGAATGTCCGTGCAATGTGTTTTCTTCTTCCATTCTAATCCAAGGTTCGTCATTTCACTAGTCCTCCTTTTTCTTCTTTAAAAAGACGACTCCCGCACTAGGAATATATTCTGTATCGCGGAGAACTTTACAGACATACGTGAAACGGTTACAGAAAACGATTTATGGATTACACAAAGTCTTGCGCCATGTGGGGATCGAACCCACAGCGCAGTAGGAAGCAGTGAGGTGACCGCTTAAACCACTACGCCATTTGCCAATATCTGTCCTTAGCGAACCACGAGGTAAAAAAAAAAGATTGTCGGCGCTCGAGAACCGAGGAACGGCGGAGAGTCGAATAATAATTTGTAAATTGTAATACATTCGATATACACAGCCTTGTCTTGTCCAGTACTACTTTACACAGTCGTAGGACCCTTCTAGCCAAACATTATTATTATCTGGAGAAGATACGCCTACCTGAAAATAATAGTATGCTCCTAAATGGCCTTAAAGATAATAAGAAAAAAACATGATGGTCTGAACCACGTGGTATTTTTTTTTGTTTTCAGTCGCTCTGTTCGAAGAATCGCTACTCGCATGCACTCAGACAAAGCCTCTAAGCGGCCGTATTAGCATACCCGTCCGTACATTATTGAGTGCACTTTACGTAAGCCGCGGTTCGTTGAACGAGTTTGTGTGCTCTATAGATACATCCTCATTTCGTACGCGTCGTCCGAGTCATATCGCTTTTTTTAATGAATGTTTTTTATTGATTACATGACCAGTGCCCCGAGCACGAAAAAATGTCGAATGCGTATCGTAAACGTATCGAGTCTTCGATACGTTTACGGAGTTTTACGATAGGCGGTAGCACGAAGCACTAACGTTAAGGTATCGAGAGCTCGATACGATTACGTTAGTGACGTCATCCTAACGTAAATAAGGATGTGCACTTAAGAACGAATTCAACATCTTATTGAATGAACTATGCGTTCGAAAACATAATGAAATAGTGATATTTTTATTACTTTCGGTTAAACTACCTATTTATTGACAATTAAAACAAAATATACTTATAAAAACACATTATAAATCTTAAATGAGGTATGGGAGATTTTAAAATGTAGTATATTTTGGAGAATTAAAATAATTATTATGACATTTTTGTCGGTTTCTGAATAACACGTCTCCACTTGACAATTTACTGACATAGATACGACGCTATGTCTATAAATTGTTTATTATTTTTATTGTAAATTCATCTCCAAGTATAAGATTATTTGTAAACGTTGAAACTTTAAGAAGTATTTTATAGAAAATATTATTTGTATTATTACGTCGTGTTGGCTGTCGATTGTGACAAAAATCTAAGTTTCCAATAAATAAGTCCTATACCACTAGACCGTTGTCTTATGTGAAAAGAAACTGATAAAGATTTCTTTAAAATAAACCACAGTAAGTCGTGCCACAATAAATCGAACTGTTGAACAGCACAGACGAAGACGTGTTTCATCATCTTCTGCGCCAAAAATCCCAACATCAAAAAAGTCAGTGCCAACAAGCCATTTACAATACGTGGCTATGGTGTAATTTCTTGAAAGGTGAGTTTATTCAATTTACTATTTGCAATACTCAATGTACTGTAATGTAAAATAACGATGTGATGTTTGAGAATATGATAAATTTCATATTTATATGAATATGGATAACATCTGTCACTTTATAAATGAAAAATGAAATGAAAAGAAATTAAAAACACCACCACAGCAATCCTACAGATAAACATACCAGGGACAACTAATGTCTCATATCAGTCAATCTAGGTTTCGTAGTACAAGTTCTACTTAGTTTGAAACTATGTATATGGTGTTGTGTGTCAGATGTCTGAAAATATTATATTCGTTATTATATAAGTAATAAATGTTGTAATATTTTGTTGTAGATTGGAATACTGGGGGCTCAAGCAGCCAACCAACTGTGGCTCCTCCTTTACCAGCATCTGAGGTTCATTCTCAGTCTTCTCCAGTCACCGCAGTGGCAGAGGAGTGGAAGCCTCCAGAAAAAAAAAACTCATAAAAGCAATGATATTTTAACCGTTAATTGAATCGTAATCGTGTGAAATAAAATTAAAATTATTGACCAGACATATTTTTTTTTTCAAAGTAAATAATGTTCTCTGTAAATAACATGTATGTATGTAATGTATAAAAACCAACTCTGTATGATTCATTTTAAAATTATGGTAAATAAAAAATATTCATACTAGCTCATTTTTTACTATATGCCTTTCATCCCTGTCTGCTGTGGAACCCCCTCTATCTAACCAAATTTGGTACGAGCCCAGCAATGCCGCTTTGGAAATTTGTTCAAGGAAAAAGCTTACTGAAGCAATCCAAGGTCTTTACATAGGGTATAGAGGGATTTAACTGGTATACCCCTCGCACCCACTTCCACGGCATACAACGCAACGAAATAACCATTTTTACATACACACATATTTATACATACATATTTTGAAATTCGTTGTCATTACCCGAACAAACAGACAGACAAAAAATATTTAGACTGGTTTTTAGGCAAGATATCTATTGCAAAAAACCGTGTGAGCATGAAAAAAACCTATTATTTTATATTACAGACAGATTTTTCTTCACTTTTATCTTTCTTTGTTTATCTCTTCGCCTTATTTCACTAAAAAATAATTAATTAGATTAATATATATAAGTACATACTTAGTATACTACATTTTATTAATATAGTAGAAGTTTCTTCAAATGTTTCTGACAAATATTTAGTTTACACTTTATAGATAAAACAAGATTTGCTAACCTCGAATCTAGTTGTTGAATACCCTTATTTTCAATTCAACTTGCGACAAGAACATACATAGGACTAAAGAGGCGGTCTTTGCATTTATCTCTACAAAAAATTAACCGTTAATACTTGAAAATAATAGTTTTAAAAGAAATTGATTGTTTCGAAACTTTTCTCACGGCCAAATCTTAGGTGAATAAACATTCGACTAAGCTCGACAGGTGCTCGATAGCTAGCCTTCGAACGTACGTCAAAATTTCGTTCGTGCTGCCAATTTTCTTTATAAAGTGTAACGTATCGAATGCTTGACGATACGTTGACGATACGAAAGTAAATTCGAAACGTTCGTGCTGCCAAAATTAGTTACTACTACTACACGATAGGGGCGCTGCACAAATGTCATACAAATTTTGTCGAAGACGATACGAATACTTTTTCGCAAGTTGTTCGTGCTCGGGGCACAGTTCTGATTGCGGTTAATGGTTTTTGATTTGCCTAGTTTTAAACAAAGAACTTGATGACTAGTTTTGTCTTTTTCGTTAAGGCGTTTTTTTTTTCAATTTGTGACGGTATCGTGACGCAATTACGTGGTTTAACTAGCACGAAAATTTTATACTATTACCGTCGGGTACCTACTAGTGTGAAATGTATGTGTATTTTATATGTACATGTTTTATATATAGTGTTATGTATTGTTTATACCTACTTCTGTTATTTCAGAAGAATAAACAATATCACATAAATACAGATATTAATATTTGTATTAATGTGTATTACATAAACATATTATCTCTTATTTGCCAAGCTGGAACTACGACAAATTAATTGTTTGTTTTGTTTGTTTTTAAAAAGACAACGCCCGCATTAGGAATATAGCCTGTGTCGCGGGGGACTTTACAAACATACATGAAACGGACACAAAGAACACCCAGACTCAGAAAACAAATCGTCACACCAGGATCACACAAAGTGTCGTCCCATGTGGGGATCGGAGCCACAACACTCAGCGTAGTAGTAAGCGGCGTGGCGACCGCTTAAACCACTACGCCATCCGTGCAGTCATTGTTTCTTTGCACCTACCGCATCATATTTCTACATCACCTGAAGCTTGATTGGGAGAGAACGTCTCATGGTATTAGGTTCGCCTCAATTCAACATGTGCATTAAATTAAATATTTTTTTTATAAACCTTATTTTCATGACTCCTTTAAGGGGTAAACAGAGGTGTAATAAGGCCCCATTTTGCGAACTGTAACTTATAATATACCACTTTTCATTCAACGTGGCAATGCTGCCAGTCTTCTCGAAACGCTACCAGTAGGCGATGATGTATGAAAATAGTGTAAATGTGTTAATTGCATTGTAATATATTTCTTTTTTAGTTCATCATCATCAACAGCCTTTAATAGTTCTCTGCTGGACATAGGCCTCTTCATAGAAAAGAGGTTTGGCCTACTATCCCACGCTGAGACGGGTTGGTATAGGGTTTGTTTCAAGTCTTCCTTCTCTTTTCGGTGTTGTGGTCTTGCGTATTTTGCTCCCTTAGTAGTCTCTTACGACACCCACGGGATGAATAGGGGTGGTGACACTCCGTATTCTTAATCCATCACCACATGGAAATTAGATTTTCAATTTAGAAAATTAGAAGATTTAGAAAATTTAGATTTATAATACATAAATAGTTAGAGAAAATAACTGTAGGTATTAGTAGATGATGTCCCCCCTGTAAATCACTTAAACAAAATATATCACTCGATACTGACACGTGTATCTGGAAAGCCCTCATCAACAGCCTATAACAGTCCACTGCTTGACATAGGCCTGTCCTTAGAAAGGAGATCTTGGCCTACTATACCACGCTGGCCAGACGGGTTGGTATAGGGTTTGTTTCAAGTTTTCCTTCTCTTTTCAGTGCTGTTGTCCTGCGTAGTTTGCTCCTTTAGTCGACTCTTACGACTCCCACTGGATGAATAGGGGTGGTGAGACTCTGTGTTCTTAATCCGTCACCACACGGATTATCTGGAAAGCCCTAATTGAATATTACAAACAAAATATTTTTGCAAAAAAAAAAACAAGTTTAATAAATCATTTTTTACAACAGATATCCGGGACGAAAAGCGGAATCCAAATTAGCTGAACACATACGCCTGACAGAATTTTTCATTCACAAATGTCGTTGTACAAGCCCACCCACGGCAATGACATATTCAGATGTAATTTTATGGCCATTAACAGATCCGTATAACATGATATAAGAACTGACAGGAAATCAACTAATAACTATTAATAGACGTTCAAATTCCTTAGCTTATAGTGAAAAACATAAACTAATGCGATTACATCTTAAATGTCTCATTAGAAGCAAAGCAAACCATAGCATTATGAAATTTTTAAGTGACTAATTTTATTTATTAAATTCTTTGTGCACAAATGAGAATTCTTCAATGGCGGACTTAGTATTACAGATATTTTCTCTCACTCTACCTTAAGGAGGAGGAAATGTGCGATTAGTTGAGTTATTGTTTAAAGAAAGAGATAAAATTGCTCGAAAACTTTCTAAACTAAACTAAAAATCACTAAAAATTTGTTTAATCCTGTCAAACAACGTTCCGTATTCTGAAAATGTAATACTTGACAGGAAAAACGAATTTTTAGTGATTTTTAGTTTAGTTTAGACTGTTTTGGAACAGCAGAATTAGCACCATTAATTAAGAAGTTGGACAGAAACAGTAATTTTACTAATGAAATAAACCTGGGAGAGTTATGATTCAGTACATTATGATACCACGGCTTCACATAAACCGGAGTTATTAACCATTCTTTCGTTACACCTGTACAAAATCCGTCAACGCACTTGTGAGTTGTGACTCTTTAGTTGTAAGAGTAAGTGTCTATGATAGTCAATTACTATCAGGTGAAGTCACTGTTACCACCTGTATGTCTGTCATATTTCGGGTATCCTTGACTGTAGTCCATCCAATCTAAGAGGTACCGTTTGACGTTATATACTTTTCAAGACGAAACTACGTTGAATAGGCGTAACTCACACGTATTCAATAAACTTTTCCCTAAAACTATGGAATTTTGAAGCTATTTTTATTTTATTGCAAGATATACAATTCATAATGACTAAATTTAAATTGAATCTTTGAAACAATGCAAAATACCAAGTAGATGTCTTTTTCTTTTTTTTTTAAACTTCGTTTCAAAGTCACGTAGTTAGATCCTTTACCGTAGTGTTGTGGCGCTTAAAATTAACTTGAATACAAATACCTGTTAAAATGTACGAGGAAGCTAATTTATTAATAACGAGTCATTTTCAATCCAGACGCCTTAAAGTGTTAAATAATACTTAAAATTCATCTAACATCCAATTGTCAACGTAAATTCTTAATTAAAATTAAAAGTATGGAAGTTAATGTAATTTTAAATAAAACGTTGTAGGCAAAAATCTGTTTGATCAATATAAACCTTTTTGTACATAGGTTATATGACGGAATAAAGAGCCCCGCGATTTAGTAAAAGGTGACTTGTCACTGACGTTTAATTCGATGATTCCTCATCTTTGCAAATAAAATAAAATTCGATAGAAATTACACAAAAATCGTATATTAAACAGGTGTAACTTAAGGCTTAAAATGGACTAGGGGTTAGCCGTAATGCAGCGTGCCTTTGCGGCGCGCCGCACGCTGATTTTTTTATTTGTAAACGCATGATTTAGATGCACTGAGTTGCTGTGAGCCGTCTACCGTTGCGGTTGTTTCGAGGCTGCGGCGAGACATTGCGTTTGAACAATGCGGCGCGCCCTATCCCTCAAACGCTCTCGACGCTGTACTTAGGGGTTGTATTCTGAATCTGAATTGGCTGTCGCATGTTGGTCATGGATTTTGACATCGAAAAGTTCATGTAAGCAGTCGATGATGCAAAGGGATTGGTAAATGGCTCAAATACTATTTTTGACTATGATTTTTGATTATTATGAAGTGTCATTAACGAATTATTGCTGTCCGGATATAATAATATTTTTAGACATTGACACACAACGCCATCTAGTTTCAAACTAAGCAGAGCTTGTAATATGAAAGCTAGATTGACTGATAGAATACTTATATACTCTTTTTTGTAAATACATACATATTATACATTGAAAACACCCAAACTACTAAACAAATATTTGCAAATCATACACACATTTGGTTCGACCCGGTAATCGAACCCGAATCCTCAGTACAGCAGTCGCATACGTTACCACTACGCCACCGAGGCGATATACGTATACAATACAGAGTAAGTATGGCTAGTTAATGTCTCCATCTATTCTATCTGACAGGTCTGTTGGTCTAGCGGTTGGTGACCCTGACTGCTAATCCACGCTAAATTCCCAAGGAGCATAGGCGTCAGCATGGCGGCCATAAAAAAACCAACACCAAGTAAAATTGGGTTACGGCCAGGAATGGTGATGAAAGAGTCTATCTAAAGTAAAAAATATTTTCGAAAAGACAATGACCGCTATTAATATTAGGATTCCGCACCTCCGGAGGAAAAAAAAAAAAAAAAAAAAAAAATTGAAATTAAAATCATATACTCAGGTCTTCAGTCCCATGAAGCTGTGAAAAAATCAAACTTCTAAATTAACGTAAAAAATTCGCTGCGGTGCGTCGGAATCGAACCGAAAAAAACTACACGGTGTGCCACTCTGTACTTGAAGTGGGAGGGATCCGGGAACTGCTGTTATTAAGACACCGGGCCCCAGACGAAGTTGCCTGGTTCAACTAATTTGTATCGAAATGTACAGTACATGCAATTGATAATTATAATATATCTCACGGCCGTCAGATCCCAAACTGCTGATAAACATACTTTTACATTTTTTAAATAGATACATATTATACATAAATTACACCCAGACACAGAACAAATGACCGTGCTCATCACACAATATTTCTTCTAGGTGGGAATCGAATCCACGACCTCCGGTTTAGCAGTCAGGGTCACTAACCAACAGGCCCGTGTCGTCACAAAAGTTTGTACAAAATTAGATGATATAGCTACAGAATTTTGTAAACCAAATATTCGCCAAAAAGTCAGCCGTGAAAGTCTGTCCTTATCACAAACACCAATTCCAGGGTCACATTTAACGATGTTCATATATCATTTAATTAATATAAAGCCATTAAGTAAGTGAGTTGTAGTTACATATATTTTAATTTAATGTTAATTAGTATTGAAATGTTATTAAATGACAAGGAGATTAAATAGATCCTCTTCTTTTTGACTATTTATTTCTCAATGACGATGAGGTAATGTCCTGCTGATTAACATATTATATCGATATCATTACTGATAATTCTAATACTCGTATATTATACTAGTCTTGCTGTTTAGATATTTTTAAATATCGTATTACATACTTTATTCGCACTTTAGAATTATTAACTTTATAACAGGTTTACATCACTTGTAATAAAACAGGAATAAATTATATTAAATTAGCACTGACTTCAATGCATTGGAATTGTGATAAATGGTAATAAATTGTGTTCTTCGACTGTCAATTTTTTCATCCTTAGAGGTGGAATATAAACTATAAATTTAAATAATACCAATTTTGAGTGTAATCAACTCAATAAAAAAAAAAACTCCAGCATTAGGCATATATCCTGTGTCGCGGGAGACTTTACAAACATACATGAAACGGACACAAAGAACATCCAGACTCAGAACAACAATTTGTGGATCACACAAAGTGTCGTCCCATGTGGGGATCGAACCCATAACACTCAGCGTACACCACTACCGCCATACGTGAAGTCGAAATGGCGCAGAACATACAAAAATTATCAGTCTAATCAAGAACCTGTTCTTTTTAAAGTCGGTTAAAAACTAGGGTTACTTGCAAAAATGTTTTTTTTATTACAGAACCTGTTACATGGTAACCTGCCTGCTACAAAGCATACTTAAATTTTAAGAATTTATACCATGAAGTTAAAATTATAAAGGGCTTTATTTACTAAATTAAACTTATCTTTGAATTACGTAACTGTGTATTTTGAATGGTAAAATGTACAACAATCACAAACGTGTTCAATTTTAATTTTAACTTTTCCACAACACACAAAAATCGAACAATCACTGGCGCCAAAATACCATTTCATAAAAAAAGAACCATTATCGCACAGTGTACAAAAAAATTGTTCTTTTCCAGAAGCGGCCGCATAGACAATGGCCGCCATTATCCATGACAGTGTGCTCATTACCGTTTTTGCTGACTGTACTCCGCATTGTTCGCTGTCTACCTGTGTTGCTATCGTTGCATCGACCGGTAATCATTGTTGTATGTATTGTTTTCTTGAAATTTTGGTGTTACAATATCAAATATATATCGTATTTTATTGTTCTTTCTTTAAAAGATTTATGACAGTAGTAAGTACCTACTTTTTCTCTTTCTGCACTATTGAATGGATATCCAAAGAACTTGAAGAGTTACGTAACGTAACAAGCACCTTTTTTATTTCAATATGTTATTCAAATCAAGCGGCGGCATTACCTTCAACTATCTTTATATTTATCGCATCAATAACCGACCGCTTTTTACACCTTAAATAATATCCATAGACTTAGCGACCTGGGACCATTTGAGAATAATACCATCAACCCACGCACACACCGATCATACGTAATAAAATAAATTCCACATATAAATTCGGTCGGGTCGTGTTTTTTTGTCAATTAAAAATTACAATCGGGACTAAACGCAGGTACTCGGTAATGTTGGCCCCGTACCACGGTACGCCACGGAACTCATTATTTATATGGATTAACATTGATTTTTAGTGAGTTCGATCCGGTAACTTGGTAAGGGTGGCTGCGTATTACTTTGGTTTAAATTAGTAGAGTAGAAAAGAAAGGAAAATAATACTTCTGACCACTTTAGATGTGTATATTCTTTTGTTTATCCGATTAACTTTGCAATCGTGATCATGCAATCGCAATTACCTGATTATAATAAATCCGTCTGAATAAAAAAAAAGAAAACTTAAAAACAATTCTGGTCACATTTTTGTTTTAGATTGATGAAGTGGTTTGTTTGATCACAAAAACCAACTGTCGCCGATAAAGTTATTTGTATTAAAGACAAAACTACAAAAAAATGGAATACGCTAAAAGTATTAAAAAATATACCTTTATGAGTGTAATTCTTTACCCGACCTAACTCTGAACTCAGATCAGGTAGAAAAATGAACATTGAACATACGAAGGCAATTAACTTTCGGTACCTGCGATGTCTATTTGTGTGTGTGCGCTCGCGCATACTTTGTGTGTGCGTGTGTTTGAGTGTGTGAGCGGAACACTTGCGCAAACACGGGGGTGTAACATATCTTTACCTCGAGCTTGGGGTTCCAGAGATAAATCGATGTGGTTTAATGGTATTTGAAATTTATGTTCGACTTTATTTTGTTTTAAATTATATCAAGTCAGCAATTGTAACTCTCAACGACAAAAAATAAATAAACGAGGTCTCAGGTTTATTAACAGAGGTTAAATACCTTTATGTCAATCTGTATCACAGGTTATAGCTTTACGCACAAACTGTGTAAATAAAAAAAAACAACGTTTATTTATATTCATTCCAGTTCAATGGTGTTCATGTCCGAGTAGTCTATCACAGGACTAGTCGGACATGAACACCATTGAAGAAACCAAAGTCCGTAATTTACATTACGGACTTTGGTTTCTTGAAGCTTCTAATTTTAGTCGCGTCCCCATCACCGTGCCGATGCCGTAAGTGGGGCATCACGTCATGCCCCACTTACGGCATCTCTTACCACAACTCCTCCTCGTCCTATCCGTCGCCTTTACACCAATGTTCCTTCCTTACCACTTTTGGTATAATATACCAAGCTGGTTAGACGGGTTGGTATAGGCTTTGTTTCAAGTTTTCTTCTCCTTGCAGTGCTGTTGTCCTACGTAGTTTGCTCCCGTAGTCGGCTCTTACGACATCCACGAGATAAACAGGGGTGGCGACACACCGTATTCTAAATCCGTCACAGCACGGCAATATTCATGCAACATCAAATATTTGTTCGTAATATTTACCGTTTATATACATGACAATCGACTCAGGTAATCAAAGTATGATCTAAGAAATAATAATCTCAACGTACTGCAAGATTTCAATTTGCAAAACTGAAGTGGTTAATTAACATACCGCAGTACTAAAGAACATCCTCTAGGAAATAGTAATTTAAATAAAAAGGCAATAAATGGCTGAGTTTGGGTAAATAAGTACATTATTAATATATGATAGTCCAACTTTAAATAGAGGTCTCAATAAAGAGTCTAGAGGTTCTAGAGGTTTAAATAAAGAATACGGACAATGAAAATCCCTATTCATCCCGTGGGTGTCGTAAGAGCCGACTAAGGGAGCAAACTCTGCACACCAGCGACCTGTCTGGCCAGCGTGGTATAGTGGGGCAATATCCCCCTTCAAAATAAAGATCTATGTCCAGCAGTGGACTCATAAAAGCTGTTGATACTCTTTATAATATACAAGCCTAACGAGCAGACGGGTTACTTGATCTGAAAGGACTACCGGCCCCAATAGATACCTGCTACTCAGGAGTCACGAATTTGTTGCCTGGCCTTTGAGGCTTTTAATGCCGTGATCTCCAGCGCCTCCCTTTTCTATCGAGTAAACCTTGGACTTTATTTTCTCATATTTTAGTTTGGTATCAGAATTGTTCAAGTCAAATTTTATCCGTCAGTTGTCACCTGTCAAAACTCATTTCAAAACAAAACCAAAACCAAACCCAAAAAGTGGCGAATTGTTTTTCTTTACCTTTTACTGTTGAAATTAACAGAGCGTCCTAATCATTCTTCACTACAACGCCAATACACTTTCGTCTATAAATACGTAAGGAGCAGCCAAATTGACCGTAACGTACTCTTACTTTAACACAATAGACGAAAAAAAATGGCTACCGGATCTATGGATATAAAAAAGTTTTGAGCCACCAAAGAGGTTTGTTTGTTGTTTATTTATCTTGATATACGTGTACTGTAATGTTTTAAAATTATAATTCTAAAATGTGTTGCCTCTAACTATATATCTATCAATTTAGTTTAATAATAATAAAAATAGTTTTTTTTTTTTCAAGACTGGTTACATGTCATATTGGTGACAACTAAAAACAAGTCACATTACTTACAATAAACGATTAATCTAAACAAATTATAAGGAAATAAAGGGATACGATGAATTTAAAAGATTCCATTAAGTAAAGTAGGTGTCGCCAATTACATAAATTCAAAAAAAAAAATTTCATGTACCCAGTCTCATTCTCACAATTAAGACAATCTAACGACACCTGCCAAGCCAAAATCCATCAAAGCGTGTCAAACAAATATAAATACTCGTATGTACATAATGTTGTAATGTTGTACCACATTGACACAACGCCACCTAGTCCCAAACTAAGCAGAGCTTGTACTAAGGGTACTAGACAACTGATACAAAACATATATCCTAATACGAGTATATACGCTCGAAAATCATATCCCTCTAAGCTGCAGTTGAATATTAGCCACTAAATAAATCAATACCACGTACTAAACACAGACTTCAAAACTTTGCAAGTACAATCAACCTATCTAAAAATATATTTAGTTTTCAATGAGTCAGATGCCAGCACGTTATACTCCAATGATTCAATAAAGGACCTAGAGTCTTTAAGATTGTGACTCAGAGCGTCCTTTACATCCTCAAGGGATGTCAGGGCAATATGCCATTACAAAAACAAGGCAAATGCATTGTTTTGCGACATGTGGCCGGAATATTTAAAATTACTGGCGACTGGGAGACGATTGCTATAGGCCGGAAGCCGTATGTTACTGATGATCGACCGTTTACGTTCGTTGGTCAATACAATTGGAGTTAACTATTGATTTACACGCAAATAAACGTATATTGAAAATTAATTGTTAACGAACATTTACAAAAAATAACTACCACAGGCCAGGTGGAGTGACGATTTGCGCAAGATGGCTGGCAGGAGCTGGATGCGAGAAGCCCAAAATCTGGTGTGGACTGCGATAGGCTGGTGATGATGATGATGAACATTTACAAAAATGTAGCTTACGTTAAGATTTTTGAGGCAGTATTTAACAGTTCATTTGGTTTACTATCAATAGACATAAATTAAAAAACGATAAACCAAGGTCCACGTATTCTATAATTTAGCGAAAATTCAGTTCATGCGACAATTCAATTTAGTTTCATAACTGTTGCATATGATTAGAAATGCATAATAGTTTTATCATCTATTTTATTATTATTTGTATTTGACTGGTGGTGCAGTGGTAGCGTCTGCGACTGCTGTTCTGAACTCTCGGACCTAATGTTTGTATGATCTGCAAATATTTGTTTCGGAGTTTGAGTGTTTTCTATGTATAATATGTGTGTATTTACAAAAAAAAAAGTATATAAGTATTCTATCAGTCAATCTAGCTTTCATAGTTCAAGGTCTGATTAGTTTGAAACTAGATGGCGTTGTGTGTAAGATGTCCGAAGTATTATTAAATATTATTATTTTCTTTAGTATTGTTTTGTTGACAACAATACATTATATTTTTGCGCCCTTATTATAATTACCTAGCAGTTTACTGTTACCATTCATGTTTCTGTAGATGAGCTAATTACTATTTACGGTTCAGGCAGGAGTATATTAATTAAATTGTAAAATTTGTTGTAATTGTTAAAATATTAGCCTAGGTGCCAATTTCTTATACCTTTTACAAAATTAAATTTATTTCTTTTATCTTTCTTTTCCTTTCTTTGTATCAATCTTACTAATGGTCGTTACATAGTATCACATTACTGCAAAAATTAATCGAAAAGAATTAGAATCAAAACGCTGCACCACCCGCGGCGCAAACCGATGATACGACCAATTACAGACCTCCAAATTTATGCGAACAACAAATAATAGGGCGCCATTACTGATTTACGAGGGAACATGTTCTAAGAACAACACAAAGGTTGCCGCGAAAAAAATCACACTTGTTTTAAATTTTTAAATTATCGCGTGTATCGTCTCATGACTCATTTACACTGTAATCAATGTGATTCAAGAGCTAGACGCGAAAAAAATTCAAAAAGTTAAATTGTAGAAGGCCGTACACGTCGTGTCTGTGCTTGCGGCAATTAAAAATAATTAGGGAACGAAGATGGCGTGTTCTCGGAAGGACTGGCGGTACATTTACATATGGCGCTCGATCTAATGGGATAGGTTTTTGTGTGGGCGTTTAGCGGAGAACTAACAAGTGAACTTGTGCATGTCGTACTTAAGATGGTGTCCTTGTATATCTCTTTTTTTACAAACAAATGAATTCTAAAATGTCATGAGTATTATGCGAAAGATTACGTAACAACAGTTCATCAATATTTTGATGTGATTATGGCCTAAGGCGTAGATTAGTAATCAAAAGCTTTTAGACTATCTGTTAACTTAATGAAGTAAAGATTTTATTAACGCATTTTAGAAATCTATACATAATTAAAGCTTGTGATTTTGTTTTATGCATTTGGGTGCGTCGTAAAACCTACCTTTCGCCTCTTGTTTTTGGTAGCTCATCATGGCAACCCAAATGGTGTTATTTAGTTAATAAAAAAAAACGTTTTTTGAAGACAATTTTTTTTAGTGATTTTTAGTTTAGTTTAGAGAGTTTTCGAACAACAGAATTAGCACCATTAACGATCAATATTTCCTCTCTTTCAATATCTTATGAACTCCTCTTACTGATCAACAAACGTAAAAGAGTAAAGATAGGTACTTAAGTGACGACTTCATTCTCTATAGCTCAGAATATGAACTACTTTCATAGAAGAATGAAGCAATCTGATCAAACTGGAAGGCAATCGTTGAAAAAAGGTGTTGTAGACAGATGATTTACGAATTTTTTGACTATGGACTATGTTTATTTCAAACATGGTGTATGTTTGAGCTGATAACAATAGATTGGTGCAATGCCTTAATAAATCTTTTCTATTTGTGAAAACATCGTCCCTGTAAAAAAAAGCTCTAGAATTCCATATAGAACTGTGGTTAGGCAGCACTACGGTACTAACGCGTTTTTTTTTTCTGATAAGTGGAAAAGTTGTCCTTAGGCTAATAAAGCTCATGGCCAATTCTTCTACTTATATATTTCAACGTATACAAAATTTATTTATATTTATATTTCTATTTGTATTGTTATTCTAGTTATATTGAAAATCTTTCGCTTATTCACAATCCGCTAAATGCTTTTACTTATACCACATTGCACTTGTAAACTAAATCAAGCACGATTAAGGGCAATAGTGATTGAAAAGGGTATAGAAACCGACCTGTATTAATGTCCATCTTTTTATTTGTTATTTTATGTCGAAATAATGCCGGCTAACGCTTTAATTTCGGACCATAGATACCTGCATAATAAGTGTGTATTTATTACGAATTATGTTCAAACCGTTGTGTTTTATTTGTTAAAGTTTTTGGGGAATCGCTTGATTTGTTAATATCTTAAAAAAATTAAGATACTTATGTAGATATATCAGTATCAGTTACACATATATGGATGTATAGTCCATCTGAATAATTGACATAAAGCTTCGAAACTGCTCTTATAAATTTTTGGTGTGCAAAAATATTACCTTTTTTTTTTTCGTGCGGAATACCCCTCAGATACCACCTATCGGTGGCATGTCGGACTCGAACCGACTAAAACCGCCCGCCGTCTCGGGTACTAATAGCCGGGGATCCAGGTATACCCTAGAAAGGAAGTCCCTGGTGCTGCAAAACTATTACCTGACTATGAATGATGTTTAATACGTGATTGGCTGTTTATTCGTATACCACTACACATATACTATACTATACATATATATGCATTATTTTATTTTATTTATTTTATTTTATTTTATTTGGGGAGCTTACAGCTACAGTACAAGTACATCAGTAATTTAGTTGTTGAAAAGCCATTAACAAGCTTCCACAGATACACAAGAAACATTCTACTTAAGTTACATTCTAATTAAATTACTAAAGATGTAAATAGATGAAAACAAATTGAAACACATGCAGGACCAAGAGTCACAGCTCACACTGCAGTAATGCAGGCAACACTATCAGCAAATCTGACGGTTAAATAGGATCTAGCACTACCAGTACTTGTACTAAAAAGATCAAAACCACTGTCACTATTTAGCTTGTTCAACTCGGTGAAAACTCTAGGCAGATAGCTATTTTTTCTGAAGTTGGTGTGGCTCGACGGAAGATAAAGTAAAGAGTTGTCACGCAATCTTCTAACGGGTGTTCTTAACCTAATCATACTAAGTAGATTAGGGCAATCGATCTTGCCCTGAGCAAGACTGAGCAGGAATACTAGGTCTGAAATATTACGCCTAATATACAAGGGTAGAAGATGTAATGTTACACAGCGTTGCTCATATGTAAGATCGACCAAGTGGCAAAGTTTAAATTTGAAACCCAGGTAACGAATAAATTTCTTCTGTATTTTCTCAATCTCATTGGAGTAACAACTGTAATATGGGTTCCAAATCTGAACAGCGTATTCCAAGTGACTCCGCACGTAAGCACAGTACAAAACTTTGATAGTTTTCATATTTCTGAAATCACTGGAACAACGAATTATAAATTATCCTAGGCATTGTGTTATAATTATGTTGGAATAAGTTAGCTTTTATCTAATTTAATATAGAGATATTATCAGTAACTAACACTATTCGTGTGGTGACGGATTAAGAATACGGTGTGTCACCACCCCCTATATTTAGAATAATTATAATTACCTCACACATCTCACACACGGCCGTCTGATCCCAAACTAGGCAGAGCCTGTACTATGGTAACCAGACTGCTGATAAACATACTTATATATTTCGAAATACATACATATTATAGATAAAGTACACCCAGACACAGAACAAATGACCGTGTGCTCATCACACAATATTCGTCCTGGGTGGGAATCGAACCCACGACCTTCGGTTTAGCAGTCAGGGTTACTAACCACTAGACCAACAGGCCCGTCGATTCGATTCGATTCGATTCATCCCGTGGGTGTCGTTAGATCCGACTAAGGGAATAAACTACGCAGGACAACAACACTGTAAAGAGAAGGATAACTTTAAAGAAACCCTATACCAACCCGTCTGGTATAACACTATATATAGATCAAAACCTCCTGTCTAAGGAGAGGCCTATGTCCAGCCAGTAGACTACGAAAGGCTGTTGGTGATGATCAGTAACTATTTGGTGTGCAAGGAATAATTTCTGCCTGTCCAATTGACTGCTTACATTACTATTTTTATGCGTGATTTTGACTGACTTTAAACGGTCAGAATTCGTTCAAACTTTGTAGATATATCGAGGACCGATGACAATACACTAATTTAAAAAAAAAATATTAACATATATATAGACATACAAATAATAGAAAGCCAAACTAAAAAATAGAAAATAAATTTTAATAAATTTGAAAAAAAGCGTTGGGTGCCTGTGGTCAATAGTAAAAAGCACCTCACGCTTTTCTTCAAATTCATTAAAAATTAAAAACTATTAAAAAACTATTAACTATTAAAAAAATAGAAAACTATTTTTTAGTTTGGTTTTCTATAACAAGCGTGTTTTTTAGTTTTTTTAACTATTTTTTTCCTTTATATAATAATGAAAGTACACGTAAATCTCTTACTGTTTTTTCGAAGAAAATACTTTTTGATTTGTTTCACATAGGAAAGGTAATTTAAAACATTGACATTTGTTTGATATTCAATATCCTGAACTACAAATTATGCTAAATAAATTGCTCATATCTACATCTATTTATCGGATGAAATAATTAAAATTTAAATTACGATTTTCATATTATCATGATCCCCTTTAAAATGATGTGATTTATGTGTGTTACGTTAATAGACTATAAAAATTATTCTTAAAGTAATAGCCACGTTAAATTTGAATTGATGACGGTATTCAAACCAAATGCCATTTGCAGCTTAATCTTTAATAGATTATCAAATGTTAGATTTTGAATTTAGTCTAGTAATTGATTTATTTTAATTAAGAATTGCCATCCATCTTTATTTTCTAAATTCGTACATATATAAGACAATAATATAAACACATGTGCATATTTGATTTAAACGGAAAACAAATACGTGATCTTGAACGTTGCAGCTAAAGTCAAGGCTCAAGAGTAGGCGCAGGCGCATAAACACTTAAATTCAACTAGAATTTGGTCTCTCTTGCGTTATGGCCTATTGCCGTCAAGAAGGCACTTTGGGAGTTAACGATGTGAATATTAGAAGCATATTGACAGAGACTGGTAGGTAATGAAAGGCAAAGGATATTGTTTATATGGATGCATTGAAGCTTGGAACCAATATCTCGAGCTCGAGTAACCTGGCTATTGTTATAGAGATAAAGTCATTTAACTACATAAAAGTCTAAATAAATAATCTTCATACAACGATTAATGTAGCACTTCACGGATGGCGTAGTGGTTTAAGCGGTCACCTTGCCGCTTACTACTGCGCTGATTGTTGTAGGTTCGATCCCCGCATGGAACAACACTGTGTGATCCACAAATTGTATATACTATATATATCTTAATATGGAATATACTCTTAATGCGGGAGTTGTCTTTTAACAAAAAAAAAATGTTTTCATTATTTGATTTCGTAATTTGCTCGAAGTGCTATATAATAACATTAGACCTTCAATATTCATCGAATATAAAACCAGAACACGCAAAAGATGTCATAAAAATATGATATTAACTCAGGTTATTAAAATGTGCTAATAAAATGTTACGGAACGGTGCAGCTTTGAGCATCCTTACGTCCGAAAGATTTGTATCAAATGAGTCATTCGGCCACTGGGTCGTGCATTCCAACGATCACCACAACTGGTTGCTCCTGCGCACCGTTCCATTCATCCACCGAGTTTTCCTCTTTCATACAATCACTTAATTCTAAAACGTTGTAAACACCAGCCTCAATCATTCAAATTTAGATTCAATCATATAAATTTAAAGTCAGTTTTCAGTTGATGTTCGGCGGTTAGTTTGGGCGAATTAAGATGAGGAGTCTGTAGTAAATTTCCGAGTAAGGTTGAGAATTGTGAATTTTATTTTTACTTCAGTTATGTGACTGTGAGAAAGTTAGCCCTTAAGTGTATGATTCAGAATCAAAAGCAATTGATTCAGATTCTGATACCGGTTTCAGAGTTAATCGTGGACATGGACACGTATTCGATTTACAACAGGTAGTTAGTCATAAAAATCTTGGAAAGACCTAGTCAGCGATGGATAGAATTTAAATTTACTTTATGTACATCTCTTGGGCCTGAAACACTTATAATTCTTTCAAACACATTTATACTCGTTTCTTCAACTTTCATATGTTAAAACCAATATTAAACCCAAACTTTTAAATGAAACATTGCAAAGGCTTAAGGTAGTAAATGTCAAACGTAATAGGTTGATGAAAGTGTAGCAATATCCACATGTAACGAAAACCTACCTTAATGCCATCCAAGGACACGCAGATACACCGAATCACGGAGTAACTACTAATCCTCTAACACAGTATATTTGTTTATTATTAACTACTTTCAATACAAAAGTCTCACTAAAAAAGTTTACAGTAAAGGGTGCATGTATGGATAAGTTTTTATAAAAAACACAATATTAAGCTTTAAGAGTAAAAATAAAATACTGAACGACCGATATTACGAACGAGAATCGTAATATTGCAATACTACTTTGTGTGAAAAATCATTTAAAGCTCATAGATAATAAGATATTGTCAGACACGGATCAGACAATTGGTACAAGTACTTCCATGACAAAAGACGAAGACAGAACAAGCGAACAACAAATCAGAACTATCACAGTTAGACAAAAGATAATATGATAATGCACGATCAAAGCAAGCATTGGATTGAAAGTGCAAATTGCAACATAAAAGGAACGCATCTGGGCGATACATCCTTTGATGTGCAGATGCTTGTGGTACCGGGTCATGTAGACTGTGTAGTGTTGTGGAAAATCTAGGAACCTGTGATACTATCATAACGTGTTCGCTTACGAAGTTGAATGCATATCTCGTATTTTATCTCTTCTGCATATATCTAATATTATAATTGAGTGTGTTTGTTTGGTTGAACGCGCTAATCTCAGGAATTACTGATTCAAATTGAAAAATTGTTCTACTGTTGGATGGCCTATTTATCCAGGAAGGCTATATTCATCATCATACTACCACCAATAAGAGTAGAACATCAGTGAAAAATGTTGCAAAAACTATTTTACAAAATTTATACCAAATTAGATACGTCTTGGTGTGCCATATTGGTTTAATAAATACAAATAATTTTCTTTACGTAATAATATATAGAAATACTTGTATTAATTTAAGAATACCTATAACTAAGCTTAAATTAACAATTTAACTTAAGTCGACTACATAATCACGATAAGTAAGAAATAACGTGTTTTAACATTTTTTATTTTATCACCAAACATTATCACCAAACTAGCTAGCTAGCTAGGCTAGTTTCGGACCAGATAGATGCTCTTCATCAAGGAGAGAAGCGTCCAGTTGTGACGTCTGCAGGCGTTACACCGCTATTTTCAGTCTATTAGTAGCCAAAACAGCTATCGTCAATATCAGGTTAGGATTCCTAAACATAATGGCTGCGTCACAAATAAGAATTTCAGTTCTAAAAAGGCTTAAAATCAAACACCTGATGTAACTTATAACCTCTAATCTGAACAAAAAACTTAACAAAAGCTCAAAGAATTTGTAGCCAGTATCGGTATATTGCACAAAGTACCTTAATCCCTTAACAATAGTTACAAAAAAGGACTTTTAATATGGATTAGTGAATATTAGTAACGGTATAACTTAGTTGTTTGGTGTTAAAAAAACTAAGTAACCTCAAGTTAACTAGATGACGAATGGGAGAGTTACGTCAGGATGTTTGAAAGAGTGACTCTCCGGGCCGGTTCAAATATTTTTAAATAATGTCGGCGCGGCAACAGTAATTCGTTGGTTGGGTTTGTTAGTTTCGTTTGTGACATCATCACTGTTTACTAGAACACATTATAAATGACTATATTCTAATACTTATCCTAAAAACATCTGAATACGTGACAGTTTAGTAAAATACGACTATACTAAGCGCGGTGGGGTGGCATTCTTGCTCGAATCGTCAAACAGATCGGACGTATCTAGGACATCGTTGCATCGCCGGTTTAATTAATAAAGTTTTGTGTGATTATTTGGGAATTTTATTTGCGAAGACAGAAGAGTAACCATCAAAATAAATACGTCAGTGTCATCAGCAGAAGAGGTGAGGAGATCAACAGTTTTTAAAGATAAGAACCCCGCTAATCTGAAATGTAAATTATGAATATGCTTGCGAAAAGTAACTTAGTGTCATTTTTGTTACTGTTAAGCCCCCTCTCCAACTAAACTGGAACCAACGGAACGGAAGACAAGACTTAAAAAATCCGAAAAAAAAAATGTAATTGTGAGTGACTTCTAACGAAAAGTACGACGGCTAAGTTATCTGAGTAAAAATGTGCTACTTTGATTGTTTTATTTTTATAAGCATTATATGATGAGCACGTTTATTCGTTCTGTGTCTGTGTGTAATTTTTTCTATAATATCTGTATGTTTAAGAATGTTTAAGTATGTTTATCAGCAGTCGAGTTGCCACAGTACAGACTCTGCCAAGTTTGGGACCAGACTGTTTAGTATGAAATGTGTGAGGTTATTATTATTACTGCAATATCCATTACAATCTGTTCACAAAGAATGAAAACATCGTTAAAAACGATATACAGTTCACATAAAAACTACATCCTTTTTTAAAGTAACTTACAAAATGCTGCTGGTTTCTAAACTGCTAATACGACCAAAAAAATTGTGAAAAAGGTTCTTAAACGTTTAGCTGTTAAACCAACTGTAAAGTTTGCGGTGTAATGTGTTTATCGATTTGTTTTTTTCCATAGTTTCCAGTTTAATCAAGTGTATATTTCGCATGCTTTGTATCCTTTGTGGGTTCGTGAGTCGTTTCTTATGTAAGTATTTCTTTCATGGTGTTCACAACTGTAAGTTCCTTTATTTATTGTTTATCATCATTAAATTGCATCACTAAAATTTGGAAAAATACAGGAAGATGATAACGATGGGTGGCAGCCTTCATCGTCATATTGGGGCTTTTCATCTAGAGGCTGGTGATCCTGGCTGTTAAGCCAGCAATCGAGCACGATCATTTGTTCTGTGTCTTGGTGTAATTTATCTTTAATATGTGTGTTTTAGAAATATTTATTGATTTTATTTTGAGCCTTATTTATTCCTTAATAAAATGTAATTACAATAAAACCCTCTACCTCTAATTTACCCTCCTAATATTGTTTTATTTTACACCGGATATTTCGTATTTAATTCATTAATGTACTGCATTTTTTTTTGTCAATCGTTGATATTATTAAGGACCTTCCTCCTGAGTAAAGGCCTCCTCCATTTCTCCCCACTTGTCTCTGTCTATCGCCTTTTCCGTTCAGTTGTCGCCCGCTATCTTTAGGATTTCGTCGAGCTATCTTTCCATTGGCCTATCTCTACTACGCTTTTTCAACGGACCGTTACATGTGGTAATCCTTTTTGTCCATTTCACCACCTATACGCGCAACATAGCCGGCCCATTCCCACTTTAGTTGATGTAAAGCGTCTATAACTTTTGTTGTATCTTGTATGTATGTTTTAGTTTTAGTGCTCAAAAGCTCAAAATACTCCGTTCCATGGCTCTTTGGTTTATTAATATCTTGTTTTTTGTGAATTGAAAAATCAATCTTTGCGATGCATAAGAGAGTTATGGTAGTACACAAGAGTGAGAGAGAGTCTAGGACTTTTTCTTTTGTCTTTAGTCTCATTGGAAGATTTGACTTGAGGACTTCTTTTAGGCTGCATACCCTATTCCAGGCTAT
Source organism: Arctia plantaginis (assembly GCA_902825455.1). Classification (NCBI taxonomy): domain Eukaryota; kingdom Metazoa; phylum Arthropoda; class Insecta; order Lepidoptera; family Erebidae; genus Arctia; species Arctia plantaginis. The sequence continues at coordinate 1,620,439 of CADEBD010000288.1, forward strand.
GTTTACTCTTCTATTTAGTTCATCTCGGTGCCTAGATTTTTTGATTGTTTGTTTGCCTAGATATATATATACTCTTAAACATATTCTATTTGAGCATTGCCATCGATTACCTGAATCTTTTTAATATTTGTGTTAATTTTTGTCTTGCTTGTATTCAATTGTAGACCAATTTCAAGGCTTATATAATTTCTAGTTGTGATGCAGTTTCCGCAGTAGTATTTCTCACTACATCATCATCATCGACTATATCATCAGCAAACCTGAGATTACTCAAATATTTGCCATTTATGAGTATACTCTATTACACTATTCTTCCATTTCAGACTATTCATAATGCTTTAGATAGTTTTAGAAATATACTAGTATGTTTATCAGCAGTCTGGTTACCAAAGTACAGACTCTGAGTAGTTTGGTAACCTGCGCCCGTGTGAGAGGTGAGGTGAGGTTATTATCTCAGAACTGAGGAACTCATAAAACATTTACAATTCACACAGTTCACAGCTGGCTAACGCATTGAAATTAGATGTATTACAAATTGTAATGTAGTTTTGACGTTCACCGGGATCATTCCAGAGTCAATGGCAAACAATTTAAATACAGCATAAACAGGGTAACTATTTATTAAATATTTTCTTTAAGCAGTGTACACGTAATAAATATTTTTCCCCTTTTTCAGGCAATAAAGTGGTCAAATGGTCTAGAGGTGGATGAGGCCAGAGAGATGAAAATACTTCGACCGCTTGTTCAATACCGCAAGGTATTTTTGCCTTTTGGCAATTTTATGTGGAGTGTGCGGCTGCGTACCTGACCAACCGTCGTTACAAGTTAAATCATTTTCAGACGGGACAAATGAGGGAGCTGGGTCTCACCATAGCTAGGGATACCGCGAATCCGATTAAAAGCAGGACAGCAGTTGTTCGAAGAGGCCAGGGTCACGTATATGTCAGGAACATCTACTGACCTTTTATGTGGTATAAAAAGTAAACAAGCAGAGATCACCTGATGGGAAGTGACTACCGTCGCCCATGGACAGCTACGATTTAAAAGCCACAACCACCTCCCCCCCCCCTCAAATTAGAGGGAGGGTGGGTGGCCTCCGGTGACCTCATTCTCAGGGTGAACAGTCCTAATGAAAGAATTACTTAATCATGGATTTCTGTAAGGCCCTATCACGTGGTATCATTCGGGCGGTGGTGGTCACTTACCATCAGGGGACCCTTTTGATATTTTGCATCCTATATCATAAAAACAGATATTGCTACATTGAAAAATTTATGGATCGTATGTATCGGGTATCTATTATTATTCATATGCCTAGGTATACCCGGTTAGGTACCCGGGTATACCTAGGCATATGAATAATAAAAAAAAAAAAAAAAAAAAATTAAAAAAAAAAATTAAAAAAAAAATTAAAAAAAAAAAAAAAAAAAAAAAATTGCAAATAACCAGGTGGGTATTTGCAATTTTTTTAGAAAACAGGCAATTTACTTATAATCATGTTTTATTTTATTACGAAAGAGTGAATTATGACAATAAGTCTCCTTAACTTATACTACGATCAGTCACACAGTTAAACAGTCTTGTTTTATTCCATAAACATGTTTTCAAGCCATGGAAAAATCACTTTTTCGCGATCAAAACAACGAGAAGTAGCTAGTTATGTAGGTTAGATTGAAATATTTACCTAAAATGTTAGTTAAATATTTACTTAAAAAGGTACTTGACAAAAGTTCAAACTTAAAGCAAAATCATTCATTTTAATATTCCTTTACGTGTAACATCTGTGCTATCGTTTATCTGCCATGTGTGGAAGTATATAATAAATAAATAAATCATTTATTTGGAACAAGTTTACAATTACAAATATTAACCCACTAAACTGCGAAACAGTTTGTCGGCGGGATTACCGCTTATTTAAACCATAAAACAATTTCCTTAAATTACTAGGTAGGTACTTTTTATAAAACATGGTTTGACCAACTAAGTGACCATTTATTGGGACAGTTATCTATACAATGATATGTTAGTTTACATTTAACTCACTAAATTAAAACACGCTACAGATTGGATTTTAGAGAAAATTGACTGAAGAGAAAAAATTGATATCGTGAAAGGGACGGAACTGTGTAACAGGACTAACAGGAAACCGGGGAAGCGCGCTATTTGTATTGACTGCACGGATGGCGTAGTGGTTTAAGCGGTCGCCACGCCGCTTCCTACTACGCCGAGTGTTGTGGGTTCAAACCCCACATGGGACGACACTTTGTGTGATCCACAAATTGTTGTTCTGAGTCTGGGTGTTCTTTGTGTCCGTTTCATGTATGTTTGTAAAGTCCCCCGCGACACAGGATTTATTCCTAATGCGGGAGTTGTCTTTTTAAAAAAATAAAAAAATTGAGAAAAGAGCGCGTGCGGTGCTGGATGTCAGATGTTACATATCGTAAGCGACTACTGTAAAGAAGGTCAAATAAAGTTCAAATGATGCATTTCATAATTAACCTGATAAAACTCATTACACCTTCAACTACTAATGTCTATTCGAAACATGGTTGCCTATAAGAGATTGTTCTCAGCAATAAGGCCTAAACAATCCTCATAATAACCCGTCTGTCAAGCGTGGTATATACAGTAGGCCAAAACCTCCTTTCTAAGGAGAGGCCTATGTCCAGCAGTGGACTGTTAAAGGCTGTTGATGATGATGATGATGATGATGATGAATAAGGCCGCCCTTTGTACATTATATGTCTGACATTTTTATTGTAAAACGGTGTAAAAATAAAGAGCTTTCTATCTATCTACATCAATAAAATTGTCGGTATTTTCGTTAAGTATTTTTTTTTTATACCTGAAACTCAATAGTCACGATTGCGTTCCTAGCTTTTGAGGTGGGAGTTTAAATTTTTCCTGAAGGCTTGTAAGTCGTATCGGTCCGGAAATACCTCACGCGACAGTATGTTGCACAAGTTGGTTGTGCGAGGCAAAAAGTTTCGTAAAACGCACAGAGGTGGAGTGCCAAGTATAAATGTTGTAAGTGATGTAAGCCTATTATAACCTATTACTATAGATATATGCATGGCATAAAAAATGACGAATATTTAAATATTAAATATTACAATAGCCTCCTAGAAACGCAACATTTTGACTTGTATGAGTTAAATTTGAATGTATGAAACATTGATCAATACGAGGCGGGGTCAACGTTCAACTATACCAATAAAACGAAATAGATTTAAAATAAATTATTGACCGACCTAATAGTTTCAAAGATACTCGAAATCTTTAGTTTCAAAGTGAAGTGACAAAATCCCAGGTAAACTCTTGAAATAATAGATGGAGATTTTGAAAACCAGCGGTTTTAAATATTATTATCTGTGGATTGGCGCGCAATTCGAAATTTAAAGGAATTTTATTGGAAAGCCCACATGGCTTTGTATTGTAGGCATCGTAAAATAAAATTTAGTTATTTGTTTTAGATAGTGTTTTGTTTATGTGAAATTGTGGTAGTTTTTGGCGCCATGGCTAAACTGAAAATTCGTAAAATTTTCAAATGTGAGTTCCTACGTGAAAATACCGCTGCGCAAACAATACGAAACATTAACGTCGTGTACGGGCCTGCTGCACACACTACTGCTGCTTGCATATACATACATGTTCCATTATTGGTTTAATCGTTTAAGATCTGGAAATTTTGAGTTGAAGATTCATTGCCTCGCATCCAGCAGACTTCTACACTAAAGGGATAAACAAACTGTCATCAAAATGGCAAAATTGTATAGATAATTTCGGCCAGAACTTTAATTAGATAAAATTAAAAAAATAACCAATTTTTTTATATTGCATACAAATATTCTATTTCATAGGTAAAGACCTCATACTTAAAGTTTTCTATCAGATTTTGGAGAGTGAACTTTCTAGAACTACGAGCCGCCGAAGTCGCAACTTATGGCTATAAAATCGATACATAGCCTCCATACTCTACATCTTTCATCACCTCTATCATTTTCTCAAGCCTTTCGAGCCTTTCTCGAGCCTTTTCCGGTAAGGCTCTAGCTTACCGGAAAAGGCTCTAGTGATAATAGAATTCTGGTGCGCTGCGTTGGTAACCTGAGCACAACCATTCCTTATATAATTTCTATCTCGATTGTCGGCACTTGGTGGAACTTATTGAAATACATTTGCCATGGACTTTTGTATCCATGGTCCGTCCATGGTGATCACTTAAAGTAAGTAAGTAAGTAAAAAAAGAAAAAAATACAAAGCTAATTAAACCAATCACATTCTCATTTGAAATGAGAGCGATCGGCAGCCCTCCAACACGTCAATACCAAGTACTGAGTTGACACACTCGGCGCTTTTGTTCGTAAATAGGTCGCAGCACACTTCTGCCTAGTGTGCCTGGCGCCTACGTAGCCGTGACGTCAGCGAGATGAATGCTTCTTTGTGACGGTGGAATGATACAAAGTGGTTCACTCTCCAAGTAACTCGTGTAAAGAGGAAAACTTGTACTTTAGAGGGAAGTTAACTAGAGCTTTTTTTATATTTCTATGCTATACTATAAATTAAAAGATACCTGAAATGATTCTGAAGCTCCTTGTTAAGCAAATTTAGCGTAATGAGACTTGTGACACTTAAAGTACTAAGTATAAGTTTTTTGCAACCGGGTGGAAAGTCCCTTCAAATCTCCTGCTCCTCGGGGTCTCAGGAGCCTGGAGCATGTATTGATTCCACTAAAAACCACCCTGACGGCCGGCCTCAGGTTACTCTGGGAATATCCAGACCATGTTATTTCAGGTCCTACCCGAATTCACACCATGCCTAATCAGGCCCTATAACCAGGGATCGGGATCGGCCCTATTAAAATCTCGTTCAGCGTTCTCTTTCTGGAACATTACAGCTTCACAGAAAAAGATCATTGCGCTCCATCCCTCCTAACCCGCCAGCATAGCAGCAATGATTGCTGCCGGGACAGGTCTCGTCCGATTTAGTCGACCAGGACTTCGTTCAGACGCGAAGAAGTTTTCCAGCGTGTGCTGGGCGGAGTCCCAGTCGGCTGCGCAGTGTTTGCATTGTACCGTCTATTCGCGTCCGATACCCTTCAGGTACTCACCTAACCAACCATGCCCAGTGAGTACCATCAGTCAGTAGGTGATGCGACCTCCCTCTCTACCGACCAAAGCTTTGAGGCTAGTCAGAACAGCACCGACAGCGCGTTCGCGCGCCATCTGGAGGGTGACAACGACTGGCCATCTCGATAAATGCAAATATTTGAAAAATAATATTTGTGTTTAAGATAATCTTATGTAATAAGTATAAAATGTAATAATATATACACGTGTATTCGTGTTTTGAAAGCTATAAGAAAAGTTATAATTCAGTTTGTGATATTAAAATCGTGATAATAAATTCTTCTTTCTCCTAGCCTTTTCCCAAACCAGGTTGCGGTCGGCTTTCAGTCCATTACGATACGGCTGAACCTTTTTACGTGTAGCGACCGCCATCAAACCTCCACAACCCAAGTAATAAGCGATATAGAAGTTCTGTAGATAAACTGTTGTCGAACTGTTTAGATCTCTAACTACCCATAACGATTGCCATGCTATGCCATTATCTCAAAAAGAACACGTAATGTTAAATTCCACTATTGACACACATATTCTTCAAACAGAATTCTACCTGTATCGCAAGAAACCTACAAATGTAGCATTTACCCTCTATTTTAACAAAATCTTTTTTTTTTCTATTTCCATAGACTATCACATGATAGTGTAACAAGGGGCTATAATTGGGGTAAATACGCCAAATATCGGCGGATACCCTCCGTCCTAAATAAATATAAATGCTACCTACGCCACGTTGTCGACGTGCGTAAGACACTTGGGTGATGTCGTCATTGCCATTGTTTTTTTTAAATTATATTATGGTCTATGCCGTATATTGTTAATTCTTTATGGTACAGTTTATATCTCCAGCGAACAGATAAATCGTTGATGGATAAATACGAATGAGTGCTTTGCAATAAATCTCTTTATTCTTATGTAATCAAAGGTCTTTTTACTTCCCACTCAAGTTCAGAGGAAAACAGCCGCTAAAATCCACCCTACTGCTGTTAAACGATGAAACTCTGTTTTATAGACTGCCTCGGTGGTGCAGTGGTAGCGTCTGTGGTGCTGAGGTCTCGGATTCAATTCTCGAGCCAGTAAAAAATAATTACATAAAATATGTACGAATTTACAAAAAAAAATCATCATCATCAACAGCCTTTAATAGTCCACTGCTGGACATAGGCCTCTCCTTAGAAAGGAGGTTTTGGCCTACTATACCACGCAGGCCAGACGGGTTGGTATAGGGTTTGTGTCAAGTTTTCCTTCGCTCTACGGTGGTACTGTCGCCTCTTACGACACCCACGGGATTAATAGGGGTGGTGACAGTCTGTATTCTTACTATATAAGGATAAAACAAAAAAAAAACAAGTATTATTTATAACAGTCAATCTATCTTTCACAGTAGAAGCTCTGTTTAGTTTGAAACTAGATGGCGCTGTGTGTCAGATGTCCGAAATATTTCTTATAGAGTTAAGATAGAGTTTCACTGTTAATTAACAGGTTTGAATTTTACCCAGCCTCAAGGGAATTATTTATAAAGCATACACGTAATTGTCTGATATAAAGATCGAACCCACAGCAGTGTAAAAACACTAGCTAATTTATTACTAAAGAGAAAGTAGCATAATCGTAGTACAAGTTAGGGTAGGTATATAATATTAATATTTTTGTGTGATCTATGAAAATTTAACACACAAAATAAAATCTTTAATATATCCTAGCCTGTATATTAATAATTTGTCCTTCTGGGTCACTCTCCAATCGATTCTGAAATTGTCCTTCTGGGTCTGGGTGTTCTTTGTGTCCGTTTCATGTATGTTTGTAAAGTCCCCTGCGATACAGGACATATTCCTAGTGAGGAAGTTGTCTTTAAAAAAAAATGTTAAACTCAAAAGGAAGTCCAAACCCAGCCAAGCTAACTTTAAACTAAATAATAATTCTGTTACAACACTATTTGCTACATAACATTTGTTTTAAAGCTAGGGTATTACAATTAAATACAGCAAAAACTCGACTTTTGAACCGAAACATACGACAAAAAAGTCGCATGTCCACGCAGATGCTTGCACGTGCAGCATGCGATCGCCAAGTGCGTTGTCTTCTCACGTTTGCAACGAAACGCAACAAAAAGTCGTACGTGATTTATCGTCATGATGATCGACCCCCGCACTTCGAGAAACCACCACCGTTTGGCTCGAAGTATAGCGAAAAGAGTAGTATGCTTGTTAAGGAGAGCGCATTCGATGCGTTTTATATCTAATTTAATTAAAAGGTAATGTTGTGTCTCTCATATATTTGTCTAAGATTTAGAACAGATAGAGAGATAGAAGGAATAGTTATCTCGACATTAAACCCACTAAAATTCCAAGGTGTTTCATGAAGTGTCTATGGCCGCGTGCTTACTGACTACGTAAGAAGAAAATCCATATCAATCTAATCTTAATACAGATATTTTTTTTATCTGTATCAGAGACAAAAATGTATAGGTATTAGTAAAATGTGACCCCCGTTTATGTAAAAATAATAATATCTTAGATAACGAAATACAGTATAGTTTAGATTTTTATATTGTTTTTCTTTGTTCATTTAACTAACATGTACTTACTGTTTTATTAGTACGTAGCGTGGTACGTAAGCACCAACAAAAACATTTACTTTCTACTTTCAGAGTTCAGATGTCTGTTTTAATATTTTTTTTACAGAAATAGGTAGTTATTTGTGTAATATGACGTTGCTGCTGATTTTATAAAAACGTTAAAAACTTACTTACGATAATTAAAACAATAATTTTTTTATCTGTTAATGTCTAATTTTTTCACATTTCTGACCTAGCTCAACGAGAATTTATACTAATATTGCAAAGCTTATGAGTTTGTTTATTTATTTGGTTGAATGCGATATATTTTTAGGTACTACTGTTTCGATTTAAAAAAATCTTTTAGGTAGGAAAGCCCAGTTATCGAGGCAGGCAATGGACTGTATTACAACACATTACGACCAATAGTCTACTACAAAATTGATTTTAAATTTTAACTACTTTCTGGTAAAGACTTAAAGACCAAAAATCTTAACAATAAAACGCACATTGATAAAATCTATGAAGATATGTATTATTCAGCTTAAAAGGCCATAAACACAGACAATAATTTTTATAGTGTAGTCACACACCCAAGTAACGACGGCATCCAACGCAACGACATCAATTCAACTACCTGTGATCCACCCTCGCGTTTTGTCGGATAAAAAAATAAATGTGCCATAATCATAATCGCATTGTCGCGCCTGACTCCTCAGGTCACCTTCCTTCTCCATTACATACATACAATTTCACTTCTAAGCAAAACCAACTGAAGTCTTAAATTCCCTTGGCAAAAACCCGTGTTGTTTTGTCAAGAAACGAGTAAAATTATGTAGTGTAAGAATCAGAACCGTTTGTATGATAAAGTAATAGTATTTGTTATAAATTGTGGAGGTTTTTGTCAAAGGACTTTGGACGTGTAAGTCTTAATGTTTTTTTTTTTTTTATGTTTTATAATGTCCTGGAATTCTGTGGGTCGTGGGAGAAATTTGCTTATATTGCTACATACTTTGCTGCTGCTTGTATGCTGTGCTGCTGCATGATTGCTGCTTATTGAAATAATTGAGTAGATCCATTGATATATACAATCAATATTGATTATAAAAAAAGTGTATAAGTATTCTATCAGTCAATCTAGCTTTCATAGTACTAACTCTGCTTAGTTTAAAACCAGATGGCGTTGTGTGTCAAATGTCCGAAAATATTTATTATTATTATGGGTGATAGAGATGACATGAAGAGATGGAATAACCAACCATATTTTAAGACAAGATTTGTCTCCAGTTTCGCTGCCTTCTTCATGTTCGGAGGGAAGAAATAAATTATTTACTTTTGTAAAAAAATGAAATCTACATTATGTCCATAACAATTATTATTGTTAAATTCATGATGGCAGCCATAATTCTTCTCGAAATAAATCATAAACCTTTAATGACAACATATCTAGCTTTCATAGTACAAGCTCTACTTAGTTTGAAACTAGATGGCGTTGTGTCTAACACGCAACGCCATCTACTTTCATAAATGTCTGTCTTTCCGAAAATATTACAAAAAAATTGGATGATTCTCGAAGGAGTTCCGGTTACCCAACCCACTACAGACATTCGGTATAAAATTATTTTTGGATGTGTTAATCTACAAGGCATATTGCGTTGTACAATAGAATAATGTACAATACACGGTAATTTTACTAGTAAACACTCACCATTAAATATGTATATGTATAATAGCCATCGTTCAGTTCTATAAAATATAAATAGTATATTGAACTTTTGAACTCGTAATCCATGATACATAAAAAGACCATTGAACTCCTTGAATTATTAAAACGTCTAACTTATGTTATATCTTTTATTCCTACATAAAATTATTTATTGTTGGTCAATAAAAATTATATATGTTTTGACATTTGATGGATTCTATAGACTGGCGGGAAGCGCATGTTCCTAATTCAAATTTTTAGTCTGTCAAATTATACTCTCAAATAGTTCCATTATTATTTATAACACATTTTTTTTGCTGTTGCCATTCTCAGACAAAAAAAAGTAAAAATAGGATTGAGTAAGTTCGTAAGGTTACATAAGTTATGGCTTAATCATAAAATTGGTAATTTCATGATGTGTACGACCATTTCATGGTGAAATAGTCGGTCAAAGCATGATATGAATAACAAGTGTTGACGATATGAACCGATAAACGCACAACTATTTTTATGAAATAGTCAAATGATTATGATCATATGAAATAAATACATGATCTGTGGTTAGAGACGCTTGATATCATTGCTTTTGAGATTCATGCTAGTGGCTGATAATTTTTATTTAAAGTAAATAATAAAAAGAAAATGCTTAAGTACCTTTTTTACTTAAAATGTCGTTCCTTCTTCATTAAGAATTTGTTTTATTTTTTATAATGGCGACTTAATGATATGTTAAAACGTAAATTAATAATACTTATCCATTATTATGACCAAACGTTGACGTTTAAATACCGATGGTCAGTTATAGCTGTCATCAACATACACAATGCCTTCATGAAATGGTCGGACACATTTTCAACATGGGCAACATGCGATCGTCTCCGTCTCGACCACGCGTGATACGACGGCCTCACAGGAAACTGGCTGTTAAGAAATCCTTTCGTTGCCTTAACTACTCCTCCTTCTCCCTCTGATTCAGGAGGGAGGGACCCCCGGAGGAGCTTCTCTCTCTCTCTGACTGACGGAAAGTGACTCGTGAGTTTCAGTTTCAGGTGTTGGTGCAGATGAACAAATGAATCATATTTTAAACTATTTTAATCTGTTATAACTAACAGGATTTTAATATCAATGTTATATGTTACACAGGTGAGTTAAAAATTCTGTCACTTTTTATAATAAATTACGTCTTTATCGCCTGTTTAGACGCCCACACAATGCAATGTAGACATCGCATTTCGCATAACTTTTAAAATGTTTAATTCATATAAATAATAATTGCGTATACCTTACTTCTTTAATGTCTATATTTGTCTTATAAATACCTTACTTACCTTTGTACATGGTTGATAAACTTGGAATATTGTATGTATAATATCCTGCATTAGTGTACAATAAAGATTATTCTATTCTATTCTACCTTATTCTTACACATTAAATTACATTTTATTTTACTTTAAAGTATATTGAATCAAAAACTGTAGTAAATAGATGGATGATTTTGCTTTTTGCCTGTATCATACTACATCCGTCCACCTGCTGGATGAGCGAATTCAAAAACCTTTGAGTAAATTTTAGTACCTACATATTAAAAAAGAAAATAATGGTAACAGTAATATTTAAAATAAAAATGGCACTAAAGGATGCCGGCAGAAGTGAAAACTCATATACAGAGGTGTCGGTGACGGTAACAGTGTTGCGAGTTCAATGGTTTTTTTTCCCATAAAATACATTATGTTGATTGTTGTTCAAAAATGCCCAACGCGCCGAAAGAAGTTTTCACTTAAAAAAACAAAGATTTTGTTTTTAACATTCTTTTTGATGCAGGCTCAGTGTAAAAGTACAGATATATGTTATATATATATATATATATATATAATTATATACAGACGTATTTAATTCGTATTATCCAAAGAAAAAAAATATTTGACATCTTATATTTAACCACAAGAAATACAATTGAAAAAAATTACTATAAGGTTTTTCTACCAGTATATTAGTAGAACCACGAGGCCAAATAAATATGATAGCTATAAAAAAAACTAACGATAATGTCTACCTGCTTTGTTCAAATAGTGTTATGAATTCGGAATAATGCCGCTAGGTTGCAACGACCCGTGCTTAGTTAGCGATTCAATATTTAAAAAAAAAACACTACCTGTAACTTAAAAATAACAATTCCGCTAAAACCCTATTAAAGCAAATTTAAACTTCTCCTTTTTGTAATAAAGTAGTTTTTAAAATATCAGAGAATTCTTAAATACATTTATTCGATTTTTAAAAAGGATAAACGTCTCGAATGCAATTGAAAATTTTTGGTAGACCACATTAAACTTTTTTATTACAACCTTTAACTGGTACTTTTAAGGTTGTTTTTTGTTTAGCAATATTAATAGTAAAGTTTGTCAGACAGTGCGTTGATGTAAACCGCTTTAGATTGTAACCCAATATTGTGCACACGACTCGTGTAAAAACTTAACAAAAGCCAAAGGATTTCGATAAAAACATTATCGAAATTATATACTTAGTTTCTCACTAGTTTTTGCTATGAGATGTGTAAAATGCCAACTGTTTTATCATATGGTGCATCTACGAATTCTTAAGAATAAAATTAGTAATTTTAGACAAACCCGATAGTACATTAATTTAGATCATGCCGGATTTTACTGGATTCTATTTTTGAATTATAATGTACTGTTGTCTGGTTTTTTGACAACGCATTTTGTGATAACATATAGTTTTCTATACGAATCCGTAAAATTGTAGACATCGATTTAATTTAATGAGAGCATACGTTAAGGTGCAATAAAAATTAAAATTCTCACAACACTAAGCATTAAAAAAATACTTTTTTTTCAATTCCAAATTTAAAATCTTTAATAGAGGCTTCGAAAAAAGTTAAAAGCATGCCTCTCGCACTGCCACGGACTACGTGAATAAAAAAAATGATTAATGACATTGGAAATTAAATAATTTGAGCGCAGGTACACCGTACTGGCAATTTTTTAACCATTGTCCTTTTAAGTAATGCGAAAACACCAACCCTGGCCATTATTTGTTTTTTTATCTGTATTTTATTTCGCAAAAGTGTGGGGAGTCAGTGATAGGGTTCTAATTTTGAATTTGATTAGTAATATGGATAAAAAAGTACAGGGGATTTTTGATGATTGATTTTGAAAGTTTTGATTATAATAATAATGTAAATGTTTGTTTTTTTAATGTTTCATTGTTCTTAAAAAATTTAGAACCAATTTGCATAACCATAGACCCACTATGTTTGCATTCGCTTTTCGCTCATTCATTACACTCTATGGAATTTTTGTATGAGTCATTAACCGACGTCATAATATAACAAAACAAAAGATCTAACAAGGCCTCATATAAAGACCTATGATTACTAAAAAGTATATTTTGAGAGACCTCTGACAGAAAATTAAATGTCATTTATGACTGAAAAAATACGATATTTTATAATTTTTAAATTATTTATTACTAGTACTAGTAGTACTAGTAACACCAAACACTTAGGTAAATAATGCGATGAAAACAACAGATAAAATGCCGTTACAAGTATTTATTTTAATATAACTTCTACAGGTATCACCGTGTTGATGTTACAAGTAAAAAAAACAAACTTGAATTGTGGGCCAACTACCGTATTGTGTACAAAAAATACATAATACGCTTCCTAATACTACTGATTATACAAAAAAAAAAAACAAATTCGTGTAGTGAAATCCTCACAACGAACAATTATTGAAAAATCATTTGTTCATAATCGCAAACCTTTAAATTATTTATCGATTTTTATAATATTTTACACATTACACGCACACACACATATACCAGGAAATACAGTTTAAATTTATGAAAATCTTTGTTTGTCTGTATTTTGTGCGTTGAGATATTATTGTCTGTCATGCGATCAATGGTCACCATGAAACTTTACATGCATGTTGTCAAAGATACAGCAAAGGGTGCTAAGTTCTGAGTCCAAGACACAAAGGGTGGATTCCATCTCTTCTCTGGGCTGTGGTAGTCACTATCCATCCAAATAAATAAGGACGGGTGTCCTTATTTATTTATTTAATCATAGGTTTGCCTACAATTGTGACACCTTTCTTAAAAATAATACATGCATGTTTTATAGAGAGATATAGATGGGTGTACAACATTAATTTTTCAAACACAACATTTATCTTGGTCCCTATCACACTAAAAGAATGTATCTTTTTTCAGGGAAAAACTTCCAAAACGATGAAAATTATTTACTTAATAACGCGAGCGAAACCAAAAACAGCTAGTTTCAAATAAATTACTCTCGATAGTCACGTTACGAGATGAACAAATTTTAAATTTAATTAACAATCCGTGAATAAAGGCAACCGATAATAAAAATCAACATATACAGAATGCGGACAGCAAAACCGTTCATATTTTGCAATTTTGCAATCAGTTTTTTTTGGCAAAAAAACCTGGTTGCAATGTATATTGATGAGTGGCAATCTTTGTTAATTATAATAATTGATATGGATATGATATTATATAATTGATTCTCAGACCTACCCGATGTGCACACAAAATTTCATAAAAATCGGTCCAGCGGTTTCGGAGGAGTATGGTAACTAACATTGTCACACGAGAATTTTATATATAAGATAATGAGTTGTGACGTCATTCTTCACGATTGCCAAATAATTGATTTTTAATAATTCAATTTAACAATTAAACAATAATATGGAACTTGAACAGTTAAACTAATGCAAATTTACATACCCTTATGTCATACTTAATTTCATGACGACTGTGAAACACATTCTTTTAACCATAGGACACCACCCTTTTAAACAGACAAGCGAAAAAATTAAGGGTCCATCTTATTGTTTAGTACCTACTCCTTTGTTACATAAATATTACAAAAAACAGCTTTGTTACCTCTGAAGCTGAGAACAAGCAGATCCGGGTGTCATCTTAAGGCGTTCCTGCATAGCTTATGACTGCTTGCAGACAACATTTTGATTCTTTAGAAAGCAATGTTACTGCTGCTGCTGCTAACTATCGAGAAAGACCTGAGGTTGTTGGTAAGTTCTACCCTGATAGTGGAAAAGCACACTCGTATTTAGAGTAAGAAAGATAAATAAAGTGTACTTTGGAGCTACACTACTGAAGTTATCAAAATCTGTGACATGTGTTTTAAATAACAGTGAATTTTTAGTTTAAGTTGTAATGACAGACTATGACTAAATTACAAAATATATAAAATGAACTAAAAATATAGTCTAGAAGGTTATGTGGTAACAAGCGATGTAAAATGATTTGTTCAATGAACGTAGCACGTGCTACTACTTGTACTCGTAAAACACGGCTGTTTATCAGAGCTTAAATGTGAACGGAACATTTTGAGCATTAAAATTTAACATAAACATTTATTATGTAAAAACTATTCATTGTTAAATGTATAAAAAATTGCCATCAGCAATTGAAGTCCTTCAGAACACATACACACGTGAAAAGAATGAGTTTTATTTCAACGTAATTTATTTAATAATAATAATTTTGCACACTTCACACACGGCTGTCTGATCAATGAAATAGGTAGTGGAAGTAGGCCTCCGCTATGATAACCAAAGTGCTGATATAGATGCTTATATATTTTTAGAATTCCGTGTGGTGACGGATTAAGAATACGTAATGTCACCACCCCTATTCATCCCGTAGGTGCCGTAAAAGTCGACTAAGGGAGAAAACTACGAAAGACAACAGCACTGCAAAGAGAAGGAAAACTTGAAACAAACCCTATACCAACCCGTCTGGCCAGCGTGGTATGGTAGGCCAAAACCTCCTTTCAGAGGAGAGGCCTATGTCCAGCAGTGGACTAGTAAAGGCTGTTGATGATATTTTTAGATATATACATAACGGAGCGTAGTTTGTTTTTGCAGTGTAACAGCGGATAGAATTGTACGTGTCATAGATACGTCGGGCTGGTAATCGGTTGACAGACAGCGGCTCGTGAGGATGCAAACCTATCGGCTCCTTAAATCTATTTGAATTAAATTAATCACTTTGTAATTCTGCCTTGTACCTATCGTAAAGTGTTTATTACAAAAAAACATTGTAAATCTCGACGTTATTTTATTTGTCACATTGAAATCATACTGAAAAAAACAGTCAAGATGGTAGATATTCCTCAACAACATATGCCTCAGACCCTCGGCGATGCGATATACATATTACATAGGTATATAAATAACACTCAGATACAGAGGAAATGATCGTACTTATGACACAAATATTTATTGTGGATGGGAACCGACTCACCCTACGAACTTCAGCTTAACAGTCAGAATAACTAAACACTAGACCAATACAACAGTTAAAGTTACTCGGAGATTTGACAAAAAACCGACTGTCGAAAGTTAAAGATAGATACACTGTAATTGAAATTGATAATCGTTATTTATTAGTGCTGCACTAAGTTTAGAGAGCGAGTTTAACACCAATGCGGATGAAACTCCGACACGTGTCAGACATCCTCGAAATATCCACGTGGTCAGAGTTTGCCGTACTGTAAAATCAGATTACTAGACTCTGAATAACACCATTTTCTAACAGAAATAAATAGCCCTTTATTTCAACTTTTATGTTAGTAGTTTTAGATATTATACGCTCTATACCATCTCAAGATGTATATATGTTTGACGTCTGGATCGCAGCTTTTTACGCAACAAATAAAATCATCATCATCATCATCAACAGCCTTTAATAGTCCACTGCTGGACATAGGCCTCTCCGTAGAAAGGAGGTTTTGGCCTACTATACCACGCTGGCCAGACGGGTTGGTATAGGGTTTGTGTCAAGTTTTCCTTCTCTCTGCAGTGCTGTTATCCTGCGTAGTTTACTCCCTTAGTCGTCTCTTACGACACCCACGGGATGAATAGGGGTGGTGACACTCTGTATTCTTAGTCCGTCACCACACAAATAACATAACATTTAACTAAACCTTTAATTAGTAAATCAATAAAAAGAATATTTACGAGCTTTGTGTCTCTCTTCAGAGTTCAAGCTTATTCGCATCTATATGAGCATTAATTATATAGGTACAATATTTTGTACGAATTTTTTGTAAGAATTGTCGAAGGTCGTTAAGTTGGTAATGCTAACGTTACCTTCCATTGTTCGAGCTGAGATAAATACGACCCTGATTATATTGTGTATATCGATAATATTTCAATAATTTATGAAGTAATAATAGAGACCTGCTTCGACATCAAGGTCAACTGTGTTTTGAATGCAGAAAATTTGTCAGCATTAGCTTATCTATATAGCGGAACCTCCTAACACAGGCACTGTTATATCTAAAAGGAGTGCTCCAACAATTCTTGTAATTAGATTGAGTTAATGGAAATAAATCCTTTATTATTATTCTCTTTATTACATTAAATATACATTTAAATTGCATAAGCATAAAGTGTAATATTATTTATATGTATATGTGTATTTATTATTATTAATGTAAGTTTTAGATTTGACTAACGCTCAACCAACTGTCATATTCAAATTGGGTATTGATAGGTAATTTAAGCTTAAACAGAGTATCTATATAAAACTGTATACTTTATAATGTTCTTTATAGTCAATAACATGAATTTGTCTAATGAAATACATTTGCAAAAACAATAGACGAAATTAATAGAGGAATGCGCCCTCTGACCATCCTCTTAAATATTGTTCTGATATTTGATGTTGGTGAACACACCTACAAACAAACTATTATTGAGTTTTTTGTAAGAATTTGTTTGTTTTTCTCATCGCACCGAGACTGGACTTTTACTTGGGCTCAACCATTTCGTCTTTACATATATTTTTTTTATGGTATAGGGGGGCAAACTAGCAGACGGGTCACCTGATGGTAAGCAACTACCGCCTCCCATGGACACCTGCAACTCAAAAGTCACAAGTGTGTTGGGGCCCTCGGAGTCCCTCCAGCTCGAGTCAGCGGGAGGGGGGATTTGGGCTTCGGTATCCTCACTCACTCAGTGGAAGGCAACGAAAGAATTGCTTAACACCGGTTTTCGGTGAGGCCGTGGTATCACTCTGGTCAAGCCGGCCCATTTCAGCCGAAGCATGGCTCTCCTACTCTCACATTCTTAAAAATAAAGTCTGTGGCCACTTCAAATACACCAAATAGTGCATCGCGCTCTGAAAGCACTTCATATGTCGTACTTCTCAACATCAACCGGACCGCGGTCCGCCAAGCATGATCACCTTGTCTGTTCGGAGAATCTTTGTGTGGCAAGGACACAAAACTAAACTAAAATAAAGATTACATTTTCTTGCATTATTAATAAAGCTATATTTGGTTCATACATAAAATGCAATGTATTAAACAACAGGTATATTATAAATCTTAGTTTTACATCGAGAAAAGGCTATTTTCAGAGTTATTACGCCATAAAACGAAAGTTCCACGTAATAAAAACTTGAGGAAACACTCGGCTCCGTAAGCACCATAGCCAATGTCAGGTTAGCAAGAAGTACGGGCTAAAGTAACCCGACACGACACATGGCACGCTCTGCACTTCCGAACATTGAGAAAAAAAGGTTGAATTTTAACGCGACGACAAAAAATAATACATGTTGCGTATGGCACGGGTTATTAGGCCGAAGGCGGTGATTGGGATCACTTCCTGTCGATAAATTAACGCGCCTACATTATGATGAATTGTAATACTAAGTAAATAGTATTAAATTACCTATTTCAAGTCTATTTGTCCATCCAAAGGTTGCCTGTAGGAGATTGCTTTTTAGCGATAAGGCCGCCATTTGTACATTAACTTGGAATACTATTGTATGTATAATATCCTGAATTAGGGTACAATAAATATTATTCTATTCTATTCTAGTATATATAGTATTTCTTTGTTTCTTTATTCTAATGGGACCGAACAGACTTTTCTAAATAAAAAAAAATCCAAATCAATTCACACAATTGAATGATGGACTTCTGAGGTAACCCGTAACATACAGAAAAATGCCATCGAATTGAAAACCTATTCCTTGTTTGGAGCTGGTCCAAAATGAGAATATACATTACTATAGTAACGGAGTAAATTAACACATTGAAAGTTAAGCAATCCTAGCCAGGTCAGTTTATGGATGGGTGACATTTAAAGCACGTTAAGGCATCGGTTACCATACGAACATCTGTGCAGCAATCATTACGGGTTGTTGGAACCCTAAAAAGTCCAACAACATTCTTTCTACAGAACATCAATATCGCCTGATACTTGGGTTGTGGAGGTCTGAGGACAGTCGTAAAGAATCGAAGTACAGCCGTATCGTATTAGACTTAAATAATAATAAAAATAATAATAATTTATTTTCAGACTAAGTCCATATAATTAGTTAGTAACAATATTCTTAGCCTAGTGTTAGTAACATCAGTCAGGCGCTTGGTCTCACGTGTAGGCCTATCCAGTGTGCCATCAGTGCCGAGTCCATTCGATGGCGCTAGCGGTCAGGATGGCGCTGGGGCTGCCGCGCGCCCATGCCATCATTGCTGCACAGCGCTTTCGCATTATCGCGTGGAAGCCGTCCACGTGCGCCTCTGCAAACATGCTACTCTACTCACTCTACTCTACTAACTTAAAGCCGACACCAACCTAGTTTGAGAAAGAGGCTCCGAAGGAGATTAATAAATGACGTAATCACGAGTATTTTGAAAGTAATTATCGGATACCCAAACAATTAAATTACCAAAAGAAACCCTTGATCAACGAGGGAAACGACATGTCTTATCTTCATCACTTCCGCGTTTGGAGTCATAGCCCATCCCTCACAATAACGCGACGATGCTAACCAAAAGTTATTTTCAAACGTTTCATGCATGTTTGTAAAGTCCCCCGCGACACAGGATATATTCCTAAGTAAGGGAGTTGTCTTTAAAAAAAATAAAAGTAATTGTCGCATACTCAACAGTTACATTACCAAAAAAACCCTTGATTAACGAGGGAAACGATATGTCTCATCAAAATCATTATCACATCAAAAAACTAACAAAATTTTGTATTGCATAATTCCCTCACAAAAATAACCAGAAGTTATTTGCTAACGTTTAAGTGAAGGTTACACCAACTCACAGTCCATATCGAATTATTTTTCAATCTCCTATTAAAGCATTATGTTATTTTTTTGCCTAGTTAACAAATATGCTAATTTCTTTAATATGCATCATACGTATAAATGGCATAAGTCTGATTTAAGTAATTACTGCAATTTTATTTTATTACTTCTAATTTAAGTATAATAAATATCTTGTGTTGGTAATTGACAATTATCATGGCGGAAATTCTACAGTTTTTTGTAACATATTCATACGCATACGTAATACTATATATACATTTATTTGTATATCATCATCATCAACAGCCTTTAATAGTCCACTACTGAACATAGGCCTTCCTTAGAAAGGAGGTTTTGGCCTACTATACTGGCCAGATGGGTTGGTATAGGGTTTGTGTCAAGTTTTCCTTCTCTTTGCAGTGCTGTTGTCCTGCGTGGTTTATTCCCTTAGTCGGCTCTTACGACATCCACAGGATGAATAAGGGTGGTGACACTCTGTATTCTTTATCACAATCATTTGTTCCGTATCTGACTCTATAGCTCTCAATAATATGTATATTTTTGGATATATGTACATAGTATGTTCATTAGTAGTCTGGTTACCATAGCTCAGCACGGGTTGTGCCAAGTTTGGGAACAGACGGTCATGTGTGAGAGGGTCTAGTTATTAAAACATACACTGAAGTTTTTTTGTAAAGTATGTTTAGTCTGCAATTGAAATGTGTTCAAAAGTTCCGTAAAAGAAAGAATTAAAAAAAAAGTTGTTATTATAATATATAATTTACCTTGTGCCTTTGTTTCGTCTTTCGTCTTGTTTCGTAATCTCTTACTCCATAAAATGAACACAAAACATTCAAAACAAGCTAAAGGAACTCTAAAACAAATAGTGTTTACCTACCGACTGCATGCGCATGCGCATATGCAGAACATTTGTGCGCAAGACCACTCCGTACCTCGTACATCTGTTGGCGCAAAAAATATTCGCTACCCTACTTACTGTAATTATATATATAATATAATTTACTGTATTTGACCTGACCCAGTATTGAAGAACTTGATTTAGTCCGTAGTTTTGCTAACATTGAGGTAGTTTTAAACCGACTTGAAAAAAAAGGATGTTCTAAATATGGCTCTATATTTTTATGTTTCTTAAATCAGAACTGCGTTAATTATGATTCGATGTGAAAAGTTAATTTTTTTTAAAGGGTATATACATTTTTGTTCCAATTAAATTAGAAAATAAGCCGTGACTTTACGAGACGACGAAAAGAGTTAGTGGTGACGGATTAAAAATACGAAATGTTGTGGCTACTTTTAAAACATCTTTTAGAAAAAAAACAGAATTCCAAATTAAGGTTTTTTCCCGTTTAGTAAAAATATTCTAAGCAGTCGCTTTGCATTATTCCAAAAGGTGCAAAGAGTTCCGTAGATTTTTGTTTTAAATGTCTGCATGTTAAAATCTGTATTTAAAGTTAATGTTTTAAAATCCTCAGGGTTCGGGTGTAAATAATACTAAGTCTCAAGATATAAAAAAAATGGTCGAAAATATGATGCCACAACATACAGCTGAGACAAGAATCAACCAAAAGTTTTTAAAATATAGTCAAAAAATTATCATAACACCTCATGTCATGTCGTTCAACGGTACCCGTAAGACTTTAAACACCTATCAAATACAATATTATACAGTCATTTAAATAATTTAGAGAAAGAAATTATCAAATATATTAAAAGTCTCTGCAAGAAGACGGCTCGTGTGCCCCCGTGACCCGAGCCACAGTGAATTATAGGGAAAAGTACTGTTAAAAGTATTTTTAATAGAAATGGAAGCATATAAACGATATAAATCTTGCCGAGTTGCTTAATTAAAATCATTTAATCTGCAATCGGAATATATAATGGCATGATCTGGCCAATAGAGCACATTAATGTGTGAAAACATACGGTCGATTATTGTGGGCAGGAACGGCCATTTAATCTGCTTGGTTTAATCTTGTGCGAGTTTCCGTTCGCAGCTTTGTGTGTATGTTATTTGTTACAGTATTAATGATCTGTGCTGTTAATAACTCTCTGTGAAAAACTGTCTGTGGAACGGGTTATCGTCTGGGTATTTCAAGAAAAGAGCGTACTCCTTCCTAAAAGGCCGGCAACGCGATTGTGACTCCTGAGTTGCAGACGTTCATGGGCGGTGATGGTTACTTTTATGTTCTTCTTTAATAAAAATGAATATAACTGTTTAATTTTTATTCAACTTCTTCTTTAATACACAAGAATAAAATAATAATATTACAAAGTATTTCTGTAAGTCACTGAGCTACCGTTTTGAACTAATTCAAAAGAAAGTGTCTTATAAAACACAACATAAAACAAGAATCGTACGATGACATTTCTGGGAAAATGAACATGACATTTGACATTACAGGGAAAATGAAAATATGTACAATTTCTGAATTCAATTTCTTTTAAATATTTTTATTCCCATTTTCTGACGTCGACGGAGGCAACACAACTACATAAATTTAAGGAAATAAGCATCCAGTTAAAAGACATTAGGTACTAAATCTCAATACCTAGTTTTGGTATAAAGCTTAATGCTAATATAAGGCATACCTAATCAGGTTTAATCTTATATAGATCTATTATAAATATTTCAGAACTGATATGAAATGTAATTGGTTACTTGCCAAGTGAAAGTTTCCTTCAAAAAGTTTAGTATCGTATAACGAACTTATTTAACTTACTGCAACTATATTTGCTAATAACTATTCTTCTAGTTTCACTTTGAGTAATTTCAACGCAATGTTTAGAATATACTATTTCTAAATAATAGTAATATTATCCTTATCTTTTCAATGTTCTCTTAAGTTCATTGTCAACGAATACACAAATGACAACGTGGTAATTTCGTTTGTATTCCAAAGAGACACAATAAAATATTTATTCCTACTTTCAAAAATGCCTGAATATGTACTCGGCGTTCGGATGTCTCTGAATTTATTGTTCTTTTCTAATATTCTGTAGACTCAGTGCCTATGGGGTACTGTAGTTACTCAGCTTTGTTTCACTAAAACGTCCCAATATGTCATGCTGTATGATAATTACAATAGTAGTAAGAAAAAAATACAACAGAACATTAGTCATAGGCAGTTGCATCTATAGATTATTCATGTATTTATGTCATAAATGAGAAAGTAAGCTTGTATGCGCTTCAGGCTTTGACTAGTTAATTACTTAATCAAGCATCATGCAATCTTGTAACACATTGGCACGTTGGTAATACTTCACTTAATAACAGCTACAGAATCTATTTGACTGATTTCAATAAAGGAAGATGTTCTTAATTCGCTTGTACTTTGTGATTAGGTTTGTTATCTCAAAACCCCGTCATTTATGGATTGATTTGAATAATTATATGTTTATTTGACACGGTATGTTTAACTTATTAAAAAATTGAAGAAAAAATACAGCCCCATTCAGTGTACAGTCATTGAACCTCTTTTAAAAGTTAATTATATTATACAATGTTACCTAGATTTAGTTACATAAGTAACCATAGCATAAAATATAATTTAATGAGAGCTCGTACGGTAGTGACAATTCAATACAAGTGCATCCGAGTGAGAGTGATATCTTTTGAAGTATTAATTAACACATGTTTAGTGATTCGTACAACACTACTTATTTTAAAGAGAAATAATCCCTTAAAAGGTTTCATTTAATTGATTCAACATTCACTGGACTTTAATAAACGGGGTGATTTGAAGGATTTTTCAATGGACATCAATCCTAAAGTTTGTGTTAACCCTTATTTATTTAAACTGATTTACAGGGATGAGCATGAACACGTATTAAGGTTTAGTTCTAAGTATTATCCAGTTACACTGTAGTTTACGCTCGATTATCATACAGTATAATCTTTACATCATAAATTTAATTATTTTTGAGTGTGACGAAGCGATGAATTTAATTATCTTCGAGATCGAGGTGAATAGAAGAATTCAGCTGGGTTGGGAAGCGTTTGGGAAACTACGCAGGGTTTTCACATCGTCAATCCCACAGTGCCTTAAGACGAAAGTCTTCAATGCGTGTGTCCTACCCGTTATGACACAAGGAGCCAAAACGTGGACACTTCCGGTACGGTCCACAAGTTCAAATTAGCATGCTAAGGCTTTCCTTAGCATGCTAATTTGAACTTGCTCGGCGTTTCTTTAAGGGATCGCATCAGCAATGAGGTGATCCGGCAGAAAACCAAAGCCATGTTAGCCGAAGAACCAGAGACCATGTAAAGCAGATGATTCAGTAATGGCCTACCGCGTTAAACCGTAGCAGTCACGTAAGCGATATTAGATAAAAGTTAAACATTAGAAGGGCAGACAAAAATAAAACAAGCATCCTGAAAATCTTTTCAGCGCCACCTACCGAGTCCAATCGTAATTTTAAACCTTCCACGGACCTGGTCAACTCACAACGCCACCTACAATAGTAATTTCTAAACCATTCGGGGAACTAATTAGCTGTGAACTCTCCAATGAAACGTAATGAAATTCAATTACTTTAAAAGAGAAAGCTTTTTTTCCAGCATTTACGTCTTTACAATGCAGACTGCTTCGGCAGATCCGTGGTATTTTATTTTTTATATACAGATTACAAACTTAGAAGATGGAATAATTTTTGTTCTATTCACAAATTTAGTTCAATTAGTTAAACCATTTGCAAATGCTGATCTAACACACTTGTGTAATTTATTTTCATTTATACAGAGATTTTATAGTTTTTTTTTTAAATATAACCGACTTCATTGCGCCTACAGTACTGCAATTGCAATACACTGAATTGTTCTTTCCTTAACACCCTAAGGGCTGAGATTTTTTAATTAAAATATGAATCGGATCAAATAAAAAGTATATCCTTTCAAATAAAAAAACAATTTTCCAAAAAAAAAACATACAGTCAAATATAAAACCACCAAAATGCTCTCAAATCGCCTATTAATATCTCATTGTATCTTTAAGCGTGGTTATAACATTGTATTAACCTACAGTTATAAAAGTCCGACAAAGAGAACGGCGGCGGCGCGTGCGCGTCTAAGAAACACTCCCGTAAAACACACTCGTGCGACATGTTGATACACCAGTATAATTATACTCGCTACTACCAAGAGTTTTCGTCACAGAATCGTATCAACGAATCACCATATATGTAAAACTAGCTGAGACCCGCGGTGTTACCCGCGTTTGTTGTTATAACCGCGGGCAACGCCGCGGGGCGAAGCTAGTCTAAAAAAAGTAGCCTAAGTTACTCCTTATGTCATCAGCTATCTGATAGTGAAAGTCCCGCCGAAATCTGTCCAGCCGTTCCAGAGATTACCCGGAACAAACAGACAGACAGACAAAAATTGTAAAAAATGACATTTTGGCATATGTACCGTGTAAACATACATATGCATTTAGTAAAAAGCGGTTATATTAATATTACAAACAGACACTCCAATTTTATTTATTTGTATAAGTAGATAGATGTACATAATGTCCCCACCTCACATTCGAAAGCACAAATCCAACCGGAATTTTAAAGAAACCATTTATTTACGCAATTAGTTGAATCTCAGTTTTAATTTATACCAGCTACCGGCCTCGTTAAGTAGATTTCTTTTATGGATGTCTTGCCTTTGTCCTCTGGTATGGTATGGTTTACACAGACTGTCTTCCGCAATTCCACATCACATGTGTTTTGCTGCTCGGAATATAAGCTTGCTTGCTTGAACCACACTAACTCCATATTCCCCATAAAGAAACGGAACCGAGCTACTCCACTCCGTAAACAACAACCTCGGAGATTGACCCTGAACCCCTGAGAATCCATTCGCTGTTTCCTCTCTCTCCATGCATCCTCTATTCACCGAGCTATCTGTAGAATCTATTCTATCAAGGAGCCAAACGAGCTGACGTGTCCCGATAATAAGTGACTACCAGTGCCTATGGACAAAAGAACATTACCACTCTTTGAGCAAGAGGTAAGGTAAGTAAGCACTCCTATTACCTCACTCCCTTGATTGAAAGCATCGAAATAAAGTGTCAAACGACAGTTTCTGTACGTTACAAAATAGAAGCAAACAAACAAACTCATATTCAAGTTTATAAAACTAAATTAGTATTAATATATGGTTATAGAATTTTGTGCTTTGTTGTTTTCGCCCCGGGCTTTGTGATTAAGCGAAATCGTTTGTCCCATTTCTGCATAACTTAATGAAATAATTACTTTATTTGGTAGTTCTAGATATAAATATAGCAATTATTATTTGGTAACACATAACAAGTAAAACGCTGTTGATTGGAAGAATAATTTTGGTTTAAATTGTTGTTATTAAGACTTTTAATCTTGGAAAGTGTATTTAAGTAACATTTTATAGATGTTAAGTTGCATACGTGGCACATTGAAGTGTCATGTCAATTCTGACAGGTATGAAAGATTGACATATTGAAAAATGTTGCCTTTGTCAAATATTACTTGATTTTTTTAGTTAATTTGTTATTTTGTTACTTAACTCATTAACTTAATTATAAAATTAAAATTAACTTAAAAATATTTTTTTATTATTAAATTATTATTTTAATTGCATTAAACTATAAACTGTTTTATAATAAAACATCTATTTGCGTCTATAACAAATTAAAAATAAAACAATTTTCGCTTCCGTATTAGCATCAGTTAAATATGCAGATCAAAAAACAGCCTTATAATGGAACATTCACTCATTAACCATAGATAAATTAGGCGTTAGACATTTATTCAGTTTAATTATAATGATGTATAGTTGCCATTTTGGAAGCATAAAACACCGAATTAAAAGCACTGATGAATATTCAAGAAAGCGTCTTTGACAGTTAAGTAACAACTCGACACAATACCAACTTAAATTTATAGTATTATACGATATTTTATACTCGAATTTAAACCTTATGTTAAGGACAAAACAGTTAGAAATATTTTGAGAGCTGTAATTTGTGAGGTCAATTTTAAGATGACCATTGACAGATGAGAGTTCTGAAAATGCCTCCAAATGGACATCGGCGGCCATTGAAGTGTTAAAAAAGAATAAATCACAAATGACCAGGTGATTAATTTATAGATGGACCAGTTCAACATACTCATTTGCGGGCACAACTGTGACAGGGTAGTTTTAAAGGTCATAATTGTTTGTACGAATGTGACAAAAGGATCAACTTGGGCTGGTTTATATATTTTACGATTTAGTTTATAGACATGTTTTGGAGCCTATACAAGACGGTTAAATGGGAAAGTTTGGTGAAAGGTCGTGGATATATATTGTCTAATTTTGTGTAACATAATTTATTTGTATTAAATCAAATCGTGGGTTTTAACTAACTTACACAATGCTAAATAATAAACAACTCTGCGATTGGATCTGTTTCTTCCATATCATCACACACATCATCAACCGCCTTTACTAGTCCACTGCTGGCCATGGGCCTCTCTTTAGAAAGGAGGTTTTGGCCTACTATACCACACTGACCAGACGGGTTGGTATAGGGTTCATTTCAAGTTTTTCTTCTCTTTGCAGTGCTGTTGTTCTGCGTAGTTTGCTCCCTTAGTCGGCTCTTACGACACCCACGGGATGAATAGGGATGCCGACACTCCGTATTCTTAATCCGTCACCACACGGACTTTGTTTCATATAATTATCCAGGTAAGTACTTAGACTCAACCTGACATCTATGTAGTGGTATCGATTAACCGCTAGAACTAATAACCTCGAGGAGAATGTAAAATTCAGTCAGTTCAGGGAATTAAATTTTACAGGCCTTCGTAAATATAATTTTCCAACAAGGAAAAACTGGCTTACCTGGACGTCAATTAGGAGGTTACATAAAGCTGCACTGCGGGGTAAAGAATGCTGATATCTTATAAACAGACATTTTCCGACCTTACTTATTTCACACGGCTTACCCAACAGCCAAGCGATACAGTCTTGTACTAGAGGTTGCCATACGCAAAAAAGGCCGAATAGTTTGTCACCAAAGTATATGTAAAAAATAAAACACCATTAATTTGTACAAAGAACACCTAATGCGCAGTATTACAACACACATGGCTATCAAATGTCATTAATCAGTACAAACAAATCGCAGCTATAAGGCCTCATTACTGCACTATAAATTAACTCCGGCCTGAAGCTACAAGCTCTACAACAAATGGTAAGCTCGCGAGGATATTAATTGTAAATGAGACCCGGTTCGTAAGGGTCCGCGTGCACTTTGCGATAGTGACGTCGTGACGTGTCTAATGGGACGACATCACATCTTGTGACGTTAGCTGTCAAACGCCGATTCATTATTTAAGGCTCCAAATAAAGAAGTGCTTAATTCTATTTCAAGCGGATTAAGAATACGGAGAGTCACCACCCCTGTTCATCCGTGTCGTAAGAGAGGACTATGGGAGCAAATTACTCAGGACAACAACACTGCAAAGAGAAGGAAAACTTGAAACAAACCCACCAAACGGTCTGGCCAACGTAGTATAGTAAGCCAAAACTTACTTTCTAAGGAGATGCCTATCTGGACATAGGCAAGTAGACTATTAACTATATTATTATTAATAGTAGTAGTAAAATTCTCGAGTTTGGTCTCCCGTGATTCGCTTTGATGAGTCCTAAAGATTGAGCGTGGTAAATATTGTCTGACGATAAAGCCAGGAGGTAGGTTATGATATTTTATCACGTTTAAATTTGTTTTTATTAAATCATAATACTTCCAGTTGTAATTAATGAAACAATGTTTTTAAATAATATTATATTATATTGTAGACACAAAATTGTTTAGTGCAAATAGTCTCTTAGAATTTAGAACCAGTTATGTCCGGAAGAAACCAGTAAATAACAGAAATGTCCAGCTATAATGCACGTGTGGCGCAATG
Source organism: Arctia plantaginis (assembly GCA_902825455.1). Lineage (NCBI taxonomy): Eukaryota > Metazoa > Arthropoda > Insecta > Lepidoptera > Erebidae > Arctia > Arctia plantaginis. The sequence goes on from CADEBD010000288.1 coordinate 1,648,871, forward strand.
GCATTCGGAAAAGTATTGAACATGCACTGTAGTGTTTTCGAACAGGTTTGATAAAGGAATAGTGAAGAGACATTCTGGTTAAAAAAATCTTTGATTTGTTTTAAACAAACATACTAACATACAGTATCTCTTAGAAGATATATTTTGTCAATTGACTGCCTCGGTGATGCAGTGATAGCAGATGTGACAGCTGTGCTGAAGTTTAGGGTTCGATGCCCTGGTCAGACCAAATGTTTGTATGATCTGCAATTATTTTTATGTTAGACGGGGCAGACGAGCAGGCGTTTCATCTGGTGGAAAGTGACCATCGCCGCCCATGAAAGTCTGCAACTCAGGAGTCACAAACGCATTGCCGTGGTTAGAGATTTTTTGTTTCGGAGTTAAGGTATTTTCTATCAATAATATGTACGTATTTATAAAAAAAGTATATAAGTATTCTATCACTCAATCTAGCTTTCATAGTACAAGCTCTGCGTAGTTTGCAACTAGATGGCGTTGTGTGTCAGATGACCGAAAATTAAAAACAAAAACAAAACCACTTACAAAATAAAAGTAGTCACAATGATTTTAAGATGCTAAAAGGCGATAGACATAATATGCTAGACAGATTCTACAATAATTATCATTAGATTAAGATATTTGGAATATCTGTCCACACTTAAATACAAATCGAATACGACAGACAACGAGATAGTCACAGAGACACACATCTGTGTGTCTCTGTAACTGTCGTTGTATCTGTATCTGTCTATATCACATCAACAGCCTATACTAGTCCACTGCTGGACATAGGCCTCTCCTTAGAAAGGAGGTTTTGGCCTACTATACCACGCTGGCCAGACGGGTTGGTATAGGGTTTGTTTCAAGTTTTCCTTCTCTTTGCAGTGCTGTTGTCCTGCTTAGTTTGCTCCCTTAGTCGGCTCTTACGACACCCACGGGATGAATTGGGATGGTGACAATTTTTAATCCGTCCTGTCTGTATACTGCTATTCAAAAAAATAAAATTGAAGTGTCTCAAACTCAAACTTTCTTTATTTCATAAAATTTACAAAATTGTTTGAAATCGTCTTCCATGTAGACTCTAAAGTCATAGATCAACACACACAAAAGCAACAATCTCTGTTTTGTCAAATAGTAACCAAATAAATTTAACAAAAATCAAACCCATACAAAATCTATGATATGCCTGTGTCTGTTTGTAATGTCAAAATACTAGGTTTTTTTGGGCTGTTCCACTAGTCCCTACCAGCTGTCCCTCCTGGTGAGGACAATGTGATTTTTTTTCTACTCTTCCCTACCACACCGTCACTGGTTGGGATGAGTGGAATTTCATTTCCACTTATCCCTACTAATAAAATCTTAACATATTCTTGCACAATTTCAATCAAAATGATGGTTTTCATGAAATTCATATTCATTAAGAGACACGAGGCGAAATATTGCCTTCACTGCTGCGTTACCTCTTTTACCAGTGGACCAGGTGACAGATGAATGGTCTTATATTAAATCTAGCATCATTGAAGATTTTGACATGGAAAAATTCATGCAGTATTTTGATAAATGATGGCCTAAAAATAAAGAATTTCAGAAACGGAACGTCTTTGGTGTGCGACAACACCAACACATTTAAAGTGTCATGCTTCGGCGAAAAAGCATTTAAAATAAACAATAAGCGTTCCACACATTTTAATTTTGCTACAACTATTAAGTAAATTGCATAAATATGCAAATGGTGTTCTTAGAAATAAATACATTGCAAGTCCGTGTGGTGACGGATTAAGAATACAAATTGTCACCACCCCAATTCATCCCGTGGGTGTCGTAAGAGCCGACTAAGGGAGCAAACTAAGCAGGACAACAGCACTGCAAAGAGAAGGAAAACTTGAAACAAACCCTATACCAACCCGTCTGGCCAGCGTGGTGTGGTAGGCCAAAACCTCCTTTCTAAGGAGAGGCCTATGTCCAGCAGTGGACTAGTATAGGCTGTTGATGTGATGTGATGTGAATCACCAATAACCTTCAACAAAAGAAAAGAGAACGAAAATATATAATCCGAGACACAGTCATACCAGATATACAAATGCAGATAGTGACTGCCAACTAATGTTAGATTATGCTTGGAGAAGTTACGCTAAATTATTATTATTTAATCATAAGAATGATCGATTAATTAAGATAATGGTATTCGCAAATATATTTTTTCATGATAAATATAATCTTTCTTAAACAATTATATTTTTCATTAGCATGATTTTATTCTCGACTGTTCTTATTAACAAAATTGTTTTGGTAGGTATAAGTGGAAATGAAATTCCACTCATCCCAACCAGTGACGATGTGGTAGGGAAGAGTGGAAAAAAAAGTCCACATGTCCCCACCAGGCGGAACAGCTGGTAGGAACTAGTGGAACAGGCCGTTTTTTTTCATGCTCACACGGTTATTTGCATGATACCTATGCCTAAAAACCAGTTTACATTCTTCTGTGTGTTTGTCTGTCTGTTTATTCCGGGTTATCTTCTAAACGGCTGGACCGATTTTATTAATATTTCAATACCAGGTAACTGCCCATATAAGGAGTAACTTTAGCTATTTTGCCCGTCCGTTTGCGTCCGTTAATCGAACTCACTAATGCAGTGCTTTTCGCAGCGCAGAACAAATGACCGTGGTCACACACAATATTTGTCCTGGGTGGGAATCGAACCCACGAATTCCGGGTTAGCAGTCAGGGTCACTAACCACCAGACCAACAGGCCCGTCAAATATTTACCTACATTATGCAAAACAACAATACCGCTATAAGTGCAGCAGCAGCAGCAAATTTTGAAAAGTACCCGATCAAAATGGCAATTTACATTATTTTCACATACGAAACATTTTGTCTGCCAAATAAGACTTAGTATTTCATTAATTCAACTAGTGTTTACATTTTTTTTAAATAATGCAATAATCTAACTGTCCTATTATCAAATTCTCAAAAATAACTTATCTACAAAATCGACTGCACGGATGGCGTAGTGGTTTAAGCGGTCACCTCGCTTACTACTACGCTGAGTGTTGTGGGTCCGATCCCCACACGGGACAACACTTTGTGTGATCCAAAAATTGTTGTTCTAAGTCTTGGTGTTCTTTGTGTCCGCTTCATGTTTGTTTATAAAGTCCCTCGCGACACGGGATATATTCCTAACGCGGGAGTTAAGTTAGAAAAAGATAAAGATAAGATAAATAAAATCAAATACTGTATGTTTGTGCTCTATGCGTTCCGAAACCATAGATCAAATTATAATAATAATAATAATTAAATTTGAAATTGTTTGATTTTTTTTATATGGAATACAACTTACGAGTAAGAAAAAGCTGTTGATGTGGGTTAGGGGACAACTTGTCCACTTCATAACTGGGACCAGGTACCAGTTGCCTCTTTTTAAAATTGGTGATGGTGAGGTTACACAGTGTGGTGAGGGATTAAGAATATCACCATCCCTTTCATCCCATGGGTGTCGTAAGAACCGACTAAGGGAGCAAACTACGCAGGACAACAGCATTGCAAAGAGAAGGAATACTTGAAACAAACCCTATACCAACCCGTCTGGCCAGCGTGGTATAGTAGACTGTTGATGATGATGGATTAGTGTACACATCAAAATGCATTGATGGAGCTCAAACTTTGACACGATAAACAACCCGTTTCAAACATTGTTTTGATCTATTTTTAGTTTACTATTTTAGTTTTCTTTCCAGTTCTCATAAATGCAACCAAAATGTGAAACAGCGAAGCGTGGCAGGGTAACGCTAGTAGTGGATAAAGGTTTACGATTTTTTACTTAGTTGAGAATCCATTTTATAGTTTCAAACACAAGGAATTAAAGGTCAGGTTTTACAAAGGCTTCCTACCAGAGGAAAATGATAACGAACAAGAAAGAAATAACATTTAGATCGTGATGAAGCTATGATAGGGTGTTCTAGAGACGCCAGACGAAATAGATTTAAAAGGTTTTTTTAGTTCTTTCTTTGTACTTTACGTGGCATTACAACTGCAGCGAGTTATACTCGTAATATGCATAAATGAATCTTTGTATGCTCACTTAAATTACAAGAATGTTTTTTAAATTATAAACTGAAGAACTTTGTTTAAAATGCGCAGAACAATGAGAGATTACTGATGATTGGGTTGTAAAAAGCAATGCCTGCAAGCAATGAATATAACACTCCCGAGTCATTGCTTTCTCTAATATATTGTTCCTCTAACAAGCCTGTACAGAGGCTAGCATTGTTTACTACTCATCATCAACAGGCTTTAATAGTCTACTGCTGGACATAGGCCTCACCTTAGAAAGTAGGTTTTGGCCACTGTACATCGCTGGCCAGACGGATTGGTATAGGGTTTGTCTCAAGTTTTCCTTCTCTTTGCAGTGTTGTTGTCCTGCGTTTACTACTAAATAAGCATTAAATTTAACTTGAACCAAAATAAACACTGTTCAAAAGATGACTCTACATTAATTTCGTACGAGAATTTTCAAAATATAGCGGATAGTTTATACAAAAAATTATTCGATAAGTATTTCACATTAGCATTGAAATAAATATCTGCCCACAGACGCTCCAATTGTCTAATTTCATAATAAGTGATGTCAGTTCGTACATTAACATTTTTATGGTATTCGAAACAACATGGCCGACCAAAAAAATATGGGTTTTTACTTGTTTTTTAAGTTAATAATAAGATCATTTGTGATTGTGAGTTTCCACTTTATTAAATTAGCACCGGAAGGCGTTTTTTAATTTTATAACCCATTAAACTTTCGCAATTTGTGGATTAATACATAATCTAGATCCATTGTTTTACATTTTAATATAATGATATAACCTGTTTATATCCGGAATGTGCAGGACTGGTTGTGGTTCCTTCCGTGGGTTCCCTACGGTGAGCGCGTATTTTGAAACACTATCAGTTGTGGTCGCGTCTTCACTCGTTTTGATATATACTTAACAGTAACCAGCATAGGTAAAGCAAGATTTTTGTTCTTTCTAATGCTAATTCTAAAATAGGTTTAGTATTTTCAGAATTTATGACTTATAAATAATTATTTCTTTTTAAGTTATAATGATATAACTTTAATGGGCCGAGTGTAAGTTAATTGTTTTACCGAGAAGAAATGTTGACATTAGATTATTATTTTTACATATTTTACATCAGATTTCCACGTGGTGATGGATTAAGAAAGTGTCATCACCTCTATTCATATCGTCGGTGTCGGAAGAGCCGACTAAGGGACAAACGATGTAGGATTGGATGCAGTACCGCGAAGAGAAGGCAAACTTTAAACAAACACTATCCGTCAGGCCAGCGGGGTATAGTAGGCCAAAACCTCCTGTCTAAGGAGAGGCCTATGTCGAGCGGTGGACTATTAAATTCTGTTGATGATGATGATGTAAAATCCATTCTCTATCGTTCTTCTTCCATTCTCCATTATCACTGGACCCCCTGTTAAGGCCAATCCTTAGAAGGTAATAATAATATTCGATCTGCACACATTTCTCACACGACCGTCTGGTCCCAAACTGTGCTATGGGAACCAGACTGCTGATAAACACACTTATATATTTCTAAATACAAACATATTATAGATAAATTTCACCCAGACACAGAACAAATAATAATAACTACACACATCTCACACGCGGCAGTCTGTTCCCAAACTAGGCAGAGCCTGTGCTTTGGTAAGCAGACTACTGATAAACATAGTTATATATTTCTTAATACATACATATCATTGATAAATTACACCGAGACCGAACTAATATTAGAGCTAATCACACAATTATTTGTCCTGGGTGGAAATCGAGGCCACGAACCGGCTTAGCAGAAAGCATCACTAACCGCTAGACTTTTCGGATGTCCTTTGGAAGTTTAAAAAACGTGAAGTTCGGTTCCTAATTATTATTTAAGAAGTCGAACACGATGCCATTAACTATGCTTCTTTCCTCATGTTTGTCAAGTAATATTTTCTATTACGTATATTAATAACGAACAAATAGTGAATATCTAACTAACAGGTCCGACTCGACCGGCGCCTGACAGCCCACTGAATAATTGCCTTGTCGAAACGAAGTATGCGTTTACTTTACTTGCAAGTTCTTACCTGAAGTGCAGAGTGGGCCTGGCATGACAACAATCTAAATGTTTCAAAGATATAGTAAAAAATACTTTGAGTATTTTTCAAGGAAAAAAAACGGTAAAGTGCGTGTGAGCCAAATGCAGTATAGGGTTCCGTAGTCGCCTGTTACAAGATACGGACCTAAAAGAGGGCTTTATATTTTTACAGCTTAACGGCGAATGACGGTTTGACACGGGCTTACGAGATGTAAAAAAAACTGAGCAGCAACATCTAGTTACGCCTTACAACGTCGTAACTAACAAGCAAATTAATTATGCATAATTCATCTTGAGCGACTATTACTCTAAAATAACAAATTCAAACTCTCTTTATTTCATAAAAAAAAAAAATTGTTTAAAATCGTCTTTAATGTCGACAACTAAAGTCATAGATCAACACACACAAAAGCAACAATCTCTGTTTTGTCAAATAGTAAGCAAATAAATTTAACAGATTTTACTGATTTTCACACAACTTGAGATTTCACACAATTTAACAGAGCTCACTAAACCGTCATAGCTTTCCTTTTAAGTTCGTTATATATACTACCATCATTCCAGACTTTTGTAGCTAACAGTTTAGCTTTTAATCTAACTCGGGACCGCTCTACTCTAAAAAAAATTAGCACTTTATAGTTCAATATTGCTCAAACGTATCACTGAATCGAAAATTGGTCTTCACAATCAAAACAAAATTTTTGAAAGAGATATCCAATCAAACCCATTGTGCAGGGATAGCCGGACGAACGGATGGACATGGCGAAACTATAAGGGTTCCTAATCCTACGACGGAACCCTAAAAAATCAATAGCATCGTAGTAATAATTTTGCATTGTTATATTTCCAAGAACTAAACAACAGCATTGCAAAGAGTTGTAAAACACCCTATTGTTGACACAAACCCTATACCAACCCGTCTGGCCAGCGTAGTATAGTAGGCCAAAATCTCCTTTCTAAGGAGAGGCCTATGTCCAGCAGTGGACTTTTATAGGCTGTTGATGATGATGATGATATTTCCAAAAACTAGAGATTGCAGTCACCCTTTGCATTATTCATTATAAGACCAATAAATGACATCAAAAGCTTCTTTATCGGTGTGATGTTAGCTACAAGACATAATGTCACATTTATATAAGAAAGTGAGTTGTGAAACAGAGTAACTCGTAACAGAGTTCAAGTGTTAGATCTCATAATTATTGAAGCATTTACATAACATGTCGTTATGGATGAAGTTGTAAAAACTTCCTTAATTATATACATTAATATTCACTATTCTGTGTGACTTTACCGTGGATTACTAAATATTGAACTAGATTGTGGATCTTCTATTTCATTTTATATTTAATTTGATATCGTAATGTGTTTCCATAATCTTTATTGATTTTTTATTATAAAGAAATCGTTCTTAGATGTTTTGATAAAAATTTGTTGAGTATTTCACTCTATATTAGGTTTTATACATAGTTTTACAAATACAGGCACACGACGCGACTTTTGAGTTGCATCTTTTTTAAACGAATTCAAGTTTATCGCATGTAACACCTTGTATGGACAGCAAACCGAAAGAGTTTCCAGAAAAAAGCAACAAAAATAGTTCTAAAACCAACCAGAATGGCGCTAGAATGGCCAAAGCAACAACAGCCTTTAATAGTTCACTGCTGGACTATTAAAGGCTGTTTGCCAGACGGGTTGGTTTTAAATTTGTTTCAAGTTTTCCTTTTTTTCGCAGTGCTGTTGTCCTGCGTGATTTGATCCCCATGTGATGAAAAGGGGTAGTGACACTCCGTATTCTTTATCCGTCACAACACGGACTATTAGTCTCTGTTAATACACGATTATTGTCTATAAATAACGTCTCATGACTGTTTTCGCAGTCTAGTTCACAGTCCAATTTTTAAGCCATTAAAAATATAACAAAGTCTTTGTCTTTCCATGTTTATTACTCCATCTTAATGACTGTAATACTTTTACGCTATTGACAGAAGCTTTTCATATACAACGATGATTCTGCTTACCTCTACAATCCATACTCAAGTTTACACTATCATAGAAGGAAAACATATCAGGTGCGTGCGAAGCCACCATTAAAAAAAAGATCGACAAAATACCTTAGTGTTTTGTCTTTGGCTTATCAAAAAAAAACCTACTACATATTACACTAATGTGTTTTCGAAAAATCAAACGTTTACGGCTCAAAAGTAATAAACGAAATAATTATAAATAATTATAATTTGTTCATTAATCCTAATAGTATTAATGATTCTTCTTCATTTTGACACGATGTTAATTTAAAATGTTCTCAATAAACGTCACTTAGTGCTTTTTATTACCACTATTAATGAACTGGCAGTTTAAAATATAATAATAAATTATACATTGCTTTATAGTTTTAAAATTCTGGCCTATAAGTTCGATTTAATGTTGTAACGAAAGCGGTTGTAGGTTAGGCAATATTCGAACTATACTGAGTGTCATCAGCGTTGCGTAATGTTATCTTAGCATTTATAGATTGTAGCCATTTATTATAGAAAACAATATTAGTTTTTTAGTGATACCATAAATGGATTTCAATGACGAAATTATAACACATAAGAAGTAAAAATAATGATATTGGCGAGGTTATTTTAGCATTTAGCGAAAGGTAATATTAATTTTTGGGTTTTTTGACATGTAGATAACAAATAAACTGAGGACCCGTTTGAAGATGATTTGTATGTATGGTTATTTGCATGGTTGTAATTAACAGTTTGTAAAAATAATAATAATAGTTTGTTTGCCCTTCCTTCTCATAAGGCTCAAACCCTTGGAAACGGGCAGTTGTAGATCGGCACAGGCATATCATAGATTTTGTATGGGTTTAATTTTTGTTAAATTTCTTTGCTTACCATTTGACAAAACAGAGATTTTTGCTTTTGTGTGTGTTGATCTATGACTTTAGAGTCTACATATAAGACGATTTCAAAACAATTTTAAATTTTTTATGAAATAAAGAGAGTTTGAGTTTGAATAAATGGTTAGTAGAATTGAAGATTTCCCTACCTTCCTCAAATAACAATAGGGTTACTAGCCACACTAAAGTTTCTTCAGCAGTAACTTGGGAACTCAACAATATAATTTATTAAAATTAGTTTGAACTTAAGTTAGTCATAAGTACATCTGTGGTAATCGTTAGTTGGAGCACCAGGGACTTCCTTGCACCAGGGACTTCCTTTCTAGGGTATACCTGGTTCCCCGGCTATTAGTTTTAGGCGGTTCGAGTCCAACATGCCACCGATCCACCGATAGGTGGTATCCGAGGGGATTTCCGCACGAAAAAAAAAAGAAAAAAGGGGGTAGTTGGAACCCCCTGAAAGTCAGACAGTCTTTCTACACAACTTCGGTATCGCATAGTACTTAGGTTATGGAGATCCGATGGCAGTCCGCTTAATCGAAGTTCAGTAAAGCCGACCGCCACCTAGTTGGGAAAAGGCTCGAAGGGAGGCCTTTAATTACACGCTTTATATTAGCTTTATTAGTTTGTTTGTGTGTTTGTAACCGACTGACTGAACTGAACCGATTTTGACTGACTTTAAACGACGAATGACAATACACTAATTAATAAAAAAATAGTTTTAAAAACTAAAAAACACGCTTTCTATAGAAAACCAAACTAAAAAATAGAAAATAAATTTGAAAAAAAGCGTTGGGTGCCTGTTGTCAATAGTAAAAAGCACCCCATGCTTGTACCAACTATCTTAGAATTTGGTATGTACTTCTAAATACCGCACACATACATATATAAACATACATACATACACATACACATATATATTCATTTATACATATAGATTATTCTGAATTTAATGTAAGTATACGAATCTAATTCAACGATTAAGGCATGATTACCAGTGTGTTAAAGAAAGGCAAACCTCTCCTTTCTAAGATGTGGCCTATGTTCAGTCAGTGGACTGCTAAAGGCTGTGAATGATGATGATACCAATGTACACTGGTCGGCTCGTGTCACACGTCAAAAATAAATGTACAATGTATGAACTCGCACACGTCCACTTTGACATCTTAAATTTTGAATTTTATTCGAATATCAAAATTAAAATGTTTCAAAATGTGACCAGTGTTTAATATACTCGCTATTTATTGCCCGCGGCGTTATATCGATTTTGTCAATCGATTTTCCGAGGTAAAAACTGCCTTAAATGCTATCCAGGCTATAATCGTTCAGGCTAAAATTTCCGTGAAAAATTTCATTTCAAACTTACGCATTTGTAAAGTAATAGGAATCTAAATTACCAAAACTAATGCGCTATAATAGAGCTCAATCGATATTTATTTACGATTTATTAAATGTAGGTATGCTAAAAGATGCCTGCGGGTATGGATGTGTTTCAATATATCTAATCATGGGAACCGAACACACATTACAGTTACTTCACATTAATACTAAACATTACTTAAATAGTAATTAAATAAAACATGTTTATTAAAAGATTTCTGAATATAAATTAATATGGGCAACTTTTGCAATATTTGTTTCGGAGCATGCATTGACAGATGTCATATTTGACACATGTCAGTATATGTCAATATTCGGAAAATATTTTCATGACTAGGCTATGCTTATATTTTTCATCTTTCTGCAATTTTCCGTATTTCCTTTGAGGTTGGCACAATGCGTAATGTAATGTGCAAAGGATTCTGGCTGGTTTTCTACAGCCGGCCACTTGCTTGTAACCAGCCTCGTGAATCAATGGCTGCGCCGTGATCAGACCTTAGGAATGTCATCATTTTCCGAGATTAATGAAAGAGGGAAATTGGTGTGATTAGAGAAGCCGTCGAATAAGGATATCGACTGGCCATTCAAACATTACATTTATAATTAAGATATTTATCAATAAGTAAAATCTCATTACAGCCACGCTTAAGGCGCCAGATTACACCGATAGCTGCCTCCCACTATATACATTCATAGCAATATAACATCACTGCTAATTTTCAAGTGTCGATTACCGTGAGAAACGAAATAACCAATAATTACAATAAATAACAATTATTCAGTGAAAGTAAAACGACCATAATTTAACCTTCACATACTGTTTCCTGTTTCTCTAGATCACTGACCATTCTTTGGATATTCAAATATAGAAAAAAAAAGAAAACGATTACTTATACGTCAATTTCATTGTGGATTTATTTTTAATTTTGGAATCAATTGGATATCTGATAGCTGTAATTATTCGTTTTGATAAATGCAAAAAATACGATTTGAATGTAGAATCGCGGGTGTTTTTTTTACTGTGGTATCATTAGAGAGTGTGTTTTAGACAAAGTTTTCGAACGTCACATGAATGATTGAATATTTAAAAAGTAATTGTAACCATTTATATGTGATTTTAGCAAAAAACTATCTTCTATCGCATATCACTACTTAATAAAGGATGCAATTTATATTTTAATTAAAACAGTGGTAATCAAAACGTTTAATTTGATGTAAAAAATGTATTTTAATACATTGATTGTGGTTTCTTGCTATAGGCAGTAATATTTATAATGTACGATTTCTCTTTATACGTACCTTATACATATTAATACGATTAAGTTCAGATTTCCACATCGAATATGCAAATGAAATGAGGTTTAACAACACTTAAGTCAGTAAAGTAATGCATATATTTAATGTAAGTACCCTTGTTTAGTTATAATTCTTCTGTTCTGATGTTGAGCGTTTAACAATCCTCATAAACACACGCGTCATCAATGATATCACTACTGTATCTTTTTTTATCGTGTGGTAACTCTTTTGGGTGTGTCACCGAGGTAGCGGTAAATGTATATAGGAAACGAACTGCCCAAAACCACACGGTATTTTATCAGTATATTGCTAATCCATACCTACTTATATAATTAATGTGAAAGTAAGTTTGTTTGTTACGCTTTCACGCCTAAACCGCTAAACGGATTTTAAATATTTTTTCATCCTTTAAAGCTACATTATCAGCGAGTAACATAGGCTTTTTACCGCGATAACAGAAATACACGCGAGCGGGTATAAACTAGTCATTTACGAGTATCATCATCATCATCATCATCAACAGCCTTTAATAGTCCACTGCTGGACTTAGGCCTCTCCTTAGAAAAGAGGTTTTGGCCTATACCACGCTGGCCAGACGGGTTGGTATAGGGTTTGTGTCAAGTTTTCCTTCTCTCTTCAGTGCTGTTGTCCTGCGTAGTTTGCTCCCTTAGTCGAGTCCCTTTGCGAGTATGAAAAAGACGAAAGTCTACATAAGAACTTTCTCCTTGGAATTTTATCCTTGAAAATTCTTCTCCATGGTCTAAGTATTAGAACAGGCAGGTAGCTTCACTACTGACTTAGTCTGACTCCTACTCCTGACAATTGAAAAATACCTGTGATTATTTTGTTTGAAGTCACTTCCCATAATCTGATTCATTGATTCATTGCTCGTTTGCTCCCCCCCCCCCCCGCGCCATACCTTTAAAAAACCTTTTCTCTCTTCTATAATATTGTCTCTAGTCATTAGGAGCACAACGGAAATATAAATTTAGAAATATTTTTTAGAAATATAAACGCTTCTAAATTTATAATAATATAATAATAAAATAATTTTCTGCGTCTCTCAATAGTAATAAATTTTCTCCGTTTTTGAAACATTCTTCATTGGTGCTCCGCTCCTATTGGTCTTAGCGTGATGATATATAGCCTATAGCCTTTCTCGATAAATGGGCTATCTAACACTGAAAGAATTTTTCAAATCGGACCAGTAGTTCCTGAGATTAGCGCGTTCAAACAAACAAACAAACAAACTCTTCAGCTTTATAATATTAGTATGGATATTAAACCTCTAATTCTTTGAAATAATGTTAAATTTCATATATACCGTTTGCATAGTAAATGAACTCTATTCTGTTATTGCTGTGTGTCATTCTTATCTATAGCCAAGATATTGAGAAAGAAATTCTCGTTATCGTTCAATCACTAAATAAGACTCAATTATACTGATAAACAATTTAAACATAGAGAAATCTCTAGAATGTATGTTTAAATTGGTTTTGTAAATAGTTGTAAGTTTAAATACGAGATTCACACGAAACCATTCATACAATTAAAATTTCCCGGAGGCCGATAAACAAAACCAGCACTATAATAATAATTACAAAACAGCATGGCAACATTACTAATTAAAAATATAGCTATCCATAGACAAGTAGATATACTCACTTTACTATTATGTTGGTACAAAAGTATCTACCAACGCAATTAAAGCGACCGGTTTCAAGATTTGAATAATAAAGATATGGGATGATCGTAAACAAGCATATGCCACATACCTACTTATCAATTTCAATTCTAATGGCGGTAGAGATTTGACAATTCAAACAGATACACCACTGTCTTGAACGGTTTGTACATACGTTTACGAAGCCTCTGTGATGACTGTATAAGTTGCTTATTAATATTTAAAATAAAAATGGAATTTCAATGTAACTCAAGTTTATATTAGTGTAAATATCAACTTTTGAAAGATATAAAAGGTATACGTAATGACGAATGAGAGGCCATTACTCATGTAAAAACAAATAACCGAGGTTTGCTTATACCTAAGATAAAAGGTTATTAATATATGATAAGCCAAAAAAATTCATCAAATATAATATACTAGCCTTTGCCTGCAGCTCCACCCGCTTAAATGTCGGTTATGTCTTCCCTCAAGAATTAAAGTATCTCCATACCAAATTTCATCTAAATAGGTTCTGCGGTTATTTTTTCCCCATACAAACTTCTACCCCCCTTCACTCCCTTAAAAGATGATTTCTGGGATAAAAAACTACCATATGTCCTTTCCCGGGACTCGGACTATTTCTATAGCAAATTTTATCTAAATCGGTAAATCGGTTTAAGCATGAAGCGGTAACAGATAGTAAGACAGACGAACAGACACAGTTTATATTATTAGTATAGATTTGTAGCATTTATTAAATCCAAAACTACAAGAGCTTATTGCGTTAGTTTAAATTAATAAATCGAAACTACAACATTATAACCAGATAGAGTTAAAAACTGTTTAATATTCAAAAATATGCTTGGTACTTAAACCGATGGGAATTAATCTCGTATACACAAATGTGTTAACAAATAAGGTTTCATTTTCTGTTCAAGTTTTTAATCTATGTTAATTTTACCGTACTACGTTAAGATCAGCAATTGGAGTGTCGCAACTGGCCGGCCAGCGTCATTACGTATTCATACAATAAAACAGAAATAACGAGATGTCCCAAACCAGCCGACATACATACATATTATACCACATACGTACGCAGTTAACGATCGCATAGACTAACTGGTATTTGGGTGTCATTGCCATTTTTATCTTAAAAAAATAAAATAAACGCGCGGTAAAACTACATAGTTTTACCGCGCATTTGTTTTATTTTTAGAAATCCTTGTTCTAAATGTTTACTCTTTTGGATTTTTAAAATTAGAATATAAAGATGTATTTCGATGTACAATATTACTTAATTAAATTAGTTCTCAATTTAGTTTTAATTTATAATATCCGGATATAATTTAGATAATGTTAATAATTGTTAATATAATATCAATCTCGGTTTCGTATGCATATGAATTTGGTAATAGACATATCAAAACAAAATGTGTGTGTTGCTGCTGAAATAATAACAAATGAAGGAGTAAAAATCAGAGGTTTTCTAGAGAACCAAAGACTGTTTTATTTTATTATTTATAACAACAAATGATACATTTTGATTATACTACTGGTATCACAGATGTAATGAAATGTTTTGACGTATGTAAACCTCCCAAAGGATTTGGAAAATATCCTTCCTTTTGCAGTTTTTACAAGAAACTAATATTATTGGCGTTTTATATATAAAACTATTTTAAACTTATACATGTAATCTAAATGGATCAAATGAGGATACTTCATTGGCAATCAGTTACACCTAATACAACTCTTAAATTAGCAATTCCAGTATATAAAATAACAGGTACGATATACGTATATAAATATCAAAAGGTATATCAAGAGCTATTAGTAAATACATATATACAGACGATACGTTATGTTATCATCGTTTAAAACAAGTTCTAATGAGAACAAGTAAACTTATTAATGTAAATCACTTGGACGCGCGTCGGTACAAAATAATGTGAAGTATTCGTAAATTTCGGTACATTTCCATAGATTTTATCTAAATACTTTATAATAATGTTAAGTTTCATTTTATTACTTTATACGAAAAAATATTTAGTTTTTTTTTTGACATTTTGTTATCTTTTTTCGCCGAATTTTGTGTTTTTATGTCCGATCACGTTGAAGGGTGCCGGTTACTGCAGAAATTGATAAATGATGTTAAGCGAACCAAGTCCATCCAGTTCAAAGAGGCATTGATTAAAAAGTACCAAAATAAGGCACATTAGATAATAGTCTGTGCCTTTAGTAAAGACAGCAATTAAACAGACAACATTCTGTGACACCCTTTTTAATAAACAAATCATAATGCAACAAAAATTGTGCGAAGATATCCGCACGGATGTTTAAGCGGTCGCCACGCCGCTTACTACTACGCTGAGAGTTGTGGGTCCGATCCCAACATGGTACGACACTTTGTGTGATCCACAAATTGTTGCTCTGATTCTGGGTATTCTTTGTGTCCGTTTCATGTAGGTTTGTAAAGTCCCCCGCGACACAGGATATATTCCTAAAGCGAGAGATCTGTTTTCCTCTTACGTCACTACACAAAGTAACTCCCATCAATTTCCAAAGCACATAATTACAGTTGTATCTGTTTCTATGAAACAAACAAGCGTCCAGACCACGGCCATAAAACAATAAGTACTTATACTCCGGCCATACACTCAGTGTGACCGTAAAACCAACTATTCTAAGATAACCATCTAACGCATCGGATTCATATAAAAATGTACTTTTATATCTGTTATTATGCTACAATAAAGTGATGGGCTGTTTACGAGATACCACACATCTGATCTGATACACACGAATAAAAATTGTTTATCCCGAAGTCGATTTTATTGTTCGACGGAGTTCAGGAGTCGTTAATTGGAAGTAATTTCGGAGATTATTGACCATAGATAACTGATAGACGGTATTGTAATAGTGTTTATGATTTCTTCGGAAGATTGGCTGGATTTTTGTCATATGTTCACTTAAATATTTTTTTCTAATGGTTTTGGAGGGGCAAACCGTTCACCAGATGGGAAGTGACTACCGCCGCCCATCGACACCTGCTATTCAAGAGTCACAAGTGCGTACTGTCCTTTGGGTCTCTCCCTCAGAAATAGGGGACAAGGTAGGAAAAAAATGCTTACGCTGGTTTTCTGTCAGGCTACGCTATCACTCCAATCGAGCTGACCGGTATGTACCATACCATGGCTCTCCAACAAACACACTTACGGAATACAGGTCAAGCCAATTTTTGTTTACCGGACGCTTTAGGACGATCAGAGCACAGGACGACCCGTGTGGTGACGGATTAAGAATACGTAGTGTCACCACCCCTATTCATCCCGTTGGTGTCGTAAGAGCCGACTCAGGGAGCAAACTATGCAAAGAGAAGGTTTTCCTTCTCTTTGCAGTGCTGTTGACACAAAGTCTATTCCAACGCGTGGTATAGTAGGCCAAAACCTCCTTCTTAAGGCCTAAGTCCAGCAGTTGACTATTAAAGGTTGCTGATGATGATGGACGCTTTAGAATCGCCATGGGAAAAAGTATAATGAAAGAAAGGGTACCATAGGAAAACGAATAGGATTGGCTTGAGAAAGTCAACTCCTGTAACTAGACCTGGTTCTTGTCTTTTAATTGTCCCATGTCACAATACCAATTCATTGTGTCTAAAGATCCTAAGGTTGCTTCTAAGAAATCGAAGCTAGAGATAGGATGCCGTTTGTACATGTGTTTTTGGCATAACGTATGCATATAATTTATTTTTAAACTTTAAATTTAACAATAAAATATGTATGTCACAAGCAGAAAAACAAATTATATTTTTTTGTCTTCTATTCTTGTGACCGAAATACTTTTGTGATAGTTCAAAGAAATCGATTACTTAACAATTCAAACGATGGTTTTATGTGAGTCCGAAATACTACTTACTCAATTCTCTCTATTCCAAAAAAAAAACATAAACGCACACACAGATCACTAGCTGTACCTTTTAACGACCTCTAAAACGCAACTGCCTTGTAACAGAGTGCCTATAACATCCAAATTTAATACCCCAAACTAATTAACCAACATAGCATTACAACTTTAATAAAAAAAAAAGTATAAAACGGTCATAAATAAGACATTAATATCAACTTATATAGAATATGTTCTTAGTTTTATAACTACAGTTTGAAAGATCATTAAATGAGGGTAGTCGCAAAATACCTGCGACTAAAACTTCAGTTATAAAATGTTGAAACAATAACGGTTAATGATGTGAAAAAGTCACGATTATTGTAAACTGTGGAAATTTAGGGGCGTGTTAAAAAAGTTTTTAGTAGTAGTAATAATGAGGCTGGCAACATCGATGGCCGTCTGTCATTTTGCCCGCCTTTGACACTGACTATGACATTTGGCCTAGTAGTAAAATGAAAGTGATTATGGTGTTACGAGTTTATTCGCAAAATAATTAACGTATTCGGAGCTTTAGTAGTGGGTGTCGTGTCTCAACTAACACGACTAATAATTAGCGATCGCAGTTTCACATATCAAAACAATGTTGTGTATATTTAATGATGCCATTGTAATCTGTTGATTGAAAAGATCGGCCGTGAGTTTCTTTGCGCTTTCTTCTCATGAGGCTCAACCCCTTGGAAATGGGCGGTTGTAGATCGGCACAGGCATATAAGAGATTTTCGATTTTGTTAAATATTTGACAAAACAGATATTGTTGCTATTGTGTATTGATCTATGATTTGAGTCTTCAGTCTACACAAGAGACGATTTCATTTATTTTTTTTGTGAAATAAACATTTTTGAGTTTGACTTTAAAGTTTGACGACATACGACATTCCGACATTATACGACATTCCTGGAAATGATAGTCGCATAACGACAACCCTACGCCCTAACAGGTATCTAACCCTACGATACAAAATCTGGAAGGAGCTTGGTTGGCTCACCTAGCTAACCAGTCCTTGACGCATAAAGGACCACTCTTGAGTCTAAATGCGGGAACCGAAGCCCACAACCAATACCAATACCAAAACCAAACGCCCTCAATAACTCTCTACCAGCAACACTTGCTCTCTAGTATATAGCTTGAAGTGCAAACTTCTGCAAGACGAAGATAATGTACTTGAGTCGGACTTTTAGTTGTGACTCAACTTTTTTTCAAAATATAACTTCACAAAGAAAATATACAGAATAGCCAATGATTTTTTTAATATATAGAGGGAGGACATCTGCAAGTTAAGAGCGTTCACGGCCTTCGAGTTGAGTTTTTTTTTAAAGGTTTAAAAATCGGATGTAAACAGTTTCAGGTGGAAGGAAAAGTGGAGATGTGTACAGATACGCCACTGTGCAGCACACACATAGAGGTAGAAGAAACAGAGACACATATACCTAGTCACACACTATCAGGCAGTTGCATTCCGAACTAAGTAGCGTTAGGGTAAATTATCTAGTTTGTTGGTAATGTAAGACTTTGACATGGAGTTTGGCAAACACCTTGCATAAACCATATAATGCCATGCCAAAGCTGTGGTCAGAATACGTTTTTGTTATGTCATATGCCATAACCAGCAGACGAGTCAGAGTGAACAACGCCCCCCCCCCCCCCCCTTGCGGTCTTCAGTAATCTGCCTTGGCAAAAAGCAACCAGACAATTGTTTAACACGATCTAGCAGACCTATATTTACCGAAAACCGAAGTCCGAACAGTGTCTCGGCACACTCCTCATAACTCAAGCGATAGAGCATGCAGATATCGAATTTAACGTTACCAAGAAAGGTCTCGGCACGTTCAAATATATTAATAATAATTTTATTACATTTCACCACATTATATTATAGATAAACACAATCATCTACTTTGGTTCATTAACGGATCCAAATATAAGTCTTAATGATTTATAGGTTCGGTGTCTTGTACAATGGGATCGTGGCGTGTGGTCCTCTAATTAAAAACTTATTTTAAAAATACGAGTGTGTCCGTTAAAGCGCCATATCTTAATAATTTATCTAGTACACTATTCCTGTATCGTACATCTACTGTTTTACAGTAATTACCAAAGTTTTAGTTCAGTTTTTGTGGGACCAAATGGCGACTTAGTTTTTAGAGGACAAAACTTTTGATAAGCAGCTTGCGTGTAAATGTATTTTTGCGATATTGGTGCTAAAACACTTCTAATGAATGTTTTATCTCCTTTTTTCTTACGGTTTTTATAATGGGAATGATAAAATAAAGAAGTTTTAGATGAGTTGAACATTTAAGACTACTCACTGAACCGTTATACCGAACAGACAATATTCACATTTAAACCAATACGCCTTTCATATAAAGATACATCATACCACATCTATAACATCGTGATTACCTTATGTTTACTTGCCACCTCATTGGTTTACAAAATCGCAGAAGTATATTATCGTTTTATATGCGTTCAACAAAGCCATGTGTTATTGACGCAGATACATAAAATACAATAAGCAGAAACTATAATTATTTACTATCGATCATAACATTTCGAATAACAACACTCTTGTTCAACAAACACTAGTAAGCAATAAAAAAAACTTTAAATGATTACGAAACCCAACCTTACAAAAGGCGGTTACCGCAATCCTACAGTTCTAACCTCGAAATTTAATATTTAACATATAATTAATCCTCGAAAACTAAATTGCCAAAATGCTCGCACACTCATAGACATAAATCATTGTAACAAAAGCTGGGGTACAGCCATAGCGAGGTCCATCGCTAATTGGCCGTCACCATAAACCGAACCGCGTTCGGCACAAAACTCAATTCTCCTTAAAAAAAGACCTCTCTAAGCCCACCAGCCCACCGTGTAACACAATATGGTACCGCGAAAGAACATAAAATCCGTTGGCTATTAGATTCCGCGCCGTTCGGTACGAGCAAACGACATTTTTAAAGTGAGCGGCCACTCACACATGTGCACGCGCAGGTATAAACAAAAATGTGCTAAGTAAAAAATATTATTGAAGCATAATACGCCATAAAACACGAGAGCGTCCGCGTCGGTGAGCGGCTGCGGTTTCTCAAAGTTTTAATAGGCAAGTACGTAACATGTGTGTAGCGAGTGTGTCGTAGCTGCGTAGCACTTCGTAGGTGACTGGTCAATCTTCTCATACACACACACATATTCACACACACTTGTCTATATACCAGAAGGGATAGACAGAGGCGTATTGCTTTCTTTAATTTTGGTCCCACTCACTTCGGTAAGTGGGGCCAAAATTATAGTCAGTTATTATGGAAAAGCCCATTGCTGTTTATTACATTTCTCCGTGAGTCGAGGTTTAAAAAGGTTTCTGTTTTCTTCTTAAGGAAAGTTGTATGCAACATTAATCAAGAACTTATAGTTGTTATTAAATATTATTAGAAAGAGGTAAAAATAGAGAATGATGGATTTAAAGACTTTGGACTTTTCGAGTACCAAAAGACTATAGAAGACCAATTAAAAATACAAGTCAATAATGTAGTCGACAGAATTCTTAGAAGTAATGCCACCTTTTCCTCTTTGAAGGTTAGTAATGCATGTGTAATACCATTCGTTTTGCGAATATATTTAAGCACTGAAAATTTTATTCACCAGACAATATTCCCTAATAATACCCAATACTCTAATAATATAAAAAAAAATGAATAAAATTTTGAGCACCGCTATTCTGTGGGTACTTTAACATAAACAATGTCAATGATTTCTATTTAAAACGCTCGGCATTTCGATATACGATTCATATTAGAATAACGTATGGGAAATCTACGAAATGTGCAATAAATAATATCGAAACTTCGTCCACACAAACAATTAACTCTAAATGTTTTATGCATAGAGTTCAATTCTGTGTATCGTATTCTTTGTAAATGTGATAAAAAGTTAGTATTTCGTATTTAATTAAAGTTTAAGTACGTTGTTAAATGGACCAAAATTCTATGCAAATTGGTACAGCATCTAAACCTTAATTTATTTTTAAAAATTTACATATCGTGCTATGCGATATTAGACTTTATGACATCGTGATTGAAATCATTTTTAACAGCATAAATTTTACAATTAATTATAAAACATCGATAGGTAAATCGTTTGTTTATCTTAGTTACTTTATCATGTAAAGTTTTATAGATTTTATTTAATATAAATGTTTAATATAGTAGTGATGGGCTAATTGTCGTATTCGTATCCATTGAGGATAACTGAGAAAAATAAAATTACTCTTCATCAACAGCCTATACTAGTCCACTGCTGGACATAGGCCTCTCCTTAGAAAGGAGGTTTTAGCCTACTATACCACGCTGGCCAGACGGGTTGGTATAGGGTTTGTTTCAAGTTTTCCTTCTCTTTGCAGTGCTGTTGTCCTGCTTAGTTTGCTCCCTTAGTCGGCTCTTACGACACCCACGGGATGAATTGGGGTGGTTACAATTTGTATTCTTAATCCGTCGCCACACTGAAATTTTTTTCTTAGATGAATCTATTACATTGATATATTTTACAAGCTTTGTGCTAGCTCCGCCCACGTGTATGCCGATTATGCCGGTAAAAAGTTGCTTATGTCTTTTATTAAGAATCCAAGTATCTCCATACCAAATTTCATCGGAATCGGTTCTGTGGTTTTTGACACAAACATTCACCTCTCTTTTCACCCTCTTAAAGGTCGATTTCGGATATAAAAACTATCCTAGCCTCGTCGAAAGATTCTACCTTTTGGGTTGGAGGGACATAATGTCAGTTATTTCACAAATTTATTTTACTAAAACAACATTTAAATGTCTAACGTAGAGAGCAATTGTGAGGAACTATTTGACAATCATTATAAAGATGTCACACCGATAAATAAAAATTAATAAAAATACAAGACGAAACGTATGTTGTTATTTACACATTTACCTGTTGTTTTTTCATGCATATTCAATAAAAAATTTGAGGTACGTGTCCGTAAAGTATCCGTTTCCCCGGACACGTATTTCTAACGATCCGGAACATCACTAGTCTATAGTAACGGTGTTGAGATTTAAACGAACATACGAACTTACTGAATTTATCGTATACGATGCGATTGTTTTTAAACTTTATTAAAAGTAATAAATTACAATGTATTGAAAACTTGTTTGCGTCACGGCATTTAGAAATGTAGATAAATTACCTCCAACTGTGTTGTTTGCAACACTTAAAGTTTAACTAGATTCATATTTTTTTATTTATTATATTTTCGTTTTTCTACTTATTATATAACGGTTTTAAGATGGCGTTTACTAAAATAAAAATACATCTATAATTAAATGAAAGTCAATGGTATACAAAATTTTATTCTTCTACTAAACCAAATATGTAACTCCACTACTATTCATAGTACAATAGTGGGAGTCATAATAGCCGACTAAGGGACCAAACTACGCAGGATAACAGCACCGCAAAGAGAAGGAAAACTTGAAACAAACCCTATACCAACCCGCCTGGCTAGCGTGGTATAGTAGGCTATAACCTCCTTTCTAAGAAGAGGGCTATCTCCAGTAAAAACTATTCTATTTCCTTCCATTGCCTTCCCTTCTTGCATGCCTTTCCCTTCCCATATGTTTCTTCTTTCAGTGTTCACAGTTGACGCCAATAAGCTAACCCTCTATTACGATTACGGACTAAATTATATTATGCAAAGTGTAGATGTTTAATAAATCTCTAATTATCCCTTCGGCAATATAAGAGTGGAGATATTGCAATAAAAATGGCAATCATTCTCAGCAAAATAAGAAGTTCTGTCATCGTAGAATAAGATTCTTTTAATTAACCGTGAAAATCAAATATTACTCGAACAATACCTATATATTAAGATGCACTCAAGAAATCCACAAAACTTGGGCACAGTTAAAAATAAATTAATTTTAAATTAACATGCACGTGCACTCAGTGTTTAAGGACCTAATTTAGGATATCTGTACAGTAGGTATTGAATCACGTACACAACGAATTAAAAGTACCGCTTACGAAAAGTCTTCCGAACAACTTAGGATATCGCTAGACGGAACTAGACAAAAGTACCGGGTAATACCCGAAAAAAATAGAACGCGCGGCATTCAGCAACGCATACAGCAAACTTCAGTACGCGTTCTGCTTGAGGCCGACGTACGTGTATCATACAAATGATTACACAACGTTTACGTTGAGTAACGTTACGCATTGTCTTCTTTGTTCTATTTTTTGCGGGGATTCCCCCGTACTTTTATCTAGTCCAGTCTATCGATGTCCTTGTTTGTTCGGGGGACTTTTCGTACGCGGCACTTTTTATCAGTTGTGTGCGTTTGTCAACACATTTTTAAGAGATTTATTTTGAAGTTCAGAAATTATGACAGGAATAGTCCCTCTACTGCGCAAGTATTAGCTTGCACACCAACAGAATAAAGTCCGTTTGTTTTGAGTAATGCTATATGAGCGTTTATTGGTGACAGGGGTAGTAGAAAGAAACTTAGGGGCCACCAGTTGGACACTACTTTTTTTACAGTTTATCTAGAAATTTCAATAATGTAAGACATTAATCTAATAAGTATATATTTAGGCGTTTTTGCATAAGGGTCAACAGTCAGCAAGCGGCATTGATTTGATTAATGTAGAATACAAGGTATAATTTACTAAATTTGTAGTTTTATAAGAAAAATAACTGTTCAAAAAATGTAAAATACGTAGAAATAATATATAAAAGCAATTTATTATTTATAGAAAGTTATTATTATTATTAAAAATAAAATACATCAGTGTATTGTACCATATTATAAACATTTCTGTAATATATGTATTTGTGGCAAACAGAAATATTTTGTTTAAATTTTTCAATAAAAAATTTGAAAGTTCAAGACCGTAACTTGTAAAAATAATTGTTATAATCCCTGTACCAATAAAAGCTTTATTCAATAGCAAATTGTTCAATGTAAATAACACCTTGTGTTTACAAACTAGTACTTAACGAGTAATATATAAGCAGGACTCGACAATCACTCCAACAAATGAATATACGAACCCAGTAAGCGTTGAGACTGATCTGCAGCCGGCTCTGGATGTCAGGATCAGAGAGCGCGCCGCGGCCCAGCGATCCTGACGCCGACGAGGTCCGCTTGCCGTGCCCCGCGCGCCGCTCACCCCCGCCAGGCCCCTGTGCATCACCATGGTCTCATGTCCGCGCCCCGATCACACACTTCGAGGCACTGGTCCACGGGAAGGCTGTCAGGAACTAACTACACTATCCTACTTAGTTTTGGTACAAGGGCCAAGATTGTTTTGCTGTAAATATCTTGGTACAGGGGCTAAGTAACTACGCTATTACTATTCTACTGGCCATGATGATTTGTTTTTTAATTTGTTGATAGACGGGGATTAAATTAATACTACAGGTGTCTAAATGAAGTTTTATTGGTCCTGTAAAAATATACTTTGATATCCATCTGCCAAAGGGTACATAAAAACTATATTTTACGATGAAATAAGGGTTTAAGTAAGTGAGAAGGAGGTTTGAGAATGAACACCATAAAAAAAGAAAACTAAAAATCTATTAAGAAATGGTTCATAAAATTCCAGAAACTAAAACTACCAGAAAACTAAAATTATTTAGATTGGATTAAAAATAATACTTATTATTACTTTATTATTTGAACATTTGTTTCTGTAATGCACATTATACACTTACACATTACACTACCTCAACATTTTTATCTTAAATTTTTAATGTAAAAAATCAATTCAAAAATTGAGATTTTGTAAATTACACGTGTCGTGTAAATTACAAAACAGTTTACGTTAATCCAATCGCAACTAATTATTCTATGAACATTATACAAGAGCTGATAAGCCTTGTGGAGAGGAAGGCAGATACATTACATGCACAGAGCTAAGAATGAAGAACTGAGGAAGAGTTGGCCCAGTGCCCAGCTGTGGAAAGCATCGAAATGTGTGATCGTGTTGCGTCTATAAAGCATCTAAAGTATGATATTATATCTAAGAACTTATGTAAGTGATACAGTATTATCATTACATTTCGACCAACTAGCACTAGGTCAAAAAGAATTCGCATTACGCTTTAACAAACAAAATTAATATTAGAAAAAATATTTCACGAATGATGTTTATATTTGTAAAGGTAAAATTACACTGTTTTACTTACGTACGTGTGTATTTTGAGAATGACCGACTGGTTTCGGGCCCGAAAGGGAACCTGTGTCAAGATACAACGGTCGCAAGACTCGTCTTTATGACGGTATGAATCGCCTGACATCGACGCGGAAGGTCCCCTTCGTCCCCTGTCGTGTCCGAAATTAGTCGGATTTTTCTGAAATACCCACACTCATTGATATAATACTTAATTTGTTTTAACTAAAGTTTAAAGTTGTTTTAACTCAATGCCCACACTAGAGTAAAACTGTATAAATATCCTTTGCAAATAAAAACAAATTATGTTTAAAATAATTGTATATTATTGAAGATTAGATAGAAAAAACATTGCTGTTATGTTATTCTTGTAGTCTCCAGTTGTCACATTAGCAGATAGTCGAATAAGTATGGTATGTACAATAATTTAAATAGGTAGAATTATATTCTAGTGACATTTTTATCAGACTATATTTTATCCTCTCTACTATAGGTGTTTATATCGTCAAACGTAGATTATTGTGTATGTGTATTTAAAAAGACAACTCACGCATTAGGAATATACATATATCCTGTGTCGCGGGGGACTTTATAAACATACATGAAACGGACACAAAGAACACCCAGACTCAGAACAACAATTTGTGGATCACACAAAGTGTCGTCCCATGTGGGGTTTGAATCCACAACACTCGGCGCAGTAGGAAGCGGCGTGGCGACCGCTTAAACCACTGCGCCATCCGTGCGTCAAGTCAAGTCAAAATTATTCACCGATAGGTTCATACAACAATTGCGATGTAACCAATCACTTTATGAAATACGAACATGTCATAGTTTAATTTATTTAATGCTTCGATCTTCTCACAGTATTGGTAATAATTTGATTTTTAAGTAGGTACATATTTCTATCTGTACCTGTTTCGTCTACATAACTTCTTGCATACGATTTTAATTGAGCAAACTCTCAGTAATGTGTACATTAACAATCTATAATAAATAAAAATGATACGTTGGTTTCTGTACGCTTCAAAAACTCAGTTAATCACTCTTTAAAAGTTGAGACAATATTTAAACCGCTTCAAATATTGTTTTTCTGTTCCTAGATTATTTTTCGTGTTAGTTTTGTTCCTGTTGTCTCATCAATGCAAACAAAATGTGCCACACCGAAGCGTGTCAGGGCACTGCTAGTCGCAGAACGACCTCCATCCTCCATAAGCGCAGGCCTAGCAGAAGCAGGCCGGGGTGGCGGCGAGCCCGCTGCGAGGCGCGCGCGCCCTTCCGGAGCACAGAGGGAACATGGGGGTTCCCACACAGGGGGGTCGTCTACCCGCCGTAGATGGCCCGAGGTACGTCGGGGCACCAGGGATTTACTTTCTAGGGTACACCTGGTTCCCCGACTACTGGTACCTGAGACGTCGTGCGGTTTTAGTCGGTTCGAGTCCGACATTGCCACCGGTAAGGGTGTCCGAGAGGATTTCCGCACAGGAAAAAAAAAGGCCACTGCTAGTAGCTGCTAGTAGTATCTTATATGCTTGAAAGAAAAAAATTGGCCTTTATAAAGGATTTATCAGAAATTTTATCATTTTCATTATTTATATATTACGGTTTCACTCTCTACAGTAAGTAGGAAACAAAACTATTATAATCGGAGAAAGATTTATAAAAAAAAGACAAGATACATCTACATCACAACAAAAAAACAATGTTTTATTTTATTGATGGCATTGTTATCTGTTGATTGAAAAGAGTTGCGGTGACTTTGTTTCCCCTGTCTTCTCATGAGGCTCAACCCCTTGGAAATGATCGGTTGCAGATCGGCACAGGCACATAAGAGATTTTCGATACGTATGTATTTAGTTTGCTAAATATTTGACAAAACAGAGATTGTTGCTATTGTGTGTGTTGATATAGATCAACACACACAATAGCTTAGGTTTTAGAGTTTACACAAGAGACGTTTTCATTTTTTTTTATGTAATAAAGATATTTGAGTTTGATTGATTGGATATAAAAGTCATCTTAAGACTATTTTCCATTGAATTTAAACCTAATCCATATCTCCACTATGTAGCAGAGCCTTTTTTAATACTGTAAATACTAACTAGCCGGCCATCTGCCTTTACGATTACATATAGTTCTTCAAAACCATAAATACCATTAAACATTCCTCAAATATCGGACTATCAGATACGGAAAGAATTTTTCAAATCGGACTACTAATTTATGTGATAAGTGCGTTCAACCAAATAATCTCCACTTTTATTACATTAATATTATTATAAATTAAGAAACAAAATGGTTGTTTAACGCCTACACACATCCGCAATTAAACTGACGGAGTAGCACGCGTTTTCCAAGCGATCGACAGCACTAACCAGTTACAAAGGACTATCATTGAACCGGTGGTTCGTGCCAAATCCAATGAAATATGGCCGCCGACTCAATGAATTTCCAGACGCGTAAGTTTCCGGTCTGGCAAATAGTCTTTGCCGACTACTTAAGGTACATTCCTTATTTAGTTAAGTGTGATGTATTTTGCTCTTCTTACTCGACTGCGCCAGAAGGGTGATTATCCATGTTTGTCAAGTGCATGTAGGTATATTTCTTTGGCACGCTCTGTAGCCTAAAGAGCTTGTTGTATTTTGACTACCCATGGACACATGCTAATCATATCACAAGAGCAATGCCCCCTTTAAGAGCGTACCCCTTTTTTTCTTTTATTTTTGGAAGAATCTGGTACAAACCAACGGTGGGGGGGTTATGTCGGACTCGAACTGACCAAAACCAGGTCTACGCTAGAAAGGAAATCCATCTACGGCTTGTAGAGTACCTCCTTCTTAAATTACGGGTAGGGAGACTGCTACAAATTATCTATAGAAGACACTACTGAGTTTTTTTTATATGTCCCGCACTAGAAATATATCCTGTGTCGCGGAGGACTTTACAAACTTAGATTAAACGGACACAAAGAACATCCAGACTCAGGACAAAAATTTGTGAATCACACAAAGTGTGTCCTATGTGGGGATCGGACCCACAACACTCAGCGCAGTAGGATGCGGCGAGGTGACCGCTTAAACCACTACGCCATCCGTGCAGTCAAGATGTGTAAAGCAAGCGGCGAGATGATTTCTCTGCCTACCGTCAAAGCAGGAATAGGTATGAACATATTCTCTGCCACAGATTAAAAGACGTATTTATATAGTCACATCCTTAAAACGAAAACCTGATTTTCACGTAGCAATAAATATATCAATGTGATTGTACCTAGTATCGTTTTTTCAATTGGTTGTTTTTTCTTGAAGTATGAATGTAATGTATAATGATAACACTTAATTAATTATGTATTGCATAAATGTAAAATTATAAAATTTAGGGGTGATTGTATTTAATTCTAATAATATATATTTGTACGCCATAATGGCTGAATATGACAGTCTAATTTACCAAAGATCTTGCATGCCTGCGTATATGTATTTCCAACTCCTCCAATTTTCTTCTAATTAATTTCGTTGCGGGTTTCAAGACAGTTTAATTTCTTCCTGGGACTTCCCAAGTGTTATAACTCGGTGTGTTCGTGGGTACTGTACACCAGGATCTACAGCAGTGACGCACGGTGGTGGGCGTGTGGGTGGGATTAGTCCCAATAAAAAAAAAAAAATGCCTGCGTATGTATACTAATGCTTTAACAAATAATAAAAAAAATGTCTTTGTCTTTGCTTATCTGTGCATGCATGCATATACTTCCTTTCATGTGAGCTCTATCTCACGAATTATAAACTTCGTCAATTTTCAAGCATTTGTCAAGTTCAACCAATCAGTTGCAAAATAAAAATAAAAATATTCTATTTCAGGTAATATCATAAAACTAGATTTTGCTCGTGGCTGCCCCCGCGTGTACGTAGGTTGTCGCGGTTAAACGTAGCCTATGGCACTACCCACCATGAAGAATATACCTATCTCAATACCAAATTTTATCTGAAACGGTTCAGCGGTTATTGATTCCCCATACAAATTTCCACCACCCTTTCCACCCCCTTAAAGGATTATTACTGGGATACAAAATATCCTATGTACTTTCCCGGGACTCAACCTATCTCTATACCAAGGTTTATCAAAATCGGTTCAGCAGTTTAGGCGTGAAGAGGTAACAGACAGACAGACACACTTTCGCATTTATAATATTACATAGTATGGATATGGACTGCGGTAAGCCTGACATTATTTACGGGGTCTACACGATTAAACTTTTCTGTAATAACTTTAATTAGCACTCCCTGTTTACTTAAAGAGGCTGTTGGTTTAGTGGTGTGCGCATAACTGGTAAGCCAGTGGTCGTGGGTTCGATTACCACCCAGGGGATATGACTGCGTGATGAGCACCATCATCAACGTTGCATGTCCGTGTCTGGGTATAATTTATCTATACAAATAAATAAAATTGAAGTATCTGTTTGGAATGTCAAAATATAGGTTTTTTTTCATGCTCACACGGTTATTTACACGATAAAAAATCAGTTTAAACATTTTTTGTCTGTCTAACATTTTACTATCAGGTAGCTGTCTAAATCAGGAGTAACTTAGGCAATTTTTCTCTCAGAAAAACCCTTTAAAGTTTTGCCCGGTCCGGGAATCGAAGCCACTATGGCAACGCTTTTCAAACTCCACGCAAACGAATCGCGAGCACCAGCTACTCTATAATATGTATGTATTTAGAAATATATAAGTAGATATCAGCCGTCTGGTTACCATAGCACAGGCTCTGCATAGTTTGGATACAAACAGACAGCCGTGTGTGATGTGTAAGGTTATTATTATAAATTTTCTTCTTGTTAGCGTACTACTGCATACAGTCGTAATCATCAACAGCTTTAATAGTCCACTACTGGACATGGGCCTCTCCTGGAAAGAAAGGAGGTTTTGGCCTACTATACCACGCTGGCCAGACGGGTTGGTATAGGGTTTATGTCAAGTTTTCCTTCTTTTTGCAGTGCTGGTGTCCTGCGTTGTTTTGCGCCCTTAGTCGGCTCTTACAACACCCACGGGATGAAGTGGGGTAGTGACATTCCGTATTCTTAATCCGTCACTACACGGACCACAGTCGTAATGTTATTATTCAAAAACCAAATTACTCATATACAGGAAATTTTAAACGCAACAGGTCTGCCAATAAAACTTCATAACAGATTCGTGTGAGCCAATCATAGCCGAGAATAGTTTTAGCAATGTTTATTACAAGTGATTAAAATACTCGACAATTGCTTCAGTACGACAACGAGAGGCTGTTACGGCGACACCGGACAGAACCGGTCTAAAAACACATAAATTTTATTTAAAAAAAAATACGGGCCTTGCCCACACTTAGCCGAATTGGTTATTATCTCATTCCATAGGTACTCATGAGATTCATTACACACTTATTGGCTAGAGAACGAATAAAACCATTTTTGTAGGCTAGTGATGGGATGGTTATCGATATGATAGAAACATTATTGATTTTTGTTTGGGAGGCGGTGGAAGCTTAATGAGATTACATATGTAGATAAGGCGACTTTTGTAGATTAGATAACTTCTTTAGTGTGCGACGGCTAAGCGGTCAGTCGCGGGTTCGATTCAAGCATAATATTAGGGGAGAGCAACTAATATTTAACCGGTAAATTAGACCACTTATATATTTCTACCAAACTGGCACTATTTGGTACAGTATATTGGCACAAAAAGGAGCGCTACAAAATGGTGGAGTATTAGTGGCGCTGCTAGCGCTCCTTTTTTGTTGCTAGTGTAAAAAATAGGGCCATTTACAGAAGTCGTCCAATTGAAGCGCCGGTTCAATATTGGTTACTCTCCCTACATGCAATGGTGCAGGATTTTTTAATTTGTCCCGAGTATGTAGTGAGTAGTTTTTGAGTAGTGGCGTGCAATGGGAGAGGCCTATGTTAAGCAGTTTACTGCTATAGGCTGATGATGATTATGAAACCAGAGTATTATAATAATTATGTAAATATATATATAATTGAAAACAGTTTCCGTAAGAACAGATTTACAAAATTATAAATCATTGTTTATTTTTCTTTTAGGCTACAAAAATTATTATCATACGGTAAGGTAGTATTTCAGACTAAGTACTAAAGCATCTTTTTTATTTTACAAACA
The DNA here is from genome assembly GCA_902825455.1 of Arctia plantaginis. Lineage (NCBI taxonomy): Eukaryota > Metazoa > Arthropoda > Insecta > Lepidoptera > Erebidae > Arctia > Arctia plantaginis. The sequence continues at coordinate 1,680,533 of CADEBD010000288.1, forward strand.
ATTTTTGATACGTATAACATAATATAATTACTGACTGAATGCTTTAACAGCCACCAAGAACATATAAACGAATACATTTAGAAAATGATAATATTGGCGGCATTAAATTAAATTAATAAAATTGACGGTTTCTTCTAAATAGATACAGAAACGTCGCATAACCCAAAAAAATAAAAAAAATAATTGACAAAAATAGAATTTATCGACACAATGCACTGCTCCAAAACACATCCCTAGCACAAACCAGTCCGCGTGTTAATTGCGGTACCAAATTCGTATCAAAATCATTTGAATATCCGTAATTTATGACAACAAACGGGTGAGCGGCCAGTATCATCTCTGTGCGATGTGTGTTAATGTTCGCATACATTATGTGAACATACCAACGATATGCTTTTAAAATATTATTACATTGTCGCTAGATCTGGCCGGTTGGTGCTCTTCTTTTTAAATGATCATGTTGACTAAAATAAAATAAACAATTTGAATCGGTCTAGCCGTTCTATCTAACCGATTTCAACATCATCATTATCATCGACAGCCTTTAATAGTCCACTGCTGGACATAGGCCTCTCTTTAGAAAGGAGGTTTTGGCCTACTATACCACGCTGGCCAGACGGGTTGGTATATAGGGTTTTTGACAAGTTTTCCTTCTCTTTGCAGTGCTGTCTTCCTGAGTAGTTTGCTCCCTTAGTTGACTATTACGACACGCACGGGATGAATAGGGATGGTGTCAATCCTTATTCTTAATCCGTCACCATATCCCACGTCACCACACCACAACCGATTTGTATTTTTTTTAATGAAGGCTTGCTGATCGGCTTGTTGGTTTAGTAGCTATTGATACTACTGCTAAGTCAAAGGTTGTGTGCTCGATTCCCACTCAAGATCATGATATTCTTTTCTGTGTCTGGGTGTAATTTATTTATACTCGTAGTATGTTATGTACGTTGTATTGTCCGTGTGGTGACGGATTGTCCGTGTGGTGACGGATTAAGAATACAAATTGTCACCACCCCAATTCATCCCGTGGGTGTCGTAAGAGCCGACTAAGGGGGCAAACTAAGCAGGACAACAGCACTGCAAAGAGAAGGAAAACTTGAAACAAACCCTATACCAACCCGTCTGGCCAGCGTTTTATAGTAGGCCAAAACCTCCTTTCTAAGGAAAGGCCTATGTCCAGCAGTGGACTAGTATGGCTGTTGATGATGATGTTATGTACGTATTTAGATATATAAAAGTATAGTTATTTAGAAATTCATGTGCCCGGTTGACGCGATAGTCTTGAATATAATAAGGCGTTTAATAGTAATCTGTGTACCTCTTCGGGGATAACAGACGTGAGTATGTATGAAAGGGTCAGAGATTTATCATCAAGCAGTAAAAATAACTTTCACTCTTCTCGAGTTATACCCAGGCGCGGTTCGAATCCCGCTAAGAGCAAATATTTTACAATATAAACTCAGACATACTGACTATGGAAGCTAGTTTATTGTACTATTTAATTACCAAATATAATTAACACTGCACTCTCCATTATGTGGTAATCAAGATCATTTGTTCTGTGTCTGGGTGTAATTTATCTATAATATGTATGTATTTAGAAATATATAAGTATGTTTATCAGCAGTCTGGTTACCATAGTACAGGCTCTGCCGAGTTTGGGATCAGACATGACATTTGTGGGGTTATTATTATTATTATATGGCAATAAAGACTATGTTTAAAATGTTCATTCATGTAATAATCGAAGTTTTGCAACTTATGAATGAACTCACAAAACCAACATCCGGCCGTTTTACATATATACCTAATCTATGCATAAAAAAAAACGAAATTATTCTGAGTCCGTCCGGCCATACTGGTATTTATTCTGTGGTCCGGCCGACATCAACTTTAAAAAAAAAACAACCGAATTCGACGCGTCTACGTCATGGTAAATCGTAATAACTTACAATTATCTCCATCCCTTAACTTGTCACCCCTAAAGTTAAAAGAAAAATCTTATTAACTTTTAATGACTGCACAGATGGCGCAGTGGTTTAAGCGGTCGCCACGCCACTTCCTACTGCGCCGAGTGTTGTGGGTTCAAACCCCACATGGGACGACACTCTGTGTGATCCACAAATTGTTGTTCTGAGTCTGGGTGTTCTTTGTGGCCGTTTCATGTATGTTTGTAAAGTCCCCCGCGACACAGGATATATTCCTAATGCGGGAGTTGTCTTTTTAAAGAGAAAAAAAAACATTGAACCAATAATGAGTACAATTAACAAAATAATGATTAAAACGGTTGACAAATGGCGAAGATGACGTAATATCTCGCCATAGACAAAAATTATAAACAGTGGAATTAAAAAGTAGACTTTTGCGAAGTCAGTTCAAAATACACAACACACATTATACCTACTTGTGTAGGTCAGATATTATTATAATACCAAATTGATCTAACCAAGGTAAATATTTCTTTTTGATAATCAACAATACATTATATTAAACTGGGAGTAAAACAAAACAAACGAGGTCTCGACATAATCCCAGAGGTACGCACACTGTTGTACATTTCATCAGAATGCCTCCCGTTTCGTAATATTAAGTGAATACAATGGAATTGTTTAAGTAATAAAATGAAGGACAATTTTTTTTGGTAGTGACGGCCAATGAACAGACGGGTCACTTGATGTAGTCATTAACACTGCCTATTTACAAGAGACCTGCAACTTAAGATTCACAAGTGTAACACTATGGTATCTCTCCTATTATACATTTATTTGCAATGTTTTCATTGATGCTTGGCCCCTATTGGTCGTAGCGTGATGGTTTATAGCCTATAACCTTCCTCAAAACATGGCCTATCCAAAACTCAAAGAATTTTGCAATTCGAAGCAGTAGTTTCTGAGATGAGTGTCTTAAACCAAACTAACTCTACAGCTTTATTTGACATTTGACTTTATATAGTTAGGTACATTAATTGTGCCACACAAAATATGCGTACATCTTGTTCGAGCGAGCGATTGTCGCGTTAAATTCCTAAACACGTACAGAAACTTTCCATTTACACAAAAATGATTGCAACATTTGTCTACGAGCTCCGGTTACCATAATATTCACTTAACACAAAAATATACAAGCTTCTCGGCACCGCTCGTAGGTGGCGCATGGGCGCACTTAATGAGTGTCCGAATAAAACAATCCGAATCATAAGTGAATTATGTTTTTTATTGTAAGATTTTTACTTTTAAAAGACAGAATGTGTTCAGGATCAGTTGAATTTATTTTTCTATCTACCCGCGCAATTTAAAAGGAATAAATTTTCAAAAGTTGTTGCATCCTTTTTCATTGATTCTCGGCTCTTGGTAGAGTAACTTTATATAGCCTGTAGCCTTTCTCGATAAATGAACCATACTGGAAGAATTTTTCAATTCGAATCAGTAGTTCGCGAGATTAGCGCGTTCAACCAAACAATGAAACAAACACTTAAGCTTTATAATATAGGTATAGATTCCCATGAGAATCATGTAAAAGGGATTATAAAAAACCGGTTTCGGATTCTAAATAAACTAAAAAATAATTAATTTCTTTATTACCATTCTAATTTTATTACAATTCGCAAAAGAATCTATTTGTAGATGTATTAAATATGAACAAAAGAGTGACGGTCTTTATAAAGAACAATATTGTGCAATTAATATTGTATAATTGAACTTATCGTGTAAACGTTGTTCAGAGAACCGTTCGAATTCACAAATCACACAGTGGACATTATTATAGTAAAAAAATGGCGCTAAATATTTATTTATCCGTCAAAAACGTGCCTTAATTCTTTTAGCACCAAACCTTAGTTGCTTCATTCGTCAAAGAATAGAACACATATTCAAAGAATATATTGTGTAAAAAAAAACAACAACCTTACCATAGACAACGCAAAAACCATAATTGGGCCTTTCCTTTCACTTTTATCACTATAATTTAATCTTAACCTCACATTCAAACATATTATCACCTTTCAAACTCATTAACATTATTATAGATCTACTCAAATATTTGATATCAAATTTCTTTACACTATTTGCAATCCAAATATTGCGTGCGAACAAGAAATATATTAATAAAACAGTTACTTCTTTCTCCCATTATGGTAAATCTGTGTTTATATGATTACAAAACCACAGAATATATCTAAAACACTTCATATAATGCATCTAACGGTAAATTTAGTCAAACTGCAACATTCTTTCACATTTATCTCTCAAACCGGTACAGTCTAGCGCAATATTTCCCAAAGTATGCGATAGGTAGTACTTAGGGGTCACAAGCCACTACTTAACAGGCAACATGGGACCATAGGTACCAGTATATCCGCTTCTCTATTGACTTCAGACGGCAACGGTTCGTTAATTTATAAAAAAAATGCAGCCAATTCAAAAACTTGTCGAAAAAACTGGACGGAACTGGATTTTCTTTTTAAAAGCTTTCACTAGTTTTGCTAGTGTATTAACAATTCTTACAATATTTGTTTTGGAGGACATAAGACCATTTCAGAGTTCAGTTGTGGTCATAGATATGCACTACCCAACATCTAGGGAGCAGTTTATCTAAGCGTTATTATAAACACAGTTTTATTGAAATATGTTAGTAGAATGTTTCTTGAAGATATAACGTTACCATTTAATACCAGATTTGGTTTGAATCCAAATTGAATGACGAGTATTTTTGTAGTAGGGTCTAAGAGGAATACTTTGAGAATCTGTGGTTTACTGTGTGAATTAGTAATATATTACCATATGACAAAATTGTTTAAATGTTGCTGTTTTGGGAATATTTTCCCATAAAAAGACGGTTGTACCTTGCTTAAAACTGGCTGTTTTCGTTGTAAACGATAAATACGTTTTGTTATCAAGTTGAATGACTTGTATAGATAAAACCTTTATTATTTTAACTATTTAGTTTATAAGGTAGACATTGTTTGGTGATGTAGTGTGACACCTTGAAATGGCAGTAGTATAAATTACTTTATGTGGTTTAGCAGGAAATGTATACATCGCATGCATACAGTGAGGTCATGTTGCATTAAAAATGCGCTTGCAAATTATTACGTGGGCGTTATAAAGAGTGATGTCAGATTCTTTGTTTTCGCGTTTATTATTACTTGATGTGTAATAAGACTATTTTTCAAGGACAGACCTATGTCCAGCAGTGGACTATTAAAACCTGTTGATGTGATGTAAAGACTATTTTTGTAATTTTTAAACGAATTCAAAGATAAAGGAAGCTCCTTAAACTAGTTGTATATTTTTATGTTTGTTACATCTGCAATATGTGGAGCTAAGCTGATGAAACCTAACATATCTTTACGCTTGAAAGTTCATTTATTGAGTGAATAAAATTACATTAGTTTAAGACGATACACTGACTTGTAATTTAAGTTGCAGTTATTGGTATCAGTGTGGTGACGCACTAAGAACACGGAGTGTCACCACCCTTTTTCATCCCGTGGATATCGTAAGAGCCGACTAAGGGAACAAACTGCGCAGGATAATAGCACCGCTAAGCGAAGGAAAACTTGACACAGACCCTTTACTAACCAGCCAGCGTGATACAGTAGGCCAAAACCTCCTTTCTAGGGAGGGGTCTATGCACCCTGGGGGTGTGCACTTATTGGCTACACATAGAATTTGTTGCAACATGACCTTATAATAATGTCCGTTAGGTATTTCTACGTCACATACTACACCTCAGGACTCTGTGATCTCTGAACAGAATTAATTTTGTTTATTTGGGAGAGTAGGTGGCAATTTGAAGAAAAAATACCACCCCTAAGGGTGGATATTTAAGTAACGAAGAATGTAGTTTATTACAATTCATCATATTATTGAGTCTATACCAACCCGTCTGGCCAGCGTGGTATAGTAGGCCAAAACATCCTTTCTAAGGAGAGGCCTATGTCCAGCAGTGGATAGGCTGTTGATTATGATGTTATTGACTGCTGTGCTGAGGTCTCGGGTGCGAAAATGTTTATATGATCTGCAAATATTTGTTTCGAAGTTTAGGTGTTTTCTATGTAGAATATGTATGTATTTCCAAAAGAAAAAGTAAATAAGTATTCATCAGTAAATTTAAGTTAGTAAGGCATCTGCTTAGTTTGAAACTAGATGGCGTTGAGTGTCTATACTTTTTAAAAGTAAATTATACCTAAGTATGTATGTAAAATTGCGAAAAACAACACAACTCGCTTCGAAGCTGCATAAACGTAAATGAATAAATTTTAGAAACATTTTTTAATGAGAATCCTCCTGAATAATATCTTTTAAAAAAAAAAAATATGTCAGTCGATTACTGTATTAAAACTTTCATGGCCAAATAACTTCATAAAAGCCTTCTTAAAATCACAGTGGTGAGCTTTAAATGTTGTTAATGTTAAGGTACTTTGATGCATCTCCGACACAAAGAAGGGAAATAAAGATTATAAGAAGTGATCTATCTGGCAGATCCCTTATGATCATGACAGTTAAACAAAGTTTTTTTCTTCTTTTTTTGTCGTCTGTCATAAGACTAGTGACTACGCAAATTTACGAGAATTTAACAATTAATACTGGAACTTTTTAACTAATCAAAATAATCACCATAGAAAATATTACGCTATGCTAATTTACAATGCACATAAATTTCTCTAAATATAAATTGGCCAATAATTAACATAATAACTCTCAACACTGTACTTACAAAGTCTAAACAATATATATAACATTTGCAGTATATTTCCCGCCACAATGTAACATAAAACCAATACGTCCAAAGGAGCAAATACTTGGACACAAAAATATTGAGTCATCTTCCAGATTATCTCTCGTAAATTTATGGTTTGAACATTGGAATGGGTTCCATTACACCAGTCGTAATGAGGTAAGAAATAAAGTAACATGTTCGAAGCCGAGGTATTTGCTCCGACGGAAACGAGACCGGCAAAGTATGCAGGTACGTACCTCGAACATAAATACTCTTTGGAAATATTACAAGAATTTATTTGTTCATGTTATATAGTGGTGCTACTTTAGTCGATATTACTATTAGATTGTACAGACAGTTTAAGGATTTAAGGATGGTTTTCATTCAAAGGACATTCAATTCGATGACGTGGTACATACAATAATGGAGGGACCTGTTGGTTTAGTGGTTAGTGGCCCTGACTGCTAAGCCGGAGGTCGTAGGTTCGATTCCCACCCGGGACAAAAAGAAAATGATGAGCACGATCATTTTTTCTGTGTCTAGGTGTAATTTATCTATAATATTGATGTATTTAGAAATATATAAGTAAGCTTATCAGCAGTGTGGTTACCATACCACAGGCTCTGTCTAGTTTGGGATCAGACTGCTCTGTGTATAATGTGTTAGGTTATTATTATTGTTCCTCCAATGATTATTCAGAAAGGGATAGCGATAGCAACATACCTATTTCTTTGCGTTCCATGAATTCACCGTGTGTGTGCCGGGTCCATCGCGTGATAGATGGAGGGCAACACATGGGACTTGCGACCTAGGTATAGGTTTAGGGAGTACTCCTTGAGACGCGTCAGCACTCACCTCCACTGTCTGCTGTGTTACCCCCTCTACCTAACAATATTTAATACGAGCCTAGCAATGCCGCTATGGATATTCGTTCAAGAAAAGAGCTTACTGAAGCTCTGCGCAATCCAAGGTGTTTAAGCAAGTTACAGAGGGATTTAGCTGGTATACCCCTCGCACCCACTTCCACGGCAAGCCTAGCCTAGCCTAGGTTGCATTGATCAGGGAGAGTCAATTCAAACAATATTGGCAGTATTTAAATGCGCTGGAAACCGCTTACAACTTAACATTTATTTGGTCTTAAAAACGTACCTTTTTTGAATATAAAAAGTATTATTAAAACCAAAATTTGTACTACTTAACTCAAAATCTTATTAAAAAGCATTATTTCTCTGTTCTAATAAAGAAAATAATATCTTTGAATAATAAAAAAAAAACAAGATTCCATTTTCAAACGTACGCACGGTCACATAAAAAAAAGCTCCAAAAGTCACGTCAGAAATCAAAACGGATTCCATTTTTAATTTTAACTTTTTTACCTCACTACTAAAGTATCACCCGTAACTTTTTTTTTAAATTTACGCACAGGACAATGCAACGAATCATGACTGTAAAGATAAATGGAATATGAGTTTAGAAAAAAAAAAGGTTCGTGATGTCCAATTTAAAGTGGATACAGAGGGTTTTATAAAAACGAAAGTGCATACAGGTATATTATTGTTGGATACGAGATCTCGACGATGTTAAGAAAAACGGTGGATCCGGCATAATATATTTGACGAAATAATATTTTTGATCTCACAAGTAAAATTCATCTAAATATAATTGTAGTCTGTTAGTCGATAATTCCAGTTGTTTGAGTTGTAAGTTTGTTTTATTATTTTAAACAATGTAGATATTATAAAAAATAAAAAAAAACGTTAAAATCCACTAATCGACTTGTTCAATGATTTTCTAGGCTTCATTAATATCATGTCAATGGCTCTAATAAGCAGTGGAAGCGAAATGGCTGAGGAGTCGGATTAACGAGCATTTAACCCAGTCCAGCGCAATATGAATCTGCTTTTAATAAAAGCATTTGGATTAACTCTCTTTCTCTCTCTCTCTCTCATACTAACAACCTCAATTTCTCATGTTGTAACTCTATCTTATTAAAAAAGAACCATTACAATTTAACGCACACAGGCAGGTATTGTTCGAGCTCTAGATGACAGTTAGACCGTACAGAATTCGCGTAAAAGCATTGTTTATTTAAGTAATAGAAAAACAAATATCCAACATTTAAGATTCTAAACATTAAATATGTAATGCCACATCCACTCCACATTCTGTCCTTCCAAACAACAAAAGGTAGATTGGGTAACGAGATATGATATTATTTTTTGTGCGACTCGGGGGTGGCCGGGGGTGTGTGTACAGACGCGGCGCGCGGGGGGTGCACGAGTCAGGTGGATTCCACTTCGCAACGCATTGTCACTTATATTGTTAAGTTATTGAGGGTGGCGATAAATTATAGAACTTTGAAACGACGTGAGAAAGTCAGGCCGGGTCTGTTAAACTATAGTTCGGTATATTTAAAAAGGTTGTTTAGTTAGGTGTCCGAGTTTGTGTTTGTGTGTTATGTGAATTTGTTCGGTTATGTTTATGTGAGGAATGAAATGTGCATGTTTTGGGGATTTAGGGTACATATAACAAATTCTGTCTAACTATAGATAAGACTACTGCCAGTTAAATGTTTTTTTGTTGGTGTGTAGGATTCCAAGAGTTCAATGTTTATGTGATACATGACGGGCATGTTGGTCTAGTGGTTAGTGACCCTGACTGCGAAACCGGAGGTCGTGGGTTCTATTCCCACCCAGAACAAATATTGTGTAATGAGCACGGTCATTTGTTTTGTGTCTGGGTGTAATTTGTCTATAATATGTATCTATTTAAAAATATATAAGTATGTTTATCAGCAGTCTGGTTACCATAGTACAGGCTCTGCCTAGTTTGGGATCAGACGGCCGTATGTGAGATGTGTGAGATAGATTTAAAAAAAAAAACACCGATTCTAAAAAAAAACTGAAAACTCTATGGTTAAACTCTTACTCTTACTCAAAAAGTGTTGTAGGTATAGAAGAGATCACTAATTGCTATATCTCCATGTCTGACTTAGCCAAAAAAGTCTACTAAAACTGCGATTCCATTACGAGCATGACGGATGCGCAGGCGCTCGTGTAGAATCTTAATATAATTTCGTTGCGTTAAGACTATTTTAATTCGTACTTACTTACGTAGGGTTGTGATTATGTAGCTTTTTCATAAAATTATAAATCATTTTATAAAAGAATAAACTTCTGCAAAACTTTTCAAACGATTCAGTAAAGCGTGATATAATAATAAAATAAAATAAACATAATCTCTTATATTATAAATGTGAAAGTGAGTTTGTTTGTTTGTTTCTTTGTTAGCTTTCACACCTAAACGACTAAACCGATTTAAAAAAATCTTTCATTAATAGAAAGCTACATTATCAGCGAGTAACATAGGCGTTGTAAATGCCTATGTTACTCGCTGATTAAAACGCAAACGATAGTAATAAAATAAAATAGATTGAGTTCAAATAAGAATTGTCATAACTAAGTTGATTAAACAATGCATTTGTTTCTCACCATTGAGCAATTTTAATCCTTGCCCTTCTGCAAATATATCACCCCCCTCTCCCCTTTCCCCATGCAGTAACTCACTAGCAAAACGAACCACCTCTACACAAGTAGCCTTATCTAATATAAATTTATATTTAAATGTGTCAATGTAATAACAATACACTCTGTATAACACTTAAATGTCATTAGGACTTGTGACGTCACAACTCGCTATCGTCAATTTACTATTAATGTTTATTTTAACAATAACAAATTATATTTCAATCTATTCATATTAATATTATAAGGCAGAAGCTAACTTTGAAGCACTAATCTCAGAAACTACTGGATCGAATTGAAAAAATATTTCAGTGTTGGATAGCCGAGAAGCTATAATAACATCACGCTACGATGAATAGGAGCAAAGCATCAACAAAAAGGATGCAAAAACAAGGAAAAGACATTCTTTTATTAAAAAGCAGACGTTATTGCGCGGGTAATCTCATATTTTTTTTTATGAAGACTAAAATTATTACAAAAATTACTTGGTGACCCTACGACTTCAGGTAGCACTTATCGCGCCATCTTTCCACTAAGTATATTTATTTGCCTCACACTTATACCACATTATACATCAACCTCAAATCAAGAAAGTAACCTTTATAACTTAAGCACTAGAGTCTACATAAACTGCATTTATATATTGCAAGATCCTGACTCGGTTCCATCTCTCTCACCACGTGACGTTTTATTAAAGTTCCAAGATTAACTTATTAAAAGCATTTATGTATATTTTATTTGTTAAATACCCTTTGAAGTATCAAATGGGCTTCTAAAAGATGTCATTTTGTCATGTTACTTAAGAAACAAACCTTCTTTTCGCGCAGTTGGTTAAAAATCGTAGCAATAGCAGCTAATACCCATCCTAACTAATATAATAAATTAGAATGTGATTTATTTGCTTTTTTGTATCTTTGTTACGTTTTCACTCCTATACTACTCAACCTATGATCGTTAAATTTGGCAAACACGCTGTTAGCGGTACAGAAAAGAGTATAGTACATATTAGCTATTAAGTACCATTTTTAGATAGTGCTTTGATCGACAATATCTATGTGGGTGAATACCTTAGTGAAACCACTGATAAATTGGCACATTACTAAAGAAATACATACACATACATATACATATATACTAGCTGACCCCGCCAATATTGCCATTTACTAATAAACTAAACTAATAATTAGTGGTATGAAACATAGATGTTGGCCGATTCTCAGACCTACACGATATGCACACAAAATTTCACGAAAATCGGTCTAGCCGTTTCGGAGGAGTTCTAACACCGTGACACGAGAATTTTATATACATATTAGATATATATGTACTAGAAGTACAATGCCATGGTTTGCTTTTGCACATTTTGGTTGCATTGATAAGAAATAAGGCCCAAAAATGACACGAAAAAATAGATAAGAAAAATCTTTAAAGTTGTATGTATATTGTGTCAAAATTTAACCTCAATCGGTGCAGAACTTTTTGAGGTCTTGAAGCGTATACAAACCAACTAACATTTTTGTCTAGATAGATAATAATAACCACACAAACCTTACACACGGCCGTCTGAAACCAAGCTAGGCAAAGCCTGTGTACTCAGACACAGAACAAATAATCATGCTGAGTGGTAATCGAACTCACGCCCACTGCCTTGGCAGTCAGGCTCTCTAACCACTGCACCGTTGGATCTACCTGCTATTTAAAATAACTTTAAATTAAGTTATCCTGTATTTTTTAGACAGTGAAAAATAACTCTTGATAGTTTAGTTTGGGGTATATTTTTAATACATAACACTGGTTTAATAATAAACAGCTGTGTTTATAAGCAGGTAGACAGCTTTTTTTTCTTTCTTAAAAGCCAGGTGAACAATTGATTCGGTTCTTATCATGGCGTGACGGTTGCGTAAATCGATGACCTTTCAAATGAAAATAATTAAAGAAATAGAATTAAGCACAGAACAAAAAATATTCTTTACCCTGTTGTAATCTATTCAAATAAATAAAATTGGAGTGTCTGTTTGTAATATTAAAATAACTTTTTACTAAATGCATATGTATGTTTACACGGTACATATGCCAAAATAACATTTTTTACAATTTCGTCTGTCTGTCTGTCTGTTTGTTCCCGGTAATCTCTGGAACGGCTGGACCGATTTCGACGGGACTTTCACTGGCAGATAGCTGATGACGTAAGGAGTAACTTAGGCTACTTTTTTTAGACTAGCTTCGCCCCGTGGTTATAACAACAAACGCGGGTAACAGAGCGGGTCTCAGCTAGTCTATCTATATTTATAAAAGTGTTATGTACGCTTCAAAAACTCAAAAAGTTCTACACCGATTGGACTCAAATTTTGACACTATATACAACCCGCTACAAAGATTGTTTTTATCCATATACTTATCAATGTAACTAGGATATGCAACAGCAAAGCTTGGCAGTGTAGGTACAGCTAGTTGTCAATAGAAGTTATTTGAAAATACTTTCTGCTATACCCATTTAAGTTATTTAAATCAATTCATAACGTATTTTGATCTGTTTTGACTGACTTGTTTGGTATTCACTTAGGCGTATTGCTCAAATTGTGGTGCAAGCATGTCCGGATAAAGAACCATGTGCCGACCACGTGCTCTCTACGATATATCCTCGAGATGAGCTATTAATGATGAATACCGTAGTGATCGCGAAACGGATTTCAATTGCGGAGGTGTAGTGCTTTTAAATGAATCGCTCGTATGTACTGTGTCTCGTATGCACTGTGTCTCGTATGCACTGTGTCTCGTATGTACTGTGTCTCGTATGCACTGTGTCTCGTATGTACTGTGTCTCGTATGCACTGTGTCTCGTATGCACTGTGTCTCGTATGCACTGTGTCTCGTATGTACTGTGTCTCGTATGCACTGAGTCTCGTATGCACTGTGTCTCGTATGCACTGAGTCTCGTATGCACTGTGTCTCGTATGCAGTGAGTCTCGTAAGAGCGGTTATAGCATTTTCTCTGAGTGCAGCGGTGTCGTATGCACTCAGAGAAAATGCATATAAAAATTTTACATTTACGTTTATTACATTTATATAAATTCATATGTAACTATGCATGTTTTTGTCAATAATAAGACAATATTAACTGTGTTAATTTAATTTACAAGTTGTATAGGGCAATTTTAATCAAATTATGTATGTATATCTGCATAAAAAAACTCAGTGACACTGGAAGGTAGCTGGTACCTATATCTCAGGTTTTACCCTTTTAGTTACCAGCCGCATATTTTATATGTAATTGTTATTGTTAAAAATAGCACCTTTTTTATTACTATATTCTGTACAGTTTACCTTGAATAAATAAATAAATAGTTAATCATCATCAACAGCCTTTACTAGTCCACTGTTGGACATATGCCTCTTCTTAAAAAGGAGGTTTTGGCCTACTATACCACGCTGGCCAGACGGGTTGGTATAGGGTTTGTTTCAAGTTTTCCTTCTCTTTGCAATGCTGTTGTCCTGCGTAGTTTGCTCCCTTAGTCGGGTCTTACGACACCCATGGGATGAAAGGGGTGGTGACACTCCGTATTCTTAATCCGTCACCACACGGACAGGTGGCATTTACTCATAGGAATATATTTATTGTACCTACATAGTGTAATTTGTGCACCTCAGTGCACCTACTGGGGCGTGGCTTGGTATACTCGGCATACCTACCAAGTGTAGCTTAACGTACCCAGTGTCCCTGCCTACAGAGCAAGTACAATGTCTAAATGAGATGTTGGGTACCGCCGCAGTCGACAGTGCCGTGAGTGATAACTTTTTCGACCGACTTCAAAAAAAAAGAGGTTTATTTACGCTGTTTTGTGATGGGCAATCTGTACTTCTTGCAAACAATATTTTGATTATTTTATATTCATTTTACTGTTTGTCTTTAAGTATCACCAAGTAATTAAAAATAAAAAAAATCTAATTTTTTTTTAAAGACAATCCCGCATTAGGAATATATCCTGTGTCGCGGGGGACTTTTTATACATGAAACGGACACAAAGAACACCCAGACTCAGAACAACAATTTGTGAATCACACAAAGTGTCGTCCCATGTGGGTTTTGTACCCACAACACTCGGCGCAGTAGGAAGCGGTGTGGCGACCGCTTAAACCACTACGCCATCCGTGCAGTCAATGTATTCTGTATGTATACTCTTGTACATATATGTGTATATGTTGTCCAACCTCTGACATAATGTATACAGAGTTTCATGATGATCAGTTGTTTAGTTAAGGCTGGGTAACGTAACAAACAAATACACTCACATTCACGTTTGTAGTGTTAGTTAAAAAAATTAATATGCGGCGAACCTCAGCGTCGTAACTCAATCAAACCAACGGTCAATTTGAAAATCGAATATAAAAGATGCGCGAGCGCACCGAACTGCATAAATCAGTTTGCGCATGAACAGCACCTGCCGCCGGCGATGCTTTGATCGTTAATAATAACAATTATCGCGTGCTCAGGCTCCCAGAGGTGACCCCGAGCAGACTGAGTTGCCAAGGTTTGAAACGAGGTGAGAACTTAAGGAAAACTTAAATAGGGAGTTGTAGTATGAATGTATGTGTGGAACATTCATTTATATTTAATGCAGCAAAATAGTATCTAAATATAACTTTAAAAATCTAAGCAAAATACATATAAGCATTTTAAGCCAGTTGATCAATTTGTATATTTATGAAACTACGATTTTTGTTGGAAAGACCTCAATTTTTTTGTCGTAATTAAACGATAATGTATAATTTTGCCTCAAATAAAAAATCCCTGGTAGAAAAAAAGGCTTAGTCGTGATTTACAAGAAAAAGGCGGCTATCATGAGCATCTGGTGACAACAAAACTATTCCAATACTTAATTGCTTTAATTTTTAAAAGAATACCTGAAAAAAGGCTTTGAATTAAAAATAAAGCAAGCCTTCTTATTTTGCTTTATACATTATTTATAAGTAAGTATATATATTTCGGTACAAGAGCCTACCAAGTTTTAATACTTTTCTGATTTAAAATATCATAAATGTCCAATATCCAAAACTGGCAACATTAAAATTCGCAATTGTTTCATTGCCAAGGCCACAGGGCGGCGCGGGCGCAGCCGGTTCGCGTTCCAGCGCCCGCTAAGTCAAGGGCACGGTGACCCACTTCCTGCGCAGCCTTCGGCGTATGCGCACGTGGCGGGGCAGCTGTGCCCGCTTTGTTTTTAAATGTTATCTCTATATGCACCATTTTGAGACAGGTGGTGATGTTGGATATTGTGTGTGCAGCTTTTTGCCAAAATTTGAAACACATGAAAAGGTATAAATTTATAAAAATGGAAAAAGAAGTCCCAATATCCCTTAGTGGGCCTTTTTTAGAACTTGTATTTGAAATGGCCCTATGCCTATATTGGGCCAATTGTTATTATTTATATGTTTGAAAATAAGGGTTTTGGGTTATTTGTATGTTTCAATTCATTATTTTTCTCTTTATACAATCTTGATTGAAATATTAAAAGAAACTTCCTTAAAAATGATATTCCACTATCTCGGTATCAATATCGCCTAAATTCACTGACCGTTAGCCAATTACATTATTACTGTTTATGATTAATGTTCCACAATTTTGTTTTATGTTTCACTTGGAGTTCGATAGATGGCGTTGCTTCGTTTAGGTAAATCGCACTATTAAAATGATCATATTGATATTTAATAATGTCATCTGTATATGTAATAAATATAAACCAGCCAGTAGAAAAGATAGACTATGTTTCATTAGCAAAACCCACTAGTCTTTACATTAGGGCAAGGAGCTCAACTGTGGCTAACAATTACACCACATTAAATAAAACATTTTAACCTAAATATCCTCATCCTCAGTAAAAGTATTATAATTCTACAAGTTTACGCTTTCAAAATTATTTAAAAAACAGAATCATCGTTCATCCAGTTTATATTTTACCCAGCGATTTACGAGTATGTATAACGATTAGTTTTTAGGTTCCTTTGAATAGGTATAAAACACTCTGCAAAAAAAAAAAAAAAAACACGCTTTTGTAACTAGCCGAACTTAAAATAGAAAATATTTCAGTTATTTCAGAGTTCAAAAAGACAAATCATTTTATCAATTGTTGTAAAAATATATTACTGACATATATTGCTAAAAGTAAAGTTATTATATTATAAAATATCTTGGAAAGCACCCCACGTTTTATTTTTGCATTTTAAATCATTAATATGATTATTTTCTCATTAAAACTAGGTAACTAAGGTAACAAGTAAGTAAGTCATTATAAGACACTACCGTGTTTTTAGGTATGGAAAAAGCCGTTAATCCTGAAGATCCTGATCAGGATAATCGACCAAATTTATCAAATATTGTATTGTCATAGGTCCTTGATAAGTGTGCCAAGTTTCAATTTAATTCGACGTTTTGAAGTGGGTGAAAATCTCGTTCGAAGATACTGTTACATACATACCAAGCTAATAAAAGTGTGTTAATAACAACAAGCCCTTTGTATTACCACTCATAATATGGAAACTTTAAGACCATCGACAGTATATATAGAGCAGTATATCGGATTTAACCGACTAAAACCGCACGGCGTGAAATAATGTGGTAAATTTAGCGTGAAGAAGTGGAGCGAAGGTATATCGGCACCCAGCTAGCTCTAGCGTGCTATTGTGTTAAGTGGACCCTTGACTCTTGGTCTCTTAGTAAGCTTATGTCTAAACACAAATGGGGATCCTTAGCGCGAGCTTTACTGCAGGTGGTACATAAAACTAGTCACATCTACCCGCGGCCACTTTTAAACTGCATAAAACCTTATCATTACTATATGTAGATAATTAATTATAAGCTATTAAACATGTAATTAGGGAACAGATCTCTAATCGGCCTATCAATAATTCCCTTAAACCACATAAAACTACTTCAGATTTATAGATAAAATATAAACAATAAAAAGTACAGTATCGGGAACCGTCGTCCAAAGACCATTTTCTTTTTTTTATTATCTATAACTAATAAAACAATAACCAACTTATCTGTGGTTACAAACGACAGTTCACGGTAAACTAGCCACTACTTACACATTCCTCAATTACCACTTAAAATTGAGCTACCATTTAGCAGCTCAACGAGCTTACAGACTTCAATCACACCTACACGTGTAATAAAAATTTTAACATCACCATAAAACACAAGCATAAACTAAGCAATGGTGTAATACCTTTCACATGAGAACCAACACGTATACATTAAATATTCTTATACTATATACATATGGTTGCCGCCAAAACCGACTGACCAACATATTTTTTGTAATGTTCTAGGTCATACACACGTGGGACAGGGCCAATCCCGAGCGTAGAGGACGTCGGCGGCGGTACCAGCCGTCGACGTGGCGGCAGGTTGCAAGTGTGTAGGGACCTCTGGTGGCAGGTTAACTTAGATTGGAAGCGCAAAAACTTCCACGGGATAGAGTCTTACTAGGCGCGGCGACAATCCGAGGAGGACCTGACCCGGGTCGTCTTCGAAGTAGGGCGCTCGAGGCAGGCCCTCGGGGTGGTTTTTAGTGGAAACACCATATACTCCTAACTCCTGCGTCACCGAGGAGCCGAAGGTCCGAAGGGAATTTCACACATAATAATTGTTTACTGTTTTGTACAAAATTTTCCAATAATGCGCAATTTATAAGTTAGATGATTATTATCCTTAAATAGATCAAGAATACGCAGTGTCACCACCCCTATTCATCCCGTGGGTGTCGCAAGAGCCGAATAAGGGAGCAAACTACGCCAGACAACAGCACTATAAACAGAAGGAAAACTGTCCACTGCTGGACATAGGCCTCTCTTTAGAAAGGAGGTTTTGGCCTACTATACCACGCTGGCCAGACGCGTTGGTATAGGGTTTGTGTCAAGTTTTCCTTCTTTTTGCAGTGCTGGTATCCTGCGTTGTTTAGCGCCCTTAGTCGGCTCTTACGACACCAACGGGAAGAATTGGGGTAGTGACATTCCGTATTCTTAATCCGTCACACACGGACGATTAGAAACCAAATAACCATTTACCTTGCACATAACGTTTAGAAATGAAGTGCCCAACTCTGTGAACATGTTGCATAACTCTTTGCACATCACACTCACCATAAACCGCTCACTGCATATTTATACTTTTACATACTCTAATAAAAATGTCACAGTGTTAAATTTACTGCGCGTCCATTACTGGTATTGATTTCCAAAATTCATAAATAACATTTCCGTATAACGGTGAAGCCAATAAGCTCACGACAACCGCTTAGGTTTATATTGTGGCTACTGATCCAGCGGTGAATTAATAAAACACATATTTGCCGAGAATATATTTAGACGTGACCTCTCAAATCGATCGATTAACTTGTATCATGGTTAGATTGGTGGCTGTTTACGGAACTCAGTTTCTTGTTACCAAGCGCGTAATGATGAATTATCAACCAAAAAGTGTGAAGCTATCGAAACCATTTAAAACCTTGGTAAATCCGATAAAAGACTTTCTAACATTCGTCAGTTTTCTACGATCTTATGTAGGTACAATATCGCTTTGCTTGGGTTACTTAGTTTTAATTTAATAAATAATAGTTAAATTATAAATTGCCATAACAACAAAATAATGCTAAAGTGTTTTGTCTTTTTTTATAAGCGTGGATCTTTGAAATTTTCAGTCAGATTTGAATGATTCTTTCTGTATTGTACAGAGTGTTTATTGAGGAATAGTCTGTAAAACATCATGCAAAGACTCCTCAAAGCAGAGCAGTGACCATAAGCGTAATTGAAACTGCAGGGAATGGCTAGCGACATATACCTGCCATATAATAACCTTTAATCGTGAACCCACTCAAGTCACAGTTCAGCTTATTTGGTAAAATTATCAATTTTCTAGTATTTGTAAAACTATATTTTTCTTCTTAAATTATTAGTTTATTATGCTTGTGACTTACTTTTGGTGCCTAACTTAATCCGCTCGTTTTGTGGCTCGATATTTACGTAATTTGAATAAAAAACAGTACAAGCATAGTGATAGAACTATTTATATTTAAATGTATATATAATATTTCCTGTTCGACGACGCTGCGCGACTTTCTTTTGTGATCTTCTAGTTTTGTTAATTTGTTTTGCTTGCTCGTGCTGTTCGTGCTAATATCGGGGCAAATAATATATTAATAAACGTTATGGTTTATATATAAAGAGATAAAGATAAAAGAGTAACTAGGAAGGACAAATATATAAGCAATTATCAGATCTGCCGTCACACATGGATGTGATTTTTGGCCGTTTTGGTACAGGACGATCAAAGAAAAGATAGGTGGACTACTTGAAAGAGGATGTGGGTAGAAAGAGAGTGAGTAGTGAACTGAGGAGTGATAGAGGACAATGGAAGAAGAACACTCATTGCGCCGACCCCAAGTTAATTAGAGAAAAGAGTAAGAAGAATCTGTGTATAGAATAAGTGTTTGTCAACAGAGTTTTATGTTAACAAATTTTACTTTAAAAAGGAAATAGCGTAAGGAAGGCAATTATTGACCGGAATAGCACGGCATCACAGAAAGCTAGTGTTTAGCTATTGTTTCGTTGCTATTCATCGAGTGATTGAGATTACCGGAGCCCCAAATCCACCTCCTCCTAATTCTAGGAGGTGGGGGGGGACTCTTGATTTGTAAGTGGGACCAGGTGACTATTTGTTTTCCCCTATATGATATCAAAACGAAAATTACATCCTAAGAACACACCTGCTTATAATGAAGGCAAAAATTTGAATACGAAACAATAATATCAACATAAATTTGCTCTACTCCGATTTGACTTTGAATGGACAACCATACTTTTATATTTTTGCATAAAATATGATGACGTTTCATTAATTTATGGTATCGCCGTGGCTTGTCTATGTTAAACGGGCCATAGACGATAGACCACCGGGCGAGAGAGATAGAAGATATGACGTAACTATTTTTATTTATTAACTGTTTGTTTTTTCTATTTATTATTCATCTTTTATTATAATATTTAATGTAATAATTACCATTTAAATAAGTATCATTAACTTCGTAATGAGCAAGTTTAAAAAGCGGTGTATTGTGTGTTCACTTTAGGTAATACGCGAAACGCTAAATGATTTACAGTGACAGTTGCTTTTTTTATAGAAGTTTGTAATATTGAAAACTGAAATTTGAACAAAAAAACAAGTTATGGCCACTACCGAATTGCTTTATGCTATTTTAAGCATGAGAGAACATCAATTACTGGTGAAGACTCCCCAACTTGGATAAGAACATGGAGGACGTCGGAGCTCTCGTGACACACGAGATTTTTTATCTTTGTTTTTTTAAGAATTAGAGTGCCTAGTATTATGAGATAATTAATACAATAAACCCAACGATATATGATTGCATAAACCCCACTTATCACGAACTCCGATACCCACAAGTTGTAGAAGAAACAATACCCACAAATATACAACAGGTTTGTATTTAGTTTTAGGTACCTAATTGTTTACATTTTGTACAATTTGAAATACGAATTCATTTGCCAACAAATGCTATAGATAACACAAAAGAATAAAACAAAAGCTTGTTTTGAAACGAAAAGAAATAAAAATTCTAAATTCAAATTCACAATTTCCAAAACACGCATATTCCAAATTTAAATAAAAATAAAGACGTGAATACAACACGTACAAAGTACTCCAACTAAAGGCTTGCGCACAATATTCAAACGGTACTACAACAGTACAGTTTTGAAAGAGGTTTTGAGAAAAAAACTGGTTCACGCAGGATCCCGTTGCGTAGCGGCCTCCTGTGGGATCGGCATCTACGCACAGGCGATACGCATACAGCCAAGCAGGTGTGTGTGTGATCTGTGTTGTGACGCAACAGGTTTGCTGTGAATTTGTATCGAGTTTCGCGACGGCCTTAACTAACAAACTTTCAAATTGAAAAAAAAGTTAAAAAAGAACTAAAATTTATCAAAATTAATTAATAAAAGCCCTTGTATAATTTTGTGTGAAATATTTACAAGTAATTTAATCAATCCGGATAAATCTTTAATGGATTTAGCACAACCTATCAAGTAAGATTGGACTCGCTGCTTGATGGTTCCGTATAGAGTTTCAATTAATCATTTACGCTATAATCGAAAATATGCATATTTTTTAGAGTGACAAGGTATAGGACCCTGCTCAACCTATGTATATTTATTTATAACTTTATGCACTTTTGTACATCAGCGGACTTAATGCCCAACGCATTCTCTGCCTGTCAACCTTTAGAGAGTGTAGAAATCGTGAGTGGTAGGCGCGTATAGGTTATGACACTAATCAGTAAGATATACACTACCCAACACAACACACGTAATTTAATACACACTACACTCATAGATACACACACACACATATATATATATATACATATATACATACACATACACACACTATACATATATGTGTGGATGTAATGTGAGTGGTGTAATCGTTATTTTAGATTAATGGAAGTTAGTTTCGATTTTCATTTTTTTTTCGTTAGGTAATGTGAGTCCTTGGTAAATGGATGAGTTTGAGAGAGTTTTTTCTATGAGAAACAGATTCCAGAGAAAAAAAAGTTGACCGTTGGGTTTTGGATTAACAACAAAGTAAAGGTTCGGATTTAATATTTGAGATACGGAACCCTAAAAACTAGCGTTAAGAGTAGAGAACATATATTCAAGCTATAAAAAGGAAAACATTGTTTAGTGTGCAAGTGTACAATAAATTAACAAAATGATATTCAACATTTAAATAAAAAATTAATAAGAAAAAATTAACTATCATAGCTTCAATCGCTTTCATTTACATCTTGTATTAGAAGTTATAGACAACTAACACTGGTATTTTCCTTAAACGTGAATCAATACAAATAAATAAAACTGAGGTGTATGTTCGCAACTCATTATAACAGCTTTTTCAAAGAACGACTTCAACCTAAGGCGCCAACAGAATATCCCCAAAAGAACGGCTAGACCACGGGACTTGTACTGGATAATACTCGTAGTAGTAATGTAATATTTGTAACAAAGAGCCAACTAAGCTGTCCAGGTGCTCCGTGTGGTGACGGATTAAGAATACGGAGTGTCACCACCCCTATTCCTAGCCGACTAAGGAAGCAAACTAGGCAGGACAACAGCGCTGCAAAGAGAAGGAAAACTTGACACAAACGTAATAAAAACCCATCTGGCCAGCGTGGTATACTGGGCCTAAACCTCATTTCTAAGGAGAGGCCTAATGTATAACAATAATAATAATATAATAATATATCTCATACATCTCACACGGCCGTCTGATCCCAAACTAGGCAGAGCCTGTACTATAGTAACCAGACTGCTGATAAACATACTTATACATATTTTAAATACATACATATTATAGATAAATTACACCCAGACACAGAACAAATAACCGTGGTCGTCACACAATATTTGTCCTGGGTGGGAATCGAACCCACGACCTCCCGGCTTAGCAGTCAGGGCCACTAACCACTAGACCAACAGGCTCGTCAAATACAAGCTAATAATAATAGTTTTACATGCTTTTTGCTGACTCCGCCCGCGTTTATGTCGGTTATCTCGGTTAAAAGTTGCTTCATCATCATCATCATCAGCTTCAAATCAGCGCAAATCGTCACTCCACCTGGCCTTGTTGCTTATGAATTAAGAATCAAACTATCTCCATAACAAATTTCATCTGAATCCACCTCCCTTTTAACCCTCATAAAGGACGATTTCTGGGATAAAAACTATCCTAGCCTCGTCGGAGGATTCTACCTTTTGGGTTGAAGAGACATAATATCAGTTTTTTCACAAATTTATTAATTAAATAAACAATAATAATAAAATATCTAACGTAGAGAGCAATTATGAGAAGCTATTTGACAATCATTATAACAATGTTAGACCGATAAATAATTGTTTGAAAATACACCTTAACCTGTTGTTTTAAGTTCATGCATATTCAATAAAAAAATTAAGGTACGTGTCCGTAAAGAATCCGTGTCCCCGGATACATATTTCTTACGATCCGGCACATCACTACTCCATTGTAACGGTGTTGAGATTTAAACGAACATACGAACTTACTGAATTTTCTAACCACTAGACCAACAGACCCGTAACAATGGACTATTAAAGGCTGTTGATGATGATGACGCGATCTGCAGTTGGTAACTATACACCGAGCTGATGACCATTTCAGATAACGGTGCTAAACTCCTGAAGTATCAGTCGGATTTCAAGAAAATTTGCATGCGGCAGCCCGCTACAACATCACGCTAATACGCTAACAGTAGGAGGTAGTACAGTAGCCAATAACGTGGGTGAAACTTCGTGAAAACTGCTACTTACTTTTATTTGTATAAATCCCACACGTGATAAAGATAATAGGTATTTTAAGACAAAAGTATTTAGCACGCTTGTACGGCCATCATATCGCCCACGACTATTCTTTTGTAAATTTTATTAATCAATATAAATATACACAAAAGAGATTACTCGTGTATTTTATAATATTCTAAACAATTTATATACTTCTAGTGTTAAGTAAATAAATTAATGTTTAAAATATAAGACAGTTGTTTTACAATAAGCTATTCGAGCTTATCCTACTAGTGATGGTATAAAATCACAATCACACGGGATTAATCAATGATTTATAAATCATATAATCGCAGCTGTAACTAATTTACAAAACCACTACGACTTGTTATTAATATTACGCTAGCGCAAGACTCGCGAAAATAGAAATCTAAAAAAAAACGACTTTTTTTAGATTTCTATTTTTATTACTATCCTTGATAAAAATAATTTTGATTGATTTTAATGGCGTTTATCTTTGTCTATGACAAAATCACAATCACATGTGAAATCGCTGTGACTGCAAGCTTTCATTTCATCAAATGAATATGATTTAAAAGTAGCAATAATTTCCATGTTTTAAAATGCCTACAGTCCTTAGTTCCGTATTAGCAGCATCCGTTTTCTACCATTGCCTTTTCTTTTTGTCTAACGTTTATTTCAGTCATCACACGTCAAGAGTATTTAATAGTCCACTACTGCACATAGGCCTCGCCTTAAAAAAACGTTTTGGCCTATTAAACCACGCTGACCAGACGGGTTGGTATAGGGTTTGTTTCAAGTTTTCCTTCTCTTTGCAGTGCTATTGTCCTGTGTAGTTTGGCCTGCCTTAGTCGGGTCTAGAACCCCACGGGATGAACAGGGGTGGTGACACTCAGTTTTCTTAATCCGTCACCACACGGATGGTTTAATCCAGAAACAAAAAAACAGATATCTTGGCAAACATGCTGAAATACATTAGAAAGTCAACAATTATATTAAATTAGAAATCTTTCCTTTTAAGCTTATTTAACGGCAATGAAATTACATAATATGGGTTTCTATTATATTGGTATACATACTTATATTGTTATACAAAAGTCTAAGACCAAAAAAACATTAAAGTTGGCACATAAACGAAGGTTTAAACAGTTTATTTAAAGTTTTCCACTAAAATTATTCATGTTCAAATTATAATTGTTTAATACCTTTAATATAAAGTTACAACTTAAGTACAGTTACATAATGACTACAACAAATAACCAACCGTTTAATAACATTTAAAACTAGAAACATATAAAACAAAGTTTTCCATAAAGTGTTCAAAAGTCTTGCAATTATTAAGTTAAAAGGCGTCCCGTATATAAATAGTAAAGCTCATTAAAATTGCAACTTAGCTCGTGTCCAATTAACTTCAAAGTAAAGTTAATGTGTCGTTGCAATCATGCGCATGTGCCGCGCGACTGCGACAAAATAAACGCAAAAGAACTAAAAATGATGTATGCACTGTAATTAATTTTAATTGTACTACTTTCAGTCCATTATAGTACTCTTCTGGGGTATTTTTGATTTCAAAGACGGTGTTAAAAAAAAGAACGAGCGCTACAGAGAGAGAGAAAGAGAAAGGGTGTGCTTCATCGGCTTCAGACTCCCACAGACTGCAGGAAAGCGAGAGATAAAAGAAACAGTAAATCTTCGTGAGTAAGAGGTTCACAACCTCCTAATATCCAACTAGGTCAAATGATTATTATAACATCACATCACATCAACAGCCTTTAATAGTCCACTGCTGGACATAGGCCTCTCCTTAGAAAGGAGGTTTTTGACTACTAAACCACCAGACGGGTTGGTATAGGGTTTGTGTCAAGTTTTCCTTCTTTTTGCAGGGTGTCCTGCGTTGTTTTGCGCCCTTAGTCGACGGCTCTTACGACACCCAAGGGATGAATTGGGGTAGTGACATTACATATTCTTAATCCGTCACTACACGGACAAATATAATTATAATTAAATTATAATATAGCCCTATGCACACAGTCCGTGTTTTGACGGATTACGAATACGGAATGTCACCACCCCTATTCATCCCGTGGGTGTCGTAAGAGCCGACTAAGGGAGCAAACTACGCAGGACAACAGCACTGCAAAGAGAAGGAAAACTTGAAACAAACCCTATACCAACCCGTCTGGCCAGCGTGGTATAGTAGGCCAAAACCTCCTTTCTAAGGAGAGGCCTATGTCCAGCAGTGGACTATTATAGGCTGTTGATGTGATGTGATGATGTGATGCACACATTTCTGGTACGGAAAACAAGAAAATGATAGTCGCTCTATTCAAGACTCCCATAGAGCTCTACTGTCGCTCGTCACTTTTATCTTTTCATTACGACCGCCGACCCGTAGAGCTCTACTGTCGCTCGTCACTTTTATCTTTTCATTACGACCGCCGACCCGTAGAGCTCTACTGTCGCTCGTCACTTTTATCTTTTCATTACGACCGCCGACCCGTAGAGCTCTACTGTCGCTCGTCACTTTTATCTTTTCATTACGACCGCCGACCCGTAGAGCTCTACTGTCGCTCGTCACTTTTATCTTTTCATTACGACCGCCGACACGTAGAGCTCTACTGCCGCTCGTCACTTTTATCTTTTCATTACGACCGCCGACCCGTAGAGCTCTACTGTCGCTCGTCACTTTTATCTTTTCATTACGACCGCCGACCCGTAGAGCTCTACTGTCGCTCGTCACTTTTATATTTTCATTACGACCGCCGACCCGTAGAGCTCTACTGTCGCTCGTCACTTTTATCTTTTCATTACGACCGCCGACCCGTAGAGCTCTACTGTCGCTCGTCACTTTTATCTTTTCATTACGACCGCCGACCCGTAGAGCTCTACTGTCGCTCGTCACTTTTATCTTTTCATTACGACCGCCGACCCGTCTATGAGACCACGCTGACTAATCGCTGGCAACACCGTGTCCGTCACAAAAAAATGTAAAATATTCAAAACAGTCTCAATTCAGGTGCTCAAATAAAATAATTCACATGACTAAAATCTTATGTGAAAGTAGACCAAATGTGCCGATGTGACTCCCTAGAGAAGCAAACTTTCTGTTTTACGTAATTAGTATGATAATTAATTTCCTCTTAACCCATGATTTCATTCATTGCGGTCACATGGGTAAATATCCAAGGGCCTCATACATAAATGTCATTAAAATTCTTTAAATCAGACCAGTGGCTTGTATAAATATTTCATTAAATTATGATGCTCATGATTTTGTTTGCATACCAACATTAAATTTAACTGACGGTAAAAGATTACAGATATTTGAAGGTAAAGAAATGTGGGTGTCGTAAGAGCCGACTAGGGGAGTAAACTACGCAGGACAGCACTGCAAAGAGAAGGAAAACTTGAAATAAACCCTATACCAACCCGTCTGGCCAGCGTTGTATAATAGGCCAATATCTTCTATGTTCAGCAGTGGACTAGTAAAGGCTGTTGATGATGAAATAAATGTCTGTACTACAAGTTTCTTAGTCTTGAATACATGGTTTGAACCTTAGATAAGTCTAAAATTTAGATTTATCGGGCCTTCCGGCCTAGTGGCTAGTGACCCTGACTACTAAACCTAGAGGTTATGGATCTGATTCCCACCCAGGACAAATATTTGTGATGAGCATGATACTTTGTTTGTTCCGTGTCAAAGTGTAATTTATCTATAATATGTATGTATTCAGAAATATATAAGTATGCTCATTAGCAGTCTGCTAACTTTAGCACAAGCTCTGTCTAGTTCTTTTTTTTTTTAAGACAAATCCCGCATTAGTAATATATTCTTGTTTCGCGGGGGACTTTACAAACAAAACGGACACAAACAACACCCAGACTCAGAACAACAATTAGTGGATCACACTGTAGCTCCATGTGGGGATCGAACCCACAACACTCAGCGTAGTAGTAAGCGGCGAACTACTACGCCATCCGTGCAGTCAGTTTGGGATCGACTGCCATGTGTGAGATGTGTGAGGTTATTATTATTAGTGTTAGATTGAATTGGTAGCTAGGTGAATCCCAAAGCACTTCATCACAACTTAGTCATAATGGCTAAGACCTTGCTATTAAGTGCAGATTTGATTCCGACATACAATGCCGGAAACAAATCCAAAGAAGCTACCTAACAAATTTTAGATTCTTCAAATAAAACGAAATCAAATATTTGGGAGTGGGCAAAAATTTATTCACTAATAGATTCATAGATGTTAATACCTACACAGTAACGAGTCAAACTAATACATATAAAGACACTAAATAGCCTTGCCACTTACAGATTGAGAACAACAAAATGATTACAATACAGAAATGTGATTCAAGCAATGACTCACAGCTGTTCACACTTGGACATAACGAGTAATAAAAGAATTCGTCAGTTCGTAGACCTGCGCTATAAGCGGGTAGACAGTTCACTGATAGATCAGATAATTATCGACTATTTCATTTACGTATAATAGAGAGCAGTGAATCCGGGTCACATAACGATATCTTATAGAATGCTTGTGCTTGTCCGTGTGGTGACGGATTACGAATACGGAATGTCACCACCCCTATTCATCCCGTGGGTGTCGTAAGAGCCGACTAAGGGAGCAAACTACGCAGGACAACAGCACTGCAAAGAGAAGGAAAACTTGAAACAAACCCTATCGTGACGTATCTATATCAGGTGGCTTCAGTGTGTATTTAAAGGTATGGTAAGGGTGTATGTATCAATATGCTGCTGCTGAAACGATAAAGCTAAGAAGTTGATATTTTAGACTTATTTTTAAACTTTAATTCACAACGTATGTATCATATATCGATGTTAGTATTATTAACTTCTCCGAATAAGTTGGCAACGCGCGTGTGACTTCTGAGTTGCAGGCGTTCATGGGCGGTGGTAGGCGCTTTCCATCAGATGACCCGTCTACTCGTTTGCCCCCCTATTCCATAAAAAAATAAATCAAATGTATGAATGAGGAAAGTTGCGAAAATAGTAGTAATAACATACATAATAATAGAAGACGACCAACTGATGCTAAATTACCGGTACTATGGCGACCAGATTAATTGTTAAAAAAAAAAATTATTTGTTTGTTTTAAAATAAAAAGACAACTCCCACATTAGGAATATATCCTGGGTCGCGGGGGACTTTAAAAACATACATGAAACGGACACAAAGAACAAACAGACTCAGAACAACAACGACGCCACATGGGACGACACAAAGTGTCGTCCCATGTGGCGTTTGAACCCACAACACTCGGCGTAGTAGGAAGCGGCGTGGCGACCGCTTTAACCACTACGAAATCCGTGCGGTCAAATTCTTATTCTCATATATTACTATATATACACATAGATACAGCACAAAAATACTTATAATCCTTATAAACTGAGGTTTAAGGTCAATTCACTTGTTTTAAGTTTTAATTTAATCCTGTGGTTATAGTCAGTAGTCAGTATCACCAAACTTTGTTTATTTTTTAAAAGACAAATCCTACACTAAGTATATAATCCTGTGTCGTGGGGGACTTACAAAAACACATGAAACGGACACAAAGAACACCCAGACTCAGAACAACACTTTGTGGATCACACAAAGTGTCGTCCCATGTGGGGTTTGAACCCGCAACACTCGACGTAGTAAGAAGAGGCGAGGTGACCGCTTAAACCACTACGCCATCTGTGCAGTTGAACTTTAAAGATCAATAATTCGAAATTGAATTGACTCAAAAGTAAAAGATAAGAATGGCAACACACAAATGTCATTCTTATTGTTGCCACTTTTACGAAACCACTTAGCATTGCTTGTGCTTCTATTTATAAAAAGGTTTTGCAAGATATAAACACAGCATCCATTTACTCAATAAATATCTGTGCATTTAAAAAACAAATAAAACCATACTTAAATACAATCGTAGTTGACAATAAATTCACTTTACGACGACAGTAGTAATAAAAATGTTTTAATAAAATCCAAGTGCAAAGTCAAAGAAAAAATTGCTATATTTATCAGCTCTACTACAAATAAATTACAGAAGTTTATACAGCATACCTATTTGAAGAGTGGCAAATAAAATACTTTTTTATATATATAAGACATAATGACATAATTACAAATGTAAGTTCTTTTTGTATGCTTTACTCTTAACCTACTCAACCGATAATCATAAAACGTCGCTTACACGTCCAGAAGAAAAAATAGTGTACCTTTCATTTAAAAGAGAAAAATATCCTCCAATAATGGAATAATAATAGTTTTTAGATGTGTAGAAACTTGAAAATTGTCGGTGTACAATACATCTCTTTCTACCCCTTAGGAAATACAGACATCAATGACTGTGTGTATGTTTGTACATGATGCATGTTTAAACCATACTACTGCAAAAGTGCACCTATCTGTCTGTTACCTCTTTACGCTTAAAGCGCTTAACCGATTTAGATGAAACTTGGTATGGAGATATTTTGAGTCCCGGGATAGGATAAAGGATGAGTTTTATCCCAGAAATCACCCCTTAAGGGGGTGAAAAGGGAGGTGGAAGTTTGTATGGAAAATCAATAACCGCTGAACCTACCGACGAGTACTTTGATTCTTGAGGAGAAGACATGAGTTACTTTTTTTTACCGACATACGGAGCATCGGACAAAAGCTAGTAATTATAAAATTAAAACTACCTAAGTTTCTATCTATTAGGTCAGTGTGGTGACGGATTAAGAATACGGAATGTCACTACCCCAATTCATCCCGTGGGTGTCGTAAGAGCCGACTAAGGGCGCAAAACAACGCAGGACACCAGCACTGCAAAAAGAAGGAAAACTTGACACAAACCCTACATCAATCACAACCCGAGTGGCCAGCGTAGTATAGTAGGCCAAAACCTCCTTTCTAAGGAGAGGCCTATGTCCCGCAGTGGACTATTAAAGGCTGTTGATGTGATGTGAAGTTTCTATCTGAGTCTTCGTCCGTCATTCAAGACATATATATATAAAATGTCCCATGTTCAAAGTATATGTTGCTAGTATATGGGGCCATGTTTGTAATTACGCGCAAGTAACATTATTTATTGCCCATAAATCTGCACGCGCTCATTAGCCCATGTGTGGGCACCTTTATGGTGTCTCGACCGTAGATCTGTTTACGTTTTATCTCGATTCGGTTTGTTATTTGTAAGTAATCTTATCAGTAACTAATCAAGAAATAGTAACGAGTTATTAATTAATAAATAGTTATTGCGACGTTACGTTTTATTGGCGACCTACTGGGCAAGCATCCACACCGACAGAGAGAACACATGAGACCCTAATTATCGGCAAAACAGAGATTACATCTTATTTACTTCATTGAGGTATTTAAACGCCATTAAATACTGTTAATAAATATTATAATAATCTTAAATCACGAATTTTTAAGGAATTTATCTATTGGTGGTTATAGATATCTATCAGTGATCACTTAATATCACCAAAGCTATATGTTGATTGCTGATCAATTTGTTCATGAAAAGGAGTATTTTAAAACGATTAGACTGATCACTTGAAGAGAGAGAGAGAGAGAGAGACGAGAAGGAAAACTACACCGGCCCGTTTGGTCAGCGTGGATCTTGGCTTGGTAGGCCAAAACCTCCTTTCTGAGTAAAGTCTATGACTATTGAAGACTGTTGACTATCACTTGATAGTGACTACCACTGCCCATGGGCAAAGGCATTTTTAAAGGTCTACTATCAATCTAAATTACTAGTATTCCCGTTAACCCCTCCCGCTAAGCCGAACCCACAACCTCTTGATCGTCAGTCTAATGCCTTAACCACTAACACCTTAACCGCTACATCTATGACTTAAAAGTCACAAGTTGCTTATTGCCGATTGAGTCCATCAGTCGCTTCCCCTCCCCCCCCCCCCCTCCAATTAGGAAAAGGGGAGTTTTAGGCTCCGATAACCTCATTCATTCAAACACCGGTTTTCTGTGAGGCCGTGGTATCTCTCCAGTCGATCCGGTCCATTTGTGCTGAAGTATGACTCTTTCATGGTTACCTAGAAGCAGCACAAATCATTCGACTGCCTCGGTGGTGCAGTGGTAGCGTATGCGTCTTGGGTTCGATTCCCGGGTCGGACCAAAAGTTTGTCATCATCATCATCATCTCCACTGCTGGACATAGGCCTCCCCAAGGACTCTCTACAACAACGGGTCCAATGCTGTCAGATGTCTGAAAATATTATTTATATTCTGTTCTTCGTTTTCTTTTTCGTAGGTGGAAAGCGGATCCACAATCGCAACTGGCTTAGCATATAGAATTACTAGCCACTAGATATTACACTACAACAAATACATCGGTTGTGGAACCAAATCCGATTAACCGATCATTGATCTTAAACGCTTATAACAATAAAAAATTCAAATCTTCTAAATGACACAGAAAATACCGAAAATGACGACTCACATTGTGCGTAGGCGCACCCATCAACCTGGAAACATTTCTTCAAATATTACTCACCATCAATTTTTTTGCTTTCAAACTATTAGAATATAAATAATGTTTTTTTGCTCAAAAACACTAAAATAGACAACAATATAGACATTTTTGGTGTTGCCATTATCTCGGCCAGTTTTCCGAAAAGGCACAGACTATGCCGCTACATAGCATAATAATAACATTTAATGTGTAGGGTGGCATTAACAGTTGTCAATTTGGCAACACAAATTTTTATTTGAATAATTAAGTAAATTAGTTTTTAAAGCATCGAATAAGGTATATTATCTTTAATGTATTGTTTTTATGATCTGCAAATATTTGTTTTGGAGTTTGGGTGCTTTCTATATATAATATGTATATATTTACAAAAAAGTACTCTATCAGTCAATCTAGCTTTCATAGTAAAAGCTCTACTTAGTTTGAAACTAGATGGCGTTGTTTCAGATGTCTGAAAATATTATTATTGTATGATCTATATGATCTAATCCCACATAATAGGCCCGTTGTTATCGTGGAACAGCCAGACTAGTGATACCACGGCCTCACAGATATCCGATGTTTTATCGTTTTATGTACCTACATATATCTTGTTTGAATTTAGATGAACCAAGTTCGTTCCCGTACTCCTCCGAAACGGCTTGACCGATTCTTATGAAATTTTGTGTGCACATCGGGTAGGTCTGAGAATCGGCCAACATCTATATTTCATACCCCTAAATGGTAAGGGTGACCAATCCCTAAATTTTTTTTTAGGCAAAGCAACGTTTGCCGGTTCAGCTAGTAATATATAAGATTTATACTAACGCTCGTGTCTTGGAGCTCACTTTATAAGATTTTTAATAAAATAATATGAAAATGTTCATCTAAATTCATACAAGATATGTGTAGGTACATAAAACGAGAATAAATTCTCCACAAAATGGCACCGATACCTGCAGACTGTTAGTACTCCGCCCACGACATAACAATAATTTATATCTTAATAACCTTTACTACTCATGTTTAATAAAATTTTAATTGTTTTCTCTATACAATAAATCAATTCTATACGATATAAATCAGTAATCATTTTATTTAGACGCCATTTTAATGTTTTAATAATTCATCTGATAAAAGTATTAGTTTATATAATAATCTTTTGCACTATTGGTTCATTGATGTGAAATCTAATGCTGGCGTAGTGATGCGTAACCACGGCATGCGTCGCCACGCGTAATGCGGCGTGGCGAGGCGTCGCCATTCAGAATATTATATTTTTAATTGTTCTACATTTATTAATTCCTTACATTAGCTATCCTATTATACACGTTATTTCTACAAAACACATTAGTATTACATTTACAAGTATATAAATAAATCAGCTTTATATTTCGGTTAATCGGGCTTTTAAAAAAAACTGTAAAAGCAAGCATATTGTAAGTATAGTTACTAGGCTTTTATATACCCAATTATATTGTCCCTTGCCATAACAAGATTGTTACGTATACATATATGGCCATGACTAAACTTGTAAAGACATAATAGCATAAATACATTCACTCCTATTTCTCCGAAGGAATAAGCAGAATAGTAAAACATTAGCTTATTTTATAAGGTAAATGTATGTAGGTATCTATATAAAATGATAAACCAAACACGTCGACTACAGTTATTTTCACTTTAAGCTATCCAAAAAAATCAACGTTTGAATCACCGCCATCTTTTCGGCGTATTTAATTGACTTAGAAAAATGCCAGGAATAATACTTGGTTGGTCTTATTGTGTCTCCAGTGTCCACGTGAACCGCTCTTTGTTTCCGTGTCCAACTGTACTGAAGTGTAGTAGAGTTAAGAAGATACAGAGGCGGCTAAAACTGTACCACTAAATAAAATATACATTTATACGTTTGCGATTAAAAACTGATATTATGATTTTTATGATATATGGTCTAATTTGTATCTAGTCTTCCACCTTTTATTGTGTCAAATCACTCCATCTCCTCCAAGGCCAAAACCTCCTTTCTGAAGGAGAGGCCTATGTCCAGCAGTGGACTATTAAAGGCTGTTGATGTGACTCCATCTGAAACCCTTTTTTGATCAGACCTCATTTTTGTTACGGTACTGTTTGAGTACATTACTAGAATTAAACACCTGAGTTCTACGAAGAGGGAGGGTTTTTCATTCCTGGAACTCTCAGATATACACTACTGACAATAATTAGGACAAAATAACTGTCCTGTAATTTTGGAATCTCACAATTGTACATAAAGACCACAAGTAAACACCAAGTATTCACCATTTTTCTTTGAAAATGTTGGGGGGACGCCCGACAGAAGTGATAACTTGAACTAATCTAAGTTGAACTATTTAATATTGAAATTGTTTAACTTGAGAAAAGCTTAGGTTATTAATTAAATTTTATGTAAAGCGTTTGTCCGTGTGGTGACGGATTAAGAATACGGAATGTCACCACCCCTATTCATCCCGTGGGTGTCGTAAGAGACGACTAAGGGAGCAAACTACGGATTACAACAGCACTGCAAAGAGAAGGAAAACTTGACTCAAACCCTATGCCAACCCGTCTGGCCAGCGTGGTATAGTAGGCCAAAACCTCCTTTCTAAGGAGAGGCTTATGTCCAGCAGTGGACTTGTATAGGCTGTTGATGTGATGATGTGATGTGTCTGTCCGAAATACGGCTAGCGCCGTAAGGAAGCAGTTTACCCTCCCATAAGAAGTTATCACTTCAATACACATGACAAAGAAACATAATCCAAGTCTATTGTTTCTAAAGACTGTGCGACTGAACAATAGTAGAATTTGTAACTTTTTATTCGGCAAACTGTATGCCTTAGGAATGTAGGCCCTAGACGGCTGTACCGCATAATGAGGGCTGGGGAGCCAAATTTATTACGCCGCCGCCACAGTTTCTCAGAAACTACTGAATTATTCGCGAGCGGCGCGACCGCGGCCCGAGATATGCGCCTTCGGTTCCCGGCATACACAGTTATGTACACTTACGTAACACTAAGAAAAACTAACAGAGTATCTGCTATATAATTGGGTTATTATCTGCGAGGATCTTGAGACGTTTCAGATTTATCAAGAAGGAAAAATAATAGTTCTTGGAAACCTAACAAAGTATTTATATACAACGGTTCTTAATTAGGCCTGTGGTAAATGGAAAAACAAACCAATTCCCACATGAGGTGAATTCTTAATAAAACAACGGTATTCTTAAAAAGACGGATGTCCGCGTGGTGACGGATTAAGAATACGGAGTGTCACCACCCCTATTCGTCCCGTGGGTGTCGTAAGAGCCGACTAAGGGAGCCAACTTCGCAGGATAACAGCACTGCATAGAGAAGGAAAACTTGAAACAAACCCTATACCAACTAGTCTGGCCAACGTGGTATAGTAGGCCAAAACCTCCCTTCTGAGGAGAGGCATATGTCCAGCAGTGGACGGTCCAGCAGCTGTTGATGTGATGATGATTCTTAAAAAGATGATGTTTCGTTATTGGTGTTCATCTTCCTCATGTATGTGTTTCAGAGATGCACCTGATACCGACGCGGAAGGTCGCTCCACCCCTTGATAAGGAACTCGTCAGGTCTAAATCTGATCGAGTATCCCCGTTTATCCTTTGTATATAAAAGTAACCATTCGATAATTAGAATGAAAAATATATTATGTATATGAATGGATGTTAATAAATTTATGTGTAGATACTTATTTTCATTAATGTCATGGTCATACGTCATCAATTAAAATTTACTAAAACTTACCGGAATGAAGGCACCGACCTTCATTTTCATTTAAAATATTTTTCAAATATCGATGTTTCATTTCGTTAACTGCATCGGGAAAAAAGCCTCAAGTTATGTTCTTGAACATCCTTGGTATATAAATAAACAGACACAAAAACGGTCTTCGAAACTCATTTTGGAAATAAACGAACTGAAAAGTTCAATCAATCTTCGTAAGTCGGACAAAAAACCTGTACGCCCTAACAT
This sequence comes from Arctia plantaginis, assembly GCA_902825455.1. Classification (NCBI taxonomy): domain Eukaryota; kingdom Metazoa; phylum Arthropoda; class Insecta; order Lepidoptera; family Erebidae; genus Arctia; species Arctia plantaginis. The sequence goes on from CADEBD010000288.1 coordinate 1,716,663, forward strand.
ACTCCAGGCAAAACATTCATTAAGTACCTGAGAACCCACACGCAAACCTAAATAAAATATATATGTATGTACGTTTGTTTATTGTTTGCGTGCAACAGACAGCACACACAGACAGGCAGACAGACAACACAGAAAAGAAATTATATCAGTGGGTCAGACGGCCTTGTACGATTCACGGAAAGGCGCGCGCGCATGACGCGCCACGCCCACCGCGCACCCGCCCGGCGGTGGGACGGGGGAGGAGATATATTAATTAACGTATGTATATGAAAACCTAATTGGATACTAAATAGAATGTTTCAAAAATATTTATAGAAATGTAATTTTAAATAAATTATTGAGTGGACATAAATTTATTTTGCAAACACACACTTACATATTATATGTGATGTTTATTTGTGTGTAATATCTCTCTATTACACACAAGTAAACCACACATTATTTATAAGTATAAGCATAAGGAAATTAAGTTTTTTTTCTTTATTATCATAGCATAGGTGGTGTAATGGGTATTGGTTGTAGACTTACGATTGTACTCGTTTGTTCTAATTTTACTACCGCACTGTGAACTTACTTCTAACAAAGCAATAAGCTGTCATGGCGGGGTTAACAAAAATACTACTATCCGTCTAGTAACGGATTAAGAATACGGAATGTCATCACCCCTATTCATCCCGTGGGTGTCGTAAAAGGCGACTAAGGGAACAAACTACGCAGGACAACAGCACTGCAGAGAGAAGGAAAACATGAAAAGAACCCTCTACCCGCTAAACCCTCCTTTCTAAGGAGAGGCCTATGTCCAGCAGTGGACAAGTAATGGCTGTTGATGAAATCCATGTTCCCAGTATTTTTTATTTCAAGTCTACACCTTTTTGTTTTAGGTAATTTAGATTTCAACAAGTCCTTTTCTAACTTTATGTTCTGGGCAAACTCTAAATTGTATAGATATTAACATTAGTTTAGGGTGGCCAGTTATTGTCTTTACTGATCTCTTCAAGAACACGATGAACACCCGGGTACGCGACCAATGCCTCTTCTCGCTACTGTGCTCTCAGTAACAGGTCTCCATGAGGCTTGCGGTAACCCTTATCCAAGCTATCTCGCCTATACAGTTTTCTTTATTCCTGTTTACCTTGGTCCTTTGAACCTCCTGAAAGCGATTGCTTAGGAAGTTTATTATTATTAAAGCAGACAAAACCCTTTGTAACTACTACCTTGGTGGTGCAGTGATAGCGTATGCGACTGCTGTGCTGAGGTCTCGGGTTCGATTACCTCACTTACTCGGTGAACAGTGGTTTTCTGTGAGGCTGTGGTATAACTGCACTCCGGTCAAGCCCAAGCATGCAGAAGCATGGGTCTCCCACGGTTATGTCGGCCACGACTCCTGTTCGTGACGATGAAACGAGTTCAAAAGCATCTTCTTTAATTTGACTAATTTACGTAAAAAAAAATCGTATCCAGTATTGATCGGGGTCTCCACGGTTTCACAATTAAAGAGATATGGTTGTCAAATCACCAAATAACGTTAATGATACATAGATAACATTGGTAACAGCTTATTATCGGTATCCATATGTCAACATGGAAGTATGTAAGATTCTTAATTAATTATACATTCCAGACTAAATCGCCACCTGCATTAGGCAAGATCTCCATACGGTACAAACATTTCATTAAAATCCGTTACTTAGAACTTAGAAAGTGAGATAAGATACTCATTTTAATGATAATGAATGAATTTTATCGTTAAGATAATACTTAAAGATATTTGTGAAAGTTTGTTAAGTAACTAGTGACAAAAATAAGAGGTTAAATTTGTGTGGGTATATACGTTTTTATTTGCTATTAGGTAAACGAAAATGCGACTCGCTATTTGGAGGCGGTTTTAGTAATGCAGACCGTCTAACAACAGTACTGAAGGATGGCAAATATTCAATGTATTATTTGCCCTTAAGTACCTGAGGCTTACAAAATGTGAAACCATAAGATAATGGGAACGAGGCTTCCCAATTTTATTGTGTAAAAGATATATATTTGTTTCTTTTTACACGCTTTTTATGAGCTTCACATGTATGTATGTTTGTAACCGCCTCCTTTGGGCGTAATTTCGACTGACTTTAAACGGTCAGAATTCGTTCAAACTTTGTAGATATATCGAGGACTGATCACAATACACTAATATAAAATAAAATAAATAATATTAAAACAATAAAGTCAAAAAAAAACACTACACTACTACACACACTTTTACTATCGACAACATGCACCAATGCAAATTTGTTAAAATTTATTTTCTATTTTTTTAGTTTGGTTTTCTATAAAAAGCGTGTTTTTTAGTTTTTTAAACTATTATTATTTCAACAGCGATATACTTATTTATAAAACCTTGCTCTGTTTGATATTTTTAACTGATATTCAAGTTTATTTCCAAACTAAAATAAACATATTAATTTAATAATCTGTAACATATACTTTTTAATTTTTAAATGTATTAACATTGGCAACTAGTTATCTTTCATCTTGTTCGACGTAAAATATTACCGGAACGACCAGAATTTTGGCGCCATAATAATTAATTAATTAATAACTTAGATAATGTAAGTCTTGAATCGGTAACGGGATTGAGAAAGAAATATCTTGAGGTTGGAATCGCATGTCCATGTCCATCCTGTAATTGGTGAGGCCTTCATTTTCTGGTTTTGTGTCTGTGTCTGGGTGTAACTTATCTATAATATACATGTATTTAGAAATAAGTATGTTTATCAGCAGTCTGGTTACCATAGTACAAGCTCCGCCTAATTTCCGATCAGAAAAGCGCGTATGATATGTGTAAGGGTATTATTATTATTAATTTTTAAGGCATTCAAAGACTTAATTTTTTTAAATAATATAATTGGGGCCAGACGAGGAAGGTTTGGAGATGATTCAGGCGAGGTTGGTAGCGTCCTACTACTTCAGACACCGTCTGGTTTTATCAAACACATTCAACAATAAAAACTTGGTGCTGGTATACAACTGTGAAACTAAAAACATACCAATAGAATAAGGTTAGCAGAATATAGGTTGATTAGAAATAAAAAGACTTTGTTGTTGTGTTAAAAGTTGACAGTTTCCTCTGAAGTAAAACAATAACAATTGACCTTTTTATTGTTATAAAGACATTTGCCCTTCTGTACGACTCCAGCGGCAAAGCCGTATCCAATTTGATATCAAAATGCACTCGACACCAGGGTTTATTTAATTCCATTGAAAATCTGTTCAAAAAATAAACAATAATTGTGATAACAAATTGTTCTAAGTATTAGCTTCCAATAGAAAGAGATCAAAGACCGCAATGTATGTCATTTTTAAATTTAAATAAAAGAACAAGTTAAAATGAAATGGTGTTGCTATTAGTGAAAAAACTGTACGATTTAGGAGTTTACCAAACGTGTATCGGAGTAGATGTACTCAAGTAATTATACAAAAACTGTGCAAGCAAAGGATTCGAATTAATTGCTCACACACACAAATATGACGTTTTCATTTAAGGCTATGTTTACGTGAATGCTTCCTAAATAATGTTCAAAATTAAATATGATTACTCAAGCAATAGTTGTAAAATTTTGCATAAAAACGTTATAAGTGGTAGAATATGATGTTACTGAAATAAAACCTAAATTAATTGACCATAAAGTCTTTAAAACACGGCCGAGCTAGCTCTATTTATAGACAAACGGAAAACATTTTTGTATTTTAAATCTTGACTGCCGTGATTATCTCATTAATGAAATCAAAAATCAAAATTAACATTAAATCATAGTCAATTGTAACTATAACGGTAAGTAGCTACTTATTTACGTTACATGCACTACCACAATTGACGGTAAATAATTATTTTCAAATAGAAAAAGAAAAAAAATATTTTTTGTATAAACTATACCTATTTTGAACTACATGTAAGTAGACCTATGTAAAAATCTTGTCAGAGTAGAGGTATAGGGTACGGTAGGTACAGGATCCATTAATTATTATATTAATAGCTTTGTGAATAATTAATTTAATTTAATTTTGCAAGTAATAAAATTCCATCCAAAAGAATTATTTGTACATTACAATTGATATAACTTAATTGAAAGAATTTAATTGCAAAGTGTAATTTTGACTGATTTTGATGGCATTTATCTTTGACTATGACGAAATCACAATCACAGTGCAAATCGCAGTGACTAAAACTCAATCACTTTATCATATGATTTAAAAATAGCAATAATTTCCATGTCTAAAACTCACGTATCATAAAACACGACCGTACCTGAAGGGTGTTGATTTAATTACGTGGTGTTGATTTAATTACTTGTCAAAGGGGAGAAACAACTCAACATAGCAAGAAAATTACTTTATTAGAAACACGGACAACATACAATTATCTTGAAATTAAAAAAAAAATTGACTTGTATACGCCATGACAAATTCATCATGACGAAGTTGTATTAAACTGTAACCTTCGTCGCTTAACTTTCTATCCTTTGCGGTGGTATACTGTCTTCAAAGTTAAATGGAACCAACTCTCTTAATTAAATATCATCTTGTTGAAATATCATCACATCAACCGCCTTTAACAGTCCACTGCTGGACATAGGCCTCTCCTTAGAAATAAGGTTTTGGCCTAATATACCACGCTGGCCTGACGGGTTGGTATAGGGTTTCTGTCGAGTTTTAATTTTCTTTGCAGTGCCGTTGCCCTGCGTAGTTTGCTCCCCTAGTCGTCTCTTACGACACCCACGCGATGAATATGAGTGGTGACACTCCGTTTTCTTAATGTCATGTTAAAAATGTCTTTGGTGTATTGTGTGAAAGTTTTCAATCTAAACTTGACTTATATGAAAAAGGTCGATGCTTCAACACGTACAAGTCAGTTCGACCGGAGTGACGGCCTCACAGAAAACCGGTGTTAAGTATCTTTCGTTGTTTTTCACCGAGTGAGTGAGGGTAACGGAGGTACAATAAGTAGCACTCAAAGGGCGGTGAGGTGATGGATTAAGAATACAGAGTGTCACCACCCCTATTCATCCCGTGGGTGTTGTAAGAGTCGACTAAGGGAACAAACTGCGCAGGACAACAGCACTGCAAAGACAAGGAAAACTTGACACCAACCCTATACCAAGCCGTCTGGCCAGCGTGGTATAGTAGGCTAAAACCTAATTTCCAAGGATAATTTGCGAATTTCATGGACGGTTGTAGTCACTTACCATCAGGTGAGCCGTCTGCTTGTTTGCCCCCTACACCATAAAAAAGGAAGAAATCGCGTTTGATATAACTTGAGAAGTGTGAAAGTAATTTTCTATACTTGATGACAAATCTGTGCCTCGACTCGGAATTGAATTTATCATTTAAAAAAATATCTTGTTTGTAAAAAGTTAATCAACATGTCTTAAATATAAATATTTGAATATCTGTGCCTTCTCATCGCATTTGAACAGTTTTTTGCTGGTAATCATTTTAGCTTTTACAGTTATGATTAAAAATAAAGAGTGGAGAGAAGGCTGCAAGTATGAGGACAATCTTTTAAACTATCCAAGGAAAATGTCGACCTGAGTGGAGGCACTTGGTACGGCAGAAACTGGATGCTTTGAAGAGCAGCGCAAAACGGACTTTGATCTGAAGTGTGATGCCCTAAAGGTTAGACCACTAACGGACATATTCTATAATTTTATCAATGGTGTATGCATATGTTCACCGAGGGCACATGATAGGGCTAATCATCCTAGCCCAATAACAAACAGACAGCAGTCACCGTAGTCGAAATCGGCAAGGGAGATACAGTGTAGCTGTACCCTGAGGAAAAGACGCGAAAATAGATAAAAACCATCCTTGAAGTGGTTTGTCTATCGAGTCTAAATTTGAGCTCAATCGATGCAGAACTTTTTGAGTTTTTGTGGCGTATACAAACCAACTTAACATTTAATATATATTTAGATGAGGACAAATTTTTGGATTCCTTGATTTAATAAAAATCTGACTTGACATAGGTTTACCCGTGACCACGACCGTTGCAATTTGGACTAAAATTAGAATTTGATAATGAACAAAAACATGTTTTAAAAAGTTCGTTTTGTGGATTAACCCGCTAATATGCGGCAACAAGCACATTCTCCACAAATTCCAACAACTCAACAAAAAGATTATACGCTGTTAAAATCACGCTTCCATCCTTAGGGGCGGAGGAATAAACATAGGCACTGGTACTATCTTATGGCGGTATAATCTGTATAACTGGTACAGGTAATCTATTCTGTGATGCAGATAAAGTTACGGTGTTCGGCCAGTTCATAATAAAACCCTATATTGCCGCATTTTATAATAAGATCTAGGCGAACTATTTTGCTCCGGGTCAGACGGTCAGGTCAATCGATATCGGGATCTGCGCGAATGTAGGTTTATTTCTAGAAAATAATTAGCAGTTTTAATAGAAATTGGGGCATAGAGAGATTTTAAACTATACTTCTATCTTAATTCGGGAATGATCTGTAGGTAAGGTGATGGAAGGAGGTTTAGCATCTCAAAGCATGCAACTAACAACTCAAAGTCTCATGGTAGCTATGAGCTGGCCATGTTAGCCGCCGAACCGACAACTGTTGGGGAAATGGAGTTCTTAAGTGGAGACTGCGTCTCGGCAAACGTAGTGTAGAACGCCCACATGCCAGGTGGAGTGACGATTTGCCCAAGATGGCTGGCAGGAGCTGGATGCGTGAAGCCCAAAATTGATCTAAGTGGCGTGCAATGGGAGATGCCTATGTCCAGCAGTGGACTGCGAGAGGCTAATGATGGTGATAGACTAATCTATGGTAGGGCAGAATTACATTTCTAGTAAGGTAGGATAATTTTCTAACCTGAACATGATCTTTTATAATATGTTGATAAAAAAATAAAACCAATTAAAAATCACCTCTTGCTTCCAATTGCCATCAGATCAGACTATCGTTACCAAACACAAACCAATTAGAACGAATACTTGTGTACTACGTAAACTATGTTGTTCTGAAGTATTTCGCTCTTTCCCCTCCTCCTCCTCCTATTCATTATCAGATCAGCTTTAAGATACCAAGGAATTGTATTGTCGTGTAAACTTCAAACAATTTAAATTACCTACAAAGTTTCGTTTTAATACGTGAATTAGAGGTAGGTCAAAATTGAATTCCAAGATTTGTTTATTGGCTATAAAGTCCTCTCTTTTAAATTCTGACTATACAATAATAATAATAATCTACCACAATCACACAACGCCATCTACTCCCAAACTAAGCAGAGCTTGAACTATGGGTACTAGACAACTGATATAAATACATATATAATTTTTGTTTTGTAAATACATACATATTATACGTAAGAAACACCCAGACCAAATCAAACATTAAAAGTTCATGCACACAAATGTTTGACTTGAGCGGGATTCGAACCCTCGACCTTTGGAATAGAAGTCCGTTACACAAACCACTACGCCATCCTAACAAATGTACATATCATTAATTAACAATAATTAATAAATATACGGAAATAATTTCTCTACTCCTGTCTGAAATTAATAAAAACGTGTATTATTAATATCCAAAAAATCAATAAAGACGTACCTTCGCTAATAAATAAAATATGATAAATACATCAATAAATTATCAACCTATCGCTGGCAACATTGCCTTAACGTAGTGTGGGTGTCGCGAAATGGCCACTAAATAACACCGACGTTTATACCGTATAACTCTAATTGTAAATCCGTATGTCAATTAAAACAAACGGAACAGATTGACATTGCGTGCGTCTAGTAATTTAGATACGCTATTTGGTCGCTCGTGCCAATTCTGAGAAACCGCACTGTAACAGATGATTGTCCGAAACAATGTGTTTGCAAAAACTAATGGCGTTGTTCTACTTATTTGTTTCAAAATGTTGACCGTTTGTTTTAATAATAGTACCATAAATAAGCCTTTTTTTTTCTTGTTGACGGGGTGGAGCAAGGAGTATGTGGTGTTTCCACTAAAAACCACCCCGACGGCCAGCCTTAGGCGCCGTGCTCTGGGGAGAACCCGGGCCATGTGATTACAGGTCGACGCCGGACCAAACTAGACCCTATCTCAGGAAAAGCCAGTGGCTTCTCCCTGCCTATCAGCCTATCCAACAACTGGGGAGATCAGTCGATGTTACGTAACGTGTATGAACACGGCTATCGGATCATAAACCTGGCAAAACCTGAACTATAGTAACCATGCTGCTGATACTGATACAAGCCTACTTATATTTTACTAAATGCATACATATGTATATTATTACATACATGTATTAAACACAAAAAAAACGTATTCATCTCGTTCTTGAGAACTTTAATTTATGGAGTGTAATAAAGATAAAAAAGATGAAAACAATAACAATTGTTTGTCACGGCGCATCTTTGGAACAGCAGTTTATACTACTGACAAACACAAACATACACACATTCACGTTTTTATCCCAGAAGGCGACAGAGACAGGCGTATTTATAAAAAGCGTACATTTTGCTGACTAAAAGGTTTAGTCCCACTTTTTACCATACCTATTGCTGTCAACAAGGCGCATTTTTTCTTAATTTATTATTTTATTTATTATAATTATTTGACAAAACAGAGATTGTTGCTTTTGTGTGTGTTGATCTATGACTTTAGAGTCTACATAAAAGACGATTTCAAACAAATTTTATGAAATAAAGAGAGTTTGAGTTTGAATAAATATACTTATATATTTCTTCTTGTCCAAGGAGGAAATTGAACCCACTACCACAAGCTTAACAGTCAGGATTATTAGACTAAAATAGGCCCCCCAAAAATCTCAAAAATACTAAACTTCAATTCTCCAAACTGAATTACACGATAACAAATATTAACAGTCTCGAAGAAGTTCTAAAACTACGATAACGAAATGATTCAGTAGTAATGTGTTAGGAGTTTTATTATAGAAACCAAATGGTATTGGCTACACAGACACAAACACACAGAACACACTATACAATTTAAACACAAAGTATTGAAATTAAAAACGTGAACATTGTAATATTTAAAAAATATTCGCTAATTTCTACAAATGTGGACGAACACAATTTAATGATTCTAACAGATATACCTACGAGAGAAAAGATATCACATCTACGAGTGTTAGTGATAGATCCGCGACCAATAGTTACATCAGCGCAGTATGTAAAAGTTTCTGATAGTATTTCTGCGCTTTCCTCAGCTGATAAACTACTGCGACTGAAGTCTTTGGTATGAGTTGCAAAGAGTGAACCAAACAAAGCCCAGTTCGCACCTTTAGTTTTATATCTAAAATTATAGGGAGCCCTTTGTGGATCCTGTGCAACCCCTGGTATGAATTCGTACACGATCAAGCGGTGATCACTACAGGATGCGTCCGGAAGGACACGCCATCCGGATATTAAGAGAAAAGATATATTTAAGATTTATTATAAACCCTAGTTTTGTTTGTTTACCAATGCAGAATTTAATTTTCGTTTTTGATATTGAATTCAACTGTATACCAAGAGTTAGAAAAATTAATTTCAGTTTTTCGCACTTTTCTAATTAAGTTTTAATAAAAGTGTCATCGACTTCAGTGTCAGGTGCGTTCCGTGATAAATTGGGATAGGATGTTTTTTTCATCCTTTAATTTTCCTCCCTTACAGGTTGAATATTTTCTTTCAATATAAGTGAGATTGGTCTGAGTACAACCAACTCAATAAAAACAGGGTTTAAACACCAAATAAAGTCAATTTAACTAAGTCATTTTAATCAGCTAGTCAGTTTTTTATGAGTGATTGGAATAGGTGTTCGTGTTTCATTTTAGAAAAACCGATCAAAAGAAAGATGGCACATAACTATACAAAATAAATTTATTAGAAACTGGCCCGTTGGTCTATTAATTAGTGACCATGACTGCTAAGCATAAGACCCAGGACAAATATTGTGTCATAAGCATAATCATTTGTTCTGTATCTGGGTGCAATTTATCTATAACTAGCCTTTGCCGGCGGCTCCGCCTGCGTTTATGTCGCTTAACGCGGTAAAAAGTCTATGGCACTGAGGGATAATATACTTTTCTAACAGGGAAAGAATTTTTTAAATCGGATCGGAAGTACCGGTGATTACCGAGAACATACAAACTCACAACCTGTACCTCTTTATAATACATATTAGTATCGATATATAGGTATATATTTAGTAATAAATGTACCTGGTCTACGCCAACAGGCTTACCCCCCTACAAAATAAGTAGAACTGGAGTTATATTCAGCAAAATGTGGGTGGTTAACACGTTCCCCCACCCTCCACCCGCCATGGTTATACGTCTACCCCTTCGGGACAAAAGACATGGGTGTATGCATGTATGATAAGATGAAAATACCAGCGGTATTACCACAAGTGATAACACAGAAATTAGATAGTAAACATCATCAGTTTACCATCAGAAGAGGATTTTGGTTATAAAAATAAATGAAACCTATGTCATTATATCTTCACAAGACATTTAATCTACCAACTTATTTATGTAATATATTCTAAGACTATTTAAAACCTCTTTTAGTATTCAAGTTCAAGTCTCAGAAGCCATGAGACTGAACAACTTTAAAAGCTTTTGTAGGAGCCAATTTTTTTTTTCTATATTTGAAAAACGATCTATAAGAACTGTATTTTTGAATATAATCGATTAAATACCTAAGAGAGAGAAGGAAAAGGAAAACTTGACACAAACCCTATACCAACCCGTCTGGCCAGCGTGGTATAGTAGGCCAAAACATCCTTTCTAAGGAGAGGCTTATGTCCAACAGTGGACTATTAAAGACTGTTGATGTGAAATACCTGATTCATCCAGTAAATTTTTACGTAAAAATAAAGAGAAGACAAAGAGAAGAAATATATTCAACTTCTCTTCTTAATACCTGGTTTAATCTGATGATATCAACCCTTGTCAATACCAAAGGCTAATAAATAAGGGCGTATATTTTATAATCCGTAATCTTATAAAATCTAATTTATATAGTGTAGCTACTGAAAATTTAATTTAGAACATCTTAATAACAATTAGTATAGTTTTAGTGCTTAGTCAATAGATATCGTTGTTACCTGTGGGTGTGTACGGTGGGGATGGCGCGGTGGCTCGCGGGGCTCCGGCGCGCGCGCCGCGCTCATGCCTCAGCGCCGCCGGCGCATGCCCCCCACGGCACCGCCGCCGCTCTGCGCACACGCAACAGATCGTACTTTAGGATAACATTATCTTTGATTAGTTCGCATTAAAGTTATCAAAATAAGCAAGTTTATTAAATTATGCATAAATGAGTCTGTTTGGGTCTACCTATATTTTAGCAAGTATAAACGTAAACCAGCCTATGTATTATTTTCACGAAGAAGAATTACTTTTTTTTCTAATCTAATTTAGGGGATAATGGGTTACAGCGAAGTGAACCGGAGTGGAGACTTTGTAATGGAGCACTTTGGAGTGCGGATCAGTTATGGTCAATCTCTATAAAAGACTTTTCCCTGAAAAGAAGAGAGCAATCCCTATATATCTTTCTCTATTTAAATATAAAGATAACGAATCAGATGCGCGCGAGTCAAGCGTCTCAGGGCGAAACACACCCCCACCGAATCGACGTGTCTTCTTCGCACCACACCGTCCCGCGCGATGCCTTCTGCTTAAGGGTGCGTTTCCACTGACACGGAGTGGAGCGGAGAGGAGCAGGGAAACTGGTGAGTGTTTCCATTGAAGCGGAGCGCAAGAGCAAAAGAGCGCTTTTACATCGTTCTTTTCTAGAAGATGAAGATTTGGAAGCAGATGAAATAGAACTGATTGCCACATATTATTTGGATACCAAAAGAAAATATAGTCCAGCTACCCTCCGCTCGACACTACAGCCTGCTTGACTCCGTTCTATCCAGCTTGGGGACGCGTGTTCTTGAATTGAATTGAAAGTAAAATCAGCTCCGAGCCACTCCACTTGCACTGTTTCCACTAAAGCAGTGTGAAGATTTAGAGCACCGTGATTGGCCAATTCTTAGTCCGCTTTTCTCCACTTCGCCCAGTTCCGCGTCAGTGTAAACACACCCTAACACTCGACTCCGTTCAATTCCGCTCGGACTGCATGCTCACGTAGTTTATACGAATTTCCGATCGGCTTCCCCTCGCACTGTTTCTGTTAAAAAGGAGTGGAGATTTCCAGAATCGTGATTACTCTATTTATGCACCGTTTAGCTCCTTTCCGCTCCACTCCGCATCAGTAGAAGCCTATACGTTACTTTACAGAACTAGGGAACCCTAAAAACGATCAAATATGATAATTATCTTTATTTGAACACAGACTATTATACAATAACAAGTACGTAGATCGTGCAGAAGCCTTAAACCAGTTATTTCAATAAAGCCGAGCCATAAATTGTTTGGAAAATAATAGTTTTAATTACATACACGTACTGGCGAAAAAACTCTATGTCCGTGGGTTTTAGTAATTATAAATTACATGTATAAATTATTTTGTACAGATTAATTAAAATGTAATTGTGAAGTATAGATAGATTTTTTAGTATGGCAACAAATATTTGGTATGATATGTTACTATGGTAAAACAGCAATTGAAAATGTGTGTTAAAAATACTTGTCTATGGTAACTGTATAGGAACTGTAGAATCGTCTCAGCCTATGCTTGTCCACTGCTGGACATAGGCCTCTCCCAATGATTTCCAGCGGGGACGGTTGATTGCGGCCTGCATCCAACGGTTTCCGGCAACCTTTACCAGGTCGTCCGTCCATCGGGTAGGCGGTCGTCCCACACTGCGCTTTCCAGTACGTGGTCTCCATTGGAGAACCTTGCTGCCCCATCGGCCGTCAGTTCTCCTTGCTATGTGCCCTGCCCATTGCCACTTGAGCGCGCTAATCCGTTGGGCTATGTCGACCACCTTTGTTCTCCTGCGGATCTCCTCGTTGCGGATTCGATCACGCAGGGAAACGCCAAGCATAGCCCTTTCCATAGCACGCTGAGCGACTCTGAGCTGTAGAATACATTGTTGTATTGTATTGTTGGTGTGTCACCACCTTTGTTCATCCTGTTGGTGTCGTAAGAGTCGACTAAGGAAGCAATCTATGCAGGACAACAGCAGTGCAAAGAGAAGGAAAACTTGAAACAAAATCTATACCAACCTATCTGGCCAAGATAGTAGGCGAAAAGCTTCTTTCTGAGGAGAGGCCTATATCTAGCAGTGAACTATTAAAGTCAGCTATTGATTATAATGGTGGACGCCGAACGTGAACTGCTAGCTGTCTGGCTATGCAGAAGCAAGAAGTAGGTGGGCTTTACACTAAAAACTACCTTAACAGTCCCTAGATCCCCAGATGAGTCTGGGGATCTGGGGACTCATCGTGTTTTCATGGCCTGCGGCCCCGTCGGCGGTTGATATCGCCGCGGATGTCCTCTACGCTCGGGATCGGCCCTCTTCCGATCCTGTTGAGCGGTCTCTTTCTCGAACATTACAGCTTCACAGAAAGAGACCACTGCGCCCCAGCCCTCCTCACCGGCCATCATGGCAGTAATGATTGCTGGCGGGGACAGGGAGACTACTAGGCCTAATATAGCTTGTTTGCCACCACGGGACTCAGTATAATTGCACATCTGCTATTTCTAATCAAATTAAATAGTGGGCACTTCTTTGACTTCCAGTTACACCTTTTTTTTATAAGACCACTCACGGACTATGAATATATTCTGTATCGCGGGAGACTTTTTTTGTATTCTGCATGACATATTGTAAAATCTATCAAATTTTTTTTTTTTTTTTGAATATTATGTTATTTATATTTTTGTTTTAATTTTTAAATATTTTTGTATTACGGCGAATTGTTATACATTCAAACACAATTATATTATTGTTTGTGAATAAATGAACTATGAACTATGAACTTCACAAACATCCATCGAAAGGGCACAAAGAACACCCAGAGTCAGAACATCAATAACTTGTGGATCTCACAATATATTGTTGGATCGAACCTACCACACTCAGTAGGAAGCAGAGAGGTGACCGCTTAAACCACTACGCCGTCTATGCAGTCGTCCCATTTCATGACATTGCTCGTACAGATTGCAGGAAAATGAAAGATGTTACGATGACCTAAATAATTGTTTAATTAGTCACTTTACCGAGTATTAATAGTTATAGTAGTACAAAATATATCGAACAAACTGTTACTGGACAAAAACATTGAAATGCATTTGTATTGACTAAATGGAACCTCATAATCTTTACTATTCTCGTACAAAATAATAAATGGCCGTTCGACGCAACAGCCATAACTCTACGCCCCATAAAGTACCTCAGTTACATGAAACAAGAAGCAATCACCACGCTACATTAATCACACGGACCTTACATAACTAAAACAAAATAAAAGAAAAAGAAAATTTAATTTACTATATAAAAATCAATAATTTAAATATAAAACTCGTATTAGTCAATTCTTAAGATCTTAAAACGCATAAATTTAAATAGATGTCTATTAAATACCCAGGTACCGCACAGATATGGCGGTATACTTTCACGGCTGCGCAGGCGCACCCACAATGTTGCTAACTTTAATAAAAGAAAGCACACACTAGAAGCATGGTTCAAGTAATTTATTGAACGTAATTCATATTCGTTTGAGGTGGGGACTACTGTTTTCGATCGTAGACGACATTTTTATATTTTTGATATTAATATTCAGATATTAAAATGATTATAATTCATGAAAAAAATGTCGAATGACTGATATACAGTCATTCGACATTTTTTTTAACTGTACCTTTTAAGTAATATAATATTATTATCAAAAATATTTACCCATTAAGCACTGAGTAGCACACAGGAAGAAAGTAAATTGGAGTAAGGGAAACGAATACAGAGAGGGAGAGGCGGTGGGGAGGGGGGTTAGGTCATGGTTATTGCAGTAGCTCGCAAAGGCTGGGGCGGCGTACCTGTAGGTCCTTCCTGTGATTAGAAGACAGGAACTGGCCTGTTTTTTAGAAGAAAAGTTGTTGAAAAATAAGTTACTTCTGATAGGTATGCAACAAAAGAGGTTTTTCAGAGATTTACTTTGGTTCTTCTTCAAATTTCACGAATATTATTATAAATCATTTATCACTAGTGTATGTCTGCAACCAATTATGATCCTAGGTCCTTAAAATACATTTGTGTTGTTAACATTTTTCCTCTCTCTCTTTCCTGCAATATGTTGAACCGATTTCGCGAAAAGGGACGGAAATGTGTAACAGGAAGCTACGGAAGCGTGAGGTATTTGATTTAATCAATGAGCGCGCCATGCCAGAGTTGGCTGTCAGATGGTAGGTGTTATGTCAGATGTCATACACGACTTTTGTAAGCGCGCTTTAAAACCTTAAAAAGAAATACAATCCAACTTCTTACTCAAAATAACTCTTACTTTCTTACTTAAAAATAAAAAAAATCCCAAAAATAAACAAAAATGAAGTACCAAAAACAAGTCCTTTGACCCTATTCTAGCCTTCATACCGAGAGTACCATCAGCTAATACCAACAAGACAGGGGACAAAGGTCATCATAGATATGTTTTACACAACTTTTATACATATACATAGATATACACATGCATATGTATATGTCTATCGAAAGTTGTTTTCTAGCCGGTAGGTTGTCGCATAGGGTCAACTCACGTATTTGTGTTCGTGTGATTAATTCTATACGATTATAATTGTAAGGTCTAATGTGAGGGCCCTGGCCCTGAGAGAAAAAGTATCTATGGACAATTTGGAAAGGTGTTTACAACTTATTTTCTAAAATTGGCATAAATAGCTTTTCTAAAACATATTATTATATAGAAAATGGATAAAATAAATATCTTTTATATAAAATTCTCGTGTCACAGTGTATGTTCCCGTACTCCTCCGAAACGGCTTGACCGATTCTCATGAAATTTTGTGTGCACATCGGGTAGGTCTGAGAATCGGCCAACATCTATTTTTCATACCCCTAAATGGTAAGGGTGACCCATCCCTATTTTTTTTTTGTTTTGCAATACAATGTTTGCCGGGTCAGCTAGTATTTAAATAAGTTTCATGCAAAAACACATCTGCTCTGCCAAAGTTTCTGCATTTAGAAGTTATGGTGACTTAAACAGAAACCCTCAAAAGTATATTCCTTTTAGAGAAATCATTTCAATAAATACACAGTCTCTTGTTATCTCTGACGTCTAAATAAAATGAAATCAGCTGTGAACTGATATGTATTTGTCGGATACAGACAAAATCGTTGATATAGAGACGCCTTTGTCAAACTTCGATCATAAATAAATTAAAGTTTCAAAATTCTCACGCAGCTATTATCCAGCTATTAATAGCGAGTATAAGTTAAAACTATTACAGAAAGTTTTTTTTTAATTAAATTTAAATTCTTAACATTTTAACCTACCCATGTCGTTCGGGGCTCAAGAAGACGAATATCGAAATATCCGGATTAGGAACACGGATTACTTAGATGTTTTTTTTGTAACATCAAAAAACCAGAACTATATAAATATACAGAACACATGTACATTACCCCATCTAAACTTACGAGTATCTATACAAATAAATAAAATTGGAGTGTCTGTTTGTAATATTAAAATAACCGCTTTTTACTACATGCATATGTATGTTTACACGGTACATATGACAAAATAACATTTTTTAAATTTTTTGTCTGTCTGTCTGTCTGTTTGTTCCGGGTAATCTCTGGAACGGCTGGACCGATTTCAACGGGACTTTCACTGGCAGATAGCTGATGACATAAGGAGTAACTTAGGCTACTTTTTTTAGACTAGCTGATAATGTATTTTTATAATCGGTATACTGTCATACCCCTGACACGCTATTGAGATGCCATCGAGTGGCCATTGGCATCGGTATAAATATCGGTAGTCTACACTAAGTCAGTGTCTTTACAGTGGCGATTGAATGGCAGTGGCTCATCAGTGATGATATCAAAAAGATTGCCATATTTGGAAAAATAAATATATGATTTCCTCAAAAAAACGAACCAGTGTCCTTATAATTTGAAAATATATTTTCAAATTATAAGGACACTGGTATGACAGTGGCTTGGCTTGAACATAAAATAGCAGAATTGAGGCCTTGATGTCGGCCACGAATCCTCTACCCCTTTGCGACTCACTCTGAACTAATTCATCAAACGATCAGTCAATAAAACCCACAGATATTAGTTTTTCCTACATATTTCTTTTGTATTACATTCCACACGCTACATGTCAATGACCCGAAGGATCGTAGCGAGAAAACAGCTGATTGAAATGTTGAGGATTTTATATTCTCGTTTGACTGCACGGATGGTGTAGTGGTTTAAGTGGTCACCTCGCCGCTTCCTATGGCGCTGAGTGTTGTGGGTTCGATCCCCGCATGGAGTGTTCGTTTCATGTATGTTTGTTGAGTACCCCGCGACACAGAATATATTTCTAGTGCGGGAGTTGTATTTTTAGAAAAGAAGAAAAAAAAAGAATTTGGTGACACGTTGATTAATAACATTAAATTAATGTTTATATACTATTAAAAGTGGTTTAATATTATAGTAGTATATAATTAATATTAAGAAGGCAAACAAGCTTACGACCGGCCGGATGGCATGACTTCGTGGCCTCTGGACCCTTGCATACGAGTTGCCGACCTTTTAAAACTTCTACCTTTTTTCTTTACATATCTTCATTCTTCATGTACGAAGACAGTTGCATTTCTAAGGAAGGTTGGAGTCAGGCAGGTTGCCGGCCATAAAAGAAAACGCCGAAACCAATTTTTTTAAAGACAATTCCGCATTAGCAATATATCCCGTGTCGCGGGGGACTTTACAAACATACACTAACACATAAACGTACACAAAGAACACCCAGACTCAGAACAACAATTTGTGCATCACACAAAGTGTTGTCACATGTGGGGATCGGACCCACAACACTCAGCGTAGTAATAAGCGGGGTGGCGACCGCTTAAACCACTACGCCATCCGTGCAGTTAGTGCTTTCGAAATAAAGACGTGCGTGAAAGAGGATTTTGAGTAATTCTACTTGAGTAATTCACTTGCTAATAGGAGAAGAAAACTCATTCCACCGACCCCAAATATATTTGGGAATAGCGTAGGAAGATGATGATGATGACACTTCTTTCTTAAAGAAACCCATGACGCAATTCCCGTGACAAACATACATAGATTAAGACTTCAGTATAATTTATAATAACTGTAGTATAGTCGGGTGGAATCACCCTTCAATCAATTTTCGACTCATTTTCGTCTACCGATGGTATATATTAGAAAGCAATACAAACTTTTATATCGTTACTAACTCTTGGTCGTATTCGAAAGCGCAGTTGTCTACTAAAAAAAAGTTGGTTTAGTCTCTGACTATTTTGTTATTATCTCCAAATTAAAAAATAAATCATTAATCAATAAATCATTCCGTGATTAATTTTGAACTTTTCACAAACGACCGCAGATAACGTTCATAATCCAGCATACTCATTCATTCATTTCTAGGTCTGGTTTAAAAATATATATATTTAAATCACCAAGAATGCTTACGCTTAAAAGATAACCGAACGGTATTGATAAAATTAATGTGTAATAAAATCTATTTTAAATAAAAGAATCAACAGGTCAACTCTTTAACAAGTTTCTAGCGGTAACGGATTCATAATGCTATAGAAACTGCGTCACAACTTTTTAAAAATAACTCGATCGAAACAAAAATGGCTGTGTATACAACGCCCGTTTTTTTTATTTTTATTTAATTTCCCATTGTGCCATGATCAATTAAAAAGAAGACACTCTTCTAGTTTCAAATACATACAACCTTTTCACACCCGCTGAGAGCTTTCAACTGTCAGTGTGACAGCTTCTGTCAGCCAGTAACAAAAGGTCTACCCCATGCCGCATCGCGTTAAGCGCGCATAAATAAGATGCAGTACTCTGGACACAGTTTTCAAAGGGGTCTATTCAAACTGGTTAAGTTTGTGCTACTGCAGCGCCTCCCGCAGGCTTTTATGTAAATTGGTCAAGGTCGTAAGAGGTGTTTCAAAAATAGATTCTCAGGGAGACTGTCCAATGCAGTGTAACAAATATATTGATTGATTTTTAATCAAAAAATAATAATCTCGGATACGAGTAGAAGAGTTATCACTGTCATCAACGACTGACAGATCGACAGTATTTGCGTACAGTTAGCTCTCAATATTTAAAATCAAATCTAATGTCAATAAAAGTTTATCGTGCCTTAAATACTAATAGTCAAATAAATAAACAAATGAAAAATGTATCTGCTGAAAATAATGACACAAGTTAAAAAGTAAAACACGTATGACGCAAAGCGGTTATACTTTGAGCATGCGCCGTGGCGACCATCCCATAATTGCATTAATGTATTTTCTTATGCAGTATTTAAGCCTTTCGAACTTTAAAACATATTCAAGAAGCCTTAAAAGAAGTCTGAGTAACTACTGCACATTTTTCACTAATATCTACTGTCATAAAAATACCTTACTGACATAATTTCTATGCCTGAACAAATTGTAAAGGTTTTTAATTAAATTCACTAAAATAACACGCAAAATACTAGACCTAGGTGTATATACAGCTATTAGTAACACAAATGGAGCTTACAAGGTCTCAAAACTGCTGCATTTAAAGCAAAGTATAGATCAAAGTATCTCCGAATGTAACTGTCAATATACTCACACAACACACAATGTTACGACAAGTTTTACACTTATAAAAACCACTACGGTATACCGTTGCACTCTTTGTCAACCACACCTAAGAATTGGATGCACTTTTCTAATGAATTTTCACAGTTTTCAGGGAGGCCTGAAGGCTGCAGAACCGTATCACAGTGACATTTGTCATGTGCGGCCCTCGTTCGGGTAAGTCCGGAAACGTTCGGGAACCATCGGAATTGTTCGGGCACGTTCGTCGATTTCCGTTTAGTCTCGAGGCAGTCGGACGGTATTGATCGGGAGATGTCTGCCGGCGCCCGGCGGCCGGTCGCCGGTGGCGCCCCTGCTCAGCGCTAATGAAAGCTGATGGCCATCCATTATTTAGCAGCCTCCAAGACTGTGTGGTACGCGAAAATTAATGGCGAATTTATTGATTTATGGTAAGCGAAATTAAAGATTGATTGGCTAAGTAAGTTTGCTACCCGACATCGATTAATCTGGTTCTATCTAAATATTTGTCACTGTTGTATCAGCGGTAAGCGTATTGGTGTAAACATATTGTTTATTTGATTGAAGAGAAAATTCATAGTTAAAGCACTTAATAGTATAAAACTGTATACGAAAATATGCCATTTTAAATATACAAGAGAACTAATTTTCTTCAAATATATATAAAGAAAACAAATTTTCATTTTCGAGTATTATTTGGAAAATTTCGGTAGATGGCGGTAGGTTCAGCTAAGATGAAGTAAAATATTACAGTTTTGTGCTTTATTGAGGCATAGACATCTTATGAGATGAAACACTTTTGAAAATTCAGTTATTACTTGTTTATAAAACAGATATACTAACCAACAGACAAATAGACCAGAATTATAATATACTAGTGGACCCATTTCAATCGTCGGAGAGGCATGCTCCAAGTTCCTTAATTCTGGAGGGGGAGGGGACTCATAGGGAGGCAATACGATGAAGAATTTTAGTTGCAGGTGTCCATGAGTGGCGGTATTCACTTGACATCAGGATTTTCTCGTTTGCCTCTTATGCCATAAAAAATCCATCTCCATCACTTTGATAATTGGTACTCCACCACTTACTGGAGGGATACGACCGCCAAACCTTCAAAGAAGAGCATACCCACCTCAAAGACCGGTAACGCATCCTGAATCGCAAGTGTCCATATGTAGTGGTGATCACTTTCCATCAGGTGACCCGGCGGCTCGTTTACCCCATTATAAAAAAATTGAAACCAACCTTGAGCCTTTTCTGACAAAAAAAAAAAAATTTAAACTACAAGTTCTCACCAAACTACATAATTTTTCGATTAATAGAAGGCCATCACAAGGTCATCAGATTTTTCAATGCTGTTTTGATAAATCTTGATAGACACGAACTAAAATTCCACGCTTTATACATGGGTTTGTTGATGTCACGCTCGATAGGTAAATTAATGGGGTTAATTAAAGTTTCTCCCCAAAATTAAATCGCTGAACGCCAGGCATCCGTGTTTAAATCGGGAAGGAATTAAGGAACGAGTGTACAATACGTTTTTTGCGTGTGTATCTATACTTTCATCAACGCAATAATTAATAATAACTTATGATAGCTCATACATGGCTGTCTGATCCTTAAGCAGAGCCTGTACAATGGTAACCAGACTGCTGATAAACATACCTACTTACATTTCTAAATACATACACACAGGGGCCAAATGACCGTGCTCGTCTTGCGTGGATATAGAATCTTTAACTTCTGGAGCGGGTGTCAGAGTCCAAGACCAACACTATACTTAAAAAACAAACAGAAATATTTCCCTACTTTTATGAGTGTACTCATAGTTCCAACTATGTTTACCACGAAACTAAAAAAATTATGAAGATAAATAGAGACAATTGATATTTGACGACTGGATGAGTGGTTTGTGTAACGGACTGCTATTCCAAAGGTCGCGGGCTCGATTCCCGCTCAAGTCAAACATTTGTGTGCATGAACATTTGATGTTTGATTTGGTCTGGGTGTTTCTATGTATAATATGTATGTATTTACAAAAAAAAAAGTATATATGTATTTATATCAGTTGTCTAGTACCCATAGTACAAGCTCTGCTTAGTTTGGGACTAGATGGCGTTGTGTGTATGTGGTAGAATATATTAATATTTATATACAAACAAGAGGTATATACGACACCAACGCACAAAACGCGAGGGTCCTAATTAGGACCACTGCGAGCGAAAAATCATAAAAACGACATATATACATATATGTTCATAAATTACGACAAAAAGTGAATAAAGATAAAGGAATATGATACCACAGGTAAGTGTATGTTCTTTTCTAAAATGCATTAATAAATGTATGTACGGTTACGGAACAAATATTTTGTGACAGCAGTATGAATATAACCTTATAACAACTTAAAATATCATTGACAGAGACACAGAGCATAGCTCTCCCTTGTATAACCTTCCAATTCGAGTTACAGGTATGCAACCTTGCCCTGCTCCACGTATAACCCAAATTCTCCAATCTATAAATTTCAGCAATATCTCTTTCCAACCACTGCTTTTATTCTTATCTACCTATCGTTTCAATATACTCACAATTTTCATCTTATTTCTAAACGCTTCACCCCCATCATGCAGGCCTTTAATACCCTCTAACCCTCTAACCATACGTATAAGGGTGTGTGTACGTATATGTACGTGTGAAACAAATTTCAAATCTCTGAAAAATATATTCGATAAAAAAATCTCATAAAAAACTCAAATACTGCCGTATCACATCCCTAACGTAGGGATGTACTTTTCCGTTATCGATGAGTTAACGCTCCGCCGATGTCGGCGGGCAGATCGAGTGCACTTGTTTTTCACTGTCTGTGGGGCTAATTGCGCCATTTTTCATTTGCGGCCCTTCCGCAGACCCCCGCACCTCTAGGGGGGTAGGAGGCGCACACCCCCGTGACCAGACTTGGCTATTCTTGGCTTGGACTGCGTGTTTACTAAATGAGTATGCGTGGTGGAGTTGAATGGCTAAAAAAGGAGGGGGAGTAGTAATAAATAAATAGTTTCAAATTGATTATTCAATGTTTGCGTGATTTATTTTCCATAAATCACGCTGCCGTAGAACACCTTTTCTGTAACCAACTTTAGAAAAGGGAGGTGCTGTATTTAACTAAATATTTTCTGTTACACTTTTGCGTGTCATGAAAAATGATAATCTCTTACGAACTGTGTGTGTATGCGTCACTGGCGAACTGACTAATAAGTCACTGAGTACAACCTAGTCGAAAGGTCGTTCAATACAAAGGAATATAATATAATATATATATTAAATGATGATTTTGATATTTAACTAACTTCCTTTTATCAATGAGCAGGAATATGGTGTCCCTGGGGCGAAAAACATATTTTATGAAATTTGTAAGGCCTGCGCAGATGATTGATTTTGTCGTAGAGGAAAAAAATCCCCGTAATTGTGAATTAAATGTCCGATGAGAACGTGCGATCATTGGTATGCCACATGTACATCGCCCTCGAATGATCGACGCGGACTAAAGGTTATCTTATGCGTTGCTACGCCTAGCCCCGTTATTTTTTTTTTCGGGGACCCCCCGCTGTCTTCCATTCCAGCAGTAATATGCCACTGCAATTCTGCAAGCGCAAAATTGAATATAGAATTAACGTGGTGTTTGATGTTGGTTAAACCAACAATTCATTATTATCTATACTAATATTATAAAGCTGAAGAGTTTGTTTGTTTGTTTGTTTGAACGCGCTAATCTCAGGAACTACTGGTCCGATTTGAAAAATTATTTCAGTGTTAGATAGCCCATTTATCGAGGAAGGCTTTAGGCTATATATCATCACGCTAAGAGCAATAGGAGCGGTGCACCAATGAAGAATGTTTCAAAAACGGAGAAAATTTATTACTATTGAGAGACGCAGACGAAGTTGCGCGGGTCAGCTAGTTTTGTATATTGCTCAAACGGGCATCTGATCTGTCTCCCTCCAAACTGCTAATAAACACTCGTATATTTCTAAATACATACATAATGTAGATAAATTAGACCCAGATACAGAACAACTTGATGATCGTGCTAATCACACAATGTTAAGGTAGACCAAAGAGGGCCTGGGCATATTTGTAAGGCATCTGATACAAATAATATGATATTATGATGTAACCTCTGTGCACCTACCTTACAAGATTTCTACATCACCCAAAGGTTGACTGGAAGAGAATGCCCTGGGCATTAAGTCCGCCGATGTACAAAAGTGCATAAAGATAAATAAATAAAATAAATGAATAAATGAAATTGAAGTGTCTGTTTGTAATGTCAAAATGTTTTTTTCATGCTTACACGGTTATTAACACGACACCTAAGTGTAAAAACCAGTTTAAATATTTTTAGTCTGTCTGTCTATCTATCTACAAAACGGCTTCACCCATTTTAATAAACCCAGCTTTCTATATAAAGAGTAACTTAGGCTGTTTTTTTCTTTCAGAATAAAATATAAATTTTGCGCAGAACAAATTAAACGCGAACGAAGTCGCAGGAACCAGCTAGTGTGTAAATAACAATGTAACACCGTTGTACACCTTTGATCAGCAAATAAATAAATTATGAATTATTGGTCCTGGGTGGAAATCGAATCCATATCCTCTAGCTCAATTGTCAGATTCACTAACCACTACACTAACAGGTCTTAATATTTATTTATAAGATTTCACAATAAACTTGTAGTTACGAAACCAAGGAGTTATAACATGCTTTGAGATAACTTCTCTTGTTAGCATCCTCTAGCGAAACACACAATAACTTGGTTAGGTAAATAAGTATTGTAAGTAGACAATGACAACAAACAACATGTTACAATCTTTCCAATTAGTGAAGAAAATAATTTTAATTGCTTGATGAAGGAAAAAAAACGTCTTTTTTTTTTCCTTCCAACCGTTTCCATAAACGGTTAGACTTTTTGGAATAATAATTCTAAGCTCTATACCAGTCTAAAATGTATTTCTTTACGGCCCTAGAGAGCCTTAGAGAAGATAGTAAAATAGGGGGAGATACCATAGCTGTTTAAGCTAAACTAGTCTATACAAAGTTGAAGTGTGTAAAATTTCTAACCGATTTCAAAAAGGATGTTATCATTTCGTATGTTAATATTTTTTTATGTATGTTCGCCATCACATGGCGTGTGGTTGGGTTTACACGGGAAAGGAAAATTTAAACTGTCTTGGAACTCACATCGAAATTAATCAGAAGCAAAATTAGAGGAGTTGGAAATGTTTTAGTTCCCCCAAAATCAGGTAACGGGAAGTTTGGGATCCATTAACCTCACTAAAACTAAACTAAGGTAAAACTCGGTGAAAGGAACCAAATAATCAAGGCCGTGGTATCACTATTTACGCATCCTCCAGGCTGTGTATAATTTTGGTTACAGCGCGGAGGGTGAACTTTCAAGAGGCGGCATATCTGGCCACCAGGGGAGTCTCTCTGGTGGTCGGGTGCAATGAGGCACTGGACTTCCGGGGGGCCCTGGAATAGACGGAGGTCCTCTTGTCCCATAGCCCCCCCCCCCCCCCGCAGCAAACCGCGGTGGGTGACAGCCCGAGGGGGTTTCAACACGTAATAAAAAAAACTCTGTGTGTCTATGAGATGATTCGTCCGCTCTTATACCTATACTATAATAAATTTATAGTAACGTAAGCTAATAGGACTTTGAGGTTTCTGGCCTTGTTAGTAAATAATACATTAAAGAAAACAAATCTTTCTACATTTTATGATAGTTCACCGCCTACATTTTTTATGCAAATTAACAGCTGTTTATAATTGTGACTCTCATTTGTAACCAGATAGCTTTGTGTAGGCATCAAACATCATATAACATCATAATCATCATCATCATTTAGGTATCTCTCCTCATTAGTGATGTACAAGGCCTAATGATGACTGTGACCTACTGTGGGCAGTTGTAAGAGACAACTTATTTTATTTTTATTATTACCTAAATTTTTTTTTAAGTATTGCCACCTAATTATGTTAATTGAGCTTTGACTGACAGAGTTTCTGATACCTACTTATTTTTAGGGTTCCGTGCCCAAAGGGTAAAACGAGACCTTATTATTAGGGTTCCGTACATAAAGGGTAAAACGGGACCCTATTGCTGTCCGTGTAGTGACGGATTAAGAATACGGAATGTCACTACCCCAATTCATCCCGTGGGTGTCGTGAAAACGCAGGACACCAGCACTGCAAAAAGAAGGAAAACTTGACACAAACCCTATACCAACCCTTCTGGTCAGCGTGGTATAGTAGGCCAAAACCTTTCTAAGGAGAGGTCTATGTCCAGCAGTGGACTATTAAAGGCTGTTAAAAGATGTATTTCTGATAAATTAAAGGATGTATTTCTGTTGCCACTATAACAACAAATATTAAAACCAGAATAAAATAAGCTTTTAAGGGGGCTTCCATATAACAAACGTGATTTTTTTGGTAATTGTAGGGAACCATTCGTGCGCGAGTCCATGTCGCACTTGGCCGGTTTTTATTTTTTAGTCCGTTGTTAATATTGTTTTTTTCTTCTCGTCTATTGTCGATTTGTCCATCCAAAAGTTGGCTATAAGAGATTGCTTTTAGGAATAAGGCCGCCTATTGTACATATCCGCCTGTAATATTTAATAATAAAATAATAATATTTCAGATATCTGGTACACAACGCAATCTAGTTTCAAACTAAGCAGAGCTTGTACTATGAAAGCTAGGTTGACTGATAGACTTTTTTTGTAAATACATATATGTATATTATACATAGAGAAAAATTGGTCTGTCTGTCAGTCTGTTTCTTCCAGGTAATCTTCTAAAATTTTGTTAATATTTTACTACCAGGTAACTGTCTATATAAGGAGTAACTTAGGCTATTTTTTCTCTCAGAAAAACTCTATAAAATTTTGCCCGGTCCGGAAATCGAACCCACTAAGGCAATGCTTTTCAAATTCCATGCGAACCAACTCGTTTATCAATTTGTAATTGGTGTAAAATAAAGCATATTCTATTCTATTCTAAATATTTGAAAGGAGGATTTGGCCTACTATACCACGCTGGCCAGACGGGTTGGTATTGGGTTTGTTTCAAGTTTTCCTTCTTTTTGCAGTGCTGTTGTCTTGCGTAGTTTGCTCCCTCAGTCGGCTTTTACGACACCCACGGGACTATGACGATGACTACCGCCACCTATGAACACAGGCAACTCAAGAGACGCAAGTGTATTGCCACCCCCCTAGAAAAAGAAGGCTGGACTCCAGGGACCCCACTCACTCGGTTGCTATAGTATCGTGGAATGGAATGCAAAGGAGCGACCTTACAACGCGTAAGTAACCAGTACAAAATGGCTTTTAGAAGCCTGTGAATGCCCCAGGAGGTTTCTGTGCTTCTGGAAGTAGCTGGATTGGCTCGCCTAGCCCCCTTACCTCGATGATGATTCTTGAGTCCAAATACGGAAACCGAAGCCTACCACCAATACCTCTGACTGGCCTGTTATTCTAGTGGTTAGTGAATCTGAATGCTACGCCAGAGGTCGTGGGTTCGATTCCCACCCAGGACAAATAATTGTGTGATGAGTACGATAATTTGTTCTGTGTATGAGTGTACTTTAACTAAAATATGTATGTATTTAAAATAAAATAACACTACTATAGATTTACGCTAGTGTAACTTAGTCTTATTATTCTCTAAGGTCTATGTTAAACTGAAATGTCCTACACTGTAATATTTATATTGGTCAAATAAAAATTATTATTTAGAAATATATAAGTATGTTTATCAGCAGTCTGGTTACCATAGCACAGGCTCTGCCTAGTTTGCAGTGAAATGTGTTAAAATATATTTTTTAAATACCAACTGTCCCTTCTGACAAGGACTACATTCCCAATGGGGGATGATGTGTGGCAGATAGGCTTTAAAAGGAATCAGTCAAGACCCAAATAAGAACGGGCAAATAACAGAAACATAATAATGATGATGACAAGTAAACTTTATTAAAAAATCTAATCTAAAAGATAATTAAAAAGAAAATATCAATAAAATTTAACTAACATTATTTAAACGCACGAAAGAAACTTAATTATTAGTCGTTTAGTTAAATAATTTAGCCGCAATGTCGGTTTGGAAAAAGAAATTAATATTAATTTAATGTTAATTAAATTTAACAAACCGACAACGTCATATCGCACCGGAAACATATCTTAGCCTTTAATGTACTATCGCCTACTTATGGTAGGCTAGGAGCCAGCGGCTATCAACCACCATACCACTACTGACTGCACGGATGGCGTAGTAGTTTAAGTGGTCGCCACGCCGCTTCCTACTACGCCGAGTGTTGTGGGTTCCACCCACTTTGTGTGATCCACAAATTGTTGTTCTGAGTCTGGGTGTTCTTTGTGTCCGTTTCATGTATGTTTATAATATATATATATAATATTATATTCTACCACATACACACAACGCCATCTAGTCCCAAACTAAGCAGAGCTTGTACTATGGGTACTAGACAACTAATATAAATACATATATACTTTTTTTTTTTTGTAAATACATACATATTATACATAGTAAAGTCCCCCGCGAAACAGAATGCTATCCTAATGCGGAAGTTGTTTTTTTGTTAAACATAAACACTAAACTATTCTATTAGGCGATAAAAAAAGCAACCACCAAACACAGTAATAGTATACAGGCTCTTTGTGTAAGCTGGTACCAGGGACTTCCTTTCTAGGGTATACCTGGTTCCCCGGCTATTAGTACCCGAGACGGCGTACGGTTTTAGTCGGTTCGAGTCCGACATGCCATCGACAGGTGGTATCCGAGGGGATTTCCGCACGGAAAAAAAAAAAGGCTCTTTGTGTAAGCTGCATTTTTCTCATAACAAGTTTTGTAAGTTGGTGTAGTGTTTTAGTCAATTGGACAAAAACTGCCAGAGTATGGTGACTCCATTTTAGGGCCGTACCTTAAAAGGTAAAAAAGGAACCCTTATAAGATCACTCTCTTGTCCGTCTGTATGTCCGTGTGTCACCACCGATTTTCTCAGGAACGGGTGGACGTAGTAAATTGAAATTTATACCAGATAGATACTGAGGTCTATGGTCCCTATTAGGTGTATAAAAATCAAGGTCCTGAGTCAATACGATAAAAAGATATGGGCAAATTTAGATTTATAAAATGTATTTTCGTGAGACTTTTTATTCTTAAAATCATAACCGTTTTTTAAATCAATAATAAAATAGCTTTATTTAGACACACCTTAAAATAAGGTCTTTATTAACTAAATCATAAATAAGTTTTCTTATATTATACTGTAATTTTAAAACGACTTCGAACGGATAAAAAAATCTCTTGATCCGTTCCTTAAAAAATCTAACAATTTCACATGGATGCCGAGGTGAGGTCCTCAGCATCCATGTGAAGGATTATATAATAATAATAATAATATAGCCTTTTATTCAGATCTCTTAACGGTTTACAATGCGTTTTAACTTATAATACACTAGTCTCTTAAACTAAATAAACGATTTAAGTCTAATAATAATATGTGAAGGATTACCATTTAAACCATTTATTTTTGCTACACAAGATACATAAAACATACACGGATACAAGGCTCATTACTAAAACACAAAATTAATTTTACAATACATTCTTTTTTTTTATTACCTAAATGTATTATTATTATAAAAAAAGACACACTCTTTCTTATTATAAAGAGTGTAGCTGTCTCCTTGTCTACAACACGGGGGCCGATGCGGTACCTTTCCAATACTGCTCAGCTATGAGGTATAACGGTTCAATGAACATACTTAGTGATATACCCGCTTCTTTACATTTCTATGTAAAATCTGGTATGGGGGGTACATGTAAGCAAATTACAGAGGTTGACTGCACGGATAGCGCAGTGGTTTAAGCGGTCGCCACGCCGCTTCCTACTGCGCCGAGTGTTGTGGGTTCAAACCCCACATGGGACGACACTTTGTGTGATCCACAAATTGTTGTTCTGAGTCTGGGTGTTCTTTGTGTCCGTTTCATGTATGTTTGTCAAATCCCCCGCGACACAGGATATATTCCTAATGCGGGAGTTGTCTTTTAAAAAAAAAAAAAAAAACACCACCTACCTCTGTACCTTACCGGCTTACATCTTTATTTTTATATACTCACGGCTTTTTTTTTCTTAGGGGTACATAGATGTGAATTAGACGATCGCGTTTTCCCCACTTTTAGTCCTCACATCACATCACATCAACAGCCTTTAATAGTCCTCTGCTGGACATAAGCCTCTCCTTAGAAAGGAGGTTTTGGCCTACTATACCACGCTGGCCAGACGGGTTGGTATAGATTTTGTTTTAAGTTTTCACGTTAACAAGAATTACTATTAATGTATAACTAGCGTCTTAAAAGGGGAAGAAAAATACGCTTATACACCATTCTTTTCTAAATACTAAGAAGTTCAAAACCCGAAGGACTTACCATGCATGCATGCATGCAGAAAAGAAAGTGCATTCAACCACTGTGGACTTGCATAAACATAATTCACTACGGTATGCCGTATCGAAGGGGTAGTCAAGGGGTAAAACCGCTCCCTAGCTGTTTTATTATTATAACTAACACATAACAACTTTTTACTGTGCCATAACTGTTACTTTTAATCATAAAATATGGTTACAGTGAAAATACAATTTTGTTATTGACGGTAAAGTTTATAGGGCTTAAGTCATTTCTTAGTTACTTCATAGGAAATGAAAAAAATTGCAATGCGTTGTATTTTGATTGCAAAAACGCAAAAGAGCAATTTGCAAAACCGCATAAGTATTTTAAAAGAATTAAAGCAATTGATTGTTAATTGATTTATCATTAATTGTTTACTTAAACTTGTTTGAGGTTCTTTTGCATAATATTTTATAGGTATGTGTTTTTCATCTATATATTCGTATTAAAAAATAGCGACTTTTGCTAATTCGCGGTATTGCGAACTAATCTTATACGTTTTTGCAGACTCATCGACGTTATGTATTTCTGTAGCTGTAAGAAGGAAGCCGAAACTTTTTAAATAATATACATTAATCAGGCAAATTATTAAGTACATGGGAATTCTTTAAGGTGTTGTAGGTAACTTTTTCACGAAGCCTTGAAATCAACTTTCTGGAGAAAATATTTAATTGTGAACCATATTTCGAATGTAAAAGGTCATTTTTCTAATTTTTTATTCTCAGAACTGAATGTACTTTGCATCCTCTAACTATGTACGGGAAGTCACCGTAACAGGGACAATTTCCGAGTTTCGTTAAAAAAGTACGAATGACAAGATAAGGTCTATTTAATGACCTGTTAAAAAATATCATATCACAAGAGTTCTACTGCTGACCATAGTTAGTGTAGATATATTGTAGCTGGCCATTTGTTAAGACAACGTTCTACTAAAAACAAGAAAATAATAAATATCATTTGTATAACATGACGACGTCAATTAAGTCACCCTGTCCGAACTATATCTGAGCACTTAGCAAATAAAACATCGGAGGCATCGCTCGGCAATAAGTCGGTAGATGCCGTGACGGGTCGACATTACGCCGAAGACAACGTAGGTGCGGCTCGAGGCCTATTGACCGCGGTTTGCGCGTAAACACCACTACGAAATACAGCCGCGGCTCTGGAATAAATCCACTGGCGCTTCGACAAACACACCGTCCAACGATACTACACAAACAGATTTCAACTTCAGGCCCTTTATTTGAACCGGCAATGGAAAACGAACACCAGTAAACTACAGTCAATGAACTTTCGGTAAGCCGCAAGCTAACCTCTAGATGAGTGCGTACAAATCACGTTTCGCGCGAATCAATACTTAAGTTCAGGCGATCGCCCCCCTGCAATAAACAGTGGGGGAGTAGTTAGGGGTGGAGGGTGTGCGGGGTGAGTTATCGACCGCCCTCCGCTGCGCCCACCTGACCGTCACTAATCAGGGCTCATCCCGCGGACACCTAGAGTAATTGTACGCACTTTATTGCTAGAATGTACTTTCGTTGCATTTGTGTGCGTGTAACGCATGTTAGTGTTAAGGAATATGTCAGTGTGTGCGTGTAGTACAGGCGTCGACGTATACAGATATAAGATAGGATGTCCGGGAATGGTAATTTGCTTTATTGGGGAGGATTTGGATAACGATAATTAGAACTACGAGCCCTTATTTTGTGTTAGTATAAACTTGCAGCGCTTTGTTTATGCCTCTATAAACAATTGAGCCTTCCTTGCGCAAACAAACATCGCTTAGGGACTGGTTGCCCTTTACGCTTGTACGGTAAGGAAAGGTAAACGCATATTGAACTGATTATTAAGACAATAAACCTCTGATTTGAATCACTCAATGAATTTATTATAACAAGCCGCGTGTACTCTGATGGCTGGCAGGAGCTGGATGCGAGAAGCTCAAAATCGATCTAAGTGGCGTGCAATGGGAAAGGCCTATGTCCAGCAGTGGACTGCGATAGGCTGATGATGATGATGATGATGAAACCGTGTGGTGTCGTGGGACACAAAAGAACGAAGTGCCAATATGCTATTTGTCAAATAGATTCATTTATAAAAAAATTATACTTACATAAATATT
Organism: Arctia plantaginis; assembly: GCA_902825455.1. Classification (NCBI taxonomy): domain Eukaryota; kingdom Metazoa; phylum Arthropoda; class Insecta; order Lepidoptera; family Erebidae; genus Arctia; species Arctia plantaginis. The sequence goes on from CADEBD010000288.1 coordinate 1,749,066, forward strand.
ATCTTTTATTTTATTAGGTTCAGTATTCAAAAAATGATGGATTAATGATTATGAAAAATGTTTTTTAACATAGTAATAATAAAATTAATTCCTTTAAGAAAAGAGCGTACTCCTTCCTCAAAGGCTGGCAACGTGCTTGTGACTTCTGAGTTGCAGGCTAGTTGCAGGGTAGTCGCTTTCCATCAGGTGACCCGTCTGCTCGTTTGCCCCCTGTTCCATAAAAAATATATCTAATGACATATAAATTATAGGCTTATTCTAATTATTCATAGCTCAAAATGGTTAATCAATATTGTTTCATTAGTTGTGATAATTTTATCTTATTATTTTTTCTTATAATAAATAAGTAGATGGTATAACACTATTTCATTGGGCTAAACCTGTAATAATAGTTGTTTTTAAAGAAAATAAATAAATAAAATAAACTTAAAGAACCCAAATTAGACGATGTACAGATAAGACATTCTGTATATTGTCCGATTTGGGTTCTTGTTTACAAAAACTGTAAAAATAAAATTAATTCGTTTTGACACCATTAAAAAATTATCAATAATAGATAATTAATAATATAAATTTAAAAAAGTGATTAACACAAATATTTGATATTTGTTTTTTTTTTAAATATTCATTGAAAATAGAATTTCTTACTTATATGAATCATTATCTTCCATTTGTGTATGGTGAACCGCCTCTGTGGATAAAGTACCTATCCTTTAAAATGCGTTAAATGCGCTACAGTAGCATAAAGATATTTATTAAAGCGCCAGAAGTTGTTAGATTAGGACAGATATTCATTTGAATATTAAAAAAAAAACATACTGACATACATTTAACAATAAGACCCTGTTTACTAGACTGCGAAAATAGTCAATGAGTTTTAAAGACAATAAATAAACGTGTAATAACTTATGAATATTTGAAGTTAGCACACTTCACTCCGTATACAGCCATGTTCATATCGTAGTTTTTTCACTATACAGCTGGACACTTTTTCAACTCCCCCCCCCCTCCCCTATGAGAAAGACATAGCGACAACGCTTTTTCGTTACTTACCATTTTTCTCGCGAAATCTTCGTTCCAAAAAATTGTGAGAGCAAAAAGCAAGAGATAAGACATTGTTTAAAAATTGGATGGTGTAATTTGTTTCTAAATCCAATCTACCACAATTAACGAATACTAGAGTAGTTCTAGAAAAAAAGAAAGAAAGAAAGTGCTAATCAGAGCTTATTTGTGAATCTCTCACGCCTTCTACTGAACTTGGACATGTTTGAGACTATTAGGCGTTTTAAATACACATTGCCATCTTGTATAAAGGATAATGAAATTTATTTCATTTTACAGTACATTAAGTTTTTTTTTACCACTTTCACACAAAGTCAAGTCCCAAACTAAACAGAGCTTGTACTATGGGTACTAGACACATCAACAGCCTTTAATAGGCCACTGCTGGACATAGGCCTCTCCTTAGAAAGGAGGTTTTGGCCTACTATACCACGCTGGCCAGACGGGTTGGTATAGGGATTGTTCCAGACGAACCTGAACCACTGTGCCGCGGCGCAGGATCTCTTCCTGCAAACCATGGCACAGTGGTCGATAGGTGTTGCCGTAGTCGCGGAGCCCTATTCTGTCCCTCCCCGTCCAAACTGGATGGGTGACTGGGACGGCTCCGTGGCAGTCGTCGGTTCCACGACGGCTCATTCCCCGCCCTTGTCGCTAAGAGACAAGGGCACTGGATATGTTGCCGTCGAGTGGGGGGGGATCACCATATATGGTGTCTATTTCTCCCCCAACCGGAGTTTGAACGACTTCGAGGTTTTCCTGACCAGCTTGGAGACCTCGATACGGCGACTAGCGTCTGGGCACGTCCTTGTGCTGGGGGACTTCAACGCAAAGTCCATTGCGTGGGGTTCCCCCAGGACGGACGCCAGGGGCGAGGCCGTAGAGGAGTGGGCGGCCTCGGTGGGCCTCTGTCTTCTAAACAGAGGCTCCACCAACACGTGCGTGCGACACAGGGGGGGTCGATAGTGGACCTCTCGTTCGCTACCCCTGCCCTCGCCGCACGAGTAAGGAACTGGCGTGTCCTGGAAGAGGTTGAGACGCTCTCGGATCACCTGTACATCCGATTTGAGCTCTCCCGGACCCAGGACTCCAGTAGGGGTCACGTGGCGCGGCGTTTATCCCGCTTTCCGCGGTGGGCTGTTGCCAGGCTGAACCGGGACCTACTAGAGGAGGCAGCCATAATTCACTCGTGGCTGTCTCCTCAGGCTCCGACCGAGGAGGTCGACGTGGGGGCTGGCCGCTTTCGCGATGCGATTACGCATGTATGCGATGCGGCCATGCCCCGCGTTCGAGGTCGTCGGCCTCCAAGGAAGGAGGTCTACTGGTGGTCCCAGGAGCTGGCAGACCTCCGTGCGGCCTGTACACGTGCCCGGAGGTCCTACACGCGCAGTCGGCGGCGTCACCGTGGAGACGGTGAGGAGGACTGGCTTCATGAGGAGTACCGACGGGCGCGGAAAACTCTGAAGCTGGCCATTAGCCGCGCCAAAGAAGAAAAAAGACAGGAGATGCTGGAGGGTCTTAATCGTGACCCCTGGGGTCGCCCTTACTGCGCGGTGCGACAAAAGCTCCGCGCGTCGGGCCCCCCCCTTACGGAGACTCTCCAGCCCAGCTTCCTGCGAGAAGTGGTTGAGGGCCTTTTCCCACAACGGGCGGAACACACTCCCCCGTCGATGGCCTCCTTGGCCGGAGACGACGGGGAGCACGGGGAGGATAATGTTCCGCCCGTCCGGGAATCGGAGGTAGGGGCGGCTGTTCTACGGATCCGTTCCAAGAACACCGCCCCTGGGCCAGACGGGGTACCGGCCCGAGTGCTGGCCCTGGCCCTCAACCACATGGCAGACCGCCTCGGGGAGGTGTTCGACGCTAGCTTGGCGTCGGGACGCTTCCCTGAGTGCTGGAAGAGCGGGAAGCTGGTCCTATTGAGGAAGCCGGGACGGCCTGCCGATTCGGTCGCGGCCTATAGGCCCATCGTGCTGCTGGACGAGGCGGGCAAATTGTTTGAGAGGGTTCTTTCTGCCCGCATCGTCCGGCACCTCTGCGAGGTGGGCCCCGATCTGTCGGACGCCCAATTTGGTTTTCGGGCGGGGCGTTCGACGGTCGACGCCGTGTTGCGCCTGAGGGCCGTGACCGAAGAGGCCGTGAGCTGTGGCGGCGTGCTGTTGGCGGTGTCACTGGACATCGCCAACGCATTCAATAGTCTGCCATTCAGCTGCATCAGGGAAGCACTCCACTATCATGGGGTGCCAAAGTACCTGAGGCGGCTGGTGGCAGACTATTTAGAGGAGCGTACCGTCGTGTACGAGGACCGAGAAGGTAATCTGAGGTGTCGGCCCATGTCGTGCGGTGTTCCACAGGGGTCTGTTCTTGGACCCCTCTTGTGGAACATAGGGTACGACTGGGCCCTTCGCGCCGATTTCCCCCCCGGGCTGGGTGTAATCTGTTACGCAGACGATACCCTCGTGACAGCCCGGGGGGCAAACTTCCAAGAGGCGGCGCGCCTGGCCACAGGGGGAGTCTCCCTGGTGGTCGGGCGCATTGAGGCGCTGGGCTTACGGGTGGCCCTAGATAAGACGGAGGCCCTGTTATTCCATGGGCCCCGTCGTGGTCCACCCCCTGGCGCCTCCATTGTGGTTAACTCGGTCCTCGTACCGGTTCGGGCCCAGATGAAATATCTGGGCCTGATCCTCGACGGGAGGTGGCTCTTCGACGAGCACTTCCGACAGCTTGCTCCAAAGCTGGTCGGCGCTGCGTCTGCCCTAGGGCGACTCTTGCCCAATATGGGTGGACCCAGCGTCGCGACAAGACGGCTGTACACGGGGGTTGTCCGGTCAATGGCACTGTACGGTGCACCGGTGTGGGCGGCGGCTCTGACCGCCCAGAATAGGGTACGCCTCTGGCGCCCTCAGAGGGTAATGGCGGTCAGAGCCATACGCGGTTACCGCACCGTTTCGACGGAGGTGGCATGCGCATTGGCCGGAACTCCCCCGTGGGATTTGGAGGCGGAAGTGCTCGCCGAAGTTTATCGGCGAGTGGCTGACTTCCGGGCGGAGAGCGGATTTCGCCCTCCGCCCGAGGATGTGCGCGAGTGGCGCGAAGCCGCTCGCCGAGCCACGATGGCTCGTTGGTCGTTCCGGCTGGAGACTCCACGCGCTGGCTTCGCCGCCGTGGAGGCTCTCCAGCCGGTCATCGCCGAGTGGGCAGGGCGGCAGCACGGGACCCTTTCCTTCCGACTGACGCAGGTGCTTTCCGGGCACGGTTGCTTCGGAAAGTACCTGCACACGGTCGCTAGGAGGGAACTGAGTCCCGCCTGCCACCACTGCGACTGCAGTGAGGACTCGGCCCAGCACACGCTGGCGGTCTGCCCCGCATGGGCGGCGGCCCTCACTGCAGTCATCGGAGTGGATCTCTCGCTACCGGCCGTAGTACGCTCCATGGCCGGTAGCGACAGTTGTTTTACCGCGGTCGCAACCTTCTGCGAGGTAGTAATCTCGCGGAAGGAGGCGGCGGAGAGGGCCCGGGAGGACGACCTCCACTCGGACCCGATCCGCCGCCGGCGAACCGGGCGGCGGAGGCCCGCCTACCACAGCCTCATGCCGCCCTGAGTGTGGCCGCGGGTGGACGGGGTGGGTTCCCCCTCCACCCGCATTAGTTGGCCAGCCGCGAGGGGGCGGCGTCCGCGTGTGCCGGACGTCGCCTAAAGAGAGGAACATCTACAATGAGACGGAGCCCGCACCAGGAGCGGGCTGGCGCTAGGAGGGGTCCGGATGTCTTAACAACAGCTGTTCCCGGATCCCTCCTGTTACAGGCGCAGAGTGGCACACCGTGTGGTTTTAGTCGGTCCGAGTCCGACACACCACCCCGCCGCAAACCCCGGAGGGGTGACGGTCCGAGGGGATTTCCACACGTTAAAAAAAAAAAAAAAAAAAAAAAAAAGAGATTGTATCAAGCTTTCCTTCTTTTTGCAGTGCTGGTGTCCTGCGTTGTTTTGCTCCCTTAGTCGCCTCTTACGACACCCACGGGATGAATTGGGGTGGTGACAATTTGTATTTTTAATGGGGTACTGACATTCCGTATTCTTAATCCGTCACTACACGGACAGAGTACTAGACACCTACCTAGATACATATATACTTTTTTTTGTAAATACATGCATATAATACATAGAAAAACCCAGACCAAATCATTAAATGTTCATGCACACAAATGTTTGACTTGAGCGGGAATCGAACCCGCGACTTTTGAAATAGCAGTCCGTTACACAAACCACTACGCCATTCGGTCGCCAAAGATGATTTTAATTATTGCTGACATAGTGCTCAGTTATATCGTGGAGATCTGTTGACTAAACTAGGTAAAGCCCATATTTTATATATCTTCAGTCTTAGGTATTATATGAGATAATACTTTCAATCATCATTGGTCGGCTTGGTGTGTGTGAGTACCCGTGTGTTCATATATGCATGTGCGTGTGTTTTTATGCACCATCATTTAATTATATCAAAGCACTTCATAACCAGTAACTTTAATACAGGGTGTAGGGGTTAAACTTTAATACAGGGTGTAGGGTACACCCTGTATTTAAGTTACTGGTTACTTTTACATTAACGTTGAACACAATCATTCAAAATCCTTTCACCCCTAACCTTCAAGCATTCCTTCCAAATCTATTCGGACGGTGTAATTCTACGTGTAATTTAGTTACGGAAGTAAACAGAAGTCATATTGGAGTAGTCACGCGAGCGACGCTGAGGCGCAACGCATAGCGCACTAATATGCTCATTACTTTCGTAATTGGCGGGTATTGAGCTGGGTTCTGTACAATTTAATAGTTGGAATAGACTGGTTCTTATTTTACAAACCAATAGGACTGGCCTGCAGACTAATGGTTGGCGATCCTTAGTGCTAAGCAGGACACAGGACATGGGCGTTCTTGCTCAGGACATAATATTATTGACTGCATGGATGGCGTAGTGGTTTAAGCGGTCGCCACGCCCCTTCCTACTACAATGAGTGTTGTGGGTTCAAACTCCACATGGGACGACACTTTGTGTGATCCGCAAATTGTTGTTCTGAGTCTGGGTGTTCTCTGTGTCCGTTTCATGTATGTTTGTAAAGTCCCCCGCGACACAGGATATATTCCTAATGCGAGAGTTAAGGAGTTAATAATATTATTGTCTGTTGATCACGATCATTTGATCTGTGTTTGTGTGCAATTCATGTGTATATTTAAAGCCAGACGAGGCCAACATTTGTAAGAAAAGTTCTGTCAAAATTAAGTTCCGATCAACTCTAGATCTCCCAACTCTCATCTATACTAATATTATAAAGCTGAAGAGTTTGTTTGTTTGAACGCGCTAATCTCAGGAACTACTAGTCCGATTTGAAAAATTCTTTCAGTGTTAGATAGCCCATTTATCGAGGAAGGCTATAGGCTATATATCATCACGCTAAGATCAATAGGAGCGGAGCACCAATGAAGAATGTTTCAAAAACGGAGAAAATTTATTACTATTGAGAGACGCAGACGAAGTTGCGCGGGTCAGCTAGTAAAAGATATTTTAGTAGTAAAATAGTAAAGTATTACTAAGACTAGCAGATTACCGATTCAATTTTCAGTTACAATACGATTTAATCATATTACAATCAACGTTGAATGCTTAATACAGAATTAATCAAGAGTTGATCGGAACTGAATTTTTATTACGAGAGTTGGCCTTGTGTACTATTGTTAGTACCGGAATGCCACACACAAGCAAGCTTTGGATTGATAAAATTCGCTATCAAAATTCATCCATACTTATGTGTGTGTATTATAAATCTAAAAGTGAGTTTGTTTGTTTTTTACGCTTTCACGCATAAACCACTAAATCCATTTTTAAAAATCGATTTAGTGTAAACGAGTGACATAGGCTACTTTTTACCGCGATAACCGATTAAAAACTTAGTAGACTTAACCGAAAAGTTAGTAATAAATAAAAATCTGCTTCCAAATAAATCCTAAAAATATACGAAATTGTGATTGAAACGTGTAATACGGCTATAAGAGAACCCCAATCAACCCCTAGTTACCGAACACGAACCAATTTACATTATTGCGGTGGGTAATTACTGCGTGACTCCGTACCAGCCATAAGTGTTACCACGGTGACCGTGTAAACTGGCGGTAATGTTCAGATAACATCGTGCGGGTGTTCGCTACACTGTCGATTTATATACATTTAAATCACGGCACTCGAACCACCAGAATTGGTCACGTGTCTTGAATGATGTATTTTGAACTTGGAACTGAGTTTAAGAAAAAAATATTAAGAAAATAACATTTAACATGTCACCTCCCTATAAACTCTGGCTTGCCATATCTATCTGCTTCGCTATGGTTTTTTTACCCAGAATGATGGTCTGAATACACCATTTCAGTATTCGTTACTACGTCCCTTACACCCTGTATAGGCCAGGTTCGACGGGAGTGATACAGAGGGAGTCTCACAGAAAACCCTTGTTGAGCATTTCTTACGTTGCTTTTAACTAAGAGAGTGAGGTTATCGGAGCCCAGATCTTCTCCCCCTGCCTCTAAAGGAGGCAATGCAACGCACCTCACTCACTTATCTTCATAGAGAGATTCTATAATCAACTTTAAATATTGAGGGTTAAAGTTTAAAATCGCTTGTTCAAACATCAATATAATAACATAATATTGTTGTTTTTAAAGAAATCCTTGATATCGATAGAATATATAACAACTTCTTATACTTCTTACAATCCCTTAAATCCTTACTTATAAATATGAAACTGATTTTTTTTGTATGTTTGTTATCTTTCTCGCCTAATTCACTAAACCGATTTGAAGAATTCTTTCACCATTGAAAAGTTACATTATCAGCGAGTAAGTTTCCTTTCACAAATGCAAGTCAATGTTAATATTTTAATCCTGTGCAATGTACTAAAGGTTGGGATTCCAAAAAAAAATACAATAATACACAATAGCGATTTTATTCTTTCATCAACAGCCTATAACAGTCCACAGCTGGACATAGGCCTCTCCTTAGAAAGGAGGGTTTGGCCTACTATAACACGCCGGCCAGACGGGTTGGTATAGGGTCTGTTTCAATTTTTCCTTCTCTTTGCAGTGCTGTTGTCCTGCGTAGTTTGCTCCCTTAGTCGACTCTTACGACACCCACGGGATGAATAGGGATAGTGACCGTCACCGTCACCGTGAGTTAATTATTACTTGTATTATTAGGTAAGGTAATTTTAATATGAATTGCAGTCTGCGGTTGGTCTCGAACGTGATAGTGACATTCCGGATTAAGAATCCGGAATGTCACTATCCCTATTCATCCCGTGGGTGTCGTAAAAGTGTCGACTAAGGGAGCAAACTACGCTGGACAACAGCACTGCAAAGAGAAGGAAAACTTGTAACAAACCCTTTTTTTTTTTTTTTTTAACGTGTGGAAATCCCCTCGGACCGTCACCCCTCCGGGGTTTGCGGCGGGGTGGTGTGTCGGACTCGGACCGACTAAAACCACACGGTGTGCCACTCTGCGCCTGTAACAGGAGGGATCCGGGTACAGCTGTTGTTAAGACATCCGAACCCCTCCTAGCGCCAGCCCGCTCCTGGTGCCGCTAATGCGCTAATGCGGGTGGAGCGAAACCCACCCCGTCCACCCGCGGCCACACTCAGGGCGGCATGAGGCTGTGATAGGCGGGCCTCCGCCGCCCGGTTCGCCGGCGGCGGATCGGGTCCGAGTGGAGGTCGTCCTCCCGGGCCCTCTCCGCCGCCTCCTTCCGCGAGATTACTACCTCGCAGAAGGTTGCGACCGCGGTAAAACAACTGTCGCTACCGGCCATGGAGCGTACTACGGCCGGTAGCGAGAGATCCACTCCGATGACTGCAGTGAGGGCCCGGCGCTGCGCCGCCCATGCGGGGCAGACCGCCAGCGTGTGCTGGGCCGAGTCCTCACTGCAGTCGCAGTGGTGGCAGGCGGGACTCAGTTCCCTCCTAGCGACCGTGTGCAGGTACTTTCCGAAGCAAACGTGCCCGGAAAGGACCTGCGTCAGCCGGAAGGAAAGGGTCCCGTGCTGCCGCCCTGCCCACTCGGCGATGACCGGCTGGAGAGCCTCCAGGCGAAGCCAGCGCGTGGAGTCTCCAGCCGGAACGACCAACGAGCCATCGTGACTCGGCGAGCGGCTTCGCGCCACTCGCGCACATCCTCGGGCGGAGGGCGAAATCCGCTCTCCGCCCGGGAGTCAGCCACTCGCCGATAAACTTCGGCGAGCACTTCCGCCTCCAAATCCCACGGGGGAGTTCCGGCCAACGCGCATGCCACCTCCGTAGAAACGGTGCGGTAACCGCGTATGGCTCTGATCGCCATTACCCTCTGAGGACGCCAGAGGCGTACCCTATTCTGGGCGGTCAGAGCCGCCGCCCACACCGGTGCACCGTACAGTGCCATTGACCGGACAACCCCCGTGTACAGCCGTCTTGTCGCGACGCTGGGTCCACCCATATTGGGCAAGAGTCGCCCTAGGGCAGACGCAGCGCCGACCAGCTTTGGAGCAAGCTGTCGGAAGTGCTCGTCGAAGAGCCACCTCCCGTCGAGGATCAGGCCCAGATATTTCATCTGGGCCCGAACCGGTACGAGGACCGAGTTGACCACGATTGAGGCGCCAGGGGGTGGACCACGACGGGGCCCATGGAATAACAGGGCCTCCGTCTTATCTAGGGCCACCCGTAAGCCCAGCGCCTCAATGCGCCCGACCACCAGGGAGACTCCCCCTGTGGCCAGGCGCGCCGCCTCTTGGAAGTTTGCCCCCCGGGCTGTCACGAGGGTATCGTCTGCGTAACAGATTACACCCAGCCCGGGGGGGAAATCGGCGCGAAGGGCCCAGTCGTACCCTATGTTCCACAAGAGGGGTCCAAGAACAGACCCCTGTGGAACACCGCACGACATGGGCCGACACCTCAAATTACCTTCTCGGTCCTCGTACACGACGGTACGCTCCTCTTAATAGTCTGCCACTAGCCGCCTCAGGTACTTTGGCACCCCATGATAGTGGAGTGCTTCCCTGATGCAGCTGAATGGCAGACTATTGAATGCGTTGGCGATGTCTAATGACACCGCCAACAGCACGCCGCCACAGCTCACTGCCTCTTCGGTCACGGCCCTCAGGCGCAACACGGCGTCGACCGTCGAACGCCCCGCCCGAAAACCAAATTGGGCGTCCGACAGATCGGGGCCCACCTCGCAGAGGTGCCGGACGATGCGGGCAGAAAGAACCCTCTCAAACAATTTGCCCGCCTCGTCCAGCAGCACGATGGGCCTATAGGCCGCGACCGAATCGGCAGGCCGTCCCGGCTTCCTCAATAGGACCAGCTTCCCGCTCTTCCAGCACTCAGGGAAGCGTCCCGACGCCAAGCTAGCGTCGAACACCTCCCCGAGGCGGTCTGCCATGTGGTTGAGGGCCAGGGCCAGCACTCGGGCCGTTACCCCGTCTGGCCCAGGGGCGGTGTTCTTGGAACGGATCCGTAGAACAGCCGCCCCTACCTCCGAATCCCGGACGGGCGGAACATTGTCCTCCCCGTGCTCCCCGTCGTCTCCGGCCAGGGAGGCCATCGACGGGGGAGTGTGTTCCGCTCGTTGTGGGAAAAGGCCCTCAACCACTTCTCGCAGGAAGCTGGGCTGGAGAGTCTCCGTAAGGGGGGGGCCCGACGCGCGGAGCTTTTGTCGCACCGCGCGGTAAGGGCGACCCCAGGGGTCACGATTAAGACCCTCCAGCATCTCCTGTCTTTTTTCCTCTTTGGCGCGGCTAATGGCCAGCTTCAGAGTTTTCCGCGCGCGTCGGTACTCCTCATGAAGCCGGTCCTCCTCACCGTCTTTACGGTGACGCCGCCGACTGCGTGTGTAGGACCTCCGGGCACGTGTACAGGCCGCACGGAGGTCCGCCAGCTCCTGGGACCACCAGTAGACCTCCTTCCTTGGAGGCCGACGACCTCGAATGCGGGGCATGGCCGCATCGCAGATATGCGTAATCGCATCGCGAAAGCGACCAGCCCCCACGTCAACCTCCTCGGTCGGAGCCTGCGGAGACAGCCACGAGTGAATTATGGCTGCCTCCTCTAGTAGGTCCCGGTTTAGTCTGGCAACAGCCCACCGCGGAAAGCGGGATAAACGCCGCGCCACGTGACCCCTACTGGAGTCCTGGGTCCGGGAGAGCTCAAATCGGATATACAGATGATCCGAGAGCGTCTCAACCTCTTCCAGGACACGCCAGTTCCTTACTCGTGCGGCGAGGGCAGAGGTAGCGAACGAGAGGTCCACTATCGACCCCCCCTGCTGTCGCACGCACGTGTTGGTGCTCTGTTTAGAAGACAGAGGCCCACCGAGGCCGCCCACTCCTCTACGGCCTCGCCCCTTGCGTCCGTCCTGGGGGAACCCCACGCAATGGACTTTGCGTTGAAGTCCCCCAGCACAAGGACGTGCCCAGACGCTAGTCGCCGTATCGAGGTCTCCAAGCTGGTTAGGAAAACCTCGAAGTCGTTCAAACTCCGGTTGGGGGAGAAATAAACACCATATATGGTGATCCCCCCCCACTCGACGGCAACATATCCAGTGCCCTTGTCTCTTAGCGACAAGGGCGGGGAATGAGCCGTCGTGGAACCGACGACTGCCACGGAGCCGTCCCAGTCACCCATCCAGTTTGGACGGGGAGGGACAGAATAGGGCTCCGCGACTACGGCAACACCTATCGACCACTGTGCCATGGTTTGCAGGAAGAGATCCTGCGCCGCGGCACAGTGGTTCAGGTTCGTCTGGACCAGGAGGTTGGAGACTTGATCCATTACTGGATCGTCTCTACAACCTCCTCCATGGGCGACGACGACGACGCACGAACTACATCGGAGGCAGCCTGGGTCGACTGGCTAACCCCCGACGTCTGCCGAGAACTGCGGGGAGGCTTGCAGCCTCTCTGCCCCATCTGGTGATTGGCGGGCTTATTGCCCGCCGCACACGCTGGGCAGTGAGGGGCGGCAGAGCATTCTGCCGCCTTATGCCCCGGTTGACCGCAGCGGAAACACAGTCCGCCGCAGTCAAAACAACTGTCGCACTTGACGCGCGTGTGTCCCGCGGCCAGGCATTTAAAACACCTCATCGGTCTCGCCGCCAGGACTGTGATCCTGGCGCTCACGAAACCGATGAGCAGCCTGCCGGCGTCGGCCAATACTTTGGCCGACGCTACGGGACAGCTGACCCACACGGCGCCAAGCCCTCCTGGACCGGGGCGGATGGTGCCGACCCTGACGTTGTCCGCGCTGCACCCCGTCTTCTCCCGGATTACAGCGCGGACATCTTCGGCCGTCACTGAGTCGTCCAGGCCCGAGATGCGCAGTTCCGCGCACTTGGTAGGCCTGGCGACCCTGACACCATCTGTGGCTGCAAATATTCCCCGCAGCTTCTCAGCGAAGGAGTCCGCCGTCTTTGCGCCTTCAGCCCCAGGGAACTCGAGAACTCGAGCTCCCGTCTGGGCGAGGCGCATCCTGACCCCCACCGTCCCAAACTCGTTGGCGAGGCTGTCCCGGGCCTTTTTGAAGACGGCCGCATAGGACAGCCCGCCGTCAGCCGCCTCCGGGGACACGGTCACAACTACAGCCGCGGTTTTGGGCGGCTGCAGCTTCCGCGTCCTCTTTGCAGAGGCCGTTGCCACCGGTGGCGAAGGCTGGGCTTGGGCTGCTTTTTGGGCAGCCTTTCTGGCCCGCCTTCGGGACTTCTTGGAGCCCCTCGCCTCCTGCCAACCCTCGTTGGAGGGGGCAGGTGCGGAGGGGCCCGGCAGGGGTGTCGGAGTGGGGAGCGGAGGGAATGCCACTCCGCTCCTCGGCGCCGTTTTAGGCCCCGTCTTGGCCGGCGCCTGGGCATGTACCTTGGCCGGCGCCTTAGCCGGTGCCTTGGCCGGCGCCTGGGCCGGTGCCTTGGCCCCCCTCCTCGGCTTTTGTGGAGCCGATGGAGTAGGGGCAGACGCCGCCGCCGCGTAAGAAACGCGGCCGCCCACAACGGGGAGCGCGGTCGGAGCGGCGGCCTTAGGCCGCTGTGCCGACGCGAGCGGGGGGCGCATAATCGGCGCAGGGGGCAGTCTCGCCTCCAGGCCAGCCAGGCGTCCGTCCAGCATATTCCCAACTGCGATGAGGATTTCTCGCAGTTGGGAGTCAAATGCCCCTGAGTTGGTGGTAGGGGCAGGCTGGGACGCGGACGGGGCTTCCCGCTCGGGGAGGTTCGCCTGGAAGCGGGCGAACTGAGCGCTCAGCTCGTTCACCCGCTCCGTCAGCTTCTCGTTGGCCACCTGTAGGCGCGATACGTCGCCCACTAGGCCCTCCACGACCTCCGACAAACCCTATACTAACCCGTCTGGACTATTATAGGCTGATATGATGATGATGATGTGATAAAAGAGCTGTATTATTTATTTTTAGATATTTTAGCCTCAGGATGATATTTTTTCTTCAAATTTGAATGAGACCAAGCGCAAGTACATATCCTAAATAAAATAGGACTTATTCCAAATCAGTTCATAAACTGCGTGAGTTCTAAGTTCACAAACATAAAAAGAATAACCAAATTGAGAATCGATCCTTTTGATTTTTTTTGAAGTCGATTAAAAAAAACTACTCGATTAAGGATATCATGCATATTGTAGTTAATTTCTAATTCAATATGATTACTTCCGTTATTAATATCTAGCGTAAGTCACTTTACTGTCCATCAATATTCTTATATGTAAATAAATTACTTTCATTTCAATTATAACATTTTGTTTATCTTGTTCCGTTACGCAAAATAGCCGACCAACAAATTGTTTACATGCCACGCCATGCTTCGGCACATTAATTTTCTATATATTTTTTTTGTTAGAAATGATGAAAAATGATATCACAATAAACAGTAAACAGAACATTTTATCGAAAACAATTTAATAAATACTGCATACGGTCAAAAACTGCAATGTAATTAATCAAACAGCTGAAGCGCGCGGGGCCTCCTCCCTGGCCGCAAACTTGTGTTAGTGTGCGTAGCCTGTTTGCACGAAATACAAAAGTAGTTTTTACTTTTGTGCGATACCTACGGGGAATGACTTTAGACTTTGACAACTGATTGCATATTACGTTTAATTATCCGCCAGAAAATCCAATGATGTTTAACTAGAATGATGGTCTGAATACGCTATTTCAGTATTCGTTACGACGTCCCGTACACCCTGTATAGGCCAGGCTCGACGGGAGTAATACTGAGAGAGAGTCTCACAGAAAACCCTTGTGGAGCAATTCTTTCGTTGCTTTCGTCCTTTTTTTTCACCGCCATCTACGGATTCTAGATGACCCCCTCCTGTTTGGAAACCCCAATGTTGACTCAGGACTCAGGATCTTCTAACGGACTAAAACCGCACGCCGTCTCGGGTACTAATAGCCGGGGAACCAGGTATACCTTAGAAACGAAGTCTCTGGTGCCCCGACATACCTCGGGCCATCTACAGACGAGTAGACAGACCCCCCCCCCCCCCCGTGTGAACCCCATGTTCCCTCTGCTCCCTGGAAGTGCACCACAGCCTGCTTCTGCTAGGGTGACAGATGGCCTCACCTGTCACCCCCAGGCCTGCCCCTTCTCCCCCTGACCCTAAAGGAGGGAACTCGAAACGCTGCAACGGACTTATAACTCTTGAGTTGCAGGTATTCATGGGCGGCGGTAGTCACTTACCTTCAGGTGACCCGTCTCCTCGTTTGCCCCCTAAACTATACGCTCAAAGCGTGTAACGCGTGATAAGTAACTTCGTTCTAAAACGGCGTGAGGGGTCTATGGACCCCCAGTCGATACAAAGTTTCTGTCGCTTTTTGGTAGACTTTTTCTATAGTGTCGGAAAAAAAGTCTTGTTACACATTTTTCGGTCTCGCTCCCGTCCGCTCAGAACGTGTAACGAGCGATAAGGAACCTCGACCCTAAAAAGCATAGGCATTCAACAGCAGCTAAGTGCACTTTTGACTCTTTTGTTGGATGTGTCTATGGGCCATGTGTAGTTCGTCCTCTATACAACAAAAAATTTAAATGCGTATTTTCATTGAGTCCTTAAAAAATCCATAAGACATTAGCAGCTCATAATCTTAGTTTTATATTTACTCATTACCCTCAAACACTCCCCTTGGGTATTATTAGAAGATGCGGCTCCAGGTTATTTCAGTGCTAATGGATACTACCAACCTCCTCTATTAGGGGGTTAACTCTGAGAAGCGAAAAATGTCCATTTTATTTCCATTCCCCATTAAAATATTTCATCACTATTTTCAAACACTTTAAAATTAATCAAATCATGCTTGAATTACTCAGGGGCACACAAATGTTTGACTTGAGCGGGAATTAAACCCGCGACCTTTGGAATAACAGTCTGTTACACAAACCACTACGCTACGGTCGGTTTAAAACAAAACGTGTGCTATAAAGTTAATAATATATAATCAACTTAAATGTAATCTCCTAAAAAGGCCGTACACAAACTCAAATTATATCATCCAAGTAAACAATAATATTCATTAAAAATGTTCATAAAATGAAAACTACTGGGCCTAACTATGTTAAATTTTTATGGGACCAAATGGCAACTATTCCGCATCAAACTAAAGAAGAATCACGTAAATCGGATCATAAATCTCAGAGTAATCGGTGTACAATTGTACATACATTAAAAAAAAATACCAATCGAATTGAGAACCTCCTCCTTTTTGAAGTCGGTTAAAAATTATGTAGAAACCTAATGACCTATTATGATTTAAAAGCCTATACAATGGCAGTTTAAAATAAATGTCTTGAAATAAAACGAAACATTAAAAACGGCCTAAATCTTTGGTAATCATAAAATTACATCTTCTAGAGGGAAAAGCGGCAACATGGCGACATGTCTTGTTTACTTAGACAAGATTTTTAAGACTTCTAAATAGATTTCTTAGTGAGTTGATTGTAGAAAAGTGTAACTGTGCTATATTTTATGGTCTAAATTAAAATGTCTAACCAGTTTATTGGAACGAAGTTCCTTATCGCGCGTTGTGAAAGGGGGCTAGACGGAAAAAATTCGTACGAAAATTTGGAACGACACTTTTTTATTAATATAAATTGACGTCTAACTGTGGATACCATACATTAAATTTGCTTTAACGTTCGCCAACGTCCATACCATGTTGAATACACCGGTTATCGTCCAATCACCGAAGTTAAGCAACATCGGGCGTGGTTAGTACTTGGATGGGTGACCGCCTGGGAATACCACGTGATGTTGGCTTTTTGCTCTTTATTTTCGTGTCATCTTGTCAGACATTCAGCGCCATGTATCGAATAGATAGGAAATCATTTCGCAAGGAGATTTTACCAATGTATAAATTGTTTTAATTGTTTTTAATATGTAGGTAATAGCCGCTTTCATAGATGGCGTTTTAATTAAAATCGTGTCAAATCAGTTTTACTCGATCGTCACAACTTCGTTCCTATCGGGTGTCCCACGACACCACACGGCTTTTATTTTTGCTAGTGCTTGCCTTCTATATATAGATTTTATCAATCAATTCAGGTTTCGTAAGTTGAAGACCGTCTAAAACTTGTTTAACCACCAACATTCCCTTCCCATCTACCTTTTCCTACGAATACGTTCCCAATTTTCCTATATTTAGGCTCCCAATGAGTAGGACCAATTTTTTTTAAAGGTCTACTACCTACCGAAATTACTAGTATTCCCCCTTTAACCCCTCCCACTAAGCTAAATTGCTTGTGTTAGGAGTGGGTTCATGTCGGTAGTGTACTGGTCAGGATTCGAAGGTCGGGAGTTGAATACTGAATTACCTTTGCTATGTTTCTAATTCATCTCTGCCCACCATTCAGAGATACAGGTGTGAATATATGTATATTAAGATCGTTGTCTGTCTAATCGCTGGCAGGTATTATATTTTTTTAATGGCGTATCGATTACCGCAAGAGCCCTTTACCTACGACCCTTCGATCAAGTTGATTACCGTGTTGTGTGCGCTACACCGTCGACATCAACAGAAACACATTATAGTTGTTGTTAATTATAAATGAATAAATAACAGAGAACTAATGAACGGTCAAACATAATCTATACAAATAAATAAAATTGGAGTGTCTGTTTGTAATATTAAAATAACCGCTTTTTACTAAATGCATATGTATGTTTACACGGTACATATGCCAAAATAACATTTTTTACAATTTTTGTCTGTCTGTCTGTCTCTTTGTCTGTTTGTACCGGGTAATCTCTCAAACGGCTGAACCGATTTCGACGGGACTTTCACTGGCAGATAGCTGATGACATAAGGAGTAACTTAGGCTACTTTTTTTAGACTAGCTTCGCCCCGCGGCGTTACCCGCGGTTATAACAAAAAACGCGGGTAACACCGCGGGTCTCAGCTAGTTCGATATAAAGTAACCCATACACATTCATCATCATCATCATCAACAGCCTTTAATAGTCCACTGCTGGACATAAGCCTCTCCTTAGAAAGAAGGTTTTGGCCTACTATACCACGCTGGCCAGACGGGTTGGTATAGGGTTTGTGTCAAGTTTTCCTTCTCTCTGCAGTGCTGTTGTCCTGCGTATTTTTTTCCCTTAGTCGGCTCTTACGACACCCACGGGATGAATAGGGGTGGTGACACTCTGTATTCTTAATCCGTCACCACACGGACAGATTCGTTGATATAGATATCAATACACATTCGTTGATATAGAATAATAATAAATTAAGACGTTTACACACGGTCGTTGTATATCAAGCTAGGCTTATGGTTCGGCACAAATGCGTCGGCTGAAACATAGTGATACCATCGCCTCACAGAAAACGGGTGTTAAGTAGACATGGAAATTATTGCTACTTTTAAATCATATTCATTTGATGAAAAGATTGGTTCTAAACACAGCGATTTTACATGTGATTGTGATTTCGTCATAGACAAAAATAAATGCCATTAAAATCAATCAATTTTTTTTTCGAAGATTATGACCCTTTCTTTAAGTTTAGACCCTTCGCGAGTCTTGCGCTAGCGTGATAATAATAATTAAGTAACAGTGCTTTTGTAAATCAGTCACAGGTGTGAGGATATGTTTATTCCATCTCTAGTGTTAAGCAATTCTTTGTTGTTTTTCACCGAGTGAGTGAGGTTATTGGATAAAAAATTCTTAAAATTAAATTTCGAATTAAATGCAATGAAATTACATACAAACAAGAGGTAGACTACGCACAAACTAACGAGCAAAGGGTCCTAATTAGGACCACTGCGAACGAGCGCACGTATTAATTATTTCGAGAAAATTCATAAAATACCTTCCTGTGTACAAATTACGACAAAAAGGTAAAGAAAGATAAAGGAATATTATACCACAAGTAAGTGTATGTTTTGTTCTAAAATGCATTAATAGATGTACCTATGTACGGTTACGGAACAAATATTTTGTGCGTGCAGTATGAATATAACGTATCTTTCTTAAAATATCATTGAATAAATGTGTATTATTTCTAAACAACATTTTGTTTGTTGCGGCTGTTTACCCGCTTCAAGAAGCTTCAGACAAGTCAGATAAACAATATTTAGATATTACAGAGACTATACAGAGGTCGAATCGCTTCTAAAGCGTTTTATGTTACTGGACAAGTATTGCGTTACAGATAATTGATAGGTACTCATAAAGGGTATACTTTGAACCCAGATGCCAACCAATGTATTTTCTCCATTCATTTACAAATATCCATTTTTGGAAGTCATAATAGATAAATTTCATGTTGTCAAATGCAGTGTTTGTAAGCATATAAGGTGGGTTTATTACTTATTGTTAGTTTGTTTATTTCTAAACACACACCTATGACACCGTACCTATAAGATGGAGTCTCCTGGCACAGGTATTCTTTTACTTAAAAGGAGACGCCATATTTTTTGTAACAATGTACAATGTTTATGAAATAAATTGTTATTATTATAATAATTGAACTTGTTATAGCTTAAAATTTAAATTTTATTCTCTCTGAAGAACTTCAGACATAAAATATAAAGATAAAACTATTTTCTTTTACTTAAAACAAATCTGTTATTAAAAATAATATTTATATATAAAAACGTTGAGCTAAAATAACTGCTAAAAATACTCTGATTTTCTTAAAATCATGTTCGTTGTTTACCCGTCGCAATGGCTGACCGCGTAAACAAAGCGATTTGTCGCCTTTATTGTAAACATGGTTAATGCACTACAGCGGCCATTTTATTTGTTTTCCCGCCTTTTGTCTTTCAAATTAAGAATACAATATCGGTTATGGGTCAGATTTATTGTGGCAACGGTTATCTGTTTTGTTAAGCCTTTCTTTGGAAATTATAAGAGTTGTAATGTCTGTTATCTTTAAAAGTTTTACTTTATGCGATAAGTTGCTAGACGAAACAATATTTTTTTTTTAACAATTGTGGCTTTGCAAGTTATGGTAACAAATAAAGTTATTTTTTAAATTTCTAAACACGTAGCCACCACAAACATTTTGTTTCTTTTTTTTATGAATAAACATTCAATCAATTTGAGATTACTTACTCGAATGTCACTGTATGTATTACTAAATAGGTATTTCATATTTTTGGATTGCCTGACGTTTCGACTGGGTTGCTAAGGAGTTCGAAAGCTTGAGGCAAAACGAGCCACTTCTTAAAACCCTTAAAGGATCCAGCTGTCAAAACGTCTGATTAGTCTGGCTAGTCCAAACTGCAAACTGTCTTGCATGTTGAGATCTTTTGAATCAATTCTCATGTAAGACACTCGTTAGTCTTTCATCGAAATTTGGATGTTTATTTGGTCTAAAAATATTTTCCTATAGTCCATTCGCGCTAAGAAAATAGTGACGCATCTAACCAATCAGGTTCCAAGATATTATAACCTGCAAAAAAAGACAAGTTGAATAAAAACATCAAATTTTTCATCTCCATAATACTTGAAGGACATTAATAAATTACAAATCCCAAACGGTAATCCTTTTGAAACTAAATTAAATAAATCACACCATGAAGATATTGAATAAATCCAATATGAAAACTTATATATGAGCGGTGGATATCTGACCGCCCACCCACTGCCCACCACCCGCCTAAATATAGCCTGAGGGGTGGGGGCGCCCTCACGCACCGGAAGAGCCCGTTCAGCCTTCTTGCTTCCTCGTATTGGAAGGTTTTGTTTCGGTGTCTGTGTGAAGTAGGGTGCGAAAAAGTTTCCTTAAATTTTATTTTTCTTATTTACACTGCTTATATTGAGTTTAGTTAAAATAATTGTTTTAAAATATGTTTGTTTCGAATCGTTATATTTGGTATGGAAAATATTTTTAGGGTTCAGTGCGTCTTACCAGAGATTGCCTTCCTAGGGTACACCAAGTTCCCCGGCTGCTGATACATAAATCCGGTGGTGGTATCCGAGGGGGGATTGGTATTGGTTGTGGACTCCGGTTTTCGCTTTTAGTATCCGACGGGGTTTCCGTACAGAAAAAAAGGGTTCAGTACATCTGGAGGAAAAAACGGAAGCGTTATAGAAAGATTCAACTGTCTGTCCGTCTGTTACAACAAAGCCAATTTGAAATGTAACTTCTTATGAACTTTTTGTAAATTAATTAACAGAGTAGATAGATATTCATTGTACAGAACCCTCTCCACGCGAGATCAAATCGCACTTGATTGGTTTTTAATACAAGCACGTGGTAGTCTGATGCACCTTATTATCGAGTTTAATCTACTTTTACTAGGATATTATAGATTAGATAGTTCAGATTTCATCATCATCAGCCTATCGCAGTCCACTGCTGGACATAGGCCTCTCGCATTGCACGCCACTTAAATCGATTTTGGGCTTCTCGCATCCAGCTCCTGTCAGCCATTCAGTTCAGATTTAGTCAGTTATATTTATCAATATAGAGAGACTGATTGGCCTGGGACTGCTAAGCCAGCGTACGTGGGTTCGATTTCCCACATGACAAGTTATTGTGTGATAAGGACGAATGTTTTTTTCTGTTTCTGGGTATAATTTACGCATAATTTAAATATTTATTTAGAACAATAAAACTGTATGTTGTTAGTAAAATACGAGTACATAGTTTTCTGCCCATAGATTATTCTGTTAGCAATAATGTGTCTGTGAATAATAAATAAATAAAAATCACGGGCTCTGCTTGATTGTCCGTGTGGTGACGGATTAAGAATACAGAGTGTCACCACCCCTATTCATCCCATGGGTGTCGTAAGAGCCGACTGAGGAAAAAACCTACGCAGAACAACAGCACTGCGGAGAGAAAGAAAACTTGACACAAACCCTATACCAACCCGTCTGGCCAGCGTGGTATAGTAGGCCAAAACCTCCTTTCTACGGAGAGGCTTATGTCCAGCAGTGGTGATGATGGTGATGATGATGACTGCCTGATTTGGGATTAAGTGATTTTGTGTCAGATGTGTCTAGTTATTATTATTATTTATTTATATATTGACGTGTGTCTAAAATCGTCTATAAATCACTCATGGGTAAAACCTAACATCAACCGTAAACAAACCTTGTACTGTGTAAGTATTTCTTGTTCCAAATAAATATATAAAGAGATAAATAAAGCCACAATACTCGCCTACGTCACGTATTGTTCAACCAAAAATGTGTTATAACCTCAAGAGAATGCCGGAGGACCTCTTAATGCGGGATGAATATCGATAAACCACCGGTCTAACAAATAAATACATAATACAGGAATCACTGAATAGAATAGAGACATAAAATACCTTCATAAGAAACATAAATTTTCCAGAACTAACAAACAAATACTGAAATCATGTTCAGTCTTAGTTTGCGTGTAAATATATCCTAAGAAAGCCCACAAAGTTCAAAACTTAAATCAAAAGAAACCAAAAATGTTTCATGGTAGGAAAGAAAGAAAGAGATTTTTCTTAGATCTTGACAAACATAATTAAACTTACAACTATATAAACATACCTCTGTACAACTCAGAAATGGGTTGTTAATCAGCTTAATATCACTACGAAGAAGTAACTCTAGTATTCTGTTCTGCTAAGACCTAGTGATATACACAGAGAATGAACAGTATCCTAGCCACTAATACTGCTAGGCAGATTCTGCAACATGGCTGATAATTACTTCTGTTCGGTTACCGCATCGAAATCGGTCGATGTATCATCATGTTTTAGTTGATGATGTGAATGTGTGACGTGACATGAAATTATAGGCTAACTGTGCACGGTTTCTGGATTGCTAATATATTGCCGAGAGCAATGAATCCAGGTTGGATTGTGAATGACTGCCTTCGAGCTCTATTGAGTGGCAGGCATGCAGACCCAACCACATGCTCACGTATCGAGCATGCTCGAGACAAGTTTGGGCACATGATATATCGAAATGCAAAACAACGGTTCTAAAGCTGCACGGATGGCGTACTGGTTTAAGCGGTCGCTACACCGCTTCCTACTACGCTGAGTGTTCGATCCTCACATGGGAAGACAGTTTGTGTAATCCACAAATTATCGTTCTGAGTCTGGGTGTTCTTTGTGTTCGTTTCCTGTATGTTTGCAAAGTCCCCCGCGACACAGGATTTCTTCCTAGTGCGGCAGTTGTCTTTTAAAAAAAACTCAATATTTTTCATAGAAGAAAGGGATAATGCTTCATTTTCATCAGAAACACATTTCTTAGTATACGAAGTTTTCAGGTAATATCTTTAGATAACCTAGATTAATTTTTTATCAGATAGGGATAAACGAATAAGTGAGAGACCTGATAGTGAGTTACCACGATTATCAACTATTCACGTCACCAGGATCATTGCTCTCGGAATAAAAGTCTGAGGTCCTCTGAAAGCCTGAGATTGGAAATACCAAGGCATTCTACCAATTTCTACACAAAGTCATTTTCCGCAGAAGCTGCACGTTTATGGAATGCCTTGCCGGTTACTATCAGACGTGCGCAATCTGTAACCACCTTCAAGACTATGCTCTATGAGCATTATCTGTCTCTAATAGTTGAAAATTAGCGTATTTATATATTAACGTATGTATGTATAGTATTTATGTATAAATATAGATTAGTAGTATTTATGTATAAAAATATATATTTTATAGGTTAAGACCTTATTTACTTCTCTAATTTATGTATACCTATCATTACATACATTTCAAAATGAATCCATCCAAAGGTTGCCTGGAAGAAATTGCACTAAGCGATAAGGCCGCCCTTTGTATATTACATCGGTCGTTAATTACTGTATAATGTCTGTAAAACATTGGTGTACAAATAAAGTATTTATCTATCTATCTATCTATCAAAAGATGTAAAGAAATATTATTTATATATTTCCAGAGGATACCCGAATTGGTTGACTAATGCTAAGTCTAGATACAAAATAAAAAGCTTTATTTTACACAGGCTTTCACTATAAAATGACTCATATTGGCTAAAGTTACACGTCGGGTTGTACGCAGGTACTTTTATATGATTCACTCTCAGTGACGCTGTGTTTAAGCGAGACTTGCAATTACTTTGAGGCTGTATATCTATGACGTCACTCACAACCGTAAATAATAAAAACCCAAGATGAATCACATGTGTAAGGAGGTTTTTAATAACAACATTAAAAACAGTGCTGCAAATGAATGATACGTGTTGCAATAAAAAGGTTTCGATGATATTAATTAGTATTGGAACGAAGTTTCTTATCTAAGTGTACACGCTCTGAGCGAGACCGAAATATGTGTAACAAGACTTTTTTTGACGACGACGAAAAAGATGTTTTTTCATATTTCATATACCAAACGTCTACCAAAAATCGAAAGGATCTTCGTTCCGTTCATTTTAATGGTTTTTGATACGTACAACCATTGATATAATACTTACATAGATTAGTAATTACCGCCTAAAATCGTTGCTACTGCACATCTGTCCACAGGCATATGCGTAGCAAACGTCAATTCAGTGTTCAATGTGGCGTCAACCGAGTTGAACATAGCGACACATGACAGTAACAATCTCCAAAATGGGTAAATGCGTAGTGAAAGAATGCGATTCAAGGTCACAAAACCATAATAAATCATTCGGAATTACTTATCACGTGTAAGTTTATGGTTTTTGTATTGATAATATCGTAAATAAGGCTATAATTGAAATAAAACATTGATAATTGTAATTTAGAATCAGTGTTACCATTAAAAAATCATTTTTGTTTTCCCACAATAGTGGGAGAATTTATAATTTATGAAATAATATGCTTTATACTGTTTTTAAACATTTTGTCAATAACAATAAAATATAGGAAGAACGGTAGTTGTTAGGGCTGAATCGATCACTTTTTTTAGGGACCCGATGAACGTTCACCTTCTGCCAAGCTCGCAGAGCTGGAGACATTGTATAAAAGAATTAATTAATTCATTCATTCATTTTTCTTAATTAATTATCAAATATAAATAACAATTGTACAAAAAAAATATATATATATAAAATAAAAAAGTAAATAAATATAAATAAAAAAATTTAAAAAACAAAATATATATATATATATATATATTTTATATTTTTTTTTTTATTTGTATTTTAAAATATTAAAAGAATTTGCAATACAACCTGGGGATTATTTATTATCAGTACAAGTTGATCATTCACTTTTACTATTAAATGCCATTATTTATACATAGGTAAAAATAAGATTGTATCATGAAAGTAAAATATTCACACAAACTTATACAAAAGAGTCTAAAAGACAATTGTATACAAAACTGATAGCGGAGTTTGATTTTACACTGAATATAAACCCTTTTAACCAAATATTTCTAGTTATTTTATTATTTATACCTATTCCATTCAATTCGAAATATACTATTTAAAATCTTTAAATTAATTTATTTTATTACAAAATTGTTTTAAAAAAAAATTGTTTCTTGGTTGTTATGGGTAAAATTTCATACGGTAGTCAATACTGGCCCACCATCGTAAAGTTATGTCTTTGTCTTTGTCTAACCTGAGCGATGGTATTGTTCTTGTCTCGCGTGTAAATGAGACATAAATATGTTTACTTTCAAATGTTTAGTGGTATCAAAGCTACGTCGTCAAATTTCAAAAGTGGATACACTTTTTTCGACGTGTGATAATGAGGTTTGCTTCTCTAGTGTTGTTTTAACTCAATGCGTACAACGCTACAGTGTTCTACCGAGTAGAGAAGTAGCACAGACTACATAGATTAGTCTATAGTTGGAAAGCGGGAAATTTAAATTGCACAGATTATATAAACATACTTTAACAATACGATAATATCTCTTCCCTAATCCCATTCTGACCCAATTCTATCCTTACTTTTTTAACAACCAGTTCAAAATTTCTATTGTGCGTCGTGTGATTGACACCTAACCTACTTATATCGATAGCTTAAAACCAAAAGGGCTTAAAGTAACCGTAACACGCGACATTTAATGTACTATACGCCTTTTGATATACTAACCAATAATTATCCAGTATATCACACATTTTTACTTTACCAAAGAATACAATTTTATTTCTCCTACATAAACAGACGATATGAACAATACTATCTCATCATAACCACTACACATCAATAACATTTGCACAGGACCGGACTTCACCCCACCCCACACCCTGTGACCCCCCACGGGGGACGTACTCAACCCTACAAGTGCGCACAACGGTTCAAATCAAAAGGTTCCTAGTAAACATTGAACGTACTTCCTTATTTGATATAACTCACACTTGTGTTTGCGAGTGTGTGTAAGGTTTAGGTTAAGGCATGCTTTTTTTTTTTTGGGACTAATCCCACCCACACGCCCACCACTGTAACTCCTGTACACCAGGATCCACAGCAGTGACCCACGAACACACCGAGTTATGACACTCGGGAAGTCCCAGGAAGAAATTAAACTGTCTTGGAACCCGCAACGAAATTAATCAGAAGAAAATTGGAGGAGTTGGAAATACAGTAAATCCACTTCCCTCCTTAGCAAAGCGGGAGACAAAATGAAGTAAAAATGGGCATACACCCTTTTAAACAGGGAAGCACCACGGCCACAAATATTACGGGTCCTACGTAAGCTATGTTTGATTTCTATAATATGTATGGCAGAATCGCCTAAACGCACGGAAATTCACCCTAGTTGACACAAGATCCCCATAGTATACCGCCCCAGATGTCACCTGCAAGCTATTCAGCATTATATTACGTTCATTATACCAAAGACTACATTCCCAGAGGATATGATGAGCAGACTGTTCATAGTGAGAGTTAGGTGTTGAGCATTGACACAATGGTGACTCGACTAATTTAAATGAATAAAGCTTGCTCTTAAAGTTACCATGACCCGTAAGAAATTGAGCGACACAGTGATCCACCTCAAGCCATATCCTCGACAACCGTTCGCGAACAGATGGAAAGAATTGGTAAAGATGGCGCCCCTTGGATGATTCATCCCAGCGTTGTTGCCATTCGTCTATGAGGTCGTTATAGACATCGGGCTGCTGTTGAAGCAATCTTGTAATTTTACCGCGATCCCGCGCGCCCAAAAAATCGCATTCCATGTTTTGTTGTCTTGAATAGTACATGGCTGCACGTCTCTGCACCTCGAGATCGACCGGAAGCACACCCGCCAACACCGGCAAAGCCTCAGTGCTAACCGTCCTATATGCCTTACACAAGAATATCAGTGCAAGTCGTTGGCCTTGTAACAGTTTGCGACGGACAGCGCCTACGGTCGCCCTATCGGCCCATACAGGTGCACCATAGCACATAGAACCTAAATAAGTAGCTCCGTATATGATCTTTAATGTATTAAATGATAGACCCCATGTCGCAGTTGATATCCTTGTCAATGCACAGAAACTCTTTTTAGACTTTTCATTAACTATTTTAATATGTTCGATAAATGAAAAGTTTCTTTCTAAAACTAATCCTAGATAACACACTGTGGTTTTATTTTTTACAGTAACATTGTTAAATCTAATGCTCGGCGGTGATTTGAGGTTACCTTTTAAAAGTAGCTGGAAGGTTTTGTTGGGTGCAAAAGTTAAGCGATTACGTTCACCCCATTGAGATATCAAGTTCAAACATCTATTGGCTAATCTCTCAAGCCCCGCCCTAGTATCAGATTCCACCAGTAATAAGCCGTCATCAGCATACGCGTTCAGAGTACATCCGGATGGTATTGGTATCGCAAGAAAATCGTCGAAGCCGATATTCCACAAGTATGGACCTAGCACCGATCCCTGAGGACATCCCATTGTAAGCGCCTTCGACACAGAATGATGACCAAGTCTTAGTTTAGTTGTACCTTGTGAAAAGTACGAAGAGATAAGGGAATAAATATTTTTAAAGCACCCCCGTGATTTTAATTTCAGCAACAGCATGGGCCACCATGCGTTGTCGAAGGCGCCAGATATATCTAAGAAAATAGCCAGCACGTATTGAAATTTTGACCCTGTGACAAACTTTCTAACCGATATAACAGCGTCAGTTGTCGATTTACCCAACGTAAATCCAAATTGTCTATCATGAAATTTGACTCCACCTGGCAGAAGCCGGGGCACTACAAGACGTTCTAAAAGCTTTCCCAACGATGGTAACAATGTGATTGGTCGGTAGGATTTAGGATCATCCGGTGGCTTGTCGCCACTTTTTGGTATTATACGAATATTACCGCACCGCCATATACGAGGAAATATTCCTTCAGCAATGCAACGTTTAAAGACAGTGAAAATCGTGTCACCCGAAAGTTTACAAGCTTCTTTTATCATTTTGTTAGATATTTTATCATCGCCCGAAGCCTTGTTTAGCGGCAAGGATCTAATGATACCGAGAAATTCGTCTGAAGATGGTAAATCAGACATTGGAGATAGTGGTGGTTCGATGGCCCACTGCCTGATCTGTCGGTGATGATCAGTGTCGTTCTCCGGCCGATCGTCAGGTACGAGTGAGTCTAAAAGATATTCTGCTGTTTGTTCTACTCCTGTGGTATATCTGTTATTAATTTTGATGTTCTGTATGTATGCAAGGTCGATTGATCTATTTGCTTTAAATTCGTGATACAAAGGTGACCACGGGCCCTCTCTATCGAGTTTATCAACAAGTTTCTGAATTAAGTTTCCCTTGGATTTTTCCACAGCAGCTCTGTAGTGGGACCTGGCAACTCTAAGAGCAATGAGAGCATTGTTGTACAAATCTCCTGTTACGTTATGTTTTTTAATAGTGTTTAATTTTCTACGAGCTTTCCGGTAGCTTCTACGTAGTTCGGCTAATCTATCATTCCACCAATCACATCTACGAGTGTTAGTGATAGATCCGCGACCAATAGTTACATCAGCGCAGTATGTAAAAGTTTCTGATAGTATTTCTGCGCTTTCCTCAGCTGATAAACTACTGCGACTGAAGTCTTTGGTATGAGTTGCAAAGAGTGAACCAAACAAAGCCCAGTTCGCACCTTTAGTTTTATATCTAAAATTATAGGGAGCCTTTTGTGGATCCTGTGCAACCCTTGGTATGAATTCGTACACGATCAAGCGGTGATCACTACAGGATGCGTCCGGAAGGACACGCCATCCGGATATCGAGACGTCGCCGCGCGTAAGCGTCACGTCAATAGAAGACTCACCCATTGGGTTGCAAAAAGTTGGTGGTGCATCGGGGGTATTGTGAATAATAAGATTCATTTCCGCAATGAAATCTTCAACCGCACAACGTCGAACCGTGTCGGTTGAACGCAACTTGCCATACCATAATGAAGATGACGCATTGACATCAGCGCCAATGATAATTTTATGTCCCACGAGGAACTGCAAGACGTAACGTAAGTGATGTAAGTGAGGATCAATAGGATGTGAATATTGAAAATAGCAGCTCACTACGTAAACCTTACAGGTAGAGGATGAGATCTCAGCAACGGCGCAGTGTGACGTCATAAGATTACGCAAAGATGTTACCGTAAAATTAGAACTTGCAACATATATCCCAGCCTGCGAACGGCAGTCAAGCTGTACTACATTACGACGCAAGTGAGCG
Organism: Arctia plantaginis; assembly: GCA_902825455.1. Classification (NCBI taxonomy): domain Eukaryota; kingdom Metazoa; phylum Arthropoda; class Insecta; order Lepidoptera; family Erebidae; genus Arctia; species Arctia plantaginis. The sequence goes on from CADEBD010000288.1 coordinate 1,778,218, forward strand.
CTCTGATATTGTTCTTGTAAAAGGACAATGTCTAACTTTTGTTCTAAAATTAAACGGTCTAATTCTGATGTAGCTATTTTATCGTTATGAAGATTTAACTGGCCTATCGAAATATTATTCATTACTTAGTAAGTTACTCTTTAAACTTTTTTTTTTTTTTTTTTTTTTTTTTTAAACTAAGTTAAACTATTCAGTAATTGGTATTTAATATTAGCTGTTCCAGTTTTAATTTGTATGTGGCACAGTCGTATGAGCCGCATCGATGGTCAGATGGTTTTTTGAACCGCTTACACTGTGCGCACGTGGGCTTAAAATCTGGTGTGTCTTTATCTGGACAAGCTCGCGTTTCGTGTGCGGCGGCGCAATTAGCACAAGTAGGGGTTTTAATGGTGCAAAACTTTTGTACATGACCGAATTGCTGACAATTTAAGCAACGAACTACTTCTATATCGTCTATGAATCTACATGTGGCCCAGTCTATATAAAGTTTATCTTTTGTGTTGGCTAGATGTTTCCGAACTGCTGCCTCTAATTCTAAGCCTATCCATTGACGCCCATTTTCTAGTTTACGATGCCTAACAATTTTGGCTGACTTAATAAAATCGTTCTCACTTAATTTTAATTCGTCCTTGATATTCTGACGGTATAAGGCTGTTAGGAAGGCACGATCTTCCATAGAACCGGGTACGTCTTTTACAATTATACGGGGCCTACGGCCTTTCGGTTTTTCTAAGCGCAACCCTACTGATTTAATGGCGTCCACAGATTCCAGTTTCTTAAGCTGCCGTTCGTTAGCTACACGTAACACGACGCCTGCCTTAGAGGTTTTTTTAACGCCTACAATTTGAAATCCCTCATCGCTCGGTTTAATAGCCTTCATGAGAGCTTGTTTTGTTGCTGACGAGGTCGCATAGTCCGCTAGGCGTTCCGTAGTGGGATAGGCAATGACACAAGGCCTAGGAACGCGCGCTTCAGTAGGTACCGGGCACGGAGCAGATTTAGGTGGTAATCGAAGCTTAAGTTTGTCCGCGTACGTTAAACTCGTTTGTTGAGTTGCGATACCCTCCATTTGTCGCTCAAAATTCGCTAACTTCGTTTCGTTGCTAGAGGATTTTATTGCTAACAAAGATACGATACCGGTAATTCGTTGAGTAATATCCATAATCGCCGTTTTATTACCTACATTCATCCGAGATCCCTGATCATTAACTAATTCATTAATTTTTGCTAAATAATCAGTGGCCTGTGATACTAAGTCACAGTAGTTGTACTCCCCACAGTTATCACGACCAGTAGGAGACGAAACATTACTACTTAAGTCCGAATTAATAACGCGCCTACGGCTACTGTCTTTCGGCGAGAAACCAGTAGGTGACATTTCGATAAATGTCCTTTTCCCGGTTGGTGTTAGAAATTCACTTGTACCGCCGGGGTCCGGCAACTCGCTAACGACCGACATAGCCAAACAAAGACACACCAAACAACAATTTCAAAAGGAACAGGTTTAAAAATAAATAACACGCAGAGAAAAATCAATATAAACAAAGGATACCTCCTACCCACTTTTAGAAAGAAAATAAATTTACTCACCAATAGTCGTAATAAAATAATTCAGCACTATATTACTGTTTAAAAACAATAAAAACTTACTGACTTTCTTTAAAACACTATACACAACCTTTAGCCGCCCGCAAGCCGAAAACTAGTCGCAGAAAAAACAGAAAACAATATTTAAATTGTTAGCACATGAAGTCACACGTTAGTCGCACGGTGCCGCGAAGGAAGGCTTGTGAGGTTCAGATTTGGATGACGAATGAATATTGTTTCTATGAGTTTGTAACTACAGTGATTGTAATACAAGTCATCAGGGATGCCCCGCTAATGTCTTTCAATACCAACAATATTTCTTACGCGTGGCCAAACCTATTTCCTTCTCATAAATGTCTTTCGATTTATGAATCTTTTTTTTGTTGACTTTGACTTTAACTCTTTTACTTGCAGTAAAATATTTCAATAAAAGTTCTCGTGACTTGTTCTATTTTGATAATTCGCAGTCAAGAGGCTGCGACTGCGAACCAAATACCTTCCAGATCTTTGATTCTGTTCTTTTCATACATTTTTTAGATTTTTCTCCGTATTTGTGAAGGAATATTGTATTAAAACAAACCTCTTTTTTGTTTAAGCCACTCAAAGTTTGACTTCTAGATTCGTTAGGCCTCCCATATGACATCTATGCCTAAAATAAATTAAGAAACAAAAGCTTTTTGAAAAACATTTCAATAGCACTATCGTTAGTAGTTTAGTACAGACGAAATGGAGTGGAGCGGAGGGTGGACAGCAGGGAGCCAGGGGGGGGGGGGTTACCGACCCAAAGTGTAAATATTAAAGTGTACGCAGTTCTCACTTATTATCATACTCAACTAACTGCCACAGTATATCTGTTACTAGTTATTTTTTTTATTTTTTTCTCTTCCTTAAAAATTGCTTATAATGTTTTTGTGTTTTTAACTAAACATTATAGGCTAACACAATATTATCACATCAACAGCCTTTAATAGTCCACTGCTGGACATAGACCTTATAAAGGAGGTTTCGGCCTGCAGACGTATTAGTATAGGGTTTGTGTCAAGTTTTCCATCTCTTTACAGTGGTGTTGTCCAGCGTAATTTGCTCCCTTAGTCGGTGCTTACGACACCCACGGGATGAATAGGGGTGGTGACACTCCGTATTCTTAATCCGTCGCCACACGGATCATTCACACAATATATATATATATAATCCAGTGTCGCAAATAGATAAAAACGAATTTGCGTCTATTTATAACCGCCCGATATAAAGTATCACCAGGATAGGGACCTTTTTCGCTTCACATCTCAGTTGTTTGAACAGTCTAGAGTGATTTCCAAATTTAAGTTACACAATATACGTTCCTCGTTCAAAATAGTGTAGACATTCCAAATTTAAATTTAGAAAACACACGTCATTCAAAATAGTATCGGCAATTATTTTCAAATTCGTAAAAAAAATAGGTTTAGATTACGGGTTTCAAAATTGTGTTGACATTCCAAATGCAGATTTAAAAATACAGGTTTCTGCTTCAAAGTAGTGTAACCGTTCCAAATTTAAAAAAAAACACACATTCCTGTTTTAAATAATATTGACATTCCAAATTCAAATCGAAAAATACGCAGACTCGTAATATATTGGCTCTACTCTATTATAGCGCCTTTAAAGAAGTACAATAAAATACCTCCTCTATAAACATTACAGGTCCACAGGGACAAAGCAATGATGTGGCGGAGTAATCTTTTGTTAAAAAACATCATTAGCCCCCCTCCCCAGCGGGGGTAAGACCACCCTTCCCCCCTCATACGTGACACGCCGAGGGGTGAGCCCAGACGAAATAGTAAGCTGTAATAAGCTTGGACTTTTCGCTGCCACTTTGAGTTTCTGTGCATTGTATTTGATGTCTGTCTTTTAGAAAAACATTAATATAATATATTAGACAGCACTGAACACATTCTGAAATACAGATAAACATAGGTTAATTTTTTTTGTAAATTCGAAAATATCCTTGCATATTATAAAATTAAGGCCCCCAGCCGCGTCTCTCTGTCCTTATGAACGCGACAAACTCAGAAACTAACGATCAGATTTTTGTACGGTTCTCACCAATAGATAGTGCAATTCCTAAGGAAGGTTTAGATATATAACTCATGACAGTTTTGTGTAAATTGACTGAAATGTATCGATTATTGTTGAAGAGGTCGCTACAACTCTTGTGTTATATAAACCGGGCGAAAAAAGGATCACGGTTACTGAAATCCACACCAGTTAAGCTGTAGGCGGAAGCCAGCTATAAATATAGAGACAAGCAGACTAACTAAGACAAGTATACTAAGTGGAAAATGAACCTGCGATCCTTGACTGCAATGTCACTGCAATGTCAAGGATCGCGACTTGACGTTGCAATCGAATGCACATATACTCCGCAACCTGAAGAACATCTGTTGGAAGAACTGTTGGAACGTTGTCATGAAACCCTGAACGACCAGCATATAAAACGCAGCAATGGAGCTGAATTGGCTACACCTTTCGAAATCACCCCAATCACATCCTCAAGCAGGAACTGGATTAAAGCCCTCCAAGAAAACATAAGCGAGGTTATTCTAAGCAAACCTGGCATCCGAACAGTGCCAAACAAGGCAAAGAACATGGGTAAAATGTAAAGCGGAGTTAAGCGAGAGGCTCGGAACCGATCCAGGTAAAAATTTGCTGCTGACGACCTCTGCCCCATCCAGGGGACATAGGATATTCACGAGGGGCCATCTGTAGGCCGTAGATAGCCCGGGGTCCGTCGAGGAACAGGGATTTTCTATCTACGTTACACGTGGTTCCCCGGCTACTGGTCCCCAAGACGGCGCGGTGGCGTGCGATTTTTAGTCGGCTCGAGTCCGACATAACCATCCGGCCGATCGTCCGGTGGTGAAAAAAAGGTGACACAGGACATTATGTAAGTTTATTATATGATCATTGTGATATAGGTATTCCTCAACTCAAGACTCTAGTACTAACTTAATATCGGAAAACCTTCTCTTTATTATAACACTAGAGAATATTTTTTACCACTTAAGCGATGATAGTAATAATATAGCTTTGTTAGAGAGTCAGCAGTTTAGCTAGGTTTAGGTTAAGCTGATGTGTTTGCTCAATCTGGGCGATATATTTGTGTACAATGCGTAAAACAATTTTCCTTTTGTGTTTAATTTATTTTGCAATAAGTATAGGCAAAAAACACAGTGATGAAGAAAAGCCGGCTTGGGCTAAGATAGATATTAGAGATTACAGTGATGAAGACTTAGAACGGCTTTTTGATCAGTGGGAAGAAGATGAAGAACCTTTACCAGAAGATGAATTACCAGAACACCTTCGGAAGCCACCAGCACTAGATTTAACTAAGTTGGATATGACAAAGCCAGAAAAGGTTATGCAAGCAACTAAAAAGGGCCAAACATTAATGATGTTTGTAACTGTAGCTAATAAGCCCTCAAGAGCAAGATCTGAAGAAATAACCAAGATTTGGCAAACTAGTTTGTGGAGTAACCATATTCAGGCAGAAAGATATCTGATTGATGATGATCGGGCCATCTTCATGTTCAAAGATGGGTCTCAAGCGTGGACTGCTAAAGAATTTTTAATAGAACAGGAAGAATTAAAGGAGGTGCAACTAGAAAGTCAAACATATCCAGGGAAGAAACCTGATGTAAAAAATAAATCTCTAAGAGATGAATTATAAATAAGTGTAAAATCTTATAATATATTATTATATAATAATATTCTACCACATTCACACAACGCCATCTAGTCCCAAACTAAGCAGAGCTTGTACTATGGGTACACACAGTGTATAGACAACTGATATAAATACATATATACTTTTTTTTTGTAAATACATAAATAATATACATAGACACACCCAGACCAAATCAAATATTAAATGTTCATGCACAGAAATGTTTGACTTGAGCGGGAATTGAACCCGCGACTTGAATTAGCAGTTCGTTACACAAACCACTACTCTATCTGGTCGTCATGAGCACCAACTTCCTGCCACATACCCACGTACTTTTACTGTATTTCCAACTAATCCAATTTTCTTCTGATTAATTTCGTTGCGGGTTCCAAGACAGTTTAATTTCTTCCTGGGACTTCCCGAGTGTCATAACTCGATGTGTTCGTGGGTCACTGCTGTGGATCCTGGTGTACAGGAGTTACAGTGGTGGGCGTGTGGGTGGGATTAGTCCCGTATAAAAAATACCCACGTACTTCTAAGAAATTTCCTAATAAATGCTATTTATTGCTATGCCCTTTCTAGACATCGTAAATGTGAGGATGATAAATCCTTTAAATGTGAGGATAGTTGCATATACGGTCCCTAAGTACAAAGCGACATGTCGAAAGTTGTCGTTCGCACGAAAGAATTTAAAGTTTCAGACTGATTTGGCGTAAAAAAAATGTAAATGTTACAGATTTATTCTTAAACGCTTACATTTTACCGATTGCAATTTTAGTTCCAGTTATGTAATAGGGGCCAAGTCTATTATCGATGTTCTGAACATCATCACCTCGACACACCACATAAAAAACACACGACATCACATTTTTACTTAAGAAAGAAATAGCCTGCGCTAATTAATCCAAAGCATTCTTGTCTTCCATGTAATCCACAATTGAGTATTAGGCCCTCTGGCACAAGCCACGTTTTATTGTGGATTTAAATTTGTTAATACTTCACAACAACAGCCTTTAATATTCCACTGCTGGACATAGGCCTCTCCTTGGAACGGAAGTTTTGGTCTACTATACCACTATACGCTGGCCAGACGGGTTCGTATTGTAGTGCTATTGTTCTGCGTAGTTTACTCCCATATTCGGCTTTTATGACAGCCACGGGATGAATATGGGTGGTGACACTCCGTATTCTTAATCCGTCACCACATGGACAACTTCGTAATTAATATGATTTTTTTTATTATAACAGGACTTAAGAAATTTAATGTTACTCTAAAATGATTTTTTAATAATTTGCTACTACAAATTATTATCAAAATGTGCAAGAAAAAACCTATTTTTCACTAATCAACAACTCAACTGCCGGAACAAAATCAGCCAAAAAAACCAGCAATTTTAATATGTCCACGGAACATTTGTCAACAGCAGCAGTCACTGTGACGGATGAGCCAGCGATGACGGTGGGGGATAAAGAGGGGAGGTTAGGGGGATAAGAGAGATCCCCCCTTCGGCCTCCCAACTTAAGTGACTACGTTGGTATGATGCAGTTAGCTTAGGCGCGTGTACTTTTCATATTTGTATTAACAGTTTTGTTTTGTAAAATAAAAATTGTGGATATTTGTTTGACACTGTTAAGTGATTCTAAACAAAAACAACACAAAAAAAAAGGTTCGAGTTCAATGCCCGTACTGTGCAAATATTTCTGCGTAGATTTTTTTTTTAATTGATGAATGGATTTGATGTTTCTATGTATTTGCAATTATTTTGTATAGAGGAAAGCGCACGAGCAGACGGGTCACCTGATGGAAAGTGATAACCACCACTCATGAAGCGCCGTGGGAGAGCCATGCTTCAGCACGAATGGGCCGGCTCAACCGGAGTGATACCACGGCCTCACAGAAAACCGGTGTTAAGCAATTCTTTCGTTGCCTTTCACTGAGTGAGTGAGGCTACCGGAACTCAAATCCTCCAGACACTACAGCCTCATCAAAAACTGATGTTAAGCAATTCCAAAACTCCCAGAAGACCCAACCAACCGTGATTATGGGGGGAGCTCAAGAGATGGCTTGTGACTCTTAAGTTGCAGGTAAGCTACTTACCATCAGGTACAAGGGCAGCAACGCACTTGTGACTTTTGAGTTGCAGATGTGCATGGGCGGCGGTAGTTGCTTACCATCAGGTGACCCGTCTGCTTGTTTGCCCCCATATACCATAAAAAAAATGCGCGATGCTGGTAAGTCTGTCCATCTTTAATATAGATTAGAATGGAATGATATGATATGACATGGAATTTAAAACATAAACAACACAAACATAAAATTATTCTTACGCACAATAAGAAAATAATGGTACGCGTGGTGCTCGAACTCAGACATCAAAGAGGATACAATGAATCAAGATTTAAGAGAATATTCTGCATACAAATTTACTCCCCTTTTAATGTTAGTTTTAAAAAAATTGTAAAAACGTTTTTAATACTTTTAATAAAGAGTATTTACTGTGAGTTTCAAAACGCTGCTACAAAAAATAACGAAGTTTCATATAAATTTCCAACCCCCATTTTATTTATTTATTTTTATTTATCAACTTTATGCACACAAGTACAATGGCGGACTTAATGCCATAGGCATTCTCTCCCAGTCTACCTTAGGGTGGTGTGGAAATGAGTGTGGAGGTGCACTACCCTTTGGTTGAGAATTATAAAGTGGACATAAAAGAAGTAATGATAGCAATACTGAGCAAAAAGCAATGAAATAATATATAAATACCAACGTATACATACAAGAATACATACATTCATATTCATATATATTGTGTTATATATATATACACATACATACATACCATAATACATAAAGTATCATATTTGTGATGATTCCTCTACATTCCGGTCAAGAGGAGCCCGCACCTTCGCCCTAAACGAATTACGACTGGTCGCCATTCTGATATCCTGGGGAAGAGCATTCCATAGAAGTACAGATTGAGTGAGGAAGGAAGAATGAACACACGCAGAAGTGTGGGCAGGGCATAAGAGTAGAAGATTATTTGTAGAGCGAAGGGTTCTGTTATGATTGGAGCACAAGAACTGGAAGGAGGATGTCAAGTATGTAGGCGAGTTAGGAGAGTTGAGAATAGTGTAGAGAGTCGTTAGTGCCCGCAGGTGACGACGCTGACGAATTGGGAGCCAATTTAATTTAAGACGAAAGGAGGAAATATGATCATATTTACGAAGATTAAAAATGAATCGAATGCAGTTATTAAGAAGACGGTCGTATTTGTTGAGGAGATCTGCATTCAGGTCGTAGTAGCACACATCACCATAATCTATAATGGGAAAAATTAAAGTTTGTACCAACATCGCTTTAATCTCGGAAGGTAAAAAATTCTTTAGTCGGTATAGCACCCGCAGGGTTCCTGTAACTTTCTGGCTGACATTAGTAACCTGGGTTTGCCAATTGAGGTTGCAATCAATGAACAGTCCCAAATCCTTCACAGTAGAACTTAGGTGAATGGTTGACCCGTTAAATACTAGGGATGGTAGTTTTTCATGATCTAGCCTTCTGGTCATACGTGGACTGCCTAAGATGATAGCCTGGCACTTTGTGGGGTTCACAGTCAAACCGAACCTATAGGACCAACCGCTAATAGTCTCCGCTAATAGTCTCCAGTCTCCATTTTACACCCTATAGATTGCCGCGGCGGCTAATGCTTCACGTCTAAACCTTACAATATCTAGACAACAACTGAATGTCGCCATCGTGTATTTGCGTTCCAACCATCGCATGGCCATCTTGCTGGTCCAGCGCTGCGCCATCATGTAGAGGACCCATTAGGTGGGAGTACCTACACTCTTCTCTTGAAGGTTTGAAGGCAGTTCACAGATTGGTTGTGTGAGGCAAAAAGTTTCTTGAAAAGCGCACATATATTGTAACATAGCTACATTATATTAGAGCGGATTTAAGTAATTGCCTGGTCAGAATCTGTTACCCGGCAAACCAGCAGGCACTTGATAGTAAGGGACTACCGCCTACCCACAACTTTAGAGTCACAGGCTGCGTTGTCACCTTTTGAATCCTTCCCCCCTTTTTTCTGTGCGCAAATCCCCTCGGATACCACCCAGCGGTGGTTAAATCGGACTCGAACCGACCGAAAACCGCACGTCGTCTCGGGTACCTTTTGGGGGGGAACCAGGTGTGCCCTAGGGAGGAAATCCCTTCCCCCTGGAATAAGGGAGAGACGGGTTTAGGCTCCAGTGACGTCACTCACTCGATTAAAAGCAACGAGATAATTACTTTACATCAGTCTCCTGTGAGGCCCTGGTGTCACTCCTGTCGAGACGGCAAATTTGTGCTGAAGTGTCTCCCACTGCATAACAAAACGAAGCTTATTTTAGATGATAGAACTAACCGCCTTGCTGGTGCAGTCGTAGCGTATGCGACTGATGTGCTGAGGTCTCGGGTTCGATTCCCGGGTCGTACTAAATGTTTGTATGATCTGCAAATATTTGTTTCGGAGTTTGGGTATTCGATCAACCTAGTTTCATAGTACAAGCTCTGCTTAGTTTGCCAATAGATGTCCCGAAAAATATTATTGAAACATTATAAAAAAATAATTCTTGTACAAAACATACAATCCATGAGTATCTATAACTTCATAAGACAATACCACAACATGCGTCTTTGTATCATATAAAGTTTTCACACAAACAATAACATGGAATACAAAGAAATCGCACAGGAAAACATAGAGCCATTACTTTCCCGTTCGGCTTCGAGATAACAAATACATCCGTGGGGTCACTTACTTAGAAATATCGCTTAAGGCGTAATGGGGTACAGCTATGAGGGTATGATCGTTTAAAGGAACGATACATTGCTATTGGAATCTTTGTTATTTAGAGTTAAAATTGTTAAAAAGGGGTAGGCCCCTGTAGAGGTATAGCCGTGAGCGTATGTGAAATAAAATGAAATTATGAAATGATGAAATGAAATGATTATCATTTCATCAAGCAGTCATGTAGCAGTCACTTACTTAGACATGGTATATGACCATAAAAATAACAATACATTGCTATTAGAATCTTTGTTATTTACGAGTAGAGTTAAAATTAATGTATAAGCTTACCCTTCTGGTCCGTGTGGTGACGGATTAAGAATACGGAATGTCACCACCCCTATTCATCCCGTGGGTGTCGTAAGAGCCGACTAAGGTAGCAAAGTAGGTACGCAGAACAACAACACTGCAAAGAGAAGGAAAACCTGAAACAAACCCTATATCAACCCGTCTGGCCAGCATGGCATAGTAGGGCAAAACCTCCTTTCTAAGGAGAGGCATATGTCCAGCAGTGGACTGTTATAGGCTGTTGATGATGATGATGATGACCCTTTTAGTGGTGTAGCCGTAAGTGTTAGTGTGTACGAGTATGTCTGCAGAATCTGGGCATCGTGCTTTTAGTATTTCTTGAATAATGGGAGAGACACTACAGCCTCATCAAAAACTGATGTTAAGCAATTCCAAAACTCCCAGAAGACCAAACCCCCTCCCCCCCCCCATCGTGATTATGGGGGGAGCTCAAGAGATGGCTTGTGACTCTTAAGTTGCAGGTAAGCGACTAACCATCTGGTACAAGGACAGCAACGCACTTGTGACTTTTGAGTTGCAGGTGTCCATGGGCGGCGATGGTTGCTTACCATCAGGTGACCCGTCTGCTCGTTTGCCCCTTATACTATAAAAACAAGGTGACCCGCTTCTTGTTTGCATAAAAAACACGTTTTTTTTTTGGAATTAGAAATTGGTAGAGAATACCTTCGCTTTACTGCACTTCCACTTTCCACTTACGACTTAAAAAGTGGGACTAATATTGATATGGATTTAGTGCCAGCAGTCGCGTACGCGTTGTCAACACTTTTGATATCCTACTAACCATAGAACACGACCGCAGAAATATAATATTGTGAATTGTATTTGACATGTTCGTATGTACGGGCGGTTGTTTACTCCACCATAACTTCTAAATGTCTGAAAAGATTTGGATGATCTTGGTTGAGTATTGATAGAATCGACGACCGGATGGCATAGTGGTTTGTGTAACGGACTGCTATTAAAAAGGCCGCGGGTTCGATTCCCGCTCAAGTCAAACATTTGTGTGCTTGAATATTTAATGTTTGATTTGGTCTGGGTGTTTCTATGTATAATATGTATGTATTTACAAAAAGAAAGTGTATATGTATTTATATCAGTTGTATAGTAGCCATAGTACAAGCTCTGCTTAGTTTGGGACTAGATGGCGTTGTGTGAATGTGGTAGAATTATTATTATTATTTATTATTATTAATCCTTACTGACCGACTGTCTCGGTGGTGTAGGAGTAGCATACGCGACTGCTGTGCTGAGGTATCGTATAAAATTGGAAAGTATAGTATAGTATTTTATCAGTCAATCTAGCTTTCATAGTACAAACTCTGCTTAGTTTGAAACTAGATGGCGTTGTGTGTTACATGTCCGAAATTATTATTAACACAGTTTATAAATAAACAATATAACGATACTTCCACGTGTAAAATAAAAAATTATCATTGCATCGGCCAGTCGAATCATTTTCTCTAAATATTTTCATTAGGATTTTTTTTCTAGTGAGTACACAAACGTAAAAAATACCTCCTACTGCTACTTGTGTAATAGCAGTCTTTTGAGGTGTGGAGGTGCTTGAAAAATGGCAGACATTAGTCCTGAGGAGTAGCACGGAGTAGCCAACGGTATCACACTGTTTCACAGACCGTCTCGGCGGAATGCTTCACTCATTGAAAAAGGGCCATCTTTAATAAATATGAAAACCACTCACTACAGTTTAAATTCTAGAAGTTTGCTGTGCTCTACTGCTTAAAATCAGAATATTAGTGTAGAAGATTAGTTAAATCTTAATTTAGTAGTAGTAGTGTGAATTATATCAGGCCATATTGCTTTTTTTGGTATTTTGGTCCTTGGTACAATAGATTGGTAGTTTTAGTCAGTTCGTATCAGCTCTGATGAGGTGACCTGAGGGGTTTTCCACACCATAAAAACAAGTTGTGCGAATTATGCGATTTATGTTTTTTTTGTAACATATTCCTCGTCAGCTCTGTGTTTATCCTCTAAACTTCAAATCTCACGATATACCCTGGACATTTGGGTTCAAAACACTTCAAACCTGCGAAAATTTAATAAAAATTCCATAACCTAACATTTCCACCACCGCTTTAAGAAATCATTAAAAAACCAGTCATTAAATATTAACTATTTATAAAAATAGAAATATAACCCATAAATACCCGACGGGTCCCAAAGACCAATACAATATCGCGCACAATTCACAGCGCATTTACGATTACACTACAACTATCATTACGAGCGCACTATTGATTCCTAATCCGCACTTCCGGATGTTACGTAACCCCCCCAGGCCCGCGCGGGGTTGGTTCACCCCCTCCCATCCTAACCCCCGCGCCTGCAAAGATTTACAACTGGCCGGGTAGCGTTTGACGAATGATTGGCCGGCTGTTCGCTTGTTACAGAAAGGCTGTACGAATTGTTTTGTTTTTCGGTTTGGATGTGTATAAATATCTAGGGGACGGAAGTTTTGTGTAGGTTTGGGATTCGATGTTGAGGACATAATATACACTAGAGATTTGTTATTCAGTAAAATGTGTTTTCATTTTCATATATTTTACATGTAGATGCATAAATTTTACCTTATAAATTAGAGTATGATCGCTTTTGAAGGGTTAAATTCGAAATCTTCCTTTCTTTTGATTGCGTTAATGTTGATTTCGTCAATAAATTATTACGGGATGAAAGTCCTAATTGCTCGTCTAGAATATAATCTACATCTATGCCAAATTTCATTTAAATCCGTTCAGCCATTTTGACGTGAGCAGGAACAAACAAACAAATTACTTAAACGGCGGTAGCCTAATGGTTAAGGCATTGAACTTGCGATCAAGAGATCGTGGGTTCGAATCCTGACCAGTACACTACCGACGTGAACCCACTCCTAACTCAAGCAATTTAGCTTAGCGGGAGGGGTTAGCGGGAATACTATTAAACTCAAACTCTCTTTATTTCATAAAATTTCAAAATTGTTTGAAATCGTCTTTAATGTAGACTCTAAAGTCATAGATCAACACACACAAAAGCAACAATCTCTGTTTTGTCAAATGGTAAACAAATAAATTTAACAAAAATCAAACCCAAACAAAATCTATGATATGCCTGTGCCGATCCACAACCGCCCGTTACCAAGGGGTTGAGCCTTATGAGAAGAAAGGGCAAACAAACTCATGGCCACTCTTTTGCAATTCACAGATAGATACAATGGCACTATTAAATATACCACAACATTGTTTTGATGTGTGCTAGTATGTCCGTTATTAATAGAAATAATTATAATAATAATAAACACACCACATCACATTTTTACTTAAGAAAGAAATAGCCTGCGCTAATTAATCCCAAGCATTCTTGTCTTCCATGTAATCCACAATTGAGTATTAGGCCCTCTGGCACAAGCCACGTTTTATTGTGGATTTAAATTTGTTAATACTTAACTCTTGAATATTATTTGGGATTTTATTTTAAAAAATTGGACACATAGACCTCGAAAAGACTTGTTTATCTTTTGGAGCCTAGAGGCGGGTACTACAAGTTTATTTTTATTTTTTGTATTTATGACATGTACATCACTTTTTTTCAAAAAGCTATCTTTGTTTTTATGAACATATATGGCTTGCCACTGTCATTATATTTCTTTCTTTAAATTTCTGCTTCAATGAACAACGATTGCCTAAATTATAAAGTGCTCGCATCGCTCTCTTTTGCAGCACAAAAATAATTTGAATGTCGGCAGCATTCCCCCACAGCAGAATACCGTACGACATTAGTAGTAATAGTAATTTTGGTTGTTAGTAGGCCTTTAAAAAAAACTCACATTTATAACAGGAATAGGATTGTATTATCAACATTCAAATAGTGACCGATGTTTATTGTTTTTAAGCTAAAAACTTAAATAATAATTAATGTAACAATACTTATAAAATCAGGGTCATCACTAGCGGTTTATAAAAACTATTATTTAAGTGTTGTAATCTAAGATGTGATCATATTTATAAGGATTAATATTATAATTGACGGCCAGATAGCGTAGTGGCCTCAAAGGTCGGCAAAATAGGCCGAACAGGGAACCTATCGCAACACAACGGGCTCTACAATTCGTTTAAATGAAATGTAGTAAAACACATTCGTGTAAGTAAGTACAAATACAGTTAACTAACGCTATTTAATACTATTCCAATATATTTCCGCAGTCCGTGTGGTGACGGATTAAGAATACAGATTGTCACCACCCCTATTCATCCCGTGGGTGTTGTAAGAGTCAACTAAGGGAAAAAACTACGCCAGACAACAGCACTGCAGAGAGAAGGAAAACTTGACACAAACCCTATACCAACCCGTCTGGCCAGCGTGGTATAGTAGGCCAAAACCTCCTTTCTAAGGAGAGGCTTATGTCCAGCAGTGGACTATTAAAGGCTGTTGATGATCATTGATGATGATGGTGATATATTTCCGCAGAATCCATTACGTATCTATAAAGAACTTTATACAATTGATACGTAACATAAGCCATGGAATTATTTTCATAATAAAAGCACTTAAAGTATTAAAGAACAATTATTATTGTTGTTGTACGCAGTCCTAAGATCAATCGCACAGCTCAATCGTCAGACACACATATGTGGCGGTAACGAGCGATGTGAAACAACACAACGATTGGTAATGCGCAATATTTTGATTATATGTATTTTTAAAATTACTTCGGCAATGTTGGTATACAAAAGAAGCTCCAAATTATCGTAATTGGTTAACCATTCTTTTTTCTGTGTGGAAATCTCCTCGGATACAACACACCGGTGGTTATGTCGGACTCGAAACGACTGAAAACCGCACGACGTCTCGGGTACCAGTTGCCGGGGAACCAGGTGTACCCTAGGAAGGAAATCCCTAATACCGTCATTGGTTATCCTGTTATGTGAACAGCTACTCATATCAGTCAGTCACTGACAGAAAACCGGTGCCCAGCAGTTCGTCTTTGCCTTTCACCTGAGTGAGTGAGGTTAAGAGAGGATTAGGACATCCTCCCCCCTCCACCTATCGCTGTGGAGGGCGGAGAGACTTGTATCTCTTGCATTGCTGGTGTACATGGGCGATGGAAAACATTTTACATCATATGACCCGTCATTTTTTTATCATTAACTACATGGGTACATATTTTGAATTACAAAACTCTGCACACCTATTCTGACAGTTTGACTGAAGGATAGTGTTTTCTCTTTCCTAGCCCTTTCCCACTTGCTCTCCCTATTTTACGGCGCCAAGATGTTCTGTCAAGAGTACTCGGATCGGGTAAATTCTAGGTCTTCAGAAGCCAAACTCATGTCAAAGGAAGTCGTCCTCGACCTCTTCTGCCTTCTGGCAGGCTTAGAGCCGTCCTCACGTCGTGCTGCTCTGACCTTCTCATGACATGTACATAGCACCACATCCATATTATGTTGGCAAGAAAGTATTTGGAAACAAAAAAACCTAAAAATAAGTACCTACAGCTGAGATTCAAAATGGATCATGCAAAACTCTAGAAAATTGTAGAAAATTTTACTATCTGAAGTACAACGCGGTAAATAATCCGCACAAAACAATTTAACTCTTTAAGGGGCAAACATGCAGAGGTGCCCCTGATGGAGCGTAGGGATGGAATCAATTCACAATCACCTGTGATAAATCATATGATTCATAAATCATATAATCACAGCTAGGACTAATCTACTAATTTTAATAATTTCCTGGGATTGATTTGGCTGGGATTTAATTTTGACTATGACCAAATCACAATCACAGCTGCAAACGCAGTCACTAAGACCAATCATTTCATCATATGATTATGATTTATAAGTAGCAATGTGTGACTACCGCCGCCCATGGCGACCTGCAACAGCTTTCCTGGTCTGTCTACTCCACAAGCAAAGGTACGCTATGTAAACAAATTGTAGGTAAGTTTTTACACATATATAAGGCATACACATTTCACTAATGGCGTAGTGGTTTAATCGGTCACCTCGCTTTCTACTGCGCTCTGTGTTATGGGTTCGATCCCCATATGGGACGACACTTTGTGTGATCCACAAATTGTTGCTCTGAGTCTGGGTGTTCTTTGTGCCCGTTTCATGTGTGTTTGTAAAGTCCCCCGAGACACAGAATTACATTCTTAGTGCGGGAGTTGTCTAAAAAAAGCGTTCATAGGCGGCGATGGTCACTTTCCATCAGGTGACCCGTCTGCTCGTCTGCCCCTCTAACATAAAAAAAAGAAAAAAATGCCCACTACCAGCAATGTAGGTATCTAATCAGTGGAGGTACAAGCCCATATCCACATAAATTAATTGTACATAGAGTTTAAACGTCTTTAGAATTGGTTGTGTCCGTAAAATTCCCGGACCTGAGCCGGACAGGTTGTCTTTATGTTAAATCTTTTCTTTAATTCTTTATATATAAAATGAAGGCTGAAATTAAGTTTTTTTGGGCAAAATTACTTAGGTACTTTAATAATTTAAAATATTGTTATTGTAAAAAAAATCCAAACCTCATAGAATTCTCCAAAAGACTCAAGAATGTAACATAACATTTGTATAAACCAAAACATAAAATGTTTTCATTCTAAACATGGAATTTTGGCTGTCAAAGAGTCATTGACCTATGACCTTAGGTACCTATTGCTGATTAGTCTACAGATAAAATTATTAATAGATTCTAAATGCAATATTTCAAATAAAATCTTGTTTGATTGGAGTCATTATAAGACTGATTTTTAGAATGATTCGAATAAATTGGTAGGTACGAAAACACGGTAGTGGTTTATGACGTCAAATCAGCCAGCGTTAAAAGGCTGGACTGTAAGGAAGTTTGTTTTTAATAATGATAATCTTAGTTCTCCATGTTCCTATTTGTCTTAGTTCCTCATGTTCCTATCTGTTTTAGTTCCCCATGTTCCTATCTGTCTTAGTTCCCCATGTTCCTATCTGTTTTAGTTCCCCATGTTCCTATCTGTCTTAGTGCCCCATGTTCCTATCGGTCTTGGTTCCCCATGTTCCTATTAATATTAGTATATATTAAAAAAGTTATGCTTAAGTAAGTCCTTGAGTATTTTTATTATTATTAAGATACTTTACGATGAGAGCATAAGTGCACAAGTATCTAAGGTGCATAAGTACTCGTAAGTACCTAAACACCACAAAGGACAAATTTCATCGGTAAGTAGGTATAAAGTATTACACAAAGTAATAGAAACCTTACAAGTAACGATATAAGTTATAAATAGAACCTTTTCCGATCGTCTCGTAATCATACATTACAATAAAACTGGATTTCATTAATTCGATTAAAGAATTACTTATCGACGCCATTAATTACAGATGTTCTCAGTTAATATGAGATTTCATTAAGTCCATCGGATTCATCCAATAATCTTTTTATGACATTTATATTAACGCCGTTCTAGATGTAGGTAATAATGATTAAACAATTTCCTGTCGGGAACAAGTTTTACATTTCCAGTAAAAGGTGAGATACTGCATTGAAGGCGCGGCCGAAAGTCCTTTCGCGCGATAAATCCTAACGTAGTTTCTGTCGGAGGTGACACGCGACGCGCCGCTTCGTGTGACGTCCTGAAACGTCCGGGTTCCTGAGCGCGTCCGGCGGCCGGCGTGCGCCGTCCGGCGGTGTCCGCGACGCGTCCGGCGCCCGTGGGCGGCCGCTGTGGGCGTGCAGGCGCTGCACCGCCCCGCCCCCCGCGCCCCACGCTGTTTATTCTCGGCCCGACTGGCGGGGCGCGCGACAGTCGCCCGCGTGACGCGCACCCGAACGCACGCGTGCGTCAGGTATTACCGGACGCGGACGGACCGAGCGGTGCATCTAACACCGGACATCACAAAAAAGTACAGTTGTCAACATTTTCGGATGAATTCGAGCGACAATAGTGCTTGCGTCGCGAGAAGGGTGTAGGGCGGTGGTGTGCGGAAAATGCATTTCCCGTGTGCATGGCGCAGGCGGTGCGGGCCGGGGGGCGGGTGCATGCGATGATGGACATCGTATTGATTTCTATCTGCCCGCTCCTCCCTTATTGTGGCGGTGCAGGGCGCGCCATCGCATCGATCGTTGCACCGGCCCTTTAAATTAACACCCCGCGATCTCGCCGGACAATCCGGACATACGAGATTCGGACGTATTTAGTCAACCCTTGTAGTGCCGTGTGTGTCATGTTCAGTGCAAATTATTAATTTTGTATTTTATTGCGTCACGTGGATGCAAAGTACGTGAGTTATTTTGAAGTGCAATTAATATTAATTGTTTTGTTTGATTAAATGTAATTACGATTAATTGATTACTAAAAACCAGTTCATTTGATTTCGTTCGAGTGCTGATGTGACTCGTCTTGCAATATTTTCATATTTTATAAATCTCGTAACTAAATAGATATTTAATTAAGTAAATTAAAAATCATTAAACTTTTAATATAACAAAAAAAAAAGATATTATTTTTTACCTAAATTAAAAAATAATTATACTCAGTTCAAAATAAATAGTTACAAAGATAATAAACAGCTATCGCCGCTCTACCACCCTTCTCCGCGTACACAAACATATCCTAATGCAAATTTTTCTAACACCAAGATAACACCGCTCGATCCAACCGCGATATTTTAAACATATTTTTTTTATTATTATAAGTACAAAAACTAACTGTGAACAAATAAATAATTTCAGAACAAAATAAAACACATCCAATAATTCGCAATACTCAAAAAACAAACAAGCTTTAAATGTTAAACTACATTTTTTAAACTGACGGCAAATAAAATTTTGCGAGAAAACAGAGCCAAGGAGGCAAAGAGTGGGATAAAGAAGAGTACATTTGTTTTGAAAGTGACGAAGCAAAGGCATTAAAGTGGCGGCGACATTAGGTGCGAGGTTGGAATGCGCGGGATTGGATTCGTTTAGCGCGCGCGCACGCCCCGACACCGTGCCGCCCTCCGAACATCCGGCCATGGCGACCGACACTGGTAAGTAAAAAAAAATATTTACAAAAAAAACACCACTATGGCCAGCTGAATTAAAACGATTATTATGAATGTTTCAAATTTGTTTTTTGAACGGAAAAGGTCTTCCACCTTGATTAATTCGAATTCGAAACTTAAATTTCAAATCATCAGAATTTAGTTTGCATAGAATTTAAATAGTCCTATACAAAAATCAACTTTTGCAAATCGCTTTTGACTTATACATGAGATATTGTTAAAATTCTCATGAAAACAAAATGTATTTATGCTCGGCGATATTTGAAATCGTCTCTTCAAAAATACAGAAGTATTTCTTTTATTATAAAACTTTCCAATAAGAACAAATTTATTCGCCAAATTACTATTATAAATGAAAACAATATTCGACTAAAAGTCTCGTCCGCGTTTTATTTTCAAAACATAATGGAACACCCTTTTAAAAAGCAATTAAAATAACCAAGATGGCGTTGCAGTGAGACGCAATTGTTTACCAACAGAATGTATACTATAAGTACGTACGCATGTCGTCCACGTCACACGTACGTATGAGTTCGTTGATATTCGCCCACCCGTCCTGCCCCACGCCAGGATCATCCCCCGCAGGACTCAAGGGGGATGGGGGTGCCGGGCCTGCTTGTTTAATGACGTCGCCGTTCACTCGACATCCCGAGCTTTTCTATTATTTAAGGCAATGCATTTAGAAATAATTATTGTCTGTGGTAGAACACTTGCGGTGCTTTATTTACAGTTTTTTTTTTGAGCGTAATATGTATTATTGTATAAAATTAAACCGAAAATACTGTTTTGTCGAAAGTTTTTTTTTTATTTCGAATTCTAATCAGAATTAAGACTAAAACCATTGACAAAAAAAAACCAATTCATAATTCATACGTGGAATACTCGTCTTCATTTTTATTGCCGTGGCGCGTTCGTAGTCGCGATTTCCAAAGACTCATAGGGTTAATATTGCGCCGAGTATAGATATACGCATCATAAAAACGTTCACACCGCCACCTTTGCCTCCCCTCTGAGGGGCGCATTCACGGACAGGGGATCAAAAGCCGTGCATTCACACTCAAAATATATTATGACCTTTTCGATACGATCTTTTTACTAACCATGGATTGTGTTTTAAAATGGTTTTACATTCCTTATGATTTTTATTTTGTTGTAATCAAGTCTGTTTCAACTTAATGTATGTATATTTGACAATGAAATGGTGATCGCTTAAAACTGGCTAGACAGATTTTTAGACCACAATATGTAACTTTCTATAAAGTGTAATAATTAAAAGTTTTTTTTTTTATTTAGACAAGGCCACGTTAGTCGAGGCAGATACGAGGTAGACAACTTACCTATTAAATTTGTCAGTTTTGGGAAACTAGTATGACGTTCGTA
This sequence comes from Arctia plantaginis, assembly GCA_902825455.1. NCBI lineage: Eukaryota > Metazoa > Arthropoda > Insecta > Lepidoptera > Erebidae > Arctia > Arctia plantaginis. The sequence goes on from CADEBD010000288.1 coordinate 1,799,043, forward strand.
CTAAGATTCAATGACGCATTTAAAAAAACCATACCTATCGCAACACTTACTGATACAAAATCAACTCTAACGGGTTGCCTGAATAAAAAATATTTTCCTTAAACATGTTTCTCTGTTCTAAATGCATCACAGCTGCATTAGTCTGACAAAATTATACAAAGATAGGAAAATAGATATAGGCATAACTAAGTTAATAGCTCTTCTATAAATTTTGCCATCTTGGTAATCCTTGAGTGTGACTTATGGAGCGGATACTTTAAGATTAATTAGAGCCTTAAATCTTTGTAACAGGACCACGACAATCTCAACATGCCGACTTACAAACTCTCAGTAAAATTTTAAACTTCCTGTCGAACAGCCCTTAAGAATTTTAATATAAATGTAAAGTGTGTCGAATGATTCCTTTTAGGCGCGTAAAAATATTACTTATTTAATAAATTACTTTTTAAAGTCAATATTCTATCCTATAATAAGGATAGTAAGATTGGGTATTGTAAAACTGTGTAAGTGTTTAAAAACTTAACAAGAACACTGCACAATGTTACTTGCAGGCAATAGGCCTGTTAAAAAAAAACATAAAAAATACAAAAATCTCAATCTCAAATAGAACAATCTTAATGGAATCTTTTTTTAATGATTCGATTTTCAAACTTTTTTTATGTATGCGTAATGTTATCATTTCTTTTTGAAACAAACAATAAATTAAACTTTATAAACAATACTTTCAAAGCAGACAATTTCGATGTTATTGACTCATGCAAAACATTTAACATCAATGGTAAGCAAGTACAATAAATAATTTATAACGTGTTGGCCCGTCGAAAACGCGATTTTAATTTTAAAAACTCTCCCCGTTGTTTCCAAGATATGAATACGGGCGGGTACTTCGACCGTGTGCAAATTTCTAATGTATGGAGTTACGACTGATTGGCGGTCACAGACAGATGTTCCTTTTTTTAAATTTCAAAAAAGATTCCCATTCTTTAAATGACTTTTTGCTTTTTGGCATTGTTTCATTATTCAATTTTTTATAACGTTTCAAATATTATTTTAAGTTCTAATTATTTTATATTCTAGTAACACTAGATATTTTTTATTTGCTTATGGATTTTATTATTTTTAATGATGATTTTATTTTGTTTTTGTTTTAGATTTTATGTTCCAAGGGGGCGATCACAGGACTACCCAAACTCAATACAGTCTTCGTGGTAGGTTTTATGATATATTTATCGTATAAACTTATTATAATTAACAATCGCTTCAAATATACTAATAATATTCATAAAACATTGTAACATTTCGTTGCACGCAAAAAAAACTTTAACGTAAGTAAATATCACAAATTACAAAATTTATCTAAAACATCTTAAAATTGAGGAAAACAACAAAATATTAGCGCATAAATACGCGTACAAAGTATTTTGTATTAGTCGCAACCCGTACGGATATCCTTGACATTTATTATAATTAACTACCAATGAATGCTCGTCTAATACATAGCATCAAACCTAGTTTTAGATACTGATTGCTATTCAGATAAAAACGATTTTGCTTTAGGTAAATATATGTTTATACTGTCAATTCCGACAGTACAATAATACTCCACGCAGTCGCCCTGGGATCACTGCTATAACATTACTTCTTGACCATCGTTGTTAGACATTAACATATATTAGGGATATTTCCCTACACCATTCTATAGTACCATATATTATACTCATCAAGAAGTCAAACAGTATTTAGTATTTTCTCAGATGTTGGCTTTTAGACAGATGTAAGTCATTTTAATGAGCGTCATCTATGGTCGATGGTGGTCGCACCTTGTATTTAAAGCGTCATACTTCGTTTAGCAAGTAGTAACAGTAAACAATGAATTCAAAATGTACACAATTTACCGTGCTATGTAAACATCATCATGAAATATTAATGGTATTCTTATAAGAAAAAAATTCTATCACATTCAAAGATACACATTGACAATGATAAAAACAAATATTAAAAAGAAAAAAAACAAATACAACAAAGATAAAAACATTGACAACTCTAAACGGCAGCCATTTTGAAAAATAAATTCCAGAATAATTTTATAAAAGAGTAGTTATTATTTACGAAAATGGTTACATTTATAGTTGCATGACTATATTTTGATCGGTATGTGATTAACTCAATGTGAACACTAATGACGTCACATTACGTACATAATTAAGAATTTTAGTAATTAAAAGACAAAATTAGATGCAACATGGTGTTGATCGTATGACATTTTTATAACTATATAAGATTTTATGAATTAGCAAGGTTTTAACCTCAAAATGTCTTTCTAAGAAATACAATATCGGTGTTTTGGTTAGTGAAAGGTCATTTTTATTCTTGGAATGAGTTTGATACCATTCGTTTATTAGTATATAAGTATTTAGAAAATCGTAGTGATCATCAACGGAAGTTAGATTTGACATTTAGAAACTTTAAAATCTGAAAAAAACGAATTCCGTTTTAATTTCGTTAAATATTTTTCTTTTAGTAATTACAGAGCTTATTATAGGGATGTCCAACAAGATACAGATAGGGTCCAATAAGAACTTTAGTGAGTAGTATTCATATTTATTAAAAATATACTAAATTGGTCTGTGGCAGTCTCTAGTTATAGACGCGACAGAGCTCTTTTTTCGAGGAACAAGGCGTCCTGCTGCGACAGTGCCGGGCATCATACTGAAACGTCTTTGGACCCTGCGTTGGATTGTTGACTATCCCTTGTACTGTATTGCAATATTGTTAGGCACTGTGGTATTTTATGACTTTTACTTCTGAAAACGGGATCTATTTCGTGGACTTTATGTTACAATCGAAGGCTTTACTCCTGAGGTTGCAAATATTTATGGTATACACCTATTAGTCATATAATTAGTACTAATATCTTCAGTTAACGTTATCAACAATGATTTCAAAGTTAACTTACAAGTCTCAGTAAGGTAGGTATTTGTCGTCGTCAAAAAACTCCACGATAAGTTTATTGGTACTATTAAACGTATTAATAGGTGTGCTGTCGATGTACCTGTGTTTTTAGACAAACTAGTGGTCGCCCAGTTGCCGAAATTCGACCATACGTAGGTAATTCATTTAATTTTGAAGTTTGAACTTTAATAGGGTTCTTATGTCAAAGACTATAATTCTATAATCAAAGGTTTCATCATGGCTATAATGTATTTCTAATGCATTTTATATTAAAAAAATAGTTTTATGCACTTCTTCTCCATATAAACTTTAACTGTGTTAAATTTCACGATATTTTTCTCGATTTTTTTTAAAAAGGGTGCCAAGTTTCCGCTTCCAGACCAGACCAGACTCTTGTATCCAACTAGACTTTAACTCAGAAAAACTCTTACTCAGAAAATGTATAAATGTCATGTATTAATATATAGATAAACAATACTTCCATTTGTAATTCGATACATATGACTAAATCGAATAGCAATCGAATCTATTATGCACTCTAAATGTTTTCATTAGATACGCAAACTTATAAACCAACATTTTTGATAAAATACTTATTAGATATTTTCTAAAACTGGCAGTAATTTGGTAAATTTAAATATAAAAGGTAATAAATACTTTCATTCCTTTTGTCACAAACAGTAACTACAAAACTTAGAAATCCAACCAGACTCTTGTATCCAACTAGAGTTTAACTCAGAAAAACTCTTACTCAGAAAATGTACCTACTTTTTTTTACGTGTAATACCGCTTCATTGAGTACGAGATTATATCATGAGATGGAGAACATTCAATAACATACACCGATACGATTTACTGATTTACGATGTATAATAATTAATCTAACAGTTAGTCATAGAGTCACTTCTTTTATTATGTCGCTCTCGTCAATGAGCGCCGGTTGTCACTTTCCATCAGGTGATCCGTCTCCTCATTTGCCACCTATCTTCCATGTTAAGATCGCCATTATAATACCCGACACCGTAACATTTTCACTACTAACTAACACACGGATGGCGTAATGGTTTAAGCGGTCACCACATCGCTTCCTACTGCGCTGTATTGTGGGTTCGAACCCCACATGGGTCATCATTTTTTGTGATCCACGAATTTTGTTCTGAGTCTGTTTCATAAATGTCACGCAAATCCTAAGGAATGCTTTTATATTTAAAAGTTATAAAAGTCTAAAAGTAATGTTACTTATTAAAATCCAAATAACGAAGATGAAACGAAGATAGCCATCGTTCCTAGAACTGTGACTGAGGACATTATCACCAAAATCTTGGTGAAAGGTGTTATAAACACGTTTTTGTTGCGCAAACGCAGGTTTTATGGCAACTTACGGATATATCACATAAAATATTCTTAAATAGTGTGACACGCCTCAGTTATAAATGGATGTTAAAATACGTACTTTTGTTATTTAAATTATAGAGTCATAAAATATATTTAGAAAAGAGTACCTACAAAGAATAGACTGAGGCTTTTTAATAGAACAAAATAATTAACTAACTAAAAATAATATCCGTACCTATATATTAACGTAAAGAAAATTATTTGTGCCTACCCGTTTTTAAACATAAATGGCCCTCGGTATCGTATCATATTTACAATATTAAATGTAATCTCTTTAAACAATATGTGTTATGAACTTAAAAATTAATGTAAAAGCGGCTATGTATAGACTGTAGCGGTCTAGAGCATGCGATCATTACTGCTACTCTGGCAAGTGACGAAGGTTGGGACGCAATGAAAACCGCTGAACGTGATTGGGAGAGGGCCAATCCCGAGCGTAGAAGACTTCGGCCAGAGAGTGAGGACTGATTGGCGGGGCTTCGAGACAGGTCCTATTTAGGTCTTTGTCTCGGTCCTCCACAGAATAAGGCTTATATTTTAAGGAGTGAATTATAGAGGAAACACCACATTCTCCTGGCTCCTACAAACTCAAGGAGCCGGAGATCCGAAGGGATTTTTCACTGCGTGATAAAAATAAGGGGATCCAGTATATATTTTGCCCTGTCACAGCGCAAAAGCCTACACAACGGCAGTTCAATTTACACTGGTCAATGAAATAAAACAAGACGATCTAAAATGTGACCTCTGGTATATATCAATATTTATTTTTATAAATGTTGTGCTGTAGGCGGCGCCTCGGCCGGTGGAGAGCAGCAGTACTCTTTGAGGTGGAATGACTTCCACTCGTCCATGGTGTCGTCATTCCGGCGGCTGCGTGATGAGGAGGACTTTGTTGACGTCACGCTCGCTTGCGCCGGCGCAACATTCACCGCTCACAAGGTATGTTACATACATTAAAAAATATTAGCATTCGCCCCTGTCTAGTCAATTCATTTTTACATGAGGCATATTCTTCTTTATCCTCAGTTTCTATCAGGTGTTTCATGTATTCCATTACCAAATAAAAAGAGAACTATTATACAAAATACCTATAATTTTATAGTTTTTATGACGTTTTTATATAAACATCTCCAAACTCATCAGGATTCAAATGATGTAAAACATGTTGAATACGTTTCATAAAATAAAAATACATAATTATCTGAAAAACTGAGATATGGCCACACTTTACCTAGTTGTAGAATCTGAATTTAAGCAGTAAGAATACAAAATGATAATTCATTTTTGACACTTTTTAATGAACGTTTCAATGTCATATCGAGAAATCATCCAGACAAATAAAATTAAGTTCTTAGAAAACCGTTATCTTACTACTACCATCTTACTATTAAGGGTCTCGAAATATAGTAGGGTATTTAAATGTAAAGTTCCTTACCGAACAAAAGCTCTATTTGTGCAACATGGGTTTTTAAATCAGCATGAGTCGACTATACCTGATTAAGACTACTCTACGGACTATGCTCAGAATTCATGATAACAAATCTCTTCGATCATTTTCTGATACAATAGGTGGTGTTATCAGCGTGTAGTCCATATTTCCGGAGGCTGCTAAAGGCGAATCCGTGCCAACATCCTATCGTCATTCTGCGTGATGTCCACGACAAAGATATGGAGAGCCTGCTAAGGTGAGTCATTGATGATATTCTTTGCCATATTCTCCTACTGATTCTAAAGGAGATGTCCACTTTTTGTATGGAAGTTGGTTTTTAATACCGAGTATAGGAAATCAAATTACACTGATGTATTGGAGCTAAAATTAGGAATTGGGAATTGGTTACATAACAATTTTAAAGCCTGCATTTAACATAGATAAGAATTTAATTTTTATTTTATTTTATTCATTTCTACTGTCTATATGTAGGACAGTAGAAATAAAAAAAAACCTACACGCATATTAACAAAGTATACTCGTATTTAATGGGTTTGTAGTGACAAGCGAATGTGCTGGTGAAATAAAAATAAAAAGGAGAAGTTACATTATCCATTTTATTAATATTTCATTGAAAAGTGTATCCTAAAAGTGCATTGCAGACATGTCAGATAACACAGGTAAGGATAAAAAGTTATTATGTACAAGACACTTGTTTTCTGTATTTATATGTTGGGGATAACATTTTTTTTACTATTTACAAACATATCATTGAAAATTGAATTTGGAAATGAGATAATGAGAAAAGATATTAAAAAAATATTTCTGTAAGTAAATCTTTTTAGATATTTTTACAAGTCGAACTTTACAGCTAGAAGGAACCGGCGTTTCTTAAGACTCATTCTGGGAAGAAACGCCGAAACAAACCACAGAGGTGTCTTTTTTAGTCTGTAAACAAAGTTAAATCAAACTGTGCGAGTACAGTATTGGGTCTGGGTAGGCCTTTTGAAGAAAGGACCAGTAGTTTTGAGTCGGCCTGTCCATACAGACGGCATACAGGCCCCAGCCATCGTGTAGCTTAACCGATATTGGTCAAGATCAACGACCCGAAGCACGACACTACCAGCAGGACATTTGGGTAGGCCGTGACAACACTCAAACCCACCAGAAAGTTCCTAAAAATATGGATAATTAAAATTACAAGCCTACACTATACTCACATTTACATACTTACACAAAAAAATACTATATTATTCAAATTCAACGAAAAATAGACAAATTGAAAACAAACAATACAAAATACACCAAAAAAAGAACGCAAATTAAATGTCCATCACTCTCAAACATAACGACAATAATAGGAACGTAAATGTACGTATAATTCTGTACATGTACACTTACCTAATGGAGTTCTACATATAGGACAATAGGATAATCCGAGACTCTCACCGTTAGCAGCACATTAAATTTTGGATGGTTCGAAAATATTCCTAACGATGAAGATGACCACAAGAAAAGTGTGATATGCATTCTACTACCTCCTGTTGAATACCACCTGAAGAATATTATTCTGGAAAAGAGGATATTGTAACAGTAAACTAACCACGAAACTACGAACTATCAATACAAGGTGAGTTACCTGTAAGTCGTACTGGAGAAGAACCTACTGCAAGACAAGCTAAACGCAGGAGAAAAGTGACTTAAATATACATATCTGCAGTGGTTTGGCGTACTGGGGAAGAACCTACTGCAAGACAAGCTAAACGCAGGAGAAAAGTGACTTAAATATACATATCTGCAGTGGTTTGGCGTACTGGAGAAGAACCTACTGCAAGACAAGCTAAACGCACGAGAAAAGTGACTTAAATATACATATCTGCAGTGGTGTGGCGTACTGGGGAAGAACCTACTGCAAGACAAGCTAAACGCAGGAGAAAAGTGACTTAAATATACATATCTCCAGTGGTTTGGCGTACTGGAGAAGAACCTATTGCATGACAAGCCAAACGCAGGAGAAAAGTGACTTAAATATACATATCTCCAGTGGTTTGGCCTCATATCAAAGGACCTTGCCAAGAAAGACATCCCATCGTGTGGTTCAAAAACTTTATTGATGAATACATGTTGGTGTCAGAGAGTAATAAATATGCTATAAAAAAACAGCAGATATTACCGCTGAGGATATTTATTTATTTAAATTACATTACAAGCTCACAGTCTCACAACCAAAACGCTTATATGCAATACTACATTGGATCAGATATACAGACCACAGATCATTGTACAAAACAATACATTTAATTATTTATATAAGTTACAAATAACTAATAATTCATTCAATCACACAGAAATAGCCACTAAAGTCAATGCAATAAAATGTCATGAATTAAAGAATTAAATCAATAAGATGTCATAAAAATTAGCAAGATATCAATAAATATTAAAAGCTATATTATAGGTAACAGTTATTTATGAGTACTTAAAAAGATCATTACATTTTGCATTTATTTGGGTAACCTGTCAAAAAATATGTCTGCATCTACATTATTTTACAAAAAAACATTAATTAGGATAGCTTTTCCCGTGGGTTTATCTAGTGGTTTTGTGGTTTTTGGGAGAACTCTCTTGATACACGAAACGAGTCAGTAAGCGCTGACCTGCTATGACCGGGAATTGATTTGATTTAATTTTCAACAATAATCTTGATCTAAACGACAAAAATTCTCTCGTGCCATTGCTAAATAAAATAACTTTTTTTGGATTTATCGATGAACATTATAGCGTAAAGACTACGCAGATAAAACCATGATCCCTCATTACGTCAGGCATAGCTGCAAACAGTATATAAAAAGAAAACCCATCAGGTACAGGTTCAAGACCCAAGAATGTGATTTTGTAGTATTTATTAAGTATTTTTAAGTTAAACCAAACACAAATAAATATTTTTTCAATCTGCAATCTACTAAAATTAAGATTTAATTTTGTATATATATTTTAAGATTTCTACGAATAAAATGTTGATTTGTTAAACCACCATTTTTACTAGTTTCCCTGAAAGCCTTACAGGTGATATTATTTTCTGGATTTTTCCTACATTACTTATGATTTTAGAAATTAATAGTTTTAGGCTTATTACATACTTACATTTAGGTTCAGAGAAAATTAAAAATTATTTTGTGTTATATAGTAGATATTTTTATTGGAGGATGGCAATACTAAATACACTATTTATTCAGAAGGTAAATCAATAGTAGGTAACGCTTTTCGCTTTATATCTGTAGAAATCTCACAATAATTCTTTATAGCAAACAATCGTCACCCGTATGTCACGTGTGACGCGTCAGAGACAACTTGTTATTACATTTTTAATTGGGCATCGGTAACAAAGTTTTATTCGTATTCGGTCTTAAAATATACTAAAGTGAAAACGATGTTTTCCCAAAATTGCAGTAATTTAAATATTAGTACTTAGGTAGTCTGTTCAAAAATATTTAGTTAATAGGCACTGACATTTTCAAGAATAAAAAAACATTTCTGGACCCCTTTCAAGTTCAAAATATTGTTTCCTTTTCAATGCAGGTTTATGTACCAAGGAGAAGTGCACATAGGTCAAGAGCAACTAAAAGAGTTCCTGAGAGCAGCTCAGCTGCTACAAGTACGAGGTTTGACGGATGTACCAGCACCAGCTCCAATGACTACTATTGATCAAAAGGCTTCACCTGTAAGTACTATAATTAATCTTGAAACCCTCCCGATCAATGTTTCGGCGCCTTTATTACTTTACGGTATTTTGCGGTATTGCCGGACCGATACAACCTTCAAACCTTCAAGAAAAGAGCGTACTCCTTCCTAAAAGGCCGGCTACGCGTTTGTGACTCCTGAGTTGCAGACGTTCAATGGCGGCGATGGTCACTTTCCATCAGGTCACCCGTTTGCACCCTCTAACATAAAAAAAAAACAGTACCGATCGTGCAAAAGAGGTCGCTTAGCCATTAAACTGCGGCTAGTGTTCTGGGTTCGATTCCTAAATGACTAAAATTAGTGTGATCATCAAACTTAGTATAGATACTTTTAGTATCTTTAAAAAACCAACATAGGAAGAAATAAATAAAAATTGATGCATGGCACTCTTCTAGTCCGTTTGGTGACGGATTAAGAACACGGAGTGTCACCACCCCTATTCAACCCATGGGTGCCGTAAGAGCCAACTAAGGGAGCAAACTACGCAGAACAACAGCACTGCAAAGAGAAGGAAAACTTAAAACAAACCAACCCGTATGGCTAGCGTGGTATGGTAGGCCAAAACCTCCTTTCTAAGTTGAGGCCTATGTCTAGCAGTGGACTGTTAAAGAATCGTCATCATCATCATCTTCGAGTGACTATACGGGATCTTTCTATTTTGTAACAAAGATTTTCAATATAACTGCATAAAGCTATAATGTAAGCTTGCATATTTTAGCCTATTATTGTTATAACAGTCAGCATCGTCATGGACGGAAACCGGAAGCGGTGGTTCACGTGAAGGTCGAGAAACTCAACAACGCGAAGGACGAAAACTCCGAAAACCCGATGAAAATGCAGCAAACACACCACCACCAAAGCGCGCCAGGTCTTCTGATCTTTACCAAGCACAACTTAAATCCAGGTATTACGGAGTATTCCATGATATTACACAATCCTGTATTTTGCTTAAATAATAACGAAAATTTTAATCATTTTAAGGAATATGTGTACTTATGAATATTTTCAACAATTGGTGTAGGACGGAACAACTGTTGGGACAAGGTGCCAGCCCTGAGCGTCTCGGTACAAACGGTCATGAACTGTCTTTCTTCAGCCAACCTTTGGATACTTCACAGAACCCGCATCTTTCTGGAGTTTCCAATAATTTGGTAAATATTGTCATGTTAATTTGAGAATTAAATAATTATTTGATTTTTATAATCATATTCAATTTGTGTGTGTGTTTACAGTCTGGGGACGGTGAGGAGTCATCATCTGATGCCGGAGCGAGCGATACGGAAGGCGAACCTCGTGCCAAGCAGGAGCCTTTGGACTACGACGACCCCACAACTATGGCCAACACTAACGGAACGCTGCCGCACAATTTTCCCGGACTCTTAAATTTACCAGGTAAAACGGAAGGGAATTAGATAGAAAAATTTGGAATTAAATTTGCAAATTTACTTATTCAGATGTGCTCATTTGCATCGCTAATGTTTCAGGTTTTCCCGGACTCGCTGGACCATCAGGCATTCCAGATAATTATGGTGAGTTTCCTTCTTTTCTTACACTGATTCCCCTACCATTAATATGACTCAATTTACTACAATTACTATGGAATGTTTTAAGATAATTAAAATCGATTCAAATAATTCCTAATCAACGATGTTAATGACACTAGAACAAAGGAAGTCAACTGTATCATTAATTGTACATTATTGAGTCATGTATCTATTGCATGTAATAACACTAACAATTAAATAACGAGAACGACACCAAAGCGCTTAATTACTCCTTAATACCGTGTTTAATAAGTACGAACTCGCCCCCGAAATATGTCGGTATCGCAATTAGGAGACGCACTATTGGCACCGGGAAGTGACGTAGAGCGCGATAGGCGGCCGCGAGACGGTACGCAGTAGTGGGTCGCACTGAACGAGACTCGTCTGCGGCAGGAGGCGGCTGGGCGGGGGAGCGAGAGGCGCCCAAGGACTTCGCGGCCTACGGCGCCTACTCTAACGGTGAGCCGCCCGCCAGGCCCGCCTGCCCCACGTGCGGCAAGCGCTACAGCAACAATAGCAACCTCAAGCAGCACATCCTCAACGTGCACGCGGCGCACCAGCTCGCGCACTCCTGCCCCGTGTGCGGCAAGGCCTTCAAGACGCGCCAGTACATGCAAATACACATGAACTCCATACACGGCGTCAAGCAGAGGAGGCGCGACCCCGCCCCGTCCGCAGAACACTGCGATCGATACACTCACAATAGCGCTTAATTCTGTGCGGATCCGATGTCTAACCGCCGCCTCTGTGTTACAGGGGCGGCTCTGGCGGGCGGGGCGGCCATGGGCTACCGACCGCAGTGCCCGTTGTGCGGCCGCGTGTACTCCTCCACCTCCAACCTGCGCCAGCATATGCTCAATGTGCACTCGCAGACCGACCGAGACCAGTGGTTCCCTTGCCAGCACTGCGGCAAGAAGTGCAAAACTAAGCACTACCTCATCAACCACCAGCTGCAAGCGCACGGCATCCGCCAGCGACAGAACTCTTAGAGACGGCGGGACGCCGAGCGAGTCCCGCTCTTCGCGAGCCCGTCGCTCGGCGCCCGGTGGTGACGCCGCGATACCGACCCGCGCCGCACGCGTGCCAACGGACGGACCCGCGCTAGCCGATCGACGGCGGACAGTCGACCGACATCGTTTTCAAACATACCTAACGCGATATCTTTAGAGAGTTCATTCCGAGGGTTAGGGGGCGTAGAGTTAGGAGTCGGGTTTGCCAACCGCCCTGGCCGCAGATACGGAAGTAACCTGGTGCTGTCGGCCTTGCAGATGGCGGCGAGTTGGCAAGCCCGGCGGGGCAGGTGGGCGCGAGGGGGGGCGGGCTGCGCTGCCCGCTGTGCGGCGCGGCGCTGCGCTGCGCGGCGCTGGCGCGGCGCCACCTGGCCGCGCACTACCCGCGCGACTCGCCCGTGTGCCCGGTGGCGGGCTGCGCGCGCTACTTCGCGCACCCCAACTCCGTGCGCAACCACATGCGCATCAAGCACCGCCACCAGTGGGAGACCATGAAGACGCTCAAGTGGAGCTGCGGGTGGGCCAACTGAGGCCGGGGACGTTTGGCTATCCGAACTTTAAATTAAACGGCTGTGAAAAGGAACCGCTCACTCGAGTGGAGCTCGGAATCGTGCCAGAGAATGTGATGATCTCCCGGATGCATTTTTTCATGTAACGCTGTCATGTTCGTTAAACTTGTATAAAGCGGTAGAATAAATCGACTGAAAATTATTTTTGTAGTAGAATAGACTGATATTGTTTAAGTAAGGTTTATATTATAAGCGCATTATGACATGTGATGATTGGTGCCATTGATAGAATACGAAGTGCGACTTGTATGTCGATCATTCTGATGACTTCCTGAACGACTTTAACTTCCATTGTTGCTTCTACGGTTATAGTCGTTGGTTTATAAGCGTTATTGCTGAATATATCTCTTGTATTTATTTATGATGTACAATGTTTCCTGCGACCTGTGGTAGTGATTTCATGAAATCTGGTGCAAAAACCCGTAACAGTAAGCGGGGATTCAAGCGCTTTTTTGATTTGACCAATGAACGCTCGCGGTGTTGGAGTTGTCTTGTCGTTCAGATGGTAGATTAGATGTTACACACGCGACTACTGTAACGTTCACTTATTGTTTTACCAAAGCTATGAACGCTAAATCGTTTTAACCTGCAGGTCGGGTCGATACACTTTTAGGTTAAAACGACAGTTCACAATAATGTTTCAACGCGGTGCACTGAACGCTTATAAACAAACGATATTATTCTTCTATTAGCTATTCGTCTTTAGACCCCTTGTCTTGGGAAATAAGCGTAGTGTTAGTTTCTTCGATTTTTAATCGGTTCTCGTGTGATAACATTAAACGCACATTTTACCGCCAAAATATCCCGGCTGTCATTAAAAGTTTGTCAAAAGTCAAAACCGATGTAACAGTTATTTTGTAGCTTGTATTTTATAACGTTGCAATACAATTAAATTATGATATTTTAGTTAAAACAAGTTTTTATAATATATATATGTACATGAACACATCGAAAATGACAAACAAGCTCTCTTAACGAGAATTTCATATTTTAAACAAGTATTTGTACCAGTGTGCTACATAAATGTATACTTTGACCATAGATAAGACAATACGAAATAGATTTAAACGAAAATGAATCTAATGCCTTTAAATGCAATAGTTAAGAATAAGTTCACTTCCAAATCATAGAGAATTTATTTTCTAAACGATGTTTGTTCGTGATGTTCTGTGTAAATTAACAATCTAAAACATATCTAGTCAATGTAGACAACATGAGGGATTTATTTTAAATGTACATATTTACACAACGGTTCCACTCGCATATATTTTTCTATAGTAATGACATTAAAAATATAACGTAAAAATATATTGTGCACTGTCAAACAGCTAATGGTAGAATTCCCGTGCTTATAAACAAGCAACACTGCCTCTAGCGATTTGACAGAGCACTGCTACCTGCCAAAGATATAAGTAGAAAAATGTTAGAAATAATAACAATATTTAGCCTTTAGAAAAGCAATAAATACATATGTAATTTATCACTTAGCATTCATAGGCCTACAGATTTAAATACATTTAACTGATAAATGCGTTGCCTTAGACTTTTAAAGTATTTAGAGAAGTCTTAGAGTCCATTTCGTAAGATCGTGTAAATAATAACGGAGTTGCCTTTAAAATATATGCGATTGAAACTGATACAAAATACATAGATCTCCATAACGAAAAAAAAATTGGTTAATTTAGCGAGTAGATGAAATTGTTCCTGACGCCTGAGAGGCAATGTCGTATATCTTAATAATTATGAAAAATAATAAAAAAATATTTTTAAGCGTAAAATTAGTCAACTCAATAACCAAATGTTCAATGTGAGTAAACGATTCTAGTTGCGAATGTATTAGTGATACGATATATACGTAATAACTTAATTTTTACCAGAAAAAGTGTCTGCTTATATAAATACATAAACAATAAAACTACGAAGTAGAAATATTTTTTTATTTATAAACACACTTCATTATACTTAAACGTAAGCTTTTGGTATCGTTCTAATACTAAAAAATACTAAAATCTAAAAAAAGGTAAGAATTTTCATTGACAACTCAACTTTCGGCGTTACTTATCGATGCTTAAAATTTCTTATTCTTCTGTTGCAGGTGGTTGCCGAAGAACCCAAGACTTACTTCGCGTGCGAGCAACAGACCCCCGGCCGTGTCCGAAGTGCGGTAAGATATATCGGTCGGCGCATACGCTAAGGACGCATCTTGAAGACAAGCACACTGTCTGCCCTGGATACCGGTAATTATCTGCGGCATTGTACTAGTTTATTGCGTATAAATGTGTTGTAATGTATCTGTCTCCTTTAATAATATATTTCTCCCTCTCTTTATAGTTGTGTGCTTTGCGGTACGGTAGCAAAATCACGTAACTCGTTACACTCGCATATGTCTCGACAGCACCGTGGCATCTCTACCAAGGACTTACCTGTGCTTCAAATGCCTACACGGTTTGATCCTGAACTTGCCAGTCAGTAAGTAATACACAGTACTGACTTTACTTTTTCAGTTGATGTGAAATAAACTCGTTGTATGTGGGAAGATTTGGGATAATTACGAAAATTAAACAACTGGACTTGTTTCTAATGACAGAAGTGAACGTGTAATAAAAAATGACATACAGTTTTTACAAATATATAAGAAGCCTATCAAGATCCAATAACACTCGCTCCTTTCATGCGCTGCCATTAGTATTTTGATAGGCGCTTGAACACTCGTACTAGACTCCCTGGGCAATACTCTATTTGGTATTGTCTTGTAATCTAGGGCTCACGGTGCGTAAAATGCAAAAAATTCCTTTCCTTTCTTCACTAAAGTATACCATGTGACAATGTTACTTGTCAATAAGAAACGTGATAATAATAATTATAGATTCGAGAATTTTATACCACACAATGTAAAAACCAATGTGACTTATCTTTAAAGTCAGCAACAAATCGCGTATACAAGTATTATTTTTCAAGTGTATAACAACGACTTCTTACTTTCAGGTTGCTAGCTAAAGCCGGAGTGAAAGTTTCTCCTGAACAACTTCGAGCTCGTGCGTCGCCCACTGGTCCTCGTCGATCTGATATTAAATTAGACGCCAAATCAGCTGCTTCAGAAAGCAGCTCTATCTGCGGTGACAATGATAACGATGACCTCAGCCAGTCAAGATACCAGGACAACATACCTGTCTCACCGCCTCGTAAGTAAAAACTTTAAATGTAGGTCTCGGTAGCAGTCGAGACTATTAGCCAGGACTAAACCACAGCAGAAGTTTTCTTCTGATAATGAAATCACATGTGAGATCTGATGGTAATGGTGGAATGGTAAAAATGGTATAAACTTTTCAATTTTCTAGACATCAACAACCTGGCAAATACAACAATCACCAAAGTACCTGCTGTGCGAGCTGTAACTGCTAAGACTATTGAAAATATCCCACATGGGCTACCTACGGGAATGAAACATGATGATTACCCACCAGGCTATGGAGGCAGCTCAGCATTGTTAGACACTTACCTGCAGTACATCGGTGAGAATATGTTCGGTAAGTTAAATTACTTTCATAATGATTAAATTCAAACGTCTAGGAACACATTTTGTTTACTACATCGGCATGTTGTATGTACAGGTATGAATGCAAAATTGGCACAAATGACAATGCACATGGATCGAAAAATATACGAAGAATCTTCGCCGCAAATGGGATCTCTACCGCCGCCGCCGACCAACCTTGCTCACCAGCGTTTCTTAAAGCAAATGCAGCGACAATATACTGAGAACATGAGCAAGCCTGACATTATGCGTAACTCAGATGAACCTCTGGATCTTGGCAAAGAAAGACAGAGGAATGATAGTATAAGCGAGACTGATGATAAGCACGAAACCTCAGACAAGGATAATGGTAAAGATTATTACAATGATGACGAAAGGAGAATTAACAACTCCGAACAAAACCCGGAGAACAATGGTCAGGATGACGGTGACTACTCTGAAGATGAACACAATAAAAACTCGTCATGAAATGATCGCGTCGTAATCAGTGTGTTGAATTAGTCGCGTGTTAAGTGAAAGAAGAATAGGACAATGTTTTGTTGAAATTATCAAAAGGTGCTTGAGTGTTATGTTTTGTGGTCATTAGCTTGATTCGTTTTATGTAATAACGATTTTAATTGTTGACCCGTGGAATGTCATTAGTGCCATTTCCGATAGTAATGTAAATTTAAAGTTTTAGGATTAAAACGGTTGCAGCTAGGTTGAGTCTGGTTACTTTGCGAGTATTGGAAACTCACAAATTTGTAATGATGGTGTTCCGAATTGAACAGAGAGCCTAGTGTAAATTTATTTCACTCCTACTCGCTCTCGACAGCGAGCGCGTTCGGCATTGCGATTGGTGAAGATTTCAATCACAGCGCCAAACGCCCAATGGTGACTACCATGACGATCGAGTAGAAGTGAAATAAACTTACACTGAGCGCTCAGAAACGTGGTTATGAATTCGAGCGTAAGTTGAACTGTACATGTTCGTAATACGCGCTTAACTGTGCGTTTGGTTTATAACCTGTTAGTGAGATATTATTTTTATACCCGATGTGATACACAACCATAATTCACTTTAGCATTTACCTGACACATTAGTCCAGATCAACTCGCCACATGATTGTGAGATTGTTTTAGTAGTTAATGAAACTAGTGAGTAGTGTTTTTGTATTGTATATGTAAAGGACCTGGTCACATAGTAGGGCCCCTTACATAGTAATTCCATCCATCTACCTCAGCATTTGGGCCAACACGGCAAACGTTATAAAGTAAAAGAAAGTAATATCCACACAAATTGTGAAATTCCATCCATCTACCTCACTTCAATAGATTTTAATTAATATTTTATACAATTTATAGGTATAAATAACTGTTATTTTATGCATTTTGCAGATTGCATTTATATATATACTATATAGAGTATATCGTAGGTAAATATATGCAAGTCATTAGGTCATTGTTAGTGCTGCCCGTAGATACTCGTATACCATTATTTTATAGAATGCGCACTCACTAGAGAAAGATTAGACTGTGTCACGACCGTAGCGAGTAATGAACATAACCGGATAATATCAATGAGCACACTAACTTTATACGATGAATATTGTATACGAACAAATATATCAGAGCTTAAAATCATACTATTATTATAGTAAATATACATATATGTGCGTATACTGAGTCGCGGTTGACAAATAACGCGATAAATACATCATGTATAACGATTAAACATTTAAGTGAATAATAAAGGTAACACAACTATAAATTGTTGATGCATTAGCGCGAGTTTGAAGTGGGCGTCAGTCATCAGTTAGCGTTCCTAAACAGTGTAACGCAAGTTTTGCCCTTATGTTAGATCTTGTGTGGTAAAAAACAACATCCTTACCTTGAGACTGAGCACATCCCAGAGATGAACACTGAAAACTTATCGCGTTATTTCATATCTACGCGATTCGTCAAAAGTTCAAATTTGACACGTAAACAATATATATTATAAGACGATATTAGAGCATGTATATAAGTCGAGGTGATATAAAGTACATAAATAATAATAAAAAATAGTAACAAAAAGCAATAAATAAAGTATACATTGACGTTGCCTTCGAATTGTGTAAATACGTCGGTAGTGAACGGTTTGCGTTGGTATTGTGGATAAATATGATCCGTATAGTGTACACGTGAAGTTTATTTTGTAGTAATGATGTGGGCTCGTTACTTAAATAACAATTACTGTGATTACAATCTCATGTTAGCCTTCAATACTTATACATATTTTTTAGAGTACAATGTTATAGTTATTTAGTATATTGTAAGAGTATTTGTAAGCGAGTCACAAAATTATATTTACTACCCGCCCCTGAACGTTAGGATTCACGTTATTTAAGTATTTAGAGCAATAGGTCAAAGCATTTAACCTTTTATATGAGAGATATTACATTTTGGAATTTATTGAGATATCTCACTTTGCCACCGGGGGGCTTGTAAACAAGCTGTCAGTTTGACACTTGCAGAAGTGAAATTGATCATGTAAATCATAGATATTAAAATAAGATTAAGTTCTACGGGTTGATTGATAAATAATATTTTTTGTTTAGTGTGTTAGTGAGAAATGATCATTTAGGTCAGTTTGTTTTGCGCAAATATAACCTTGTTGACATTTAACAGTGTTGCCATAGTGAGTAATAATTTTCGACTGTATATAAAATAAGTTTTGATTGTTTATAGGTAAATGAGTGCTTAATAATTGGTTTTATTGAATAGATGCAAGTATCTTTTTTTTATTTAGCGTATTCTGATTACATTCTCGCATAATAGTTCTTTTAGATGAATAGAGTTGATGCACAGTACTTAACAATATACAATAGACAGTTACCAAATTGTGATTAAGAAAATTATATATATATATATTTTTTCAACACACATACATGTCACTTTAAATACAGATAATATAGGAAGATATACGTCAATACTGCTGATACTATTGGCTCTCTGAAAGTTGGCGAATGTCTTTCAACGCACTGTACAGTTGTTGATTATGCAGAATATTATATACCTACCAGTGAAAAAAATAATTATTTAGGACTATAAGTCAATATGCTGTCAATATATAATTACTTACGTTTAGTTACCTCGTGAACTGGAAGTTCGATGTTTCTTTTTATTTGTTTGATTATTATACTAATTTACCTCATTAGCATGACCTATCATGTAAAATATTTTATTAGTTAAACGCACACTGTAATGTTGGTGTCGATGCTATGTTCGAGTAACTGTTGTACGCAATTTACTGATACCGTACAGTAAGAGCTTCTCACAATACTAAAGTACAAATAAAGAATTGAAGTAGAACAAAATAAATACCTGCATGTTGTATAAATAGATAATATATTTTCATAAATTGTTGTAAACAGTTTCCCTCGAACACTCGAACGGATGTTAGCACAAATATTAAGTTTGGTCAATGACACAGTACCAACTAGTTGAAGTTAGTTCTTTGTGAAAAATAATTGTTACAACTAAATACTTGTTTTTGTACAAAACTAAATTTTGACGTCTAAAAATGGAATTGATGCCCAATAATATTTGTGTTCTGCAACCTTTATTATGTATTAACATGAATTTCCGGAATGCCACCACCCCTATTCATCCCGTGGGTGTCGTAAAAGTCGACTGAGGGAGCAAACTACGCAGGACAACAGCATTGCAAAGAGAAGGAACACTTGAAACAAACCCTATATCAACCCGTCTGGCCAGCGTGGTATAGTAGGCCAAAACCTCCTTTCTAAGGAGAGGCCTATGTCCAGCAGTGAACTGTTATAGGCCGTTGATGATGATGATGATGATGATGATGATGAACGTGAATGAAACAAACTTACACAAAAGTATTTGAACAATAAAATTGGATGAATAACGACACATCAGCATTCACTAGACCTAACTTAAAGATTCCATTTTCAGAATAATTTTATACGTCAAAATTTAGTTTCAAATGATCTCGTCATGTTCGTCATTTCCGTTTATGATGGCGCCACTGTATACCTCTACCTTGTGTTACCACATTTCATAAACGTTTAACCTGTTACAACTCGGTGTACAATATCAGCGAAAATTCTTAGATTGGGTAATTTAAGCAATAATTAATTTAGATGTAAACGAAAAGAGGGATTATCTGTTATCTAAGTATTAGTGTTGCCATAAATAAAATACAAAGTAAGTCTGTATTGTCGATCACTTTGATGATATACTCAATTGTAACCATAGAGAGAACACAGGGTACAGCTGCCTGTAAGTGGGAGCGATACAGGTAACGAGATAGATGCCCAATATTTCCCTCTGTCTCTGTTTAGCTAAACTGCGATTGGCTACTTATTAACGCCTCATATTCCTTAGCCAACCACAGAGCTCAGTTAGAAGGAGATAGAGGGATCTATCTATTATCCATCTCTCTCGTTGCCTATTGCAAGATTGGGGCTTTTGTTCACTCTACGCTTATACCTCTAAGATTGTAACAGGTTGCACTGGTCTTCTTTGGAATTATGTTTTTCTAGTGTTGACCCACGCCTAAGCCATTATACGTTAGAGTACTAGGTATATGCCGCTTCACTACAATACTATATACAAAAATAAAAATAATTGTTTTGAAAGTGTTGTTTTACTCGTATTGCCTTCACAACGATAATATTACCTAAACTTCTATTAAATTTGAGAAAGATTATACTTTGTTTTTCAGGCCGTTGATTTAGTTTTCAAAAAAAATATAGGATCAAGTTTTTTTTTTAATATTAAAAAAAGCGTCCATTTTTGTTCATTTATCTTGGCGACAAACGTGGCTAAGACAAAATTTAATTAGAATAAAGGGGCTATCTGACCCAAATGATTGTTTAAGTAAAAATTTCAAAGCTCAATATCAATTTACTGTGTGTCTGTAGTTTTCAAAAACTTAACGAGATTATTTTCTTATTATTATTTATTAATTTGGAAAACAAAGAAAAAACTTACTCTGACCGGCAGTACAACCTTAAAGTCGTGTTACAACTTATTTAATTTACATTCGAAAGGTGGGAGAATTTTTAGCTAAGTCAATACGAGGTTTTGCTGGTCAGGGTCTGAAGCCCCCCTAAGCTTGCACAGTGCACTTGTGCAGTGCACAGCACCGTCTAGCCCTTTTGTAGCTACGCCACTGTGTATATGTTATCACAGTGTGATACGAAAGCTTCAATGTATAACGTAGGCATTTTTATATTGGCACCAGGGACTTCCTTTCTAGGGTATACCTGGTTCCCCGGCTATTCGTACCCGAGACGGCGTGCGGTTTTAGTCGGTTCGAGTCCGACATGCTACCGATAGGTGGTATCCGAGGAGATTTCAGCACGGAAAAAAAAGGCATTTTTATATTTGCTAAATCGAAGCGCGGTACGTGTTCCACACGCAACCTAGCGAGAGTGAAAAGGACAGACGCGCAAACTGTGGTTTTCATACAAATAATCATTTGTTCAATCTTATCGAAGGTACGATCGCCCATTAGAATTGTAGATTTTTAAAGCATAGGTGTCGCGGCAACACCTTTTATTTTATTTATTCTTTATGCACAAGTGATAGTACATTGGCGGACTTAATGCCATAAGCATTTTCTCCCAGTCTACCTTATGGTGGTGCTGAAATGTGTGGCTAGGTGCACTAGACATTAATAGGAGAAGTAAAAGAAAATGATTGATAAGTTAGGCAGAAGTAATGCGATAAATATACATACATTCATACCTACCAAAATACATACAATACATACTTTTTTTACATCTGATTCTTAACGCAGTAACAACCACAAACAAGTCCAGTATTGCCAACATCTAATATATAGATATCTCGTGGCACTGCGTTTATGGTCGCATTCCTCCAATGATGCGTTGTGTATTTGGTAGGTGAGCTATTTGATGTCTTTGATAATTAAAATGGCCCAAAGTTTGCCGGGTCACCTAGTTTATTTATAAAAAACTACTGTCAGATGGTGATTTAAACAAAAGAAAACTTGTATAATAAAAATAGGTTTAGTTTTAGGCCAAAACCTCTTATGGAAAGGCCTATGTCCACCAGTGGACTATTAAAGGCTGTTCTCTGTACCTACTGTGTGAGTGGTGGTCGTGTATTTGTTTGTTAACATTCATAATTTAAATGCCCTACCTTATAATTATGATAATAAACGATTTCTAGGGTATTCTTAAACATACGAATTAACCAAAAACAAAAAAACGTGTTTATTTAATGGAATCACATTGACAAAATCACTTTTTTTTTAAATATATTGACTTCTTATATATAGAATAATGCCTAAAGCTAACATAAATATATTACATACATATATTACTCAACTACGTGCTAATTTTTATTCTTACACAAAAAAACTATAGCTAATCAATAATCCACACATTGGTATAACTTGACCACAAAAATCAGAAACCCCATTACGTCATAGGTATAGTACTCTCTCGAATTACATACTTTTATACTTTAACCAGCATTCATATTTATGTTTCATAGCAGTATGTCTCTTAGCTCACTGCAGCTTAACTCTCCACCTTTTGATTCTATTATCGGACTATTATAACTAAAGACCGGATTATATGCAACGTAAAAAGCTTGTTATATGCATGCAAATATGCACAAGTAATACACACTTGTAACAGGCATGAAAATTGGCAGAATATACCAAATTAAATATAAGCTTTAGGAACCCAAAAAATTAAGAAAAATTAGCCCGAAGATTATTATAAATGTGTCGATAATATGCACCATAACTAGATTTTAGGTATAATATGCTATGCAAATATGCAAAGGCATATGCAAATGCATATAAACCGGTCCTTAATTATAATCAAGCCTAATCTGTGGAACTCGAGGGTTTCTAGCAACTGAAAGGTGGATATCCATCCCTAGCCTCCGTCATCAGCTCTTCATCCTCCGAGCCTTTTGCCCAAACTAGGTTGGGGTCGACTTTAAGTCAACTACGATACGGCTGAACTTCGATTTTTACGCGGACCGACCGCCATCAGACCTCCACAACCCAAGTACTAGGCGATATCGAAGTTCTGTAGAAAGACTGTTATACTTTTACGGACTCCCAACTATCCGTAACGATTGCCACAGATGTGTATGGCAACAGGGACCGACGGTTTAGAGGGGTCTCGATATGAAGAATGGTCACCCATCCATAGACTGACCTGGCTAAGATTGCTTAACTTTGCAATGTGTTAACCTACTAGGTAACTACTTAGCCACGACTTCCTCCAACCTCTAAGATAGCAATTATAGTTTTGTTTTACAACATACACATGCAAAGGGTTAAAATTGTCTTCCAACATTTGTTTACACAGTTACAAGTGAAGTTTAAAAGGGTTTGGACTGATTTTTGTGGTTTCAAAACTAGAAGCGTTTCGAATAGGTATAATTTTATGAAATAATTATAGATTTTGTTTTTGTACATACACAAATATATTATAAATTCTAGTTTGCGTGAGAGATGTTAAGTCTATGTGTAACCTGTCAACGGCGTCTAGTCCTCTTTAATTTGCTTCTTCTTTGCGAAGAGATAATGAACGCCTAACAGAGCATTCATTCTGCAACAACGGATATATATTTACTTATAGTTATTTTCAATTAATATTATTTTCCTATGTACAGCGAGAGAGAGAGAAAAAGAGAGAGAGAAAAAGAGAGAGAGACAGAGAGAGAGAGAGAGAGACGATGAGATATAAGATATGGTGAGATATAGAAACTTCCTTCCTACATTATTCCATTTGACTTAACATGAAAAAAAAAATCTTTGTTTGTTTATTAATGCTAATCTCTGATACTTACAAGTTGGATTAAAAAAACACTCGTGTTGGATAAAGTAGTGATTGAGGTCACCACTCTCTCTTTCTTTCTCTCTCTCTCTCTCTCTCTCTGTCTACATAATCAACATACAAGACCACAACAGCACTTACAACAAGGCCCAATGCTATTTCTTGCTCGCGAGCGCGAAGCCAAGGCCGACGATTCCTCCGATGGCCAGCACAGCACCGCTAGCCACCGCAATACCAATCAGACCTTCTTTCTCCATGCGTTTGGTTATTTGACGCTGAAATAACATAAAAATATAATTTAATTTGGTATCAAATGATGATGTTTTTTAAATTTAATATATAATATACAATACAATATATAAACCATGAGGTTGTTTGCCTTTCCTTCTCATAAGGCTCAACCCCTTGGAAACAGGCGGTTGTAGATCGGCACAGGCATATCATAGATTTTGTATACGTTTACTTTTTTTAATTTATTTGCTTACTATTTGACAAAACAGAGATTGTTGCTATTGTGTGTGTAATAGGGATAGTGATGAAAAGGGACAGCACTCATCAAAATGTAACTTTGATGGTGCAATAAACTAGTTCGTTTGTATGTAGGTATAATAATATTTGATACGAGAGTGAACGCTACGATGATATTTATAAGAGACTGCGTACGTGACGTAATCATTTCAGGGGTGACCTCGACCGTAGATGTAACCTTCTACCGTCGAGGTCACCCTTGAAATGATTACGTCGTAATAATATTTTCTTTGTTTTGGGACTGACAGTTTATTGTGTATTGTTATATTCACAAATATTCATGCAATTATTTAAAGTTAGGTTATTAATCTAACTCATAGAACATGCCAAAATGAGTTTATAATTATTTAATAAACTCCCAGTGGAGAAGTTCAACAACATAGTAGGACATTTAGTTAATTAAAATCTAAATAAAAGACGTAAATAAAACAATTCCGAAATTATTTGAGTTTGATATTTTTAAATTATTATAGGACAATATATACGAAATATATGCGAAATAGTAAACCTAGCGTTCAAGCTAAGTTATAATAATAGTTAAGTAAAATTAAAAGAAAAACGTAAAGTTAAACCATTTCGCCAGTGGAGTGTATTAAAGAAGTAAACACACGCGTTCCTTACAATGGTTTATTTCAAACTGCTTTGACAATCGTCAGGCGCAAGTTACACCGTGCGTTTATTATAAACATACACTACAGCCAGCAGAAACATATGTACTTGATTAAACTCTTCGATCAATTATAGTACTATTATTATTGATCGAAGTACTATTATTGATCGAAGATTAAACTGAAGAAAAATATTTCTAATCTACGAGTATAGGAGTGTGTGTAAAGATAAGCATGCAAGCAGTTTATCTATCCTAATATTATAGAGGTCAAGTTAATTCTTTCACTGTTAGAAAGGTATATGTACTTCTTGCCGCGATAACCAACACATACGAGGGCGGAGCCCGGGCACAAGCTAGTTGTTAATAAAGCAATGTCGCAACACAGCGTGAGAACTAATTAATACAATCATCATCATCAACAGCCTTAAATAATCCACTGCTGGACATAGGCCTCCTAGAAAGGAGGTTAATACAATAATAATATAATATTCTGCCACATTCACACAACGCCATCTTGTCCCAAACTAAGCAGAGCTTGTACAAGAGAACTGATATAAATACATATATTCTTTGTTAATATTATACATAGAAACACCCAGACTAAATCAAACATTAAATGTTCATGCACATAAATTTCTGTCCAAAAACTTGGTGAGGTACATTTTAATTAGTTATTGAATGTGACAAACCTCTAAAGTCAGCACTTGTTGGTTAGCTGGTTCAATTTCTAGGAAAGACTTCACATAATGTAGAGCTTTGTTGTACTCCTTGATTCTGGCATTGCCTATAGCAAGGTAGAAAAGGTAGTCCCTTTTGCCTTCTGGATGCGAGTTGAACAACTCTTTAAGGAGGAGTATACCCTGGAAAATAGCAAACAATATTATCTAGCAGTAATAAAATTTATTATTGATACTCCCTGTGCATATTAATGACACATTTGTTTAGATTTTATTTAAAAGACAACTCCCGTATTGGAAATGTATCCTGTATCGCAGGGGACTTTACAGACATACACGAAACGGACACAAAGAACAACCAGACTCAGGACAACAATATGTGGTTCACATAAAGTGTCGTCTCGTGTGGGGATTGGACTCTCAACACTTAGCGTAGTAGGAAGCGGTGTGGCGACCGCTTAAATCACTACGCTAACAGTGCAGCATCTATAGCATGAAGGGAACCACTAATTTCAGAATAAATAAAAAGTGACATGGGAGGAAGTTATGAGCAAACTCTCTCAACCCATAGAAAGACATGTAAACATTTTCATACTTATTAATTATAATGAGATGAGCAATGATAACATGTCAATTAGGACTGCAGTGTGTTCAGATTAAGAATGTCATAACACCAATGAGTAGAAATACTTTTTGTTTCAAGATTTGCATACTGCATAATATATGCTTTTAATCGTTTCTTTTTATATGGAAGAGTAGGCAGATGAGCAGATGAGACACCTGATGGAAAGTGACTACAGGTGCCCTCAGGCCTGGAACAACTTCTACTCAGGAGTCACAAACGCGTTGTTGGCCTTTTAGGAATATTTATTCTTGAAAGTCAATTGGCTATTCCTAAACTAGAATCTTAAACTTTAACTAAAATTGGATTATAAATCCAACCACACAACAGGTGGTTTTATTACAATTTTAGATTCAAACTATTATCTTTTGCCACCGAAAGATGAAGTAAACAAGATTTTTGAAGTTTTTTTTTTTAAAAACATCTAAAATATTTATTAAACAGTCATTTTTGTGTACTTTGAATTTAAAACACAATAATAATCTTTTATCTCATAGCTACACATCATCATCTAACATAACGTGTTTCTTTTTTTTAAAACAAAGCTTTTAAAAGCAAAGGTATATTCTTACAAACAAAGATATTATCAAGGAATAAAACAAAGAGTGTATCATAAAGTAAATTACATAAGATAATTTTGACAACTAATTAGAAGTAACAAAAGAATGTAGACAATAGAATAATAATCTGACACATTAATTATATAAATAGACAAACAATTAATATTACATTGTTTGAACACAACAATTGCAGAGGAACTTGGACTCACAAGTCACTCTGTTTACATTCTCCAATCCAACTTTATATTTATATGTAAATCTATATATATCTATCATCCCATTTCTTCCACTGCTGTCCCGATTTTCCCTTCTTTAATTTCCCAAAGTTCCCTAGTTGATGGCTTGCCATTGCTTATAGAACCAAATTGTATTCACAATTTAGGGTGTTTAATAAGCATCGGTGCACGGTGTTTGTATGTTACACTCACTAACAACAAAATATACACTACATATCATTAAATACATAATAAAATTAGTCTGTGAATGTCCCCTGAAGTGTTGACGATTAACTTTTGATACAAATACAAACAAAACCAAAATAAGTTTTATTTTTAATATTTTCAACACTGAGATAAAACCTTAGTTGCCTTACTGCAGATAATGCGCATTGTCAACTTTTGATCTCAGCGACAATGCACTCGTATGACGTCAAATTTCACAAGAATATTTTAAATGTTTTGTTGTCTTATTACCTTGCGTATGTCTGTGGGGTACTTGCTTCTCACTAAACACCATGCATACTCAAATTGTGCCTTGTGTGTTACAGTCCCTCGGTGTAGCTGCTCGTGGAAAACTTTCTCGAACTTCTAAACAATAAACACGCACAAATATCATTACCGACAATTTAAAATGACTCACGAACAATATGTTACACAAGTTTAAACATTACTTGCAAATCTTCGGAAGATACTATCTCATCTAAAACGTCCTCCATTGTGAATCAATCAACGACAGAACTTTTGAACTACAAAATTTGGTACTGCTTTGAGTTGGAAGAGAAATATTACAATTTTATTGTAAGCTTTATCAAACGTGAAAATTGAAAATCAGTTTTGATTTGACGTATGTCTTGACAGTCTATGTATTGACAATTATTTCTAGGGTTGAGAGTTCGCGGATCTGGTTAAAAAGATTAAATGATAAATCTTTTGAAATTATTTTGACGCCGTATAGCACAATACATTTTAAAAACCTCTTTTAGATACCAGAAAAGCCCTACACTCTGGTACTGGTTGGACATCAGGAGAAGCTCAAGTAGTACGAGAAAATCGACTAGTATTATATTATAATTTTATATTTCCTAAAAGTTTGTCGTTGGATTTTTGGTCGGTGAATTCACTGAACTGTTAAGAGGCTGTTAACAATTATTGTGACCACATCGAAACAGTGATAAAACTGACCAAGATGGAGAAACGTATGTTTTTGTCAACGTGATCATTTTAGACGAAGGTCGTGACCGTTATGTGCAGGGTATCACAGTCGAATTAAAAGTGGGAGAAAAATAGAAGTATTTTAAAGTATGCTTTATTACTTGCTAGTTACAAGTGAGTTTTCCTTTATCAAAAAAAATGAATTGGGTCGATAATTATAAGAAATGAAAAAATGATACAATTTAATGTTTACTTTTCTTTGAGAGTTTCTTTACTTCTAAGCCTATTTTGCAATTTATTTGGTAGAAAAAAGTTCTAAATGCAAAATACACATTTAAACTTAATACTTAAATAGAGATCATAAACTAGTTACTTTATGCTAGTATATCAAGTAAATACGCAAAAAAACTATCTAATAAAGTTCAAATACTTAAAAACAATTATGCCCATCCTACAAAACATAGCTTACATTACCCATTCCTGAATGTCAATGTCTAAGCACTAAACGTCAACTTAATTTAAACTGTCAAATTGGTGGCAAATATTTTAGCAGTTCTAGCAGCTTCTTGTTCAGTGCTCGTATCAACTTCTCTAATAATATTACGTAGTTTTCACTTAAGGATCACATAAATAGTAAAAAGATGCAAAGTGTAATCAACAGTGTTAAGGGTACAGCGTTGGAAGTTGCGGGATATTTAACACCGGTGTTGAAGGTACTATTGTTTTCTTTATCATATTTATCTTTGTATAATCAACAATGACATCGAGTACAACCCGTGCAGAATACAATTTAATACGTAGATATATATTTATTTAGTTTAATTAAATAATACTTGGTTAATATGGCAAGAGGAATAATTCATGATTGTAGGTTTACTCTTCATAATTAATTAATTCATTGTTTGTTCAATTTTTAGCGATTTTGTCTTATATATATATATATATTTTTTTTAATTTTAATATAATTAACTTTGTAGGGAATATTCAAATTTCGAATAATGTACATTGTATGGCTCAAATTTAAGAAGTATTAGTTTATATATTACACCAGTTTCTCTACATTGGACATTAGTATTCCAAATACTTATATAATGCTTCCGTGTGCCATGATTAGTTAAAAAGGGGTACAAAAAAGATCTTTGTCATATAGATAAATTGTGTATAGACATAACTCATTTCACGTAGATGATGCTTACAACAGAAATATTGGAAACCAATTCCTAAAAATATATGTAAATATTCCATCTATAATAACTTATCATTTTATGTAGTATTATTGCTTAGTAAGAATTGCCTTTTGAAGATTCATATGTATTTACAACAATATCACATCGTAGTATCTTTATCTAAGTTCTAAAACCCAGTGCCATAGTACATGTACGATTGTACCAGTGGTATGTTACTATTTGTTTCAGAGTCTGGGTGTGTTCTATGTATAATATGTATTTACAAAAAACATGTATAAGTCTTCTATCGGTCCATCTAGCTTTCATAGTACAAGCTCTGTTTAGTGTGAAACTAGATTTGTGTGTCAGATTTCTGAAAATATTTTCTTTTTAACCGACTTCAAAAAGGAGGAGGTTCTCAATTCGATTGGTATTTTTTTTTTATGTATGTACACCGATTACTCTGAGATTTATGATCCGATTTACGTGATTCTTCTTTAGTTTGATGCGGAATAGTTGCCATTTGGTCCCATAAAAATTTAACATAGTTAGGCCCAGTAGTTTTTATTTTATGAACATTTTTAATGAAAATTATTGTTTACTTGGATGATATAATTTTAGTTTGTGTACAGCCTTTTTAGGAGTTTTCATTTAAGTTGATTATATATTATTTATTTATGTAAACACAAGATTTTTGTTTGAAATATGTAAGTACTTATAAATTAAAATTTGATTATTGATTTAAGGAATCAAAGTTCCAAGAGACAGGAGTTCTTACTCCTGAGGAATTTGTGGCAGCCGGAGAGCACCTAGTGCATCACTGCCCAACCTGGCAGTGGGCTAAGGGTGAGGATGCCAAGGTCAGAAGCTACCTTCCAGCAGACAAACAATACCTGTTCACTAGGAATGTACCTTGCTATAGGAGATGCAAGCAAGTATGTCAAAACTGTTGATTATTAATTGATTTTTATTAGGTTCTTCATTAGTTCTTTGATAGATTATTATGTACGATATGTTCAAGACTAATAATTAGAGACATGAGGAATTACCAAGTGTGCATAAGTGGGGATGGTGAATTATCAAACTACCTGCCATTTAGACACAGTACCGGAATAATAATAATTGATGGGCCTGTTGGTCTAGTGGTCAGTGACCCTAACTGCTAAGCTGTTAACAAATATTGTGTGATGAGCACCATCATTTGATTTGTCTGGAACAAATATTGTGTGATGAGCACCATCATTTGATTTGTCTGGAACAAATATTGTGTGATGAGCACCATCATTTGATTTGTCTGGAACAAATATTGTGTGATGAGCACCATCATTTGATTTGTCTGGAACAAATATTGTGTGATGAGCACCATCATTTGTTTTGTCTGGAACAAATATTGTGTGATGAGCACCATCATTTGATTTGTCTGGAACAAATATTGTGTGATGAGCACCATCATTTGATTTGTCTGGAACAAATATTGTGTGATGAGCACCATCATTTGATTTGTCTGGAACAAATATTGTGTGATGAGCACCATCATTTGATTTGTCTCTAACAAATATTGTGTGATGAGCACCATCATTTGATTTGTCTGGAACAAATATTGTGTGATGAGCACCATCATTTGATTTGTCTGGAACAAATATTGTGTGATGAGCACCATCATTTGATTTGTCTGGAACAAATATTGTGTAATGAGCACCATCATTTGTTTTGTCTGGAACAAATATTGTGTGATGAGCACCATCATTTGATTTGTCTGGAACAAATATTGTGTGATGAGCACCATCATTTGATTTGTCTGGAACAAATATTGTGTGATGAGCACCATCATTTGATTTGTCTGGAACAAATATTGTGTGATGAGCACCATCATTTGATTTGTCTGGAACAAATATTGTGTGATGAGCACCATCATTTGATTTGTCTGGAACAAATATTGTGTGATGAGCACCATCATTTGTTTTGTCTGGAACAAATATTGTGTGATGAGCACCATCATTTGATTTGTCTGGAACAAATATTGTGTGATGAGCACCATCATTTGATTTGTCTGGAACAAATATTGTGTGATGAGCACCATCATTTGATTTGTCTGGAACAAATATTGTGTGATGAGCACCATCATTTGATTTGTCTGGAACAAATATTGTGTGATGAGCACCATCATTTGATTTGTCTGGAACAAATATTGTGTAATGAGCACCATCATTTGTTTTGTCTGGAACAAATATTGTGTGATGAGCACCATCATTTGATTTGTCTGAAACAAATATTGTGTGATGAGCACCATCATTTGTTTTGTCTGGAACAAATATTGTGTGATGAGCACCATCATTTGATTTGTCTGAAACAAATATTGTGTGATGAGCACCATCATTTGTTTTGTCTGGAACAAATAGTGTGTGATGAGCACCATCATTTGTTTTGTCTGGAACAAATATTGTGTGATGAGCACCATCATTTGATTTGTCTGGAACAAATATTGTGTGATGAGCATTTGTTTTGTCTGGGTGTAAGTTATCTATAAGTATGTTTCTTCAAATTATTTTAAGGTTGGATAGGCAGGTTATATGCTATATTACATCCCACTATACCTATAAAAGCTGAGCATCAATTAAAATATTGCAAAGTTGGTGATAATCTAATAATAATAATATTTTCACACATTTCACACACACCCGTCTAATCGCAAACTTGGCAGAGCCTGTACTATGTTAATCAGACTGCTGATAAACACACTTATATACTTCTAAATACCTGCATATTATGGCTAAAATACAGACCAGACACAGAACAAATGACCGTGCTCATCATACAATTATTTGTTCTGGGTGGGAATCGAACCCACGTCTGGTGTTACAGTCTGTGTCACTAACCACTAACCCAAACGTACCAATAAAATTATTGCTTTTGAGAGACAGACAAAATTGAGTTAATTAACTAGTAGTTTAGAAGGTCACAATATATACAGACAGGTGTACGTTATAATTAGTGAGCATCATAGTCACCATTGCTATCATTGACACATTTATATTTGATAGAAAATTTATGTTTAGGTGTTAATTTATTGTAGTTTAATTAACATTATTTAGTACTCACACTCAAATGTTATTGTCAACACCATAACCTTATTACTAATTGTAATGTATTTGCTTTTATTTATTTTTTACTTATTTTTTTAAAGAAGGAATATATATTCTGTTTTTTTTTTATGGTATAAGTGGTTAAATGAGCAGACGGGTTACCTGATGGCAAGCAACCACCGCCGCCCATGGATACCCGCAACTCAAAAGTCACAAGTGCATTGCCGCCCTTGGAGTCCCTCCCGCTTGAGTCAGCGGAAGGGTGGATTTGTGTGTGTGGGTCCAAGTGAGATATGTTGACATGACTGTTAGTTTTTTTTCTCAGATAGAATACTGCGAAGACAAAGAGAAAGTGATAGAAGATGAACAGGACGCAGACGGAGGCTGGGTTGATACACATCACTATGATAACGCTGGCTTACCCACGGTTGAGGAAAAGGTATGATAAAATGTTTTTTTTTTATTTCATTATATCGTCGGCACTTATGTATTTTCTTTGTGCCTGTAGTTTAATGATATTTCATGGAGACCTGAAATTACATGGTTTGGGTCCTCCCCAGGGAACCTAGGGTGACCGAGGTTGGCCTTCGGGGTCCCCTAAAAGCTTAGTGAGAAGTTAGCGAAAGGTCATGGGACCGATTCCCACCCATAATTATGTTTTATTAATATTAATTACCCTCTCCACTTTTAATTTATTGTTATTATAGGTATGTGAAATGACACTGGAAGCCGCCGACACTGGCGACAGTGACGGTGAAGGCGCTGCTGGCGATCACGAAGACGATGAAGACGAGGACGAGGATGGCGAGGCTGAGGACATGGAGGAGTTCCAAGAGTCTGGCTTGCTGGATGAAGTTGATCCGGTGAGATTTTACCCTTGGATTATTGTTCAATGTTGTATTTACCTGGTATACCTTAAAAGCAGAAAAAGTTTTAAAGTGGCCCACGTGTTAAACCAGGTAACCAGACTGCTGATGAACATACTCAAATATTTCTAAATATATTTCAAACGATCGAAACGATACAAATTACACGATAAATTGTATCTCATCTCTCATCACAAAATTCAAAAGTATTAGTTCTGGGTGGGAATGGAACCCACGACCTACGGCTACTAGACGAACAGCCCCGTCAAGCTCTTCGTAGGAGATCCCACAAGACGTAAAAAGAAATAGAACCAGAGTCAATTCAGTATTATTATGATCGATGTTTCCACCGACCTTTGGGAATGTTGCTAGTTAGGGTTCCGTACCCAAATTGTAAAACGGAACCCTATTACTAAAACTCCGATGTCCGTCTGTCACTAGGCTGTATTTCATGAAACGTGATAGTTAGACAGTTGAAATTTTTACAGATGATGTTTTTCTGATGCGGCTATAACAGGCAACATACAACAGACATGTTTTTTTTTCCGTTTTTATAGATAATGGTACGGAACCCGTCGTGCGCGAGTCCGGCTCGCACTTGACCTGTTGTTTTTAAATAACTACAAGCACAATACCTAGATTCCGATTTCGTTCACGTAAACAGTGATATCAAGTTCCGAAGGTTGATAATGTCATGTAAACTTACTACATGTACCTACCTATTTACCACCTATCCACATTGCCTCCGTTATCGGGCTGTGTTGTATCTGAATACATTGTATTGAATACAAATCTTTATTACATGATATCTTTAATAGGGGAGTTGACTATCGTGCGGAGCGAGAGTGCGTGGAACTCTGCCGTCTCCTTCTGCGAGCAAGTTATGCTCGCGAAGGAGACGGCGGAGCGGGACCGGGAGAGGTTTAGGACTCTCCCGGCCCGCCAGGCCCGGGAACGGGCCAGGTACCGCACTCGACCTCCGTCCTCCATAAGCGCAGGCCTGGGGGTGACAGGTGAGGCCATCTGTCACCCTAGCAGAAGCTGACCTGGGTGGCGGCGAGCGCGTTGCGAAGCGCGCCCGCTTCCAGGGAGCACAGGGAACATGGGGTTCCCACACGGGGGGGAGATCGTCTACTCGTCTGTAGATGACCCGAGGTATTTCGGGGCACCAGGGACTTCCTTTCTAGGGTATACCTGGTTCCCCGGCTATTAGTACCCGAGACGGCGTGCGGTTTTAGTCGGTTCGAGTCCGACATGATACCGACAGGTGGTATCCGAGGGGATTTCCGCACGGAAAAAAAAAGGGGAGTTGCCTCTATCATAAATAAATAACAGTCCGCCTTATTAAATTTGTTTTAATAAGGGGGAATGTCTATCTATCTAAAAAAATCTCGGCAAATATAATTATTCTAGCTTTTTATAACAATTACGAATTTAAATCAAATGAATATTAACTCAAATTCTTCAATTGAGAATCAATTCTATCTTAGACTAGATAGTGACGTCATAAGATGCTTTTTAGTACATTTTAATTATTGTTTTGACGTTGACGTTTAATTGTCGGTTTGACGAGATGATAAACAGTAATTAATTTGACTTAGGTGTCAACTACCCTATTAAGTGTACGATAATCTATACAAATAAATAAAATTGGAGTGTCTGTTTGTAATATTAAAATAAATGCTTTTTACTAAATGCATATGTATGTTTACACGGTACATATGCCAAAATAACATTTTTTTTCAATTTTTGTCTGTCTGTCTGTCTGTCTGTTTGTTCCGGGTAATCTCTGGAATGGCTGGACCGATTTCGACGGGACTTTCACTGGCAGATAGCTGATGACATAAGGAGTAACTTAGGCTACTTTTTTTAGACTAGCTTCGCCCCGCGGCCTTGCCGGCGGTTATAACAAACGCGGGTAACACCGCGCGTCTCAGCTAGTTAATAATAATATCACACACAAGGCCGTCTAGTCCCAAACTAGGCAGAGCCTGTACTATGGTAACCAGACTGCTGATAAACATACTTATATATTTCTAAATACATACATATTATAGATAAATTACACCCGATACAGAACAAACGATCGTGCTCATTACACAATTTTATTGTCCTGGATGGAAATCGAACCTGTGTACCTCCGGCTTAGCAGTCAGGGTTACTAACTACTGGACCAACTATCAATCAATAGTTATTTTAATGTTAATATTGCATTAAAATAAAACTATTTCTGAGTGGTATTCGTATTGAGTATAAATATAATTTTTTTATGGAAGAGGGAGCAAACGAGCAGACGAATAACCTGATGGAAAGTGCCTACCACCGCCCATGAACACCTGCAACTCAGGAGTCAGAAACGCGTTGCCGGCCTTTTACGCTCATTTTTTTTAAGGTTTTTGACTAGTTAACCTAAACTTTCAAGAAAAGTGAGGCGTTCATGGGCGGCGGTAGTCACTTTCTATCAGGTGACCCGTCAGTTCTTCTGTCCCTATATCATAAACTAGCTGACCCGCGCAACTTCGTCTGAGTCTCTCAATAGTAATAAATTTTCTCCGTTTTTGAAACATTCATCATTGGTGCTCCGCTCCTATTAGTCTTAGCGTGATGATATATAGCCTATAGCCTTCCTCGATAAATGGGCTATCTAACACTGAAAGAATTTTTCAAATCGGAACAGTAGTTCCTGAGATTAGCGCGTTCAAACAAACAAACAAACTCTTCAGCTTTATAATATTAGTATGGATAGTTCATTCTATCAAAAAAGTGCAATTTTTAAAAATTAGAATAGATGATAAAAGGAAGTCTTATATTATCGCAGTCAACAGACTTAGCTCAACGCAAGGAGGACAAACCGAAGTCGGTGAACAAGTCGAAGTCGGACGGTGATGAAATTATTCGTACGAGGACATACGATCTTCACATCACTTACGACAAGTACTATCAGACGCCGCGGCTCTGGCTCATCGGATACGACGAGGTGAGATTTTACATTTTTGAAAGGAGGTTTTAGCCTACTTCGGATTGGTATAGGACAGGGATTCCCAAACTTTTTGGGCGAGAGACCCCTTTTCCAAAATGAACTTATACCTCAGACCCCATAGCTAAATTTAAAAGTCATATCTGTAGTTATTTTCCTATTGATACAAAATACTTGTCAATTTAAAAACTTTGCCGTTTTATAAAAAAATAGACATATTAGTCAGTCTTATAACAACACGTAACACAACTTGTGCAGTATCTCAGAAAGTTTCAAATAAGAACTTTTGTTAATTAATAGGGGTCAATTTTTGGACCTCGTCGACCCCCAAAATCGGTTTTAGTTTATGTCGACCTCTGGGAAACCGATTTTAACCCCAAGGGGTCGATATCGACCACTTTGGAAATCTCTGGCATAGGGTTTGTGTCAAGTTATCCTTCTCTTTACAGTGCTGTTGTGCTACCTAGTTTGCTACCTTAGTCGGCTCTTACGACATCCGATGAATTGGGGTGGTGACACTCCGTACTTCAAATTCATACACAAAATTCTGTAAATGTAGTATTTCCCCAAAACAAATAGAAAAATCTGAAGAAAAATAACGATTATTGTGACGACTGCGTTAAGATCTAAGAATCTAATTAGTCATACGCAACTGGTGTAAATTTATACGTTCCGATGTGATTACTGTTTTTTTAGCTACAATACTGTGAATCATATACACTTTAATTGCATTGTTTACATTTTACAAATTGTGTTACTGTGCGGACTAGCCGTGACCTTGCCGGCTTTTGAATAACAACGTTTGTGAGTAAACTTTAAAATCAAATTAATACGAGTCCATCTTGTAATGATGATATTTGCTTTCCTACACATATGTTAACGTCCTTCTCCAAGGTCCTTCCTATCTATCTCTTCACCGAAATCCATCGAAAATAAAACTACATTGGTTGCTTATGAAAAAAAAGATCCATTAAAGAATTTCCAACAAATAAGGAATCGTAAAATCGATCTAAGTGGCGTGCAATGGGAGAGGCCTATGTCCAGCAGTGGACTGCGATAGGCTGATGATGATGATGATGATGATGAAGGAATCGTAAGAATAAGAAATGTAACAAGAGCCCCATATAATCGATATATGGTTGACCTGAGGAAACACAATAATAACTATAATATTATATAGGAATTATTTGTTAAATTTTCATGCTATTTTCATGGCTTAAAGGGCCTGTTCTATTTATATCAAACTTGTTTTATAATACCACATTATGTACTACCCCCTTTAAAGCAAATAAACAATTTGATTTTGAATAGTTTAGGTGTAAAAAGTAACATACAGACAGAGTTACTTACTGTTTTATAGAATTATAAGCATAGATAATTAGGATATGAACGGTCCAGTGCGAGTTTTAATAGTGTTGACATTTGGTGTCAGGATCGAACTCTCCTGAGCGTAGAACAGATGTACGAAGATGTGTCCCAGGACCACGCCAAGAAGACTGTCACCATGGAGTCGCACCCGCACCTGTCCGGACCCAGTATGGCCTCCGTACACCCGTGCCGGTGAGTTATACTACTCTTTAGGTTAATATGTTACGTGGTTTATTTACAATTATATGCAGTTTATTTAAGTGGTACTTCAGGATTGCGACCATGTATTGTAAATCTCATCTCATTTTCTTTTTGTGTAAACTAGCTGCTTGTGTTCGCGACTTCGCCTGCTGTGGGATCTCACCCAATCTCACAATTTTATGTTTTACTGTCAGTTATATTGTGATGATTAGAAGACTAGTTCCTGGGCCTCAATTCTGCTATTTTATGTTTACGACAAGCCAGTGTCATACCACTGACACGCTATTGAGAGGCCATCGAGTGGCCATTGGCATCGGTATTGATTTTCGGTAGTCTGCACTAACTCAGTGTCTTTACAATGGCAATGGAATGGTAGTGGCTCATCAGTGGTGATATCAAAAAGATTGCCATGTTTGGAAAAATAAATAAATCATTTAATTATAATTTGAAAATGTATTACGCTTTTTTTTTGGTACATGAAGTTGTTATGAATTTATCATATTTATTGTTAAAAATGTATAAACTACAACGACATAATACACCGTAATTAATAAAATTATCGTTGGCTGTTTGTAAATGCTATTGCCAAATGAAAAAAGTGTCACTGACTTATCTATCATTGAAGGAACGGACCAGCAAATTTAAAATGCTTTCTAAAGAAATAGTAAGTACTTACTTTCGTATTTTTTAGATGTTATGGATTATATAAAATTGTATTATCTATTTCTGCAATCAATATATATTAATAAAATTATAGTTTAACACTTCATAGTGCATCATTGTCTTTACTTTGAATTTTTGTAATTCAAACTCCTAAATTCGTTGCAGAAATGGCGAGTGAGATGCAATTAGATGCGTTTGATGTTCCTGGTTCAAGAAAAGATGCAGTCTGGCGAAGCGATTATGGATGGAGTGCGCAAATATATGGTGTTTCGCTTGACTGCCAGAGTAGAAAGTAGTGAGTATTAATTTACATTTGTTCTATTCTTCTAGGCACCCCTCCACCAATCTCTTTCTTTATGAGAAGGCAATAACGAAATAAGTTAGGGCAAATAGTCCACTACGTTGTCTGCTAATTTCAACAGGCTTTCTTTATTTTAATAATATCCTATTAAAAGTTAATATTTATTTTATTCTTTTGAGGTTTATAAAAAATACAAATTAAAAAGCAAAGAACATAGAGAAAATAAAAAACAAATATCTGTGATGAACTTTATAAAAATAAAATAATAACAATGGTAAATATACATAACTTTTATTGTGAAACTAGTATAATATATTTTGTTTTCCTAAGATGATCTTCATTGTTTTCAGGACATGGCCCAGCAACTCTCATCACCTTGACACCACTATAAGAGTGGTTATATTATATTATGGACCGAGATATTGGGGAAACATTTAGAAGGTGTGCCGAATGTTGTGCATGTGCCCTTGCCATATTTGGAAGTGAAGTACTTGAGCAGCAAGCCTGAAAATAAATATTGTGAATTATATGTTGTAGTAACATTTTCTTTTTTTTTCAGAAATGTAACATTCATGACCTATAGCTGTCCCTCAAATAAAAAAAAATTCAATGACTATGTTGTTTTCTTTTACTTTTCCTTTTTTGATAGCACACAAAATAATAAGTATTTCATTCATTGAGCCGCTGCTTTAAAATCTATAATTATTATTATTAATATGTCAAAAAACATGAGAGAGTTAATTTGTCATGATAGATTCATTTCACAGCGCTCAACAGTATTGGGTGACATGCAAATTATAATAGTAATGCTCTGCAGTTCTTTCAATGTTGTTTAAAGCTGGAGTGATCAACCACTTGCACAAGGTGTATCACAAAGAAATTTTAACATTTTGTAATAAATTCTTTAATATAATAACAATACATTTTTAAAACTACTTGGCTACTAATTGACTAATACAAAACTGAAATATTATACAAATGGTTTCTGGACTAGTACATGTTATTCCAACAAATAGGGTATTAAGCTTAAACCAAAATAAAATGAATTTATTTTGTTTTAGTCAAAGTTATTAGGTAGGTAACTACCATCATAAAGTACCATGTACTCACCTGCTAAAAATGAATGATCTTCACCGGGACCAGCTAAACCCATTAAGTGTTGGCTGTGGATTACCGGAGTCATAGGCTGCATCAGGGATATTGGCCCGGACACACATGATGTTAAGATCAGAATCACATGCCTATAAATTATTGTTAACATTAAGTAAACTGAAAAATTGATCACTTATAAATAAATTGGTAAAAATAAACATTTAATTTAATAGGTGGGTGTACATTGTCAACACTGACCCTTCAGCCTTCATTACATATTTCACCAAGAGGCAATCATCTCTTAGGTAAAGTTTTATGGGATTTAATAGTTTTTTATTCATTATGAAATATTATAGATAAGTGGCACCGGCTTTATTATCTCTTAAATTTTTTATTAAGATATAATTATTATAGATATTGTCTTGTAAGTTGTTCCACTTAGATAAATTAAAATGTTAAAGGTATATACTTACTTGGCATTTATGTCATTTCTTTCTTGATGATTCTGTATGATGGTAGGATGATTCAATGCCTTGGTCACTTGTCTAATAGTTTGTGAACATTTTGGAATGCACTTTACTTTGATATGATCCTGGCATTTAAAATGATATCAGAAGCTGAAATACAAAGTAGATATCAGAAAACTGTAAAGTTAATTTAACTGAAACATAAATTACCAATAGAACATTTGTTTTCATATTATTAACTTTACCTTTGTCTGAAGGAATAATGCTGATATCTTCTCCACAAGGCTTTTTGTTAGCCTAAACACTTTTATAAATGTGTCCTCGCATATTATGTCTAATATTTACCACTTTGTCTCGACAAACCACGAGCTCATCGGCGATTTCAAACCACTTTAACTCGACGATCTTCGTTGTAAGCAGCTTCTAATATTTGCCTCCGTTGCAAGTTGAGGCATTTTTGTTTACGCACTTTAATTACTTATCTATTGAATTAACGTAAATAACTAAATACGCACATAACACTCTCAAAAAAGCAGTGACTGCTTGATGGCAGATCAATGATAGTTTAACAACAATATTATTCACTCTGAAGCCATCGTGGTGTCATTGAAACAACTGTCAATTCTGTCAAACACTTGTAGACTACCGTTTAGCAAACTATTGAACAGACATCGAAAACATTTTGTATCAGTGACAAGTCATCGGGAGGCCATTGGTCTTTATTTAGTTAGCAGATTACGAAAAGTGCCAAACTATTCCGACGACACTCCATCGACACTCTATTGATACAATATTAAAATAGCGGAATTGGGGCCCTGGTCGACTACATTGTCCTATCTGCCTCTATACCAAAACTCATCAAAATTACTTCAACGGTTTAGGTGTAGAAAGGTAACATACAGACACAGTTACTTTGGCATAATACTAGTATGAACTAATGGTCGGCCCAATGGTAAGCGCTTACCGCAATGTTCACAACACCTCCTATTTGGGCCCTTTCTTGTCTCAAACTATCTCAAACTCAAAATATCGGACACGGATGGCGTAGTGGTTTAAGCGGTCACCTCGCCGCTACCTACTGCGCTGAGTGTTGTGGGTTCGATCGAAATTGTTTTTCTGAGTCTGGGTGTTCTTTGTGTCCATTTCCATGTATGTTTGTAAAGTCCCCCGCGACACAGGATATATTCCTAGTGCAGGAGTTGTCTTTTTTAAAAAAAGCTCTGTTTTGTCTAATATTTAGCGTACGAAAATAATTAACCCAGAGGCCTGAGCTACGCTATATTTATTTAAAAAGTCTTGAAATCGAAAAAATACTATTAAATTACAGGCACGCAGAAGTAATGAAGAAAATTATCGAAACTGTGACGGAGAGCGGCGGCGAGATGGGTGTGCACTCGTACCTGATTGTGTTCCTAAAGTTCGTACAGACTGTCATACCGACCATCGAGTACGACTTCACGCAGAACTTCGCCATGAACTAGACGCTGCAGCTTGGAGACGATAGCTTAGTTTAGCTTTTGTATGTGGCGCGGTGGGTGTCGGGCGAGGCTGAGACTGTACTGAGACATAACTGAGAGTGTGAGAAAAAGGAAGTGTTGTCGAAACTCTCTCGTATCTCACTTTAGTCAACCCCAAATGCGAGTTTATTTTACACCTACTCGATGGTCACGGTGAGCGCGTTCGGCGCTGCGATTGGCCCGCACTGAAATCTTAACCAATCGCAACGTCGAACGCATTGTGAGTGAGTTAATAATAATAATAATAATATATCTCACACACTCACACACGGCCGTCTGATCCCAAACTAGGCAGAGCCTGTACTATGGTAACCAGACCGCTGATAAACATACTTATATATTTCTAAATACATACATATTATAGATAAATTACACCCAGACACAGAACAAATGACCGTGCTCATCACACAATATTTGTCCTGGTTGGGAATCGAACCCTCGACCTCTGGTTTAGCAGTCAGTTGATGTGAAATAGACTCGCACTTGGCCCACAGAAGCAAAATTTTTACTATTTAAACACGTCTAGAAACCTTCTAACGCTAACTTTGTTTTATCCTATCTAGAAGCCCCAGTGCTGCTTATTTCATCCCAAAATTTGGGAGAAATTTCCAAACTGCCAACACAATTAAGTTGAATTAAAGGAGCCTACCGCGTCTGTGTATTGTATATTATCATGGTGTAGCTGATTTTATGTTTAGTCGTGTTATTGTGTTTGTTTAGATATTATTGCAATTATTCATGTACTAGCAAAATTTACTCAACGCTGTGTAGTTTCTAAGTTCTATTGAATTTGTGTAAAGCCCACGTAAATGTCAGTCAATGCAATATCTGGGTACCCGCCTTTCACAGACAGCTAATATTGTACTTGAGACAAAATCACAGTGAAATATGATTTATCATTTCATTTTTTCGTGCGTAGGTTACTTGGTGATTGCTCACGCATTGTTGCCAATAAGCTGTTTTCAGACGCTATTTAATAGTAAATCTAGTGTTTTTTAGTTATTATGTAGGAAATGCTAGCTATTTATAATAAAATTATTACTAGATTTACTGTTAAATACGGAAACCGGCTTATCAAATGATAAATCACAGTTCACTGTGATTTTGTCCCGTATATCGCGATCACGTAATACAGCAATGGGGTAGATGTAAAGCGTCTGTCCGAAATACGGCTAGCGCTGTGGGTTAGAGTGAGAGAGGAGGAACCTACCTACCGCTGCCGTATGGAGAGAAAGGGAAGCCAGACAGACTGGCGCCGTAACGCGTTACGTAACGAAGCGGTGGATGTTATGCTTCAAGATCAGTGCAGCTGTGGCAATGGGGAAAACTTGAGACAGCCTTGCTAAGCCTTCCTAGGACAGTTGACGACTTCTTCTCCACGGTGATCTCATATGCCGAAGCCTTTCTCCGAATCAGAGACCCCATCTCAGGATCACATTTTAAGAGTATCTTGCTTATGTTGTTACCACGTTCTAGAAATAGTGTTATAAGGAATAATAGGTCAGTTGGCGCATCATTCTTTTCGTACATGTGGAACGTGAGCCCGCCTGGAGATCTCATTTCTTTTGATGTGTCACGATCACCCCTAGCTCCTTCCTTTGCTTTGCGCAAAAATTCCTGGATTATCTTTCTCGGGTCGGTGTACCCTCCCATAAGAAGTTATCACTTCAAAACATAAAATTGAAAATAGAAGAAAATTAAGTCTGGTTCTTTAAAGAGTTTTGCAATTTTAAATGTAATTATAGTGGATCTATAATAAGTTTTTTTACAATACGGCCAGTGATACCATGCCAGTTAATGTTTTTTTATTAAAAGCTTTAAGTCAAGCATTTGTATGTTTACATTTAAGATGATAATATAACTTGCCTATAATATTTTTGTTGTGCTTTTATTTACTTCAAACAAAGCAACAGATATAAGATTAAAAAGAAAAACGGCGTAAGGGGTCTATGGAACCCCCCGAGTAGCAGTCTACTATATATGTGAGCGCGCCAACTGAATTTTTCGGTTTCGCTGCCATCCGCTCAGAGTGTAACGCGCGGTAAGGAACTTCGTTCCATAATAGTAATTAACGCGATAATCCGAAGAAGAGGGTAATGACAAAAGCTTTGGATTTACGATCGAAAGATTGCAGGTTTGAATTCCTCCTGGTAAACTACAGACGTAAACACTTTGTGTACACAACCAACAAGACACATGTCTAAATAGAGAGGTTAATCAGGAATACTAGTAATGAGTAACCCAAATTATGCCATAAACAATAGTTAGAAAAAAAATAATTGCGTTCCTAACTACCCATAATGTGTGGCAATTGGTAGTGTGCATTCCTTTTCATTCTATTACAAAATAAACTTAATTAAAAAAGAAAAGAAATTATTTCCGCTAAAATTAAGAGACCGATAAATTGAGTTCTCATTA
Source organism: Arctia plantaginis (assembly GCA_902825455.1). Lineage (NCBI taxonomy): Eukaryota > Metazoa > Arthropoda > Insecta > Lepidoptera > Erebidae > Arctia > Arctia plantaginis. The sequence continues at coordinate 1,843,524 of CADEBD010000288.1, forward strand.
AAGTAATGTTAGTATACTAACTGCGTCCTGCGGTGTTGCCCGCGGTTGTTGTGGTACCTTGCTCATCCAACGGGAACACTACATTTTTTCGGGATTAAAAGTAGCCTATGTGTCAGACTAAATTCTATTTCTGCGCCAAATTTCATCCAAAACCGATCAGCTGTTTTTGTTTGAAAGAGTAACAAACGTCCATACAAACTTTATGTAATACTAACTAATATGTAATACTAATTGATAACTGTTTATCACTTAAACAAACTTTTAAATGAAAAACATTCTTTAACGCCATCTAGCGAAGACATACTGAACTACAGAGTAACTACTAATCCTGTATCGCGCAATAAAAGTTCTCGTACTGATTAATAAATGTACACCCTTAGGCAGCAGTGTAACATGCATGATCACTCTGCCTGGTCGATTGATCTGGTCCTTTGAGTTCAAGGGCCCACCCGTTACTCCAGTGTCGACATTCCTATTTAGTGTGGGTATGATATTTACACACAACGAGTGTTGAAAGGAAAGAAAAAAAATTTTGCAAATAAAAGCATAACAAAAATGTTTTACGATACACTTTTATATCTTTCGTAAATCTCACCTAATTATTGTAGAATAGTTTTTAATGTATTTTAGCTAATATGTAATAGAATGATTTTTAAATATTTTCATGTATTAGCACAAATGTGTTATTTTTGTACACATTTTAATGTTTTATACCTATTCAAATATTTGCATAGCAATGCTTTGCTTTACTGTGGTATATAAAAGCATTTTTTATATAATTTGTTATGAAGATTCTTGTTTTTTGTCTTAAGTACACAAGTTTTGAGAGATTCCATTACGGTCACGAGTAAACCTGTCTGGATTCTCACACTTAATATAGGTTCAAAACAGGGATTCCCAAACTATTTTGGGCAAGAGACCCCTTTTCTACAATGAACTGATACCTTAGACCCCCGCAACCAAATTACTTTAAAAATCCTAGCAGTGTTTCCATATTGATACACAATACTTAAAAAAACTTTGCCTTTAGTTAAGGCAGTAAACTTGATATCATTTTCACATCAAAATTCAACAAAATATATAGATATATATTAGTAATTCTTATAAAAAGTTAGTACTCGTAACAAAACATATAAAGTATTTTGAAAGATTCAAATAAGAACTTCTGTTAGTTAATAGGTGTCGATTTTTAGACCTCGTCGACCCCCAAAATCAGTTTTCGTTTATGTTCGACCCCTGGGAAACTGATATCAACCACTTTAGGAATTCCTGGTTTAAAGTTTTATTACTTTTGTAGTTGCTAACGAACCTATCAACTTCAGAACCTTTCATTTAGTGTGTATGTACAATACAATGTGTCATGTATCCTTCATTGGAAACAATTTTACTAAAGTAGCTTATTTTTTTTTAAAATAAATTACATACTATGTATAATCTATTGCCATGCAATGTTTGTTTTATTGTTAATGTTACAATACTCTTTTATTTCGTAAGATTTTAATATATAATGGGCACCGTTTGGATTATATATTTAATAAAAGTTATTTTGCCTACGTCACCATCATGTTTTATTTAATTTGCTTTTTATTAAACTTTACAGCTTTACATTAACTTTTATATTTGTAAGCTTAGTTTTCTAAGTATGAAGAAAACACCTTAAATGCAGATGCAGATTCCCAAGATTTGGTGCTATTGAAGGCCACAAATCTGCGGCACTGTAACTATAGTTGCGGCGCCTCAAGCCTGCAGTGGTATTTCTAAACCACTGCACCATTCACGCTCACTTCCTCAGCACACCACAAAAAGCCGGCACACTACACGTTTACTTACCTCCACAAAGTACAGTAATGCTATTAGAGACCTACCACCTTCGTGGCGAATGTAGAAACTCACCTTTAACTAAATGAAACAATCAAATCATTTCTAATAATAATAATTTATTTCACCTATAACATACATTATGTACAAATCACCATGCTTTACAATAAAATATAATCAGTACTAAGCGATAAAGCCCTCTTTACATGAACATAACCTACCCATATATTACAAAATAATACAACTTTATATGCAAATAAATATACATTGTGTTACAAGATTACCTAATGTGATAGTTTATATATAGGGTGGTGAAAGATTTGGTCGTCTAAACGAATTATTTAAAGAGATATACCTAGTAAATTATTTATAATAATCTCAAAAAAAAAAGAAATAATATTAAAAGTTAAATAATGAATTAAAATACATTGATTACCGCTAAATTAAATACAATTTGAACATATTATAATGACTTAAAATCGATACAAACATAATCATGGAACTTAATAACTAGCTGCATTTACATTGATCACAGAATATTCCGACCTTAAATAATTACACAAAACCTGTGATGTTTATAATCATCCCATTTTAAAATACTCTAAACCACATAATACTTCAATGTAAACATAGTGACGCATTTACGAATGTTTTAATTAACAAGGAAATAGAAATAACATGTTTTTTGTGGACCAAATTATTTTTTGTACTAAAATTATTTTAGGTGGACATGTAGAGCTTTTCGGGAGCACAAAGGGAACATAGGGGTTCCCAAACAGGAGGGGGTCATCTAACCGCCGTAGATGGGCCGAGGTAGGCTTTCCTTTCTAAGGTACAGCTGGTTCCCCAGCTACTGGTACCCGAGACGGCGTGCGGTTTTTACTCGGTTCGAGTCCGACATAGCCACCGGTGGGTGGTTTCCGAGGGGATTTCCGCACAGAAAAAGAAAGGTGGACATGTAGAGAAAGAAATTAATAAATGTAAATTTTTTATCAATCAGTAAAATATTTCGCATGTATGTTTAATGAAATAGATTACGCATTTCAACTCCATACCATTTTGCAACTTATTTCTATACTAATAAGATTGAAATGGCCGCGGTATTACGATATAGTGGAATGGATGGCAAAATTTTAGTAATAACATTTAATATTATAGTTCGCCGGATGGTTAATAGTGATTGTCTATGCACTATAAAGATACTAACCTAGCTGGCCTCGCTTTAGCGGACCATCCTTAGAAAATTCAAACAAAATACGTTGTAACATTCAAATATATCATTATAGCTATCATATAACCAGCCTATGGAGACCTGAACTCAAAAAGTCACAAGTGCTCTTTGATCTCCCCTCCCTCAGAATTAGGGGCAGGGGGGGGCTGGGGTCCAAGAACCAAACTCGGTGAAAGAAATTGCTCAACACCGGTTCCCTGTGAGGCTGCGGTATCACTCCGGTGGAGACATATGGCCAGATGAGGATAGCTTAGTGGCATCCTGGACTATCTACTCCCTTATGGAAAGTAGTTTCAGAAATATTTGTATTCTAACACCACTTAAAGAAAGACTTGAGTTAATACAAAATGGCCTTTATTTAAGCGCAATTTCTGTAAGACAATCGCATCACTATTTATAAGCAACGTCTTGGTATACCCTGGGACCGTCTTTTGTGTTTGAATAAGCGCCTGACCGTAACATATCTGGACCAACATCCTCTTTTCACTCAGAACCCATTAAAAACATAGTTAACCATAACATAAACCCATAAATAAAGCACAAACTGGGGAATTCAATGATTCGATTTTCACTAACAAATAATTGTACTCTAGTAGTCAACACTGTGGTAATATTTTTATCTCTTTCTGACGGTTTTAGATAAGGGAATGCTAGAAAAGGACGCATCAACGATTCACTATATCATAGTGATTATATTACACTAATAAATACAGAAGTGGGTTACTCTTACATTCTTACATTGGGAGGATATATCAGTAATATTAAAGAAAAACATGCTATGTGTGAAATTTAAAATATTTTAAATAATTCGCATGACAACAAATGGAAAGTTCCTTGTGTATTTTTAATAAGATGTATCTTACACATCTCACACACGGCCGTCTGATCCCAAACTAGACAGAGCCTGTACTATGGTAACCAGACTGCTGATAAACGTACTTATATATATTTTTAAACACATTCATACATTTTTATAGATAAATAACACCCAGACACAGAACAAATGATCATCCTCATCACACAATATTTGTCCTGGGTGGGAATCGAACCCACGACATTCGGCTTAGCAGTCAGAGTCACTAACTACTAGACCAACAGGCCCGTCAAATATTATTAGGTCTTGACATACAACTCCTAATAGACATTGGTATTCGAAGTAGAAGATCAGAAGGATTTAAATTTGGTATCAGTGCGAACAATACGAGAACAGATGAATTAATAAGTTGGCAAAAAACTTGCTGTTAAGGTGCCGACAGGGCAAGACTAGTGGCAAAAAAATATGTTAATACTTTTGTGCTGAATCCATTGACATTTTGGGTATACAAGGTGTAAGGGACATCGTACCGAATACTGAAAAACTCATTTTTCTGTTTAATAATTATGAAATATGATATCACAATGAGTAGACAGAACATTTTACCGAAAACAATTTTATAAATACCAAAAAACTGCAATGTAATTAATCAAACAGCCAAAGCGCGCGGGGCCTGTCCTCCTGCCGCAATTTTGTGTTAATGTGCGTAGACTGTTTGCACGGAATACACATGTAGTTATTACTGTTGTGCGATACCTACGGGGAATGACCTGAACCTATGAGAGCTGATTGCATAAAAAGTTTAATTTTCCGGCAGAAAATTCCAATGATTTTCGACAGAATGATGGCTTGATTACACTTCGTTCAGATTTCAGTATTCGTTACTACGTGGTAACGAATACTGAAATCTAGTTTTATATACAGGGTGTAAGGGACGTCCCTTACACCCTGTATACAAAACTACTCCTATTGTTAAACGTTACAACTCTCCTAGTAAATACTTGAAATTGAAAACTGTAGCTAACATGAGACCTCTACTCATAAATAATTTCGAAGAGGTTAATTTTTTTACTTTACCAAAAATAATAAAGAGGCCTTCCTATTATTCTTACTAACAAAAAAAAGTTTTTAGAAAACCGTAAAAAAATAGATTGAATAAAAAGTGTATTTAGAAATATTTATAAATAATTTAATTTTTACTTTAGTATTGTATTGGCTTGGGTCCTTGATACGTGTGCAAATGTTCAAGTTACTAGAATATCTTAATCTTGGTGGAAACTAAAAGCTAAAAGATAATGGTACATAAATGGCGAAGTAGATATTAAAATAGATATATACAGGTCAAGATGAGCGAAGAAGTCTTGTCAAAACGCACCAAGGTACGCCCGTAGCCTAAAAATAGATGGCGTAGTGGTTTAATCGGTCACCACGCCGCTTTCTACTACGCTGAGTGTTGTGGGTTCGACCCCCCACATGTGACGACACTTTGTGTGATTTACTAATTGTCGTTCTGAGTCTGGGAGTTGTTTGTGTCTCATTCATGTATGTTTGTCGCGGCACAGGATATATTCCTAAGGCGGGAGTTGTCTTTTAAAAAGATAAAAAGATATTTGATTTGACGATAATTAGTTAACAGTATTTGTTTTTTATTACCTCACACGCGGTAACACACACGCCAGAGATTAATGAACACTTCATTCAGAAATCTGATAATCACAGACCACAAACCTGGTGTCAAAGTGTGGTACAAACTAGTCCCATTCTAGCAGCAGGACATCTGGTGAACTCACTTACAAGGAAAACATATGTAATTTCCTGGCGAGGTACTGTCTAATGCCTAATAATCTGCAGTGTTGCCTCCTTTTTATTATTAAAAGATTAAAAAAAACGGTACTTAGCATGTTTCTCTTGTAGACTACTGTATGAATATAGAAAAAATGAATAATATCATATAACAAGGCGCCATATATTTACGGTTAATTCGCACTAAAATAATGTAAGTATTAAAAATATGAACTCTCTCACTCGCCATACGATACTGTACCATTAATATCTACAATACACTGAAGAATAATATACTCTTTGACATTGGACTAACATTGTACATACGGTAAAAACGGTTATTCTCTACATTTCCTAGGACTACTAATACATATCAAAGGCCATCTTCGATACGGTGACCACGTCCTCTCGTCCCCCAGCTATATAAAAATTCATACGAATTCAAACCTCGAGGCTCAAAACACACAGTCCATTTTTCTTTAGGAATGTTCAGATTGTCGAATTGTAAAATTTATTTATAAACATTTGAATACATCGTATTTTCGAATAATATATCGTTTTTGTATCGTAAAAATTTCGCTACAATGTCACTATTCTAAAACCACTTTGTATAAGAAAAATCTTATTTTTCACAAATGTTTTATACACACAAAAGGGTCTTAAGATCCTTTTATTTTGTTTTAAATACAACTTTATTCAAAGGCAGTTAATGTTAATAATTATATGTTGTTGTTGCTTTCAACTTACAGCAGTGTTCAGTAAGATTTGTGCGGCACGATGGCGACTAGGCGCAGTAGCGCTAAGGACAGCAGTTTGTCGAGAGGATCCAGGGTGCCGCGCTGCAGCCACTTGGGGATGGTGGTTCTGGCGTGGCTGAAGCCTAACTTCTGTAGGATATAGTCGACTCCGTAAGGCTCGATAGATTTACCGGCCCACGACAGTAACCTGGGAAACATATGTTTAAGAATATTTAAATTATGGTTCAAATTATTTTCAAAAATAATATTTGGATTGCCGAGGGCATTTATCAACAATTAAAATAGAATAGAATAAATCTTGGCCATTACATATATTTCACATATTTCATTTGGAGAATTTCTTTTTTTTAGGGGAATAAATTTAAAATACCTTCTTATTAAAAACATATCTTTAAATTGTTACCTGTCACAACAGAATCCATTAGAATATCTATATTATTACACTTTTAATTATACATCTTGCATGTATCTTTACTTTTTTTAAATGTTCATTTTTTGAAGGGTTACTAGCAATCGAAATTACTAGTATTCCCGTTAACCCCTCCAGCTAAGCTACAGTGCTTGTGTTAGGAGTGGGTTCACGTTGGTAGTGTTCTGGTCAGGATTCGAACCCACGACCTCTTGATCGCAAATCTAATGCCTTAACCATTAGGCTAACGCCGCTTAAAGATTTGATCTTTAATAAAAGAAAACGAGTGAGTTTTTTAATAGTCGCCTGTGACTTCGTTGCGATTGGTGAACATTTCAGTGCGGGCCAATCGCTGAACGCGGTCACCTTGACCGTCGAGTAGATTGGGACTAATCCCATCCACACGCCCACCACTGTAACTCCTGTACACCAGGATCCACAGCAGTGACCCACGAACACACCGAGTTATGCCACTCGGGAAGTCCCAGGAAGAAATTAAACTGTCTTGGAACCCGCAACGAAATTAATCAGAAGAAAATTGGAGGAGTTGGAAATACAGTAAATCCACTTCCCTCCTTAGCAAAGCGGGAGACAAAATGAAGTAAAATGGGCATACACCCTTTTAAACAGGGAAGCACCACGGCCACGAAATATTACGGGTCCTAGGTGAGCTATATTTGATTTCTATAATATGTATGGCAGAATCGCCTAAACGCACGGAAATTCACCCTAGTTGACACAAGATCCCCATAGTATACCGCCCCAGATGTCACCTGCAAGCTATTCAGCATTATATTACGTTCATTATACCAAAGACTACATTCCCAGAGGATATGATGAGCAGACTGTTCGTAGTGAGAGTTAGGTGTTGAGCATTGACACAATGGCGACTCGACTAATTTAAATGAATAAAGCTTGCTCTTAAAGTTACCATGACCCGTAAGAAATTGACCGTCGAGTAGATGTGAAATAACCTCGCACTCGGGTTTCCGATTGTGGCATTACCTGTTCATTGATTTACCAATAAAATGAGACATCAAGAGATGCTTCCCGTTACAGACTTCCGTTCTTTTATATGAATTACTTCCCGTAGGTCGCAGGAAAGCACAAGGATAGTTGCTGCACATTAAAGGTCAATTTGGCAATCGTTTGTTAGTTTCGATATCAAGTATGTGTGGTGGTGGTCGCTTACCTGACGGTGGGCTCGAGGTGCCAGGTGACGCAGCGGTAGTCGCGGTAGTCCTGCGCCGGGCCCTCCGCCCGCGACCGCCCCGCCCCCGCCGCCCCAGACCCCGGCATCTGTATTCATTCATACATATACATACATATTACGATTCAATTAAAACGTGTAAAAAAACGGCTATTAATATAAAACTAACCTTATCAGTATGAATGCAAGGATTATTATAAATCGCACCTGAAGTCTAATTAAATATCATGTGCTTATGAAGGGACTTATGCTACTATTATTATTATTACTTAAGGGCTATATCAACTGATACTAACCTAACAATAGCTGAGACCCAGCAAATAATTTATCAGGGATAAGATTAAATTAGCATGGGATCTAGTAATAAAAAAACAAGGTTGATAATTACTACGTAATTCAACTGGTTTTCACTAGATGGCGTTAAAGCATATTATTCTTCGCCACTATCAAAATTCCAATAACCATCAGATGGATGTTTTCTAATGCATAATTATAAACATACCACACGATCTTTCTCCTTTATGTACGAAGATATCAGATCATGGAGGAACAGGAACGCTTCAGCGTCTACTGACACGAAGATGTGATCCTCGAATTCCGTGATGAAACTGCATTCCACTACAGGTTTCTCGTCTGTTAACATTGAAATGTTATTGCGATAAATAATAAATTTACAAACAGCTAGCAAATACTAAATTTAATATTTTTTTAAAAACATGCAATAATTATTTCAAAAATACAGAGGTGTATCGTATCGTAGGTCAGAATTCAAAACTCTTTATGTGTCATATAGTATCTTGACCGTTTTACGAATCATGCACTCATGCGCATATTTTTCTTCAAATAAAAAAATAGATCAAAACCATAAGACGTTACGTAGTAAAATTACGTAATGTCTTATTGATTCTATGTTAAGACAAAATGTTTTTAATAAAAACATATAGGTATTTATTTTTGTTTCATCATCACACATCAACAGCCTCTAAGAGTCCACTGCTGGACATAGGCCTCTCCTTAGAGAGGAGAATTTGGCCTACTGTACCACGCTGGCCAGACTGGTTGGTATAGGGTGTGTGTCAAGTTTTCCTTCTTTTTGCAGTGCTGGTGTCTCTTACAACACCCACGGGATGAATTGGGGTAGTGACATTCCGTATTCTTAATCAGTCACTACACGGACACTTATTACACAAATTTTTGTTTAACAAATATTTTCCTTATAAAATTATTAAGGTGGAATAGAAGTGTCACTTTCTATCAAATCACTTTCTTATATAAAGCTGGTAGGTACTAGTACGGTGGCCATTTCTGCAACGTCACTTCATTTATTATTATAGGTACTCATTTAATATATTGGGTATTAAGTCCGCCGATATACAAAAGTGCATAAAGTTAAATAAATAAATAAAAATATTAGAGAATACATTACTCTATCTAATACTCACACAAAAATCTTAATTTTTAATTACCAGAAAATTAAATTAATGAAAAGCGAAAGTAGAAATGATTAAATTATTAATAAAAAGAGACCCTATTAATTTGATCGGAAGTGTACTCGTCGTAGTTAAGTATGACAAAACGAACCAGAAGCAAATATCGGTGAGCCAATCACTGGGCGAAGTTATGATTTAAATGCCCCCCGTCCTACTTCATACCACCAAAAGGACCCAAAAATCGACTTCTGCGCAGGTGAAGGTCAGTGCTCAAGGTCGGTGCCGGTGTCTATATTTATGTACAATAAAAAAAGTGGGTACCATTCTCAGTGGGCGGCGAGTTGGCTTGAAGATGGTGTGTTCTAAGATGCAGCTGGAGTGAGGGCAACGCGAATATCACCTGTAATAATAATAATAACGTAACTAAACTGCTGGTTAACATACTTATTATATTTCTAAACACATACATATTATAAATTACACACAGACACAGGAAATATAACCGTGCTCATCACACAATTATTTGTAGTGTATGGAAATCAAACCGACGGCCTATGGCTTTGCTTGCTTGCTTTAACTATACCAACATGCCCGTCAAATGTAATTTAGTGTATTAACCCCTATTATTATTTACCTAGTGTTTACACTAACTTTTTTAAATAAAACTACTGTCCAATCTTTGCACTTGTCCACGCTTTTAGGATCGCGAACAGCAAGAACTAATAACAATACCGACAACCGTTATTACTAGTGATTTATTGGCTAGAAACAATTAGTTTACAGGTCAATTTAATGAAGTTAATGAAAATCTTTATATCGCGATTTAGAACTACGCACAGTGCCATCTAGTTATGATTTGCAAAAATGAATATTAAAAACATAAAAATAAGTTTTATTTATGGTTTACAGTTATATAACCACTAAAATCAAACTGATTTTTTCAGAACTTTCTACTTTTAATTAGACTTATATTAAATATTTCAATTTCGATAAATATGCATTATTATTGTTTAAGTACAGGCAACGCGATTTTGTTAAGCTTTGGATAATTTAGTGCCCTCTAGTGTGTATGTTTTAAAGATTTTATTACGTGCTCTATTGTTGTAAGGCAACTCTGTATAGTTGTGATTAATGGTTAAGTAGCTCAAGAAAAAAACAAATTACAATGTTCAAAACTTTGAAGGACATTCTGTCAATAATGTCTGTGGCAGGTGGTATGTCAAGTATCCTAACATTGTATACTAAAAATGTTTGAGGTCAAATCCGACAGAGGGCGTTGTACCGTTCCTCTGAATCGCGGTATGGTTATGTTACCGACTGCACCTCATAAACCCAAATTATTTAAAACATCAGGACAGTCTAAATCAAAATACAGATGGTTTATTTCTAAACACCTAGTATTTATATCCCGTTGAGTTTAACTGTGCAAATACTGTAAGTAATAATAATTAAAATCAGTCGTATTGTTTAAGTTAAAAAAAAATACAACAAGAAAACGGAGGATATTGCAGTTGTGATGTACGAATGTGATGTAATATAGTAAGTACACAAGAATGCCCAGAAGTTTGTTCGTCCTAATTCGAGTTTTTTTACCAATCGAGTCTTCTGACTCATCTGAGGAACATAACCCTCTCTTCTGAGGGTTATGTTTTTCGAGTGTATATATTATGTATGGCATGCTCTGTAGGCTAAACAGCTTGATGGGTTTTCACGTTTGAGGTGTCGTTAGATTCGTCTTAGTGTGAGGGTATATGAAAATAAAAAAAAATCGCCGGTTTGTAGATTTTAAGTATACATTTTCAAGCAGTCGGATTATTTTTATTTTTTTAATAATTAGCTTGTTTTCTCAGCTTGTGAAACCCCGCTGGACCTTTTACGTGAGTGTAGCAAACAGACGGAGGAACATGTCATACTGACCTCCCGCACGTGCTTGTCCCCCGCGGCCCTGTTCCGCTCGGCGCTGGCGGCGCGCTCGGTGGAGCCCGTGTTCGTGGCGCTGGGGCCCCCCGGGGCCCCGCTCGGGGCCTCGCGCTCCAGAGACGGGAACAACTCGATCGCTGGGGAAAAACACTTATTTTAGCTACAGTAAAATTATAGCGGTCAGATTCAAGTATGCAAAATGTTTGATGAGAGAGATAAGCCGATCCGTAATCATTTACTTTAAAATTATTTTCAGACGAAGCTACAAAGTCAAAATTATATGGCTCTTTTGTAAGTATTCAATCATAGGCCATTTGTATTTTTTTTAAAGACAACTCCGCATTAGCAATATATCCTGTGTCGCGGGGAACTTTACAAACATACATGAAACGGACACAAAGAACACTCAGACTCGCTTGTGGGGATCGGTTCCACAACACTCACGCCATCCGTGCCGTCAAATATGACCATAAATTGAAGAATGAATAATTCTGAAATTCTGCGCATGCGTATTCATCGCATTTAACTTTCGTTTCTCCATTACTCCAAACGGCGTCTGAAGTTTAAAGTGTTTATAAAGTCAACTCAACGACACGTAAGAAAAGAAGCTTATATGTATAAATGTTGAGCACATACCATCAATCTCGCTGTTGGCGAAGGCGTAGTGGAACCACTCCTTGAGGGTCTTGAACTGCGGCGGGAACAGCATGCAGCGCGTCATGCGACACACCGTGGCCATGGACAGGTGCGAGCGCGTGGCCCCCGCCCCCGCCCCCGCCCCCGCGCCGCCCGCCGCCCCGCCCAGCGACGCCGTCAGGCTCTGCACCACGTGCACCTCCAGCTCGCCTGCCACACCCACTCATCTTTATATTCTATACTAATACTCGGTGCACAGGAATTGACTTATAAATAATTGCGTACGCACGCGTGCACGCCGACACGTATAAACGCACACACACCCTGATAGTAGTTTTGCCCCAGCTAATTTTACGGAATTGATCCGATAAGAAACATATATATAAACAATAAAAAAAAAATGGTCACCAAAGTGTTGTACCACATAACATGAAATGATACGAAAGTATGATCAGAAAACTGACCATCGTCGTTGGCGACCTGCTGCGCTTCGGTGGCGAAGCTGATGCAGGGCTCCTTGAGACTGAACAGCGCCCATGATTTGGCCTTCAGGCTGTTGCCGTGGAAACACGCCAGCGAGATGTTGGTGCCGTGCAGTTCCATTGTACCGCCGAGCACGGTACCTGTATAAAAATAAATAATATTTGGGTTATGCACGTAAGTACAACAAAAAAGGCGGTTTAAATGTTTAAAATTAGAGTTCCAAAGGATTTAAAACAGTAAAGATTTTATGGGTAAATTTATCTAGTAAACCGCAACTTAACCTCTCCTGTTAAGTAATTATATTTATAGTAATAAAGGGAAAAATTCATAGCGTGATACAAGATCGGTAGTTACTAAATAGTTCAAGCTATTTTCGGTAGATGTCGCTCTGAACGTGGAACATGGTGGTCGCATTATTCTAAACTTTCTTTTGTTATTATATATTGAACTTATATCAATTACTTACAAAATAGTACTTGTGTGTGATAGTTTAGCCTAATTCATTGTTATTTTAAGTAGGATTCGTATATATATATACCATTAGAAGGTAAAGGCGTGGCGAGCGTAGACAGTTGCATCCCAGAAACTAGTTGCAGCACTTTCTGCCAATGTCGGTGGTGACGCAGCTCTTGGTGTTGCGGCGGAGGTTGAGCTTCTGATGACGCAGAGGGGGCTGCTGGCGCTATAGATTTAATTGGTACAGGTAAATTACAAAACATTGCAAGATCATCAGAAAATCTGGAGTTAAAAGAAGTTAAAATGCCCAGGCACACCATACAATTCACTGACAAGTTGTCCTCAGTGCAAGCACTTCGACTAACCTACCAGAGGCAATTAGGCAAGCTAAATCACTGTAAATATTTAAAAAACTAGTCACAAATCACTTTTTGACATCATAGAGGAATTTGTGTATTCATGGACCTCTGTCAATATGTATTTATATATGTTCTATGTAATTAAGCGTATTAGTTGTATGTATACTGTAAACGTACGTAGTAACCTCAGATTTATTTCATCATCATCAACCTGTCGCAATCCACGCATATCCTAATCTGTTCTGGCTTACACTGCTCAAAACTATCCACATTACTAATCATCATCATTATCATCAGCCTATCCACTGCTGGACATAGGCCTCTCCCATTGCACGCCACTTAGTTCGATTTTGGGCTTCCCGTATCCAGCTCCTGCCGTACGCAAATCGTCACTCCACCTGGCCTGTGGGCGTCCTACACTACGTTTACCGAGACGCGGTCTCCACTCAAGAACTCGTTTCCTCAGGGTGTCGTTTCTGCGGCTATTATTTATTTAACTATTATTTATTTTCAATATATTGTAATAGTACATCGCAGGCTTCCCTAATTTAAATTTGACAATATCCGTTATAAAGGTTTTCTGTCAGGGATCGCTGTGAGCTATAAATTCGCCTATTGTTACATCAAAATTTATATAATATCTGTACAAATAATACTGCAGTGTTGTACAATAAAGAGATAAATAAAAACCAGTAGCGAGGTAAAATTAGTCGTAACTTCAACAAAGATAGAATTTCAAAATTGCAGATTGTTTAAAAAAAAATACTAACGTTCCTTCCTGTCTCTCTTGGCTGCTGTATAATTTGGATGTAACGAACTAAATACTCTCTTGCTAGACTTGAACTGCTGCGTGAAGAACTCCTCGAGCTTCAACTGCATTTTTAGAAGATCAGGTGTCGTGCTTCGGGACATCAGGATTTGTAGCTGGTGCCAGCTCAGCGTACCGTGGGTCAGGATTATCGCAGGTCTAAGTGAAAAGGAGGGTATATGACTAATAATTTAAAAACATTGCGACTTGATGACTAGAGCCTTTGGGGGATATACAGCTTCGTAACTTCTGCATTTTTTGTCTCTTTTACAAATCTGATACCTTCATTCTAGTTCTTTAGCCCTATGCCTTTTCTCAATCTCGTTTTACATTCTTTCTATGTCCCGTCTGAAAATGTTTATTTTCCTGGAGTAAGATTGCTATTATAAAGACCAAAAATATTTTGCAAAGAAACACATTGCGCCGCATGAAATAAGATTTGATACTGGCAGAAACGTGATGACAATATATTACATTTTTTGATGTTAAAGTAATAAGAATACAGAAGCATGAAACGAAAAGACAGACATTGTAAGATTGTAATCTCACAATGTCTGAATCTTACAAGTTAGACATTGTAAGATTGTAATCTCACAATGTCTGAATCTTACAAGTTAGACATTGTAAGATTGTAATCTCACAATGTCTGATTTCTCACTTAATGTTTCTGTATTCTTAGCACTTAATAATTTTCAGCAAAATACCGTATAAATAGTTGTCTACATAAATTTGGATTGCGGTTCGAATGTTTTATGTGAGCGAGTGTTACCTGGAGGTGGGTCGGTGCGGATGGTGCGGCGGGTGCTTGGCCCGCGCCAGCCACTCGTCCCTGAGCGCGGCCTGCAGGCGCGAGACCCTGGCCAGCAGCACGGGCGTGCCCATGTACTCCAGGCGCAGCTCCAGCGCCGCCAGCCTCACGCCGCACACGTGGCTCGGGTTGCACCCGGCTTCCTCTTCGATGTGGACTGTTGTTACACATAGTTACGTTCATTACTACTATACTATCGCTATCTAGACTATAAGGGGCCGTCCAAAAATTACGTCACACGCATTTCATGGTTTTTGACCCCATCCCATTCGTCACGTTCACGGCTAGTCATATTAATGAGACCTTCCCTAGTATGACATCACATTTACCATTTGACAATTAGAATATATTGGTGTCACCCACGATGTATGGTCTTACGTACCGTGCGTGTGTATGGAGCTGAGCGAGATGGCGCCGCCCACGATGTACGTACCGTGCGTGTGTATGGAGTTGAGCGAGATCACGATGTACGTACCGTGCGTGTGTATGGAGCTGAGCGAGATCACGATGTACGTACCGTGCGTGTGTATGGAGCTGAGCGAGATGGCGCCGCCCACGATGTACGTACCGTGCGTGTGTATGGAGCTGAGCGAGATCACGATGTACGTACCGTGCGTGTGTATGGAGCTGAGCGAGATGGCGCCGCCCACGATGTACGTACCGTGCGTGTGTATGGAGCTGAGCGAGATGGCGCCGCCCACGATGTACGTACCGTGCGTGTGTATGGAGCTGAGCGAGATGGCGCCGCCCACGATGTACGTACCGTGCGTGTGTATGGAGCTGAGCGAGATGGCGCCGCCCACGATGTACGTACCGTGCGTGTGTATGGAGCTGAGCGAGATCACGATGTACGTACCGTGCGTGTGTATGGAGCTGAGCGAGATCACGATGTACGTACCGTGCGTGTGTATGGAGCTGAGCGAGATCACGATGTACGTACCGTGCGTGTGTATGGAGCTGAGCGAGATGGCGCCGCCCACGATGTACGTACCGTGCGTGTGTATGGTGCTGAGCGAGATCACAATGTACGTACCGTGCGTGTGTATGGAGCTGAGCGAGATCACGATGTACGTACCGTGCGTGTGTATGGAGCTGAGCGAGATCACGATGTACGTACCGTGCGTGTGTATGGAGCTGAGCGAGATGGCGCCGCCCACGATGTACGTACCGTGCGTGTGTATGGAGCTGAGCGAGATCACGATGTACGTACCGTGCGTGTGTATGGAGCTGAGCGAGATGGCGCCGCCCACGATGTGCGTACCGTGCGTGTGTATGGAGCTGAGCGAGATCACGATGTACGTACCGTGCGTGTGTATGGAGCTGAGCGAGATGGCGCCGCCCACGATGTACGTACCGTGCGTGTGTATGGAGCTGAGCGAGATCACGATGTACGTACCGTGCGTGTGTATGGAGCTGAGCGAGATGGCGCCGCCCACGATGTACGTATCGTGCGTGTGTATGGAGCTGAGCGAGATCACGATGTACGTACCGTGCGTGTGTATGGAGCTGAGCGAGATGGCGCCGCCCACGATGTACGTACCGTGCGTGTGTATGGAGCTGAGCGAGATGTCGCCGCCCACGATGTACGTACCGTGCGTGTGTATGGAGCTGAGCGAGATGGCGCCACCCACGATGTACGTACCGTGCGTGTGTATGGAGCTGAGCGAGATGGCGCCGCCCACGATGTACGTACCGTGCGTGTGTATGGAGCTGAGCGAGATGTCGCCGCCCACGATGTACGTACCGTGCGTGTGTATGGAGCTGAGCGAGATGGCGCCGCCCACGATGTACGTACCGTGCGTGTGTATGGAGCTGAGCGAGATGGCGCCGCCCACGATGTACGTACCGTGCGTGTGTATGGAGCTGAGCGAGATGTCGCCGCCCACGATGTACGTACCGTGCGTGTGTATGGAGCTGAGCGAGATGTCGCCGCCCACGATGTACGTACCGTGCGTGTGTATGGAGCTGAGCGAGATCACGATGTACGTACCGTGCGTGTGTATGGAGCTGAGCGAGATGGCGCCGCCCACGATGTACGTACCGTGCGTGTGTATGGAGCTGAGCGAGATCACGATGTACGTACCGTGCGTGTGTATGGAGCTGAGCGAGATGGCGCCGCCCACGATGTACGTACCGTGCGTGTGTATGGAGCTGAGCGAGATCACGATGTACGTACCGTGCGTGTGTATGGAGCTGAGCGAGATGGCGCCGCCCACGATGTACGTACCGTGCGTGTGTATGGAGCTGAGCGAGATCACGATGTACGTCCCGTGCGTGTGTATGGAGCTGAGCGAGATGGCGCCGCCCACGATGTACGTACCGTGCGTGTGTATGGAGCTGAGCGAGATGTCGCCGCCCACGATGTACGTACCGTGCGTGTGTATGGAGCTGAGCGAGATGGCGCCGCCCACGATGTACGTACCGTGCGTGTGTATGGAGCTGAGCGAGATCACGATGTACGTACCGTGCGTGTGTATGGAGCTGAGCGAGATGTCGCCGCCCACGATGTACGTACCGTGCGTGTGTATGGAGCTGAGCGAGATGTCGCCGCCCACGATGTACGTACCGTGCGTGTGTATGGAGCTGAGCGAGATGTCGCCGCCCACGATGTACGTACCGTGCGTGTGTATGGAGCTGAGCGAGATGGCGCCGCCCACGATGTACGTACCGTGCGTGTGTATGGAGCTGAGCGAGATGTCGCCGCCCACGATGTACGTACCGTGCGTGTGTATGGAGCTGAGCGAGATGGCGCCGCCCACGATGTACGTACCGTGCGTGTGTATGGAGCTGAGCGAGATGTCGCCGCCCACGATGTACGTACCGTGCGTGTGTATGGAGCTGAGCGAGATGTCGCCGCCCACGATGTACGTACCGTGCGTGTGTATGGAGCTGAGCGAGATGGCGCCGCCCACGATGTACGTACCGTGCGTGTGTATGGAGCTGAGCGAGATGGCGCCGCCCACGATGTACGTACCGTGCGTGTGTATGGAGCTGAGCGAGATCACGATGTACGTACCGTGCGTGTGTATGGAGCTGAGCGAGATCACGATGTACGTACCGTGCGTGTGTATGGAGCTGAGCGAGATGGCGCCGCCCACGATGTACGTACCGTGCGTGTGTATGGTGCTGAGCGAGATCACGATGTACGTACCGTGCGTGTGTATGGAGCTGAGCGAGATCACGATGTACGTACCGTGCGTGTGTATGGAGCTGAGCGAGATCACGATGTACGTACCGTGCGTGTGTATGGAGCTGAGCGAGATGGCGCCGCCCACGATGTACGTACCGTGCGTGTGTATGGAGCTGAGCGAGATCACGATGTACGTACCGTGCGTGTGTATGGAGCTGAGCGAGATGGCGCCGCCCACGATGTACGTACCGTGCGTGTGTATGGAGCTGAGCGAGATCACGATGTACGTACCGTGCGTGTGTATGGAGCTGAGCGAGATGGCGCCGCCCACGATGTACGTACCGTGCGTGTGTATGGAGCTGAGCGAGATCACGATGTACGTACCGTGCGTGTGTATGGAGCTGAGCGAGATGGCGCCGCCCACGATGTACGTACCGTGCGTGTGTATGGAGCTGAGCGAGATCACGATGTACGTACCGTGCGTGTGTATGGAGCTGAGCGAGATGGCGCCGCCCACGATGTACGTACCGTGCGTGTGTATGGAGCTGAGCGAGATGTCGCCGCCCACGATGTACGTACCGTGCGTGTGTATGGAGCTGAGCGAGATGGCGCCGCCCACGATGTACGTATCGTGCGTGTGTATGGAGCTGAGCGAGATGGCGCCGCCCACGATGTACGTACCGTGCGTGTGTATGGAGCTGAGCGAGATGTCGCCGCCCACGATGTACGTACCGTGCGTGTGTATGGAGCTGAGCGAGATGGCGCCGCCCACGATGTACGTACCGTGCGTGTGTATGGAGCTGAGCGAGATGGCGCCGCCCACGATGTACGTACCGTGCGTGTGTATGGAGCTGAGCGAGATGTCGCCGCCCACGATGTACGTACCGTGCGTGTGTATGGAGCTGAGCGAGATGTCGCCGCCCACGATGTACGTACCGTGCGTGTGTATGGAGCTGAGCGAGATCACGATGTACGTACCGTGCGTGTGTATGGAGCTGAGCGAGATCACGATGTACGTACCGTGCGTGTGTATGGAGCTGAGCGAGATCACGATGTACGTACCGTGCGTGTGTATGGAGCTGAGCGAGATGGCGCCGCCCACGATGTACGTACCGTGCGTGTGTATGGAGCTGAGCGAGATCACGATGTACGTACCGTGCGTGTGTATGGAGCTGAGCGAGATGGCGCCGCCCACGATGTACGTACCGTGCGTGTGTATGGAGCTGAGCGAGATCACGATGTACGTACCGTGCGTGTGTATGGAGCTGAGCGAGATGGCGCCGCCCACGATGTACGTACCGTGCGTGTGTATGGAGCTGAGCGAGATGTCGCCGCCCACGATGTACGTACCGTGCGTGTGTATGGAGCTGAGCGAGATGGCGCCGACCACGATGTACGTACCGTGCGTGTGTATGGAGCTGAGCGAGATGGCGCCGCCCACGATGTACGTACCGTGCGTGTGTATGGAGCTGAGCGAGATGTCGCCGCCTACGATGTACGTACCGTGCGTGTGTATGGAGCTGAGCGAGATGTCGCCGCCCACGATGTACGTACCGTGCGTGTGTATGGAGCTGAGCGAGATGTCGCCGCCCACGATGTACGTACCGTGCGTGTGTATGGAGCTGAGCGAGATGGCGCCGCCCACGATGTACGTACCGTGCGTGTGTATGGAGCTGAGCGAGATGTCGCCGCCCACGATGTACGTACCGTGCGTGTGTATGGAGCTGAGCGAGATGGCGCCGCCCACGATGTACGTACCGTGCGTGTGTATGGAGCTGAGCGAGATGGCGCCGCCCACGATGTACGTACCGTGCGTGTGTATGGAGCTGAGCGAGATGGCGCCGCCCACGATGTACGTACCGTGCGTGTGTATGGAGCTGAGCGAGATGGCGCCGCCCACGATGTACGTACCGTGCGTGTGTATGGAGCTGAGCGAGATGGCGCCGCCCACGATGTACGTACCGTGCGTGTGTATGGAGCTGAGCGAGATGGCGCCGCCCACGATGTACGTACCGTGCGTGTGTATGGAGCTGAGCGAGATGGCGCCGCCCACGATGTACGTACCGTGCGTGTGTATGGAGCTGAGCGAGATGGCGCCGCCCACGATGTACGTACCGTGCGTGTGTATGGAGCTGAGCGAGATGGCGCCGCCCACGATGTACGTACCGTGCGTGTGTATGGAGCTGAGCGAGATGGCGCCGCCCACGATGTACGTACCGTGCGTGTGTATGGAGCTGAGCGAGATGGCGCCGCCCACGATGTACGTACCGTGCGTGTGTATGGAGCTGAGCGAGATGGCGCCGCCCACGATGTACGTACCGTGCGTGTGTATGGAGCTGAGCGAGATGGCGCCGCCCACGATGTACGTACCGTGCGTGTGTATGGAGCTGAGCGAGATGGCGCCGCCCACGATGTACGTACCGTGCGTGTGTATGGAGCTGAGCGAGATGGCGCCGCCCACGATGTACGTACCGTGCGTGTGTATGGAGCTGAGCGAGATGGCGCCGCCACGATGTACGTACCGTGCGTGTGTATGGAGCTGAGCGAGATGGCGCCGCCCACGATGTACGTACCGTGCGTGTGTATGGAGCTGAGCGAGATGGCGCCGCCCACGATGTACGTACCGTGCGTGTGTATGGAGCTGAGCGAGATGGCGCCGCCCACGATGTACGTACCGTGCGTGTGTATGGAGCTGAGCGAGATGGCGCCGCCCACGATGTACGTACCGTGCGTGTGTATGGAGCTGAGCGAGATGGCGCCGCCCACGATGTACGTACCGTGCGTGTGTATGGAGCTGAGCGAGATGGCGCCGCCCACGATGTACGTACCGTGCGTGTGTATGGAGCTGAGCGAGATGGCGCCGCCCACGATGTACGTACCGTGCGTGTGTATGGAGCTGAGCGAGATGGCGCCGCCCACGATGTACGTACCGTGCGTGTGTATGGAGCTGAGCGAGATGGCGCCGCCCACGATGTACGTACCGTGCGTGTGTATGGAGCTGAGCGAGATGGCGCCGCCCACGATGTACGTACCGTGCGTGTGTATGGAGCTGAGCGAGATGGCGCCGCCCACGATGTACGTACCGTGCGTGTGTATGGAGCTGAGCGAGATGTCGCCGCCCACGATGTACGTACCGTGCGTGTGTATGGAGCTGAGCGAGATGTCGCCGCCCACGATGTACGTACCGTGCGTGTGTATGGAGCTGAGCGAGATGGCGCCGCCCACGATGTACGTACCGTGCGTGTGTATGGAGCTGAGCGAGATGGCGCCGCCCACGATGCCGGCCCGCGCGTCCAGCTCTGAGCGCACGAGGGCCAGCGCCAGCAGCATGTTGCGGTGGCCCGTGCTGCCGATGCTCAGCCGCCCCGTGCAGTTGAAGTCGCGGCTCTGCCAACTGTACAATGTACCACAAAACTCTTTTTAACTCAACCCTCTACATCACTTCTACTACAGCTACGATTTTCAAACCTATCTTAAATTAATCGGTTTTACAAATGTAGTCAATTTGCAGTATGACCTCACGGACTCGATTTTGCGACATCTTTCATAAACAAATATTAAAATATTTTCGGAAGTAACGTTAGTAAGGTGAAACGTATAAGTTTTGTAAGTTGACGAGCCTGTTGGTATAGTGGTTAGTGACCCTGACTGCTACGCCAGAGGTCGTGGGTTGATTCCCACCCAGGACAAATAATTGTTTGATGAGCACGGTCACTTGCTCTGTATCTGGGGCTAATTTATCTATAATAAGTATGTATTTTGAAATATTTAAGTATGTATTTCAACAGGCTGGTTACCATAGCACAGGCTCTGCCTAACTTGCAATCAGACCGGCGTGTGTGAAGGTCTCAAGTTATTATTATTATTAATCAACAGATGAATTAATCAATCACTTGACTGCACGGATGGCGTAGTGGTTTAAGCGGTCACCTCGCCGATTACTACTACACTGAGTGTTGTGGGCCCGATCCCCACATGGGACAACACTTTGTGTGATCCACAAATTGTTGTTCTGAGTCTGTCTGAGATGTATGTTTGTAAAGTCCCCTGCGACACAGGATATATTGTAATGCGGAAGTTGTCTATTTTAAAATAAAAAAAAAACACTGATGAAAGAACACTGACCTGACATTGCCCATAACGTTGCCCATGTTCATGTGCACGTTGAGCTTGGTAAAGTTGACAGCGAACAGCACCAGGGTCTCCCAAGCGGCGCCTATCGCTGGCGCCGGTACTTTAATATCTATACATCATACAAAGATAATTAGATGAGATAAACAAATTTGTGATTTATGCAAAATATGCTTTATCCAAATCAGTGTTGTTTTGCAGAAAAAGCAGGTTAGAATTAACCGAAATTCATTTAATGATAGTAAAGGAAGGTCGTTATGCACATAAGGATAAAAGCAAGTAGTGATTTTACCTAAAAAGAATAACGCGGTATTAAAGATTTTTTTTTTTTATTTTAATCTGCTTTTTTTGATTAATAAAATACTAGATTTTCTTTTCAGTGATAATAAATGCTCTAGGAATCTGATAGAATTTCAGATTCCTAGAGCAAAGGTTATATATAGTTATAGAGTCACAAACCTTAGTTTGGGTTGCCTCTAATACTATTTTGGAAGTGATTATTTGCACTTGACCAAGAAGAAGAATTGTGAATACAGTACCTTTAGGTTTTTGATGATCAGTAACAGTCTTTGTTTTCTCTCTCTGCGGCAGTACCGGCGATACGGGAGCATTGCTACTCGATGGGCTGTAGGCGAAAAACCGAATCATCGAAACGGAAATATCGAATTTATCGGACATTATTCTATCTTTTCAGGAGATATTCGTGAATTTCTTACTCTTATGTCAATCAATCAATCAATCAATATTGACGACCGAATGGCGTAGTGGTTTGTGTAACGGACTGCTATTCCAAAGGTCGCGGGTTCGATTCCCGCTCAAGTCAAACATTTGTGTGCATGAACATTTAATGTTTGATTTGGTCTGGGTGTTTCTATGTATAATAAGTATGTATTTACAAAAAAAAAAGTATATATGTATTTATATCAGTTGTCTAGTACCCATAGTACAAGCTCTGCTTAGTTTGGGACTAGATGGCGTTGTGTGAATGTGGTACAATATATATATATATATATATATATATATATATATATATATATATATATATATATATATATATATTAATATTTACAGGTTTTCTTTGCGTTACATTTAGGCGATATTTGTAAAGATAACATAAGATATTTTCAAAAATACTTACCATGTCACGCTTAATCGCACACACATCGAGAATATACTTTCATATAAAATGGGATTCAACAAATGGTCCTTCGAGCCAGTTGTTCTACACCTCAATATATTGTGAAACGTACTTCACACGAGCAGATTACGTAAAGTGCAACGGTATTAAATATCATTTTCACATTTGAAATTTTGTATTGGAGTGTTCAAGATTACAACTATTTAATTCCAAGTAATATTATCCAAATTAGAATCATATATTCTAGTTAAAATGTCACACAAAGACAAAAATTTTACAATTACACAACATTTTCTTTTATTAGGGAACTGAACGAAGAATGTCGAAGAATGTCCGTGTGGTGACGGATTAAGAATACAAATTGTCACCACCCCAATTCATCCCGTGGGTGTCGTAAGAGCCGACTAAGGGAGCAAACTAAGCAGGACAACAACACTGCAAAGAGAAGGAAAACTTGAAACAAACCTTATACCAACCCGTCTGGCCAGCGTGGTATAGTAGGCCAAAACCTCCTTTCTAAGGAGAGGCCTATGTCCAGCAGTGGACTAGTATAGGCTGTTGATGATGATGTTGATGAACGAAGAATTATTTATATAATTCCCAATGACTCAACTAGATATTACAATAATGCGAAAATAATCATATGAAGACAACTGTTTTTGGTTTAAAGGTATCAGCAGTATTGGACCAAATGGCATTAGGAGGAATTAAGGATTTAAAACAACTCACCCATGATTTCTAGTGTCATTGTGCAGACTAAGGTCTCCGAGGAACATGCGCCTTACGATGGTCCGCCTGTACCACGCCTTGGGGAACGCGAGGATCTCGCCCAACCGCCGCATGTCGTACTTGAACCACGCTGAACCCACATCCACGATCGCTGTGGGAGAGACATTTGCTTAATGCGTATTTTAAATTAATAAATTAATTTGACGGTTTGAAAAATAGAAAATTAGTTGATCTAGTGGTTAGTGACCCTGACTCCTAAGCCGAACCTCGTGGGTTTAATTCCGGTCCAGCCCTAGGACAAATATTGTGTGATGAGTTGAAGAGGCCTATGTCCAGAAGTTGACTGCTATAGGCTGATGATGATGATGAGTTGATTTATAATATGTGTGTATTTAGAAATATATGGGTATGTTTGTCAGCAGGCCTGTTTCCATAGTACAGGCTCTGCCTAGTTTGGGATAAGTAATGTATGAAGTTATTATTAAAATTCAATAAATTGTTAATTAAAATAATGACTTGAATAGTTGTAAATAAATTTTTATGTGTGACTGTGTTTTATTAATTTGAATTTAATAAATCAAAGCAAAGATTGATTAATTTTTTTTTGTTCCTGCACTTGCACCCCTTAATTGAGCTTCACATCACATCAAAAACAGCCTTTAATAGTCCGCTGCTGGACATAGGCCTCTCCTTAGAAAGGAGGTTTTGGCATACTATATCACGCTGGCCAGACAGTCAATAAGGTCTGTGTCAAGTTTTCCTTCCCTCTGCAGTGCTGTTGTGCTGCCAATATATATTTATTTATTCATTTGCTTTCGCCGAGGTCACGCTAGTCTTTATTATAATAAACTAGCTCACCCGCGCAACTTCGTCTGCGTCTCTCAATAGTAATAAATTTTCTCCGTTTTTGAAACATTCTTCATTGGTGCTCCGCTCCTATTGGTCTTAGCGTGATGATATATAGCCTATAGCCTTCCTCGATAAATGGGCTATCTAATACTGAAAGATTTTTTTAAATCGGACCAGTAGTTCCTGAGATTAGCGCGTTCAAACAAACAAACAAACAAACTCTTCAGCTTTATAATATTAGTATAGATAATCTATAACTTACTAGAGAATCTAACAGTAGCTTTCGACAGATCCTGGTCAGTCTGAAAGTCGAGTTTCCTGGACCTCGACAAGTGGAACTTAACGAACTCTACATTGATGCTCAGCGAGTCCTTCCTCTCGGTATCAGAGAGTGGGGACCACTGTGCCTCCTTGAGACTTGACTTCTTCCCTCCATAGGGGTGGAACATGTTCACTGAGAAGTCGGCTAGACAACCTGTCACGCTGAGGCCGCCCATGGCCACTGCGGGCTCTGCCATTTCCCTGTAAGATCATTTTTAATTTAGTTCGGTAAATTTGCATTGTATCATTTTATTTAATTCACTTGCACTCTAAAACGATAAACATAAGAAATTATTAAAAATAAGTATGATTTATTTCTTGAATTAATCTTACTTGCTAATACAAAATCAAAATCTATACAATATTATATGCACATATAATAATTATATCTGTACAAAAATACCTCTAACTCAGACTTCTTGCAGTACAGTTTTAAATTCATTCATTCAATCAATTCAATTTTTTATCATAATATAATTTCTGAAATGGGACGGAAGTGTGTAACAGGGAGACAGGAAAGGGTGTTCCTGTTACCAGCTTCCTCGTACACCTATTGGTCAACTCAAGTGATTTGGCTAATAAGAGTGCTCGGTGCTAGAAATGGCTGTCAGTTACAAAACGTAGGTAAGATGCAAGGTCCGCTCGTTTTGTTTTAGTAAATGTAGCATGTAACTCACTCATCGCTGGCCCTCTTGGAGCTAAAGACGATCTGCAGGCTGGGCAGCTGCAGCAGGCACTCGACGCGCGAGGCCGGCAGGCAGCTGAAGCGGAACGTGGAGGGCTGCATGTGGAAGTGCACGATCACGTCCACCGGGAACGACGCGTACACGTACTGGCCGTACGAACCCTCCACCGAACGAGAACGGAAACCACTCTCCGCTTCTGTACATACATATATTCACGCCTGTAGCTCAGAAAGTAAAAGGCAGATATATATATATATCTATACTCTGGCTCTGGCTCAATTATATTAAGGTTTTTCTGGCAATAACTGGAGTCCTGTAACTCAAACTTGTTGATGTTCGGAATTTGAACAATTGAATTATTGAAAAAAGCTTCAAGAATCCATCACATCACATCAACAGCATTTAATAGTCCATTGCTGGACATAGGCCTCTCCTTAGGAAGTAGGTTTTGGCCTACTATACCACGCTGGCCAGACGGTTTGGTATAGGGTTTGTGTCAAGTTTTCCTTCTCTCTGCAGTGATGTTGTGATGTTTCTCACTTAGTAGTTCAAGAGTCCAATATGGATATATTAATTAGTATTACAATGATACTAGCTAATGATGATTGTATGTGAATCTATTATGTTACGATATACATACGTGTATTTAAGGCCAAAAGTGAGAAGAGCAAGAGAAAGTAGTGGTTTAAGCGGTCGCCCCGCTACTCTCTACGCTGAGTGTTGTGGAACTGATCCCCACATGTGACAACACTTTGTGTGATCCACAAATTGTTGTTCTGAGTCTGGGTGTTCTTTGTGTCCGTTTCATGTATGTTTGTAAAGTCCCCCACGACACAGGATGTATTACTAATGCGGGAGTTAAAAAATAATAATTAATTTAGCCTTAAAATACTTACCAGGTGTAGGTGTAGAGAACGATGCTTTAGTCGGTATAGGTTCCAAGGTTTGTTCCAAAAACTCCAATATGTGAGGACTGATGATAGTCTCTTCTGGAATGCTCTGCACTGTGATCCATGCGAAGAGTGCCGCTTTCTTGGTGTTGAACTTCCGCGTGGGTAGGTTCAGGGGTAACAGTGGCACGGTCTGGGGGGATGTCACTTCTTCTGGCAATGTCTTTGATTCATAGTGCACCTGTAGATTATATACATACACATACATATCGCACCCTCGGTGCAACAAAGTCACAAGTAGGCAAAATTGCCAAAATGACTTAAGTATGATAAATTCATAGACATATGGAAATCAAAGACAGCCGCGAAAGTATTTGAATACATCGATAGATGGCATTAGTGCCTTTGTGGTTCTTGCTACTTTTTCGACGAATATTGGGAGAACAGAGTATGATTGGTAAGTAGTGACCCCGCGCCCGCATGAGTCAGTCGTGACTTGGAGCTACACCGGCTTAAAGGTATTAATGACAATTTTTATTCGCGTATATTAAAAAAAAAAAAGTGCCATTATAACGCTCAAATAATTAAATTATATTTGTACCTGGTGCGACACAGTCACAAGTTACGACTTTTTTTTTTGTTTCCTTTTTTTTCAATTTTCTAATGAAATCAAAGAAATCTTTTTACATGATACTGTAGTTAAAAGAACAAATAATATAATTTTAATGAGATATCCCAACTGCTGTAGGTAGTAATCTAGAAAAAAGGAAAATTGATCGAAAAAAAACTTAAAAGTCCGTTCCTGTAAAATTACAAAATGACCGTTGTTGACTGTGTTGCACCGAGGGTGCGATATATACTGTAGATAGATTCTAATTCAATACTATAAATATGAACATGTTTTTCCGCTTTTATTCCTTAACTATTTCACCGATTCTCGTGAACTTTTGTATATACGCTGCTAGTATTGTTACTCGAAAATACAAACATAACTTTTGATGTTTGTTTAAAGAAAAGGCAGTAACATAACAATTTTATGCGTCGAATGATAATCCAAATTCATTGAAAAATTTAGGCATAATAACAAACGTAAAACCGGAGGCTGCGATTAAAAGCTTGTAAAATTAAAATATATAGTTTAGTAGGTTTTTTATTTACATTAATTTGATCTTCAGATGCCTCGATTCTAGTATGCTTGAAAGTATAGACTGAGGCGTATAATATAATTATATTTGCTAGGTCATAAATTGGTATAAGCAAGGGAGCAAGTTAAAATTTGCTATATAGTAATATTGGTCTGTAATTAATTGCGGTGTGCAGTAGTGCAGGTCTCGTGAGGTACCTTGAGGTTGAGGCCGGGCACCCGGAACACGGTGAGGTCGAGCGCGGGCGACGGGCGCGCGTGCGGAGCCTTGCGGCGCGGCGCCGTGGGCGAGGCGGCGCCGGGCCCCGGGGCCCCCGTCGTGCCGGGCCCCGGGGCCCCCGCCGCGCCGGGCCCCGGCCCGCCCGACCCGCCCTCCGCGCCCAGCCCGCCCGACGCCGACCGCCCCACGCGCATGCGACTGCCGCTGCTGTGACGCAGACAAAATCATTAAGTATTAATAAACAAAAAAAAACAGTGCCTCATTCTTTTCTCTTTTTCGTCTTTAGCATCATTAACGAGTTATAGTGTTACCAAGGTCTATAACATTAAAAGGAAATAGCCCACTAATGGGCCCACCCGTTACGGAAAAAAAATTTGTGGAAAAATTGATTTTCTATGTTAATCCAAAAACACAACAAATAGTTTTAATTTCCAATTGCTAAATAAAATATTTGTATTTTTATTAAGTTCCAAATTATTAAAAAACATTCCTTAAACAAACATTAGTGTCAAAGTATAAAAATCAAAATGCTCCCAAAATACCACATTATCTTTTATGGGTTTCCTGTTTTTTGTTGCATTTCTAACCTTCTGGTGATATTTTTTCAACAACTTGGACTGCCATACTACTTTACTTACCGTACTTTACTGCTTTATGAAAAAAAAAGTTTCGCTTACAACATGACTAGGGTTCAGTGTCATATTTTAAATTATCCAATCAACCTGAAACTATGGCAGTCTAAAGTTCATGTTTTTACCTAACTAATGACACTAGTTCGACACTTGTAAAAGTTCACCATTATTTGAGCCAGCCATTCTCCTTTAAAGAAATTATTCCACCACTAAAATTGGAAAATCGGAAGCGAAAAATACAGATTATTATAATTTATCATGATTTACTTCAATCAATTGTACTTTAAGTTAATAATTTAAAAACTACTTACACATATTTACATCTAGAAAATTATGTTTGCTTTTAAACTGTAATACGTAGTTACGTATTATATCCAAGTTGGGGTTTTTAGGTGTTATTAGACCACTTAAAAACCCCAACTTTGTTCATGTATTACAATCGACCTTAGTATCATGTACATGAACACTCCATCCATAGAATCAATAGCACTAATATCATAAGGAAAAAAATAATTATTTTCTTTTTCTATAATTATTAAAATATTTAAAACTACTTTAGTTAGTAATATAGGACTTACATTTTCAATTCGTCCTCTTTGCTCGGCTCCTTGGTGTGCAGCACACACTTGCCGCTGTTGATGTCCACCTTCACGTCCAACTCGAAGTCAATGTTAGGCTCTGAAGTCTTCGCTTTACTGCCCTTCGCCTCAGAACTTAGAGGGTCGGATTGTGGCGCGCTGCTGTAAGGTAAAGAATTGAAAGTAGAATAAAACAGATACAAGTTACTAAGTACTACAATCGTTTAAATAACTGATTTAGGCCACGGCCAACACGGCCTTAGGTTTTCTGGAAAGCAATTCTTTCGTTAAGGTAAGAGCCCTTATTAGATTGTTTTTTTTTTTTTCGCACAGTGTCCAATGTGGGTAGTACTGTTCTGGCACTCGCCGGCCGCTGCTTATTCTATACATATTATATGTTTCAACAACCCACCTATAGTCAGGTTTCCTCCTCAGCTCGACAGGATCCAGCTCATCAGGCCAGTGGTCCGGGTGGGCAGGCAGTGAGCTCTGCCTCTGTACCCCGGGGGGTTGCGAGGGACGCAAGTTGCTTGAGCCCGCGCCGCCACTCGATCGGGGTCCTCGGAGCGATGCTGAGCGAGATGGACCTGCTAAATGCCAAACGGACATACTAAATAATTTTACCATTATTACAGATTGTTACTTTTATATATTTATTGATGAAAAATAATTATAACCATTGATTACAACTGTACTTACCTTACAAGATTTCTACACCACCCAAAAGTTGGCTGGTAGAGAATACCCTGAGCTTTAACTCCGCTGATGTACATAAGTGCATAAAGTTGTAAATAAAATAAGAAAATATTATAAGAATTTAACTTATGTATTCTGTTGGTGTATAAATATTATATAACAATATCAAAATGAATGTATGTCTGTGCGATGCTGTGCTGTTCATCTGATCATCATGAGAGGTAAGGAGGTAAGGAAACTTACATTCCGAAAAAAAATATTCGGAGAAAAAGTCGTAAGAAAAAGCCAATAAATAAATTAAAATACGTTGATCATAATTTCAATTCAAGAGATAACAAAAGCTAAAACGTCTCCCCGTTTTAGGTGGGAAGTTGGGATAGATTAGGTTAGGCCAGCTAAGAAGGAGGTTTCGGTATATTACTTTTAGTTACAAAGAATAAACTTTTTATGTTATGTTTTTATGTATTAGGTAGAACTAACTAACCAGTGAGGGTTTCACTCTCCATGGAGCTCCAGCTGCCCCCCTCGATGATGTCTGCGAGGCGGTTGTCCTCGTCGCCCAGCAGCAGCGTCTCGCCGGAGTCGCCCACCGCGCTCGTGGACATCGCCAGGTTCGCCTCCACCGGGCTGTATTCATTATCTATCATAAAGTCTTCTCCAAAGGAAGTGAACCTAACCCAGGAGGTCCAAATCGCTGTCTTACTAATATACTAGTAGTTTTTTAGTTCCACTTCCTAGGGTCTTGCGTGATAGATGCCAAATTTCCTCAAGAATTGGATTACAAAGTGCACAAAGATATTTTCAAATCTCATTTTTACTATAAGAGGTTAGCGTTTTCAACAAAACCAAAGTCATATGTTTATCTTTAGATTAGATTAAATATGATTTATTTACGAATAGGTACTATCCATAAAAAGTCAAGTTGAAAAAAATATACCTATTATTAAGTATTTTATTTTCTTTTTTTCACTCGTCATAAGCCTAGGGTTGTAACACCACCACCACCACCACTTGAAAAAAACACCCAAATCCATTCTATTTTTAAGCTTACTATAATTTTCAAATTGTCACATCAAACATTTAAAGTAAACTATTTAACCACAGCAATGTATGTCGTTATTAAGTACATACAACTTTCTATAAACCTAAAGGTTTTTTTTTACTTGATTTGAGAGTCGCCTATCGTATTCAATTTACTATAACCCGCAACATGTTATTTGTATATTATACTTAGTTACAAAATGTATTACTTTAATAATTTTTATAAAACTAAATCAAATCATTAGTCAAAAAATAAAATATAAGACAATTCAAGGTAAAAATGTAGGAAAGAAAAATAAAATTGTAAGGTTACCTGTCTCCAAACTCTTTCCGCTCTTGTGGTGGAGTGGGCACGACGAAGGACTTGCTGCGGTTGGAGCCCAGCCCCAGCTTGCCCTTCGTGATGGAGCTGGCCCGCACGCTCTGACGACGAAGTTTCTGGATCATGTCCCTAAAATACACAAATTTTCCATGAGCAATAGACTCAATCTGGTATACATATACTAATTGTAACTATCTCAAAGGAACAAATTTTCGTCCAGAAAAGTGTTTTTCAAAGGAAGTGCGCCCTGGATATACAAGCATCGGGAAACTACGTCAAATGCTTCTTATCAGGTTGTATGTGTGTTTGTTTGTCACCGACATGGCTGGTATATAAAAATAAATTATAGATGCTAACGGCTAAGCTATGTTGAATGTTCTTGATCATAGTATATTCTCTAGAATGGGAAGCAAGTATATTTTTATAAACATTAGAAGCTAGAGTATTTCGACTGGTGAAAGTGTGAATTTTTTACTTTAGTATTGTATCAAATATTCCATTACACTGACATATCATCTTGTATTCGAAGTTTGATTACAATACTCAACATCAAATATAGACACCACATCACACACAAACATCAACAGCCTTTAACAGTCCACTGCTGGACATAGGCCTCTCCTTAGAGATGAGGTTTTGGCCTACGCGGGCCAGAAGGGTTGGTATATGGTTTGAGTCAAGTTTTCATTCTCTTTGCAGTGTTGTTGTCTGCACAGTTTGCTCCCTTAGTCGGCTCTTACGACCCCCGCGTGATGAATAGTGGTGATGGCACTCCGTTTTCTTAATCCGTCACCACACGGATATAGACACCACAAGGCACCATAAAAATGCTTCTAACCTTGATGATGTAAAGCATAATACAGTACCTTCTAAAATCTTTGAAGACCAACGCTTCAAGTTCGTGCAGTCGCTTCATCTCGTACTCGATGGTGGAGTGGCTGGCGCCCAGAGTCCGAAGGTCGTTGATGATCTTGGCCTGCTCGTTCATTTCTTTCTCTATAAGCTTCGAACGCTTCTTCGCATCAATGCTGGTGTCGAACACGAAGGCTGGCAAATGGTCTGTGTATTTGCGTCTAAGGATAATGCTTTCCTGTAAAAAAGTTAATTCAATTTACCTATAACATATATATAGTTATGTCTCAAGCCATGAATTACGTTTATATCGCGGGAGAGTCTTGCTTCCGCACAAACTGCCGGCTCGACCGGAGTAGCTATACCACGGTGTACAAAAAACCGGTCTTTAACAGATATTTTGTTGCTTTTCACCAAGTGAGTTCCCAAAGCCCCTTATTCCGGGGGGGACGGAGGGTTGCTTTTCACTAAGTAAGTTACTAAAGCCCCTTATTATTGTAGACAGGGTCACAGAGCTCAACTTTTTAATAAGGGAGTTACCAAAGCCCCTTTTACTGAGGGCTGCTTTTCACCAAGTGAGCTACCAAAGGCCCTTATTAGGCCCAAGTGTGAGTTTAGTTTACATCTACCCGCTCTCGACGGCGAGCGCGTCAAGCGTTGTGATTGGTGGAGATTTCAGTGCGGGCCAATCGCAACGCCAAACGCGGTCACCGTCATCACTTTTTGTTATAACTCACCATTCATGACAAACTGAACAAGTATAATGTTTAAAAAATATAAACAAACCTGTGAATCTTTGCTGTTATCAGCTTCGTCGTCAATATCACTCTCATAGTCCATCTTGAGAGGGTCTTCTTCCTCGAACCCTGTGAGCATAGTCAGCGTGTGGCCCAGCGCAGACAGTTGCTTGCCCACGTTCACGTCGAGGTGGATGTCCACACCTTCCATCTGCCAGGATACGTTCAGGAACCACTTGGCATTTTCTGAAATTTGAGAAATAGATTCACTAATCACATCAACAGCCTTTAATAGTCCACTGCTAAACATAGGCCTCTCCCTAGAAAGGAGGTTTTGGCCTACTATACCACGCTGGTAAGACGGGTTGGTATAGGGTTTGTGTCAAGTTTTCCTTCTCTCTGCAGTATTGTTGTTCTGCGTAGTTTTTTCCCTTAGTCGGCTCTTACGACACCCACCGGAGGAATAGGGGTGGTGACACTCTGTATTATTAATCTGTCACCACACGGACCAATAGATTATTCTTTAAAAAAAAGTAGGAAACCCCCCCCCCCCCCCCAACCAGATCGATTGACGACCTAAGGAAGGTAGCTGGGGTAGATGGGACAAGGAAGACGGAGAACCGTGAGCTATGGCGTACTTTGGGAGTGGCCTATGTCCAGTAGTGGACTGCCTGCAAAAGACTGATTCATTGATAGCTGTCTTTTAGACTAAGTAGTATTGAACTTGAAAACCTTATACCTACACTTACAGTTTAAACATTTAAACGCCAAAAGTTTCTAACCGTTATGTTTAGCAGCAGTAGTTCTGCTGCAGACTTCATAAGTCCCCTCGGAGACACAGCACACATTGAGCTCCGGTTCATCAGCCCTCGGTTTCCAGTCATCCAGCGAGGCTTCGAAATCATCGGCGAACCGCAAGCAGAGCCCAACAAAGCGCCCCTTGGACACCAACGCCCCGGAGCTGCAGGCGCCTATGGTGGTGCTCTCGAGGGTCACGACCACGGCCCCGCGGGACTCGCTTTCTCCGGTCCACGCGCCGAACCCGGGCCGACCCATGCCCCAACGTGCCTAATGGTATACAGATATATTTAAGATATACATATATTATATATATATAGGATTTTCTTTGCTATATTAACATTTTAACATGAACACAGCGTAAGTCAATTAATTGCTTATGGATTCGTAACGTACAGGATATCTGTGGGAATTTTTGACACTTGCAGCTCAGACAGAATAAATAACTCAATATTCTGTAAAAAAAACTTTTTGTGTGTTTTAAAAAAAATCATGTGATGAACTGCCAAAAATAATTGCCTCACCTTGAGTTAAAAAACAGTTGTTTGACTTACAACTTTTTAGGTCTACACTGATGACGTATTGATTGAACATTACAACAAACACACAACTTTTGATCTACTTGTTTAATTAACAAACAGTTAATATATATCTACAACTAACTGACCCGTGCAACTTCGTCTGCGTCTCTCAATAAATTTTCTCCGTTTTTGAAACATTCTTCATTGGTGCTCCGCTCCTATTGGTCTTAGCGTGATGATATATAGCCTATAGCTTTCCTCGATAAATGGGCTATCTAACACTGAAAGAATTTTTCAAATCGGACCAGTAGTTCCTGAGATTAGCGCGTTCAAACAAACGAACAAACAAACAAACTCTTCAGCTTTATAATATTAGTATAGATTTGATATGACCTTAAGTAGCTGTAGTTTTGAACTGTTTGGTGTATCGACCTGTATATTGTATTTACATTATATGAGATGTTTGCCTTCCAGATCCATCAGTACAAGTTTTGTTAAATTTGTCTCTAAATATCACTGTGTAATATGTTTTTATTAGTAATATTCTTTGAATATTATTAATAAAAAATTCAATAAATAATTTAGTTCAAATCAAATTGAAGTATATTTCTTACATTATAAAGTATATATTTCATTACTTCAACTATGTAACTTACCACCACAGGCGGTTGATTAAGTGGTAGACATATTCCAATATCATCGACGTTCAGTTGTAAGAACAACGTGCTGAGGTGAGGGGTGGTGATCTGTGACGTCAGTTGTACCTAATCGAAAAAAATAATGTTTAAATCAATTAACATCGATATCCCCAATTCGATTCGATCGATATTCACAAAGGACAGACGTTTTAAACGCCCACAATATACAGTTTATATTGTGATATTACATCATAGGTATTTAAACTAAATAATGAACTAAAATCTTTCATTTTTTATGGTATAAGGGGGCAAAGGAGCAGAAGTGTTACCTGACGCCGGTGACCGCCGCCCATGGACACCTACAACTCAAAACTCACAAGTGCGTTGCTGCCCTTGGAGACCCTCCCGCTCGAGTCAGCGGGAGGTGGGATTTGGGCTCCGGTAACCTCACTCACTCAGTGAAAGGCAACGAAAAAATTACACACACCGTTATGTAGCAGTTGAAACAAACGAAACCGAAAATGTAAATTTAATATATTTTAATTTAACCTTTTGGCAAAGTGCTTTGGAAGGAAATATAAACCATTCACTGCCAATAATTTGCCAACTCTTCCAATATTTAGTTTAAAACACATGAATGATAGTTTTCAATACAAATATCTATATGTAGAGCCTGTCTTCTGAAATAAGCTGCAGTGCTATTCTACAAGGAAACAGCCTTGCGTACAGCACTGCCACAGCGTTGAACTTCAAACCAAGTGTGTTTGAAATTCGACGCTTACAGCGCTGCCAGAGGGTCGAATTTCAAACTATGTCAGTTTGAAGTTCGACGCTTACAGTGCTGCCATAGGGTCGAATTTCAAACTAAGTCAGTTTGAAGTTCGACGCTTACAGTGCTGCCATAGGGTCGAACTTCAAACTAAGTCAGTTTGAAGTTCGACGCTTACAGTGCTGCCATAGGGTCGAATTTCAAACTAAGTCAGTTTGAAGTTCGACGCTTACAGTGCTGCCATAGGGTCGAATTTCAAAC
Source organism: Arctia plantaginis (assembly GCA_902825455.1). Taxonomy (NCBI): domain Eukaryota; kingdom Metazoa; phylum Arthropoda; class Insecta; order Lepidoptera; family Erebidae; genus Arctia; species Arctia plantaginis. The sequence goes on from CADEBD010000288.1 coordinate 1,879,529, forward strand.
TAAGTCAGTTTGTAGTTCGACGCTTACAGTGCTGCCATAGGGTCGAATTTCAAACTAAGTCAGTTTGAAATTCGACGCTTACGGCGCTGCCATAGGGTCGAATTTCAAACTAAGTTAGTTCGAAGTTCGACGCTGCGACAGCGCTGTACGCAAGGCCGTTTCCTTAGAGAATAGCACTGCTGAAGTCACACCTATGACATTCCGACACGGCTAAACTTTCACTTGTATATATTTTTACACGCTTTATATTAGCTTCACTTGTATGCTTGTTTGTAACCGACTCCTTTGGGCGTGATTTTGACTGACTTTAAACGGTCAGAACTCGTTCAAACTTTCTAGATATATCGAGGACCGATGACAATAGACTAATTTAAAAAAATATATATATTTAAAAAAAAAAAAAAAACCACGCTTTCTATAGAAAACCAAACTAAAAAATAGAAAATAAATTGGTAAAAAAGCGTTGGGTGCCTGTTGTCAATAGTAAAAAGCACCCCACGCTTTTTTTCAAATTTATTTTTGAATTAGAAAGCGTGTTTTTTAGTTTTTTAAAACTATAATTTTTTGACTTGTAAAGATAAAGTATTTAGTTTAAATGACTGTAATACATTAAATAATCTGTCTTACTTTCTCAAAGACCTGTTGCGTAGCTGTCAGCACCTCCTTATTGAGATTGAGCCTCTTCTCGTTCCAGTACTCGTAAGCGTTCTTGTAGTTGAGCCACACGAGGATGGCCTTGTCCACCGCCACCGGCTGGATGTAGATGAGAGGACGCTTCAGAGTTATCAGGACCACTTCCTTGTCATCCCCACATACCAACTCATCTTGGAATGCATTGCGCATCGCTGTAACAAAGCAGATTTAAAACAATTAAATTATTAATCGATAATAATCATCTGAAAACATCACAATACCCTGCCTTTATTGCCAATACAATATTATTATTATGCCGCAGTTATTGGGCGTCGGCGTGTCCTTGTGACACAAAGGCCTCCTCCAGCTCTTTCCATTCTGCACTTGTTTGAGTTATTCTATGCCACAGTGGACCCGCGCTCTTTTTTAAACCCCCCCCCCCTCCCCCCAGCTACTACAACAGCACAATACTAAAGCTCCTTAAAGAATGGAAGAAAACAAAATTTGGACAATATTTCCAGAGAGAACGAGCTTGTGGCTCAAGTTTCCTACAATTTTCAATTTGTCAGCGATAATTCTAGGAGGGCCACTAACTATTCTTAGCATCTGTTTCCCAGTCGAGTTATAACATTGTGAGTATATTGACCGGTATTATATATGTATATTATTTATTCATTTTATAACTTATATTTTTTTTTCACTTGAACTCTTAATTCTTTTTCACAGAATTTACGTTGAAATGACTTAGTTATGGTTTAATATATTACTATAAAGTATAAATATATACATTTAAAACAAAATTGTATACACCAGTAAGTTCACACTCTATAAAATTTAATTCTTAGGGATGGCCTTAAGAATTAAACTGTTTGAAAATCAGAAACACTTACATATTCTGGTATTAAAGAACGCGTATTGCTGGAACTCTGGCTCGGCCTCCTCAAACATGGCATTGCGGATGACCTGTCCTAAGCTAATGTTGACGTCGACCTGCGCCCTCGCGAACAGCCTCACTTCGTGCGGTTCGGTCGGCTGCTGAACGTTCTGTACGCGGTTCGATATCTCGAACTCAACTGCGCCCGTCTCTAGGCGTACTGCCGAGTTGCTCGGAGTCGTCGCCGTCAGTTGGATGCGCTGTAAACGATAATTTAAATATATATAGAACTGAATTGACCGCACGGATGGCGTAGTGGTTTAAGGGGTCGCCACGCCGTTTACTGCTAGGCTGAGCGTTGCGGGTCCGATCCCCACATGGGACGACATTTTGCGTGATCCATAAATTATCGTTCTGAGTCTGGGCGTTCTTTGTATCCTTTTTTGTATATGTTTGTAAAGCCCCCCGCGGTATATATAATTTATTTTTAATGCAGTAGTCGTTTTTTAAAAAAATCAAAGAAATATAGAAATATCTTATAATAATGGCCTCCTTATATAAGTTATTAAATATAACACGGGCGCGGTAGGATACCGTTTTCCTTGAGAGAGGACTTCCCTCGGTCCCGAGATTACATTTATATCTTCGATAAAGTAAATACTGCTGCACGTCAATTTTTTACCCGAAGGTGTGACCGTGAAGCGCTTACCTTGATTCTGATAGTGAGGGAGAACAGTATCTTGCTGAGCGCAGACGCGGAGGCCTCTTCTTCGTTCCACAGCGGCACCGGTTTCTCTCCCCCGTACACTTTCTGGACCACTTCGTTCACTTCCTGCGAATAGATGTTGTTTATACTAGTCAGTGTTTAGCTCCTTCCGCTCAGTTCTGCGGGCGCGCAGTCCACTGACCTTCATGAAGACCTTCTGCACGAAGACGAGGTGGTTGAGCAGGTCGGTGGAGAGCGTGTGCTCGAACAGGCCGATGTCGGCGGCGGCGTGCACGTAGCGGCCCGCCCGCAGCAGCGCGCCCTCCCTGCGCGCCGCGCCGCGCTGCTCCAGCACGCGCCCCGACACGTGCACGCCGGGCAGCCACACCGCCGCCTCCGACGGGATGTTGGCCTCCGGGACCTGCGCACCCGCACCGACCGATACTCTCTTAACTATGTTTCGACACCTGACATTCACCGACGACGTCGAAGAGGCTTTCGACCTTGTCGCTTCCAAATTTTATCTCACGTGTCGGGCTAATATGTGCGTATAGGCCGTCGTCGATCTCGAGCGAGGCACGCTATGAAACCGTTTCGAATTCGTAACTACTTTTTTGTGGCCTTTACTTTTAACGAGATAATATTTCGTAATATTTCGTCGAGGAGTACCACAGGGTTCACACGTGGGGCCTATTGATTTTTAAAATATTTACCGATATATTTATATTATCCAAACTCACCGGGAATACGTACGATTAATAAGTTGTTGTAGTTTAAATTAAAATATCCGAGAACTAAATAACTATTTCGTTGTAAAGAATTGAGTTATTCATGTAACGAGTTAAGATTTTTAGAAACGGTCTCCATACAAATCCTTAAAAATGCTCAATTTACATGCAATCAGAGAAATGAAAGTCGATCGATTTAAATGACGCAAATGAAAATTGTACTTACTTGCAATTTTGTAACGAAACTCAAAGAATGTTGTTGTAAATCGACCGTGAACTGCGCCTTATTGCCCGTCACTCCAGTACTTTGTACTTGCTCCATCTTGTACTGAGCTTGCAACGACGGCAGCAGCGCGGCCGTTATGCTCAAACTCTACGATGCAAATTGACATCATTATTGAGCCAATCTTACGAATTGTGGTATCCCTTTTGTAAGGGTTAAAAAAGAACATAGGCAAAATTACTTATATGCGAGCGAAGCCGTGAATAAAAGTTCACTTGTTTTAGAAATTTTATAATACAAACCTGCAATAATATCGAGAAGTGCAAATGCAGCGGGTTCAAGAGAGGATGTGATGGCGTGGGGCGCGGAGGACGAGGAGGACGTGGGGCGGGGGCAGGCGAGCCCTCCTCCGATGAGCCCGAGCCCGCTCCAGCTGCCGTGGCGCTGGTGCCGGGGCCCGAGCGAGACAGCCGGGATGAAGTACGAGTCACTCCCAGTTCCTGGGGGTTTTAAATTTGTTTAAGAAAAGTTAATGCTTGTTACAGCATATTCCTCTTTTCCTATTGAGATATTTAGTAAGAAAAATTCAAGCTGTTTTATTAAAATAGGCTGGTTGACTCAATATGAAAACTTGGTTAATTATATACTTTAATGTCTATTTTCCTCAAAAAGCCTATATTTTAAAGAAAAAGCAATATTTACATTATATATTTTGTATTTAAAAGAACCAATATTTAACCAATTAAATTTCCCTTGAAAACGCTGATGGCGTCTTGAATGACATCACAGCCTGCGAAACAAAATTGTTTGATCTGTGTCATGTCAACTGAAACTGTATTAAGGTGAGAGGATATGCTAAAAACGAAAACAATAAAGAGTAACCTGATCTGTTGTTTGAAACCGTCAACAACAACAACAACAATGATGTTTTGCGTGGCGTGACGTAACACTTTCTGATCGGTGTTCGCTGTCACGTGACTTAATACCTATTTTGTTCCAATTTTTTTTTAAATATTAATAATCTTTAACTTTTATGAGAAATAGACTGTTTTTTTTCTTATCTATGTCTCTTGGTTTATAATTTGAAATTATAAACCGATTAATTCGTTATTAATGGACACAGGCCTATTATAAACAAAAGCTATAGTCAAGTTAGAATTTGAAGGCGAATAACGTAGGTGTAAATGTCGGCGCAGACCTGCAGCGTGGAGGAGAGCTGCCTGCTGGAGCGCGTCATGACGCCGTGCAGCGCCACGGGGTGCTGCGGCAGGTCGACGCGCACGCCGCCCACGCTCAGCAGCGCCGACGCGCCCGGCCGCCCCGTCTCCCAGCTGTACAGCGCCTGCGACTTGCCCACGCTCACCCGGACCACCGTTCTGAGACGATGCCGACACGCAACCTTACTAATTGTATTTTTTAAAGACAACTCCCGCACTAGGAATATATCCTGTGTCGCGGGGGACTTTAACATACATGAAACGGACACAAAGTACACCCAAATTAAAAACAACAATTTGTGGATCACACAAAGTGTTGTTTTCGTGTGGTCTATCCGTGTGGTGACGGATTAAGAATACTGAGTGTCACCTCCCCTATTCATCCCGTGGGTGTCGTTAGAGCCGACCGAGGGAATAAACGGCGCAGGACAACAGCACTGCAAAGAGAAGGAAAACTTGAAACAAACCTTATACCGACCCGTCTGGTCGGCGTGGTATAGTAGGCCAAAACCTCCCTTCTAAGGAGAGGCCTATGTCCAGCAGTGGACTAGTAGAGGCTGTTGATGATGACAAAGTGTTGTTTTATGTGGGATTCGAACCCACACTCAGCTCAGTGGGTAACGGCGAGGTGACCGCTTAAACCGCTACGCCATCCGTGCAGTCGACTGTCCACTGATATATTTTCTAATATATAGCACCTAAGCTTTTATTGAACATTAGAAAAAAAGCCGGTAACTGCAATAATTATACTCACTGATGATTGGGTGCGACTCCTTCGAGTAAGACGATCATGGTTCTGCCGAGGTTACCGGACAGAGACCACTGGCGAGATCGCGACGCCGACAGAGAAGCTTGCAGTGATGTTATCTCCGCTTCCAACTTCAGACCGGACAGGGACGCCAGGAGTCGAGTACGATGGATCCTGGGGATCAGACTTCTATGTTGTAGAATAGTGATTACTAAAGTGGGTTCTGGTTTTTCTGGAGAAACAAGTGTTAATGTCCCTCCAAAACAATGGGAGAATCCTGAGATCATGAGTGGCGAGCTGCGACTCCACGGTTGATATTTTGAAGTTGAATATGTACTAATTGGAGCGAGAACTTTTATTATGCGATACAGGATTAGTAGTTACTCTGTGATTCGGTGTGTCTTTGCTATATGGCACTGTAGTGTATTTTTGTTTCGTCCAAGAATTTATAAATTCAATGTCACTCACTTGGGATTTTGTGAGGATTCTAACTCTAGTTATATTTGAACCTGCTGGTGTTTCTTTTGGTGGAATTACGAAACCCTCAGAATATTATAAATTCACTAGCTGACCCGGCAAACGTTGTTGTGCCAACATTTTTTCAATATTTTTTTGTCAGAAATAAATAAATTAGGGTTATGAAAAATAGATGTTGGCCGATTCTCAGACTTTTTGGAGGAGTTCAATCACGCACACCGTGACACGAGAATTTTAAAACTATTTTTCTATTTTTGGCAGTCGTGTAAATAAGATAAAGTGTGTAACCTAGCTACTCCAACGACGACGATGCCCATGTTGGTGGCGCTAGAGGAGGAGTTGCTGGTGTTCTGTTCCCGGGAGCTGGGCCGCGCCGCTGTCTTGCTGTGGCGGTACTGCTCCGGGATGTCAGTCGTCACCGAGAATCTGTATACAAAACAGAAAATCCATTCCATTATCCATCCAAAATCCATTAGTTTGGTACTTTTTACATTAACGAGGGTTTTTTATGGTCTAAGGGGGCAAACGAGCCGACGGGTCACCTGCTGGTAAGCAACTACCGCCTCCCATGGACACCTGCTGCCCTTGGAGTCCCTCCCGTTCGAGTCAGCGGGAGGGTTTGGGATTTGGGCTCCGGTAACCTCACTCACTCAGTGAAAGGCAATAAAAGAATTGCTTAACACCGGTTTTCTGTGAGGCCGTAGTATTACTCCGCTCGAGCCGGAGCCATTTGTGCAGAAGCATGGCTTTTCCACAAAGTTTAATGATGTCACTTTTGCCTCGCACTACCAATCTGTGGAACAAGTTATCGGATGTGGTATTTCTGGACCGATACGAGTTTCAAACCTTCAAGAAAAGAGCGTACTTCTTCCTTGAAGGCTGGCAACGCGCTTGTGACTCCTGAGTTGCCTCCTGAGTTGACTCCTGGCGTTCATGGGCGGCGGTAGTCGCTTTCCATCAGGTGTTCCGTCTGCTCATCATCATCATCATCATCATCATCATCAGCCTATCGCTAGACATAGGCCTCTCCCATTGCACGCCACTTAGATCGATTTTGGGCTTCTCGCATCCAGCTCCTGCCAGCCATCTTGCGCAAATCGTCACTCCACCTGGCCTGTGGGCGTCCTACACTACGTCTGCTCGTTTGCCCCCTATTCCATAAAAAAAAAGTTTGTCAGAAGTAGAATTGTAAGGAGAGAAAAAGCTATATAAGGAAGGGGAAGAACCTGTGGGTGATGGTCTCGGCGTCGGGCATGTTGGCGTAGAGGTCCAGCAGCAGGTACACGGTGCGCCAGCAGCGCGGCGCCAGCTTGCCGTCCACGGCGTCGGCCGAGGGCGAGGCCGCGGGGCTGGCGCCCCCCGCACCCCCCACCGCCGCGCCGGGGAACATGGGCGTGTGCGCACCCTCGTTCAGCGAGCTGTAGCCTACCCGACACAAGCCATAGTTTATACACATCGAACGAAAAAAGGTCCGCGCCCAATATTAAGATCCCCAAAATAGAACAAAGCGATTGTTGATCTTAATATCTTTTAATATCATTAAATTTCATAATATTTATGAAATTACTTTGTTTTTCGATATATAATGTACTATGTTACTAATATTTTTAATAGTTATACTGAAATTTAACTATCTTTATAACAACACTAACTTGAACTGAAAAATTATTTTAGTGTTAGTTCTTTCCTGTTCTTATTTCAAAATTAAGACGGTCAAACGATCTCTTTAGTTTTATAATATAAATCTAACCCTAAATCTTAGAGATGTGTATTAAGATAGAAGAAGAATTAGAATAGTCGAAATATGTAAACATGTTAAAACAATTTTCCAGTACCCGTGTTCCAGATCAAGAAACTAATAACTCCTGTTCGCAGATCTAGACAATAACAATTTGCATTTGTATCCGTATTCAAAGATCTAGATCAGGAAATCCCAATTTATTTTGGGCAAGAGACCCCATTTCCAAAATTAACTGATATGAGGAATCAGTTTATTTTGGAGAAGAGTTCGGGACCATAGCCAAATTATATCTCTAGTTTTTTTTTTTCTAAGCAAACTTGATATCACTTTCTCACCAAAATGTAACAAAATAAATTAAATTAATTAAAATTAATTATTAAATTAATATTAAATTAATTAATATTACTTAATTAAAATTAAGTAAATATCAATTGTAATTATTAATAAAATAACGTTAAAATACTTAAGTAGGTAAATATAAAAAAAAAAAACATTTAAACACAAATTATACGGTATTTTGAAAGTTTACACTAAGAACTAGTGTAAATTAATAGAGGTCGATTTTTAGACCTCCTCCAAAATCAGTTTTCGTTTATGTTGACCCCTTTTTTTTTCCGTGCGGAATTATGTTGTCCCCTGGGAAACCGGTTCCCCAGGTCGATATCGATCGATGACTTCGGAAATCCCTGATCTGGACACGAATATTCCATATTCGTATCTGTGGATATCCATTTTTAATGATCCGCCATATCACTACATAGATGGTATACCCGCCGTTTTATACCTTGAAATTGATTTTAAAATATAACGTCTGACGTTGCAGCAGCTTGCTTCCCCCCCCCCCCCCCCCCCCCCCCCCCCCCCCCCCCTCTATAAATAAACCCCTGTCGAGCAGATAACTAGTAGGGAATTCCCGAAGGACACAAGAGAGTGTGGTCGTATAAAAAAGTTTATTACAATTATCATCACTGGCAATACTTACCCAATTTCCCCTTGACACTCTTCCCAGTAGACCTCAACTTCTGTGCAAAAGATTGAGGCCTTGGTCTCGGAGGTTGGTTTAGTTTCTGCTGACTAGAAGACTGTGGCACTGACACACCCAGCTCTGGAGTCAAGGTCGGTGCGATGAGATCCCACTTCGGCTCCAGAGTCGCGTACTGGACCTCTTTCTCTAGTGATGTTACACTTGTTATGTTTTCTCTGAAGTCTGACACTGGAATATGATAAAATAATTTTAAGCATAGAGAATGCCTATTACCTGCAATAATACTTAATTATTAATTGCCCCCATACTGTATGGACTCACATCATCACATCAACAGCGACTGCTGGACATAGGCCTCTCCTTAGAAAGGAGGTTTTGGCCTACTATACCACGCAGGCCAAACGGTTAGGTACAGGGTTTGTTTCAAGTTTTCCTTCTCTTTGCAGTGCTGTTGTCCTGCGTAGTGTGCTCCCTTAGTCGGCTCTTACGACACCCGGCTCTTACGGGATGAATAGGGGTGGTGACACTCTGTATTCTAAATCTGTCACCACACGGACAGTACTCATGAATAGACAAATACCGAGTGCCAGTGTACCCTTCTATGCCATGATTAATTAAATCTTGGGACAAACTAGTGGACGGATCACGGTGATGGTAGGTACCGTGGATATTTGCAACTCAAGTACCACATGTGCGTTAACGGCCTTTGGGACTTTCTGGTATCTTCACTCACTCAGTGAATTACAAAGAAAGAATGACTGAATACAGGCTTTCTGTGAGGCCGTGGTATTCTCCGATCGTGGAACACCATATGTGCCCATAAGTATGGCTTAAATCTCTATCTCTTTGTAAGGAGCTAACAATTTGTTATTTCTAATAGGGCTGTTTTATTACTAAAAAAGGAGAGATCAGATCATAAAAACTAATAAGAAATATAAGAGCTAATATAATAAAAACAGCTAATAAGCAATCTACAAAACTTACCTGATGAGGAAGTGTGTTTGTTTTGCCGATGAGATATTTTGGTCTGACTCCTCAGTTCAACTTGAGTGTCCTTTACATTCTGATACATGTTGCTGATCTGGTGCAGCAGCCGTAGTAAGGGCATGTTTACCTGCAACCGAAAATTTCACAATGCAGAATATGCAACAATGATATAAGAATTATGATATATGGGCAAACTAGCGGACGGGAAACCTGATGGACTACAATTAACTTTATTGTTTTCTCTCACACAGTTTACAATCATTAATAATACTTAATTAGTACAGCGTATGTTTTCACATTGATTTAGCGCGCGTTAGTGCGTCTGTGTGTGCGTGTGAGTGTGTGCGTGTGTGTGTGTGTGTGCGTGTGTGTGTGTGTGTGTGCGTGTGTGCGTGTGAGTGTGTGCGTGTGTACCGCTGTCCATAGACACCAGTAACTCAAGGTGTGCTTTGCTACTCTTCAGCCCCCTCTAGATTCAGGAGAGGGGGTTTGAGCTCCGGTAACTTCACTCACTCAGTGAAAAACAAAGACATAAGTAATTTTTTTGAGGCAGTTTTTTTTAAATAGCCTAAAAGTGTATCCTGACTTTCGAGTCATCCAGCCATTCATCTATTACCTAGTGATTGTGACTAAAATTATTTTCTATCAATTAATATGAATTCCAAAAACTTCAATCATCCATACTTACATACATCCATACAGTAGGCCAAAACCTCCTTTATAAGGAGAGGCCTGTGTCCAGCAGTGGACTGTTATAGGCTGTTGATGATGATGATACATCTATACTTATATTATAAATGTGAAAGTGAATTTGATTGTTTATTTGTTACGCTTTCACGCCTAAACCACTAAACCGATTTTAAAAATTCTTTCACCAATAGAAAGCTACATTATCAGCGAGTAACATAGGCTACTTTTTACCGCGATAACAGAAATACATGCGGGCGGAGTCGCGGGCAAAAACTAGTAATGTTAATAGTGAACATACCTGCTGGGAAATAAACCGTATGCTGATGTTAAAATTAAGCATGGTGCTGATGTGCTTCTTGAGCTGTCCTCGCGAGATGTACAGCACATTCTGTCGCTGGATCAGATCGTCCACTGCCATATCGGCCACCTTCTTCAGGTCCATTTCGATGGATACCTTCTCACACAGGAATGCTGGGGTTTCCGAGGGTATATTAGCGTGAGATTGGGTACCTGGCGAGAAACATATTTTAGCATTCATTTAGAGATTACTTTTTTTTTATAAATAAATACATATTATACATAAGAAAAACCATAACTTCGAAACAAATATTTGCAGATCATACAAACATTTGGTGCGCCCCGGGAATCGAACCTGAGGCAGTCAATGATGTTCTGTTCTTGAGGTTCAGCGTTCAGTTTTTATCCATAAATAAAGAAGATATTAAGAGAAATTAATAAGAGTAGACAAATGGAGATACAGACCTTTACCCTTGCTAGGATGTCTTCTATCTCTTGTCGCGAGTTCGCTCACGACAATGTCAATGCGGAACATATCCATCCACGCGATGAGAGACAGCTTGGAGCCCAACGATTCCAGCACCGGAGCACCACCACCCTCGCCTGTTTTGTTCTTTGATTCACCTGGAAACAGCAGGAAGTTCATTCTGTTTCTGCCAAGTAGGTTACTTATAAAACATTAATTCACAGACATACTGCTAGACCATGAGTTTTGTTTATGGTACAGCAGGCATACGACCAGATTGGTTACCTAATGGTAAACGACCAGCGCCGACCAAGGACTCCTTTTTTTTCCTGTGCGGAAACCCCCTCGGATACTGGTGGTCATGTCGGACTCGAACCGACCATAAACCGCACTCCGTCTCCGGTCCGTCCGTCCCTCTCCGCCAGTAGGGGCAGCAGGTTAAACCTCCTTTATAACTGCGCTTAATGGTAAAATTCAAAGAAATAATTGCTTAATATTGGTATTCTGTAAGATAAGTATCATTGCGTTCGAGTTGGTCTCTGCCAAAAATATGATACAGATATAATGTTCTGTAAATATGTACCTTGTGTAACCTGATTCGGTGATACTCCTAATGCAGATAGGAATGGCTGGAAAACAAGGTGAGCATCCAACAGCATCAGCGAGCCCTGAACCGGGTACAGGCTGCACGCTGGCATAGCTGCCACAGATCGGGGATGCATCTTGGACGGTGGGATAATCGACTTCTTACTTTTTGGCTCCTAATCAAGGCAGAGAAACAAGTAAAATTTTAACAAAAAAAACCGACTTCAATAGTTTTCTCATGGATTCCATGGTCAGAACTAGACCAAATTGAAATGGGACCACACGGGAAGCACCAGCTTTCCAATAAAAAAAGAATCATCAAAATCGGTTCACCAGTCGAAAGTTATGAGGTAACAAACATAAAAAAAAAAATACAGTCGAATTGAGAACCTTTTTTGAAGTCGGTTAAATAGTTAAAAATGTAGTAAATAATCTGTGGTCAACTCATAGAGGTGCCATCTCACTAAGGCCAAAATTATGTTTAGATGCTAGTGATCGCTTGCCATCAATGGTCCATTTTTCTTTTCCCTTAATTTTACAACGCCCGCACTAGGAATATATCCTGTGTCGCGAGGGACTTTACAAACATACATGAAACGGACACAAAGAACACACAGACTCAGAACACAACTCCCCATGTGGGGATCGAACCCACAACACTCAGCGTAGCAGAAAAGCGGCGTGGCGACCGCTTAAACTACTACGCCATCCGTGCAGTCAATATATGATTTTGATTTTAATAATTCTATATTTGAAAAAAGCAACCTTTTTAAAATAAATGTCTCTAATTTTTAATTTGTAGTTTGCAAGTAAAGCGTATATTTCTGCCAGCATTGGCTTAGCCTATATATAGCTAAGTATTTATATGTGGTATTTATAGTTTAGCTTCCTAGTTATGTTAAGTTCCGGTTTTGTTAGTTTCGGATCCGACAGATAGCCTTTATCAAGGTGTTAAACGACATATTGTAACGACGTATTTATAACGACATATCTACTAAGGGAGCAAACTACGCAGGACAAAAACACTGCAAAGAGAAGGAAAACTTGAAAAAAACCCTATACCAACCCGTCTGGCCAGCGTGGTATAGTAGGCCAAAACCTCCTTTCTAAGGAGAGGCCTATGTCCAGCAGTAAACTATTAAAGGCTGTTGTTGAAACAAAGCTTACCACTTTTATGGGCTCTTGCTTAGCCATCCATTGATACAGATCCTCTCTCGCTCTATCGTTCCTGATGTTATCGTCACTGCCATGCGGAGAGTACAGTGAAGGATTCGAGCCCAGTGTCGGCAGGTCCTCTTTCAATGTACCATAGTCTAGAAGAACAAAGGTTGATGGAGAAAAGAGTAGTATGAGTTTGGGAAATACATATCCTGTCTTAAAATTGACAATCACGAAGGTCATTCGATCTACATATATATAAAGGATATGTTAAAATAATGTACCGTATAGACAACTTGCATAGCTACCGATAGCAAAATCTTTTTTTTTTATTTATTGCAGGCAGGCAGGTTTACTGCAGTTAGTGACAAGAGCTTTTCAAACAAAAATACATAAATATAATATTATAAAAAAAGGATTAGTTAATCTATACCCTTATCTGATCGTATGTCTTATCTTAATCTACCAACTGTCTCTTTGATAATCTTTTGGTGAAATCTCAATTGAAAGTGACGTACTGAAACGTAGTTCGCGGTTTATCCTGATTTATGATCATCTCCTAAAAGCCCTACCCTTCAACATTCTTCAAGAATAACACTATTAATTGCAAAACCAAGTATTAGTTTTAATTGATAACATGAGTAGAAACTTGGGCGAACTATACGAGTTTATGTCGACATACATCAAGTTTTGCGTACCTACTTTTCTGACATACCCTGGGGTTAATACAAAAAGAAGGAGCAATGTACTACTCACTAGCTATTGCATCGTCATGGAAGGCAGGCTTTCTCGTTGAGAACGGCAGTGACGGGAACACGAGGCTTGCGCGACTGCTTTGTGCTGCGCGTACTGTGAGCGACGATGTATTAGCACATGATGCGTGAGCATTGTAGGGGATATGTTATAAGGTAGGGTACATTCATTTACAGAAAATTATATCTATTTAGTTTTATTAGGTTTTTATTGTGTCTTAATGAAAATGCAATGGTGTTATGTAACGGTCAACTGGACAAACAATTTTTATTTTTCAATATATTGTATAAAATTTACAAATTGCATTAATCGCTTTGATCATATGTACCTAGATGTTTAGCGGGGTATTAATTGAACTATGCTAAAGTCTATTGTATGCACGGTTTTACTATCAGATGCATGCGGTGTGACGCTTCAAGTGTAGTAAAAATGCGAGAACTACTACTCACTACGTACTACAGAAAAGGTAGAAAAATAATAAAATCGAACGAAATGCGTACGTGTTTGATAAGTTCAATGTTTTAAAGTGCAAGAATAGCAGAGGGCCTTGATTCTGCTATTTTAATATTGTATCAATAGACTGTCGATGGAATGTCGTCGGAATAGTTTTGCACTTTTCTTATTCTACTAACTATGTAAGACTTTATATATACAAATAGCCGATGACTTGTCACTGATACAAATGTCGTTGATGTGTTTGCAATAGTTTGGTAAACGGTACATTTTAAATTTGTAAGAAAATGATTTATTTAATTTTCATGATATAACAATGTTATTGATATCACCATTGTGTATTTATGATGGTAGAATACCGATATTTTGACCGATGTCAGTAGCATCTCAATAGACTAGAATGACAGTTGCTTGGCGTTAACATAAAATAGCAGAATTGAGGCCCTGTACACATACATTTACGTCTTTTAACCCAATAGGGCGTATCTATCTATATATAAGGCGTATTAATAGTACTGTACTAAATGATAATCTTTAAAGTTATTTATTTTCAAATGCCTAGATTTCGCACATGTTCATTTGGCTAACGCGAACCTGCGTGTTAACACTTTAAGAGAATCTAATATGCCATCTTGTATTAAGCAATAAACTACTGTCGATATACATTGCAGCTTTATAGCGAACAATTACAACAATTGTATTTATTGGGGCATTCAATGTACGTACGCACGCACGTAAAGTGTGTTCGTGGTTTTAGTGGAATGTGTATCTATGGTTCATATGATCAAACATTAATCGACATGAAAATTATCTTGATAACCGCGCTCACGTTGTAGGTACTAGCACTGGCCGTGGTCACACAGGTGATCATGTGATCACATCTGTGACTGTCACAGAATGACTGACACAATTATATATCATGGAACGTGAATCTTCAAAAGTTGTTACAAAAACCTTTTTCTAAATAAATATAGATGTTTTATGTGTATGACGTGTCAAGCAATTTAGGAGCTCAAGATATCATAAAAAAAACAAAAATATATATATCGTATGCGCTGATAGCTAACCGTAATAAATATTTCTTTAAATAAAAATCTAAATATATAACACATAATGCAAGAATTAGAAAATTGTATACATTTATAACAAATAGATGATATGGTTAAGGAAGCTAACATGTAAATAGATATGGCGTTTTATATTTACAACAAAGTACATTACAATAGCATTATAGAAAGACAAAACCTTATTTATGCACCATTCTTACAATTGAAGAACAAATCTTGTACAGAGACAGCAAGCAAGCGAGCAACAATTAGGTAAAGTTTTTTAGATTTTTAGTACCCATATCGTTCAATAACATTCTTTCTTTTCTTTTTTTTTAAAAGACAACTTCCGCATTAGGAATATATCCTGTGTCGCAGGGGACTTTACAAACATACATGAAACGGACACAAAAAACCTCAGACTCAGAACCACAATTTGTGGATCACACAAATTGTCGTCCCATGTGGGGATCGGACCCACAACACTCAGCGTAGTAGTAAGCGGCGAGGTGACCGCTTAAACCACTACGCCATCCGTGCAGTCTGCATAACGAATAGTAAACCGGTTGTAAATATCTCACACACGGTTGTCTGATCCCAAACTAGGTAGAGCCTGTACTATGGTAACCAGACTGCTAATAAAAAAACTTCAATATTGATAAATAGATGAATTACACACAAACAAAGAACAAACGACCGTGCATAACACAATTATTTGTCTTGGGTGGGAATCGAATCCACGACCTCTGGCATAACAGTTAGGATCACTTACCATTTGGCTAATACGCCTATCAGTTAGTCGCGTTAAGCTTTGTGAGCTGTAGGTGTATAAAAGCCATAAAAAAATGTAACTGTGCATTACTGAGTTTAATTCATCATTTTAATTTAGTACGTAGTTTTACTGCAAAGAGAAGGAAAACTTGACACAAACCCTATACCAACCCGTCTGGCCAGCGTGGTATAGTAGGCCAAAACCTCCTTTCTAAGGAGATATATATGTCCAGTAGTGATCTATTAAAAGCTGTTGATGATGACGTAGTTTTAAATTCGAATTTCAAATATGATTAAAAAAAAATAACCACAAAGTAAATCAGACACGTATTTGTATTAAAGAGAAACACGCAAAACAAAGAATGAAAAGCATATTGGCCACATTCAGCTAAAGCAACATTAACTAATCAATGTGTGAAATTTCCGGCCAAAGTGGATAGTATACTTTGTCCGGAATGGAAATATATATAGATAGTACAGTGTGTAAATATACAACTTTCATTCGTGTGGCAGTGACGCGGTGCTCGGACGACGACTGCCACACGAATGAAAGTTGTATATTTACAAGCCCACGCACACATAGGGCCGCGCGCACGACTGAGTTGAACTATCTATACAATTTTAGCACAGATTAAGGAGTAGGGTAGAAATGAAGATGAGATGTAGACACATCGTCAATCCATGCTCATCAAACAGTCAAGACACATATGACAAACGCAAGACACTTGGTTCGAAGTCGTTTGAAACTCTCGTGTGTTTTTACAAGTTCTGTATGGTACGAAAATTTATATTTATAATTATTACTGACAGAATTTCTAATAAAAATACAGTTTACCCGTGACCAGGAAATGTTTGGTCAGTTTAATTTTCTTTTTATTGTTGTGTAACGGTGTTTCACTTTCCCAAGAGGTCCAACAATTAGCATTTTTCCATATATTTTTTTTAATAATTTAACACGTTTTTATTTAATTTTTTGTGTAAATATTCAATGCGAAACTTCAAACGACTTCAATCAGTTGATTGAGATTTGTAGACTCAAAAATTAAAAACTAAGACTGAGGGTACATAAAAAGATAGAATAATAAAATATTATTAGTCGACAAATCCCAAAACAGTAACAAAAGTGTTGACGTACGAACCGGAGGGCGGCGTGGATGGGAAGGAGTGCGGGCGCGGGACTACCACCGCGCCGGGCCCTTCACCCACAACACAGACAACGTACCATTATATTGTGTTAATATTTAAATTAAACATACTAGTATCGAAAATTTATGTGAAATTTAAGCTTTCTTGGCTCATTCTTATCTATAAGAAAGACCGGCACAGATCACACTTTTAATCAATTGCGTCCCAAAATTATAACAAACACGTACAATCACCGTTTTCACCAGTCAAGGTCATTTTAATCTTGTTATTAGCATACTTTCATCGATTTCCTTATTTTCTATAGACTTTTGTACTAGGTAAAGGCAGCTTTAAAAAAACATTTAACTCTTATCTCAAAAGTTACAGAATAGGGTAGATGCCTATCAAGTTAAATCTGTATCTTTTTAATGAATGTTTTTCTTTTATGTTAGAGGAAGCAGACGAGCAGACGGGTCATCTGATGGAAAGTGACTATCGCCGCTCATGAACGTTTGCCACTCAGGAGTCACAAACGGCAGGTACTTTACTACATTTTTGAAATACCACGGCATGACGTCACGTTAAAGTAAAACTGAACGACTATTTCCACGGTATTGTAAGGAGTTGTGAATTTGAGTTATTAATTTTTTTATTATACCATAAGTATTTCTTTATTATTATTATAAGTATTTCTTATTTATTATATATATTTATGGTATAAGGGGGCAAACGAGCAGACGGGTCACCTGATGGTAAGCAATTACAACCGCCCATGCACACCTGAAACTCAAAAGTCACAGGTGCGTTGCTGCCCTTAGAGTCGCTTGAGTCAGCGGTCGGGGGGATTTGCCTTTCACTTAGTAAGTGAGTACCGGAGCCCAAATCCCCCTCAAATATATTTGCGAGAGTATTAATTTTAATTCTCATTTATAAAGAGCTAGATTATCAAAAAAAAAATTAAGACGACTTACAAATACTATAATATAATTAATATCAAAGATTCTACGAAATGCAAGCCGAAATTGTGTAGAATACTATTATCTGTTTTAACTGTTAAGTATCTAAAACCAATTGTGTAAATATCATATTTAAATATCTGTTGTATCTAAACGAATATATTAAAAAAAAGACGTGTGTCACTCGGGGACTGCCGCGGTAAAGCTATTGCATAGCATTTTGTATCAACTTATGCAATTATAATTATTTATTTATTTTATTTATGCAGTATTTCTTTTTCTTTGATATTAATTCAAGTTACACTTTTTGAGCGTGGTGACCGATAAGAAAACAATTTTTTTTCTTTTATTAAATAAAAATATTGAAGCATATATTACAATTTGTTTTTAAATAAATAAATAAAAAATATTATTATTAAATCAAATTACATATCCATGTAAGATTTTTCTGCATTATGTTGACGATTTTCCTTTGACGATCAGCATTTGATTTTGGTACTGTTTTTTGTTTTGTTTTTAGCGTGAGGTTTTTTTTCGTTACGGAATTTCTGGATTCGGTCCCCGCGCTCAAGGCCCTCGATAGAAGCTATGCAATAGCTTAAAAAAAATACTATTTACAATTAAAGTTACGTGAGATTTCAGTATTTACTTATGTGTACTTGTGATAAAAAAAAATATAATTCAACGATAATGTAAAGATGACAACTCACCGGGCAGGTTGATTTTATCAACGTCCATATTGAGCAGTAGACAGTTCTCGTCTAGAGCCTCCGTCTCCAGAGGATATTCTTGCCAACCTTCCCCTGAGTCCTGGAAAATATTTCGACATTGTTATATGTGTGTATTTTGAAAAATTGACTATCAGCAGTTTGATTCCCATAGTACAGGTTCTGTTTGGGATTATACTGTCGTGTGAGAGATGTGTGAAATTATTATTATTACATGAAAGTGACTTAGCGAAGAAATTGTGATCCAAGAATATTTGGTCCAAAGACAGGGCGTTTTAAAAATTTCTGATTGTCATTTTAATTCCATATGGTGACAGATTACCGTGGGTGTCGAAAACATCAGCTGCAAAGAGAAAGAAAATTCGAAACAGACCCTTTACCAAACCGTCTGACCAGTGTGGTATGGTAGACCAAAACCTATTTCCTAAGGAGAGGCCTATGTCCAGCAATGAACTATTTAAGGCTGTTTATGATGACACCAAAAAAAAACTTACTTCTAATAAATCAGGTAACGCAAAGGTAACGTTTAGTGGCTTCATTACTTTGCTCTTGTAATTATGTTCAAGTAACAATGGCGTGTACAGTATGTTCTTCCATTGGCGACTGAGGACTATCACACCCTGAAATAAAGGAAATACATTAATAATTTTTTTATGCATCATCATCGATTTCCCCTCGGTTTTAATTAGGGTCGATGCAATATCTAACATTGCTAATATAGCTGTTTGCTATTCTCGACCAACTGTTTGACGTCCAAAATTTCTGGAAATGGGATAGTTTTCAGATTGAACTAAGAAAAAAGATTAATAGTGTAATTTCAATATTCGTTGGTCTTACTGGATTTTAGAAATCGTAGAACCGTTAGGGAATGCCCCAAGGCGGCATATTAGGGCCAAGTATATTAACCTGTCTGAGCGTGGAGAGCGAAGGCAGGTGCCGCTCGGCCAGGTCGGCCTGCACGGCGGCCGCGTCGGCCTGCAGCGCGTACCGCAGCAGCACGGCGCACAGCTGCAGCGACGGCTCCTCGCGCAGCTGCTTGCCCATCGGCGTGTGGCGCCCGTACCGACTCTGAACGACAGTCAATACCACGCCATAAGGGTAAGGTCAATCTATGCGATACTCTTTCATATACTTCCACAGAATCGATCGAAAAGTTGGTTAAACAGAAGGAATCGAAAAAACAAAAAAAACAAAACACTTTCGACTAATACAAAATTTATATTTTGTGGAATGAAGTTTTTTGGAAGTGTCATGGCTAGTTAGGATCGAGTGTAACGGGTGGTACTGCGACCTATATATGCACTAATAGCAGTTCACTATCGAAGAATCTACCTTCGGTAAAGTATGGTGCGAAGTGAGATCCAATGCAGCGGCCATGAGACTGGCGGCAGTTGCCGTCAACCGTCTAGCGTATGCCCTGTACAGAGCTACGACCCGAATGCCGAGTCGGTTGCACGGGTTCATCCATGCGTTGATGGCCGGAGACGCAGTGCTCAATAGATTCCAATCCAGTCTGTAGAAGAAATAAATCTTAGAAAAATGGCCTGTTAAATTTAAACTGCACTGAATTCAATTTGTTATTTTATTATAAAGCTGAAGAGTTTGTTTGTTTGTTTGAACGCGCTAATCTCAGGAACTACTGGTCCGATTTGAAAAATTATTTCAGTGTTAGATAGCCCATTTATCGAGGAAGGCTATAGGCTATATATCATCACGCTAAGACCAATAGGAGCGGAGCACCAATGAAGAATGTTTCAAAAACGGAGAAAATTTATTACTATTGAGAGACGCAGACGAAGTTGCGCGGGTCAGCTAGTTTTATTATATGACATCTTAAAATGATGGCAAATGACTTAAAACCTGCAGTTATCTTTTATAGTAAGACATTGACTTTATTATATTTTTGTGTATTCAGTTTATTTATATTGTTAATGATAATATGATCCTAAATATAAATCAAAATCTTTAATTCATATTACTTTAAATTGACAATTAAATTAATATATGGTTGGTATTATCCGAGATTTTACTAAATCCGATAACGAATAGGCATATACAGGCAATAAAAACGATCAACCAACAAAGCAGGAACGATCACCGAACTATTTCTTGTAACTCGGAAAAAATACTATTCCCGAGCGGTAAAAAAAATCAGCATAAAGCTAGAATATTAATTTCATCACATTTAATTTTTAGTCAAACAATATCCGGAGCCGTAGTAGCCAGGTCATATCCAGGGCAAATATTGTGTGATGAGCACAGTCATTTGTTCTGTGTCTGGGTGAAATTTATCTATAATATGTATGTATTTAAAAAGTATATATGTATTTATATCAGTTGTCTAGTACCCATAGTACAAGCTCTGCTTAGTTTGGGACTAGATGGCGTTGTGTGAATGTGGTAGAATATTATTATATTATTATTATTATCTTCTCACCTAAAAAAAGAATTAAGAGTGTAAAAATGTTAACTCACGAATTTAGACTTGTTCTAAACAGTTAAGCTATAGACATGACATGACATGATTTTGTGAGTGTCCTATTCCTTTCAAACATCCAAGTGACTCTATTTCAAGTTACCTGGTATAATCAATCTTCTTCGTAATCGGAGTCCTCGGAGGAGCAGCGAAATTGAACCACACCACTTTGAGGTCGATGGCGCACGACGACATATTCCCATTATCCTTTATAGGAACGATAGTACAACTGCTATCATTATTCGAAGGCTCCTCAGGTCCAGGAGTTGACGGCTCCGGAGGGGGAACAGGTGGTGGTTGGGCATTCCCCAAGTTTGGAGTACTAGGTTTAGAGTTGGAATCTTTTTTTCTGAACAGATCTTCGATCCCTGAAGTTCTGTAACTCTTAGTCTTTTCTTTATCAGGCTTCAACTCTTCGGCAGACTTGACGGATTCTCTGCAGCTCTCATTGTCTTGTCTGACGCATTTTTTGTCCTCATTCGGCTTGTGGGATTGGGAATGTTTTGACACCTTTATTGACACGCCTTCTAATCCACATTCAAACATGATGTAGCCAATAGGGCTGTCTTTTTGTGGTTCGGCTGTCCCATTCTGGCAGCACTAAAAGAAAAACATAACCACATTAACATAAATGCCTACATAAGCTTAGTTTATTTGTATGTGACGTTTATATTATAAAATTATAACGAACATTATAAAATTGTGCAAACAATTTATTAGGGATACAGAGAAGGACCAGAGAACCTCCACCAAGGAAAAACTCTACATTCATGCTAGCAAAGCTGGTTACCATAATTTTCTTTTGGAGCTATTCTTTTGGGAAGGGAGGGGGGGGGGGGGGGGTTGGGGGTTACCTACACCCTACCTAAGATAACACTTAACAGTACTAAAAAAAGCGGTAAGTATTTTTGTAGTGAGGCTGTGTCTAGACGGTAGGGTAGGCACTCTCACCGTAGATTCGCATCCTTTGGCGCATGTATCAACCCTTATGAATTTGAAGCATACTTTGGAGTGTTGACAGGGGATCCCAGTGATAGTCACGTCTTTTAGTTGAGAAGACTCGTTGCGTATGCGCCGCAGTTGACCGTGGACCTTTCCTACATGAAATAAACAACAGTCATGAATTATATTATAGTATAAAAACAATACAATTTCAGCTTAGATTGAATTAATTAAAACTGTAAAATTGCTTTTTTAAATCGATTATACTTAAATGTTTTGTACGTACCGACATTCAACGTTATAGTTGTATCTTCACACTGTTGTTGTGATGCCTCAATATAGACAGGCTCTCCTCGTTCTTGTCCACGTTTTCTCGAAGACTGAGCTGCAATCAGAGCCCTCGGACCTTTCATTATTCCAAAAGACTTCTTACTGCCCAGTGCTCTCAATGTCGGTCTATAATAAAGCTGGACAGACTCCAGATTTTTCCTCGAACTGACATATTTTGCTATAATGTTTTCGACTGACACTCCAAATAAGGATACACAAGTCAAATCCTGGATGTTGTCCAAAGCAGAGAAAGAGATCATGTCTTCCACAACTGAGGATTGTATGAATATCATGTTGACTTTAGGAATAGTGACAGTCGCTTGTAACTGTTCACAAATCGTTTCCTCGTAAACATTGGAATGTGGTATCGTGGCCAATTTGCATTTGTCGTCCTTGTCCGACACCAGGTTGGATTGACTTCGGGTTTGCATTTGCGGTAGCCAATTTTGTACGTACTGCTTCTGTTTCAGTACATTTGCACTTGATACGGTTGATATACAAAGCAAACGTAAGTGATTAATCACTGTTATCGGATGTATGTTGGCCAGAACAGGAGTTAGGGATTCGACAAATTTCTGTATACTTTCCAAGACTAGAGGTGTTAACATAATGTCTATTTCTCCCCGCAATTTGATAAATAGGCCGCTTTTGCTGTCGCTCGTGGTAGTAACTGTCGATGTGGTACTCTTCTCCGTTGTGTTCTCTTGGCTATCTTGCACTGTCTGCTGGATGTCCCACCAACCTTGAGGATACGGATGAGCTTTAACTTGAGAGTTAAAATGTGGTGGTAAGTTTGAGTACGGGCCATGCTGGTTCTGATTGTTGTGATCTTTCTTTGATACCAGTTTCAGTACGTTAATTTTACCGTGCGATTCGAAGCATGGAAGATACTTTTGGCCAACGTAAACTAACGTACCGTCATCCGCTCTTCTGAACAGAGGCAAAGTGAATACGTCACTGCCACTTGGGAGAGAACAAGTGTTCCAGTTTGAACATTTGTACTGAGGCAGGTTGTGCATGTAGCTGGCCATTAATAAAGGTGAGTCTACAATAGGCTTATTTGTCTGCATATGAAGGTTAACAAGCGTCATATCCTCTTGTGACGATATAGCTGATATAAAGGAGTTTGATGATACCGAGCCGCTTTCTGAATCAGGTTGAACTCCTGTACTTAAATTGCTTATCGTATCGGGTATTTCAATCGGTTCCGATTTAGGCAAAGAACTATTCCATTTTTCGTTAGATATATCGTTAATTCCAAAGGAACTTTTATCCTTATGGTTACTGTGCCGACTGCCGAAGGAATGTTTCAAACTCGAAGAACGGCTGGGGAACATATCTTCATCAGCCGAAAAGAAAGCTTCTGAATGATTCTCACTGGTAATTGACATTGTTCTTTGGACTTCTTGAGGAAGACCATCCTCAGGTGGAGGTTGTGAATTCAGTGAATAATGAGATTCAGATACAGCCACGCTCTTGGCAGGCACTTTTGGTACTACGAAGGTTTCGGCATCCGCTGGACCTGTCTTTTTACTCATGACGTTACCATTGTCTTTGGCCGCACAGCTTAGAGCTAGTTTCGAATCGGAAACACTACTCTCCATTTGTGGAACATTCAGTATGCCTTTATTAAGTTTAGAATCACTGTCGATTTTTGTACTTCCTAAAGGCACGCTGGCATCTACTAAGCGCGCGTAGGGCACGTCACTCTTTGTACTCGATACGAGTACATTATTACTTCCTTTACTCATGCTGGTATAAGAAAATCTTCTTGTAAGACTTCGACGTTCAGCGCTTAGAGGAGACTTATTTAAATTTTGTGGTAATGGAGAGGGTATTAGTGTAGACACATTTGTAGGCTGCAGGCATACGTTTAAACTGTTGTAGGGTGGAGTGTGGAAAACGAGCTGTCCAGAATGTAGTAAGCTTTGTCCATAGCCATATTCCCCTGGTGTCGTCTCTATTATATTAAATATGGCCACGTTAATTCCTTCATTAAGATCGCCTGAGCTCGGCTTCAGGAAATTGGGCCCATTTCTATTAGAACCAAAGAATGCACAGCCACCCGTACATCCACACTGGGAACTTTTTCCTTCACTTGGCCAAAGGAACCATATCCTTTTAGTCTTTTCATCGTGAAGTTTTAAGAACTTCTGTTGTACTAAGTGGAGATTTTTAGGCGTTTGTGGTAAGGATGAGGCAGCTTCAAGCAATAAAGGTCCTAACGTGACCGACCCGACACCGACCCAAGTCTCACTCTCTGGTTGTTTGGCTTGACTAGCGTTTGTATTGTTACTTCCATTTGAATGGTGGTGTGTGTTATTTTGCATATTCGTCTGAGTAAATAGAGATAACTTTATGTTAGGCAACAATCCAGTTAATCCTGTACCGAATCCTGAACCGTGTAAGTTGCAAAAACTAAGTCTTGCTGGCGATATCCACGTCTGTAGCGTTGTATTTGAATCCGCGAGATAAATATCAATGAGATCAATGGCAACTCGAATCATTTTGTACTTGATTTCGTTAGATGAAGGGCACCGATATTTTAAAGTACGATCAGTCTCACCGCACATAATACTATTTAGTCCATGGTGACATTGTTTCGCCGTGTTCGGCGGCACTAATTCGTTTTCACTGTCTCCTAATAATAGTAGGAATGTTTCTAATGATGATATTATTTGGTATAGTTGAGGTAACGTTAGACGTCCTGTTAACTGCCCTAGTTGAAGTTCCATCATCCAGGCGTATTCTACCGTCTCTTCTTCTACAGTGCGATTCATATCACTGAAGAAGCCGTTACCTCTCAGTTGGAATGACGAAAGCATTAAGTGGCCTTGATACAGTGCTCCCGAATTCATAGGGTTGGATCGCGACAAGTTGTTCGCAGATACTAATATTGATGGACTCAACAAAAGTTGTAATTTCGTTTCCCTAAAGGTTTTGTCCATTTCAAAACCAAATCGCTCGATCAATATGACCGGACAAGGTGGTTCATTTTCACTACAATTCTTCACAAGGTGGGCTTGAATATCGTGGATGATAATGGAAACAGTGACGTCTAAAGGTCTATACCGTCGAGGATCAAACGGTCCCTTGCTCGAATCCGTCGAATCATCAATCGATATGTCAGTATGTTGGTTGATACTGCTCTTATCATTGAGTTTTGTGCTCTCACTGGACCAATAAAACGATTCCATGTTTGGCGTCTTTTGCATGTCTGTGAATGTCTGGTCTTCACCAAAAATATTTTCTAGTAGGTTCAGGAAACTTGTAATAATAGTTCCATATGCTAAAAGGATTGAGGGTCCAACTTCTAGTTCTAAACTAACTTTATCAGGTGGTAAGGTGGTTCTATCGAATTTATTGCCATCTAAAGTCCAATTGATTTGAGGCTGTTTTCGCATCCTTGGTATTCTCATCGGTGAAAGAAGAATTTCTTCCTTTTCAGGAGTGGTTATATCTGCTTGTGGCTCAGGTCCTAATGGAGGGATTGGATGGTAATTGTATCTCACACTTAGAGCCACTATGGGAACAGACCAGCACTCTATCCAACCTTGTGACTTCACGCATTTTCTCCGCCATTTTGATGCTTTTAGTCTACAGGGGACTAGTTTCATGTTTTTATCAATAGATAGAAGTAGCAATCTCGATGTATGTACTTCAGGCAAGTAGAGGCTCATGTCAACAGCTTCACCTTGTACCCAGATCTTGAGTGGAATAACATCTGGCAAGAAATCGACAAAGGGCAAATCGAAGGACACATCGAGCAGATCACCACAAAACGCCACGTAATTATTTTCCTGATTAGTAGAACTACAGTCAATCCAGTTGAACTGGTTGCTTACAGTGACCACCTCGCATTCTTTAAGTAGAAGAGAAATTTTCCATGTGTAAGGTACAAAGTGTAATATATCAGGGCGGGCTTTTGAGGCCCAGTCATTTATGAGATCTTGGAAGAAATCTATGTGTGTGTAGACGAGATGTGTGGTTGCTTTGCAGCCTGTTAAACTTAGCTGCCAACATTGGTGATGGTTCCATACGAGAGGATAGTGGCATTTGACCGTGTACTCTAAAGTTTCACTCTCAGCTAAGCTTCGGTACTGAAGACTAGTTGTGGCTTCTAAATGCAGGAGCTGTCCAGTGATCTTTGTCGTATATCCATCTTGCAAGACAATCCAGGGCAGTGTCACTTCGAGATACGAACCAGCACCAATATTTATGTGTACAGCATTCGTTTCTTTATTTTTCGTAAATAAGATATCAATAGTTGCTTCATTTAAAGTTGAGAGTCTTATGTCAAAAGATTGTGTTTGTCGTCTATCGCCGGGTTTTGGTTGTGGAGTCACTTCTAAACTTTTAAAATTCGGTGGGAAGAAAAATTTAAAGAGGTGATCCCTTTGTCGATCAGCCCAGGGTCCATAACTGAAGTCCGTTCCTTTTCCGCATTTAATATCTACACCCCAGATTGGAGGAGCTGATTCGACTATATCGCCATTGGCTAACTGCAGTAAAACAGGCTGTTCTGGCACCAAACCGGGCTCATCCATATAGAAGTAGACTTCGATATAATTGGAGCTCATTATAACGAAGCCTTCTCCCATATATCTCGGTGGTTCATCAACCATTGACGTGTAATTAGGACTAGGGGCGAGCATTACTTTACAATTTTCCGCTTTGGCTTTGACGAAGTGCATTAAATGGTCTAGACTGGAAGCTGGTGGCTTTGTGCTATAGACTAAATGGGATTCCTCAATGCTGATCGAGAGTGTTGTTGGTACCAATCTGTTGCCAAAAACGACTCGTCCTGAGCAGATATCTATCTTTATAACAGGAATTAAGTCTCGCCATGTCCTCGCCATAGCTGCTTCTGATCTCACGGTGTCTTGCGCTCGTCTTCTCTTCTCGTTAGCATCATTCATGGCTTTGTCACGGTCCGCGCAGTCGTCGTCATTCTGTTGTTTGATAAGTGGCTCGAGGCCGAATATTTTTTCTAATTCATTGTACATGTCACATCGATTATAAAAGTGGAGCTCGAAGCCATTTAACATGATGGATAAACGAGTGTCGGAGTGTGATAAGTCTGTAAATTGATAAATTATTTTATTTAAGAACTTAAAGTAGACGTGAGAAGTGTAAATAACGGTTTAATAAATACAATTTTTTTTTTAATAAGTATTATGTCATCTGGCGGCCAGACCTAGCACCTTGCGTGATTATTGGTCGAATCAAATACGCTTCCTGTTACACATTTCCGTTGCTTTTTACAAAATCACTCCACAGATTGTAGGAATGCGATAGGAAAGACGCTACACATCAAAAACTCCTAATTGATAACGATTGCTTTCATTGAATTACTGCGTCTGGAGGACACGGTCGGTCACTACAACTGCATTCTGTATTTTTTTGGGGAAATATTTTACCGTTTCAGAATACAGATTGATGATTACCAACTATGCAACAAAAAATCGAACACCAGTGAAAGTAAAAATAGCTTTCGTTTTAAAAAAACATATTTTTATATAATGTGTGTTTGCTAAAATAAATATCGCTTTAAAGTGTATGAGAGATGTTTAAATTGGTTCAGTGTTCAATAATATCGTTTGCCACTTACGTTAACAAGTTATACGAACGAGTAATAATTTAATAATCAATCTCGATAAAACCAAGTCTATAAATTTTAGGCATAGACAGTCAACACAAAAAATAAATCTATTCAAATAAATAAAATTGGAGTGTCTGTTTGTAATATTAAAATAACCGGTTTTTACTAAATGCATATGTATGTTTACACGGTACATATGCCAAAATAACATTTTTTACAATTTTTGTCTGTCTGTCTGTTTGTTCCGGGTAATCTCTGGAACGGCTGGACCAATTTCGACGGGACTTTCACTGGCAGATAGCTGATGACATAAGGAGTAACTTAGGCTACTTTTTTTAGACTAGCTTCGCCCCGCGGCGTTGCCCGCGGTTATAACAACAAACGCGGGTAACACCGCGGGTCTCAGCTAGTATCAAATATAAAGAGCAAGTATAAAGAGTACGAAATTTCTAGGAATTTACGAAGACAATAAAATGTCAGCATACAGAACTAGTAAAAATTAAAAAGTTATTCGTCTGCCTTAAGAAATCTCATTAAAGTTGTCGACATTTAAACTGCCTTAACATCGTACCACGGATATGTATCGTCAACTCTTCGCTACGGTATTATAATGTGGGGTAACTCACCCAATGCAGACTGACATACATGAATACAGAAATTTTGACATAATATAATTATTAGAGTTATTATTTATTTTCATTTCTTTATTTTATATTATTTAACTTTAGAATCGTAATATTATTTAGAACAATGACACAACTAGATATTCTTTTGTTTCTATTATAATTATTGTTAATTTTTGCATGCTGTGACATTCAGTTATACGAAACTAGCTGTATCTGATCCATCTGTTTATTGTTTTAAAGTGTAATTCAATTTCAATTGCTTTAATATAAATAATATAAATTGAATTAAATTGAAAAGCCGCTCTAAGGAAAATATTTAAGTTAACTTGTTTGTTTTACTACAATAATTACTGTGTTACTCATGATTGTTTCCTTTCCCACAGTCCATGGCAATGAAATATATTAACAGCAAACAGCACGTAAGGTAATTACGTAAAATAGTTTATTATTAGTTTTAAATATTTAAATTTGTATTATATTGTGTCTATCTATACTAATATTATAAAGCTGAAGAGTTTGTTTGTTTGAACGCGCTAATCTCAGGCACTACTGGTCCGATTTGAAAAATTCTTTCAGTGTTAGATAGCCCATTTATCGAGGAAGGCTATAGGCTATATATCATCACGCTAAGACCAATAGGAGCGGAGCACCAATGAAGAATGTTTCAAAAACGGAGAAAATTTATTACTATTGAGAGACGCAGACGAAGTTGCGCGGGTCAGCTAGTTTAATAATATGTGAGGCAAATTACTGGTACCTTTTTAACAAATAAAGTTTTAGTATGGCATATGGGCAAGCGAGTGTCTACTGATTGTAAGTTACAACCGCCGCCCTTAAACATCTACAACTCCAGAGATAGAATTAGGGAATTAGAACTTCCTCCAGAATTAAGGAGAGTAGGGGGGCAAGCGGCGGTAGCTTAGTGATTAAGGCGTAGGACTTGCGATCAAGAGGTCGTGGGTTCGAATCCTGACCAGTACACTACCGACGTGAACCCACTCCTAACACAGGCGGTAGAGGTTAACGGGAATACTAGTAATTTCGGTTGCTAGTAAACCTTTATAAAAAAAGATTTTTGTAAATAAATAGATACGAACTAAACTATTTGTAACATTTCCATTTCACAATTTACAATCGAATTATTTCTTATTTTTATTCGATTTGCTTCTTAGACAAGTTTTTAATCGATCATTTATGTTATAATTATTAATATTTTATAATTATTATTGACCTCGATCGTTTATAAGTGTCCGTAAATGTATATAGGACACATTGAAGTTAGAGGGGTGGCGGCGGGGCACCAGGGATTTCCTTTCTACACCTGGTTCCCCGCCTACTGGTACCTGAGACGGCTTGCGGTTTTAGTCGGTTCGAGTCCGACATTGCCACCGGTAGGGGTGGCGGCGAGGACGCGCTGTAAATAATTCAAACCCAACCTGTGACAGTTATTTAATCTCATTACCACGATTACGACGATATTTATGCTAATATTGTGAAACCTTCTTAATGCTTGTTTCCACTCTACGCAAGTAGATACATGTCTAGACCGACCACTTACAAATAAAGAAGCCTGATCTGGAGTTGACAAGGTATTATACACTCGTACACCACGTCCGTGTGCTGACGGATTAAGAATACAGAGTGTCACCACCCCTATTCATCCCGTGGGTGTCGTAAGAATCGACTAAGGGAGCAAACTACGCACGACAACAGCAATGCAAAGAGAAGGAAAACTTGATACAAACCCTATACCAACCCGTCTCGCCAGCGTGGTATAGTAGGCCAAAACCTCCTTTCTAAGGAGAGGTCTGTGTCCCGCAGTGGACTATTTTAGATGATGATGATGACACCACGACAATATTTTTTAAGATATTTTATAAAAGAAATACTATATGGACGCTAATGGACAGTCATAAATTAGGCACTCGCAACTAATGTATGTTACTACTTGTATTCTAATACGGAATACTATAGGCTAATTTTAATTGTTTGATCTCTCAGTAGGTAAGCCTCGAGTATAACTTTTTTTTTTACGTGTGGAAACCAGCTCGGGCCGTCACCCCACCGGGGTTTGCGGCGGTGTGGTGTGTCGGAATCAGACTGACTAAAACCACGCGGTGTGCGAATCTGCGCCTGTAATAGGAGGGATCCGGGAACTGCTGATTAAGACATCCGGACCCCTCCTAGCACCTGCCCGCGA
This sequence comes from Arctia plantaginis, assembly GCA_902825455.1. Lineage (NCBI taxonomy): Eukaryota > Metazoa > Arthropoda > Insecta > Lepidoptera > Erebidae > Arctia > Arctia plantaginis. The sequence goes on from CADEBD010000288.1 coordinate 1,910,052, forward strand.
CGGCGCGGGCACCACCTTCGGGTACATTCTCCATTTAGGCGACGCCCGGCACACGCGGACATCGCCCAGTCGCGGCTGGCCTTTATGGCGGGTGGAGGGAAAAACCCGTCTCGTCCACCCGCGGCCACACTCAGGGCGGCATGAGGCGGTAGTAGGCGCGCCCCCGCTGCCCGGTTCGACAGCGACGGATTGGGTCCGAGTGGACGTTGTCCTCCCGAATCCTCGAGTATAACCTGGTGCAAGCACGCTTGGCGTAAAGGGTTTCCCACTAAATTGTTGTTGGGAAATCGCGGCAAAACCAATAAAACTTAGTGTAAAGCGTGCGAAGTCTCGCACACCTTTATCTTCAATCCCAAGTGTTTTCATGTCGTTTGGTATGAGCATGGCAAAGTACACCAACACCTCCTTTCTAAGGAGAGGCCTATGTCCAGCAGTGGACCAGTGATGTTGATAACGTAGTACTATATACTGTCAGTATTTCTATTTAAACTTTCTCTACTACTGATTACAGAGACTGAGCCAAGGGGTGGGCAATCAGTCAGCTTAAAGTTAACATAAACTTAACAACACAACCAATCTGTGGAACGGGTTATCGTCTGCGGTATTTCCGGACCGATACGATCTTTAAACCTTCAAGAAAAGAGCGTACTCCTTCCTAAAAGGCCGGCAACGCGTTTGTGACTCCTGAGTTGCAGACGTTCATGGGCGGCGATGGTCACTTTCCATCAGGTGACCCGTCTGAACTCTGAATTACACGCTATTAAACAACGAAACTGAGCGTTAAGACCAAGTTTAACGAACTCAACAGTTGAGTGGCCGTTAAGTTAGTTATATAAAACAAATAAACTTAATTGCAACTTTAAGACGTAATTGCAAAAGGGTGATTATGCTTCGACTTCACCGCGAAGAGCTACCCTTTGAAATATGAATCACATTCATATAAATGAACCATGACGCTCTATTGCGACGAGAACGTGTTATCACGTTCACTAGATAACACATTTTTGTAGCAAATTAATGATAATGACAGGCTGATGTATTAACTTTTGTGTTTCATTATTTACAATTAATATGGGAATTAGGTGACGTTTCGACCAGGTTGTACTGGCCGTGGTCATTGGCTGTATCAGAAGACAGGACGTTAAGTAATGGGGTAGATGACTGTTAAGTCAAATCAGTAACTTTTTATTAAACGTCAAAAAATAGACTCTTTACAGGTGTCATTAAAAACAAAACTCATTTTTTTTTATCGATTTTTAAGTCGGTTAATAAGTAACCGACTTAAAAAGGAGTAGGGTTTTCACTAGGACTCTCCCGAGCCGCCAGGCCCGGGAACGGGCCAGGTACCGCAGGCGACTCAGGCGCCGGAGGTCGCAGAACGACATCCGTCCTCCATAAGCGCAGGCCTGGGGGTGACAGGTGAGGCCATCTGTCATCCTAGCAGAAGCAGGCCGGGGTGGCGGCGAGCGCGTTGCGAAGCGCGCTCGCTTCCAGGGAGCAGAGGGAACACGGGGTTCCCACACGGGGGGGTCGTCTACCTGTTTTTGTAGATGGCCCGAGGTATGTCGGGGCACCAGGGACTTCCTTTCTAGGGTATACCTGGTTCCCCGGCTATTAGTAATCGAGACGGTGTGCGGTTTTAGTCGGTTCGAGTCCAACATGCCACCGATAGATGGTATCCGAGGGGATTTCCGCACGGAAAAGAAAAAAAAAGAGGAGGTTTTCACTGTTTTATTTTTCATGTGAAATTGACCAATTGTTGACCAAGTGCATTCACCCATTATATATATTTCAGAGGTGTTATACCGTGGGAGAGCCATGCTACGGCACGAATGGGCCGGCTCGACCGGAGTGATACAACGGCCTCACAGAAAACCGGTGTTAAGAAATTCTTTCGTTGACTTTCCAAATCCCCCCTCCAAAGGAGGGACTCCAAGGGCGGCAACGCACTTGTGACTTGAGTTGCAGGTGTCCATGGGTGGCGGTAGTTGCTTACCATCAGGTGACCCGTCTGCTCGTTTGCCCCTTTATGTCATAAAAAAAAAACTCGAAACTGTCGAATATCGAAAACAATAATAAAAGTTGATTGAATGAGTAGCTATAATAATCCCTTATAAGTTTAATTACTTTTTTGTCACTGCGCTATCAATCGATAATAATGTAGAAGAAACGTCAAGTCATTTTCTATTTGTATTTTCCTTAAAATTTATGAATAACCGAAATTATCCGAAACGTCGGATAACGCGAAATAATTTATATCCGTAACTGTATCTGAAACGATATAATCATTATGATTACGATATATTCATATATATGAAAGACTAGCTGAGACCCGCGCTGTTACCCGCGTTTGTTGTTATAAGCGCGGGCAACGCCGCGGGGCGAAGCTAGTATAAAAAAAGTAGCCTAAGTTACGTTATGTCATCAGCTATCTGCCCGTGAAAGTCCCGTCGGAATCGGTACAGCCGTTCCAGAGATTACCCGGAACAAACACACAGACAAAAATTGTAAAAATGATATTTTGGCATATGTGTAAACATACATATGCATTTAGTAAAAAGCGGTTATTTTAATATTACAAACAGACTCCAATTTTATTTATTTGTATTGTATAGCCGCTCGTATGCCCCTGTCATGGCGCCCGCGGCGTCCAGAGTGCCCGCGACTCGCGAGCGAGACCGTCTAGATTGCCCCGGCACAAATACCGACCACCCGTAAAGTGCCCCACTGTTTTTTGCGTTATCGACGCGCGCGCCGTGTTCCACTTAATCGGTTCTTGTGACTAAAGTTTGTATTGAAAGGGTGTCAAGTGTTATATTTATTTAGTTGCCTATGAAATTAGCTAAACAATGTTATCTTTCTATTTACAGATTACGGCTCTGGTGTTGAGTTACACTGTGTTGAAATTGAGATAACGTCTTTTTAAGCTCGTGTTGCACTTCGAAGCTCATAGTTCAAAAATGAAAGCGATGACCTATGGTTTTTAATGTTTAATTATGTTGTTTAGATAGTAGTTAATATGTTATGAAATAAAACCATATACTCTCCCATACATATTTATTTATTTACAGGCCTCTAAATCCTTACCATTATCGGCCGCCACGCGGCATAATTTATGTAAGACTTAACAAGGCATATCGTACACAAATATCATTGTTAGGAATATAAATAAGGTATAACTATATAAGTAGTCTTATATTCTTTTATTACAATCAAAAACAATAGGGATAACATACACCACTTTTGAATAATATGAACATTTCTGAAACAGTTCCCATGCTCTCAGTAACATAACTTAGTTTTCCAGATGTTTTTTGTTCTACATACTAAACAAAACAAAAATAACATTAACATTGCCTTATAATACATTTAATAACCAATGTTTCATGCTAAAATGTTTTTATCTACAAGATAGTTATTTACATACCTATTAAAACTTTAAATTTCACCAACACACAAAATAATATCACAAAGAAATTCCAACACAGTCACTGCACGGAACGATTCGAAGACCGATGAAATGACAGAAGTTTTATGACGTATAATTCTTTTTTTTACTAGTGTTTGCATGCTCGACTGAGATTAATACCATAGAAAATATATCAGACTATAGAAAAAATATTACTAAAGAGCATTATGTCAATACAATTACTGTCAAATACTAATTAATCTGTGGCAGGAGCCATGTAGACTACCGGTCTACACGGGCACTTTACGGTTTTATTTTTGTAGACTACTAGTCTACACGGGCACTTTCCGTTTTTATTTTTGTAGACTGCTAGTCTACACGGGCACTTTAGGATTTCGTTTTTGTAGACCACTAGTCTACATGGGCATACTAGCGGATAGAAGACTGAAGAAATAAAAGATTACCGCATAAACATAGTTTTATGTCTATTATTATTTTTTGTCGCTTTTTTTTTACAACGATTAAAAACTATAATACTCGATGATTGACGTCAACAAAACCATATTAAAACTATACGAGTATGTATAGTGACTATTTACAATTACACTTACCTTCAGAAACGTCTTTGGGTACGTAAGAGCGCCACCATCTGAATATCAAATACCCGTCCTGTATTCGAAGTGTGTAGTCACAGTTGATGTACACTATGTCGCGGAACATTATCTTACCGGATAGAGCATTTAATGTAAAAGAACCTGTGAAAGAAGGATAACAATTGAAGAAACAACATAGGCCTTTGTACCATATACCTGGTTCCCCGGCTATTGGTACCCGAGACGGCGTGCGGTTTTAGTCGGTTCGAGTCCGACATGCCACCGACAGGTGGTATCCGAGGGGATTTCCGCACGGAAAAAAAGAAAAAAAAAAAAAAAAAAAAAACAGTTTGATTTCCTACCGTTGTGACTAGATGCTTTTGTGGCATGGTTTACTTGTAGTAGCATACCTGTATTGCAGATAGGGCCAGTTTCACTCTGCAACTGTGTAGGTATGAAACTACAAGTACTTTTGTAATAAGATTGGTTAATTAATAAATTGAATGTATTTATGAAATTATATTGAATTGATTTTATTTATTCATTTTACTAAGTTTCTAATTTGTTATTGTCATTATTAAAAAAGAAATGTTATTATAATTATTTCTCTAATTTAAGATTTATTCTATTTTTAAACTGTAACCGTCATGATATTCTAAGCATGCGGTGTTAACCTTTAATGAATTGTTACACTTATGTTAGCAATAAGTTTGTAAATAAATTGTAAGGTGCAGTGTAAATAAAAATAAATAAATACAAGTATCAGACGGCGAATAGAGGTCGGACTAAATCAGTGGGCAGCCGCGCGTCAGCCGAGTCATAGGTTAGTTCGATCACACACTCTATTTGAGGTAAATGTATATGACATCATATTTTTCTTTACTGTATTCAAAAGAATAGAATTCCGAGCCCAACTTTTTCGAAAAGAAAATAGTAAAGTGGCAAATTGTAGGTGAACGCTGTGCGAACAGAATTACACTTTATTGCGTAGGAATAAGTCTCGCAATTTGATGATTTTACACTGTGGAATTACTGTACTAGTAATATTAAGTATTAAGTGAGAGTGTAGAGCAAAAAAGTTAGGTCGTTTCAAGGGGATATGTTGTGATTACTCTCAAGTTCATAGTAAGAATGCATGTCCATGCGTGAAGGTTCCTAGGTTTTTTTTTTTATTTAAAATAGACAACTCTAACATTATGAATATAGCCTGTGTCGCAAGGGACTTTACAAACATACATGAAACCAGACTCAGTACAACAATGTGTGGATCACACAAAGTGTTGTCGCATGTGGGGGTTGGAACCACAACGCTCAGCGTAGTAGTAGGCGACGAGGTGACCGTTTAAACCACTACACCATCCATGCAGTCATAGACTTTCATTTTAACTGTGGCAAATGAAGGAAAATAGACATTTTTGTTCTCTGCAGCCAGATATAAACATGATTTCTAACTTAAACAATATTTTTCCTCTTCTAGATAGTAACACGGATTCTACAGTAACGAGACTATGATATTTTGCTAGTTATGCCTTTAGTATTGGTTAACTAAACACATTAAATATCTCAAACTCTTTTTATTACACTCTTAAAAACAATTTAAAGAAAAAAATTACAACTAAAATATTTGAATGTTAATTTTCACAAAATATACATTATAAATACTGTCTGCGATTTTATTCTTAAGTGCATTATTTTTTAAATTTATGTGTTATGTGTTCAGTATAAATAACAATTTCATCTATTTACTAAAATATAATATCTGGGAAAGTTCTTTTCTTTCTTTGTTTCTTTTTTTTTAATGAAACAGACACAAAGAACACCCAGACTCAGAACAACAATCACAAAACAACAACAAACAAACCGATTTCAATAAAAGAATAATGTTTCTTCTTTCGAAACTCGTAATTAATCTCATAAACTCTTTTGATGGATAAGAAAAAATTAATGTATTTCACTCACTTTTGTACTGATATGATTTTTTTGTTAATAAAAGAGCCTACTGTAGTTGCTATAAACATTGTAGAAATTATAAACAGAGGATGTCATAGTGAAACGACACAAGACTAGTGATCGCCCAAGAATAAACAAATAATTTTAAGGGTGTATTTTATTATATACATATTTTATTACTTTTATTTAATATTGTTTACATTGTCTGGAAGTGAACACTAAATATTGAATCGGATTCTTATCCATCAAAAGAGATTTTATTTATGAGTTTCGAAAGAAGAACATTTTTCTATTATCGAAACAAGTTTCGAAAGAAGAAATATGATTCTTATAACAAAACTAGTTTTGAAAGAAGAAATATTATGCTTTTTTCGAAACCTGGTTTCATAGGTGACCGAAAAGCATATTATAGATGACTGAAAACCTAGACACAGAACCAATGACCGCACTGATCCCACCATTATTTGTCCTGGGTGGGAATCAACTGACCACTAGTCCAGCTAGGCCAGTCAGAATTTAAGTCATAGCCTCTGATTTCTCATATATTTCATTCAATAGGATATATGTATTAATTTTAAAAATAAAACATATTTTTGTATTTCTTATCTTTCACATGTATTGATAACAATGTCTGGTTTGGTCACCCATGTCAAAATTGCTTACATTTTTTTATCAATACATGATAATCTACAACATGATAAAATGTTATTAATAACTTAAGAAGTAACAATTATGTATGTGATTTTTTAAATCATAGAATTTGTATTATTGTATTCAAACAGAATGTATAAGTATTGTTGTGTGTACAAGGATACTGTTGCTTCTGTGACATTAAGATTACATCTTCATGGCCAAGAAATGACCATGACAGTGACCTAACTAAACATTAAATTATAGAAAACAAATAGGTCACTCACCAATTTTGAAATTGTCATCCTGGAAGTAAAATTTGTTGACCAGCCTCGTCAGTATGTATCCCAAGACACGACTGTTGTAATAAGTTATGTAAACTATCCATAGTATCGCAGATATAAGGGAGACAAGTAGGAGGGCAAAGTTTCTATCCATTGTTATTTCAGCGAAGTCTATCGACGACGAATTCCATCTTTGCGCCACCGGATCATCCATTAACCCGGTGAAGTTCGCCCTAAATACAATAATAACACAATTGAAACACTCAAACAACGATTTAACATCACCATTGAACTTAATAAACGAAAATAAACACAAGTCAATCACAAAGCTACGTAGAAGGCGTTCACTTACATTGTGATTTCTTAAATACGACACTGAGACCTCTCACATTTTATACAACTAAACTGCCTTAAAAAATAATATACCATACACATTTCTAATTGTATTATTCTATTTTTTCTTATCGTAATCATAAATCACTGCCCATTCGTGGTTCCGAACTTTGACAGATACAAATACGTTCCGTTATATCACACATTTTCTGCATTCAAATAATTCATAGATGGAAATAGAACTACATAAGTATTAAATATCAGCGCTTTGGAGTACAATATTATTTAGTTGTTTTATTTGGTAATTACAAGTTATTATATAAAAATGCACCAAGTTTGGCACAAATAGCAGCAAAAAATGTATCAGGTGACTGACTGTCAATTACAGTATAACATTAAATAATTGTAAAATAACAGTTGCTAGGTGACCATTTAGTTATAGCGCAATATTTGTGTTTACCTTGTAGATTTAATTTTCTGTATGATAATAATACTAAAATAAATTATGACAGAAACAGTAGAGGACAATCCTGAACAGCCGAAATATAAGCCTAAAGCCGGGTGAGATTAATGCTTTAATTGGCTTATCAATTTTAGTAGTAAACATTTTGTACAGTGGACCACTTCAGAACACAAGAGTTAAACTTTAAAAAATCAGTTGATCTCAATGATTTTTCATGAGCATTTTGGTTGCAAAGAGAGACCTACACAAAATATGTGATGTCACAACTTTCTTTATAAATATGACAAAGACAAAGGTTTAAAAAGTTCCAGAATTTGAAAGAAATGTAAAATAATTTTATTTTAAACTTTACGCTAATGTGCGTGAGTACAACGGAACATTCATACTTGCTCGACTGTGACTCATGTTTTGAAAAGAGTTAGGTATTACTAATTAAAACAAGTATCAACCTCTTTGTCTTGTTATCGGACTTAGGAATGCAAATTAAGTAACATAAGAAAAATAATAGAATAGTAATTAAGTGAATATTAATCTCAAATGACATTATTTAAACTACAAACTTAATTCCTACACCAACTTTTACATACCCACTGGCTCTCCGAATTCCTGCATTTGTGTCACAACTCTGTTATATTGTTCCAGCTATAAGTTATAAGGAAATTGAAGTCCATTTTATCCAAAACATTCAAAAGCAGTCTCGCTGCCATGATTACTATTTCCTCTTGAACGAATTTCTGCTCTGTTTAGCTCCGACTTTCATAAGCGTTACTGTAATAGAATTGAATAAATTATTTTCGTTTTCATTTTAGTGAATCTGTAGTAAAATGCTTCATGAAGTAAATAGCAACAGTGCTATTAGCTTTCATTGATAGACGTAAAAGGTGCAAAGTCCATAAAATATAGAAAGTTAGTGCACAACAGGTTTCTGCTAGAATTGGAGCCGTCCCATAAACACATTACTGTACAGTTACAATTAGCTTAGGGGCGTATCCAGCTTTTTATTTAGAGGGGAGGGGAGTAATATTTTTTGTGTAGTTCCTGACTAAACCGAAACCAGTAGGCCAAAACCTCCTTTATAAGAAGAGGCTTATGTTCAGCAGTGGACAAATTAAGGCTGTTCATGATGATGATTGATGACACCGAAACCTGACTGAGGTATGTTTCTACCCGGGACCGGGATTTAGGCTCTGGATTAAAGGACGGCAACGTACTGATATAATAATAATCTTGAGTTGTAGATGTACATGAGCTGTGGTAGTCACTTACCATCAAAAAACCGGTCCGCTCGTTTGCCCCCTATGCCATTAAAAAAAATGGTAGTATTAAAGCAAAGTTAACCGCCCTTAGAGACAAAACTGTGGCTTATTTTTAATTATGGAACCCTCCATTATTTCGGTTTTAAAGGGTTGTTATCGTTTTAAACGGATTGGTTTAATTGGTTTTAAACCGGCCTTACATCTATACCTCTACTCTACATATTTTATGAAAGACATAATTTTTTACTGCACAGATGGCTTAAACCACTTAAGCGGTCCAACCACGCCGTTGAGTTGAATACTACGTTGAGTGTTGTGGGTCCGATCCCCACATGAGACGACACTTTGAATGATCCACAAATTGTTGTTCTGAGTCTGGGTGTTCTTTGTGTTCTTTTTATGTATGTTTGTAAAGTCCCCGAGACACAGGATATATTAACAACTCCGTGTAGTCGAAAGTCGTAGTAGTCGTGTAGTTTGTTGAAATTAATAGAAATTTCGTGTTTTTTTGAAAAGTAAAAACAACACAAATACTTTGAAACTCCGTCATTTTTTTATGACATAAAGGCCAAACAACTACCTTATTACCTGACGATATTAAGTGACTACTGTTGGCTATAACTGCAGCTCAAGAGTTAAGTACAAGGGAATTGCTGGCCTTTGAGGTTATATGTTCTTTTAATGAAGGGTTGAAGATCTTTTGTGAATCGATTAGGGAAGTTCTTTGTATTTCGGAATTTATGCTTTCCATTTAAAACTACAATTTATAAAATTAGGAAATGAAGAAGAACAGTTTATTAAAATTCGTTATGGATTCCATTGAGAACAGTGACCCTTTATTAACATTTAATTATTTGTGTAAATACCTAATTGTCTTTTATGATTTCAGTTGGACGATCCCGCACCGGCTTGATTTAATGACGTTCATTGGCAAGGAGGTGTTTGTTGTAGCCAATGACGTTTATATTATATTTCTTAACCTAAAAACTGCCCAGGAGATAGTGTATACGGCTGACAGTGCTGAGAAAGGTGATGGCGTCGACGCGGTTTGTGGTAATTAAATCTATTTCTGCATATCCGAGCTGATTAATAAATGTCACTGCAGGGATGGCGTAGTGGTTTAAGTGATCACCTCGCCGCTTTCTACTACGCTGAGTGTTGTGGGCTCGATCCCCACATTGGACAACACTTTGCGTGATCCAAAAATTGTTGTTCTGAGTCTGGGTGTTCTTTGTGTCCGTTTCTTTGTTGTTGTACAAATATCCCCGTAATAGCGTATTGCTTGGAATCTTTATGTTACCCCAGGACAAAGAATCTGTTTTGTGATGTTAACAATAAATAGTAGACGCAATTTCTTTTTTATTATTCAAAATTAACAAATAATCACGGGATGCTTTGCCGTAAAATTGTACATCTTGGCGTACCCTGGTCAAAATTAGTTTAACGCGTTTTTTCTTTGAGGTAAAACACAGTGACCTATATTTTGTGCTAATTGGTCTCACCGATTTTACGAGTAGATCATTTGCCGTCTTTGGGTGTAATAGTATTTTTACACTTAAACCTGGTAGTGGCTCTTCGAGGGTTACGTAGAAGTAACCAATGTCATGGCAAGCCTATCACTCAATTTCTCAAGCCCGGGAAATCGACGCGTTCGTTTCTCGTGCACGCTTCGCGGCGGCGAGCAAGGATTTGCTTTAATCTTAGTTGAATAAGGCTTTTTAATCTTAGTGAAATAAGGCTTAGTTTAGCTTAGTACATTATCCGGTTCGTCTATCTCCCCTTGGCAGTAGACGTGGGGAACACGAACAAAATATATCACATGATCAGAACGTAAATAAATAAAAATGACTGGTAAAACTTTCAGGGCACCGGTTGAATATTTTTGCGTTTGCTGAAAAGGTGAAACATGCAAGAATATTCATTTTGAGTTTTCCAAAATTCAATGTCATGGCAAAATTGCATGGTAAGGTCTTTTAACATTGTACTATTCTAATCTATCTGTTTTTATGGTGATTATTTTGACGAGCCTGCTAGTCTGAACTGCTTAGCGACCCTTGCAGAGCCAGTGGCCGTGGGTTCGTTTCCCATCCAGCTCAAATCATTGTGTGTAAACAAATGATTACGATCATTTGTCCTGTGCCTGGATGTTATGTATCTAGAATATGCATGTATTTAGTTGTATAAAAGTATGTTTATCAGCAGTCTGGTTACTATAGAACAAAATTGGTGTCTTAAGTCTTTAATAATATTGTGAACATTATATTAATAATAATAATAACCTCACACATCTCACACACGGCTGTCTGATCCCAAACTGGGCAGAGCCTGTGCTACGGTAACCAGACTGCTTATAAACATACTTATAAATTTCTAAATGCATATATATTATAGATAAATTACACCCAGACACAGAACAAACGATCGTGCTCATTACACAGATATTTGTTCTGGGTGGGAATCGAACCCACGACCTCCGGTTTAGCAGTCAGGGTCTCTAACCACTAGACCAAAAGGCCCATCCAGGCAGGTTATTGTGAATATAAAATCATTTATTTTTAGTTTATTTTTAAAGATTATGAGTGTAGTTAGTTCACTTCTAGGAGCGACCTCGCGAGAGTACCCTCTTGTCCGTTGCGTGACCGCGTTTCCTCCGCGTTGAGACATCCTTTGCCAAAAGGGCTGTCTGTCATATGATTGTCTGGTTGCTAGCTATTGCAAGCTGCTTCGCTCGCTTGGTTTTATCTTATTTGGTGTTTCTAACTTTGAAACTGACGAACTTAGAGGCGAAATATCCAAAAATCCTTTCTTTTTAATAAATATATTTCTAACTTGTTCGGTCCCACGTCATATAATAGTTTTAAGTATGAACAGTGTCCGATAAGTCGGTTGTTGTTAATCTTACAAATTTAAAATAGTGTCTATGTTCTTCCATAGACAAGGAAGTGAACAGATACAAAGGCTTATGTATGATGGAGGGGGAGTTGATAGCGGGCTTCACTGGCTTCCCCAATTACATCTGCACCATATGGAGCTGGCGAACTAATCAGCGGTTGGTCCGCGTGTCAACTGGCGTGATCAGGCGAAAGCAGATTTACATGTAAGAGAAATGATACTGGGAACTAATGACTGTAAAGTAAGAGACAGCTGACTCAGCTGAGCTCATGAAAAGCGAGACCAAAACTTTAATTAAAAAAAAAATTAAAGTTAACATGAAAACTTAAAAATTTCAGAAAAGATGTGGCAGCGAGGTGTATGTCAATGTCTGGTTTGCTTAATATAAAATAATTAATATCAATTTTTCTTTTAAGTACTTATTTTACTTATCAATTTAGTAGAAACAAAAATCCACGAGGTCGCGCATATAGACAAATAGAATCGATCTGGTACTTTAAGAAACAATACAGGGATAACAAGGCATAATTATACTAACTATTACTTTGTTTTCTATTTTTTTTAAATGAGGGTAAAAGCTTCTATAAATTCGGGGACACAGCCATGTTTATATAATAATAATAATAACTTTATTTCCATAACACAGTCACACAGTCACACAATCACAACAATTATTGTTGGAGACTCCTTTTAAGCATGTAAGATGCTTGTGCCAGTAGTCTCCGCTTATCTCTGCTCTTATATATGTGTATATTACGTGATCCGATTTGCCTTAATAGTCAAATCAATTTTTTTAACGGTATAGGGTTTTAAACGAGCGTGCGGGTCCTGATAGTAAGTGACTACCGCCGCCAAGGACATCTGCAACTGCAACAAGAGTCACAAATTTTGACTGGCCTGTTGGTCTAGTGGTTTGTAACCCTGACTGTTAAGCTAGAGGTCGTGGGTTCGATCCCCACATGGGACAAATATTGTGTGATGAGCACGTTCATTTGTTCTGTGTCTGGGTGTAATTTATCTATAATATATACGTTTTAAATATGTATATATAAGTATGTTTATAAGCAGTCCAGTCTACCAGTACGTACCATAGCACAGGCTCTGACTAGCTTGGGATCAGACGGTCGTGTGTGAGATGTGTGAGGTATATTATTATATTACTCAGGAGTCACAAGTGCGTTACCGCCCTGCGAGAATCAAGGGGAGAATAGGATTTGGGCTCTGGTATGCTTACTGACTCGTTAAAAACTAACAAAGGAATGACTTCATACCGGTTGTTATTTGTTAGATTTGGTCGAGAATATTTTAACTTTTTAAAAGCGTGTTTAATTTCACAGGGCAAGTCGCATGCATATGACTGTCTGCCAATGCTGGGGAGAAGGTTTGATTGTATGGGAGGTAGGGCAGTGCTACAAGAAGTGTTTCTTACTACGCCGAGCGAAGGAGGAGGTCACCGGCTGGGAAATCTCTGAGCCAACGCTCGTAGACGTGTGTTGGTGCAACGATGGAACCCTGTACGCTATTGATTCCCTGGCTAACCTGTATTATGTAAGTTCTTTACAAAGTTGTGACACAGAAACGTTTCAAAACATTTTTTTTATGTTAATAATAAGAATAACCTCACACGTCTTACATACGGCCATCTGATCCAAACTAGACAGAACTTTTATTATGGTAACTGTAGTTAACTCTACTGCTCACAAACATATTTATATATATTTCTAAATACATACCTACGTATTAAAGATAAATTACTCCCAGACACAGAACATATAATTGATTTAATTGAATATTATAATAACTATATACTATAGATACTTATATTTTGAAATATTTTTTTCTGAGAATACGCTTGGCATACTATATATGCTTTGGTAAACCTCCTTTGTTGGTTGCAACTCTAACGTGCTATATTATGGCGTGCTTTGTAGTTGATTTTGTTTAATATACTCGTAATTAGAACGAGTTCTTTTCCAAATTACTTAAATACCAATCTCACTACCTATTCCCGACTGTGAAATACCGCCATTTTCCACAAGGCTGATATACAGCTCCTAAATTCATAAGCTACTAATACAGGTTCGCTGGTTTTCCGAATTCCAAATTATTTAACTTTTTGCAGATAGTGTCAGACGGCATTGCCATGGTTGCTAATTTGGAGTTTGAGATGATATCCTACGGGAAAAATCGACCTCACATGTGCGCTTTCGGCAACGGCCTACTTGTTTATGGACCTGATAAGAATATCAGAGTGAGTTGGTTTAATGAAATCAGTAAGACAAAAGTTTTGTAGCGTTTTGTTTAATAATTTTAAAGGTACATTGGTTCGTGAAGTTCGAACTCTCCTTGATTTCGGGTATCTATCTTCGTCATTTGCGTATTTGATCCATGTCATGGGAGAGCCATGGGAGAGGCAAGTATGAGCGTATGAGCCTCACATTTCTGTGAGGATCCCTCAGGAACTCAAGAGAATAAAAGTAGAGGGAGACTACAAATAATAATAATAATATTTTCACACATTCCAAACACGGCCGTCTCATCGTCTGAAGTCGGTGCGGATCGCTAGTACCATATAAAATAGATTATTTTAAAATGAATTATACGACATAAAATTTGTCCTGTTTTGTTCTGCTTTAAACTGCGTTACCTAAACATTTTTATTTTATTTGTGATGCCCTTCAGTCTTTGAAGAAAGATGACGAACATAAAAGCTGGAAGGTGGTATGGATGTACGAGGTACAAGACGTAGTGGAGCGATTGGTGAGCAACTGCACCTGTGACACAGCCGTCGTATGGACCCGTCTGGGTTTCGTTTACAAGATCACGGGTGATTCCGAGGAGAAGATTGACATCCACTTGTTTACTTTTAAAATGAGGTAGTAAGTTTCTCAGATCAAGCATGATTCCAATCTTGTTGATTCTCTTTCTGGCCCAGCTGTGGAAAATGCACTGTTGGAGATGTCCTAACTTTTTCAACCGCCAATTTAGTTGCTTAAACTTCTGCTTTCGTTTGACTTAAATTTGACATTTTATTCTTTCATGCCTGCATTTTTTACACACAGATACGTACACACACACGCGCGCAAACACACGCAACCATGTTCACTCATTTACACGCACGTAAGTGCATGCACGCACGCACGCACGTGATAAGAAATGGACATCCGGCTAGAACTGGTTAGATGAGATGCCGGCTCCATCTTCTGCTAGTTTGGCATACACATAAAAATATTTATGCTGAAAACTATATTCATAAACGTATTTAGATTTTTTCAATCTAATGCAGGCAAATCTAATGCAAGTTCCAGTTGATCATAAACGGTTAACGCCACTGTTAAACACTAGCAATGCCAATAGTGTAAAGTTCGGTGCTAAAATTAGTTTATCGTCACCTGGTTCTCTTTCTTCCACTTTATAACAGTCGCCTATTTGATGAATTGGACTACACGGATGGCGTAGTGGTTTAAGCGATCACCTCGCCGATTGCTACCATGCCGAGTGTTGTGGGTCCGATCCCCACATGGGACAACACTTCGTGTGATGTACAAATTGTTGTTCTGAGTCTGCGTGTTCTTTGTGTCCGTTTCTATGTATGTTTATAAGTCCCCCGCGACACAAGATATATTCTTAGTGCGGGTGTTGTCTTTAAAAAAAAAACTTCGTTCACAAATTCCCTAAATATTGTATTTTACAGATACATAACAAAAATCCAACTGCTCGCCCCTGACTACAAGTATTTGGCAGCGATGAACGAATTTGGTACACTGGCGATATATGATGTGTATACTACTGAACTTGTAAGTATTTCGCATTCACTCATATACTTACGCTAACATCCACGAAGAGATAAGCAGATGTGTAGTAGAATAGTCAAATTTGCCTATTATTTTATAATTTGAATGCCACCTACTGACGGATTAAGAATTCGGAGTGTCACCACCCCTATTCATTCCGTGGGGTGTCGTAAAAGTTGACTAAGGGACAAAAGCACTGCAAAGAGAATAAAAACTTGACACAAACCCTATACCAAGCCTTCTGGCCAGCGTGGTATAGGTGACCAAAATCTCCTTTCTAAAGGGAAGCCTATGTCCAGCAGTGGACAATTAAAGGCTGATGATGTGATGATGCAACTTAAGTAGCAGCGGGCAACCCTATTGCGGCAAACCGAGCTCTTTAAGGATTAGTTGAGAAGATTGTGAGTATTTTGAAAGCTAGATAAATAAGAGCAATGGTAGGAAATGGGTATTGCTTACACAATATATGCACTGGGGAATGTAGTTACAGTCCGAGCAGGTCAAGACCTCATATTTGTAAATTTAATTGACTAATGGTAGTTGATAAACCCAAGGTAGAAAAAAAATTGTTTGTTAGAATTCATATATTCCATTGTTATGTTGTGTCCCGCTTTATGGTTGCTGCTCTTTGTTTAAAGTTCCTTACACATTGTTAAGTCTTTTAAAAACTTCCTCAAAATTTGGGCTCTCGAAAGCTTATAAATAAATTTACGCAGATAGCCATACTAGGTCATCAACACACACAACAGATAGAGTGGCTCTGATAATTTCTGAGGACTTTGTCCATTCCAGCTCCTCATGAGGCACGTGATAGGCAACGATATATCTTTCGTGGTGAGCCCCACTGAAATGCTTATATTGATATTTGGAGAAGTGGGGGGCAACTATGGCATGGCACTGTACACGTACAAGCCTACGGATACATTGGAGCAAGTGGCCAGAATGTGCCTAACGCACCAGATCGTGTCAAGAGTTACCTTCTCTGCTACGGGGAGAGAAATCGTAGCGGGGGCTATGTCCGCTGGGCATATCTTCATCATTAAGGTAAAATTATTTGTTTTTTTTTTCAAAATAATGGCGTGGACGACTGTGAGTATCTTCGTGTGTGCCGTAACAACGTACGACACGACCCGACATACGGTCTTCATGTATCATTTACTTTTAATATTGCTAACCTAAGAAGAATGATTGAAATAAGGGCGTATGACAATTGGGTTGATTCCTAGGTTTAAACTAAATTATTTCGCCTGCATTATTAAATGTAACATCTTAAAGTACAACCTGAAGTGTCATTCATTATTAATTTAATATTTTTATTAATTTGATATATTCAAATCAACATTAAATATAAATGATTTGACAATAGTATTTCGTATGTTATTTGATATGACGTCACGAAATAGTATTTCATACAAAAAATTACAGCAGCTATCGTTATGAGATGTTTATTGACTTATCTTCAGGAAAATGCAAAATTTTGAGATTAGGTGACAATCTAAATAACTGAACCTTTTACGAATTACTTTGTCATGGGAACAGTGGTCTTGCACCAGGTTAGATAATGGGATGTAATACTCGCCGTACTTTGCAACAGTCGTGTACTAGTTTTCTTGTGTTTTTGAACGGTGAAGCAAAACGTTGTATACTTACACAATTACGATAGAAGAACTAGCATTTATTTATGAGAGTTCTTTACAAAAATCGCCAATACTAGTGAGATTTGCATATCCTGTTTCCTGACTAAACTGTGTCTGTCTGCTGTTTGACAAATTTTATTATATAATACACTTAAATCTGACAATGATTTGTTGCTGTCCCGACCGCTATTTGACTCGGCCCTTATTACATTCATAGTAAGAAGAAACCTACACGGAGCTTAAAAATCCGTTTTAATATTGAGCTTCTATAAATTAGTATGATTTTGGTTTCCATGAACAGCTTTCTGAAGACTACAAGTTGACCCTGGTCAGGTACACCGAGATCGGTCGAGGTCTCGCTGATCTCTTTCTCATGAAGGTCGGTGATGCCGTGAGATGTTTTTCACTCGTACTGTTCTCTGACAAATACGCCATAGGTAAGTAACAAATCATAGTAAATTAAGTTATAAGGATAGATACAGCAGTGGCTTGCAATGGCCTAATAGATTCATTGATTTTTGATGGGTAACGTGTTTCCTTTTGCTTTCCTGCAATCTAAGTCATTTCGTGAAAAGCTAGAATCGGATTAATTTTCTGCGCAGGGGAGCGAGTAGTCTGCATAAATGCCGAAACAGGGAAGGAGAATAAATTCGCTGGCAAAATGCAGGGTCCTTATGCTCAGTTCATGCCTTGCGAAACTAAAGACACTCTGATAGCAGTACCTCATCTCAGCAGACAATTACACGTATTGAAACTATCAGGAGACGTAAGTACTTAATTTACTGCTAGTCATACTTGAGTGTGGCTATACTAAAGATTTATTTACGTGCGTGTGTCGTATTTTAGTTTTACTTACGAGTTTTGGTCCCATTTTCAGTCCTTTTTTTTAAACTAGTTTCCTGTGAGGCCGTACTATCAGTGCACATGTGGATGACTATCCCATGGTAGTTGTAATAATATTTTTTATAATTTAGAAAGGGGTAACAGTTGCAGTGAAGATGGGTCCAATTATTGACACAGGACATCAAATGAAGCATTACGAGACCTTTAACAATAAGAGCGCATTTCTGACATTCGGCTACGAGGGCCATGTTATACTCAGGAAGCCTCATGTTCCAGAAGAATATGGTGAGTTCATCATCATCATCAGAATTTACTAGTCAACTGATGGACATGCATGCGAGCACTTACGACACCCATAGGATAAATACGGGCGTTGACACTCTGTATTGTTAATCCGTCACCACACGGACATGGTGAGTTACCTTTACTAATTTACTAAGGATCAAGCATGACTCAGTCCCATTCTGTTATGTTCCATGTCGCAGGACATGAGCTTTAATTTTGCTTTGATGACTTCCAATATGATGGGTATTTTAATAAGAATATTAGTATAAAGGTACCCAAACAGCTTTTGTTCTATAGTAGTATGTATGTTTCAAAAACTAGACTATGAAGAGACTGAAAAACTCATGAACAGTATTGAATTGAATAATAGTTGCAATAGTTGCAAATAGGACCACATTATAGTCAAGCACATGCACAGACTAGATTGATTTTATATTGTATAGCTTACATACAATATATAATAGTAAGGCTTAATGTGAAATTGGGGAGTTGGCGCTGATAGTCGAAATACAGGCTTCGCCTAGTTCGACTTCAGATGCTTGATACTTTTAATTTTAAGACATATTAATATGGATGTTTAAAGATGTAACCTGTAAGTTTGTGTGTGTAAATTTATAAATAAAAAAAAAAGTAGTTGTATAGAGTTTGAAAAACGTGAAGACCATATTCCACCAATGGATTTGTGTTAAAAAAAATCAAAGATTAATAATGTAGATCTTGGCGGTTAATTTTTTGATCAATTTCTTCTTTACCCCTTCTACTCTAACACAGGCCGACTCCAAAGGTTTTTGGTACGCTGAATCTGAGGTCCAAATTACCCAATTGGCTCTGGTTTCTGAAATATCCTAACCTAAACGTGCAAATATAGCTGTTTTTGGCCATTTTTGAGGTTATGTAGCATCGTAATACAATATTCCTCTCCAAAACTGTTAAAAGCATCTTAAAGTATAAGCCTGTGTGTATGTGATGACGATGATGATGAAGAGAGAATTGAGTTTGCTCAGGTTGCTGGGGTACGGGATTATCGGGTTTGGATTGTGAGGTTTAAGGTTGTTAAGTTTAGGTTTTATGCGTTTTTGATTTGTGAACATGGATTCTCTCTTTTAATATAAAAGCATATGGTTTGTAGGATTTTAAAACTAAGAAACTTTAAAATGTGACATCTCTGCAAAAAAAAACGATATCTGAGCAAACTCAATGCGATTTAAAAGGTTAAGGCCTATACCATAGGAATATAAGAAATGGACCAAAACATTGACCGGCAAGATCCACATTATTAATCTTTGTCATTTTTTTAAATTCTAGGGATAAAATAAAATCACAATCACATGTGATGTTTCATATGATTTATAAATCATATCACAACTGTGACTGATATACAGAACATCTGCTACTTAATTATTATTATTACGCTAGCGAAAGACTGGTAGAAATTCTAAATCTAAGAAAAGGTCGTAGTCTTTGATAAAGAAAAAAGACTTCATTGATTTTAATACCATTTTTCTGTCAGGAAATCACAATCACATGTGAAATCGCTGTGACTAAAATCGATCATTTCACCAAATGAGTATGATTTAAGAGTATAATAATAATAATAATAAGACAAATGTAAAACTCACTCAATCAACCGCGGCAAGACAGAATACAATTTTTATACACTTGATACAGGTGAACAAATAGAACCAATGGATGAACATACGACGTATAAATATTTAGGATTCCGCCAGTCTAGACAGATTCAGCAAAAACAGACAAAATTAGAGTTAACACAGAAATTCAAAGCCAGAATAAGTCAGATTTTGAGAACCCAATTAAACTCACGCAATACCATCAAAGCCATCAACACGTATGCAATACCAGTTCTTATTTATTCGTTTGGGATTTTAGCCTGGTCCCAGAGCGATCTCATTAATACAGCGCACAATCAACACACACATGACAACCAATAGGAAACATCACCCCAGATCGTGCACACAACGTCTTACATTACCACGGCAAGATGGAGGGAGAGGTCTCATCGACATACAGAATCTACACAACAATCTTATAGATAAGTTACGCAAATATTTCTACGCCCAAGCCGGGCAATCCCATCTTCATAAATTCTTAACCGATATAGACAAAAAATTAACTCCGCTCAACTTAAACGACACAAACATTCAACCAAAATTATTGAGCAAACAGCAGAAAATAGACTTATGGGCACAAAAGTCTCTACACGGCAGACATCTCGCCGATCTCAGCCAAACACACGTCGATAGAAAAGCGTCGAACGAGTGGCTGCGGCGCGGAGAACTCTTCCCAGAAACCGAGGCTTTTGTGATCGCTATTCAGGATCAGGTTATCGATACTCTTAACTATAAAAAACACATAATCCGTACCCCTAACCTTCCTACCGACTTATGTAGACGATGCCATAGCAGTTCCGAAACCATCCAACACATCACTGGTTCTTGTAAATCTATTGTACAAACTGATTATAAACACAGACATGACCAAGTTGCAGCAATAATCCATCAAAATCTAGCTCACAAATACTCATTTATTTCAAAAAAAACTGCTTATTATAAATATAAACCCAGTACAGTTCTAGAAAATAATGCATTTAAAATATATTGGGATAGGACAATAATTACCGACAAAACCATACATTATAATAGACCGGATATAACAATACTAGACAAAACTAACAAAATAGTTTTTATTATAGACATAGCAGTATGTAACACACACAATCTCCTCACGACGCACTCAGAAAAGATGACTAAATACACAGACTTAGCAACGGAAATAAAAAGGCAATGGCAGGTAGATAGAGTTAAAATAGTACCCATTGTCATATCTACAACTGGTGTAGTACCGAAGACTCTACAAGATAGCCTCAACACATTGGAAATGCCGAAATCCTCTCTCATACTCTTACAAAAAGCAGTCCTTCTTAACACATGCCGTCTCACACGCAAATTTCTCGCTTCATCTTCATCATCTTAACTTCATATCATCATCCCTTTTTGGCACACTTGGCTAAGGCCCGTGTGTTAGATTTTGTTACCCCTTTAAAATAAAAGGGAGACCAGACAAGGTATAAAATGACATAATAATAATAATAATAATCTACAACATACACACAACGTTATCTAGTCCCAAACTAAGCAGAGCTTGTACTATGGGTACTAGACAACTGATATAAATACATAATATACTTTTTTTTTGTAAATACATACATATTATACATAGAAACACCCAAACCAAATCAAACAATAAATGTTCATGCACACAAATGTTTGACTTGAGCGGGAATTGAACCCGCGACCTCTGGAATAGCAGTCCGTTACACAAACCACTACGCCATCCGGTCGTCAAAGTAGCAATAATTTACATGTCTACACAATCCCATTGGTGGAATTCGGTCCTTACATTTTGCATACTCACTTACCTCTAGCACCCGGTCTACTATAAAAGTAATTGGTCTGTCGTAGTCCAATAGAAAAAATGAATAAATAAAATTCAGAGTGATCACTTTGAACAACAACAATTGTTAGACAGCTAGGGACATCACATCAACAGCCTTTAATAGTTCACATAGACATAGGCCATTTTTAATTATACAGATTAAAAAAATCTTCTGAATTGGAAAAGACAGGTAATTAACGGATTAGAGTGGCATTACAGTCATGAAAACTTTGCTCGTGATCGAAACGAAACTTTGTGTTTGCCTGATTTACAGATTTGAAGTTGATAGTGACGCACCGCTATGGTAGCGGTGGTCGTGGTGGCATTAAGCAGGCGCTCATCGACGACAGCAACAAGTTCATAATCTCTTTATCCGGCAATAGTACCTTATCTTGCATCTATCTTAACAGCGACGAGTTTGACCAAGAAAATGTAAAACATAAAGCCCCAGATACATCTATACTTGGAGAACAGGAACAAGACAAGCTAAAAATAATAAATGAATATGATAGTAAGAATTGTTTTTCTGATGTTCTATTACCAAAACAAGTCCTTTTTTTTTCTTTTTTTTATTGTTGACGGGGTGGAAAATCCCTTCGGATCTCCTGCTCCTTGGGGGACTCAGGAGCCAGGAGTATGTGGTGATTCCACTAAAAACCACCCCGCCGGCCGGCCTTAGGTGTCTTACTCTGGGAAGGACCCGGGCCATGTTATTTCAGGTCCTACCCGAATTGACACCATGCCTAATCAGGCCCTATCCCAGGGGAAAACACTGCTCCCTTCACCAAAACAAGTCCTAGATAAACAGTTTACCAATGCCGGCAGTACCGGTACTGTAATTCACCTGTTGCAAATCATTCCCCAAAAAGAGTTGTGATCATTGTCGTAGATACATTCCAAGCGAGCAAATATGACTTAAACTTGCTAGGTATTTATTATTTAAAGTTATTGTAAACGGGTTATTTACAATGTTTTTTTTTCGGTGATAAGTTTCCGATATTTCTCACTGATTCCCGAAAATAAATGAAGTATCCCGTTTAAGATAACTTATCAAATAAAAATGACCATAGTAGTTTGAATCAATACATAGTTATTAAAAGATCAACTGAACTCGATTTTTTGACAATTCAATTTTAATGAATGTGCAGTACCTACTGGGTACTTGCATCCAAAGACTGAATATTTTAACGAATTTCTAATACTGAAATGTACAATTAAATTTCTTGTTCAGAAAACTATCTTGACTTACAAGAAGAGAAGAAGGTTTACGAAGAAACGATGGACTTCAAGAGGCAGCGAGATGAAGTTTGTAAAACATTCGCGATGTTACAGAGCAAGTTAGTGGAATTGTTAGAGGAGAATATAGCTGAGATACCATTACACCAATTGTCACTATCTGAGTTCAATCTGCACCATGAGGCAAAGAGAGAAAGGATTAAACAGGTTAGTTATTGTCTTAACAATTATACTTATGTGGAGATATTGGGGTTCACGGTCGTATCTATTCATGGTAAGTACACAAAGTCATAAAATCTATTTAAATATATGCTTAATGAACGTTACGTACAAAAGTGGACTTAATCCCACTGGTATTAAGTATACTATAAAGTGTCTCAAAGGCAAGTTTACATTTGTTTAGCTGTCTGCATGAAACACAAAAAAAGCATAGGCCATCAATAACGCCAAAAAACGTGAACAAGCAAACGGCAAGGACGCGGTTACAGTAAATTCAGAATTGGTGGAAATTTAGAGACATTTTCTTGGTGCCTGAACTGCGAAACTTCTCCGGCTATAACCAAAAAACATAGTTCCAGCAAGATGGGGCAACCTCACATACGTCAAATAGGCTCTGCCAGGAATAAGTGGAATTTTCCCTAACAAATTGATCTGCAGGAGAGCCGACATAAACTGGCCTCCACGCAGTCTTAATTTTCCTGAACTTTTACCTGTAGGGTTATCTCAAATTTAAAGATAATAACAATAAACCTATTTCTCTAGCGGATTTTAAATAAAATAGTCATCGCATCTATCACGGAGTCGAGTCACGGAGCCGTCATTGGAAATTTTACCGTTGACCACTAAGTGAATGTTGTGAACGTGAAGGTTTACATTTTACGATGATATTATTAAAAAAAAAAATAGAAATTTCCGACTACTTTGATAGTTAATGAACGAAAATTTCATAGAGGTCTTATTTTTTATTTTATCGTCTCACTAAATATAAACGTTCTTTTGAGACAACTTGTATTAAGAATAGTTATAGATAATTACGATGAATAGACTCGACCTCCGAACCTTCAAGAAAAGAGCGTACTCCTTCCTCAACCTCTTGAGTTGGATGCGTTCGTGGGTGGCTGTAGTCGCTTTCCATCAGGTGATCCGTCTGCTCGTTTACACCCTCTCCCATAAAAAAAAATATATAATTGTAGATGGGGCTGAATCTTTCTGTAGTAGAGACCGTATGAACTTGTAAGCGCAGCGAATTATGTGTACAAAAACAGTGAATGGCTAACCTTAGAAAGATGGCAGGTTGAGGATAGATCTAGGCTAGTTTTAACCGGTCTTCTTGGAAGACCTGTGTGTAGACTGGTGCGATCGACAACATTAAGTAAACCTGAAAAAACAAATATTAGAAAAAAACATTTTGGATACATTGTGTTAGACGGGCGTTTTGAAACCTTTTACTCATAGTTGACAGAAGCAATCGTCTGAGGTCAGATCAATTTCTTCGCAGGCTGAAAAAGAACGAGAAATGATACGGCTAGAGACGGAAGCTCTTATGAAAGCCCAAGACAAAGTCACCGCGTGGATCAAAAAGTCTTGCTGGGATTGTATGCAGTCACAAAGGGTCAAATTATTCGCCGTATTTAGTCACTACCATGTGAGTATATCCGTATCCGTGTGGTGCCTTAAAGGCCTTCAATGTACTTTTAACTCTTGACTTGCAGGGTCTATGGGCGGTAGGAGTCACTTATCGGTGATTCATCTGCTTGTTTGAGCAATATCCCCTAAAAAAGTAAATACCACAACTCACTGCTGGCTGAAAATATATCTATTCTATATCAGGTGGAGAATTTTGCTATCCTGCCAACTCAACGAGACAGATGGCCTGAGCTGACTCAAGTAGAGGCGCTTCGCACAGTCCAAATGGAAGGTGAAGAAGAATTTAGACCTTGGGAGGAACCTGAGATAATCGTCGAGGCTCTTACGGAAGAAAATCTGTGAGTATTTGCAAAACTAAAAAAGAAAAAGTAAATCAATGTCAATTTATCAGTTGCCGCTTAGTATTATAAACGTACCTACATAACACATTCTTATTTTCAAAAGGATATGATTATTGGGCAGCTAATCCTGTATCTCAACATGACACCCGTTCCACCACAAACTAATAAACTTACTGCCACTCTTTTCAATAATCCGATAATTATGCAATTTAGAAAAAAACATGGGTCTCCCCCAAGGTTCGCCACAACAACCGATCCTATGCTGCCCGCCTGCCCACATCAAACAGATTCCCGCGACCTCCAAAAGGTCAATGGACCACCTTGTTGGGGGCCTACCTACGGTGCATTTTCCGATACGCGGAGAGCTTTATGGCCCATTGGCCATAACTCCTGCGAGCAATTTGTAATTACAGTAATAACTTATTACTGTAATCTGCATAATTATACTAAAGTGAGGTTGTCCATTGGTGTCGAAAACTTTGACTTAAATCTTACCCACTAGTCCCACTACATGTGTAGCTAACGCTTGCTGTCAACAGGTTAAATGCACAGTCAGAACTAGGCCAGCAGTCTTCTCATCGCAACGTTGTAGACGATGAGGAGGAGGGAGTTGGGAGGGAGCTTTCCGACGCCGAGACGGATGCGCCGGTGGAGGAGTCCTACGCTCTCTCGGGTTCAGCCGCGCACCACTTTATAAAGATCCTCCCGTTTGCCATTCCGCAGACACTAGCCTACAGCTTCTTGCACATGAACTGGCTTCAGCAAATTACCAAGGTGAGAAGTATTTCCAATCCCATTTTTATAGTAGGAAACCCCCACGGCTCATCAACTCACTGGGGATCACAGTGAGGAGATATGTCGGAATCAAACCGACTAAAACCACAATGTTGTTCCGTTCCATGTGACTCTATTGCAATGGACTCGGGTATAACTTAGGAAGGAAGACCCTGAGAGCCCTGGCAGCCATTGGCTGGCATAGGCAGCCACCCATTTAGTGCAGGGGGCCTTGTTTTCTTTCCGGTTTAGAGAGGCGCGTACGGAACACGACACGACTCCGTCGCAGTCATAGACCTGTTTCTGCTAGGGTATTAAGCCGTGGCCAGCGAAATTTTCGAACATCTAATTTATAAATTAATTCCTTAGGGAATTAACTAAGCCAGACTGCATCTGGCCATTTATCGTGTTAATGATTGAAGTAATTAATAAATATTAGGGGTTAAATTATGAAATATTGAAACTCGTTTTTTCTAAGATGTAACATATTTATTTAATCAAAATATTTACTCTCATTATCCATAAATTG
Source organism: Arctia plantaginis (assembly GCA_902825455.1). Classification (NCBI taxonomy): domain Eukaryota; kingdom Metazoa; phylum Arthropoda; class Insecta; order Lepidoptera; family Erebidae; genus Arctia; species Arctia plantaginis. The sequence goes on from CADEBD010000288.1 coordinate 1,936,401, forward strand.
CTGCTATCTAAACGGAAGTTCATTTATGCCTTTACGATAGAACTCTGGGGATCTTATCATATCATCCTATCACATCAACAGCCTTTAATAGTGAACATAGACATAGGCCTATCCTCTCCTCAGAAAGGAGGTCAGAACTCGGATTTTCGAAGTATCTTTCACGTCTAAACTTAATAAAAAAACAATTGAGAATCGAATGTTGCACATTTTTTAAAAGAGGAACCTCATAGCTATCATGTGAAAAAAGTTTCACAGGAAATCTCACACCATGAACAGTTTATGTCAATTCAAACTATCGCAGTTCCATTTCCCATCCGAGATTTGTGCTAAAAAAGTGCAAGTCTAGGGTAAGGTTCTCGCCTATCAGCAAGACCCTTGCTTAAATATTTTCCTTTTATCTTCTTCCATTGTTTCGTCTAAACACGATTATATTCCCAGGAGCGTAGTGGAGTCATGTGGCGTCTTGGGTGGGCTTCAGGTAATGTTATCCAGCAGCTACAATAATAAAATTAAGTAACATACTCGTACCCCTACAGAAGCCGGGAGGGGGAAGAATGGAGTCCCTTAGGGGGGAAGGAAAGATCGATTTAGGGTCTTTTGTTTAACAATAATTTTATTATTATGCTATTTTTGTTTTAGTTAACCACACAACATTTACGTCAATGGTTCAACAAACAATTCGACGACCTGATGGCTCTGAAGGTCAAGGAAGTCGGCCTTGTCAAAGAGAGAAACGCAAGACTCAGATTTATAGTTGAAGGTACCTTAAAATTCCATTGAATTCAAAACCCTGAACTGAAATTTTACATCGTCCCAGTGTCATCTGTCACTACGATATCTTATATATAAAATTCTCGTGTCACAATGTTCGTTCCCGTACTCCTCCGAAACGGCTTGACCGATTCTCATGAAATTTTGTGTGCACATCGGGTAGGTCTGAGAATCGGCCAGTAAAGTATTGAGTATTGAGTATTGAGTATCGGCCACCATCTATTTTTCAATGGTAAGGGTGACCCATCCCTAATTTTTTTTTTTTTTTGCAATACGTTTGCCGGGTCAGCTAGTAATTTATAAATGTTTTAAAGATTGAAATCATGCAGTATTATAACAGTGTATAAAATAAAACTAAAAGAAAAAAAAATACATACAAAACTGTAAAAATGTAATAGCAGATCATTAAGTTTTACATAGTATTTTGACCATTTTGAATTATTTTCTTTTCTTTTTTTAAAAGAAAGTAGGAGAAACTTTGATAAACATTGGATAGTACATTTAATGGAGATTCAGAACAGGATAGAAGTAGCCATAGAAAATAAAGTCAACATCATCTAACAATTTCCAAACCTGTTTTTGTTATAATTACATTTAAATATGTTTGACTACAAATAGGAGCCTTATTCTTGTAGCATAGCAAAACGCTCGCCATAACTTCTTTGGACTACTTAAGTACTAGACAGAAGTTTCGCTCTTTCGTTGTCAAAACAGCCGACATTCCAGACCTTGGTGATTTGGACCATAAAATACTTTTTGGTTCGAGTCACCGCCAGTCTGGAATGAGTTGCTTTATAATCCTGGAAATTCCAGAGCGTGGATAAATGTTTACCATCTATGTGTTATCATCAGTTTCCATCAGATGAGTTGGAAGACAAACGCCAATTCCATACCAAAGAAACTATTATTTAATTTCAATAGTGCTTTTACGTTCTGATGAAGATTATGGATATATTACTATGTTTTCTTTCTTTTACTCTATGTTTTTTTCTAACTATAACTTTAGATTATAAGACACACCAATGTATGCAACCTGTATTTTCAATATGTATTTATTGTACAATAAAGAGTTATCTATCTATCTATCTATAATTTTGAATTAAGCTAAACACATAATTAATTTAAACATACTAATATAGCTGTAAGTTGAAATTTTTACTAACATCTTTGAGTCTTAGTTACACCAATAAGTAATTTAATAATAAAATAATATAACACGTTATAAACATATTACACAATTACTGCTACTCTTTCCAGAACTTAACAAGCTCTCCGATTTGCGAGGCAGTTTCCATCATCTTATCGTAGAGATTAAGGACCCGGAGTGGAGACAAGAGGAACATACTCACAAACTAATCAAAGTTGAGCCTGAGGAGGTTGGTTACACAAAATTTTATTTCAATATTTCTATAATAATACTATTATACAACATGGATTTGTTTACACTCTAAAATCCCTCCGTATCTGCAACACCTTTTTTCCATTGGTTTCTCTTCTTTTAAGGGTTCTGTACCTCAAAAGGAAAAACGGAACCCTAATAGGATTACTGTGTTGTCCATCTGTCTGTCAAGACCCTTTATCTCGTGAACACGTTCAGATATTAAGTTCAAATTAAAACCATATACTCAGGTCTACGGTCCCTTGAAGCTGTAAAATAGGTTAACTCTTAAGTTAAAGTAAAAAAAAAGATACGGTCGTTTGTGCCGCAAAAAACGCATTAGAACTATGAAATTTTGAAGTTACATTGTCTTATACTACAAGTACAGGGAAAAATCTAAAAAACTGTACATTTGTATTTAAATAATAAAAAATATAGTCTTTATTTAAAGTACGTTATCATCATAGAGGTATATTTTATTTCACTTAAATAACACAATAATATAAGTAAGTATAGGTTTAGGAAACTTAATTTCGGGCAAAGCTCGGCAAAAACTGCGAGACTCGATTCTTGAACTGATTATAATAAGAACCTACAAATTTGTACGGAACCCTCGGTGGGCGAGTCCGACGCGCAATTGTCCGGATCTTTTTACCTATATTTCTATCCATGCTTTTTTTAAATTTAATGATCAATAGACTTACTATGTTACATGTGAGTGTGATCCCTTTCTAATTTGCAAGGTATGAGTATTGAATACGCCTCTCCGTATTGAATATTCCTGTGGAGATACAGGCCTGAGTGTAGGTATAAAATTTGCCTTTTTGCAGTGAATTTATTCTTATTTCATGTTATATTTAATTTATCTATCTTTAAAACTTGAAATGAAGGAATATTTTGGTCATAACAAACAAATCCAAATTTTATGCAAATAACGCGCTTACAAATAATAATTCAGAATCTTGGGTTTATTAAATTTCAATTTGTTATTTAGAATTGGTATAATATTAAAACATGAATTGTGAAAGAGATTACTGGGAACCTTGAAGAAATGTTTGAACTGACGTGACATCAGAATAAACAATTAATTATGGTTTTAGATGATGTTAACAAGTATTTTTTTCTTTTTAGTGTTCCATAGAGCCGTATATTAGCCCGAGTCAAATTGTTATTATACCTCCGGATCCTGGACCAAAAGACGACTTTAAAGAGCGTGCACTTATGGACATGATGGATGGTGTTCTGGAGAAACTTTGGCATGAAGAGATCAAGAAACCCATACCGGTGCCACAATGTATGGTGAGAATTATATAAATTTACAAAATTTTAATGTAAAGTCTCAAAGAAATAATGGAATTGATGCTGATGCGATTTCGGATGTCTGAATAAAAAAGTCAACGTTTCGATCGTCTAGGGCGATCACATCATTGTCTTTTTCGACACAGAACCTCTTGTGTCTGTGTGCCCTGTTCTCAGAGCACACCGGAAGAGAGAGCTCCACACTCAATTTTAATCCCTTTTTTGTTTACAGCTAGAAAAAGCTCCAGAGCACTTTAATGAAGAAGATCTCCGCTTTGTGTTTGATTATGAAGCGAAAGTTGCCTTCCGCAACGAAGAACGAGACAAATACCGCAAAATGTTGCATGCCGAGTATGCAAAACTATCCGCCACGCTGAACGAGGGAATAGTCAAATTTAACCAGAAGGTAATTGAACTACATTTGAGCCTGTTCACTGTTCTTTGGGTTGTGTGTAAAAGTTTTGGAATGACGGACTAATGACGAAAATAGTGAGTAACAGTAGGGATCAATATTCTAAACGTCTTCAGTTTAGGATTCTTAAAAAATGCTCATATCTAATCTAAAACCGTTTCGGGAATGTAATTGAAGTACAACTATTTACAAGCTAGTTGTTGAATGTCGGGACATACAAACTAAGTATTTTTTGACCTAAAAGTTTATACTTTTTACAAAAAAAAAAAAACCCGGCAAAGACAGACAGAGACACACATCAAAAAAGTCTAAGCAACACGCACCATTTTCAGGAATTACATATATTTTTTTAGAATAGTAGATTGGTATATAATATTTTTTGTTCTCGGAAACATATACTTGCTGATTTTAAAAATAGAAACTCTTCAATTGTATTTGTTTTCGTTAAAATAAAAGCTAATTATTTTTTCTCGATTTTTTGTGTTTTCGTTGCTTGAGAAATTTGGTATCATCTCACTTTTATAATTATGAGACAGTATTTGAAAAAAATTAGTGGTGAGTCATTTTTTACGTAATGAAGTGACGCCATTTGACTGCTGATGAAAGCTGAAGAAATGCTACAAGCGGGATGAAATCAGTCCCAGGTATCTCGGCATTTTAGGTTCAATAGGCTCGGAGGAAGGAAGTAAAAATAGTTCAAAAGTTCAAAACCAAACATGTTGCCTAAACTTTTTTGATGTGTGTATATTGCTCTATTTCGTTTTCTTCTGACAAAATATGGTGAGATTTGTCTTAAGGTAATAATAGTAAAAATTACAAAGCTATATTCTATATGTACTATACAAAAAATATTTTAATGGATGTCTAAGCCTGGCATGCAATTACATTTCATCCGGAAATTTTGTTCTTTAGGTGAAAGAAACGTGGCTTTTAAGGCTGAGAATAGATTCAGTTATTGGGCAGGAGAATCTAAACCTATTGCGTCTGCGCAGGGTCAATCTGGACCGTATTGAAATGTCCGAAAAGATAGAAAAGTACAGGTAAGAACAACTGCTAACTGCTGTGTGGGTACAATCACTGAATGGAAGCCTGAGTTTAAATAAATTAGGGTAGTCTTGTATTTTTAAACTTGATTGCTTGTTTACTAAATTGATTAATATAACCTTTTTTTCTTTAAATATAATAATGCACAGTCAATGCTTTTAAACTATAAAACTAGAAAATTACATGTGCAATCTTACGCGTTGAGAATTTGTTGTTTTAATGTTTTTGTGACCACCTACCTATTAAGGTCCGTGTGGTGACGGATTAAGAATACAGAGTGTCATCACCCCTATTCATCCCGTGGGTGTCGTAAGAGCCGACTAAGGGAGAAAACTACGCAGAACAACAGCACTGCAGAGAGAAGGAGAACTTGACCAACCCTATGCCAAACCGTCTGGCCAGCGTGGTATAGTAGGCCAAAACCTCCTTTCTAAGGAGAGGCTTATGTCCAGTAGTGGACTATTAAAGGCTGTTCATGATGATGATGGAGCACCTAGAAGCACTTACTGTCAAACAAATCACTATATTATATTCTTAATTCTACCGCGTATCTTATTTCACGTTTCTCAACATTCATTGAACAGAGAAGAAATTGCATCATTAGAAGAAGCATTGGAGGTTCTAAATCGTGAATTCCAAATAATACAAGAACAAGCTAATGAATGCCAGAATACGTACGATCAGCTCACTTTGAAAGACAGATCGATGGAGAGGACTTTCAAAAACCACTTTAACGATCTCTCACCAGTCATCGTGGACCAGTGCTATAAATTTTTCAAGTAAGTATATTTATCAATTGTATTGGCTCCATAGGTGGTACTATGAGATTGTCTAATAATATCGTATGAATACACCTCCTAGGATTTAGGTTGCCAAGTTACTAAGCACCCCAACAAAGGCTGATGTGGTGAGGTGATTAGGTCATATTTGAATGTATTATTCACACTGTTCATTCTGCCATTTAGCCTATTCAAGATCTGTCTATTCGGCAGATGTTGGTCAACTGACAACTATATACCCCACCCCACTATATACCCCTGCACATATATATATGTGCAGCAGGGACCTGGAACAGCTAATTATTATTACATATAATTTAAAAGTCATGCAGCAATAGGAAGGATCTGATTCTAAAAGATATTGGAATTTAATCTTAATCAATTTTAAATAGTCTCGGTTTAGATAACATTCGGATTTTTTCACAAAACAAAGAAAATTAGGAAGTTACATGTAATTTTAGGAGGCTTTACTATTCTAAAATAATGCCAAATAGTAATTTATTTCACAACGATCACAAGGGTACCCGAATAGCAAAAAATTATATAATCCCGTTAAGAATAAATTTTAGGTGAGGAAAATCAATACTAAAAGTTAGCCAGTAATAATAGTCTTATTGTTATAAACATGCAGAAAGAGACCGAAGTGGCACCAGCGAGCTAGCCTCACGCCTACAGTTCTGTATGAGCTGGCGCAAGCTGTGGCCACCGGTGTCTGCGTCAGAGCGCTGCATGCAGACTGTGTCGACTTCTTCAAGTCGTAAGTACCTAATCCTAATACGTTTACAATACTACAGCATACTCCTAAACATTTTCCTTAGAGTTCCATGGTATGATTAAGAAATCCTAAAAAGCATTTCCGCTTTTCCGGAATCGATCTTTGCCTTTTTCGAAGATATTTTTTCTGACAACCTTGTTCGGATAGTATTCAACTGCAAAATGTAATCAAATCCAGGATAAAAGAAGTGAGTACAATTATGTGTGTACGTAAATTATTTTACAAGTTATTTGTTTATTACAGACTGGAACAGATGGATAATATTGTTAACATGCCACCAGTTATGGACGACCAGCTTTGGGCCACCATGTGTAAACTGCGCCGAGCCAAGGCTGAAAACGAGATTAGGGTAAGACTTCATTCATCATCTATACTAATATTATAAAGCTGAGTTTGTCTATTTGTTGGGTTGAACGCGCTTATCTCAGGAACTACTGGTTCGAATTGAAAAAATCTTTAAGTGTTGCCCATTTGTCGAGGCTATATACCTTTACAATACAGACAAAAGAAGCCAAGCAATGAAACATGCAAAAACGGGAAAAAATATTCCCTGTCAGTAAGTGGCGTAGGCGAAGTCTATCGTCGAAGTCGAAGTCGAAAATCTACGAAGACTAGACGTGCTAATTTATTTATTTATTTGTCATGTATATTTAATAATAATATTTTCACACATCTCACACACGGCCGTCTGGTCCCAAACTAGGCAGTTATATCACCTCTCTTACAGTTTTATCTAGCTCTCTTTTTAAAACGGAAAACCGGGAGCGTTATAAGTTTAACCTGTGAATCTGTGCATCTGTCTGTCTGTGGCAACATAGCTCCCAAACGGGTGGATCGATTTCGATGCAGATTTTTTTGTTCGAAAGCCAATATAATCGAGATGGTTCTTAGCTAGAAGATCATCAGCTCACTTCCTAGCTGATGAGTGGTGGCTCTCCGATGACAAAAGTCAGCCTTTAATCAGTGGCTCATAGGGATGATCAACATGACTGGCCATTATCATCATCACATTAACAATAAGGTTTATCACGACAGATGCGTGCAGTGGCCCAAGAGATGGCGTACGTAGAGCATGTGGCCCAGGTTTGGTCCCGGGCTATTCATGCGCGTCGTGTCGCACTCAACGTCAGCCACAATAAGGTTACTGAACATCGTTTGGAAGAAGAACTCACCGCCAGGAACAAAACAATGCAGGTATACTTGTAGCATATTAGGTATTGGTTAATAGAAGTGTTGGCTATTCTACTCGTAATAGAAACATACGCTATTCGACATAAACTTGGCGAAAACATAACTCTGCTAAACTATTTAATAACTGACATTGTCAAACGTAAGTGGAATTTGGCGGGTCACATTACTCGCAGAAGAGATGGTCGATGGGGAAAAAGAGTTATCAAGTGGTGGCCGCGTACCGGCAGACGGAGCGTCGGCAGCCCCCACAAGGTGATCCCATCACCAGGTGGATCACGGGAAGTCATTGGATGACGGCAGCGCAGGACTAGTTGTTTTGGCGAATCTTGGGGGAGGCCTATGTCCATCAGTGGGCGTCTTTCGGCTGAGATGATGATGATGATAATTTAGTAATGAGTAGCATTATACAATTTCCCAACATCCACTGTTGGACCTCAATCCGCCAAGAAGTTATGTAGCCTGGTCCTCTACAAATATAATACACAATACTTCATACTAAGAAATAATATTCTAAACAGTATTATTGCTATTTTCAATACAGTACAGTATTCAACTTGCTAAGCGACACTTCTACTTCTTTGCCCCCTCATTGTATAACAAAGTAAATAAAATTTTGAACATTTATCCCACTATTATGCGAGAATGTAAATCGCGAGTTACTGAATGGCTGCTTGGTCTTACTTACGAAGACACCGAAGACTTAGTCGCATCTATTATATAACGCAACACGCACACTCACATGCACTCCCACACGCAAGCACGCTCACACAGATACACATACATACGCTCTCTCTCTCTCTCACACACACACACGCTCGCACAGACACACACACACACGTGCACACACACACACACAACACACATACACTTTCAAATCCTCAACGTTTTACTCCACATGCTTAGTTTTTAGAGTTGTAATGTGGTAGAATAAAATGGAACGTTTGCATCAGATCCAAAGGTTAGTGACTGCGCCACAGTGTTTCACTAATGCAGTCATTATCAAACACATTTGAAATATTGTAATCTGTGTTTTTTTATTATTATTTCTACTCGTATAATTCATTTTCCAGGAAAGAAATTTGTGAGGGAATTTCAGTTTCAGTTTCAGAAAAAACGATGGACCGTAATGGCCTTTTGATGTTTTCCAGCTGGTGCTGCCCGCGGGACAGGTCGAGATAGTAACGACAGGCCATATAGAGGACTTCGAAGACGCGACACTTATCCTTCGAGACGACATTGAAAAGATCAACCAAGTTATTTTGGTAATTAATTAGAATAAAAATTATTTACAGTTAAAAGTGTTAATTCCGTGGGGTGTTGGGGTGTCGGTATGGTGACGGAATAAGAACACGGAATGTCACCCCCCCCCCCTCCCCCCTCTGCCGACTAAGCCGACTAAGGAAGCAAACTACGCAAGACAACAGCACTACAAAGAGAAGGAAATTTGAAACAAATATCAAACCAACTCGTCTGGCCAGCGTGGTAAAGAAGGTCAAAACCTCAGTGGCATGAATGGTAATCCATGATTACAATGTTTAATCATTATTTTAATAACTTCATGACAATAGGTTTAGCTTGAGGACTCATACTCACCAGTAAGAGCCAGTTCGAGTGACAAGTGTATATCCTAACCTGTTTTGGCTTACACTGTCCAAATCCATCAACATTACTAATCATCATCATCAGCCTATCCACTGCTGAACATAGGCTTGTCCCATTACACGCACTTAGTCCGATTTTGGGCTTCCCGCATCCAGCTTCTTCTAGTCTTCTTGCGCTAATCGTCACTTCACCTGGCCTGTGGGCGTCCTACACTACGTTTGCCGAGACACGGTCTCCACTCAAGAACTCTTTCTCCCCAACGGTTGTCGCTTCTGAGGCTAATTTGGCAATGCCACTGCCACTTCAGCTTGCTAATATCTGTTGATGACAATAGGCTTGGCCCCTTTTTTTTCTGTGCGGAAATCCCCTCGGATACAACTTACCGGTGGGAATGTCGGACTCGAACCGACTAAAACCTCACGCCGTCTCAGGTACCAGTAGTCGGGGAACCAGGTGTACCCTAGAAAATAAATCCCTGGTACCTCGGGCCATCTACGGCGGGTAGACGACCCCCCTGTATGGAAACCCCCATGTTCCCTCTGTGCTGCTGGAAGGGCGCGCGCGCTTCGCAACGCGCTAGGCTTGGCCCTGGCGTGAGTAGGATTTCAATAATGGTCGGCAAATGTAGGCGTTTAATTCTCTCAGCCGCCTCTCATTCAAGATGAAAGTCCGAGCTCGCATTCTGGACACCCTAACAGATTCATTATAACCTTAAAGTTTTATATATTATTAATATTATTATGTAGGTTTATGTATGTGTATGTATTTGGTATGTATGTATGTATATATATTTATCACATTGTTTCTGGTTAACTTCTCAAAAATATTCTTTTAATTTACATATCAATGTCTAATGCACCTAGTCATACATTTAAGCACCACCCTAAGATAGACTGGGAGAAAATGCCTGTGGCATTAAGTCCGCCATTGTACAACTCATTTTTGCACATAAAGATTTAAAAAAAAAATCGCTCCTGTCTAGTCCTTCGGTGATACATTTGTGAGACTATGTATTGTTTATATGTAATTTCCATATAGGAATTTAGAGATTGCTAAGTAATTAATATTTTTGTAATAAAACATGCTGTAAGTTTTATTATCTGTATATATTAAAATGTTAAGTTAGTTTGGGTACCTACGCTTCAAAAACTTAATGTACTGCACCGATTGAGCTCAAACTTTGACACAATAATACGCTTCATAGATGGTTTTTATCTTTTTTACATGTCAGTTTAGTTTCTAATTTCTCATCAACGCAACCGCAATGTGTCACAACGATGCTTGACAGGGTACACGGTACACACCAGGGACTTCCTTTCTAGGGTATACCTGGTTCCCCGGCTATTAGTACCCAAGACGGCGTGCGGTTTTAGTCGGTTCGAGTCCGACATTCCACCATGATAGGTGGTATCCGAGGGGATTTCCGCACGGAAAAATAAAAAGGGTACAGGGTACAGTACAATAAAATAACGCTTCTTGAAATAGCTGTAGTAATAGAATAACAACAAAACAACAATTGTTTTTTTGTGTAACTAGATTTAGGTTATTTTAGAGTTATTTTCTTTTCAAATTATTATAACAAATACCACACTACACATTCAGTAATAAGTAAGTATACACAATATATTATAATTTAAATAATTATCTGCTGTTGAACAGATTAAACACAAGTGAATCATATTAATGTTTATCTTTGTCAGAAAGTAGGTGACATAAAGTTACGCATGATGCGAAAGCAGATGGACTTCCGCAAAGGTATCTTGAGCAAGGAATGGGAGCACGCACGGATGAAGCTGAAACTGCGCCACATGGAGCAGGAATTAAACACCTATAAGAATCTCAAGGTTCAAAATCTTATGTTCTAAAAATAACTTAACACATCTCACATACGGCCGTCTGGTTTCTAACTCTGCAGTTTCTGTACTATATTAACCACACTAATGATAAACATACTTATATATTTCTCACAACGGATACAAGGCACGGATGGCTTCCTATTGCGCTAAAGTGTTGTGAGTTCGATTCCCACATGAATGAATTTGTGGATCACTTTGAGTGATCCACAAATTGTTGTTCTGTGTCTAGGTGTTCTTTGTGTCTGTTTGTAAAGTCCCCCGCGACACAGGATATATTCCTAGAGCGGGAGTTCTTTTTGAAAAAAAGAAAATATTACACCCAGACACAATTATTTATCCTGGGTTTGAATCGAACCCACGGCCTCTGGCTTAGCAGTTAGTGTCACTAACAACTAACCCAATAGAGCACGTTAATATATTCAGAATGTGATGGGCTTTGAATATTTTATGTGTTTCTAGATACCAAAAGAGCTGCAGAGATATTTGAAGGACAAAGAGCGTGGCTTCACTGACGAGATGGACTACATACGCTTGGAGAGAGAGTTGGAGAGCAACAAGAACTCTGTCAACAAGAAACTCCAAGACTTGATTCGAAAGGTTGAGGACGCTGAGGTATTCAAAGGCAACCCGTAACAGTTTAAATATCAAAACTGAGGAGAGACAATCAACCTTCAGTTTGATTAGTGTTTTAAGGGGAAAAACTGAGCAGCTATTGAATTTACAGAAAAGCAAACGTTAGTTTGCTCTTCTGGTATTACGTGAAAAAGATGTAGTCAGGATTTACTGTCTTACTGACTGAGTGGGGCATTCAAAAGGAGGCAACTTATCTCTTGAGTTGCGGTGAGCGGTGATCACTTGCCATTGGGTGATTCGTCTGTTCGTTTACCTTTACCTACCATTAAAAACAAGACTTGTTTTCGGGTATGGTAAAGCTTGCCTTAAATCTTTGTCAGTCAACCACTGCGTACTTAAGTTATTTTGAAAATACCATACGTCTTCCGGGGTACGTACGGGTTCTCTTTACGTCTGCCAATATTGTAATGTTAAATGTTGCGTCGACAAGAAGTAGTTCGTTTATCCTGGAATAAATAAACCGCATCTAGACCATTTCCGTTTTCAACTGTTATTATGTTAAAGTGTCTGGAAACTTACAGTACCAAGAATTATTTCGAGGTACATACAGGTATACATGAATGATACTGTTACTACGACGAAGCATTTCTTAATATTGTAATTAGTTTAGTAAATTAAACTACCGGGGAAAAAGCTCGTTAGTTCCATTTCAGCAAATTTACAACTAAACAAGTTTTTTTCTTTTTTTCTGTGAACTTTATTTGAATATAGGTATTATAGTATGAAAATTATAATAAATCACGATTTTTATTCATGTATGAGCTTTATTTATGAATGAACATACGTTAACTTAAAATGTAAGTTTATTTTAACAAGTATTTAATTATTCCTCACTAAACACCAACAAATTGTTCGCATACGGTCCAGTTAGCCGCCTTTGCATATTTTCATCATTCATCTTTTTTACGAGTTAATGTATGTACGTAAATGTGTTATAAAAATGTAACATTAATATAAATGTTATTAATCGTTTTGTTTAAGGTGTATTTAATAAACATAGACGAACAGGTGAAGAAGGTTGATAACCTAATATTAAAACTAAATCTGAATGTATCCGAAAAACGTCTCAATGAAGACCCGCTGGAGCCTATAAGGATTCGTAGGATCTTTAAAACTAGGTAATTTCTTTTCGTTTAAGTTACTTGACCATACAAAAGTGCCTGCATAATACTTTTTATTTTAAACTAGCTGACCCGCGCAACTTCGTCTGCGTCTCTCAATAGTAATAAATTTTCTCCGTTTTTGAAACATTCTTCATTGGTGCTACGCTCCTTTTGGTCTTAGCGTAATGATATATAGCCTATAGCCTTCCTCGATAAATGGGCTATCTAACACTGAAAGAATTTTTCAAATCGGACCAGTAGTTCCTGAGATTAGCGCGTTCAAACAAACAAACAAACAAACAAAAAAAACAATCTCTTCAGCTTTATAATATTAATATAGATTAATAATAATAACTTGACACATCTGACGCACGGCCGTCTGTTACCAAATTAGGAGTAGTCTGTGATCTGTAAACCAAAGTGCTGATAAACATACTTATAAATACAAACATATTATAGTTAAATTATGCGCAGGCATAGAAAAAAATGATCGTTTTTTTGTAGTGGGTCGGAATCAAACCCATAATCTTTAGTTTAACAGTCACGATATCGATTACTAACAATAACACCAACAGGCCAGTCAAAGACAAAAATCAAACCAAGCAAAGTTCTCTACTCACTCTTACATTTGTGGGAAACAGGATGGAGACACTGATAGCCCGTAGCCAGTTGATCCGCGAAGTCCAAGCGAACCATTCCACCATCGTGATGTTGCAAACTGAGCTGGAGCTGCTACGGCTGAAGACCTACCCGACACTGGCTAGCTTCCGTGAACTCGATTAATTTATTGCTAAGTACATTTTCGCATGTCGTTTGAACTGAATCTTTAAATCTCATTAGAGAAACAAGTTAAACATCTTACTAGCTTTTGCCAGTGACCTCGTCCGCGTGTTGGTCGACATCAAACATCGTAGAGGATACCTACGCTACTACCTTTTTTTATGGTATAAGGGGGCAAACATGCAGACGGGTCACCTGGGCCTCAATTCTGTTATTTTATGTTCACGCCAAGCCAGTGTCATACCACTGACACGCTATTGAGATGCCATCGAGTAGCCATTGGCATCGGTATAAATATCGGTAGTCTACACTAACTCAGTGTCTTAACAGTGGCGATGGAATGGCAGTGGCTCATCAGTGGTGATATCAAAAAGATATTTGAAAATTAAAAATATATAAATCATTTCCTTATAATTTGAAAATATATTACGTTTTTTGAGGAAATGATTTATTTATTTCGATGGCATCTCAATAGCGTGTCAGTGATATGACAGGGGCTTGGCGTGAACATAAAATAGCAGAATTGAGACCCTGATGGTTAGCAACTACCATCGCCCATGGATACCTGCAACTCAAAGTCACAAGTGCGTTGCTGCCCTTGGAGTCCCTCGCGCTCGAGTCCTAAAAATAACGAAGTTTTATAAAAAAAAAACAACCCTCATTTTATATCCTTAGGGGTGTTTTTTTTTTAATCCTTTCTTAGTGCACACCTATATCACCTAAGGAACATTTGTGCAAAATTTCATGCTTCTGGACCCAGCGATTGCAGCTGTGCGTTCATCGATCAATCAGTGACTTGATTTGTCAGTTCTATTCTTTTATTGATATAGATTTGACTATAGATCTTGGTCTTGGATCGCTATAGATAATGGTGTCCAACTGTAAAGCTTTTCTCGATAATAATATGTTAAATAACTTCCGTTGATGTAGGTAAACTCAAAACTGCTAGTAAATAAACCTACATAGATTCAGATATTCACATTTTCATTGTATTACCTATTTAGAAACTGTAATTCGTATTGAAATAAATAAATAATTTTACTGTCGACGTAACGTGTTTTATTTATGTTGAACCTTTTAATAATAAGTGGACGCAAATCACCTAGCCACGTCAAGACTCATCAATGCCTCTGAATGACTAATGTCAAGGCGCGTAATAGTTGTTTAATTTCTACCGTAGGAATTTCTATTTTAGGTATTCTAAAATAATTTCAGAACAGAACTAATGTCGAGCAGGGATACTGTCTTCATAAAAATGAAGTCTTAAGGAAGATAACCCTTCTGACCCTTTGCACTACCAGTAGTGTCATTTGGAATATATTTCCCTTCTGCACTACTAACCAGTAGCGTCAAGGGCCCATTAGGAGAACGGATGAGAGACGCCTGAGCCTAGCCGAAATGCGAATGCTGAGATGGATGTGTGATGTGAAGGATGGACAAGGTGAAAAGACATATGACAATGGATGAAAAGTTAAGTAAAAGGTTATCTTGGTATGGATATATCATGCGGAGGGATGAGGAAAATGTGGCGAAGAAAGTCTTAGGTGTGGGAGTTGAAGGGTACAAGAGAAGAAGATGGACAAAGAACAGGTGGATGGACTGTGTGAGTGACGATATGGCTAGGAAGGGAGTAAACAGTGAGAAGACGAGCAGCGAGACGATGTAATTTGGTAGTGCCATGGGTCAGAAGGGAAAATTAAAAAAATATATATTCTTATAGTTAAATACTATAGGATACTACTATACTATAGAATATATGTATGTATTTTTTTGTAAACCCAAACATTGAGATCTTTTTTAAGAGATGACCCTAATTGACCTTTAATACAAATTTCTATAAAACTTTCCATAAAGAGCAACTCATATGTCTTAATATCAACTATCGTGTTGCGTAACTATCGTGTTACGCAACTATCGTTTTGCGCAACTATCATTTTGCGCAAATATCTGTCAGCACATTTCTTACCCGACTGCGCTAGGACGGTAATGAATTCGAGTGTATGTATATGTATGTAGGTAGTGTGTATCTTTGGAACGCCCTAGAGCCTAAATGGCTTGGTGGATTTTGACGTTTGAGGTGTCGTTATGCGTCTTAATTGCGAGATTTTTTCAATGTTTATATTATATTTGTAAAAATTGAAATCGACGATTTGTAAATTTTAAGTATACATTTCCATGCAGTCGAGTTTTATTTTTTAATAATTAGCTATAGTCCATCAACGTCGTGCGCGACCGTCCTGCGGGGTGACAGACGGTGGCGGGGACGAGGTACTCAAGATGTCAGCGGGTAGCGGGTGGTGTAGCGGGGAAGGGAAACCCGTGTAGCCGTGTGCTAGAATGACGCGCTACCTCGCCCCCGCCACTGTGTCACCCCGCGGGCAGGTCGCGCACGAGATTGCCAGGTTATAGTTAAACTATCTGTCATTAGATATCCTAAACAAATACAACTGATTATTAAATGAATAAAAATACTAAAGTTGGTTACAAAACTTTTATTTTCTTACAACAAATCTACATTTACTGATAAAATACATTCAATTAATATTTCGACAGCTCAACATTTATAGAAAACTCAGATAAAATTAGGCTAGTGATCGTGACCATGAAACCTCTGCGATCATTTTAAGATAAAATAACCGTACATTTGAGGTCACGAACATGTCTTAAGGCCAGGAAGCCTTCTATGCACATACATAGTCGAAACATGTAACAGTACAGTCACGAACAATCGGTATCGTAATTTAAATTAGGTACTATTTATTTACCTAGCAAAGTAATTGGATGTACAAAATCTACGGGAATGCAAAAGCTGTCCGCGACTGAACAATAGAAATTTATTTTAAAAAGTTAGAATTAGGCCACAATTTCGTTTAACAATTATCACACAATTTGCAATCACAATTTCGCCAATAATCTGTACAAAATAAATTCTTTTAGGTACGTTTATTTCTGAGCAACAAATTTTTAAGATTAATATTGTTATTATAAAGACAACCGGAATTGATAATTTATCTATTTGATGTATTTCTGTACATACGAGAGCAGAAAATGAGGATGTGTATTATGCATGCATGTAGATTATGCGTTTGCATGCATGCATGATAGATGACAGACACAGTGGTGCTAATTCTGTTGTCCGAAAAATCTCTAAACTAAACTAAAAATCACTAAAAATTAGTTTTTAACTAAAAATAACTTTTTCAGAATACGAAACATTATTTGACAGGACTAAACATTTTTTTTGTGATTTTAAGTTTAGTTTGAGAGTTTTCAAACAACAGAATTAGCACCATTATCTAGATTTTTTTGCCAATAATCTTCCCCAGTAACACATCAAATGGATAGTAAGCTCTAGGTGTGCGCATTAATCTATTACAAATATTACAAGTAAGTACGGTACATTACTGGGTACTGCTATTAAATACGTAGATATGTCTGGGAGAGTTAGGAAGCCTAAGTACGAGTATATCAAGAGTAAGTACTTGTAGGCACCCTGACGATCCAAATAATTTTGACTAAGATTCTGTGTCTATGACTATATATGTCTGATTAAGGTACAGTCAGCGACAAAAATATCATAAAACGAATAGAATACTAATCCTAGAATAGTAACTTTCCAGAACTATGTACGGCAGATAAAAATTCTGTAATTTGCGAATAGGAAATTAAATTTCGCGATTGTGTGTAGTATATACATGAAATGTCATACTGGTACTGTCTTGAAACCTAAACGTTCTAGTATGTGTTCATTGCAGATTTCTTTATCTAATGTAGAATTCTGCAGGCCCCCATATTATCATCCGTTATTGAAATTGTTTCCAGCGGTCTTTAGCTGGGGCTACAGTCGGCGAAGCGGCGCAACGTGGCGTGAGTAGTTTGTAATTTACTAGTTACATGATGCTCCTGCCCAAGCTGATGCCATGCTCAAGACATCATTTAGCGCCGTCCGCTGTCTGCCCCAACTTTGAGGAAATAAATGTTGGTAAAACATTTATTAATCCTTCAATTGTCAAAACACTTTTGAAAGGATTTCTTTTTCGGGCTATTGCCACTATCTGATGTTTTACATCCACGTATCTAGAATTTAAATCTTTTGCATACAGAGTGTACTTTTGTGAAAATATTTCGGATCGTCAGTGCCCAAGATTAATGTAAACATTACAAGCAACAATTAATTTCATTACTTTCAGTCATATCCAGAGATTGAGTCCAAAATGACCCTGTCGTAGTCTGTGAGCATTCAATTTATTGTCTTACAAATTCTTCATTCTGAAATCCTTGATTTGGAAGATGTGTTCAGAGCCCAATAGTTTGAGCGGATTCTATGCTCCGTTTATTCCATCAGTTCTAGTTTTTCTCTCTAACTCCATTTCCTACATCTCTCTATTTTGAGCCAAACCTAGCCAGCCTATTTAAATTTTTAAACCGACATGGTCCTATTCTTGTAGTCTTTTAGCCCAACCTCAGGCTAATTTGTAATTTGACCTTTTTCGTAATTATCTTATCAAGTAATTATGGGCCAGAAATGTATGTTCGAATACAATTTTTCATAATCATGAATTAAAGTTATATAGTTTTACTCTTGTTTGTATTGCGGGTACACCTGATATCTAACGCGGCAAGACGCTTCTCTTCTTGACAGAGAGCCTTTTGGACCCGGGAAAAAAAGAATCCCTGAAAAATCCACACGAGAGTAAATCGTATATTCTTAATTCATAGTGTCTAAATTTGAGTCTCATAGTCTCGTTGAATATTGTTCCTCGATGGGCGGTTAGTAGTTTCTAGAGTGCAGTTCGCTGGTCGTAGACGATGACAGCATCAGCATCAAAGAACTGGCTGTGTGACTTGCTGAGGGCGATTATTGCAGCGTGTTCACTGCGCATACGGTTCTTGTATTTCTTGCTTAAATTCACCTGTTAAGGATGATGTTTGGACTACAGATCTATAGGCTGATACATTTCGAAGAAGACTTATTTAAGATTAAAAAAACTTCTCATAAGAACTGAAAGTCTACTTGTAATGAGATATCATAAATATTAAATATTTATTCAACATTCGTGTGGTGACGGATTAAGAATAAGGAGTGTCACCTATTAATTCCGTGGGTGTCGTAAGAGCCGATTAAGAGAGCAAACTACGCAGGACAACAGCGTTGCAAAGAGAAGGAAAACTTGACACAAACCCTATACTAACCCGTCTGGTCAGCGTGGCATAGTAGGCCAAAACCTCTTGCCTAAGGAGAGGCCTATGACCAGCAGTGGATTAATAAAGGTTGTTGATGTGATGATATTGCCTAAATATTTGGCCTATGCTACGTTATATTACCGACATTTTGTACAGATGTATGTTTTCACACTCTTTTATGTATTGTACAGCCGTGCTCCCTAAAATAACGTCGTTTCCTTCCATAATTTTGTGGAGTGTTTCTTAAACCATGTGTTGTTTCTCTCTGCCGTAAGTGTATTTAGATATGAATGGAATTTATAATATAACAGCAGAATTTAGTAAAATTCTTTTAATTACCATTAAGAAGCGATTGTATACTCATTCAATCAGACTTGCATCACAAAACCATGCGGTACAGTATTCAAACTTAACTAAATCACATAGATTAGGTAGGTGCTTGAAATGTACACGTGTAATACTGAATTTGTTGCGAAATGCGACACATGTAAACAATTAACTTGTGATAATCTGTGCTTTAATACGTAATCAAAATTCTTTGTATTATCACTGAATGTTTGGAATGCTTTCTTTGAATATTTGCAGATAAAGTGCAGAAAACTAAAAAATTTAATGTATGCTAGTTATGTAAAAATAATAATATGTATGACTGCACGGATGGCGTAGTGGTATAAGCGGTCGCCACGCCGCTTCCTACTACGCCGAGTGTTGTGGGTTCAAAACCCACATAGGACGACACTTTGTGTGAACCACAAATTGTTGTTCTGAGTCTGGGTGTTCTTTGTGTCCGTTTCATGTATGTTTGTAAAGTCCCCCGGGACACAGGATATTTTCCTAATGCGGGAGTTGTCTTTAAAAAAAAAAAAATATATAATGTAAAAATAGCCATGTAAAACTAAGCAGGACCAGTACACATTGACCCGTCATTGTACAAAAGTCGGTCCAAATTATACTGGTAATTGAAATTAAACAATACATTCGTCGTCCGTCAGGCGATCTCCAGAAATAATCATCATCATCAATCGGTCTAGGGATTGTTTCAAGTTTTCCTTCTCTTTGCAGTGCTGTTGTTCTGCGCAGTTTTCTTCCTTAGTCGGCTCTTACGACACCCACGGGATGAAGAGGGGTTGTGGCACTCTGTGTTCTCAATCTGTCGCCACACCAGATATAATAAAGCAAGGTAAGAAGGCTCAAAGCCTTGGCAGCAGCTATTTCGAGCTCATAATCCCAACTCCAGCCGTATAAACAATATCTTTCTTATCATAGCTTTCTATTCATTTCTATCTTTCCTTTTAATTTAATCCCAATGTTCTGTTGTGTTATCCGTGTCGTGATTGAGTAAGAACACGTAGTGTCACCACTCCTATTCATTCCGTGAGGGTCGTAAGAGCTCACTAAGGGAATAAACTACGCAGGACAACAGCACTGCAACGAGAAGTAAAACTTATCACCAGTAATCTGTTAATACGCGTCTGCCTTTCCTGCGGTGCTTTAGACACGAGCCTGTGTGTGTTTATTAAACTATGAGAGATAACTCTTACCTTGGCATAAAGTTGTTGTAAGTCGTCTTCAGTGGAGAGTGGTCGTGGTTTGGGCCTCAGGAAAGCTGGCAGAGATCTGGTTTTTAATGCGTCTATGTTCGCTGCGTTGTCAATTTCGTCTAACACTATAACACATTAAGCGTATTATTAAAGACATTCTTACTGGGAACCATGGGGACTAACTTTATGTACAGCCTATGTAGTCCACTGCTGGACATAGGCCTCTCCTTAGAAAGGAGGTTTTGGCCTACTATACCACGCTGGCCAGACGGGTTGATATAGGGTTTGTTTAAAGTTTTCCTTCTCTTTGCAGTGCTTTTGTCCTACCCACGGGATGAACTTCGGGAAGATTCCGATTTTGTAGGGTGTTACGCGATTTTGCCGTCAATAGTGAGCAAAAACCTTCATTTTAAGCGGAGGCTAATATCCAGCAGTGGACAGATTGAGGCTGTTGATGATGAGGAATGATGATCTGATGTTGTGAGTTGTTTGACTGTGAATTTCGTATCGTGGGGTCTACTTAAATATACTAACTGCTGCTAGAGGCGTACTGCACGGTGGAGTCCCGCTGTTCCGGGACGCGGTTCACGTAGCAGTGCGCCGGGTGCCGCGCCTCCCGCGCACCGCGACATTCCGCGTCTCCCGCGTAGCTCACCGGCCGCGTATGGCGTTGTACTTGAACCTGGCAGTACACGTAGACTTCGTTGATAAAAATTTTACCCTGTTGCTCTAGTGGAAATAGTGATCCTGACCGCTAAGTCAAAGGTACCCCCAGGACACATATTGGGTGACAAGCACTATCATTTTGTTCTGTGTCTACGCCCCATCCCTCCTCACCTCAGTCAGTCCGCTGCGCAGTGTTGGCAATGTGCCGTCTCCTTGCGTCCGATACGATTTAGGTCCTCACCGAAGCAACCCTGCCCAGTGAGTACCTGCGTCATTCGGTAGGTGACGCGACCTCCTTCCCTACCTAGCTTCGAGGTTAAGCAGAACAGCGTCGACAGCGCATTGGCGCGTTTTCCGCGGCTGTTCCAGCCGCGCGCCCCACTGCACCAGTGCCTCTCGGTGAGCGCTCCACCGCATTTCAAGCTCGTCCTGGTCTTAACGGCTCGGATCGGAACCCCGGCGGATAGTGCGAGTCTGGTCGTAGACCTTCGCGTCCATATCCGCCAGGATATCAAAAGGTGGGCAACGTGTCGCTGCCTCCGACGATATAGTGCGGTATCCCCGTACGATCCGAATAGCCGTTACCCGCTGCGCTTGATTGAGTTTAGCTCAGCAGCAGGAGGAGGTCGATAAGCGATTTGTAGAGGGAGAGGGCCAGTAGAGGGCCATGGATCGTATCACCCCACTGTAGAGGCGGCGACCTTCCTCCCGTGGACCTCCTAGATTAGGCAACAGCCTCTGAAGGGAGCCCGCCACTCTGCGAACTCGGGGGATCATCCGCTCGAAATGCGAAATGGTTTGAACTCCACCTCTGCGTTTGCTATAGCAACATAGGACTTCCGTCTTATTATCCGTCTTATCTTATTAGGTGCAACCCTTAGACCCAGACCGCTGATCTTTTGGACGACACAACCCACCCCTGACTCGGCAAGCTCCACACTCACACGCCATCATTTCTAATAGATTTCACTATGAAATACCATATCCTAAACCGAACAATTTTGAAGAAATTGGACTTTTAAGATTTTTTATCCTATATATAATAATTTGGTTGGGTGGCTCGTGCGGATACGCATATGCAGTTTCCGTAACAAATCAGAACATCAGAATATTCCTCCTTCGTATAGGTCGTCATCTCCTACAGTATCAGAAGCACAATAAGTTAGCAATAGTCATGAATAAAAAACGAAACAGTCCAAACAAAAATACAAGCCAAGTTTTCAACTACTAAACTACTACGTACTCTACCGGGTTACGGGTACGCTAATTCTTAATACTCCCGGTCTTTCATCTAAGTTTTTTTTCGATGAATTCTGAAAGTATCCTAGACTGTTATACCTTGTTAGATAGCTGACAATACGTACATGTTTTGCAACATATCTGCAGTTTAACTGTCTCCGATTATTATTTTTCGATATTACTACAATTTTAGTTATGGAAATTATGAAACAATATTTTAACTACACAAAAGCATTTTATACTTTTTTTATGGCAGAAGGGGCAAATGATCAGACTTGTGATGACAATTGAACGTGCGTGTGCACACATATGTTTGTATTTTTTAAATATTTTTCGTCGTGGTTGTAGAGCATTCGGATAAATCTGTCGATTGCGATGAAATGCGGCGATATGCGGATTGGTCTTGGTATTTATTTATTTTATATTTAGAAATTTAAAATTATATTTAAGTAAGTACTTTACAAGTAATATACGTAGGTACCTATTCTAAAAACAATGGCACAAATGATGTTTTGGGTCTAGATAAATGTGTAATGTTTACAAGAATACGTAGGTATTATACATTATTATTTTGATATGTAAATATCTACAGAAAATTATTTACAAGTATGTGTTAATATATTTATGAGTTAAAGATTTTTGATGTGTATTGGCTTAACATGTGTTCTAATTATTTTTATTTGCACTTACCTCAGCATGTTTTATTCTATAATTTTCCTGACTAGAGTAAGCATGGTTTTCTTTAATGGCATAATTCTCTTTGAGATATTGCTCATCTACAAGAAAACAATAACATTAGTTAGTTAGCACTGAAAAAAAATACAAATTAAAAAAAAAACTCACCAAACGATTTCTGATGGCGCGGCATTAGGCGGCAGTAACAAATTATAACTAACAAAATAACAACTCCGCAAATTCCTCCTATAAGCCAAGATAACCAAACAATTATAACGCGACCCTGTAAATAAACATTTCATTTAAATCTACATAGTTCTACACATCAGTTATTGATTTTACGCTTGCCCACTATTACCTGCAGAAACATTTCAGTTAATAAAACAAAAGCGATACTCGCTTAGTTTTGTTCCCTTACTATAACGTTTTCCTAACATTTTAAATAATTATCTTAAGCAATTTCTACTTAAATATAATAAAACTATGATAAAATACTATAGTAAAATTACGAAATGAACATGTCCATTTTTGAAATGTACGCGCCTGCGTGTTTAGCGCTTTCGTTTAGAAATAACCACAATCGTTTTCACAAAAAACTTTAAATATTTGGTGAGTAAATCTGAATTATATAATGTTGAACATCGTAAAAGTTCTTGTACCTTTTGAAAAACCTAATAATTATACAATTTGGTTTTTCAAAACGATATTAAGGTACTTTGATGCCCACTTCCGAAAAACAATTCAGTATAAAACGTTTCAGAACTCTTAATAAAATATCAATCGACATTGACGTTTACGTTTCTTTTTATGTATTTAAATTATTGGACGATTATTTTAAGATAAAGTAAATAAAAATTGATCGTTATTTAGATTTTCAATAATTATACTTTTATCACAAATTAGTAAATAAATGACAATATCTGAGAGTAGCGACAAAGTAATTTCATATTGTAAATTAGAACCCTTATTCTCAGATTTTGACGTACTATTGAACGTAAAGTATAATGGATCATTATATATTTCAAGCTGTGCCGTTCTGCTTCTGCTACTTACTGTTACTATAGATGGAACGTGGTTGGCTGTCCGTCTGATAAATGAAATAATTCAATTGTTTTGATTCTTCGCTGATTTCAAAACAAAGTTGTTGACGCCAACCATTACCAGCTGAGTGTGAGCCGTTAATTAATTTTATCAGTTACAACCCCGCCGATCCGATCGTACGATATAAATACGTCATTGTACCTCTGAACTGCAATGATTATAATTTAGCAGCAACTACAATCGGACGTTAGTTGCGTAAAAGTATTAATAGTGTTGACGATACCAATTTGTATTTATGAGTGACATAGTGGTAGGGGAAGGAAATGACTAGTCCAAAACTGAGTTTTCTTGTAATTTTCATTTACGGTTTTCTTTCGCACAAATCCCAGGGTCTTTCGCCAGTGATCCTTAGTGAGTATTTTGATGTCAGTTTCTAATTTTTTTTAAATGTATTGTAAATATTAATTCCTTATTTTTAAATATAAAAAGCAATTTTGTAGCCCTTAGTTTTTTGATTATAATATTGTTTTTAAATCAAAAACTATTCCTATCTAATACGGGATACAATTAAAATATAAGGTATGAGCATGTACCAAAATAAAATAGAACTTTATTACCTAAAACATTTCATAACAGATTAATAAACATTCTTTATTTAATTTCCTCAGTACCTGGAGATGGAGGTTCTCAAATGGAGGCGAAGCTAAACAAGACCCATGTAGTCCACTACATATGTGAGAAAACATCGGATTTCTTCAACATTTGGTTAAATTTAGAGCTCCTGGTTCCATTCATAATTGACTGCTGGGTAGACAACCTAAGGCTGGAGTATAACAATGTCACGAGGAGCACATCAAACGCAGCTGGGGTTGAAATCCGTGTACCAGGCTGGGGTAATCCAGAGCCTGTGGAATGGCTAGATCCATCTCGTGACAAAGCTGGAGCATACTTCACCACTATAGCTGATACACTAGTCAAGCTTGGTTACCAGAGAAATGTGTCCATTGTTGGTGCACCATACGATTTCAGAAGGGCTCCGAGTAAGTATTTGCTATCAATTTGTTTACACTTCAGACACAACCCCTCTTTTTTTTAGAATACAACTTATTTATTTTTAAAAATAAAAATAAAATAAAATATTGTTATACTCGTAATGAGCAGCTTTCCGGAACTTTATTATGTGATTTTCTTAACTTTTTCTCCTTTCTGCAGGTAAAACACAGGGTCTGTGTTTATAAATATTTATCAGTGCTTAAAAACAAAACTGTTTTTTTTTTAAATAGAACAATAGAGTAACAGAACAGTTTATATGTATTATTACATATGTAATAATTAAAGCTATGGATTTTTTTATGAACACAGACCAAATATGTACCATATATATGCTGCACGTAAGGTGCTAAGGATGTTATTTTGGATCATACTATAGCCAGACCTCATCATATCTACCTGGAATGTTATTTAAACATCATAAACAAAAAATATTGTTATAATAAGCTCCATTGTTTTTTCTGTCCAGCTATCTATTCAAGAAGAGAGGTGTATTTTTATCAGTGTAGTAATAATCATATTTTATAACTATCTATGTCCATAGATACAGTTTGTTGTTTATGAGTCTAGTAAGTTATGAGATAAGCATTTACATTTATCAAAATAAAAAATGTCCTATTGCAATTAAGCATGAGGGTCTATGTCCCCCCGGTCGAAATGCTACCCGAAGTGTCGGAAAGTCTTGTGACACATTTTTGGTTACGCTCCTAAACCTATAGGGTAAATGAACAGACGTAAGTAAATGACTCATGGACTGCTGCAACTCCAGAGCCCCCCAGTATCGAGGGGAGGGGTGGGACTCCGGTTGCCGCAGTAACTCAATGAACAGCTACAAAAAAATAGCTTGAAAGCGATTTTCTGTGTTATCACTAATCGAGCCATCCTATTTTTGTCAAAGTGTAGCTGTCCCACGGTGTAAATCTTTTTCAACCATTTTCTTAAACAAAAATTTTTATTACCCAAACAAATTTATTCAGTCACAGTAAGTAAAAGGCGTTCTTTAAAAATAATTATTTACACAATTGTTCATACAATGACATGAACTTTTCTATACCAAAAAAGAAATGTTATACCAATAAAATACCTTATATCAGAAATATATATGTACTACTCAGTAGTACAATATTTACTTGCAATTTTTTTGATATAAATTATTTCTCAGCTGTTTTTTCTGTTAAATATCAGATAAAGCTATTTTTCACGCCCGCAACGCACATCACTTATAATATAGAACTAAATTCTTTTAAATAAAACTTAATTATTTAAGTAATATTTGACGTCGTTTTAAGTTTTGTGCACCTGATGTTCTGTTACATAAAAATACTACGCATAACTCTATACCTAATTTCAGAAAGCTAATTTCTCGTAATAGAGATTCAGTCAAAATTCAATTCCGAATCCCGACCAACTCGATTTCACAACTGTCATAAAAGTTATTTTCGTAGAAAAGTATTAAACATCCAACGTCGACTGTAATGTGATTATATTGTATTGTGACTTTGTGACCTAACATTGAATCAGTTATCTGCTAGTCTTAGTAATACTTCACTACTTTAATACGAAAATACCTTTTATGACAGTTGCGATATCGAGAGTTGATCGGATCTGAATTGTGACCGAATTTTGATTACGAGAATTGGCTTTCTGGTCTTAGAACCAAGCAATTCAATTTAATTATATTTTACAAGCAATGTAACAATTATAGTGTAAGTACTTTTTTATCAAGGCGAAATGAATGACAAATAAATGTATTTACATTTAGAGATACGATATCAATGAACTCGAGAGTTCATTAATATTGTACCGAATTGTACTTTCCCTAAGTAATACGCTAACTACCACGGATTTTCGCAATCGATGAAAACTTTTTTAAATTTCCTTTCAATGTGGGCCATAAAGTTCTATTGCTTATTTTTTTTTAACTAAGTTAGGACACAGGCATATGTCACTTAACCAGGGTTTCTGTAAACGACACTACTCGCGTCGTCAACCCTATTACGATATTAAGATACTCTGTAAAGTATATATAGAATAATCTATCATAGTGTTGTTTGCGATTTTTATAGGGTTTACAAAAGTGTTTCTAATTTCAGGAGTGCAAATACTGTGCTGTCTCTTTCTTCATTTAACTTTTTTCATATTTCTAATGCTTCTTATATTTCATTTATAACAATGACATGCATTAAGATCTCGATAGTGGAAAAGAATTCATTATTGCACGCGACAATAAAAGTTATGACAAGTACCTAAATATATCTTGCGTGATTATCATAAAATTCACATTCCAAATTAAGTTATTGTAAAATAAAATAATAATGTATTGAAATAAATAAGTTAATTATGACTATATATTATGAACGCACTGTTTATAGTTGAGTTATACAAACTTGATAGATAGATAGGTGCGCTTTATTGCACACCATAATTAGGATACATGCGATGATACATACAAAAAAAGACAGTGATGCAATGGGCGCCCTTATCGCAGTCTGCGATCTCTTCCAGGCAACCTTTAGATGGACTATACCATAGAGTAATACCTATGTAGCAGTGGTGCGCATTTACAACTACCGTATATTAACAAATGTTTACATACATAATTACACATACACGAATATACATTCATACATTTACATACATACATATATAGATACTAGCTGAGACCCGCGGTGTTACCCGCGTTTTTTGTTATAACCGCAGGCAACGCCGCGGGGCGAAGATAGTCTAAAAAAAGTAGCCTAAGTTACTCCTTATGTCATCAGCTATCTGCCAGTGAAAGTCCCGTCGAAATCGGTCCAGCCGTTCCAGAGATTACCCGGAACAAACAGACAGACAGACAGATAGACAGACAAAAATTGAAAAAAATGTTTTTTTGGCACATGTACCGTGTAAACATACATATGCATTTAGTAAAAAGCGGTTATTTTAATATTACAAACAGACACTCTAATTTTATTTATTTGTATAGTATATATGTATGAATACATACATACACATACCAATATAGCACATAGTTATTACCGAGAACAATTATTAACGATCGAACGACGAACGTCCCTTATAAATTTAAATTGCAAAATCTTTAGGCTTCCTACATCTTAAAAATTCAAGGAAATAGTAGGTTTTCTAGTACACCATTAACTTTATAAATCTTCCACAGATGAAAATTCCGAGTTCTTCGTAAACCTCAAGACTCTGGTGGAGGACACGTACAATCTGAACAACAAGTCTTCTGTGACTCTCTTAGTGCACAGTATGGGCGGTCTCATGGCGGTGCACTTCCTACGGCTGCAGCCTCAAAAGTGGAAGGACCAGTATATCAGGAGACTGGTCTCGCTCTCTACGCCTTGGGCTGGATCTATGAAAGCTGTCAAGGTATTTGCTATAGGTAAGTAATCACTCTTTCAGCCATGAATACGCAACCGATCGTCATGAAATTTTGTACAAATGATGTCAAGAATACAAAAAAGGACATAATATCTTTTTCATCCAGAAAGCAATGAGAATAATTCAGACTGCACGAATTTCGTAGTGGTTTAAGCGTGCACCTCGCCGCTTCCTACTGCGCTGAGTGTTGTTCGATCATTGAATGATTGTGTGATCCACAAATTGTTGTTCTGAGTCTGTGTGTTCCTTGTGTTCGTTTCATGTATGTTTGTAAAGTCCCCCGCGGCACAATTCCTTGTCTTTCTTAAGAGAAAGAGAGAAGAGAGAGAATGTTGCCGAAGGGTAACCGAATGACAAATTGCACTGTGTAACAAATTTATATTAACACAAACGAAGCGCTAGTAACACTATAAATGTATATGTGAGTTTGTTTTTTACGTTCTTTAACACATTAACTACTCAATTTGGATGAATTATAATTATAGTTTTAAAAAACTGTAAAACACGTTTTCTAAAGAAAACTTGTTTTTTAGTTTTTTTAAACTATATTTTTTTTTTATTAGTGTATTGCCATCGGTCCTCGATATATCTAAAAAGTTTGAACGAATTCTGACCGTTTAAAGTCAGTCAAAATCACGCCCAAAGGAGTCGGTTACAAACATACAAGTGAAGCTAATATAAAGCGTGTAAAAAAAGCATACTCGTTTTGTTTTAAAAAAAATCTGTTGACAGACTACGAGCTTCTTCTGGTACCTATTACTCAGGATGAAGGTTGAAACCTGGCTTTATTGCGAATTTTATGTATATTCTATATAATAAAAATGAGATGCTGTTCGTTAGTCCCACTAAAACTAGAGAAACACTTTATAAATACAGGACAAGATGCAGGTAAAGGAAAAGGAGTATTATTTATGCAGAATACTGGTTAAAGTGCCTTGAAATTTTAATATATCAGCCGTTCACTTCATCAGCGTGCTGGTTATGTTTTATTGAAGGTCTTTTTGTAGGTAATATAATAATAATACAAGAGCAAAGCTCGACTGCACGGATGGCGTAGTGGTTTAAGCGGTCGCCACGCCGCATCCTACTACGCCGAGTGTTGTAGGTTCAAACCCCACATGGGACGACACTTTGTGTGATCCACAAATTGTTGTTCTGAGTCGGGGTGTTCTTTGTGTCCATTCATGTATGTTTGTAAAGTCCCCGGCGACACAGGATATATTCAAGGATTAATGCGGGAGTTGTCTTTAGAGAAAAAAAAAAAAAATAAAGCTATATTAAGACTGTAGTCCCCAAGCGTGAGAACTCGAAATTGAAATCGAAACACCCCCATTAATATTTTACATGCACACAGGCGCATCGCGCACTATTATACTACCCTTTTTTTCCGTGCGGAAATCCCCTCAGATACCACCTATCGGTGGCATGTCGGACACGAACCGACTAAAACCGCACGCCGTCTCGGGTACTAATAGCCGGGGAACCAGGTATACCCTAGAAAGGAAGTCCCTGGTGCACTATTATACTACCCTGGAAACAAATCAATCTACTTTCGGTTTTTCGTATAAGGTAGATATTCATCACCTCTTCGTCTTTGTATATTGTTTATATATTTTAGGTTTAAATATTGTGAAACTCGCGGGGCCCGTAGTGACTAGCCGGCGACAAAGGATGTGGTACAAGTGTACGCTTTGTGGGTATTATGTTAAAACTATTAGTTTTTATGGGTTATTAGAAATCTCAATACTGAAAAACTGTGGGTTTCATAGATGATAATTTATTTATAAAAAAAGAAATAAATACAGATTAAAATAAACACAGCGATTTAGTCAAAGTATATTTATTTAATAATATCTTTTTTCTTTTTATATCATCTCTTATGTAAAGTCATAGATCCACACACAATAAAAGAAATCTGTTTTGTCTAATATTTAGCAAAATAAATGTATACCTATAGCAAACTCGTTTCCAAGGGGTAGAGCCTTATGACCAGAAAAGACAAAGAAACTATGGGCCAATCTTTTTAAATTACCATTTTTTTTTGCATATTCATTGTTTTATCTTACGTTTAGTTGTTTCTAAAATAAAACTCACATTCTTAGTTCCTCTAAATGTTGCTCGAAGAAAATAATAAATTAGCAGTAGTGAGAGTCCGACACTCGCAACCCACCTTTCTGCTTGTCCAAACAATTGATTTAATATATGAATATTCGGGTGGCACTGCAGTTTTTGCGCGCGTGTATTCTATATTTGTTGCACATTACGGGACACAATTTCTACGTTCTAAAATGTATGGACAACGGGGATTTTTTTTTCGCTAAAAAATTCATGATTTTTAAGCTTAGGTAATGGGTTTTTGGTCCTAATTAGTAAAGAAATTTAACGGTGAATGTATTAGCCACACTTTTTCCCGCCGTTAAATAAAATAGAACAACGATTTCGATGATTTTGGCCAATGCGAAGATTTTTTTTTCTCGAAAATAAAGAATTATTTTATAAGTTTCACGCGGTAAAAATGTAGAGTAACTGAGATTTTTTTAGTGTAATTTAATAAAGTGAGTACTTTTAAAAAAAAAATAGTAAGTGCTTATTCGCTTTTCTTAGGGATGTGCCTCTTAAGTTGGAATCTTAACCGTGAGAGTGGCATGCTCTGACACTATATGGACTGGCTCGAACTAAGTGACATCACAACCTTGTTAAGAAATTCTTACCGTGCATTTTACCGAGAGTGTGAGGTGCCCAGAATTAGGGGGCTTAGAGCCCCCTAATTCTGGGCACTCAAAAGTACTTAGCTTTTGAATTAGAGGTGTCTATGAATGTAAACACTTAACACCCGAAAGCCAATTCTCGGAATAAAAATTCGAACACAATTGAATCGGTTATTTCAAAAATCTAGTCACATTTTTTTTCATGTTTTTTTTTCTTGAAAATGATTTAAATTTTTCGGGGCTACACGCCACGTAATTCAATACATTCCTTCCTCTTCAAATAAAACCGCGTGTAAGACGTTCATCGCATAAACAATATTAGTCAGTGACTAAAGAGGTTTTATTTATATTTACATATCGCACCCTCGGTGCAACAAAGTCACAAGTAGGCAAAATTGCCAAAATGACTTAAGTATGCCAAATTGTCTATAAACCATTTCTTCGTTTGGGAAATCAAAGACAGCTGCGAAATTATTTGAATATATCGATAGATGGCATTAGTGCCTTTGTCGTTCTTGCTACTTTTTCGACGAATATTGGGAGAACAGAGTATGATTGGTAAGTAGTGACCCCGCGCCCGCATGAGTCAGTCGTGACTTGGAGCTACACCGGCTTAAAGGTATTAATGACAATTTTTATTCACGTATATTGAAATAACAAAGTGCCAAATAATTAAATTATATTTGTACCTGGTGCGACATAGTCACAAGTTACGACTTTTTTTTTGTTTCCTTTGTTTTTTTCAATTTTCTAATAAAATCAAAGAAATCTTTTTACATGATACTGTAGTTAAAAGAACAAATAATATAATTTTAATGAGATATCCCGGCTGCTGTAGGTAGTAATCTAAAAAAAAGGAAAATTGATCGAAAAAAAACTTTAAAAGTCCGTTCCTGTAAAATTACAAAATGACCTGTTGTGACTTTGTTGCACCGAGGGTGCGAAATATACATACAAATAAATTAAAAAAAAAACACTAAAAAAAAGAAAATAAAACAAACGAATAAATGTGAAATAAGCAAAAAATAATGGTTTTTGAAAAGACCGATTCAATTCAGTTCCGATCTATTCTCGGTCTCACTAAAATACACAAATAGTAATAATGAAAATACTGAAATAGTAAAACTAAGACTAGCAGATTAGCGATTCAAATTTCGATCACAACACTGTGTGTTCAGAGCACAAAAACGGTGTATTAGAGCTATTTCCTGTCTTAAGCAAACAGATTCATTTAGAAAGCTAAATATTCTAACTTTACCTTGTTTATATGTATACGAAACAGCTATATTTATTAAGTGTAATTTACATTTATTTGAACACCGTACAAGGCAACGTCATATTAACAAATTATGCATTAGACCATCTAAAACTGCACTACTTCATAAAAGTATATTCTGCATGGGCCCAAGAATATATAATAAGATACCATCAGATTTGAAAAATGAAAAGAACTTAATTTTATTTAAGAAAAAGTTACATGCTATTCTAGTTGGTAAAACTTATTATTCGGTAAAAGAATACATGGAAGATAATATGTAGAATGATGTAAATAATCTACTACTTACATCTTCCTTTGACATACATCAGTACAGAAATTTTGACGTATTAATTTGACATATTATAGTTTGTATTTATTATTATTTGTTTATTATGTATTATTTAACTTAAGGACTGTATTATTAATAGAAAATGACACTACTGGATATTATTTTGTTATAATCAATAATTATTGTTAATTTTTGCATGCTGTGACATTCGGCTTAATATGGTGAAACTAGCTGTATCTTTTCCACCTGTTTTTTTCTTTTTGTATAACCCATATTATCGCAAATAAATTGAATTGAATTGAATTGAATACGATAAAATCACATTACAGTCGACGTTGGATGTTTGATACTTTACTACGATAATACCTTTTATGACAGTTCTGAGATCGAGAGTTGATCGGAATTGAATTTTACGGAATTTTTATTACGAGAATTGATCGTATGCTGGTTAGCTTCTTATACCGTAAAAGAAAAAATGTACAGAACATCAACTACTACGATAATCAAGTTACCGTAAAAACGAGACGCATGTGTATGCATGCATAAAAGCGAAGCATGCAACACAGAACAGGGGCACACTGCACGGATGGTGGTTCAAGCGGTACGCTGTGTGTTTGTGTTTGTGTTTGTGTAAATTCATATTTACTTGTTATTAACGTTGGTGTCGACAAGAATAAGATAGTTTCCAATTACCTAGAATAATGATCAATCAAATTAATTCAGATAAACATTTGATTACTTAACTATTTTATAGCTTTTTAAGATCAATAAAAGTCGAAACATCAATTGTCATTTTCGATCAACAAAGTAAAATTTTTGCTCAACATACTTTGATCTAGTACCAATAAGCTAGGTTTCAGGAATCTGCATATTAATCGACATAGACACCTATTGGAATTGATTTTTTTAATGTTAGTGTAACGGGAGCGAGGAAGTGTTTAGGCCTTAAATTCCTCAGGGGTGATGGTGAGGGGTCCGAGTAGTTATTGTTATGGGTCCTGTCTGTTTTGTGTCTATATTATTACGTTTTTTGTAATTCGTAACTGATACTGTACTACTGTACTACTGTACTGTAACTGACATAATACCTCGTGATAATATTCTGTATTGTTTTGTGCACTGTAACTTATCTCTGTTTTATATAAGTGAGGATTTGTAACTATTGTGATTATCATAGCTGTAAATCCCCCATAGTTTGTAATAAATAAATAAATAAAATCAAAATAACTCAATCGTGAAATAATGACTAGAGATCGTCGTTGAAACTTCAAACATTGTTAACACGATAAGGATTTCTCAAGGATTCCATCTTTTGTTAACAATATAAAGAAAAAAAAATGCCTTGAACCAACAATTTATTTGTGACATCAGCAATGATACAACTTAATTTGAGAAATTACGTCTTAGTATAAAAAGTTAATGGTTTATAAGGTCAGTAGCCTTAAGTTTTTACAGTTTGTGTTTACAAGGTCGTTCTTTATGACCGTGTTTACAGTTTTGTGTATATTAGTTATTTGTACTAAATTCCTTTCCTTGAATTTTCCCCAAACTAGATTAGGGTCGGTCTACTACGATACTGAAATTAGATTTTTACGCGGAGCGACTGCCATCTTGCACAAAACTAGGAACGCACTAATCTATTGAAGTCTTTTAAAAATACTTCTAATTCAAGATGTATATCTTGTTATGGTTTTTTAAACCTTTTATCATTGATGCAAATTGCATTCGACGGTTTTTTTAGGGCTTTGGCGTGTAAGATTCAATGTTCACGGTTGCAATACTGCAAAACATAATGGTTACATAATTAATAATAAAATTTGTTTTTAATTCTTTGCAATGTCGGTAGATAAGTACTTGACATTTTTATCTAAATTATTACAACTACCAAGATCCATCCCACAAAAACCTGTAGCCAATATAACCAGCCCTTGCGCTGCTGAACCAGGTTGTTTAATCCCGGGAGCACTATTGAATATTTTTCTTTAGGGTACTTTCATAATACAATTATTATAATACTTACATATGGTCTTTTAGCTAATTTGATGTTAGGGTGAACTCCCAACCTTTTGTCTACTCCTCCAGATTCTGGGAAGGGTCTTAAATGGTGGCAACGTCGGTAGTTCCTTACCATAAGGTGACTCCGACTGTTCTTCTGCTCCTACAACAAAGTTTGTATGTATGTTGGTTACCCAATAACAAAAAATAATTCCACATACATTTGTGCTTGTATTTGTAATTAGCGAATTTATTATTATCTTTATTCAGAAGCAAAAGATATTACGTAAATAAATTATTTAAAAAAATACTTATGACGTAGTTGACAGATAATACTGTCAATATTATTAAATATGTTTTGTTAATTAATAAGGAAATAGCGATTAAGTTTAGAATTGTTTATTTATGAACATTTGACAGTTTTTATACGGATGTATTGTTATTTAATGTACTGAGTTAGTTCGAGATTCGATTTCAATGACATTTGATAGCGTCTTCGTAACGAGGCGGGGAGTAACGGTCAAGGCCTCGGACGCGTTATCGTGTGGCAGTGAGTTCAATTCCGCTGTAGTGATTTGAGCTAATTCATTTTAATAGATTCGAGGAGCGAAAGTAAGGCCCGTGATAACTCGTCTGTAAAGTGTATTTTGCGCCAAATTCGTACACATTTTATTGACCAAGTTTTTCGACGTTAAACCACGGACGTTGAACGGCGATGTAATTTTTAAAACTACCCGAAAAATTACAAAAGTCACGTAAATAATTATTTAAATTTTATTAAAATATACTTGTTTAATGTTAATATTCGATTAAGAAAGGTTTTAAGTCACAAATGTAATAAAAAATACCATTATTATTCAATGTTAAGGTGTGTAATGTACATATATATAGGGGTGTTTTTTTTTTAATTTTAATAGTGATTCTCGTCGGATATCTTTATGACAGATTTCTATTCTCTTTAGATATTTAAAATGAACAGCTGATTCCATTAAAATAATATTTATACAACCTAACAACCTAACCTACAACACCTAAACAAATAATATTTATTTAAATCGGACTAGTAGTTTTTGAGAAATCTTTCAAAACGTGTAAAGTTACGGGCAGCGGATGGATGCGGATTGACCAAGACTGGGATGGTTGGCGCTCCATGACCATGAGAGAGGCCTTCGTTCAGCAGTGGACAGCAATAGGCTGCTAATGATGATAATGAAACTTACGGGTCGTTATTCAGCTTTAAACGGGTGTAACTAATTCACTGGCATTGGGATCACACACACACATACACATATGTACATAAACATTCACAAACATATACAAATGGTTTGGTCTTCACTAAAATTAATATCGACCATCTCTTTGTCATTTTTGCAACATAGTGTAAGGGGATGACTACATGCTGAGATACAGGTTTTATAACCTAGTTCTGTAGACGCGCCCATCACTCTTTGTAACGTGTAATAAAACGTCTTTGATTTTATGTAGTTTTGCCATTGTATAAAACTTGTGTAGAGCTTTCTAATTAACTATTACAGTACCTGGATGACCGAGCTTTCCTCTGTATTATTTTTTTTAATTTCCTAAAAAGGAAACCTAGCTAGAACGATTAATCGCCCCCGAAACCCTCTGCATACTAAATTCCATGAAAATCGTTCCGCCGTTTCCAAGATTCAGATTATATATATACAAGAATTGCTCGTTTAAAGGTATTAGATTTATGAAAAAAAGTTATGTCATGCAAAAAGCAGCTTTATTGCATTGTTAGAATATTTAGAATATTTATGCTCATGTAGTATGGTATACTTTGTACCAAACAGCAAATCGAAAAGTGTGAATATAGTGTCAGCGTAGTTTACATGTTGTTTACAAAACATTACTTGTGACAACACAAACACATTACACAGGATGCGTCAATTTGTCATGTGTGCAATATCGGGGCAATGTCCCTCGCTGATTCTGAATCGTCATTCGTTAAATATGAACCCTTCGTATACGTAATTTTGTTCGTTTTAGTAGTTTTAGTGTTCCTCAGTTGATAGTAAAGTTGCGACAATATTTATGCAAAATTTCGTGGTAATAGGTTGCGTAGATAAGGCTTCTAATGTAACAAAACTATGTTGTTTCAGTATTAAGGAAGTAACGATGTCTCTGCCCAAAAAAGGACGCTTAGACGCTATTATAAGTCAATGTGCACTGCAAAAAGTTAAATTTTATCACCTAATACGTTGCCTTACGTAAGATGTTCCATAAATCTTTACTTACAGTTACTTTAACAAATGTCTCTATATCATCGCACAGGTGATAACTTAGGCAGCGTGATGTTGCGGGAGAGCATAATGCGTGCACAGCAGGTCACGTGTCCGTCGCTGGCGTGGCTTCTGCCGTCCCCTCTGTTCTGGAAGTCGAACGAGGTACTCGTCCAGACTGACAAGTTTAATTACACGATTCAGGACTTCCAGAAGCTGTTCACGTGAGTACCTTACTGTTTTTTACTTAAATAGTCCACTGCTGGACATAGGCCTCTACTTAGAAAGGAGGTTTTGGCCTACTATACCACGCTCGCCAGACGGGTTGGTATAGGATTCGTTTCATGTTTTTCTTCTCTTTGCAGTGCTGTTTGCTTGCGTAGTTTGCTCCCTTACTCGGCTCTCATGACACTTACGGGATGAATATGGGTGACGACACTGTATTCTAAATCCGTCACCACAGAGACAAGTGCGTTCATATGATGGAAATTTGGAATCGAATCTAATAAAATCATAAGTTGTGTAAGATTGCTCCTAAAACAAGTGTACCATTGGCTTCTGTTGAGATTAAATATCATTAAAAAAGAGCTGAAAATAATTCTATGTAATTGCAACCGGTTTCCAGTTGCAAATAAATGGAATAAGGTATATATTTCATTGACATGTTAAAAAGAGCTCGCGGACTTTGCCGCTATGTCCAAGTTGGCCCTTAGGGTGCTTTTCCACAAGAGATGGGCTATGCTACGTTGCTATGGATGCGTTTGATATCCACCAATCATATTCATTGGTCCATATAGTTTAGAACTGGTGGAAACGGGTTCAACTAACCTTAATATTGATGGAAGCATGTTATAGATGCGTGCTATGTATGGTCGTGAGTGGTGTATCTACGTGCAGAGCAGAACAACTACAGAATTCGTACTGTCCGTAAAAACTACAGACACTTTAACATGTCAATCAAATATATACCTTATTCCGTTTAATCACTACTGGAAACCGGTTGCAAATTAATAGATTTTTTGTTGTGTCTACCTACCTATACCTACTATGTAAGTATTATCTATACTATGCTATGTAAGTATTATCTATATTACACACAGACAACACCTTTTCATGGACTAGACTAAGTTTTTTTAAACATGACAGATAGATTTTTTTTTATTTGTACACCGTTTTACAAGTAGTATGGTACATAAAAATGACATACGTATACATGTAATGTACAAAGGGCTGCCTTATTGCTAAGAGCAATCTCTTCCAGGCAACATTAGGATTTTTGGAGAGACAGTAGTAGTTGAAGGTGCATTGAGTTTTGTTAGGTTAATTACTAATGAATGGTCCGTGTGGTGGGTTAAGAATACAGGGTGTCACCACCCCTATTCATCTTGTGGGTGTCGTAAGAGGCGACTAAGGGAGAATACTACGCAAAACAACAGCACTGCAGAGAGAAGGAAAACTTGACATAAACCCTATACCAGCCCGTCTGGCCAGCGTGGTATAGAAGGCTAAAACCTCCTTTCTGAGGAGAGGCCTATGTCCAGGAGTGGACTATTAAAGGCTGTTGATGATGAGATCATAAAAGTGGTAAAATTAGATAAATATTTACACATAAAACACATATTTATACAAACCCACAAATATACAATATACACACATATACATACATAACTTATAAGTATACCACATTAAAAAAATGGGAAGTAAAGAAAAAAAGGAACATTCTTATCATTTATTAATACGTAACTGACTTAATCAAAGATACATGAAATTCTCGAACCTGAAATTCTCTAGCCTGATGTTTATCGGCAATGCATTCCACAAGCGTACAGCTTCAACATTAAAAGAAAGGTCATCAAATTTTGTGGAATGCAGAGGCATCTCCAGTCTCAAATCCTCGGATGACCTCAGACATTTTTCATGTGTGTCATTAAGGAACTTGAACCGTTTTTTAAGGTAGAAGGGGCTTTAGGATTGAACAAGATGTTACAAAGAAAAATGAGGATATGAGTATTCAGGCTAGAGCAAATCGGAAGCCACTCGAGTTTTGATGGAAGTTAGAAACGTGATATTAGCCACTCGAGTTTTGATAGGAGTTAGAAACGTGATATTAGCCACTCGAGTTTGATGGAAGTTAGAAACGTGAAATTAGCCACTCGAGTTTTGATGGAAGTTAGAAACGTGATATTAGCCACTCGAGTTTTGATAGAAGTTAGAAACGTGATATTAGCCACTCGAGTTTTTATGGAAGTTAGAAACGTGATATTAGCCACTCGAGTTTTGATGGAAGTTAGAAACGTGATATTAGCCACTCGAGTTTTGATAGAAGTTAGAAACGTGATATTAGCCACTCGAGTTTTTATGGAAGTTAGAAACGTGATATTAGCCACTCGAGTTTTGATAGAAGTTAGAAACGTGATATTAGCCACTCGAGTTTTGATAGAAGTTAGAAACGTGATATTAGCCACTCGAGTTTTTATGGAAGTTAGAAACGTGATATTAGCCACTCGAGTTTTGATAGAAGTTAGAAACGTGATATTAGCCACTCGAGTTTTGATAGAAGTTAGAAACGTGATATTAGCCACTCGAGTTTTGATGGAAGTTAGAAACGTGATATTAGCCACTCGAGTTCTGATGGAAGTTAGAAACGTGATATTTTCTTAGCCCAAATACAAATCGTATACAGAGATTTTGAAGTCGCTCAAGCTTATCAAGTCGTATTTCAGTAAGATTCAGATAGCTATCTGACATTAGATATCATATTCAGACATCGGCATAGTCGAGAATTGGGAGGAGAAATGCTTGTGCAAGTTCAGTCGGAAGAAAGTTTCGTAGTCTTTGCAGGGACCCGGCAGAAGAAATAACTTACGACTGACTTCTTGTATTTGTGGACCCCAAGGAAAGTACTATCTATATAGATTCCTAAATTTTTGACACTAGTACTGATCTCAAGTGTGGTGCCATCGAATTGAATTAAGGGCAGTTGTGTCCAATTAATTCTTGAGACCAACCCAGGGCTACCAATTACATATACCTGAGTCTTGCCAGGATTATCTTTGAGTCCATAATTATGACTCCGTTCACCAATGCGCGATAGGTCTGCATTGATTTTGGTGAATGCCTCCGATAATAAGTTAAGCGGAGCGTAGAGGAGTGTATATATTTCTATATTATCTGCATAAAGATAGTAGAACGAACTTGAAGAGATGGAGTTTATAAAAACAGCGAAGAGTAAAGGAGATAAAACGCCACCCTGTGGTACACAAGCAGAAATACTGCATCAGGAAAGACAGGCGTTGCCGGCGATTACAGACAGGTAACTATGAAACCAATCAATAGTCCTTGGAGATATGTTAAGACACCGCAGTACACCAAACAAATGTTTTCAATTTATTTGAGTTCATCCTATGTATGTAACTCTCTGAAGTACTCGCTTAATTACGATTTAACTATTGTCAGTAGCTGAATATTACATAAGTAAATATTCTGTAACAATTATTGAGGAATGAAGGTGAATTCTTATCACGACTCACGAACGACGAACTAGAATCAGCCCAGAGAGGGTTGTGAGAAGGCTTGGAAGAGGGGGCCCTGGATCTGCGTTGCGTTGCGTTTATTGTGTTTTTTTTTGTGTTTATAGTAGTATGTTTGATGTGTTTATAGTCTTTATCTATTGATTAAGACTATAAACACATCAAAAAGATTTAGCTTGTAAACTTTTTCTACTTAAAAAAAAACAATAATCTGAAGACATAAATAACTAAGTAGTGGGTACGCGTTATCTGTCAGTTTGGACGCTCAAATAAACAATATAATCGTAGTATATGTGTGAGTCATAAAACATACATCACTGACACACTAAACCGTTCGACAACAACCACTATTCAATTGGCACTACAAAATCTACGCACAAATCTTCACATTGTAATCTTACTAAAGGCTAGGCGCACACACACTGTTTTAGGGCAACTCACTGCGCCGGCGCCTCCCCCGCCACTTTATAATGCTTTATTTGTTGTTTCTAAGGCTCTCCTTAGAAGCAACAAATAAAACAGGCCTCTGCCTATGTCCAGCTGTGGACTAGTAAAGCATTTTGATGACGATTTGTTTAACGCAATTTAAACATCTCTTTGCGAACAACTTATAAGTTAATTTTAAATGGCAAAAAATGTCGTATCGAATTGAAACTTTGGATGCGTACTATGGATGACAATACTGTAATTTGCCATCTTGGAGCTGACCGGATGATGGCAGACTAGAAGGTGTAGTGGCGAGGATGGGTCCGCCTTTACATCAGAGGGGAGAAGTTATTTTTGTGTATTTAAACTCATGACAAGCTCCAATTTGATTGAAATAATAATAATATATCTCACACATCTCACTCACGGCCGTCTGATCCTAAACTAGGCAGAGCCTGTACTATAGTTACCAGACTGCTGATAAACGTACTTATATATTTTTAAATAGATACATATTATAGATAAATTACACCCAGACACAGAACTAATGACCGTGCTCATCACACAATATTTGTCCTGGGTGGGAGTCGAACCCACGACCTTCGGTTTAGCAGTCAGGGTTACTGACCACCAAGACCAGTAACTAAGGGAGAAAACTACGCAGGATAACGCACTGCAAAAAGAAAGAAAATTTGAAACAAACCTTATACCAACCCGTCTGGCCAGCGTGGCATAGTAGGCCAAAACCTTCTTTCTAAGGAAAGGATTATGTCCAGCAGTGGACTAGTAAAGGCTGTTGATGATGATAATAATAAAGAGAAAAACGGTGAATAGCAGCTCTTCTTTGCATTTGCAAGTAATGAATGCACTTGGGATCTTTAATTACTACCTGTTTTTTTTAGTTTTAGTAAACTAAGGTATTGTCGAGTGACTAAAAACTCAATGTTCGCTCAGCCTTGTATACTACGTCATTACTTTTGATTGGTTATTGTTTTCCTTGTTAAAGATGACTCGTAGCGCTTGGTTGGGACATATACCATATATTGTAAGGTATCGTGTTGTTTATGTTCAGGAAAAAATACTGATGTTATCTTTTGACTGCAATAATCAGGAAGAGAAAGGAAGGAGTAGCTATAACCTCGCATGCGTTGAATTTTATGATGTCATAACTTCCGCATCTATGATGATGTTTAATTTTAACAGCACTATAATTAATAAAATTGACGAGTCCCCTCTTTAGTACTTATAATATGTGTTTAGCTTCAGGTAGTCGAACAAAGATGGAATGTTAATATAACCCCACCAGCAATTCAATGATTTTAATTTTTTGAATTTCAAAATAGAAGCTGCATGATTTCAAGATTTTTCTTTATCCATAAATGTTTATGAGATCTTGCAAATAAATATTTATTTTTAGCATACGAAATACTATAAGAAAAATATATGTTTTATGTAAAAAAACTTTGACGACGGATTAATGCGTGTGGTGACGGATTAAGAATACGGAATGTCACCACCCCTACTCATCCCGTGGGTGTCGTAAGAGCCGACTAAGGGAGCAAACTGCAAAGGACAACAGCACTGCTAAATGAAGAAAAACTTGAAAGAAACCCCTATACCAACCCCTCTGGCCAGCGTGGTATAGTAGGCCAAAACCTCCTTTCTAAGGAGAGGCCTATGTCCAGCAGTGGACTATTATAGGCTGTTGATGATGATGATGCTGAAAAAAACTTTAAAATCAAGGTCCTAATGGCGAAGGTTACTCTGAAAAACTGTTATTCCAATACGTATATGCTACTTATGATACATAAAATTAGATATTCTCTTGGTCTAGTTTTTGAGAAACCTAGTCCCCTGTTCTCGGTTTATCAAAGTCTGGTCCATTCATACTTTCGAAAGGGAGATTAGAATATTATATACCTTTACAGTGACATGGAGCTGCCGAACGCGTGGGAGATGCGCAAAGACACAGAGAAGTACACAAAGGACTTCTCCGCGCCAGGAGTTGAAGTACACTGCATATATGGGTACAACGTATCTACTGTTGAGAGGTGAGGATCATTGTTTTTATTACTTTTATGTATAAGTTGCATTGTTGGTGCCGTAAAAGTAGCATAATATGTTTCGGTTCGGTATAATTATTATTTTAAAAACTTGTAGTATCTGCCAATTTGTTCGATTTTATAATAAAATCCCCAATAATGTTCAAAACTTAAGTATTAAGAAATTTAAATCCGCAATAAAACTTAAATTATGTCAGAAAGCCTGTTACTCAATAGTGGATTACATAGAAGACAAAAATGCTTGGGATTAAATTAGCGCAGGCTATTTCTTCAATGGAAATGTGACGTGGGCTAGGATGTTTTTGTTATTGTTTTTTCTCATTTTTCTCTTTATTGTGTTTTAACCTTTTTTTAGACCTTAATAACGGACATACTGGCACACATTAGAACAATGTTGTGGTATGTTTAACGATGCCAATGCATTTATCTGTAAATTGCAAATAAGTGGTCATGAGTTTTTTGTCCTTTCTTCTCATAAGAGTCAGCCCCTTGGAAACGGGCAGTTGTAGATCGGCACAGGCATATCATAGATTTACGAATGGCGTAGTGGTTTGTGTAACGGACTGCTATTCCAAAGGTCGCGGGTTCGATTCCCGCTCAAGTCAAGCATTTGTGTGCATGAACATTTAATGTTTGATTTGGTCTGGGTGTTTCTATGTATCATATGTATGTATTTACAAAAAAAAAAGTATATATGTATTTATATCAGTTGTCTAGTACCCATAGTACAAGCTTTGCTTAGTTTGGGACTAGATGGCGTTGTGTGATTGTGGTAGAATATTATTATTATTATTTATTATTATTATTTTGTATCATTTTTATTAAATTTGTTTTTCTAACTATTTGACAAAGAGAGATTGTTGCTTTTCTGTGTGTGTTGATCTACGACTTTAGAGTCTACATATAATACGATTTGAAACAATTTAATTTTTTTTATGTAATAAAGATAATTTGAATTTGAAAACCTATTATTTTGACATTATGAGCAGGCGCTTCAATTTTCTTCATTTGTAGAGATGTAATACTTACTAAACTAAAATTGTTTTGTCTGACTAGTGACTAAATTACACAAATAAAATTACTTAAATGAAAAAAAAAAGTTGAATAAATTCAGGTACTAAGTTGAATGTTGTTTCTTTTTTTTATTTATGATAAATATACTAAATAAAGGCATTAACTCTTTCAGACTCGTGTACAAATCCGGTACATGGCTAGATGGGTACCCAACCCTTGCAACGGGCGACGGCGACGGCACAGTTAACCTGCGCTCGCTCAGCGCCTGCGAATATTGGAGAAAAAAGCGCCTCAGGAACGGCCATTCAATCAAGTCCTTAGCTCTGCAAAATGCTGAACATCTCAAGATACTCCACGATCAGCGAGCGCTGGACTATATCACGCTTTTAGTCAAGAATTGAGGGTAGTTCCACATAGTATTTAAAATAAGAAGACTGCTGTGATCACGATGTGCTTTCCAATTACAGCTACGACAAATTGACCGAATGACTGAAGTGAATGATATGGCATTCGAAACTTCCACTTTATATGCATTCAATTCCAGTCTATTTTAAATGTTAAATATAGAATTCAATGAAGTGGACGAGATATTGTTTAAATAATTGATTGTTATATTTAATGATCGGAAAAAGTTGAATCTTAATATGAATTAAGACGGGCCTGTTGGTCTAGTGGTTAGTGACCCTGACTGCTAAGCCGGAGGTTCTATTCCCACCCAGGACAAATATTTGTGTGATGAGCACGATCATTTGTTCTGTGTCTGAGTGTAATTTATCTATAATATGTATGTATTTAGAAATATATAAGTATGTTTATCAGCAGTCTGGTTACCATAGTACAGGCTCTGCCTAGTTTGGGATCAGACAGCCGTGTGTGAGATGTGTGAAGTTATTATTATTATGAATTTAAGTAGCAAAATAGTTCATACAACAACGACAAGTTGTATGAAGTGTGCTA
Organism: Arctia plantaginis; assembly: GCA_902825455.1. NCBI lineage: Eukaryota > Metazoa > Arthropoda > Insecta > Lepidoptera > Erebidae > Arctia > Arctia plantaginis. The sequence goes on from CADEBD010000288.1 coordinate 1,981,293, forward strand.
CTTTAGAACGGTTTATATTAAATATTCTATAGTACGTAAGTAAAATTACCTGTTAAGTTTGTCAAACGATTTTATGAAAATACACATCAAACTTTTAAAATATTAGTTGTTTCATGTTATCTGTAATATTACTAGATAGTAGAGGCTTGTTGGGCTTGTCAACCTAATTTTCTCATGAAACTAATTTACACAATATTCTATGTAGTTTTTGTTTTTAAATTCAAAGAAAAACATTAAGTTAAGCTCAACATACAAATAATTATTTCTTAATGAAAAGGAATAATATAATTTTTAACCAACTTCAAATACAGAGGTTACAGATAAATTTGTAAAAATTTGTAAACACTAACAATCTCTAATTGTGATAAATCAAAGATCTGTGTTTTGTTGATTGTTTAAGCGTTACATTTATTTGACTTTAGCTTGAATATTATAAAAATTCATATTTTGGAAAAACAAACATAATTGATTTCTGTGAGCGACTGTACCAGAATATTTTTCTAAAAAAGAAATTAAAAAATAATTATACTTTGCTCATAATTTGAGTAATATGAAATTAAGCTCTCTTAAATAAGTTGACCAAGTAAATATGCAACTGTTAGAAAAAAAAAAAACATAAATTTGATTTTTGTGAGTGACTGTACACTATTATTTGTTTCTAAACAACAAATTCATTAAAACAAAAGATATTTTGCTCATAATTTGACTAATATGAAATTAAGCTCTCTTAAAAGCTGATTATAGAATAGATTTAGCTAAATCTTATAGACCTTAACACATACTTTTTATCTCACGAAGTTAAGTCAACCTGTTTGATCATGTTCCGTAGTTGTATGCGTTGCAAAGCTTCGGGCTTGTTGTCTATTGCAAGTCTAACATATTAAGCTATCGTTCACACGCTTGCGAGTGTTAAATTGCGAAATTTTAAAGATGTGTTATGCTTATTAAAACCCGTGATCTCGTGAATACCCGTCACTGTAATTTTTGCCTTTCCGTTTTCGTGACAAATAGTCTACAACTGTAATAGTCAAGTCTTTAGTAATTTAAAATTGTTTCAGTACAATTAAGTGACAAGCCAAGCTTTTACGGCTGTGATAACCGCTCTGTCAAACGTATTTGACATTATATTTTATTATAATGTAAAAATAATATATTATTTATATACAGGTGGTTTTTACTTTACTTCTAACAGATGTTTTTTTCATTGTTGCTGTAAGTCATACTAATAAAATTGTAATATGTCGTATAGTTAAATAGAAACGGTGAATTCAAAACTAAAACTACATTTTTAATTTCAATTTTGTAGTTAATTTGACTACACTTTTTTTGTCTTGCGGAAATCCCCTCGGATACCACCGGTGGTTATGTCTGACTCGAACCGACTAAAAACCGCACGCCGTCTCGGGTACCAGTAGCCGGGGAACCAGGTGTACCCTAGAAAAGAAATCCCTGGTACACCGATGTACCCCTGGGCATCTACGGCGGGTAGATGACCCCCTCCTGTGTGGGAACCCCCACGTTCCCTTGGTGCTCCTCTCTCCCCTCTTGGGCACGCGCGCTCCGCAGCGCGTCTCGCCGCCACCCCGGCCTGCTTCTGCTAGGGTGACAGATGGCCTCACCTGTCACCCCCAGGCCTGCGAATTTGACTACACTTTGAAATATCGACATACGCACATAGAAGGATATTTAAACTAACCACAACACTTATTTTGTTTAACATATAATTAAGGGTTGTTATTTAACATAAAATATATTCAAATAATAACAAATATAACAATGACATGTGCGAAAATAGCTAATCTTCAAGTCTCAATCCCATTTCGAGACTTGTAATAGCCCTTATTATGCACTTTGTCCCTTCCCGATGGTCTTGTTAGAATTAACATTCTTGTTAAATTCTTTCTGAAAACGATTATATTCCCGGAGAGGTTTTCGAGTCGAGCAGAAAGCTGGTCGTGAAAGAAACCAGACTAGACTTTTATTTTGAAAAATCCGTTTTGGCTGCCGACGTCGAATAAATCTGGAATAAAGCACTCAAATTATAATGTATCACTATGCTCAGCAACACTATGTTCAAACGTGCTATTTTATCCTCATAGTGGCTAATTTTTGACTCTAAATCCTAACTACTTTCGAGCATTTGCCTACAATTTTTTTAATGATATTGCATTTTAATGTATTTTCATTTGTAACAACAAATTAATAAAGTTGATTATAAGTACTTATTTCTATTAACATACAGTAGTGTTAGTAATTTGTTTCTTCTATTTAATTTACACAAAATTATCATAACTCAGAAGTCACATACCGTGACTTTGAACAAAGTGTTTTAATGTTACAGCCATTTTATTTTATTGTAAACATTTTGACTGAACTGCATATATTAACATATTATAAATTTACTTCCTTTTAAGTTTTTTAGTTATTCCTTAGAAATGATAGAAAAAAGATTTATTAAAACAAGATGTATATTTATGTAAAAATACTCACTTCAATTTTAAGCTCAACGGACACGGGTCTAGTAGTTGGTACTACTGTGTATTTATGGAATTAAATGAATTAAATAGTTACCCATATTAATGCAATTTTATTTATATAATATTTAATATATGTTATATATCTGTGTAGTGACGGATTAGGAATACGGAGTGTCTCCACCCGTATTTATCCATGGGTGTCGAAAGAGCCGGTTAAAGGAGCAAACTACGCAGTACAACAGCACTGCAAAAGGAAAACTTGAAACAAACCCTATACGAACCCGTCTGGCAAGCGTGTTATAGTGGCCAAAACCTCCTTTCTAAGGAGAGGCCTATATCCAGCAGTAGACCACAAAAGGACGTTGTTGATTTAATGTATTATATTATATGTTTGAATTTAAAAATGTGGGCAAAATCGGATCTCAGATGTCACATCGCTCGAAGAGATGGCATAAGGATCGAATTAGATAGCGCTATTTATTATTGAAGTGAAAACTTCTTTAGCAGCCTTGTACACTTTTTTTTTTAATGGGTAAAAAATGTTAAACTCGCGTCAGGACACATGACCTGATCGAAAATTCGTAAGACGGAAGGAGAGTAGACAGCCGGCGCGGCGTAGGAGAGGAAGTATCCCCCTCTCTTTCTACGGCGCGGCGAAAATGTATGCCTGCGCCTGCTGTTTCGTTTAGGCGGCGCAGGGCGCTTGCGCGAATGTTCGTTTTTCTGAGAGATAAACTTTTTAATGCAATATAAATTGTCATATTTGTCTACGATAGCGCAATAAATAAATATTGTATTCTACCACATAAATGATAGTACTTTTATACTGATAATTAAAGCAATTCGTGCAAAATTATTCCCTAACCATTCCAAAAGATCAAAAATGCACAACGTTAATATTTCACTTCTGCCGGCACTCCCGGAGTGCAACCCGTCGTTTTTTTTTGCACCTTTTCTAACACCCTGTATGAGGTGCAAGTGTGTAATTGATTAGCTTAATGAGGGTTTTCTGAAATGTTCCACGTGAGATGGCAGCACTGTAGCGTCAGGTCCAACTACCTGTCAAAACACATACACGATTTGTATTTTTCGATAAATTTTTTGGTTTATTCTTTCTTAAAAACGTTACAAAAGGAATACTGATTTCTAAAATTCCACAGTGTTGTGCAGTGCCTATGTGTGCAAATAAAACTTTTGCGCCTCTCTTTTTGAGCTCAATCTTCAGTTCGGCAACCTTTCTCTGTCCGTAATCTATAATAAACTCAATAACACTGCCGAATTCATAGAATTTCACTAAAATATACGTTAAATATATATAATACGTTCGGTAAGAATGTGTGCTATCTGACAGCTGTTTGGACCTGACGCATACGAAGCGCCCTCTGGTGGCAGAAAAAGTATCGAAGACCCTCATTCTGTGGTATTAGTAATAGTTTATATTAGTGCAACTAGTGAATAATTATAATATAATCGTTGCGTGGGTGTGATTTAATGAATTCAAAACTACTTCACGTTAAAACTGCGTTTATTTAGTCACAGAAGGGCACCGTGACGGTTTATTATAATATTACTTAATAGATTGGTAATAGCAATACGTCTTCAGTTATCCATATCAAGTTACAAGTCTGTGCTTCAAGCTGCGAACGGTGGTACCAGAAGACAGTCTCAGAGAGCTGCAATCATCTGGAGGAACATGAATAAGGCGCTAGGTAGAGACGGGAGTTCATAGCCAGGACGTCACAGAGGGCGTCATAGGACTGCGTCGATGTTGGAGTTTGGATGTAAAGCGAGGTCAGTGGTGAGGCAAGTGTCAGTGCCACAAAAAAAAACTATGAGTACATTTTCCAATCTTATAGTAAAGAAGATTTAAACATACGTCATATTTAAGTTCAAAATCGGTGAAGATTGAACTTTAAAGACTATGGCTTGTGTAAACGAGAAACATTAACATTTTGCTGGTTAGAGTTAAGTATTTACTTTTGTACTAAGTAGTTTAGAATATGTTTAATTTTAAATGAAAACCTGTTGGAACGGCGAACCTATTCCCCAATTTGGGCCCCAGTAGAAGTGAATTGAAAAACTCGAAAATTTGCATTTTTAACTTAAAATATTTAAAGTGCCATGATTATCACAAAAACGGTTTATGCATTATGTCGAACACAGAAACAGTTGACAGAAAAATTGCGGCATTTTAAAGGTAGCTCTACCGAGTCAGTAGTAGAAAGTGGCATTCTGGCTGTTGTGAAGGAAGGGAAGTCAGTAGGGTAAAATTGCCAGAAATACTATGGCTTCCTTTTCTGGCATATTCGGAACGGAATAATTTTATGGACTTAGTTTAGCATAATGAAGCTTACCTTAATTCAAGACAGTCGTCTTAGATTAAAGATCAGGATAAATTGACTATAGTCACCTCAGGGCATTTTCTCCTGATTGAAATTATGAGCGCTGTTATATTGGCAACTCATCGAGATGGCAGCTACAACGACGCATGATGCAGGATTTTTTGCGTAGGTGGTCTCAAGACTATCTAAATCATTTTATTCAACGGCATAAATGGGCCCATTACACACCAGACTCCGGATCCAACTGAGGGTGATGTAGTTTTGGTTAAGGAGGATGATCTGCCTGTCAGCAGGTGGTTGTTAGGTAAACTCGAGAAAAAACATTCTGGTCCGGACGAAATCACTCGTGTCGTTACATGAAAGGTCTACTTCCAAACTTTGTGTCTTACCTTTCAAATAATTAATTGAGGTTTCACTGACTCTGGCAGACCAACCATCATGAATTTTAATTGTGGTAACGAAATAAATTCGACAAATTAACGACAAAATTTAGGTGAAAACAAATCTTCGCTAGGTGCCCTAGTGTTTGACATACAAGCGTGGCCCTGATGGAGAGACCGACTCCAGTGACCGACAAATTCTAATATTTGGCGACAAATTTCGACAAATTAGCAACTAAATTTTTGTGTTATCAAAATTAAAATCCATGATGGTGGCCCTGCCAGGGTCAGTGACATAATTGAGCTATTTGATTAATATAAGCTTGTATCGTATATTGCAATGTATCAGTTTCTTTGTTTTTTTTTTACTGAGATTGATTGAATGTTACCCTGTTAATTGTTGAGTTCAACTCAAAATATCTTTTTTTCATAAAATGTTATTGTTTAAAATCGTGTCTTGTGTAGACTTTAAAGTCATAGATCAACACACACAATAGCACCAATCTGTTTTGTCAAATATTTAGCAAAATAAATATATACGTTAATACGTATTAAAAATGTATTTAATGCTTGTACCGATCTAGAACCAATCAAGGGGTTGAACCTTATGAGAAGAAAGGGAAAACAAAGTCACTCAACGTTTGGATGAATGGAAAATAGTCCTTTTGACAGTGTTATTTTAGGATGTAATTTTTTCACTGTGGGCGGCATCTATGTAAAGGACATTATTCAGGATGTACTTGGTGGACTCAATATTTGGATTTAAAAACGTGGACAAAATCGGAACTAAATTGTCACATAGCTCAAAGACATGGTGTTAGGATCGAATTAGATTGCGCTATTTTTTATTTCACAATTGATCAAGTTACAAGTGTTTAATTGTTCAGTACTACTCTTTGGAACACTAATCATTTACATTTATGAATTTAGAGGCTAATATTATAATAAATCCTCAAGGTGCCTTCTGTGACTAAATAAACACAGTTTAAAAGTTTGTGTATTTATTAACTCCCGCTTCTGGAACCTGGGGTTTTGTTCAATAAATTTTTCATTTACTCCCTGAATTAAAACTCCAAACTGTTTTCGCGCCTTCTGAAATATTGAAACCAAATAAAGTATTAATTTAGAAACTGTGTATATTATATAAGCTAAAAATGTTAGTATTTAATTCATGTATACTATGATGCCCGTGTGCAAATTTATAAAAGTGTGAACCACGCTAGCGTGCAATTTAAACTCACCTTATTAGATCAAGGTAATGAAGAGTTGGGTATAACCGTGTATCCTTAGACATAAGCGCACCATTGCACATGTTACTATATTTATCTAATCTAGTTTAAAGTTGTATGGAGCACGTCAGTTAGGACGGAATAAACAATAGTTTAAAATTAGCAACTCGTCGTCGAGTTTTTGGTTCAGAAGTATCATATACCAGATATTGTGTATATTTAAAAGGCCAAAGTGTTTATAGACATCAAATTTAATACGTTGATTGCCTAACGTGTTAACCATGGCTTCACGTCCAGTACATCCTCGTCGAAACGTCAGATATTTCAAAAATACTTAATACACTACAGTATACTACAGTGTAAATCTGGGATTTTGTATAATCAGATCCCTGCATTTCCAAATTTAATTCAATAACGGGGCTACCAACAACTAGTATAAAAATAAAACACAGATATCTGTAATAAACATGTATTTAACGTTGCATTCTGAGCCGTATTGACCTACGCCATATACTAGTTCATTTACGAGCCTAACCTAACCAATCTGCAGTATAATACATCCATACATAACATAAACTTCATTTGAAATACCTATTTTCATACTGTAATGTCAATTTAAGTAACAATAGACACACCTGTCAGACGCTTGGCGCTCATTTTTGACATTGACGTTTAAACCTGTCACGAATTAGCGCAATGATGCCACGGTGTTGTCGGAAGTAAGTGATGTATCTATAATCGATATTTTTTCATTACTCGTAGTCCGACAGTGTACTTAAATAATTACAGTAGTGTAATAGGTACTAATAAATACAATGTTACAAAGCTTACAATGTAATACTAGGGCAGTGACTGACTTTATTGACATATGTAGTACTAGTTCTTTTTAGGTTATATTATAACTTTCATTATATTCTGTGGTAAAAACATCTAACCTTAACTTGCAATAAAAATCCGGTGTGGCCTATTTTCGTTTTTATTAACTTTTTAGTTTTTACTATCCTGCAACTGTTAAATTATAATTTATATATGCCATGACAATAGGGTAGATTCCTGGGTTTAAAATAAATTATTTCGCCTGCATCGTTAAATGTAACATCTCAAAGTAGAACCTGAATTGTCCTCCATTATCAATTTAATGTCTTTATTGATTTGATATCTTGATATCAACATTAAATATAAATGATTTGACAATAGCTAGGTATGACGTCACGAAATAGTATTTCATACAAAAATGTACCGCGTCTAGCGTTTTGACGTTTAAAAAAAAGTTACTGATTTGACTTGACAGTCATCTACCCTATTCTATTGTTTCCAATGAGAGCTAACTAGCTGTGATGCCAGCTTATAACTTTTGACAAACTGTCAAAACACACAAATTTCAATTAGGTACAGTCTGCCACTAATTATTCTGCTAACAAAACTGTATTTGTTGAGAAACATATTTTTTTCAAATATGGTTCCAAACAACTTGCACACTGCATTCAGATTCAGAGAATCACATTTTTTTAATAAAATTAATTATTGACAACATTAAAACAATATAAAAACGATAGATACAAGCCATATATATTATTTGGTTTCTTATACATAAGATATACATATTTACAAATCACAGACATTTAAAAAACTTTTAGAGAAATACAGTGAAGTACATTATTTAAGAAAACAATTTCTATGTTATCTGTCTACCCCCAGAGCGAGAGTTTTTCTGTTTATCTTGCAATCAGTGTTGAATGTTTCAAGTTTATATTCAAATATTGTTAAGATCGATGAAATCTATCTAGCGCGAGTGTTTTACTCTTTAGTTCAAGCCGCTTGTAATCAGCAGTTCGTCTATAATAGGAGTAAGAGCTGCATATTTGTGTGATAGTCATGTACTGTCTATATGGGTAGTTCCAACAGAACATATGTTAGAATTAAGAAAGTTAAACGCATCTAAAGGAGATAAAGTACAGTCATATACAAAAATTTAATTTTTAATTTAGAAACTACTAAATTTTTACAACTGACTGTACTTTAATTACTCCCATTTTAGTGTTACTACACAAGTTAGTGAAATATCAAAAAAACTATCAGTATTTTTTAAATTATTATATAAACAATTTAATTCCATTATTATAACGTACTTAACCTAACAATAGGAAGTGCTCAGTTCTAATGCATACAAATTATAACGAATAGTAAATGCTTGTATTCCTACTGACAGATCAGGCTGTCAAGGTACTCAACTGTCGAGGAATGAACATAAACCTATAGATTAAATTAAGAAATATCACATTTTAAGCAAAATCATGATGTACACACAAAAAGTATCCTGATAAATAACAATTTTCAATCCCATATACAAAACAATAATTAATTTACAAAAGCCTCAAATTACGTGGTTAAAAAAAAACATTGGTCCACCGATTTTGGTGTACGACTGTACCGCATTATTTTTTCTTAATCATACCCATCACTTAATACTTTAAAAAAAACTAAACATATATTTACAAACGAATATTTAATCGATTCGAGGTACCCAAACGAATTTTCGCTACTTTATATCTCACTTTACACAATCATGCCAATTTATGTGTGTTTTATAATAATTTTACGCTTCCATTTCTAACTATAAGTAAACTCCATGCAACGTGTCCGTAACCATTCAACACCAAAAGCTGTACTGTAATAAATTAATTATTGTAATAACGGTTGTGTACGATCTCAGTTCTATGAAACAATATAAAATGGCTTCCACACGATACATACAATTTTGCAAATCTGATTGGCGATTAAATTGGTTTACGAATAGATTGCCTGTACACACGTATACCAAGAAATCACCAATCTTTATATATATAATTCTTCTGTGAGTGTGTATGTTACTGAACTTCTCTCAAACGACTGGACCGATTTTGATGAAAGTTTTTGTGTGTGTTCAAGGGGATCTGGGAATGGTTTAGATTCACAATTTTGAATGGTAAGGGTGACCCATCCCTAATTTTTTTTTTGTTGCAATACAACGTTTGCCGGATCAGCTAGTTTCTATATAATTTTGTGTTCAGTGCTGGACGGATACTGTGTATTAATCTTTTAAACAACTAACTGATAAAACGTTTAAAGAAACTTGGCACAAATCAACACAGTGTGCCCCCTGCATGTCTACAATGACGAAATAGTTTTTTTAACCGACTTCAAAAAAAGGAGGAGGTTCTCAATTCGACAGTATTTTTTTTTTTTTTTTTGGATCATCATTCTCCAGAAATAAAGCTCAAAAAAAATAACAAGAGCCATTATTACAAACAACATAATATTTAAAAACCTTGTCATCATAATGCTTGATTTAAATATTTTTGTTAGTATTATAAGACAATTATTCACAACTAGCTAAGACCCGCGGGCAACGCCGCGGGGCGAAGCTAGTCTAAAAAAAGTAGCCTAGGTTACTCCTTATGTCATCAGCTATCTGCCAGTGAAAGTCCCGTCGAAATCGGTCCAGCCGTTCCAGAGATTATCCGGAGCAAACAGACAGACAAAAATTAAAAAAAAAGTTATTTTGGCATATGTACCGCTAAACATACATATGCATTTAGTAAAAAGCGGTTATTTTAATATTACAAACATACACTCCAATTTTATTTATTTGTATAGATGAACTCAATTTATACAGGAGGACAATGACACATCATAAAAATTATAGATTATATAAGACTAGCTGACCCGCGCAACTTCGTCTGCGTCTCTCAATAGTAATAAATTTTCTCCGTTTTTGAAACATTCTTCATTGGTGCTCCGCTCCTATTGGTCTTAGCGTGATGATATATAGCCTATAGCCTTCCTCGATAAATGGTAGCCCATTTATCGAGGAAGGCTATAGGCTAACACTAACAGAAACACACTAACACTGAAAGAATTTTTTAAATCGGACCAGTAGTTCCTAAGAACAAACAAACTCTTCAGCTTTATAATATTAGTATTGATTATATTTTAAATATATTTCTATATATTATATATTTTTGTGCCCTGTCCTAGTACACTGAAGTTGAGCGATACGTGCGAGGCATTGTGAGAGTCCTATCTACCGATAGAGGGTCATGGAGGCATACCCACACTTCATTTACGAGATTTTCTTAGTAAATTAAATTATTATCGAAATATGAGATACTTTGTACTAACGCATAGTTTCTGAGAGTTATTTTATATTATTTTCGGGAACCAGGTGTATGTGGTAAGTGCGTGTAGTGTAAAGAATTGAGAGCGTACGACAGCCGTTACTACAATACCTATTTATAATTGATTTAATTAATAACCGTGAATGACGTTTTTATTAGGAGTTCTTATAATTTTGGGTGTTAATAAGCGAGTTTACTTAAATGTGTCTCTAGTACTTTACAGGATATTTCATAGAAGATTGCACCACGAAAGTGGTCCTGTAATGTATATAAATAACAATATATATATATATATATGTATATATATATATATTTATATAAATTGCACGTCAATTTCTAACATAGCTCCTTCGCACTTTCAAACATATCGTAAAGATTTATCGATTGTTCGCAATTAAATAACTATAAGTCTTAATTTTATTATTATTATTATTACTGCAATATATTTTAATGATGTCTTTAGATTTTAATATCTGAACCATTTCTTAGTGAATTGAATAAAAATGTCGATTAAACATTTATACTTAACATGTTATTATCATTACAGATATTATTTACTTAATAAAAATATATTAATTTTATAAAACATAATATTTGACGGGCCTGTTGGTCTAGTGGTTAGTGACTGCTAAACCGGAGGTCGAGGGTTCGATTTCCACCCAGGCCAAATATTGTGTGATGAGCACGGTCATTTGTTCTGGGTCTGGGTGTAATTAATCTATAATATGTATGTAGTTAAAAATATATAAGTACTAGCTGTCCCGGCAAACGTTGTTTTGCCATAAACATTATTTCTAGGATATATTGAAAAAAAATTTTTAGGGGTGGGTCACCCTTGTCATTTAGGGATATGAAAATAGATGTTGGCCGATTCTCAGACCTACCCGATGTGCACACAAAATTTCATAAAAATCGGTCCAGCCGTTCCGGAGGAGTATGGTAACTAACATTGTGACACGAGAATTTTATATGTAAGATGTTTATCAGCAGTCTGGTTGTCATAGTACAGACTCTGCCTAGTTTGGGATCAGACGGCCGTGTGTGAGATGTGTGAGATATATTAAAAAAATAAGTTATTTTTATATTTTACAGACCATTTTCGTAGTGCAATTTTCTCTGAAATATCCTTTAAAGTTCTAGAGACATTTAAATAACTCTCTTATGACCCCAAATTATAAGAACTAAGAATAAAAACGTACGATATAATGATCTTACAGTGACTATCAATATTCGTAATCCAGTTCTATAAAGGCTTAACTCCCTTCACTGCAGTTAGTAACAGCTATGTATAAGTATATATAATACAAATATTATATTACTTACAAATCATGTAAGGCATTTTATATAATTTAAGTCTTAGATTTAAATTAGCACATCAAGCTAAATGTTACCAAGTGACAAATATTATTATTTCGTATTTAAAAAAAGTAGTAAGTATCTTTAAAAGTAAGTTAAGTTACCCCTTTTGGTGTAACAAAGATATATTCTATAAAAGAGAATTTGATTTTCGAATAATTCTATTAAATTGTGTTCACCACAGATGAAATTAAAAGAGCCCTGTGTGATATTATATACTACTTAAAAAAATTGACATTTGACATTTTATTAATTGCAACACTGAAACTAGCAGAGGATCACATGTTTTAACTATTAGCGAAGTTAACTATTATACTTTAATATAATTTTCTCAGCCTTTTTTGTATTACTAAGTTAGCAAATAAGGACGCAACGTGCCTGCCTGGACGCTTATCCTCGATTATAAGCATACGCAATGGTTACGCTATAGAAATTACAGTAGCACTGATCTTAAAGACTATGGTGAGTCTCGTGATCTGTGTTCTCATATTTAAGACATCAGATTATACCATCATCAGTGATCTTCATACTTCTCGATTTCAAATAAATTCTAACAAAATAATATTAAAGAATGGGAACCCAAAAAAAAACCAGATGGTACTATACAGCTTTGGTAAGACAGTAAATTGTTTCTTCAATTCCTTTAAAGGTGATCTTTTCAAAAGTCTGGGTGTTGTATCTGGTCCATCATCACACTAAACGAATAAAATAAACAAAAATAAAATCAAAACGAGCTACGGGCACAATACTACATAAATGAACAGAAAAAAAATTGTTTTCCAACTTAGTGGTGTAAAAGGGCGCTCTCGAGTTAAATTTTGTTTATAAATTTGCACACAGGTACAAACATTTAGCCTAATGGGCTAAGCTTATATTCTATTGTATAATATGTAGGAATAGAGATCTCTGAATTAACATGTTTCTATTATACACTTGAAAATATAAGTGGAGATTCACGATTGATCATGGGTGCATATAACCGGCATTTATAATAATTTTATCATTCATATGTTTTTAATCTTTTAATTGTGTCACTGGTAATTCCAAAATATAACTTAACATATGACATGTACAACCAATTTAAACGTAAAAATTTGTTAATATATTGAAAATTAATTGAGTATGTGTAACTTTAAGTACATCTATCGTTTATAAAACATTAAAGCAATTTTTCGAAAGCTTTTTGCAAAAAAAAAAACAAACAGAATATTTTTAGAATCAACAACAATAGTCAAGTATTCCGTAAATTCATTAATTAATAATTATAATTGGTAATCAAAAAAATTCATAAAAAGAACTCTATTCCTAAATATTCTACACTTACATTCTACCTTAACCGACAGCACAAATTATATCCCACACTAAAGCCAATGTCTTTACACTATAATGTCTCTTATGCGCAAGCGCTAAGACCCACATTGGTCTGATCACTTTGTCCACCTCCAAGCTGATGACAAGCGATGACAACTACTACCCAAGCACCATGTCCCATGTCTCAATGGAAGGAACGCACACTTTCGACTTGTTGACAACTAAATTCCTTATTCAAAAACTAAAAAAACTAGTCTACTAATTTAAAAAAATAGCCAATCCAGAAATTCGCGTTAATCATTTATTTAGTAAAATTATAATTTGTTATGATAATTGTACGACTATAAGTTGTTGTAATGATGTTGTAACATCTGATACGCAGTTTCTAGAGGTAATGTTCACAAAACACTAGCTTATTGATAGTTTTGAAGTGACGTTTTATCTCTCCAAGAAAAAAAGGGGGTTCCTCCATCCAGGCTATTGTCTAGTGCCCAACAGTTTTTATAAGAAAGTCGCGATAAACACAATGAATGCAAGAACTTTCATTGCGAGCCACGTTATTAATAATTCCTAGATAGTACAGATTCTGTTCACCCTTTTCTGTATATGTATAAACAATTTGATAGTCTTGACATCAGCTTAAATTTCTCTCCCTTTAGAAATTACCACCAGTTCAAGATTCACCAATCAAGTCACACACTCACTGACTCAAGTCTGAATCTCCCTTCACCTCGTAAAAGGCTATACTTAACAAGCCCGCCCAAGTTTACAACAATGCTCTTAATAAAAAAGTAAATTGTAAAACCCGGGTCAATAATTGTACCCAAAAACAAAATATAAATCCGTTATTCTATTTGAATTTTATGGATGACTTTTTGCCAGAAAAAGTTTTGATAAAATTCACTTTCTGCTATACGTTGGCCTATGATCAACAAACAACTCGCCTTTTCTCACAAAACAAAAAACAGTAAAGTGGGTATACAAACTAGTTCACCCCCCCCCCCCCCCCCCTCCTAGTCAAAAATAACTTAAATTATTGTATTAGGAATGGATAATCTCTGATGGCATCTAATGCAAAATCCCCCCACCCATTCCTTTAGGCTTTATTCTTCTTGTCCTTATTCCAAATTTATTTAGAGTCGGCGAAATAAGTTTTCTTCGATTCTATGATTCATCAGATCACTGCTCTACCTTACTTACTTTTGTATCACTCAAATTCTATACATAAAATTGCCTTCACCATATTATGCTCATCTCTTAGTATCATATATAGGATAACATGCTACTCCTCAATTATCAAACAGCGCAAAACCCCCTTCCCCGTTAAAAGTTTTGTGTCTCCCACTCCTAGCACATTGACGGTACTAGGAGGGTCCAACACATAGACATAATATATATAAAAAGAGGAAGCGTCACTGTATATTCTTTTGTAAGTGGTAGCGTAGTACCAGCAGACAGAAAAAGAAGACTGTTTTGGTTTTTCATCTCTCTCTCTGCACTGATTGGCTGATACTAAAGAGGGCATTTAAAATGGCCAATCAGTGACAAAAGCAAGACCAAAACAATCTTCTTTCTCTGTCTACCAACCATATGCGATAGCGCCTTGTTCGCTTCCTCTAACATTTATAAAGTTGTTTATTTATCAACATTTTTTTACAGGAAATTATCAATAAATCGAAAGTGTGCATTATAAGTTAAGATAAAAACGAGTACGCTACAATTACTTAAATATCATGACCTTGATGTTGTAATGGTAAGCAGTCTTGATTACAATTTGTTTCATCATATCATATAAGAATCATAGCAATATTTATAAATAACCAATTACATATACTGTGATGTTGATGATTTATAATTCATGTTATTTATTTTAGTTATATATTTTAAGTAAAAAGTGGGTTAAAACGAAAAACAGAACCCCACACGATACAATTTTACACTCGAATAGATTTTCGATTGAATTGGTAATTTTTTTTGTCATGATTTTACTTTCTGTGATGGACAAATTTATAGTATGTTCCTTGAAAGCTAATATGATAGAATTGACAATTAACGTCTGCCATTTTGATTTGATATAAGTTGATATTAGGCAGACAAAATCAATAGTATTAAATTTGGCCATTTGATTTCACACGAGAATATTCAATTGTAATTGGACTTAAATTGTGTCGTGTGGGAGGGGTTTTAGGACATTGAATCATAGTGGAGGGTTTTTGAAGACAATTTTAAATTTATTTTTTTACTTAATAACATGCAATATATTTCATCAATTTTTATTGATTGTGATGATAATTTAAGATTTTGTGTACATTGTTTATTAAATTGATTGAATGTTGTAATATTTAATGACAAGTTTTGAATATAAATATGACAAATATTTTAAACAGGGATTGTGGGACATTATTATAATATCCTTAAATCTTATTGTTGTATACGAATTTTCATGTATTTAAATAACAGTGGATAGATATTTTAGAATATTTTTTTCTTTGAGTTTCTTGTAAATTTGAGAACACGAGTTTGGGTTACGGTGAGATGTCGATAACGTGCCGGGGTCGTCGGAAACGGTTCGAGGAATCTAGGGAAATAGGAACCGAACGCTGTAACGGTTATTCAGCGTAAAAAATGTAATATAACCGATGAGACACATCGATCGAGACGAAAAACGATATCACGTAAATAAGGCGGCGGGAGTCCCCGAACCGGTTCGTCGGCCCCCTAGAGCCGGAAGAGAACGAAGCGATAGGCGTGGCGCTACCTGTTGAAGAGCAGGTCGGGGCGGTAGTACACGTAGATGCCGAGCAGCACCGTGGCCGTGGCGAACACGGCGCGGCGCGACAGCGGCAGGCGGCGCAGCGCGGCCGGCACGCACGCGCGGACTCGAGCCGACAGCGACGCGTGCGCAGCGCCGCGGCCCACCACGCGTCTCCTCTTCAAGCGCTCCTCGTCCAGGCGGCGCTGTTCCTCTCTGATACACCACGTCACGAATTTAAGAAACCGATCGTTCATCATGTAGTATATAAGATGTACTTAATGTAAATAAATCAGTCATTTTGCTCATATCCCACCTCTCACTGCGGCCGAGACACCTTTTGGCCGTCGGTAGATCGGTCTTGTGAGCCTGCTCGACCGGCAGTGAGAAGATCATCTCCTAAACCCCGCTCCTTTCACGTCTCCGTCTGTTACCCTAGGTCTCCAGGTAACAGACTTCCCGCACTATCTATATATCTATATATATATCCTCACAGCGAGGTCACATATTGATAAGGCTAGGGAATCTAGGTATTTAGGTACTTAGGCGTAGGTTTCGTACGAGTATTGTTCGGTTCATTACGGTGCCCGCTCGATACACGTACTTAGGTTGTATTTAAGATAAGCTTTCGGTGTTACACGTACGGGTGCTGATTAGTGTACCACGGTTACCGATCCGCACCCGTACAGTCATCGACAGCCTTTAATAATCCATTGCTAGACATAAGCTTCTTCTTAGAAAGGAGAAGCCTATGTCCTATCATCACTTCGGTTAACAAGTTAAGTGGGGAGATGTAGTGTAGGAGTAGAGGATTTCCGAAAACAACATAGTTGATAGAACGAAGTGGAGTAGACCGACGAGGAAAGATGACACCACCACCGTGTGGGATGAATAACTTGGTAAAAAGATAAAAGGCTCTACCATTCGAATAACAGATATATATATATATAACCTAAACCTACTCCAACTATTATTCCTCACGGTCTCCGATCTCTCCGTATAAACTGCGAAGAGTTCTCGTAACCCTAGAGCACGACCGAATCGATCGGCATGAGAACTCTTTATGCGCGATGCTAGATTAACAGTTAATTACTCCTTAGGCCACTGTGTCTTCGTTGGGTACCCTTTCCTACTACTTTCAAAGTATGTTTGTGCCAATTTAATATATTCCCAAAATCTAATCCCTAAAGCACCCGGTAAGCCACTACAAAACCTCACCATATTACGTAAGCAAAAATATATTTTTTTGTCGACAAAGGAGAATGCCCATCCATGGTTTTACTTTTAGACGTTCGCGTCATTATATCAATGTTTAAAAAAATGTTCATTTTAAATTGACTTTTCGATCCTAAATCTCTTCTACAGAGCTTAATTTGATATTAAATCTTACAAGTACTAAAACATCGACGACCAGATGGCGTAGTGGTTTGTGTAACGGACTGCTAATCCAAAGGTCGCGGGTTCGATTCCCGCTCAAGTCAAACATTTGTGTGCATGAACTTTTAATGTTTGATTTGGTCTAGGTGTTTCTATGTATATTATGTATGTATTTACAAAAAAAAAGTATATATGTATTTATATCAGTTGTCTAGTATATCTATAGTACAAGCTCTGCTTAGTTTGGACTAGATGGCGTTGTGTGAATGTAATAGAATATTATTATTATTATTAACAAAAAACACATGAATC
Source organism: Arctia plantaginis (assembly GCA_902825455.1). Lineage (NCBI taxonomy): Eukaryota > Metazoa > Arthropoda > Insecta > Lepidoptera > Erebidae > Arctia > Arctia plantaginis. The sequence continues at coordinate 1,998,986 of CADEBD010000288.1, forward strand.
CCTGTCCGTTTCCATTTTAAGTTAAATGTTGCCATTATATAAAATAAACCACGGTCGGATGCAAATAAACATTGCTTTAAAATAAAATGGTCAAATATATAACATACGTGATAATAATTGGTATTTTCACATTGAAATATATTTGAATGTATTTAGTCGTAATTTATTTAGTAAATATATACTTCAGTGTTATAATTTGGCTATAATTTATCCATGGTATCCCTGTCAAAAACACGATGCCACAAACATTGTAAAAAAAACTCTAACGTCAGTGTCACAATACTTTGTCGTTGTAAGTATTTTCACATTTAATTTCCCAATGACCACAAGTTCTGTTACAATATACGTTAATATTTCAGATAATCCTCAATGCAGGGTTAATAATAATAAATAAATAATATTCTACCACATTCACACAACGCCATCTAGTCCCAAACTAAGCAGAGCTTGTACTATGGGTACTAGACAACTGATATAAATACATATATACTTTTTTTTTTGTAAATACATACATAATATACATAGAAACACTCAGACCAAATCAAACATTAAATGTTCATGCACACAAATGTTTGACTTGAGCGGGATTCGAACCCGCGGCCTTTGGAATAGCAGTCCGTTACGCAAACCACTACGCCATTCGGTCGTCGAATAATGCAGTTTATACGTATTTGACTTAGCAAAAAAGAATGAAACTGATTCTCATACTGAACTGGGCATTCTCCTTTCCGTCACGCATCTTCCTACCCCTTCAAAAATATAAACCTGACTGTGTCATTTTAAAATTAACCACAAAAAAAGTTAAGTAGTTAAAAACTCACTCTCTCCTCTCTAGTGCCTGCACCTCAGACTCGAGATCAATGGGGTCGTTTTCTTCGTACAGCCTCTCGGCGGTCACTAAGATGTCTTCGAAAGGTAAGTCATCTGGTAACTGCAATGTAATGGTAGTTCTACATCAAAGTTAACGCACCGCGAAAGTACCAAACTATGTACACAAATATTGGAAATTAATTTAAATTATTATCATATTGAAATAAAACTTCCCATGTATATGTGGTTTACATTTTTTAATTTCTTTATTAACCTTTTGACCGTCACAGTCATATATAAATATATATTAGGTTCTTACATATGAAATTAGCGTTTTGTCGTACTGACCACTTTGATCTGAAATATCTCCTCTTTGGTTAAGAATTCCAAATTCAAATTTATAAATTAATTTAGCTGGTACATTTGAGTTTTGAAAAATTCATTCATTTGTTTTTTCCTCATTATTTTTTTCTTTATTGTCGCTTATTACCGCACAATGGAAAACATGAAATATCGGTATATTTACGAGTACTACCGTGGCACCAGTGCTGCAAAAACAGCTCGAAGGAATTATTTGTGTACGGCGCTGGTGTCGCAAAAGAAAACACGGTATATTTTTGGATTCAACGTTGTCGTTCTTTAAATTTCGACCTTCAGAACCAACCCGTGGACGGCCGGAGATCAAAATGGAAAATAAAGAATTAAAGGCTATTGTGGGAGCGGATCCATCACAAAGCACTTCAGAGATAGCTGCAGGCTTCGGGGTAAGTGATAAAACTGTATTAATCCACTTGAAGCAAATCGGGAAATTAAAAAACCTTGAACGATGGGTACCTCATGAATTTAGTGAATCGAACTTGCAAACACGCGTCGACTACTGTGTTACTTTGCTCCATCGACACAATAATGAAGGGATTTTAAATCGAAACATTATTGTGTGCTCGTCGCAATGGCTGAACCCTAGAGACCCACCCAAATCCTGCCCTAAACGAAAATTGACTCAGAAAAAGTTACTTATGAGTGTTTGGTGGACTAGCGTCGGTATCGTTCACTACAGCTTTCTAAAATCTTGCCAAACGATTACGACAGATATCTATTGTCAGCAACTGCAAACCATGAAGGAAGAACTAGCTGCTAAACAACCGAGATTGGTCAATCGCTCTAGGCCACTGCTGCTTCACGACAACGCAAGACCACACACGGCGCAACAAACAACCACTAAGTTAGATGAGCTACAATTATGACATCCACCGTACTCCCCGGACCTTGCTCCAACAGATTACCACTTTTTCCGGAATTTGGACAACTTACAAGGAAAAAAAATCAACTCCGATGCGGCAGTGCAAACCGCCTTCAAAGAGGTTGATTCTCGCCCCCATGGTTTTTTTAGTAAAGGGATCAATGAACTACCTATGAGATGGCAAAAGTGCTTAGATAACAACGGTGCATACTTTGATTAATTAAATATATTTTACAACAAAAAAAAAAGACTTTATATTCCACCCGTACATAACGCCAATTTCATATGTAAGGACCTAATACATATATAGATGAAGCAAAATGTGTCCAGCACGTCACGACTGCATGACATTATTAGCTTTCAAACACTAATAAATCTTATGAAAAATAGCTTTTTCTATTTGTTTTGTTATTATGTAGCTTCCTAATTTATATTATGTAGACTGTATACTATTTTTTTTCAGCATAAGATCACAAATATGAAAACTAGTTAGGTTTGAAATAGTAGCTTAGCGCCGAGAGCACGTATTTTCATTTTTGACGTGGCGGTCAAAGGGTTAACAATTACTTCATTTTTCAGTAAACGGAAGAGTAAAATTAGTGACAGAATGCTACCTTCGGGTCAGAAAGCGAAATGGGAAGACGGCTGATCAAGAACGGATATGCATTGTCAAAGAGAAAACAAAATGGAAAAAAAATTAGTTGACGCAACTCACCCTTGACAACAAACAGTGCAACATGGCCATATCACATTCGCAGTTATACACTTCATCAGCTCTGTACAAGACGATGGCCGCCGTCACGTACACGGGAAACAGCGGCGGGGCACACAAGAAGTAGTCGTACAATCGCACCACGTCCGTGTACTTGTTGAGGCTGTGGCCGAACCAGGTCAGGTACCAGGGTAGCGCGAACATTGTGCCTACTTGTGCTCTGGAAAATAAGAACGAACTATGTGGCACATCTGACAATTCACTTACCATTTTATGTTCAACTAAACTATGGAGGGTAGAGGCAAGGAGAACCATCTCATTTGGGGGAAAGTTGAAAAAGTGACCAGCTGTTTACTGAAAATAGAGGTCGTTGGCGTACGAAAAGCTACGATATGAACATAGCTGTTGTAGCAAATATTATAATAATTTTATTCTCTGAAAGTTATTACACGTTTATTTATCGTATTTAAAACTCATTGACTATTTTCGCTGTCTAGTATACAGTGTTTAATTATTATTTAAACCAATATATGTTTATTACAATGTTTTTCTTTCAGTGTTTATTTCTCTATCCTACTCTAAAAACTTTTGCTACTAAAGCACCACCAATTTAACGCATTTTGACGAACACTTTTCGTTCACAGAGATGGTTCTCCTCACCTCCACCCTCCATAAACTAAACAAAATGACCTGACCAATGAGTATACATGACCGTTTACATACATCACTCCCACAGAATACAGAAAAGCAAGAAGAAACATGTTAAACATAAAAAAACATTCTAAACTTAGTAAAGAGCAAATACCTAATACCAGGTCACAGAGTAAATATATCTATGTATAACGGTAGAAAGTTTAAAAAAAGTAAATTAGTAATTATTATGCCTACACAACAGAATAAGATACAAACCATTAAGTCTAGAATTACTATACAATAGAGATATCATTTCGACCTTTACTCACGATACCAGATTCACATCACAACAACAGCCTTTAATAATCCACTGCTGGACATTGGTCTCTCTTTAGAAAAGGGGTTTTAGCCTACTATACCACGATGGCCAAACGTGTTGGTATAGGGTTTATTTCAATTTTCCTCCTCTTTGCAGTGATGTTATCCTGCGTAGGTAGTTCCCTCAGTCGGCTCTTAGGATACCCACGGGATGAATAGGGGTGGTGACACTCCATATCCGTCACCACACAGAATACGATACCGAAACTATACTAGATTACAAATGTATTATATCAAGATAGGGGCCACAATAAATCCCCATCACGATTTGCCGAGATGTGATATGGTAAAAATAATGTTATGTTTGTAAATATATTACTAAGAATACAGAGTGTCACCACCCCTATTCACCCCGTGGGTGTCGTAAGAGGCGACTAAGGAAACAAACTACGCAGGACAACAGCACTGCAGAGAGAAGGAAAACTTGACACAAACCCTAACCAAGGCCAAAACATTATTTCTAAGGAGAGGCCTATGTCCAGCAGTGGACTAGTAAAGGCTGTTGATGAAATATATTACTTCGTTTTCAGCATGATTTACCCATTAGACTGTTAGGGTCCCTATTCGGAAGCTCTGTAACGTCGCTGAATGCAATACAATATTAAGACTCTTTACGCAGGCTCATTCGAGCTTCGAAGAAAAACTTAAAGGATTATTGTTCTTGCCGACTTCCAATTGGCAGAAGCCAAAGCTTTCGTGTTAGTACCAAGTCATGTTATCTTGACCGGTCGTACTTACTTATCTAAGCATTCAGCAAGCTTCCTCTCCGCCCTGCCAATGACTGGTAGCATATAGTTGAGAAGGTGCTGTGTCGGCTGCATCGTTGTCTGCATGAAAGGAGCTAGGGGTGCGGTTAAACCGTACGACAGACGGCAAAGCAGGGGGAATGAGGCTCGATCTCCACAGACTAATAGTAGCGTGATGGCTACGTCGTGGTAACCCTGAAGAGAAAAAGAAACCCTGATCTTAAGTAAATGGTATATAAAGAAAATCTGTCTGTGAAAAAATATTATTTACTATTAAAAACTGTTAATGTATTTTAATTCATGAACCTACACATGTAGTATTTAAATAGTAGACTTTACAATTCTACCGATCATTCTGTTTAGAATTTGTTTCAAATTGTCTTGCGTTGTTCAAAAATTTAATCCTAGGTAAACCAGCGAGTCTTGATTCATATTGCAATCGTTCTTAGATAATAATTATAAATGAGCATTATTACGAAATGCTTTTTTGTAATTAAAAATAAAGATAATCGCCTAAAAGTATATGACAGCTCTTTTTAAGAGTTTTTATTTGAGCCGAAAGTGAGTAAACGATAAGTGGCATAACATGCATTTAAAATTTACATTTTAAATCTTTTACCATTTGGGTCACGATGTCATCTCATCACCACGATTATATACTTAGCGCTAAAATTATTGCAGTTTAAATTCTCCATCGCCAAGATGGAGATAAAACGAGAATTCGCATTCCTTCCTTCGATTCGATGATAGCAGTATTTAAGTAAAATATCGAAACAATTGTAAAAATGTCCATTGATACTTCAGTTGTTATGTTTCGATATTAACTGACGTGATGATGTAAAATCGTGAGGGATTGAGGATAGTAAGTAAAATTTATAAATTACTAGCTTTTAGGTATGTCGGTTATCGCGATAAATAGTAGCCACTATATATATAAGTAATATATATATATATAAGATTTTACCCGCTATGTTACTCGCTAATAATGTAGCTATAGAATTTTTGAAATCGGTTTAGTGCATTGAGCGTGACACCGTAACAAACAAACAAACTCACTTCCACATTTATGTATAATACTAGCTGGTACCTGCCACTTCGTTTGCGTGGAATTTAAAAAGCTCAGTCTTGGTGGGTTCGATTCCCGGACTGGGCAAAATTTTAAAGGGTTTTTCTGAGAGGAAAATTAGCCTAAGTTACTTCTTATATAGACAGCTACCTAGTAGTAAAATATTTTCAAAATCTGTTCAGCCGTTTAGAAGATTACCCGGAACAAACAGACAGACAAACAGACAAAAGGTTTTTAGGCATAGGTATCCTACAATGACCGTGTGAGCATTGAAAATACCTATTATTTTGACATTACAAACAGACACTTCAATTTTATTTATTTGTATATATAAGTATGAAAGTATAATTATAATAGGGATGATGACTGTCAAATTAAATCAGTATCTTTCTTTAAACGTCAAAACACCAGACGCGGTACATTTTTGTATGAAATACTATTTCGTGACGTCATACCTAGCTATTGTCAAACCGTTTATATTTAATGTTGGGTATCATGATATCAAATTGATAATAAAGGACAATTCAGGCTCTGCTTTAAGATGTTACATTTAATGATTTATTTTAAACCTTGGAATCTACTTTATTATGTGATGTCTAAGACGAGCAACATAGGTCGCTATATACACTTTTATTTATATCAAACAAAAAATGTAGCCATCACAGAATACCAAAAGTATATACCTACTTTGAAACTTAACAATCATTCTTTAGATTTCTACTACTGACTATTAATGACTCTATGGGTGAAATCTATAATGCGTATTAATTCACTAATAATACATTATCGCCACATACTTTGGTAGATACACTAAGCGTATTGCGTTACCAACATGTCCTCTAAGTACGCAAATAACACAGATACGGTGTTTAGTAAAGTGCGACTATCGTCCTAAAATACATATTTAACTGGTAAATTTAAACATATATTTTGGAATGTGTTTAACAGAAATCCATAATTATGTTAAAAATGTGAAAGTGAGTTAATTTAATAGATCTTAATAATATGCTACAATAGACAGCAAATTAATATGGTCGAAAATATAAAAATTTTAGGTCTCAATCTCGATACAAATTAAATTGGAAATCTCAAGTGAAAGACACTTGTACTAAATTGAACCAATTCTCTTATGCATTATTTAGACTTGGAACAGTTGTGAACCATTCTACTGTCATCACTGTATACCACAGTTATGTAGAATTAGTGCCAAGGTACGGTGACTTTGCGGTAACTCTGTAGAGAGTGATATAATATTTAGAGCACAAAGATGTGTGTAAGGGCCATTGTGAAGTTAAAACATGGATAGTTGTTTTATTAGTGTAAAACTGTTAACGCTTCCATGCCTTTAAGTGTATGAGGTGGCCGTCTTTGTTATTACACGTTTTTTTGTTTATTTGAGCACCTACAGAGTAAACGTATTACGTAACGTAACGCAATTTAGTAACAACATATTTTGGATTAAAACGCGAATTTATAATCATTTACCACTGTACCTACACATTGAGATGCCCCAACATAGATCAGTTTAAAACGCTATTGATGCAATTTCTTGTTGATACTGCAAAGTGAAAGAATATTTTTAAGACAAATATGAAATCGAATAGTTGGTTGTTTCATGGCTTATAACTAACTAGACTTACATAATAAAAAAAAGACTTGTCAGTCTTTACAATAAATTATTTTTTATTTTTGATTATGTATCTATGTACAGTGTCATAGGCCTCCTAACAATGGAGAGACGGGTTGGTATAGGGTTTGTTGTAAACAACAGCTCTGCAAAAACAAGGGAAACTTGAAACAAACTCTATACCAACCCGTCTCTCCATTGTTAGGAGGCCTATGTCCAGCAGTGGACTATTAGGGGCTGTTGATGATTGATGAGAGGAAGTTTCAATACTTTAATATAAAAGTACCTAATGAAATGCCAAATGAATCTAGCTGCACTAAATGTTAATTCTATAAATAATAAAACTATGTTAACACAAGTTGTAATAACCTGTTTTCGCAATAAACTATTTGAATTTGAGTTTCTTTGTTACGCTTTTATGCCTAAACCACTAAACTGATTTTAAAAATTAAGAATACAATGTGTGGAGAGACGCGGGCGTGAAATGGGGAAAGCGAAGAAAAGCAGTCACTGTGGTAACTTCCATATACAAGGAAAGATAAACAAACGTCAGACGAAGACACAACGAACTACGGAATATCAAATATAGAATAATAATCGTGAATTGCGCTATGCGTGTTATTTGTTTTAAATATCATGTCAAATTGCACGATGGTAGGACCAAACTGAAAGATCACATCACTGGTTTTTTAACGATCGCTACTTACCTATACTAATAAGAAACAAGTAATTGAGTAAAACAACGAAATTATAATCAATTAAATAATTATTGTATAACAAATATCTTGAAATATTTTAAGGCACAGAAATCAAACATTTGTTGGGTTTTTTTTTGTGGGTTTACCCACTTTCATAGCTTCACTTTATTGGTCCAATATACATCGCTTGATCGTCGTTAATAAATCCACAATTCTTAAATTAAACAGGAGTAGTCTCATGCAAACGAAATATACACTACATTCACCTTTGTACAAAATATTTTTACAGTCACTTAGCATTGCAGAACTCGTAGGTGAAACGCCGTGTCATCATTTATGGTAGAAAGTACAAGCGTGCTTATGCGGCAGGTTTTTCTTCCGTCACGGTGGTAGCGGCGGAGGCCACTGAGCCAGCCTCGTCTGGTGACACGCTGCAAGCCAGCGCAGGGAACTTCTTGTACAAGGCAGCACGATACTTAGGATGGCTGATACCATACACAATAGGATTGTACACGGCATTAGCTTTCGCAAACAGCGAGCCCCAAATAGTAGCAAGGGGGCTGATCGGCGCACTCTCGAAAACACCCGTGTAATTGATCACGAGGTATGGGGTCCAAGCCATAAACCATAGGGAAATGGTCATCAAAGCCACTTTAGCCAACTTGCACTCTGCGTTGGTGTTGGCCGCTTCAGATGACCTCAGAGAAGCTACATTCATTTTCTTAGCTTGTTCCCTCATCGATCTTTCGTGAGCGGCGACAGCCTGGACGATGAAATAGTAAGAGTAAATGATGAGCAGAAGCGGCGTGAAATACACGAAAACTGAGTATACTAGAATGTAGCTGCGGCTCAACCAGTCCTTGGTCAAGTAATCAGTTCCACAAGCAGTCATGTTACCTTCAGGTACGTAACGGTTCCAGCCAAAGAAAGGCGCGAGAGTCCACAGCAGCGCAAAGAACCAGATCCCAAATATACGTAAGAGTGCTCCATTATTGGTCATTGGCTGGGCGGCGATACCTTTTACGATAACGTTGTAACGGTCGAAGGCGATCATCGTCATGGACCATATGGAGGCACAGCCGAACAGAGAACCAGCGCAACCATAAAGTTCACAAGCAAACGGACCAAGGACCCATGTTTCGTAGTAACAACTTATAACCATAGCCGGAGACATGGCGCACATCATGAGGAAATCAGAGAACGCAAGGTTAACCACTAATAAGTTGGATGGTGTTTTTAGACTTTTGGTGGTCATGAAAATATAGACCACCATGCCATTTCCCATGATCGAGATGAATCCGAGAACGCCGATAGTAAACCCGAGGAGTCCATGCCAGAGCGGGTTCATAGGAGGAAACTGGTACCAATGGGGATCAATCAAGTGAAGCATGTCAGCAGGGACCTTGTCTACGACGGTTTGATTACCCCCATATCCTGCAACTTGACCACCCCATGATTGCAGGGCTGCTGCCATTGGTCCGTGATCTAAATTCATCGCCATTTTCACCATAGTTTCTTGGTATTTGAGAAGGTGAGCGCGCTGAGAGATGGTTACTACAAAAGTACTGAAGAAAATCGGTACACGAACTACTCCAGTCTTAAACGCGAACTAATCTCATGATACGGCGACGATGCCGAAACATTGGAGACTAGTCGATGTGGGCTACTTTGCATACGTCTTATATACCAAAACTTTGAGGATTAGAAGTGACGTAGCGACGAAAACCAATATTCTTAATGAGATTACTAATTTCTAAGAAAGCGAACTCGATACTTTTAAGAACATTCGGCAAATATTGGGCTTCGAACTAAGTTTGTTACATATATTCATTAGCTTGAGTTTTCATAAGGAATAAGTTACATTACAAGTACTAACTCTCCAGAAGAACGCAATTCAAAAGCAGCCAATTTTTTAAATAACAGTAAAATTGAAAGATAAATATAGTGCAATATCTAAAAGTTTCAGAAGGTTTGTATGTTGTCGTGAATAACAGCAATGCAAACCACAGAGAAATATTGGAATAATTACGTTCGTGAGTGATCTTTATATTTATAAAGTATACACGATTTTACTCACATATTTATTTTTTTATATAGGAGGCAAACGATAAGAAGAGAGAGAAGAGAAGAGTACGTGTGATGACGGATTAAGAATACAAATTGTCACCACCTCAATTCATCCCGTGGGTGTCGTAAGAGCCGACTAAGGGAGCAAACTAAGCAGGACAACAGCACTGCAAAGAGAAGGAAAACTTGAAACAAACCATATACCAACCCGTCTGGCCAGCGTGGTATAGTAGGCCAAAACCTCCTTTCTAAGGAGAGGCCTATGTCCAGCAGTGGACTAGTATAGGCTGTTGATGAAACGATAAGACGGGTCCATTAAGGTAAATGACTACCAAGGCCCTCGGACACCTGCAACTCATATCACAAGCCTAAAATACTCACGTTAACTTATTCTACTGAACAAACATTTAAGATCCTTAAGACGTCGAAACTTAAACGACTTTTATAAGCTGTTCATCAGCTCCTCGTCGTCAATCATACGCTTCTTTTAAATTTAAAAGTTTGGAGATTCTCGGTTGGCAAGGACCTGAGGCGACGTCGGCAGGTATGCAGTCAGACTCAGATTGAGAAGCAAACTAACTTTCACGTTGAAAACTCAGTCCGTTTAAGCAGCAAAACATCGTTGGTAAAGACCTTTGCATGGAAAATATCCTATGAAAAATGGAATGTTTAAAGAGGAAAAACTATTTATAACATTTTATTACTTGAGCGTTCGAGTGAAGTTTTAGAATAATCTAGAAACAATTTAATAAAAATATGGTCCCTTGATTAATTATAAAGTGTGCTTTTACTATCGATAACCGAGAATTTACTCCTAAAACCGCACGAAGTCTCGGGTACGAGTAGCCGGGGAACTAGGTGTACCCTAGAAAGGAAATCCCTCGTACCCCGACGTACCCCGGGCGGGTAGATGACCCCTCCTGTGTGGGCACCCCCATGTTCCCTTGGTACTCCTCTCTCCCTTTTGGGCACGCGCGCTCCGCAGCGCGTCTCGCCGCCACCCCGGCCTGCTTGTGCTAGGGTGACAGATGGCCTCAACTGTCGAGGACGAAAGGTCGTTCTGCGACCACCCCCAGGCCTGCGCCTATGGAGGACGGAGGTCGTTCTGCGACCTGGCCCGTTCCCGGGTCTAGCGGGCCGGGAGAGTTTTAAACCTCTCCCGGTCCCGCTCGGCGAATTTACTCCTATTGTTTGTTCTGTAGTAATATCAGTAGATGTCTGTAGATATTGAGTTATCTGAAGTATAGACTGGTTATGGGGTCAAATGGAATGATCTTAATTCTGAAGAGTTTTGTTTAATTATACCTCTGCCTAAGGCTGACCTAAATTATTAATGGTGTCCTTTTTCTAACTAATGGATGATCGAATGTTTTTGAATTAACTTTTTTAATTATGTTGATAAACCTTCTTTCTAAAGAGAGGCCTATGTCTAGCAGTGGACTATTAAAGGCTGTTAATGATGAATTATGATGATTAATCATCCATTTTCGCTGTGTATCATAAAGATGAACGTCTTGTATCGTAACATCAACGCGTTTGTCATTATTTTGCGCCAGGAATAGTGGTACGGTTACTGAGTTACCAAAGCGTTACAAAAATAATACAGTATATTTATTTTCATTTCATACCAGTAGGTATATGAGTCACCGGAACTAAGTATATTGATTAATGCAATGGACATGATTTAATATTCAGGTTGTGAGGTGTAACACTGTTTGGAATACGGCGGCGTATATTGTCACCAATAAAACTTAGGTATTGGGAACAAAGCTATGATCTTTTTAATTTAAGTTATATTTTTACTGTCCGGTCCCGTTCGTCTATTGCAGGGATACCCAAAGTGGTCGATCTCCCCTTGGGGTCGAAATTGGTTACCCAGGTGTCGACATAAACGAAAACTGATCTTGGGAGTCGGCGAGGCCTAAAAATAGACCAATATTTAAAAAAAACCTTCAAGATACTGTATTAGTTGTGTTACGTATACTAACTTGTTATAAGAATGACTACTATTATATTATATTAAAAAGTATTATTGTTGTACGTTTAAAAAACTCAATAAGTCGATACCTAAGAATTCAGTAATTTGGCTGGGGGGTTTGAGGTATCTGTTCATTTTAGAAAAGGGGTCTATTGCTCAAAAAAGTTTGAGAATCTCTGGTCTATTGGTTAGTGATCGTGACTGCTAAGTCTGAGGTAGAGGTTTCGATATCCCACTCGGGCAAAATAATGGTGCGATGAGCGCGATCATTTATTATTCAAAAGAGCGTTCTCCCTCCTAAGAGGCCGGCAACGCGCTTCTGACCCCTGAGTTGCAGGCGTTCATGGGCGGCGGTAGTCACTTTCCATCAGGTTACCCGTCTGTTTGTTTGCCCTCTATTCCATAAAAAACACTTATCATAGTGTGTGTCAGTGTCAATCATAGGAAGCCTCACCTCACCTCTGTCCTGAATCCGAGATTGGAGGTCCCAGATTACTTTTTACTTCCCATTTTACTTTAGCTCTTCCACAAATTTATTTACGAAAACGTATATTTTCTTTACTACAATTTTCCTTTTGACTTTGTCCCGTCTTAAAATAATCACAGTTCTAAGGAGGCAACTAAACCGGGGTTGGTCATAATATTAAACAGCAATGTTAGCGCCCCTTGCAATGTTCTTTCATTGACCTTGAGTTTAATAAGGCAATAAATATAATTATGATGGTAGCTAGTTATTCTGATCTATCCTATCACCAAGAAGTTCATTAGTGAAATGAATAAATGTTTTATCTTTGCTCCTACCGCATCATAATTCTACATCACCTCATGGCATTAAGTTCGCCTTTGTACAGCATGTGCATTAATCTATACTAATATTATAAAGCTGAAGAGTTTGTTTGTTTGTTTGTTTGAACGCGCTAATCTCAGGAACTACTGGCCCGATTTGAAAAAATCTTACAGTGTTAGATATCCCATTTATCGAGGAAGGCTATAGGCTATATATCATCATGCTAAGACCAATAGGAGCGGAGCACCAATGAAGAATGTTTCAAAAACGGAGAAAATTTATTACTATTGAGAGACGCCGACGAAGTTGCGTGGGTCAGCTAGTTTTAAATAAAATAAAATAAATATTATCTAGAAATATAGAAGAAACCAACTTTCCCTGTTTATTATACCTCTATTTAAAAAGTTTTATTTAGATCGATAGTTAGAAGTTGATTAAAATTGACTACTATGACTCGTTTTTGTTAGTTAGTTAGCTAGTGTAGCTAATAAAATGTTACAAATGAAACTAATTTCCTTTTTTAAAGACAACTCCCGCATTAGGAATTTATCCCGTGTCGCGGGGGACTTTACAAACATACATAAAACGGACACAAAGAACACCCAAACTCAGAACAACAATTTGTGGATCACACAAAGCAGCGTCCCATGTAGGGTTTAACCCACACCGACGGCTGCTTAAACCAATACGCCATCTATTCAGTCATTGTGCATGACTCATATGTTTACACAGTATATAAATAGGTATATAAAATAGCACAGTATTTATACAAGCAAGTTAGGCATCATTGTGTACTTGAACAAACAAAAATATGTATTGAACTGCAAAACCTGTGTTCTTTGAAGACCGTGCGTGAAAATGGATAAACGTTTAAAATTTACAAACCGAATATGTTAATTTCGTATATCCAGTGTTACTCTCACAATTAATACGAATTTAACGACACCTAAAATCCCGAAATCCATCAAGCCTTAGGCTACGGAGCATGAGGGACCTGAAATAGCATGACCCGGGTCCACCTCTGAGTACCTGAGACCGGACGTCGGGGTGGTTTTTAATGGAAACACCACATACTCCTGGCTCCTTCGTTTCCGAGGAGCCGGAGATCCGAAAGGGTTTTCCATTTCGTCAACAAAAAAAAAAGATTACATAAGCTACAGATCGTGCCAAAGAAATTACGAACATACGTATGTACATAACCTCGAAAAACAACCCTCCTTCTGGCGTTGTCCGGTCAAAAATATACTTGTAATTTTGTGACCTTAAAGTAACTCACCTGGTAATATTTGAGATGTGGGTACTTCATAATGACACGGAGTATTAACACTGTGAGCTGGTCCTGTAACGCCACTCTCTGCTCGTACGGAATGCCTGGAGGGAACCGCTTCAGAGATCGGTTTACATCTAACACCACCTGGTAAATAATATGAAATATTTATTTATATTTTTATATAATAATATCTATGGTATCTTTTCGATATCCGGATGAAAGGTATGTCCGTTGCTGTAACTTTGGTAACTTGTTCGTTTCACATGTCTTATGAAGTTCGAAGATTTCCTTTCCATATGATTTTTTCTGAAAGAAAGCTCTTTCTCTAACAACAACAACATCATCATCATCATCATCATCATCAACAGCCTTTAATAGTCCACTGCTGGACATAAGCCTCTCCTTAGAAAGGAGGTTTTGGCCTACTATACCACGCTGGCCAGACGCTGGCCAGACGGGTCTCTAACAACGTTTATGCAAAATTTTATGGTGATTGATGAACAGCAAGGCAACACATAAAATACTAGTGAATTTACATATTTTTTTTATGTATTAAGAAGAACATTTAACCACTTTGTAGTCTTAATTCCATATTTAATTATACAAATTTTGCGTTTGGAGCAGTTAACAATAATTGGCAATGAAAAACTCATAAATAAGAAGCAACTTAAAATATTCTCATTTAGCCCTACGTTTTCTACTAGTTGTCGCAAAAAAAAACACCTGTACGAAAACGAATTCTGCTTTGTTTCAAGCAGATATCTCAAAAGCAGTAATAGCATGAGTAATCGCTGTACTACTACTTATAAGAGAGTTAGTATACGAAAGGTTTTAATTAAATCAAACGATCAAACCATTTCACAGTTGTATAGAAATGTAAATAAAATGTGCACCACCTAGGGAAACCCAACTTAATGACCTTTTTTGACGTTTTTGACGACCGAATGGCGTAATGGTTTGTGTGACGGACTGCTATTCCAAAGGTCGCGGGCTCGGATCCCGCTCAAGTCAAACATTTGTGTGCATGAACATTTAATGTTTTATTTGGTCTGGGTGTTTCTATGTATAATATATATGTATTTACAAAAAAGAAAGAAAGTATATATGTATTTATATCAGTTCTCTAGTGCCCATGGTACGAGCCCTGCTTAGTTTGGGACTAGATGGCGTTGTGTGAATGTGGTACAATATTATTATTATAATGATTTGAAAGAACTGAGTCTCCATCACGCTATAAAATTTGGGTATCATGTTCATTTTTCCTACTAATAATTAATACACACAATTCACACTCTGCAGTTTGATATCAAATTAGGCAGAGCCTGTGCTATAGTAACCACACTGCTGATAAACATACTTATATAATTCTAAATTCATACATATTAAAGATAAATTACAGCCAGACACAGAACAGATGATTGTGCTCATCACACAATTTTTATGCCTGTATATAGCCGACTAGCTGACCCGCGCAACTTCGTCTGCGTCTCTCAATAGTAATAAATTTTCTCCGTTTTTGAAACATTCTTCATTGGTGCTCCGCTCCTATTGGTCTTAGCGTGATGATATATAGCCTATAGCCTTCCTCGATAAATGGACTATCATACACCAAAATAATTTTTCAAATCGGACCAGTAGTTCCTGAGATTAACGCGTTCAAACAAACAAACAAACTCTTCAGCTTTATAATATTAGTATAGATTTAACAAACTTCTGAAGGATACCAAAATATGAAGGTCATTGTTATTGCCTTAAAAATAAAAAAGTTAACGAGATTCATAATTTGCGATTTGCACAAAGAGCGTATTTCGGAATTATTCCATTATTATATTTTATCAAGGTTATAACAGTTTAACTAGACCTAGGCTGCAAAAAAAGTATAAATTAATCCTATTTAAATATTTATTGCTGATATAAATATTATTTATACATCTATTGTAGTGATTTACTTATATTATTTAATGTTATAAAGTATAGTTAAATGAACTAGTTTAAAATAAGATCAAATTGAAAATAATAATTTAAAAAACAAATCACCAAAAAGTGCAGTCGGAACATGTGTTACTAACTGAAACGGTCACAACAAAATTTTAATTTAAACATTATGTAACAATTAGCACTCAACTTACAGAACTGTGTTAACGCTTACAAGACTTGAGGTTTTTAAATGTTATGTTCTTAATCTCATTTTTTATTTTTAATCTTCATAATCCTATTTAATATTATGTGTAGATATTTGTAGGTATTAATTGAAATATTGTTAGTCAATGACACTATTTCAAGCTGCATATTTTCAATAAGGTGTAGTATTTGCGAAGTGCGATCAGTGTGGTGACGGATTAAGAATACAGTGTCAGCATACCTATTCATCCCGTGGGTGTCGTAAAAGGCGACTAAGGGAGCAAACTACGGAGGACAACAGCACTGCTAATAGAAGGAAAACTTGACACAAACCCTATACCAACACGTCTGGCCAGCGTGGTATAGTAGGCCAAAACCTCCTTTCTAAGGAGAGGCCTACGTCCAGCAGTGGACTATTAAAGGCTGTTGATGATGTTGATGAATTAACTTTAGTTTACAATTATTAAATTATTAAATATAAAGTTATTTATGGATTTCATCCAAAAACATGACTGTTTTTTTTTAAAGACAACTCCTGCATTAGGAATATATCTTGTGTCACAGGGGACTTTACACCAGGACTGCTTAAATCACTATGATTATAATTACTGAGTAAATCAAAGAAATTTTAACTTTGTTTTTTTTATACTACAGATACAAATTGAAGAATTTTAGGAATTTAACACATTATATTAGGTCCTATTGATCACTGAAAATTCTGGACCCAAGCTTTATCTACAACGAAGTAGACACAGGGACAGGGGCTTAATAACGTCTTGAATGGACTCGAGAAAATAATGATACGGCAGTCCCTTTATTTTTGTTTTATCCACTTGGTAGATTCTTCCTTTTATAAACTTAAATCAATCATGTAAATAAGTTTCTGCGGGACTGAACTATAGAAGTTTCTTAGAAAGTAGTCAGATTCCAAGAAATTTTGGAAATGCTTTTTTAATTATTATGAACAAGTTTGTTGTTCGTTTGACCTGAAGGTAGGTAGGAAGTATGAGTTATTTGACTAATTGGATTTTTCGTTTTTTAAAGAGAACTCCCGCATTCGGAATATATCCTGTGTCGATCGGGACTTTACAAACATACATGAAACGGACACAAAGAACACCCAAATTCAGAACAACAATTTGTGGATCACACAAAGCATCATCCCATGTAGGGTTTAACCCACACCGGCGGCCCCTTAAACCAATACGCTATCTGTTCAGTCATTGTGCATGACTCATATGTTTACGCAGTATATACATAGGTACTTATATAAAATAGCACAGTATTTATACAAGCAAGTTAGGCATCACTGTGTATTTGAACAAACAAAAATATGTATTGAACTTCAATATACTTTGTTAATATTAATTATATGGTAGGTACTTTATAAATTAAATATATATGTATATAAGTTATATAGTACCTACCTACCGCCATAACAATATATTTTTTATTAAAAACATCTTTATCATCCTAATATTATAAACGTGATGGTGAATCTGATTATAACATTTTTACTCATTAACTACTCAACCATTTTGATGTAATTTTGCTTACGTAAATAAATTCCTAATTCAATTTAACATACCGAGTTTAATTTTAGTTCCAGTCTTCTCTTGGATCTCTTTAGTTCTTGACCAAAGGCAACAAGAACAAAAGCATGCATTTGTCCACACAGCTTCTTTTACTGAACTATGATAATTATTTCATACAATGTTAAATTATCTAGTATTGTAGTAGTAGTTAGTACCTGGTTATATTCACTATGCGTAGAAAGTTCATCAAGTGACGGAGGATCTGTCAATTCTTCCTGTGTCACACCAACTAATAACGGCCATATTTTTCTTCTATAGTCATCTAAAAGAGATTTTTAAAAACTATTAAATTTATTGTACACATAATTAGAACTAGAAAATAGGGACACTATTAGAATTAGAAATATTTAACGTTTTAGGATATCATGAAAGTCAAAATAAGCTTTTAATAAATGTGGAAAGGTATACTACTAGAGCTATTGATGTCGAGATCAGAATATAAAAATTTATAAAATAATAATATTATATTCCAACTCGCAGCAAAAAAATGTGGAATTCTAATAATATATTTACATATTTTACACACGGCCGTCTGATCCCAAACTAGGCAGAGCCTGTACTAAATAATCTAATAATTTACTAAGTAATTGATCTATTATATGTATATATTAAGTAATACAAATAAGTATGTTTATCAAAAGTTTGATTACAATACCACAGGCTCTGCCTAGATTGGAATCAGACAGCATTTTATAAGGTGTCTAAGTTAATATTATTGTTATGCCTGCTTTTAGAGACTTACACACATGGTATGAACTCACTATATAGAGTATGTCATTAATATGTTAATACATAAATTATTGTTCATTCTAATTCAAACTCACCACTTATAAGTCCAGCTTTGCCTTTAGCAAAGGCCTGCCATTGTTCTAAATTCACATAGTCCAAGTTTTCCAGACATTTCTCTATTTCTTTTTTCTTTTCCTTAACATCTGGATCCTCATAGTCTGGTTCTAAAAACAACAAATGACATGTCGTAAACAACTTTCACTCCAATATTTTGAGCGAACCGTTATGAATGATGTTCATATTTGATGCTAAAATTACAGGCTGATACATCAGAGATATTTATTTACAGGAAGTAATGAAATAGTCGCAATATTTGTTTATAATACCTTCATCGAATTTTAGCTCTGATGGTGTAGAGATGTCATCTATATTTTTAGCGTTATTCAAGTCGAAGGGTTGTTTGTCGAGGGCCGGTGCACAGTCGCCGTTCAAATTACACTTCTCGCCTGTATCGACGTCAGTATTATTAGATTCCATAGTTGAAAGTTAAAAATTAATCGAGCGAAAACATTACACCATCCTATTCCATAGAATAGATGTGATGACATTAGAAAAAGACCACAGTTCAAAAAGTTGTACAACGATATTGTAAATTTCACTAGTTATTCATGACTGTAACAAAGTTCATCATAAATTGATAATAGCTTACAAAAAACCAATCACTTTTTTAAATTAACCGTAATGTTAAAATCTAATTAGAAATTCATCTACAAAATGAAATAATATCGTAAGTAATCAAAAGGTGCAAAATTATCATTAGTTTTTAAACGCACTTATTGTGACAGCATTTTATTCCATTCCAAGCAGAAGTAGCAATCAATTTGACTTATGAACAGTAGTCTTGTTCCGTGAAGTTTTTGGATTTAATTCTAGAAAATTTAACAAAACAATATGTACCTGCATTTGGATGATATTATATTTTTAAGTCCTCTTCCCAAAAACCGTTCTAGGTATCGAATTTAGAGAGGATCCAGTTTCTATCGTAATAATAATATGTAGTGTTTTATTTTTGGAGCTACTATATTTTAATAAGTCTTTTATAGCAAAAAGTATAAGTAAAAGTAAGTGTAAGTATTTAGTAAGTAAATAAGTCTTTTTTAGAAAAGCGCTTCGCTATAATCAGGCCTTACATAAAACCATTGCAGATGAGTAAAAATTTATAATCCACTGCATATAATTTTCCATTTTTATTACCAATTAATCACAAGTCCGACGCCTAGCATTACACTCCGGCAATTTAAATATTTCCATTCTTCTTCGGCCTCTGTCGTATTTTAATTATTGGAATGTGCCAATCTTTGATTAGAGTGCATCAACGACTTTTGTATAACAGAAAAGTAATGAACAGTAAATACATTTTTCACCTTACGCCCACTTCTTCTTATATTTCTTTATTTAGTTCATTATTAAGGTCAAAGTTGTATATATTTTTATTATTTGTGTACTAATAGTAGTTTAAATACAAAATTATGGCTTTCTAGGACTTCAGGAAGTACCCTTTTTCTTTCTTTTTTTCTGTGCGGCAATCCCTTCGGATACCACTTACCGGTGGCAATGTCGGACTTGAACCGCACGCCGTCTCAGGTACCAGTAGTCGGGGAACCAGGTGTACCCTAGAAAGGGCCATCTACGGCGGGTAGACGACCCCCCCCCCCCCTGTGTGGGAACCCCCATATTCCCTCTGTGCTCCCGCAGGGACGCGCGCGCTTCGCAACGCACTCGCCGCCACCCCGGCCTGCTTCTGGTAGGGTGACAGATGGCCTTACCTGTCACCCCCAGACCTGCGTTATGGAGGACGGAGGTCCATATGCAACCTCCGGCGTATGAGTCGTCTGTGGTACCTGGCCCATTCCCGAGCCTGGCGGGCCGGGAGAGTTCTAAACCTCTCCCGGTTCCGATCCGCTATCTCCTTCGCAAGTATAACTTGCTAGCAGAAGGAGACGGCAGAGTTCCACGCACTCTCGCTCCGCACGATAGCCGCAATCAGGTTATCGAGCGAGAGAACTCCCACTCCGATGGCCGCCACGAGGTCTCGCCTCTGCTCCACTCATGCCGGGTATTCTGCCAGCGTGTGGAGCGCCGTGTCCACGGTCCGACCATCGCAGTGGTGGCACTCAGGCGTTGGCTCTTTGCGGATCAGACACAGGTGATCCCCGAAACATCCTTTCCCAGTGATCACCTGCGTCAGTCGGTATGAGAGGGTCCCGTGATGCCTCACGAGCCAATCCTAAATAACGGGTCTTACCGCCGCGATGACGGCGTGCCCGGAAGTACCCTAACAATTTTGATGATCATCAGCCAGTGACGAAATCAGGTATTTTTAGATATCAATAAAATCTAAATTATAAGGGCTATGCAATTGAAACTCATGTTTAACTGTTGACATCATATCCCGTGAATTTCGATGACCTGGTATAATCGAAACCCAAGTTATGAGGATTTAAAAAAAACGACGAAGCGATTCGAGAAAAGATATGTGCCCTTGCGTTTCACCTGGCTCGTCTTGGCGGGCTCACTGCCGTACCCTCAGACAACGACCAGATAATATAAATAAGAACTTAATATAAACTTTTTATGTGTGGTGTTTTAAAAATGAAAAATAAACAGTTCCCGTCAAAGAGTTCTTGTCAAAGAAAGCCATTCTGATTGGGTCATACATTAAATTTTTTACAAAATATTTAAATGCTAAAAAACACATAGTATAATGGACGTCGAAGTTCCGGCTCATAATGAAACTATTAGAAAAATAGAGGACATTATTGATATTCAGAAAGCAAATGGAAATTTCAGCATGCGTCAAGTTGCATTTAACCTCCCAGCTGACACAGAGTGCACTGTATCCGCTAACTTAGCTAAGAGTTTAGAGTCTGGCTTATCCAAATCAAAGTCAGATGACTCGAAGAAGAAATTTAAAAAGTTACGTTCAAACAGACAGAAGAGTCCACTACCTGATGTTGTTTCATGGCCCAGCGACTCCGACATAACTGTGCTCAGAATGAAACTGTGTTTAACTAACAGTAACCCAAAAGAAAGAGTGGGGAATATAATCCCAGGAGACGGTCTCCACCAGCGGGATAGTTCTTCAATGGTTAATTTGGCGACGTTAATACGACATTCGCAGCCACCTTCGAAAGCTGATTTCAATATTGAAGAATACCTGATGCCATTAACATCTTGGGATCGAGAGCAAGATGTTTACGCTGAATCGGAGAGTAAAGATCTCAAAGTTGATACTGATGAGACACAAACGCTTAATTTAGCTACAAAATTTGCAAATGACTACAATAATATTTACGAAGCTATGTGCAGTCACGAGTATGTAAATTTTAGTTCACAAGACACAAGTTCGGAATATTCTAAAATCGGTACTGTATCAAAATTTGCAAGGTTTCTGAGACTCTATTTCTGTCCTTGTTGCACCTGTCTGTACAGACTGGAGAAGATGCGAGAAGAACCTTCTGCGTATTTTACGAAGCAAACCTTTAAAGAGGTTTGACAATTGTAATGTTGATTTGTATGCCAATTAAATGTATGATTGTGTCAGTTATTCTCTATTTTTTTTAAATTTATCCCTATAGGACTGACTTTACAAAGTTTCAAGGTTTATGATTACGAAATCCTATAGCAAAGATTTGATGCCAAAATTATGACTTGGAAGAGTGACAGGTTTTTGGGACTCCGGTAACCCTCCCTTGGTGAAAATCAACAAAAGAATAATTCTTTAAGAATTGCTTAACACCGGTTTTCTGTGAGATCGAGGTGTCACTCCGATTGGAAATAGAATTATATTAAATGTAGTTAGGTAGGTACCTGTGCGAGTGCGCCTGAGTAAAGTGTGAGAGCAAGGCTTTTTGCTGCAAATTCTGCAACTGTAATAAATATATTAAGTAACATAACATGTATTTATAATATCCTAAATAATATATAAAAAGCAATAATATATAATATTTGTTTATTTGTCCGTATTTTATGCGTTGCTGTATATTTCACTCAGAAAAACAAGCAGCAGTACTGCTCCCGAGGAATGAAAAAAATCGTGTTCCACATGGTTACACACCAGGTTACACCTGTGTAACGACGAGCAAGACCTCATTCCTGTTGGAACCACCGCAAATTTTCCACCTTACATTTCGTCTAAAAATAAATTCCTAATGTCGTCTTTTTATTGTACTTATAATTCCTTTGAATTTCCAGCTGACTATAATGTCTTCTTTACTATCATTTGTTTTGCTTATTTTATATTGTTAGAACTACTAATAAGTTAAGGAAAATCGCCTATCAATTATAGTAATATCGATAATATTGATGGGAATAGGGGCTTCATCGTGGTTACTCTGGGGTAACAATTGGGTGAAACACGGGGTAGGTATTAGTCGAAAAATTGCTCTTACACAAACAAAGAAGCTTGCATAAGCTACCTATAGCCTAATTCTAACCACCTTAGTAATATGAAAGTAACTGTGTATTAGTTTTCATATTAAAACTTCTGAACCAATTTTAATGAATTGTATTATATGTACTTATGTGAAGCTATTGTAATAAACAAGAACTTGAAGGAGGACGTAGGGTTCTTTGTGTCCTGGAAAGAAACTTTAAAGAATACAATTTACATTTATAATTGTCATATTTATTTGGCTTTTGGTATTAAGATAAACAAAATCTGAGAAAACTGACTAATTTTGCGAAAACAGTCTTTAAAAGGTGCCAAAACAAGTGATTAAATTTTATATTTCATACTGCTCGGTCGGGATGAACTGGGCGGGATATACTCCTACAGGATACTAAATAAAAAACCTATTAGGATATATCTGACCTATATTGGGTCGGAACTAAGAGATAGCACTAATGATCTCTGCCCCCTCAAATCTCACCAAATGTACAAATAACACCAGAGGTCATTGACCTCTTGAGAATCTTAACATCGACTTATAAAATTGTATAACGCCATCTACCGAAACATACGGAATACAAAAAATAATATATCTAACTTAATGCTACTTGAACACATACATTGGTATAAGTTTTATCAAGTTTAAGGTTATTTAATTGCCTCATAAAATGAGTGTTCAGTATGGGTGCAGCTCTTGGACGGCGCAACGACTGTCAGTACTTTGCTCGTTTTTGCAAGTTAGCAAGTAAATATTCACAAAAGAGGTAGAGAATAGTAGTCAGAAGTGATGAGTTCTCCCTTGTCTCGTATCTGAGCTGGATAGCTGGATCATAAGATTTATAAAATAGGATGGATAGAAAAAAAAAATTGTCAACTAAGGCCGACGGAAACTAGTCACAACCTGTTTGATATTTGTTAATTTTGATATTCATTTTATATTTTATAGTTCCTGAGTAATTCAGGTCAAAGTTTCTCTACAGATGTAGAGAAACTTTGACAGCCGAGATATTGGGCTTTACGTCATGTTAATAAGATGAAAGGAAATAGCTCTTTTTAGGGTTTCGTACCTCAAAAGGTAAAAAGGAAGCCTTAAAAGATCACTTTCTTGTCCGTCTGTCACCGATTTCCTCAGGAACGGGTAGACCTAGCAAGTTGAAATTTATACCAGATACTGCGGTCTATGGTCCCCATTAGATGTATAAAAATCAAGGTCCTGAGTCAACACGATAAAAAGATATGGGCAAATTTCGATAAGAATTAATACCAAAAAATAAAAAAAGTTCAAATCAAGATAAATTTTTGTACTTACAAATTTTCGCGAAAATCTACGTAAAATCTGGGTAGGTCCCTCGGCGCACAAGTTCGACTCGTACCTGACCGTTTTTTTTTTATCTAAGTAGTTTTTATGATTATTATTATTATATACAACTATATGGTAGTATTATGTAACATATACTTTGAAAGGCCTAATTTCAAACTTCCTAAATCATTCAATTCATTCAAACAAGCATTCATATGTTTTGGTGATGATGTTATCTATGCTACCTTAATGTTATAGGAAATAAAATAACTTGACCGCGAATCAGTCAGACTCATAGGTCATCTACGTGTTGAAACGTACACGGGGAAAACACCAATATCGCACCAGATCTTAGGATGGCAAAATTACTGTCACAGGTTCGAGTTTGGTCGCGAAATTTGTAAAGTTTTAATATTATAAAAGTGTCTTGTCTTTTTCTCTACTCGTGACAACTACAGGTTGTGCAAAACTTAATGAAAATAGGTTGAGTAATTAAGCCGTTTGTGTGCGAAAATGTAACAATAATATATTTTTTTTCACACATCTCACTTACGACCGTCTGATCCCAAACTAGGCAGAGCCTGTACTATGATAAACATACTTATATATTTCTAAATACATACATATTGTAGATAAATTACACAAAGACACAGAACAAGCGATCGTGCTCATCACCCAATTATTTGTCCTGAGTGGGAATCGAAACCACGACTTCTGGCGTAGCAGTCAGGGTCACTAACCACTAGACCAACAGGCCAGTGAAAATGTAAACAAAGTAAAGCAGCGGTAGAGTAAGGTGTCGAACTTGAGTTTCAGTGGTTGCGAGTTTGAACCCCGTTCAGTACTCAATGAGGACCCACTGAGTGCAAGAGTGCACTCCACACAAGCATTTAACTTGGGTTTGAAGGTTACTAGTAAAAGTGACTCACGATTCACTTATAACTGTGGCTTCACTCTGCATTCTCTATAGCATATATCATAAAGAGTGCTCCGAGGAATTGTTCGGACTAATACCAGCCGCAAATTTCCGCCATCGTTCCACACGGCAAAATTTTCATCCTCATTACCTGGATAGTTGGCGCTCCACTACTGTGCGCTTTTCGAGACACTTTTTACCCCGCACAACCAATCTGCGGAACGGGTTATCGTCTGCGGTATTTCCGGACCGATACGACCTTCAAAACTTCAAGAAAAGAGCGTACTCCTGCCTAAAAGGCCAGCAACGCGTTTGTGACTCCTGAGTTGCAGACGTTCATGGGCGGCAATAGTCACTTTCCATCAGGTGACCCTTCTGCTCGTCTGCCCCCTCTAACATTTCTAAACAATTTCAATAAAAATTGCGTACAAGTCAATGCAACAATATCCATTAAACAGCGAATTTTTTTACTAAATGTTGCCTAAATCAATAATTGTAATAAGAACAATGTATACCAAACTAACAAGTACTACACAGCAGTAATAAAAAACTCTATCGGTAATAAATAAAATCGTGACTGAATTTTTGTAAACGCATCGCATGCTCGAATAGATTAACTCACGTAGAGTTAGTTTCACAGTAATTTCTTGATTTGCATAAATTCAATGTGCCTACATGTTGTAACTTCCTGAGTGTTATTCTAATCATTAATTTGTACTGTTGTTGGTAATTATCACTCTTAATGTAGGATGTCAGGGGTAACGGCTCTTGCCTGTTTTTTTTTTTTTTTTTTTTTTTTTTTTTTTTTTATACTGCATCCTGTGACTCATGTAAGTGTCACAGATCGTTATGTGCTTACATCTATTTCCTACTTTACATTAGATATGACCCTGGTAAGGTCCTATTCTAGAAGATCTAAAATTCAATTTCTAACTATAATATTCTCACAGGCTGCTCCTGTACATTCTAAGCCAGCGTGTGTGTTACTAAGAAAAGTTTTTTGGTTACATTTTCTTTACAAGCTGTCTCCTCACATTCCAGACCAACTTGTGCCTAATCTACCCTATTTTTACATTATTATTCCTAGTTTTAGCTTATCTATTTTTAACCTAGTGCTTACGTTTCTAATACATGTTTCTTAACTTAATGTTACAACATTCCTATGAGGCTTTGGATCTTATTGTATGTTCCACTGTCCAGTCCTTGTGCCTTTTTTCTTTTTTACATTTTAATTTGCTTATCTTTATATTACTTACTTATTCTAGTTACAATATATCTTATATGCTATTAGCCTTATCTTTGATAATTATTATATATTAATACTATATATAATCTATCAAATGCTTATACTACCTTATTTCTATTGTTTACTATTTCTACTATTTTTTTACAGTATTTTATAAAGTAACTATAATTTGTCTTACTATCTAACATTTTATACAGGTTTTCTTTGCATACTTTAATATCTAGTTGCTGCTCCAATTCAAATCTACTTCTAGAATGAATTGGGCATTCTAGTAGAAGATGCAATACATCTTCCTCTTTACCTGGATCGCAGGCACAGGAGGGATCGTCCTTGCACTTGAATCTGTGTAAGTAATGTGCGAAACCCCCGTGTCCAGTGAGCACCTGTGTCAGCTTTGGCGTGAGATTGATCCGCTTCATGGTACGGTACGCTGCTACTGCATCAGGAAGGAACACTTTCGTGACGGAGGCGGTTTCGCCTAACTGGAACCGTCTGTTCCATTTGTCCAGGGTATCCTCACGGATAGACCTTTTGACAAATGCGATCGGACACCGATCATAGTCAGGCCTCCTCCGACTCGAAAGTGCTGCCTCCTTCGCCAGATGGTCGGCGCGCTCGTTGCCTGCTAGACCCGCATGAGCTTTAATGTGAAAGAAAGCTACAGTTTTGTTTCCATCAATAGCTAACCTTAAATTGTTGCGTGTCTTGACTGCGAGCGGATGCAGTGTTCCGTGGTTGGCTATAGTTTCTATGGCAGATCTTGAATCGCTATAGATGCCGTAGGTGCGTTCGTTACGCTTCAGCACCTCACCCGTAGCCCTGCATATGGCAAGGAGTTCCGCCTGGTACACCGTACAGTACGCGGACAGACTTAGCTTGACGGTTTTGATCTCGGCTTCGCTGCTCCATATGGAGAGCGCTGCTCCCACCTTGCCGTCAATCTTGCTGCCGTCGCTCTTGCCTGATTGCGGCTATCGTGCGGAGCGAGAGTGCGTGGAACTCTGCCGTCTCCTTCTGCGAGCAAGTTATGCTCGCGAAGGAGACGGCGGAGCGGGACCGGGAGAGGTTTAGAACTCCGCCAGGCCCGGGAACGTGCCAGGTACCGCAGGCGACTCAGGCGCCGGAGGTCGCAGAACGACCTCCGTCCTCCATAAGCGCAGGCCTGGGGGTGAGGGTGAGGGATAGGTGAGGCCATCTGTCACCCTAGCAGAAGCAGGCCGGGGTGGCGGCGAGCGCGTTGCGAAGCGCGCTCGCTTCCAGGGAGCAGAGGGAACATGGGGTTCCCACACGGGGGGGGGGGTTGTCTACTTGTCTGTAGACTGCCTTCATTTCACACATGGCCACCTACTCATTACTTCTACCATCTGGTAAACTTTGTATGTATTGGTAGGTATGTACTCTCAATGCTGTAATTTCAAATATTGGTCTCAGGACGTTGATCTACAATTCTTCTGTGGCTAGTAATAAATTACTTAAAGGTAAGTAACTACTTAAAGGACTGATAATAAAGGCCGGAGGCAGATAGTGGAACTCCATTCTTTTTTGGTGACTTCTTTCTAAGCTATATTTATTTTATACAACCGGTCTCATTTATTATTATTATTCTAAATATATTCGAAGAGATAA
This sequence comes from Arctia plantaginis, assembly GCA_902825455.1. Lineage (NCBI taxonomy): Eukaryota > Metazoa > Arthropoda > Insecta > Lepidoptera > Erebidae > Arctia > Arctia plantaginis. The sequence continues at coordinate 2,026,981 of CADEBD010000288.1, forward strand.
TTAAGATTATTTGTTCGTTGGTAAGTGCCTGCAACTATGACTACATTCCAACAGATCCTGCAACGCAAATGAAAGTTCTCATACAGAACAGTATTTACAAAATATCAACACACAAATCCGTTATTACAAAAACTTCCTTTACAGGGCTTAGAAGGTTATCGATATTAACGAAAACTTTTATTGAAAGCATAATTAAAAGTAATAAACCTATTACCAAAGATCTGATTGAGCCCACGCATAAAATTGAACAATGGTTAATATATATTTAAATTTAAGTTTCATAAAATCAGATACTCAACAACAGATTATCATAGATTCTTTCAGATTGTCTATGGCGCGCTGTCCTAGGTTATACCTGTGCCTCTGGCCATAGTCCCCCGCAACGAAACACCGTATACTTTTTAGCGGGTCGGGTGTGGTTTCCTAGGCAACAAAAGGATAATCGTAGATACACGTGTAACTTGTAGATGTGATTTTTTATGAGCTCATAATGGCATTTTCTTTGATAAGTTTAATTTGCTTTCACTTAATTTGTTATGTTTTTTTTTATTTAAGTTTGCTGTTGTTTTTATAGTTAAATATAAAGATTTCCTCAGTAATGTAACTACACAATGAAGTAATATAAACTTTACAAATTCTTCTACAAATATTAATCAAATCATGATCACCATGAGACGTCTATTTTATCATCGTTATTACAAATTTTATGACATATTTGAGTGATAAAATAAAACATATACTTCCCACGTATTTTCATCGATATTATAATATGATATTTATATAGTAAATATTATTTAATGGCATGGGAAAATTGTCTTGATGCCCTTGGAAGCATTCAATGTTTATTTTTGTCGCAGAAAGGTATAATCATCATCATCATCATCATCAACAGCCTCTAATAGTCCTCTGCTGGATATAGGCCTCTTCTTAGAAAGGAGGTTTAGGCCACGCTGTCCAGACGGGTTGGTATAGTTTGTTTCAAGTTTTCCTTCACTTTGCAGTGCTGTTGTCCTACGTAGTTTGCTCTTTCGAAGGAAAATTATATATTTTTAATGGTATAGGGAGGCAAACGAACATATGAATCTCCTGATGGTGACTACCGCCGCCCAAGGAAGCGTACAGCAGTGCTATTCTCTAACAGCCTTGCGTACAGCGCTGCCACAGCGTTGAACTTCAAACTAACGTAGTTTGGAATTCGACGCTGTGACAGCGATGTAGAGTCACAAGTGCGGAGGCGCTCTTTGAGTCTCCTAAAATCAGGTGTAGGGGGGTTATGGGCTCCGGTAACTTCACTCATAGGGGTGAAATGCAATGAAAGAATTACTTAACACCGGTTTTCTGTTCAACCGTGGTATAACTCCGGTCGAGGCGGCCCATTTGTGACGAATCATGGCAATTAAGATACGTCTACGCGTCTGTATTCCGACTAATTTTAGATACGACGGGAGACCTTCATGGAGTGAGTGAAGCAAGCTTCCGCGTCGGCTTACGAAGAATCGGCTTAATATCCGTCACCGGTAACCAACAGACGACTCTAGCCTTCCATGATTGAAGGTCACACCGCATTAGAAAGACATCTACAGGTAATTATTTATTATAATATAAATTTAGCTGGCCTATTGGGAGCTTGTGGGTTCGATTATCACCCATGACAAATGATTGTGGATCTGGATGACTTAATTCCCGGATCAACAGCAGTTCCTGGATCCCTCCTACAAGTATTACAGGCGTAGAGCGGCAGTTTTAGTCGGTCCGATTCAGACACACCACTCCACCGCAATCTCTGGTGGGGTGACGGCCCGAGGGGATTTCCACAGGTAAAAAAGGGCAAATAATTAAATAATAATTTGGATTTTTAATGTACGCTCAACTACATATATACCCCCTACCTAAATATAGAGAGGCCGTATGCTGAAGCCCAGGTTTCCAACCTAGTTCGGCAACGAAGGCAACCAATATGACACGCTTGGTATATTCATAAGTTTACTTTTAAGTTGATAAGATTTGTGAAAAACTATGTACACATAATTTGGAACAATAATAATAATAATATTTTTTTAATATTAAAAGACCCTAATATTAATTGTGTAATGAGCACAATCTTCAATAAATCGCAATTATTTGTTAAATCACGATATTAATATCGACGAAGTTATTTTTTTAATAGTAAAATATGATTGTTTTTTACATTGGATAAAGTATTCATGGCAGAAGACTATTTCTGATGAACCCTGAGGAGCGAAACAAAGAAGATAAATGCAGGTGAAACTATGGGTAACAGCTAGTTTCATGATAAACATTTTAATTTTCATACCTTAACACATCTTAAATTCAAATTCGCAAGTTGCAAATGACTAATGGACTATTTAAATATACTTTCTTGCAACATGTTGGCAATAGAAAGTATATTACTAAGTTAGCCGTCTACATTCACCCATCGCTTTTGTCAAAACACTTTGTAGATACATTGCAAACATTGTATTATAATAACTATCCTTTAAAGTTTCTAAAGTCAACCTACCACATATTCGTTGAGTCTGTCTCTTAGTTTGTCGTTCTGTTCGTCAGGGTTGCTAAGACATCTATGTATATTTTAAGTAGAATATACCATATTTGCCAATTTTTATTTCCGTGATTAAATGGATAAATAAATCGTCTTCCTCGTAATAAGAAATCAAACCATGCATAGTTTTATTTTAATCCATTATGTCAGCGCGATGCACGGCCAGCCAACAAAAAGAAAAAAAAATAACAGTTTTGAATTAAGTACTTCGAATAAATAATTTATTTATTCGCAAATTCAGTATCAATTACAGGCCGCTAGCGCTTTCTAATTTTTTTTTAAATCTTCAAAATTCATAATTAAATCTTTAGAGTTTTATGCAAACGACATAGTTAAATTCATATTTTACAATTCGTTTTACTACGTTCCTAGGTCAGTAATGAGGTGCCAATGGTCTAAATTTTTATGTTTACAACGTGTTTATATTTATTTAACTGTATAACTATTTAAATAATGCTTATACATACGCTTTCTAAAACTTAAAGTATAAATTGTGTTTAGTTTTTTGAAACTATTTTACATTATATTCCTCACGCGCATGATACTGGGATAGGCAGGTAGTTTTAAGTTCGGGGTTTTATTAAGTCATAGAGCAACCTGTAGTGTCGGTATCAAACACTTGTCTTTTGAGTTATGACTATTATAAGTCCGCTTAGAGGGAACAAACGCTGCACGTAACGCCAGACGCGACGAAGTACCGCTGGCACTACTAGATTAATAAATATTATGAACTATTCTTATAAAAGTATTTAATCATGGTATAAAAGTATATTAATAATAGATGGTATAGTACACAGCAAAAAAATTGAGCGACACACCAACCCCAAACTGAGACACACTCGTATTTTACATGTAGATATTCAACTCGTATTTTAACTGTAGCCTGCCGAACTTCAAAGAAGTTGCCCAAAGGTGTATTACAGCAAATAATTTTTCTTTATAAAATAATTGTTACTTACTTTTTTTACTTACGGTATCGTTTTAGATTAAGGATCCTGTAAAGACAGTGTTAATGTTTATATCACATCATCACATCACATCAACAGCCTTTAATAGTCCACTGCTGGACATAGACCTCTCCATAAAAAGGAGGTTTTGGCGTACTATACAACGCTGGCCAGACGGGTTGGTAAAGGGTTTGTGTCAAGTTTCCTTCTTTTTGCAGTGCTGGTGTCCTGCATTGTTTTGCGCCTTTAGTCGGCTCTTACGACACGGGATGAATTGGGGTAGTGACATTTCGTATTCTTAATCCGTCACTACACGGACAAATGTTTACATAAATAAATAAAATAAAATAAAAATTTGACAGTCGGTAGCTCACTACTATACTAAGTGTCTTACAGCATCATCTTAAATAGTAGACACAGTTTACATTATAGGAAATATAAAGTTTTTGTTTGTTGTAATATGCTTGCTTAATTTTAATACAAAAAAAATAGTTTATTTATACTATTTTTTTTTGTATTAAAATTAAGCAAAATTAAGCAATACTATTTAGTAACAAAAAAGTATAAATAGTAGCATGAATATTTGCAGTAGCCACACTAGGTGAATATACTCAATGCTCGAATTAATTGCAGGTATGTATAAAAAAAGAAAATACGAGTATCTAGTCATTCTGACGCGTGATTAAAAAACTACGCATGTCATTTTACATTATGCGTTTAAACTATATTATCTAACATACAACGTAACAAAAATACGAATTAAGGTAAAAGCACCGTCATCTTATTCCGGATGTCGAGCTACTGACAACAATGTTTGCTATGATACTCTATAAACTATAATTTCACACAAATGTTGCCACTTTAGTTGGTGGTTTTCCCCCATAGATATATAACCTAGAGAAAACAAGAGCTCCAATCTTGCAATACAGGTAACGTGAGAGGTGGAAAATAGACAGTCCCCTGTATCTCTTTCTAGCCGAGATCTGTGGTCGTATAAAGGGATAATAACTACCCAATCGTAGCTTAGCTAAACAGAGACAGAGGGAAATATCACGCATCCATCTCTTTCGTTGCCTGTATCGCTTCCACTTACAAGCAGCTGTACCCCTTGTTCTCTCTATGGTTATCTGGTATATGGTCTCTCGCATTATCTATACTAATATTATAAAGCTGAAGAGTTTGTTTGTTTGTTTGTTTGTTTGAACGCGCTAATCTCAGGAACTACTGGTCCGATTTGTAAAATTCTTTCAGTGTTAGATAGCCCATTTATCGAGGAAGGCTATATATCATCACGCTAAGACCAATAGGAGCGGAGCACCAATGAAGAATGTTTCAAAAACGGAGAAAATTTATTACTATTGAGAGACGCAGACGAAGTTGCGCGGGTCAGCTAGTATAGAATATTTTTGCAAGTTTTTTTGCGATCTCTTCAACAATAATTCTTTTAACTTTCTTTAACAATACTATTTTAGTCAATTTACATAAAACCATAATGTACTAAACATCTAAACCTTCCTCAAGAATCACACTATTAATGAAAACCGTACAAAAATTCGTTCGGCAGTGCTTGAGTTTATCGCGATCATACAGACAGACAGACAGACTTCATTTTATAATATGTAAGGATGTCAAAATTTTACATTAAACCGGTGCAGCACTTTTGGTGTTTTTGAAACGTACACAAACCAACTTGACATTTTATAAATATAGGTAATAACGTTTAATAACATAGCCATTGGAGAGCCATCCTTCAGTAGAAATGGGCCGGCTCGCCTGGAGTAATACAGAAACTGGTACTGAGCAATTCTTCTGTTGCTTTTCCTTAGGGATGGAACAAAATCACAATCACATGTGATAAATCATATCGTCACACCTGTGACTGATTTACCACCACTGCACACTAAACCACTGCTACTTAATGATTATTATTACGCTGTCGCAAGACTCATGAAAGGTCTAAATCTAAAAAATGGTAGTAATTTTTGATAAAAAGAATTTTGATTGATTACAATGCTATTTATCTTTGTGCATGACTAAATCACAATCACCTGTGAAATCGCTGTGACTAAAACCAAACATGTCATTAAATGATTATGATTTAAAAGTGGCAATAATTTCTATGTCTACTTTGCACGGAGTGAGTGAGGTCACCGATGCAGTAAACCAGTAAACCCCTCCTCACCTTAATTAATTTATTTATTTACACATCATGCACATTTGGTGCATTGGCGGACTTAATGTCTAAGGCATTCTCTGCCAGTCAACCATTGGGTGATGCAGAGAAAACTGGAAGTAGGTGCATTTTAGTTACAGTTGATTTAGACATTTTATATTACATGTATACTTTGTACAAAATCATTTAATATATACACATATACAAATCTGTCATGTACTACACATATACATATTAATATAAATATATAAATACTATATAAAAGTATATGAATACATACATACACACGCAAGTAGATACTGATAACAATTTAGTATTAAAATAAAAAGAAATCATGAGCAATTTGATTCTGCCAGTTGCTTGACCAGTTGCTTTACTTTTAATTTAAAGAAAAAAAGTATTGGAAGCCATCCTGATTTCGAGTGGAAGCGCATTCCAAAGAAGAACGGACTGAACGAAAAAGGAAGAGTCAACAAACTCAGACGTGTGGGGCGGACAACGAAGAAGAAGGTTATTGGAGGACCGAAGGATTCTTGAGGTTTAAAAGATGGCAATTTGTCATTTTGTCACTCTTGAGTAACGAGAGTCCAAAAACTAAGGTAGTCTCTTAAGTACCAGCTCGTTGTCAAACCTGTACCATAAAAAGATATGAATTAAAATAAAATAAATCATTAAATTAAGAAATTTAATTTCAACAAAATTTTTGTCGATTGATATTTTTTACGTAACGTAACGTGAAATAATTTAATGATACATATTTTAAATTAAAAATTTGTTACCTAAGAATATAATTAATTTGTTTATTTTGAAGGACGCCTTCATTAACAGCCTTTACTAGTACACTGCTGGACATAAGGATTCGCCTTAGAAAGCAGGTTTTGTGCACACTATACCACACTGGCTAGACGGGTTAATATGGGGTTTATTTCAAGTTTTTCTTCTCTTTGCAGTGCTGTTGTCCTGCCTAGTTTGCTCCCTTAGTCGGCTTTTATGACACCAACGAGATGAATAGGGGTGGTGACACTCTGCATTCTTAATCCGTCATCACACGGAACATTCCTTAATAAGTAATATTTTAAATGACGATGAGACAAATCAAGGAACTTTCAATTAATATACATATTTAATTAAAAATAATATCTTTGTAATAGTCTGGACTCGAGTGTTATGCAAGGGCCAGGTCTGGCCTGATAATATACCTACTCATATAATTCTTTTGTAAGTGTGTATGTCCTAAACGCGTCTTAAACCGCTGGACTAATTTCAAGGAATATTATTGTCTGGGTTGTTTAGACAAAGAATTGGAGCCTGTTTTTTCAGATTCTTATTTTAATTCGAGAGTTATAGGTGTGTTCGATTGGATCTTTGGATAACTCAGATTATAATTTTTATGTTTAAGAAGTTATTTTTTTTTTTAATTTTAGTTTTTTTGTATCATGATCGAAACCAATAAAATTATAATAATCGAAATAAATCTTACTTTCGGACATTTTGCATATTTTTGGTTGTGTTGAAACAAAAGCATAAACTAACGCAGGACATTTGAAAATAATTTAAACCGTCTTTTAGTTAAATTATTTGGGCAGATAAACAGTCAAACAGGTGATTACAAAAACAACAAAAACACCACTATTATCTACATAATATTTTAACACTTTTTATTTCTCAGTTATCAAACGTTATTCGAACGACGACGTTAAGGATGATAAGGTTACCTAAAACGAACTTAACAACTAAATTAAACATGTTAACGATCAAACAATTTCAATCTTTGTGTCACAAGCTTTTAAATTTTGCGTTTCAGACATTATCATAACTTAAATAAGGTACCTTCGCGCAAAAGTCAAAATATTATGCATCTCGAAATTGGCTTTAGCATCAAGTAAAAGGGTCAAAGACTGGTTCTTTGACCGGTTACCTGACGACATCTGAAGTCAAAGCGTACCGAACGATTTATGGTATTGGTACTTTTACATTTTCGCGTTCTTATGTGATAACGACAGAGTGACATAACACATAATATTGGGGCATTCAACAAGAACTTGAATTGTTGTGTCAATTACATTACGGGCGTTACGCTGTTTCATAAATATAATATATTTCGTCTTAAGTTTTATTTTTAGTTTTTAAGTTGCGACAGTTACGATTTATTTAATTTAAACTACCTAGCACCTGTTGGTCAATATATGGTTATAGATCGTAACTATTTTGTCTTGCCTCACCCTCGTATCCAATAAATATTTGCAAAATACTTAAAAAGTAGGTAAAACAAAATGTAAAAGTAGAAAAAGGAAGGAAATATATATTCATCCCTTTTCTACCCGCATTTTTTTTCCACATATCCTTTCGTGTGAATGTATTTCTTAGTTAAGTCTTGTTATGGTTATTGAAACTTTTTATTCAAGTTTAGTGGTAATCACTCATCTCTACACCACCCCAAGGTAGGCTGGCAGAGAATGCCTACGACATTAGGTCCACCTTTGTAAAAAAAAATTGTGCATAAAGTATTAAATAGAATAAACAATAAAAGAGTTTTATTTGTCAATGTTGCTACATACTTCAAGGTGTAAATTTGTCTGCTGTGACCTGCTTAAATTAACCAAAGTTGTCAATCAAGATAACGTAAGACTCAATGAGGGTTTTCGATACTTTTTCTGCCACCAGATGGCGCTTCGTATGCGTCAGGTCCAAACAGCTGTCAGATAGCACAGATTCTTACCGAACGTATAATTTTTTAGTGAAATTCTATGTATTGAAGTGAAGTGGCTTTTGCAAACGAGGCTATTTTTCGTTTGAGTAAATTTATCTCTGCGAATGGCTACAAGCCTCTGGTTTAATCGGCTTTTATCTTCTACAGGGAACTTATGCCCTCCTGTTTTATTCGTACACATAGGCACTGCACAACACTGTGGCATTTTAGAAAACAATCTTCCTTTTGTAACGTTTTTAAGAATGAATAAACCAAAAAAATATCGAAAAATACAGAGCGTGTATGTATTTTGACAGGTGGTTGGACCTGACGCTACAGTGCTGCCATCTCACGTAGAACATTTCAGAAAACCCTCATTAAGAGCCCTGGAAATCTACACATTCTTAACATTCTTTGAGGATTGGAGTGAGATAAGTGGACAAGTGGAGATATATTGCCATTGTAAATATATGTTTATCACACACTTAGTTCAAACATCATTGACAGAAAGTGTAATATAAGAGTTTGTTGACATCTTCTGCAAACAGTGCACATTCAGAAGGATTAGTGTGAATTTATTTTTAAATTCGCTTTCAACGGCGAGTGCGTTTGACGTTACAATTGGTGAAGATTTGGCCAAACGCAACGCCAAACGCGATCACCGTGACGATCAAGAAGATGTAAAGTAAACTCATACTAGGTGTGGTGTTCGGAACTGAGACATTACAGAGGACCATCTGTAGTGTCCCAGTCCTAAATACATAGTAAGCTCACTCATTTTCTTCTTTAAAGTCTTTTTTATACGTCTTTTTTATTTGATAATCATATTCTTACACAAAACTGCTTCTTAATACGTTTCCTATCATAAATAATAACAAATTTCCTCTCTTTTTGCTTAGATCTCCAAGTTTAATATAATCTTTCCAATTTATTTAGATAGATAACTCTTTATTGTACAAAAAAAAACATAATAAAAAGAAGAAATCAGTTTGTATACATTGTGTGTCTTATATCTAAAGTTAAATTAATGTAACATGGAGAGTAAAATGTTAAAATTTGTACAATTGGCGGCCTTATCGCGTTTTGCGATCTCTTCCAGGCAACCACTGGATGGAGAAGGAGAATAGGAGTGAGATAGGGGGTTGCAGTTTGTAGATCGGAGTTTTTTGTAAATTAAGACTAACGACTATTTGATTATACAAATTAATTCAAATATATACACTAAACACATACACACATCACTACACAATAAATTCATTACACAAAATATACATTTAACAGAGACTATAGAAGTAAGAGACAGATAAATATAAGATTTCTGACTGAGTGAAGGGACCCTCGCTTAGCAGCTTCGGAAATGCTCCTTTAGCAACCTTTTGAAACAAGGCAGTGTTTGTGCTCGCCTGATGGGCAGTGGCAATGCATTCCACAAGCGTATAGACTACACTGTAAATGACTTGTCCATAAAAGTCGAGGTGTGCTTCGGCATTTCCAAAGTCAAGCTCCCTGACGATCTTAAGGACTTTGAATGCGTATCACGTAGGAATCTGAAGCGTTCCTTTAAATAAAGGGGAGTGTTGGGATTAAAGAGAATATTGTATAATAGTGAAAGGATATGAATATTCCGGCGAAGACGAATGGGTAACCAGTTAAGCTTATTCCGAAATTCAGAAATATGGTCAAAATTGCGCAATCCAAAGATGAACCTTATGCAAAAGTTTTGGAGCCGCTCAACCTTATTAAGTTGGTCTTCGGTGAGATCGGGATAGCTGGTATCTGCGTAGTCAAGGATTGGGAGAAGAATGCACCAATTGTAAATTGATGACCTACTAAATGAATTCGGTAAATTAGAATGACAGCTTTTATTTGAACTATTATCGTCATATATTTTTGAGTAGGTTTACATAACTAAAATACTTATAGATAAATATTCTTTTTATTAACTTTACACACTTTTATTTAATTGTATTTCCCTGACTGTTTTTTTATTTTAAAAGACAACTCCCGCACTAAGAATATATCCCGTATCGCGGGGGACTTTACAAACATACATGAAACGGACACAAATAACACCCAGACTAAGAGCGAGAATTTGTGGATAAGAGTCCTCACACATGGGGATCGAGCTAACAACACTCCTTAAACCTTAAACCACTGCGCCATCCGTGCACTCATATACCATAATATAATTATATACCAATTCCTCAAACGATTAAACTAAAAGGAATGCTTACTTAGAGAATAATCATGGTCGTCAATATGTCAATGTTGTCAAAATACCTTTTACAACCAATCCTAGCTTTTGGCCGCAGCTTCGCCATCGGGTTTGTCGGTTATCGCATTAAAAAGCAGCTTCTGCCCTTTCTCTATAATCAAAGTATCTATCACACCAAATTTCATTAAAATCGGTTTAGTATTATAGTTTAATGTCCCTGTGGTGACGGATTAAGAATAGAGAATGTTAGCACCCCTATTCATCCCGTGGGTGTCGTAAGAGCCGACTAAGGGAGGAAACTACGCAGGACAACAGCACTGCAAATAGAAGGAAATCTTGAAACAAACCCTATACCAAACCGTCTGGCCAGCGTGGTATAGTAGACCAAAACCTCCTTTTAAGGAGAGGCGTATGTCCAGCAGTGGACTAGTAAAGGTTGTTGATGGTGTAGTTAGACAGAGTTACTTTCGCATTCATTATATTAGTAGGTATTTATAGCGACTACTTTTATTCTGTCCATACAAAGACCTAAAAATTAACTGCTTTTGTTTCAGAATCTCATTTAGACTTCCAAGTTATTTTAAATAAAAGTTTAAAACATTTCATATTATGACTGTTGTATAGAGCGCCTAAAGCACTTGTCTTAATTCGTTGTTTTATGTTACAATTGTTACATAACTGTAAATAATACTGAGAAACACTCTGTTTATTGATATGCAATTCAAACGGTTATAAATTTAGTATTTACTCTTTATAGTTAATTGTATTGCAACACCAAAAAATCACCGATATCGCGAGTGGTAATTCGTGTTAAGTATTGTTAGTAATAACGAAAATTTTACTTTATTTATATTCCGCAACACTTGGAGAATTACTATAAAATTATATCATTGATGTGTACAAAAGTCATCAAAACATTTTAAATTACTCATAAATCATAAAAATGCCGCATGTTTGTGTTAACTCATCTAGCTGGCTTATTTTAAAATTGCCGTTAAAAACGAAGACAAATCGTGGGTGCCGAATTAGTCAATGATCCAATTTGAAATACATGGTTAGCGTTTGCCAACATCACAAAAAAAAATCCTCGTCACTCACAAATCAGCGGATTTCCATGAAAACAATCATCGAATGCTGGATGTGTATCACAAACTGGGATTTAATATGTCGTTGAAAATTCATTTCTTATAAATACTTCCTTTAAAGTTTCTTTCCGGATATTAAGGAGCCTCCAGAGGGATACTGCCAATACTGACTATGTGAGGAAAGCTAATCGTTCCCAAGAAAATGTTTTTTAATGTAAAATAACAACTTATTTCACTACTTACTTGATAGAATTTTCAGTAAAATCATTTAAAGCGTTTCACTACTGGCCAAAACCTTCTTTCTAAGGAGAAGCCTGTGTTCAACAGTGGACTTTTAAATGCTGTTGATAAATAAAACTTATTTACATTTAATCTTTTATTGTTTTGTTTTATTTGTGTGTGAAAAAATATCATGCCAATGAAGATTTGTTATTAGTTCTGTTAACTAAATCACTTCTTCCTTTTTATTCTGGTTTTAAGAGAGTTTGTCCAGGCCTATTAAATTTGACGTGATATTACATTTTTATTTTAATATTTCAAACAGTTTTAAAGTGAAGGATCATAGTTACGAGTACACACTGTAAACCCAGTGAAAAAAAAAAAGTACTTTCTTGCATTTTATGCATAATTTTTGCTGTTTATGCATCTGGTTTTTAAAAGTTAGCCAGATTTATTAAGGAACTAAATAGTGATGCAAACATTTGGATGATATCTTAATAAATAAAAGAAAGAAGAGTTAATTATACTAGTTGTAATAAATAAATAAATAAATTATACCATTTATAACTTAAGAACGGCTGGACCGATTCAAATGTTGTTTAATCATTGGATTTGCCTCCGATCCGAATAGCAAAATAACTATCACAATATTTTTAAAATTACCAAAAATTTATGTGAAGAAAATTCTTTTTCATATTACTTTATGAAACTTAACACGGATGAAGAGCAGAATTGTGATTAAAAAAACAGGTGAAACTGCGGGAAACTACTAGCTAATAAAAATAAAACTGAATACTTATTATTGTTTTATTTACACTTATTCATTGTTTAGTTAATAAATGATTGTCATAAACTTTAAAATTACGGTCTGTTAAGTTTTTTGAACCGAAAACCTCCTCAATTTTTTGAAGTAGGATTACAAAGGCATAACTATACGTGTTATCATAAACGTTGCCTTTAAAATAAATCACAAATTGGCGAAATATTTCTGTACGAAATGAAATAGTATTTAGCAGAATTTGTTAGTTTCGCGTACAATTGCCAAACAGTTTCATTTCTTCGGCCCCCCGTGCCAGCCGTTGGTTGCAGGTTATAAAGCGCAGAGAAAGCACAGCGTACGAACAGTCGCGCGCGTCCCCTACACAATTCGTTTGTGTTCCGCCTATTCGCGCCCTTTTTGACGTACAGACATTTGGTGTTGCTCTTTATTTACGGATACTAATTTTTTATCTATATTTTTTTACAATGGAAATGAGGTAAGGATTTTTTATTTATTTATTATTATTATAATTTTTAACGTTTCTTTTTATGCGTATTTTATTTATAGATATTTATTTTATAAATTTAATTAATTTCGACAAAGGTTTATTTTTTGCTCTAATTTATATGGCCGGGGTCGAAATATAATTTCATATTATATAATCAGATATGAGAAATCGTTCACTTTCTAGTGGTAATAGCGGTAATAGTACTCATACCTATAATTAAACGTTTAGTAGCTCGGCTATAGTTAGCGCAATTGCTATAAATCATTATAGTTTCTCGTGTACATCACAATCGGTGATCCGTAAATTGCGTATACGCATATGCGAACTACAAGCAATACATTTTAGCTAAACGGATATCATTGTTAAGCTCCCCATTGAGGGTTCCAACAGGTTGAATGTAAAAAGGCACGAGCTTGTTTGTTTCAGTAAATATTAGACACATTTCCAGAGTGGTGAAATAAATAATAAAAAAAGTAATCTATGTACCTCTGTAATTTAAAATTAAAGTAATAAGAACTGCCTTTCAGTTCGTGTAAATCCATTTAAACAACCTTAATTTATCTGATGTTAATTTTGGCTTTAGTCCGATTTATTGTTGGTTAAGAAAAAATACGATAGTTATTTACTTTAGTACTGTTTGGTAATTACTTATTCACTAAATAATTTTAATTAAATTTAAAAAAGACGATTCTTAAAATCACTCCGTTTGTTTGCATTCATTGCTAATTGAATAACAAAACTAGCGTCCTTAGGAAACTTAACATCCTACGATCCATTGTGAAACAGGACTAATCTTTTTTCAATTTAAAGTTGTATAAAATACATGTAATAAGATGATTATGAACAATGCGCCCCTTTATTTTTCCAATTCTTAGCAACACAAAATCTATACTTATTTACACATATAATCCAAATCTTAAAAAAATAATTTCTTTTAAGGAACCTTAACTGAAAATATTTGTCAATATTAGTTATACGTCCTTCGTAGTAAAAGTAAGAAATAAAGAAAACGAACATGAACCCATTCCTATACAAATAAATAAAATTGAAGTGTCTGTTTGTAATGTCAAAATAATAGGTTTATTTCATGCTTACACGGTTATTTGTTGGATACCTATTCCTAAAAACCAGTTTAAATATTTTTTGTCTGTCTGTCTGTTTGTTCCGGGTAATTTTCTAAACGGTTGGATCGATTTTGATAATATTTTACTACCCTTTGATAATGTTTTAAAATACTTTCCTCTCAGAAAACCCTATAAAAATTTCACGGTCCGGGAATCGAACCCGAGGCTTTATGGGCAGTCGCGTACCATACTACACCACTAAGGCAGCGCTTTTCAAATTACACGCGAAGGAAGTCGCGTTTACCAGCTAGTGCTTAATAAACATATGTTGTGTAGGTATAACATTTTGTACATTCTACTGACAAAAAAAAACTCAAATTATTGCAGATAAATAAATATATAAATACTTGAACTAATCGGGAATTGAACCCGCATGAACAAGTCGAATTCAAATAAATCGATGCAACGAATCAAACAAATCGATATCAACTACGACGCGCCGACGCACCGACACTAATTATATTATTCAACAAAGTGACGACCCACACGTAACGGTAGCAGACTCGATCGATTACTCGTAGCGCCAATTATTACTTATTCTTTGGATAATCTATGTACAATAACCGTACAGTGTAACCGACCGGTTTACATCTCTAGTTATGAAATAAAAGAAACTGTAACGATTTCCAATTTACCAGCTTATGAAGTCTTCATTTTTGACGCTGATTCTTTACGTTATGGATAGATAAAATCCGTTTCAATACGTCTTTTGTTTGTAGCATAAACGTATCTAATACCCAATATTTCCAGTTCTTAATTTAATAATTAACAAAGCGCGTCTTGTAAATTTCCCACCAAAATTATTTGAAATTTTAATTTTAAATAAACCATTAACCAAAGATTTCAAGTCATCTTCATAGGAAGTTTAGTTAAAAGGAAATATTTTCAATGAATACAATATGTATTATATATGCTACGTATATTTCATAAAGTAATAAATAAGATAGCTTAAAAGATAAAATAAAACTAATTTCAAAAACCAAACTTCTTAAATCACTGACCCTCGGTCTGTAGACTGCCGCTTGTATAACGAAATAAAGATAAATATTAAGTAAATAAACATTCAAATCGAGATAAATAAACATTCAAATCGTTTTAAAATAAGGAAAATATTTTGGATATACGCTCGGAAAAAAGAAAAAGTTATGAATCGGTAGAATTATTTGAAATATTCTGGTTTTGTTTGAGTCCCAAACACGTTTTGTCATAGCTTTGATGCTTTATGTAATATATTGTCTCTCATTGTTTTAAAGTCAACGAATCCAGAAGTTTTATTGAATATTCTTGTAATGTCTTAAATCCTTCTATTAGAACATCAATCATCAGCCTATCGCCGTCCACTGTTGGACGAAATCCTCCCCCAAGGAGCCATACCCCATTCGAAGCATGAATACGAGGATAATATTATTTAAAAAAATTACAAATTCTTGTATCGGTATCTACATTTGACCGAAGCCTTCATTAAAGGAAGAAGTAGGTAGAAGACAGTATTCTTATTTGCCATCGACATCAAAAGACCAGACCAATACAACATACCTAAATTATTAATTATATTTGTTCGTAAGTTTCATTGCGATGTGATTAGACGTAGTTCTCTATTAATCAGAATACTTGAGTTGGTATTTAGGGAATTAGAACTTATCTATTTGCAGTTGGAGTTTATTTTTGTTTACATCGCTTGTTAAAGCGGTCCATCTTTTGTACTGCTACGTAATATATACATTCGTGTGGTGACGGATTAAGAATACATAATGTCACTACCCCTATTCATCCCGTCGGTGTCGTAAAAGTCGACTAAGGGAAAAAACTACGCAAGACAACAGCACTACAAAGAGAAGAAAAACTTGAAACAATTTTTTTTTTTGTTACGTGTGGAAATCCCCTCGGACCGTCACCCCACCGGGGTTTGCGGCGGGGTGGTGTGTCGGACTCGGACCGACTAAAACCACACGGTGTGCCACTCTGCGCCTGTAATAGGAGGGATCCGGGAACAGCTGTTATTAAGACATCCGGACCCCTCCTAGCGCCTGCCTGCAACGGCGCGGGCACCACCTTCGGTAAACTCTCTATTTAGGCGACGTCCGGCACACGCGGACGCTGCCCCCTCGCGGCTGGCCAAACTAACCGCCTAATAAAATTGAAACAAACCCTATACCAACCCGTGTGGCCAGTGTAGTATAGTAGGCCAACACCTCCTTTTAGAGGAGAGGCCCATGTCCAGCAGTGGACTATCATAGGCTGTTGATGATGATGATGACGTAATATATATATTTAGGGGCAAACTTTTGTAAAGTGCAAGTCAGTGATAACTTTTACAAACATAACCGTCGGTAACTTTGCAAATATTAAGTTCATTTTAAATTGAAAAACGAAGACTCTTTACACAAAGAAATTTCAAAGAACCACACGCACGCTTTAAATGACTTTCAAATATTTCAAATACACTCGTGGGCGTAAAATATGATATTCATCTTAAAATGACATCACATTATTTATATTTAGTTGAGCGTTCATACTGTATTTCATCCTTTTTAATGGTCATCCACCTTTCGGTAATGTTCTTTTTAAAATACCCAAAAGTGCATTTCAAATAATAAATAATACTTACCAGTGACAGGTTACGCATAAAAACACATAATATTTAAGTCTATACATGCATAAGGCTCTATTATTTATTGTTATTGTTAACATTGACCGAATCACGTGTTAATATTTAACATTATTTGTAATCCCTCTAGCTAAACTAAATGCTTGGCAGTGGGTTTAGTGGCAGTAGTTTTACTGACAGTTCTCTTGTGTTGATATTTTTGTTGTTAGAACAAGCAGAAAACTTCAATTTTTTACATTAATGAGTCAGATTAATAAGACGGATCGAAATAGGTAATATGGACAGGTAAGAAAAATACTTTCATAAAATAATACAGGTAAAATAAAAGTCATCAGCGTTATTATGAAAATAGACAATTTTTAAAAATTTATATTGTTATTCAATAATAAATCTTAAAATCACTTTCTTGAAAATCTATCAGTCAGCCATTGTTATTCATTTGTGATAAGTAAACCTTTTTTAAAGTATTGCAGCAAGGAGGTTTTTACTTTGTGCGAAGCATAACAAATTTAGCGGCCAAACTTTGCGAAATGACAAAGCCTGCTCTTTTAATTTGTATCTATACAATATAGGTATAATTACTTACTTTATAAAGACGGATATTTAAACGTTGCTTCTGATTTTTTTAAAGTGAAACTCAATCGAAATTATGAAGGTTAGGCATTGTAAAAATAACAAGATTTGCCTGATCTGTGTTTCTGTAATTACACGCACTGCTAGAGATTGCTTATTGGTCGAATTTCGACCAGAATTTACTGGATTATTGTAATCTAGATAGACAAGAATTAATGCTATGACAGGTTACATGCCTTTGAACTGCTTGAGTAACTTGCACTTGCAGGTTGAATTGTGCTCGAATTTTGACGAACTTTCATTTGGTCGTAACTTGAGCTTTTAATTTTTCTTACTATAAAATGTCAACATAATTATATTATTGTATGTATACAGAACATATATAAGTACTTACCGGTCTTTTTTGTAATTTATACCAGACATTACAACATAAACTATAAGTAGATGTTTCAACTAGGTACCACGCTTTTCAATAGGTGAAATTTTCTTGGAAATGCTTAGAGAGAATTCCATTCAAGTATTAATCTATAGATTTGTAATTTTCATTGAAAATGTCGAAGGATTAAATTGAAAGGCATATTTAAAATTGGAAAATCAGACTGTAATGCGAAGAGGCCTTGGGTTTTGATACATCTCACGACAATGAAAATGTTGTTTTATCATAATTCGAATACGAGTGAGAAACCTGTGTCCTTTTTTCGACGTGATCTACTTTGAAACGGAAAGAAAAACAAAAGAAGTAATTGTGTGGTTTATCGTAAAACTCGTTTCGTTTTAACAAGTTTGCTAAATCATTGATACATGATTATTCGTAGCTTAAGCACAGTTATATTTATGGTACAACGTATGTACTTGAAATACGCATACCCACGAGTTCAGTTTTCAGTTATTTCGCTCTGAAAGCGATTTGAATGCGACTTCGTGTTAAAACAAATATATTTTTTCTCTATAACCTTTGCATACAACTTGTAATTCCCTTAAACATATTAAAGTCATGTTCCACCAACCTATTTAATAAAAATAACAAAGACGTGTCATGCAACAATACATAGCAAATATGTCCGCCTACGCAATTTGCCCAAAATTTACAAGTGAATAGTTTGTCTATGCCCGTGTTCTCAATGAAGAAAGCGTCAAAATATTATGCAACGCTCATTAACTGTTTGTAAGTTCTGTGTGGCACGTTG
This sequence comes from Arctia plantaginis, assembly GCA_902825455.1. NCBI lineage: Eukaryota > Metazoa > Arthropoda > Insecta > Lepidoptera > Erebidae > Arctia > Arctia plantaginis. The sequence continues at coordinate 2,045,632 of CADEBD010000288.1, forward strand.
CAAGCCTACGCCGCGCCGTGGCAGGTTCACACTTGTTTGCTATTACCCACGAATAATTTGAAGTGTTTAACATACATTTCATAAAATGATGCATTTGCCCTTTGATCGCGCCCCGATTATTTTATCTTCTATGTAAGAATTGCGTACATTGCTGGATTATAATAAAGTTTTTCTTTACTCTACAGACAACGGTAAATCAGGTCCAATAGCCTGGTGTATGTCTGCGGTTGTCGCCAGCGATACGTGCTAGTAATTCGTCTTGAATTACTGTGTTTTGTACTTACTTATATATTACTTACCGAACATCATTGTCATCAACATAAGTCACTCATCATCATCAACAGCCTTTAATAGTCCACTGCTGGACATAAGCCTCTCCTGAGAAAGGAGGTTTTGGCCTTCTATACCACACTGGCCAGACGGGTTGGTAAAGGGTTTGTGTCAAGTTTTCCTTCTCTCTGCAGTGCTGTTGTTCTGCGTAGTTTTTTCCCTTAGTCGCCTCTTACGACACCCACGGGATGAATAGGGGTGGTGACACTCTGTATTCTTAATCCGTCACCACACGGACGCGATAAGTCGCTCACCAGTAGATAATTCGACTGCAACAGTTACGGGTTCGACTATATCGATAGACAGGTGATGTTTCTAAATATAATAGTTTACAATTTAAAATTTAGGAGATCCATGTTTCGCACATTTAGGCCGGCCGGAGCTATATCAAGATTGTTATATTTCACCGAGTAAGTAAGGTTAACGAGAATCCATCTTTGAACCATATCTGCAAAAGGTTAATAATATTAATACTCTACCACAATCACACAACGCCATCTAGTCCCAAACTAAGCAGAGCTTGTACTATAGCTCCTAGACAAGTGATATAAATACATATATATGTACTTCTTTTTCTAAAACATACATATTATACATAGAAACACCCAGACCAAATCAAACATTAAATATTCATGCACACAAACGTTTGACTTGAGCGGAACCCGAACCCGATATGGAATAGCAGTCCCTTAAACAAAACACTACGCCATCCGGTCGTGAAAAAAAATACCTCAATAAATAGAATAAATTAAGAACTAAGGTTTCATTATCGGTTGAATTAGCCTTCACTTTAATGAGTATTAACGACAAAACAAAATAAGTTTGCCAATTGAGACGTAGTACACTAAAAGTAAAAGTAATACTACAAGTATCAAGATCCTTTAGATAAGAAACACCGACTAGGTAACCTTAATTTCTATGACACGTCATCGCTTGGATAGTTCTCAGTTGGAAGACTGTAAGTTGGATAAAGCTGTATTCACGAAAACTTAGAATAACTCAACGACGCAGTATTTCGATACAATAAACTGCAAAACTGATAACAATTAATTTTAAATTAACCTGCCTTTCAGTATATTCTGGGCGGATGCAAGTCTATAGCACTCTATATTATTCAAAGAGAAGAATACCGTTCCACTCTCAGTGGGTATTCAGCCAACACATTGTAGAAGGTTAGGTAAAGGTACATTTTAAGACCAGCCACAAGATTGGTACTCTGTCAGCCAACACATAGCAGAAAGCTGAATAATGCAGGTATCTATCAAGACCATGTAGAAAATCCCCGCTCTCCCACTTTCTAAAAAGGTAAAAAACTTGGTCATAATGTCCAGTAGACCGCTGAAGAAGACCGCATGTTGAGCAACTCAATTTGAGATAGCTATGTTGAGCACTCACACACAGAGTAGATAATGTAATAGAGAGAGACAAAAATTTATTTTAAATAACATTCCTAGGAATATAGCGATAATACTATCTTCAATCAACGGGATCCTAAAAGATAGTTGGACCAAAATGTAGGAATGCCCTTTATCATAAAAACTTCGAAAAAATCTAAGAGAAATACCCTTTAAATTGGTGTAGGTACGCCTAAGGAATTGGCTAACTGAAAAATGCTTCTAAACTGTTAAAGAATTTTTAGAGTCTAAACAGGTGCCTATAGATATATTCAATATATTGTAATTCCTTCTTTTCTTGTTCTTTAAATTATTGTACGTACACAATTGGGCTGGTTGATGTTATTATAATATAATGTTCCTACAACAACTGTATCTACTCAATATAAACAGTAAAGATTGCTTTACTTTACTTTATAAAAGTCGAGAAAACGGAATCGATTAAAGATTGTTCGATACTCTCACTTTTAGATCAACAAGTGGGTAGAAGCGAGTAAACAAATATTATCGAGTTGATCTAGACTGGTCTGGCGGCTACCATCGTGTTGTAAATCCCACCGGTTTTCATTTTCACACAGACCACCTCTTACGTAATGATATCATGGAGATCTTGCGCCGGCGCAGCTATAACAACACTTATGATTATGTGCAGTTACGTTGCTTGAAAATTTATCTAAACTAGCTCTTGTAGGTAAAAAGTATCTACGTGCTAATTCGGATATTTTTTATTCACATATAAAATTATAGAACTAAAATAGTTGAGTACTTTTTAACGTGAATTCGACTGTCGTAGTGGTTTGTGTAAATGACTGCTACGCCAAAGGTCGCGGGTTCGATTTTTGTTCAAGTCAAACATTTCTGTGAACATTTAATGTATGATTTAATCTGGGTGGGTATCCAGTTTATATGTCTTCTTTTTTTTTTAAATAATTTAAGAGTCAAAACTAGATTAGTTAACTATCTCTATATAAAAAAAAACTTTCGCATTTGTAACATCACAAATAATTATATGCAATAAAAATGACAAGGAAAATTAGACTCATTTTTCAAAATATTTATGCATACATCCAAACGTCTTTATGGTGCATTGACAGTCTCAAATATGGAACGGAAGACTATTTACTGCTAGTCTATGGGTGTTGTGCTCCTTAGCGGATACTTGGGGAGGTCATTGGCACTGTTCGATGCGTTCTTATTTCAATAAAGTGACAGTTCTTTTTGCATCGAAAATTTTTTTTTGTCCATCCAAAGTTTGCCTGTATGAAATTGGTCCTAGGCCGTGATTAGCATTTTTTGTAAATAACCCGTAGTTGACTGACAATAAAGTTTATTTTGGATTATATTCCAATAAAAATTCCTTTCATATAAAAAATGTGACAATAAAACCCAGGTATCACATCAACAGCCTTTAATAGTCCACTGCTGAACATAGGCCTCTCCTTAGAAAGGAGGTTTTGGCCTACTATACCACGCTGGCCAGACGGGTTGGTATAGGGATTGTGTCAAGTTTTCCTTCTCTCTGCAGTGCTGTTGTTCTGCGTAGTTTTCTCCCTTAGTCGGCTCTTACGACACCCACGGGATGAATAGGGGTGGTGACACTGTATTCTTAATCCGTCACCACACGGTATACACACACACCCAAGTATACTACGCATCAATTTCCTATTAATTAAATTATTACACTCACCGGACATGTTCGACTGTCGTAATAATGACGTTTCTGCCGTACATAAGAATCATTTCGTGGCATTCATAATCATTCCACGTAATAATACATAAGCTCTACACTGAATAATTTATGAAAATGTAACAGTTATCCGCGAGTGAATAAAAACATTCAGCACATTAGATTACTCAGCAATATCACTACAGTACAGTATGTTCTAAAAGAAAAATGCCTTTTTAACTATGGCAGTTTTAGGTTTCTAGTTTTGGGCACTAAAACGGGGTGGCGGCTGTGCATTACGAAGCGCGCTCGCTTCCAGGGAGCAGGGGGAACATGGGGTTCCCACACGGGGGGGGGGGGGGGTCGTCTACCTGTTGTTGTAGATGGCCCGAGGTATGTCGGGGCACCAGGGACTTCCTTTCTAGGGTATACCTGGTTCCCCGGCTATTAGTACCCGAGACGGCGTGCGGTTTTAGTCGGTTCGAGTCCGACATGCCACCGATAGGTGGTATCCGAGGGGATTTCCGCACGGAAAAAAAAAAAAAAGTTTCTAGTTTTGGTAGTAATAGAAGATTAAGAGTATTTTAAGTTCGCTTTTATTGATCGCCAAATCGGCAAATTAATCATATAATTTCCAGAGTCTTAGTTTTTTTGTCCCTTAATAGCAAATTTGAAATACAGCCCATACTTTGGAAGGGTTATTAACCTTATATTAATGTCTCAGTCTCAGAGAATGTCGAGGAATTTTAAGATATATACCGTTAAAGATAGTAAAGTTATCCCTATATTATATTAAAATGCTCCAAAATATTCAACAACATGGCAGACAAATGTTCTTCATATGTCGCATGTTGATAATTTCCTAGTAGTTAATTACCTAAATCTGTACTTCCCAGATGAACAAAATCTTCTATTTCCTTTATCCGTTGATTATTAGATAATAGGCGTAGAGAAACTTTGAATGAGCGATAAAACCTTCGAATATGCCAAACATAATAGAAAAATTGCGGAAACGGATATCCATCAGAGAAGACAATGATATGCAAGGCTAAAACAATTGATAAATACGAGAAATCATTCGAACAATTAACCAATCACTAAAGTGTTATTTCTTGTTGTAAAAATCTTGTAAATACTGTTTTGTTTTAGCTCCTCATGTAAAACGTTAATGCATAACAGATGACAGAGCTTTGGATTCTATCTTTCCTACATTCCATTTACGGCTACGTTATTGTCATCAAGCTAAGCTGTTCTAAATCTATTGCTACATATGGCAACCCTGACGTCTCAAATGTCGTGATGACAATGACACACATGTCAAACATGACAGACTAGAACAAGTCTAACTAGATGTTCATCACTGTCGTAATGACATTAATGTGACGTACGATCATTTGGGTAATTTAATTAATTGATTGTGTCGTAGTCGTTACGCCACCTGTTAAGTAACCAATTATATGGTCAATAATGCCTCACAAAAGTGCTTGTGAGGGCAGGTTTATTGAGGCTGATTATATTAAATGGCGTTCTACTATAATGCGAAGATTAAATTTAATGGGTCTACACCTATTCAAATTCTTCGATAGTTACTCAAGTACTTTTCGTATCTCTTTTAGTTAAGCTAACAATTTTTTCTGAAAGAAAAAAGAGAAAACTTTTGATAAATTAAGAATTGGAGGCTTCTAATTGATACCTACTGAAGCCAAAACCATATTTTTTACATTTTTGTCTATTTGTTTTTTACGTGTTTGTGTATGTATGGCATTATTTTTTTTTTTCTTCTGACAACACATTAGGTAGTTTATGAGTGTAAAATTCCTGTTTTACTTCGAAACACTGCTTCGGTAAAGAGGTTCCATACAATTCATAATTAGATTAATTATCGGATGTTTAATCTATCACCTCACTCAAAGTTAACCATTAGATGATGTTTCTTCAAATATTACCCGTGACCTAATCCACATGAATCGTATAAGGGAACAGAAATACATACCTAGTTATAAACATCACACTCGTGAGTTCATGACACAAATATATTATCTATATTAATTAATCTATTTTGCCTGAAATATATTAATTAATAATGCCCTTATTTGACCTATTTGTTGCATTTAGTATTAAGTATGAACGCTGTATGTATTATATATATTTATAAGTTTAATATTACGATCTCACCTAACAAAGATTGGTAATTTGCTACACAAACAGCATGTAACGAATTACGGTTGTTAAAAAGACTGAATTAACTTAAAAACTCTCGGCCAAACAAAAAGGCCATTTTACTACCACGGACTACGTTGAATATTTTCGGGCTTTTTTATTAAATTATAGGGATAACTTTAGGATAACTTTACTATCTTTAACGGTATATATCTTAAAATTTCTCGACATTCTCTGAGTCAGTCAAAGAGACACTAATATAAGGTTAAAACCCCTTCCAATGTATATTTTAAATTATTTTAAGACTGAAAATTATATGATTTATTTGCCGATTTAGCGATCAATAAAAACGAAACCAGACCAGCAAAACAGAAAATAAGTATGAAAAAAAATGATCCACAATTTATTTAAAAACGAGACCAGCAAAACAGAAAAAAAATGATCCTCAATTTAAATCTGCTTACACTTTTAAGTATAATGAATGAGACTCTAGTTAATTAATTTCATTTTATATTTTGTACTTACATAACACTGACTTACATTAAAACATACTACCATATTTGTAATTGTAACTCTGGTAAATCATCATTATAAAATGAATAAACCTTTTCATTTTAATTACCTTTCTTTATGAAATCATAAAGCGAATCAAAGAGTTATAAACAAATTCATTATGAGCAACAATTTATCAATATTGTAAGACTCATTACGTAACACACCACTAAAATGTTATATTAAAGTGCATAGTGTTATGTAATATATAAAGATTGGGGCAACCCTAACGAGCCCTACACACGTGCTTTGACACTCATGGGTGCGCCCGCGCAGTTAAACGCTTGCTAAATGGATTATACGTCTTACTCGTACGCTCTACATGCTATGTCATTGCCTGCTGAACCAGTTATTACAAGCAATTGCTATTGCTTGCGGCTATATTGCGACCAATCGTGTTAATTTATTTAGAGCAAATATTTTATATGTTAATTTATATTTTAGTAGTCTACAAATATCCCTAGAACTGTGATAATGATGAAAATATATTAATTTAATTGAAAACTATAATACATTTAAGCTAAGTAGATTACTATATCAAAATAAATTATTTTACTTTAGGACTAACGCAGAAGGCTGACGAAATTATGAAGGTTGACTTGACAATTATAAACCATACGTAGTTGTTTCCAAATAGTGTAAAAGCATTGGTTTTTATTACAAATATAGAATGTCAAGATAAATTGACAGATTTTTTATACGCTTGTATCAAATTATGATTCGTAAGAGTTAAATCTTGATACTTACAGTAGTTTTGTTGGTGTTTTAACACGACACTTAAAAATGTCTCACAATATCTTTGTTGTAAAATGCCCCCTTTTTTTTCTGTGCGGAATTTCCCTTGGATACCACCCACCGGTGGCTATGTCGGACCGACTAAAAACCGCACTAAATAGCCGAGGAACCAGGTTTACCCTAGAAAGGAAATCCCTGATACCCCGACGTATGTGAAATGCCCCCTAAAACTTTAACGTATAATTTCATCTAAAAAATCCTAAAACACATACGTTTTGAACTGATTCTAACTCCGGCAACATAATTCCTAAAGTTTGATCAACGCAAAAATAAACATACTGAATTTATAATAGAAACGGATATTCATTTACATATTTATATAATGTAATAGTTCATGTTTGTATACATAAATAATAAAACTATTTAAGTAGTTAAATTAGATAATAGCTTTTTGCTCGTCTGCCGGAACGCATGTTATAAATAAATACCAGAAACAATAATTTATGTATCTGCGGCAACAAAACTGACGTACGTAATTACACTTCTTTATAGCAATCATTTAAGGCTATGCTTCGAGCTTACTTTCGAAGAAACAGCATTCTTGTTCACGAATATTGCACATAAGTATTATGATATTACCTTTTTATTTTTACCTCTGAACGCATTGTTTTTGTCTAGTTTTTTTAAAAGAGTTGCAGGGGGAGCTGGGAATTGATATTATTTTATTTTACTTTTTAAAGTGTTGTGTCGATTGCTCAGTTAAAATTATTTACATAAAGAGTTCTTTACTATTCTTGTGTTTAAATATAATCTAACTTGCATAACAATGTATACAGGGATTGTTGCTATTGTGTGTGTTGATCTATGACTTTAGAGTCTATATAAAAGACGATTTCAAACAATTAAAAAAAGACAAATATATTTTCAGTTTGAGTTTATATTAAATATATTAATGTAGTGATCTATGGTAATACTTTGTGAATGTAGTTTTTTTTAATATTCAAAAATAGAATGAAGTTAGATAACAACTCCTTCCTGTTTAAAACTTTGAAACAATTTAAATTCCGAACAGATATCTGTGGAATAGTGCCCCACGAGTATTACACAATACTAGATAGGTATGCAGATATTTTGAACCTACATTTCAAGTAAGAAAGCAATTAAATTCGTTTAGATAGTTGAATTACACAATAAACTTTTTTTATTAATATTCTTATAAAGTATTTATATTTAAATTCACATATTTTAACATTTATAAATATTTTGTTACCTAGATTATCTTATTATTCTAAGAATATAAACACAGTTAGAATTCCTTTCAATTTCCTTATATAGCTGCCAATTGCCAACGTTACTTCTAACTAATAGTAAATGAGTTTAAAACAGGCAACATTGCATAATCGAAAGTGAAATCCGTACAGTGATTTTAACAGATGATGATGCTGTTTAATCAACGTAACCGCGGTAACACGTGACGTGATATGACATTTATAAGTTGGTCACTTGGTACCAGTTTATGGTAACAAAAAAAAAAAAAACACATGTCATTACTGTCATTACCTAGTGGTATGTCGAAGTTTTTGCACGTTTGCAATGTTAGGGACTTCAGTCAAGTTTTTTTTTAAAGGAGATAGTAACACAGTAGATAAGATGATACCGCATGACAGTACTCTTTGAAAGTAGGGATATACATTTCTGTTTTTAGCTTAAGTTTTATTATTTACCTCTAGTATTTACATACAACACGAAACACAATATAAGCTGCAATCTTCCCGTTTTTTATTTTGTCTTAAATAAAGTCTTCGTTTTTAATTATTTACGAATTATTTCTACACCTTTGTTTATATTATCTACTAGCTGAGACCCGCGGTGTTACCCGCGTTTGTTGTTATAACCGCGGGCAACACCGCGGGGCGAAGCTAGTCTAAAAAAAGTAGCCTAACTTACTCCTTATTACATCAGCTATCTGCCAGTGAAAGTCCCGTCGAAATCGGTCCAGCGGTTCCAGAGATTACCCGGAACAAACAGACAGACAGACATACAGACAGACAGACAGACAAAAATTGTAAAAAATGTTATTTTGGCATATGTACCGTGTAAACACACATATGCATTTAGTAAAAAGCGGTTATTTTAATATTACAAACAGACACTCCAATTTTATTTATTTGTATAGATTCGACAAGCAAGCATCATTGCTTGCTTCCTCGTTAAAAAAAATATTAAAGTTTAGCTTTTGCAAAAACAATTATAAAATAATGCAATATTGCCAATAAAAAAATTGATCTGGGCAATTAATTTTGTTGAATTGCACGTACCGGTTACATTTAACATCACGTTGACGAGTTTGACAAGTCTATTACACAAGTGTGTACACACCTGAAACGAGAAAATGAGTTGCCACTTGTTTGTGGTGCAACCATTATTTCCGTGAGCTATTAAAAGTTCTCAAATGAATCACTGCAGTTTTATAATAATTAAGAATGTGTCATAATTGTGTTTTAATATACATCTAAGATGGCAATTCTTACTTTATGTAGGAATACTGGTCCAAAAAAGATGGCTGTAAAAACAATAACGTACAGACATTCCGTTTCCAGGTCTAGCTAGAACCGGCAAGTCTGAGGAAAATGGGATAAGGCTAGGCTTACAGAAAGAGAGAGAGGAGAGAGAGACAGCTCGTAGGAGAATCGTAACTTATAGTTATGTAATTTTTTGTATCTCTATTAAAATCTTACTATTTTTACGTATTCGTCTATAAGAAAAGGGTCAACCAACTTAAATAAATATATTTTTAATATACAGGTTGTTACAGAAAATTGTGGACATATTTTCTTGATTATAATACATACATATTATTTTGAAATTGACAGTTTGAACTTGAAAATGAACTGATAAAGCTCATATTTCGTACGAAAGAGGGTCGACATGATTGAAGCTAAGAGTATTTAAGTAATACTAAGGTTTTTAATGGAATTTCGAAACTTCTCTGAAAATATCTGCATGAAAAGACAAAATTATTAAGTTTTAAAATTGAAACATTTTGTCGGATGAGTAAAGTGAACTGACTTACATAAGGATGATTTATTTTAACCAAATTTTTTTTTTGTTGGGGCCCCCTAGCGCCACCAAGTCTAACCACATCTTTCTGTGGCATCCTGTATATACAATGATTTTCCCATCGCAGCGCCAAACGCGATCACCGTGACGATCGAGTAGAAGTGAAATAAACTCGCACTTTTCCCTCTGACCACTATTTTTAGGAACCCTATATACATTTAAAGGACCAGCTTGATCTTTTTGGTTAATGTTGACGGGCGTTCACTCCAAGATGTTTCGGGATTGTTGGGCCCCCCTAGCGCCACAAAGTCTAACCACATCTTTCTGTAGGATTCTGTATATATTATACAGTGATTTTAATCGAGTTAATAGGAACGTATTAACTTAATTTATGAAACGAACGAAACTTAAAACTTATTAAGATAAACCCCATATTATAATTTAAAAGCATATATGATATAAGTTCTTATTTAGTTGCCAGCTTTCGATTTTAAAAATCGAAATAGATATATTAAATAAAAAAACTAAATGAATACTAAACAGTCATCCATAATACAAGTTTACGACATTTGATATATTTTTCTTAGTAATCTGTACTGCATTTTGAATGCACGTGTGTTGTAATGCAACATTGTAAATATAAACCTTCTTTCTAAGGAGAGGCCTATGTCCAGCAGTGGACTATTAAAGGCTGTTTATCAAATTGTAAATATGGTAATAAAGAAAGAATATCAATTTAAAAAAAGAACATAATTCTTGATTTACACGGAAGATTGACTTCATTAGAAATAACTAGAACTAGGAAACGTTTGAAATTAAATTTATAAACTTCTTTCCTTTTCTTTCTGATATAATATGTAACTTCGCAATAAACTTTGTCTTGTGTCTTTAATAGCCGTCCCATGGCTTCACACAAACTACTATTAAGAATTTAATAATTTTCAAACGGGACTAACTCTCTATTTTAAGGAGAGGCCTAGGTCCAGCAGTGGACTAGTAGAGGCTGTTGATGATGATGATGAAACGGGACTAAAGAATATGGTACTTGTTGGTAACTAACGGAGAGACTAAGAGACTAATGTAAGGTAACCGTTTCAGAGCCATGCTTTTATACAAATCGAAACCAGTGTTAAGGAATTGTTTCGTTGCTTTTTATCAAGTGAGTGCGGATACCTACGCCTTCCTCCTTCCTAACTCTGGGGGGTAACCCACACTCTCTGGGGGTATTACACACAAAGGGTGGCAACTCACTTCATTCTCTTGAGTTGCAGGTGTGTATAATATCGGTAGTTACTTAAGATCAGGTTTTTTGTCTGGTCGATTGACCTGATAACATTAAAATCAATAAAAAGGATACAAGCCCCGAATAGGCACTGGCACTGTAGTAAAGGCTGATTTCGCGTAAAAAATCCCTTGGAGGGGGTCAGAAAGGGACATCAACTTAATTCTTAAATTAAATTATAATCGGCATTTGTCCACTGAAAGCGGAATGATCCAATCGTGACTCGACCACTTAGGTATGCTCCAAATCGGAATTGCTTTATTTGCCTAAAACTATATAGTAGCAAAAATTACGGAATCAAATAAAAGCGTTTATCATCACGAAACATTAATTAAAAGTGGCGAAACAGATTGAATAGAGCGTTGCGTTAGACTTGACAATGAAACTAACTCTGTGTCACGATATGCGCCCGCGCAGTCTCCCGGAACGTGCACAGGGCTGCCAATACCAATTAATTGCGAATCCTAATGTGAACAAAATTCATATCCTTTTAAACAGTTACAGTAGGAGGTACACCATTCAAAATTTAAGCACCTGCACCTAATCTGTGTGCACAAAATCATTCATCAAGGAGTCATCAGTATCATAAGCGTCATTGTCCTAACCTAATCGAGAATATAAAAATGATATTTTTGTTTGCTTGCGATAATACTCATTCTCACGAAAAATAACAAATAGGTATTTCAAAACTAAATATAGGTAAAGAGTAGGAAACTCTTTATAGGATAGACGTGACGTACAGAAGATTTCTGCACTAAACAAAACTGAAGAAATATCGCCTCACTTTTTAGAAGACTGAAGAATCCTCCTTTAAGGTTGCTGCAAAAAAGTAATTTTGGATTAAGCAAACAAAATAAGTGTGATTCAGACTTTTCCAAGTGACAACCCTGAATTTATCTGAAAACAATAACACCCGCGCGTGTTCTAGCGCATTAGTAACGATAGCAAAAGCTTTGTAAGTTGTTCGTAGACTGACCTTAGCTTTAAGTGATATGTATCATTACATAATACTTAGAAAGGACTATATGTAGTATTTTTCAAGGATTTTACACAGAACCTACATGATTTCCTGACCAGTACACTACCGACATGAACCCACCTAACACAAGTGATTTAGCTTAGCGGGAGGGGTTAACGAGAATACTAGTAATTTCGATTGCTAGTAGAACTTGTAAAAAAAAAAAAAAAAAAAAAAAAAAAAAAAAAAAAAAAAAAAAAAAAAAAAATTTGATATCAATTAGGTATTTTTACTTAAAGTTTTGGCATCTGACCACCATTTTTAGTAACCCTATATACGTTTAAAGAATCACCCGGATATTAATGAGTGTTCAGTCCCAGATGTGTTTTTCGGAATGGAATAAAAATTCAAACAAATAAAATTGTAACTTATAGGCACTGAAAACCCCTTGAGAGGAAGAACGTCGCAAGTATGTATTTGTAGCACATAAATATAATATACTGCAATTAAATTCATTTAATACCGCATTTATAATTTTAGAATTCATATACCTACTAAATTTTTATTATTAAAAGATATGATAATTATATTTTTCATAACTTATTGTGCTTTAATAAATAATCTGTGTATCACAATAAAATTTAAAAAAAGAATATGGGTACGCCAGCTAAACGCACTGTTCCAGAGACAGCGAGGTTTCGGAGTAGGTAAACGCAAATATAATTGATGTATATTTTTTTTTATTTTTGTTGATTTTGCACAAAACCGTTTAACCGATTGTCATAAAACTTAAAAAAGATCACCTGGGAAGACCACACTTTGAAACAGAAAATAATTTTCCAAATCGGTTAAGGCGTCTTCGAGTACTCAGTAAACATAGGTACATAAAAAAAAGATTCGGACGTATTGAGAACCTCCTCCTTTATGATGCTGTATAAAATCGAAACATACATCACAACATGATAATAGAATTACGTTAGAAATGCTAGAATTGTGTTATGAAGATTTCTTCTGTGCCGCGTTAGAACATTCAACCATAATGTCGGGATACATGCAGTACTTTGTGCAAATATTGTTTTTGTTTAAGTATTTCCATATTAGAATATAAATGTATTTAAAAGAAATGTACTCAAGTAAGTTACCTATTTTCTAGAAACTATAATACAAGCCAGATAAATCAAGTTTGGTAGTGTAATAATATTAGATTATCATTTATGATGTAACAACCAATTATGCAATTAAACTTTTAAAATTCGTAACGCGTAACGTAACGTAACGTGCTGGAAACAGCTACAATAAAATGCACTTGTCACCAGGTCGTCAAGGATCGTTGAATAAAGCTGTCAATTTATTATAAACTAGCTGACCCGCGCAACTTCGTCTGCGTCTCTCAATAGTAATAAATTTTCTCCGTTTTTGAAACATTCATCATTGGTGCTCCGTTCCTATTGGTCTTAGCGTGATGATATATAGCCTATAGCCTTCCTCGATAAATGGGCTATCTAACACTGAAAGAATTTTTCAAATCGGACCAGTAGTTCCTGAGATTAGCGCGTTCAAACAAACAAACAAACAAACAAACTCTTCAGCTTTATAATATTAGTATAGATAATAAGCTGTGTAGTCACATTTTATTGCATTAGGCTGCCGAACATTGAGTGTAGTAGCCGAATGCCGTCACGGGCTAATAAACAGGCATTATCAGTCCACCTATTGGAACTTGCGGTTGACAAGAGAAGTTCTACGCAACTTTTCATTTCACGAATGAGTGGATACGATGGAGAAAGCATTTGGTATGTTACCACGATGTGGGTAAAAAAAATTGTTGGACGTTTTACGAAGCGGGTTTTTTTTACAGACCATTACCGGGTGTTTTTTTATAACCAACTTTGAGAAAATTGATTTTTTTTTCTTACATTCACACAACGCCTAGTCTAGTCCCAAACTAAGCAGAGCTTGTACTATGATATAAATACAAATATACTTTTTTTGTAAATACATACATATTATACATAGAAACACCCAGACCAAATCAAACATTGAATGTTCATTCACATAAATGTTTGACTTGAGAAGGAATCGAACTCGCAACTTTTGGAATAACAGTCCGTTACACAAACCACTACTCAATCCGGTCGTCGTAGTTTACATTGATTTTGATTGTGATTTTTAGTTTAGTTTAGAGAGTTTTCGAACAACCATTAGCACCATTGCCGAGGCGATTGGTGTAGCCATCTAACAGTAGGTAATAAAACTACTTATCTTAAACATCGTAACGTAACGTAACGGTTTATATATTTCTATAATCTATAATACTGACAGAACAATAACTTTACTCATCTCACACATAGTTATTTGATCCCAAACCAGACAGAGACTGTAGGTATTATTGTAACCAGACCTCCTACACAAAATATAATAATATAGTCTCTATTGTACATACACACATACATACACACACACACACACACACACACACACACACACACACATACATCGCATTATATTTCTAACCTCTAAGCCTACAATCTGTCTCTATAACAGCAGAACACTAACTCCCAAGTCACAGGAACATCTAGTTTGGGAGTTAGGGTTACTCTATTGATGTGACCTTTAATTGTTAAAATGCTTGTACGTTTATGTGTATATATATATATATATATATATATATATGTATAAGAAAACTGTTAAAGGTTATTTATAACAATAAAGATTATTATTATTGTAATTATTGAGCCGAAAGTGAAGGGTGAAACTGAATGATAAATCTCTCTTTGGGCGATGCGATTCAAGCCTCGAGCTTAGCGCTGTGGCGGCTGTAAAACTAATTGTATCACATACCTTTTTGTAATAAATTTATTCTTATTCTTACTTATGTATATCTCTAATCAGACATAGAAAAAATAACTATGCTCATAACAGTAATATTATGTTCTGGACCGACATGGAACCTACGACCCATGACTCAGTAGTCAGATCGAAAACCACTAGACACTTAACTATTAGATTGAAACGTAGATTTATTAACTGAAGAAACAGTCAAATAAAAAATAATAATAAAATCTGAATGGGCTGAAATTAGACGCCTTCGTGCAGAGTATGCAATAAAAAAACCATCACTGTCGCGATTTGGACACTTTCGAATGACATTAGATGGAGAAAGCTCAAAGAAAGAACAATTGAAACATACTGGTGAACGGTTTCCCAGCAATTAGGCATTTAATAAAATTAATAGGTGAAAATGAACAACTTTGCTAACAAGGGCGATAATTGTGTGTGAGAAAACCAATTATATGTACAAAAACATACCGCGTAAAAGACTAAGCCTGTAGCAAAACAAGACAATATTGTCTCGACATCATGTCGCTCATATAAGCGAGAAGACAAATAGTATATTTCCTAAAAAAGACAACGCCCGCATTAGGAATATATCCTGTGTCGCGGGAGACTTTACAAACATACATGAAACGGACGCAGAACACCCAGACTCAGAACAACAAGTTGTGGGTCACACAAAGTGTCGTCCCATGTGGGGTTTGAACCCACGGCACTCGGCGTAGTAGTAACAGACATATTTTTAAGCGCTCGAGTGTTTAAAAAGTTAAAAATGTGTAGGCGTCTCTGTCTATGTATCGGTGTCTAATCTATAATATCTGTGTCTATGTTTCTAGTTACCGTGTATTTGTAAAAATGTACGGACATGAAAAGCCGAGTTAGAAACTGTTAACGGGTTTTCGTGTATTATTTCTTCACTCAGCACTTTTATTGAATTTCACAAATAAAACTTTATAATTTTATTAGAATTTTATTTAAGTTCTCTTTTACACTAATCATCATTTATAATGTCAAGTTTTGTACCACAACAAATTCATCCAACTAAAAAATATTGACTGTGTAAACACTAAATATCCATTATGTTATGGAATATAATATTTAAAGAGAAACGCATTTAAAATTATTTACTTACAAAATATGATTACCAAAGTTGATAAATAATAACACAACATTATCAAAACAAGTCAAGTGAGAACCAAACCAAAGACAACGCAACAGAGACAATTATATAACAACATAATTATAGATATTACTGTAGCATAGATAAATGTAGAATTAATAGAGCAGCTCCATTTACATTAATACGATTTAAATAAAGAAGTGAAAAATAAGTATCTAGTTATCTAAGTATATATTAATACGCAAAAAAAATATGGAATCCCTTTTCAAACAAAGATGGCGCATAGAATCATATCGTATTTAAAATAGTTAATGTTAATACGTAGAAGAAGTGTACAAGTTAAAACAGATATTTTATTAATTATTCATGGAAGAATAATAATGGTTTAGTGTACTGTTAACAAAAAATAACTACCTAAGACCTCTACCTAAGACAAAAAGGTGCTTTTATATGTGTCGTTAGCAAAAGGTCAACCTCCTTTTGTAAAATATAAAGGTTCACTCAGACCATTTACAAAAAGCTTTTTAGTTAGGTATTGTTTCCTTATGATCAACGTTTAAAATAAAATACTACCTATATACTTATTTTATTTTAATACTGCGCAGAAAAATGCGTTTGCATTTTGCAATTACATTCAAAGATTTTATAAAAACAAACTATTAATTCAGCAGTGGACTAGTAAAGGCTGTGGATGATGATGATGATGATGGATGATGATGATTAATTCAATATGTCAATAAACATTAGCCTCTCTCAATGAGCGCTATAGCACTCGGTCCTCCATAAACTCAAGCCATATATTTAATGAGTAAACCATATTAATCTTGTTACAGTGTAATTTCAAATTAACGACCGGATGACGTAGTGGTTTGTGTAATGTAAATTTTAAAGGTCACGGATTCGATTCCCGCTTAAGTCAGACATTTGTGTGCATGCACATGTAATGTTTGATTGAGTCTGGTTGTTTCTATGTATAATATGAGTATTTATGTATGTATTTACAATGAAAAGTAAATATGTATTTATATCAGTTGTCTAGTAACCATAGTACAAGCTCTGATTAGTTTGGGACTAGATGGCGTTGTGTGAATGTGGTAGGAAAAATATATGTTAATAAGGTACAAAAAAATAATAAACAAGACTCCAGAAAAACAGAAATGCGACCAAATTGAAAGGCCAAAAAAGTCACATAACGACATACAAGGCTTAACATAGCCCAGTCTACAGTCACCAGACGGGCTTAAAACCAAAACTAAAGCTATGCAGGTACGTAACGCGACCCATAAGAAAATACTTCCAGCAAGAAAAACTGATGGGTAATGAAGATTCCACAAAACTTGGTCGGGTCGATGGAACCATCATCGGCGATAATAATAAACACATATATACATAACTATCTGACCCTGCAAACGTTGTTTTGCTATTTACATTATTTAATAATAAAAATTTTTTCTTAAAATCCGTTCTTAGCTGACCTCTACTTGGTGAAAAGAATATTCCTACCAAATTTCAAGTCTTTAGCTCTAATGGTTCCAGAGATATCGTGATGAGTGACTATATACGTGGAATATATATTTATATATATTTATATATATTATATATATATATATATATTACGGATAACTAAAACTTGTTAAGAAAACAATTAAGTATACTGGCCAGCACTCGAATGTATAGAAAATTCAACACTTTTTTTATAAAATTTAAGCAACAGTACATTTTCAACCGTTTTCAATAGCAATCTTAAAGTCCTCTAAAAGTGTATCTACAGTCTTATAACACAAACAAATATTAATTTATTATGGCTCAATAATCTACAATTAAATTACTTATATTTGAATAATTATTATAAAATGCTGCAAACTTGATATATCCGTTTAATATCTATAGAATTTCATAATAAATGACATTAATTAGGCCATTTAATAATGGCAATAAAATATTACACATTACAGTAACAAGTTATTTATTTCATACATAAGTGATTATGTGTAAATAGCAAGGCACCACACCTGCCAATTACAAAACCAGCCATCGTTATATGTTCAGCACAGATATATCATGTGCATGTATCCACTTTGCTCAATTCAGCAAACTGGTCGGCGCGGCCTTCTGATTTTGCGGACATATTACTCTTTAGGACTTTTTTTTCAATAACAATTTATAACCATTGACTACACTGGAAGTGGAACTTCGGTGCTTTCTATACCACCCAAAGGTTGGTCCGCCGACATAAGTGCCATACATGACATAAGTGCATAAAGATGTTTAAATAACAATAAAAACTTTAGTAACTAAATAAATTTACCTGGAAGTAATTGCAATTAGCAATAAGTTTAACCTTTCTACATTATCTGTGTGATACATATGAGCTGCGCACATATGAGCTGGCTCGCCCACCGTGTGGTGACGGATTAAGAATACCGAGTGTCACCACCCCTATTCATCCCGTGGGTGTCGTAAGTGCCGACTAAGGGAGCTAACGCAAGACAGCCAGCACTGCAAAGAGAAGGAAAATTTGACACAAACCCTATAACAAACCGTCTGGCTAGTGTATGGTGTAGTAGGCCAAAACCTCCTTTCCAAGGAGAGACCCATGTCCAGCAGTAGTGAACTATTAAAGGCTGTTGATGAGTGATGGGATGTGATGTGATGTAAGCTGCCTCGACCGGTGTAACACCACAGCCTCACGGAAAACTCGTATCAAACAATTCTTTCAATGCATTTCCCCTAGTGAGTGAGGTAACAGGAGGCCCAACACTCATCCAGCTCCCCCTCATTCTGGTAGCGCTCAAAGGAGACAATGTACTTGTTTCTTTTGAGTTACAGGTGCCTACGAGCGGCGACAGTCACTTACCACCAGACCACTTACTACCAAATTTATTTTATTGTGTGATTGGCCCGCGCTGAAATCTTCACCAGTTGCAAAGCCGAACGCGCTCGCTGTCAAGAGCGAGTAGAAGTGAAATAAACTTACACTAGTCCCTCAGTCAATTCGTCTTTTTGGTTTACCCTTACCCTTATGCCTTAAAAAATATATCCTTATTAGACAAATTAAGTACAAATTTTATACAGTAACAAGAGCGTATAGATAAAAACCTTCATCGATATCTAGAAAAATGCTATTAGAGACCTATTTCTTATCGTTCCATGGCTTCACCATGCCGGGGCCGAGTCCATCGCGCGATAGATGGGGGGGGGGCAACACATGCGGCTTCGACAGCGCCTGAGAATTGCGACCCTCGAGTAGATTTACTACTTTCCGTGTTGAAAACCCCGAATATAGCAGTATCGTTTCGGATACTGTTTATTATTCGAGACATGCAAACAGCTTTGTTGTCATGGTTTTAAATTAGCACAGACCATCAATTGTATTATGCAACACTGCCCTACAGTACCATTTTTGAAATTTACCGCCATTACGTAACTGTCGTAATCGCCATCTTGTTCGCACGTGGTTCACAATTCACACAGCGTATGCGTATAATGTTGAAAGAGAAATTGAATTTAATTCACTCTTCCGTCAGGTTAATCGATTCAACTGAAATGTGTAAAATAGTCGTATTATTTATATATAGTTAATTGACAACAGGATCTCTTTTGTCATTCGGTCTACTTATTTACTTATGTTAAGTATATTCGGCCTATGTACTTATATAGAAATAACATCTGTTCCACATTATTAAAATATAATATAATATTATAATATTGTACCACATACACCATAATACGTAAATATGGCAAGACGAATTAATTACATACATTGTGTTAGATATATAAAAGGATAAGAAAATTAAAAAAATCGTAAAAAAAAGAAAGTTTTCACGTTGACACTTACTAGTTAAGATCAAGCAATTTTAAGCAAACCAGTGTGTTATACCGCTATTATACATATATTATTTTATGAACGTCGATATTCTAGACCGCTTTCATCTTCAGTGGAAATGTTGAAGAGCTATTTCGATTTTTCTATACAACGTAATACTTTATATTGGATTTTACAATTCTTATTCTCTTTGTTCTAGGTGGCGATATCTATTAACATTGCTGTTGGTCAGCATTGCCTTCGCGAAGCCTACGGAAAATGAAGACAGCTTCCCTGACGCTGGTGTGGACGATAGTGATGAATTAGCTTTAAATGAAGAGGTATGTCTAAGATATTACTTTATGTTTATAGTCTCGTCTATAAGGCGAGCCATAATCATGCTGGTTACATCACGTCCTTTTTTACTGTGGTTTAGTCACGTGATCATTAAATTGACCTTGCCCTATGTTATTGCATGTGAATGAATGCATATTACCACCACAAAACCTTATTCGAACACGTTGGTGTTGATTTGAAAAATAGGGTTGCCAAAATTGTTAATGTCAATTTTCCCAATTTTCAAATAACGAACGTTGGCGCTGGCAAAACCTACTTTCAATAAATGTACCTTTAGACTTTATGGTATTTATAAACTTCTTTTTTAAAATGATAACCAAACTTTCGAACATATTAGGTATTGTAATTTCACAAAAATATTATAAATGCTAATTCAATAAAAACAGTTCCATGTTTAATACGATGTAAAGCAACTTTCTCAATGTCTGCGTACAAATCCTTTCCATTTTATTCCGTGCAGGTTCTCATAATGGACTTAAATGTTTACTTAATTCATTCAAATAACCATCGACACTGCTTAAGACTGAATTAGTTGATCCGGAAATAAAGTGCATGTTTTGCAATGAAAACCAATTAATTTAATTTATGAATTGATAGGAACGCGGCTAGAATGTCGGTTGGCTAAACCTCAATGTGAGGTATTAACGCTGACTCATACTGTTCAATGATCAGTTGATCACAAACTTTTGCGGTTAGAACTGAGAATAGTTCGATCGTTATACCGTTCGACCGACCCATAATAGGTAATACATCCTTACTTCCATACTTAAATACTTCCATACTTATATATATGGCAAGCTACAAAAATATCAGCGAGTATTATGGCCTACTTTTTACCGCGATAACTATCTATTCCCCTATTCAGGGCTATTTAAAGAATTTGGGTTTGTTTTAAAACAAGGCAACTTGCTTGATGTCTCCTTGTGGAATGTTATGTAAGACGAGACAAAAATAGAACAAACGGAGAGCGAGGGAGTAAGTGAGATAGGAAAACGGAATTAAGAGTAGCTCGGTCTTAATTCTGAGAGACAGGACGTCGTGTATCGTATTCGTCCTGTGATTCCTGGACATCGACAAAAACTGAACACAGAGGACGCTGATATCTTCATTTATAACTTTTTTTTACCTTATTCAAACAATCTAATTATTGTCGATTTTCTATAGAAGTTACTAGACATTGTACGTGACTAAACTGAGGTGTTACAACTGTATTACACTCCGATCGGCGGTGCAATTTGTCTACACTATTTCGAGTCAATGTCCGGTCGGCAAGGCCGCTGACAGTGAAAGTCGAAAGTAACTCATAAGTTTTTTTTATCCTTTTTGTATTTTTTTGCACAACAGCAACACTTGTTGACCAGTTGTCGTTATTTTCGGCGGGAAAGTTGATATTATTTAGGTTTCAAGTTAGTTTTTTTCATGATGAAAGTTGTTTTACTGTCTGGACTGTGTAAAAGTTACTATAGATTGTCATAATCGATAAAGCTTTATTGCTCAAATATCATTACTATAAAATAGAAACAGTAAGACGCAATCAGAAATTCTTTCGAACATAATAGGTATATTGATACGATCCTACTTATAAGCTTCTTCACAATTTAAATTTGTTATTTAATTGTGACAATTTAACGGGCAAGCAACGCACGGGCTCATCAACACGATTCACACATTCTGTTTTACATAACACTGTGTGAGAAATACGCTACTATACTATACGACATATAAATTTCGCAGTTAAAACTCTTTTGTTTTCAATTGAGTTGCAATTTCTTCTATTCGGCATAAAGTACAATTTGTTTATTTTCTGTATACTTAGATGAGCAAAAAAAGGTTTTGTGTTCTAATTTTAAATCACACCTTCTAGTAAACTTATATTGAATTGGGAACATTTATTAGAACGTAGGTATTGAAATTACCATTTTATGAACAGTTAGTATTGGGTAAATATGTGATAAACACATTTTAAGCACATGATTTGTAGTCTAAAACATTCCAATAATTTCAAAGTAAAAAAATAAAAACGTTGCAAAGAAACGTTAATATGGAGACGCCATTGATACGCGGTCAAGCTAGTTTTATTATTATTTGATCCAGCATTACACATTGACTTTATTGTTGTAGTTTAAAATTTAAAAGTGTGTATTTACCAGGATCGCAGAATCTTTAAAATTGTGTGTCCTATATGCCAGAATTGCAGTATCTATTTCTATAATATATATATATATGTATAGGAAAACATGAGATTGAAACCATGAGTTCCTCATTAGGCGGTAAAAGCTCCCGGATGTCGATATGTAACAGTAACAATGATATAATTCAAATAGCAAGAAGTATCAACACATTGCCGTCGTCTCGCACGATTGCGCGCCGTTTTAGTTTTTTTTTTTAATACAGCAATAACGTTTGCACGCGTCAACAATTGGAACCAATTATAATACAAATTATCTGTGACAGGTAATGATGTGAAATTTATGTAATATTACTCACACTTTTTAAGCAACCCAAGACATAACGGGCTGCATACTGTGTACAACTTATTTGTCCGGATATAACGTTATACGATCTAATTAGCAGATAATGTCTACATAAGAATGTTGCCTTTCTCTTTCTACTAATAAAATAAAGACCAAAGAGGAAAGGAAGAAGTGAGGACCACATGCGACTGAAAGTTCTTAACTTTAAGAGCGTACTCCTTCCTAAAAAGGCCGGTAACGCTTTTATGACTCCTGAGTTGCAGACGTTCATGGGCGGCGATGGTCACTTTCCAGTAGGTGACCCGTCTGCCCCTCTAACATAAAAAAAACCTTGGCAACCGTTTGATCGGATCTCGGTTAGATCACCACGTATTAATAACAGTCCTAAGTTTGAAAAAAATGGCAAGGACGGCCTCCAAGTCTTTTCCCCTTTATCTGTAATAGTTATATTACACAACGCGGCAGAATGGATGGAGTATTTCATCCATTCTGCCGCTAAGCAGTAAGGAAAATGGAGAGGGCAAATGAGCAACTAAGACTTACTAGAGTAAGTGATATCTTTAGTCTTGAAAGGGAACTGAAACTAAGATTGTTGTAGCAGGAAGGGGCCATGGATATGTCAATCCAGTCCGAGGAAATGTGACGATTAATTATATATTTATTTCCCATTTTTAAAAGACAACACCCGCACTAAGAATATATCCTGTGTCGCGGGAGACTACAAATATTCATAAAGAACATTCAGATTTAGAACAACAGTTTGTAGATCACACAAAGTGTTGTACCATGTGAGGATCGAACACTAAGCACAGTAGGAAGTGGCGAAGTGACCGCTTGAACCACTACACCATCCGGGCAGTCCACTAATTTAATTTTAACGACGACGTCCAGTGCCAAAAAAACTATTCTGAGTGTAAAGTAGCATTGCTATATCATGGAATATAAAAAAATATATACGATACATTATTTTCCACAACACAGATCCACAACCTTCTAATTACACATTAATTCACAGTCACACACACACACACACACACACACACACACACACACACACACATACGCAAATACACACGAAACACTTCATGCGTGTACGTCCCACTACTTTAACTTCAAACCTTAAAAATTTCAACATAAATGTAAAATACCTATAATGAAATACCGTGAACGAGCCATTAGCGGAACACTGTCTTCCAAGTTACAGGAATACCTAGTTTGGTGGGCAGGGTCTACTTTGTACATCTCATACGGTTATAATATGTTTATTGGATTGTATAATTGTAACAAAGGAATTGAAGTTCAATAAAGTTATTATTATTATTAAAGTTGGGTTCTCTTTCTTCGTTGTATTTTTTCTTATTTTCAGTTTTTATATGTAACAATTATCTCTTACAACACTTGAAAGGAACTGGAAAACTCCGTTATACCGTTACAGCAATGCTTATAATACAACAAAGTACTTATAAAGAAGTTACTTAATATATTATCAGTTATTAAAAACGTGATGTAATCGTTGCTGTACTTTCTATATTGTAACTGAGCTTACAACTAGAGCTTACAACGAGCGGCGGTAGACTAGTGGTCAAGGCATTGGACTTGCGATCAAGAGGTCGTGGGTTCAAATCCTGACCAGTACACTACCGACGTGAACCCACTCCTAACACAAGCAATTTAGCTTAGTGGGAGGGGTTAACGGAAATACTAGTAATTTCGGTTGCTAGTAGACCTTTAAAAAAAACTAACCTGCTTAAAACGACCTTTTTACTCGACTTCAAGAATAGGATGAGGTTTTGTTTTTTTTTTTGAAGCTTGTTTCCTTAGAACAGAACTCCGTCATTAACAAATCGATTAGGTAAATTCTTTTTTTATTATGGTAGGGTATACTTCTTGAAGAAAAGAAGGAAAGAGGGGCTCGATGCTAAGTGGTAACCGTGTAGGTTAACATGTTGCAAAGTTAAGCAATCTTAGCCAGGTAGGTGTATGGATGGGTGACCATTCTTAAAACATCGAGACCCTCTGTGCCTCGAGAAGCACGTTAAAACGTCGGTCCCGGTGGCCATGCGAACATCTGTGACAATCGTTACGGGTAGTTGGAGCTCCATAACCCAAGTCTTGGACTTGGGTTATGGAGGTCTGATGGCAAGTGCTCCGCGTGAAAATCGAAGTTCAGCCGTATTGTGGTAGACTTCAAGCCGACCCCAAACTAGTTTGAAAAGAAAGGCTCGGAGGAAGGTAGGAAGAAAGATTTTTGAAGAAAATATTCCAACTCTAATAAAATTAAGTACTGAGGAATAGGTTCAATGAAATCAGTAGTACTTATTATTCCAATCTTGTACTATTACGAGTAGTCAAGCGTTTTTTTCACAATCCATTGTAGAGTTCAATTAAGAAATATTGAAAGAGTGCTGCTTCTACGTAAAACCTAAGTTTTTCATTGCTATTGTTCATAAAACATTATTTGTAACATAGCAATAAAAATAACGATTTACTATATTTATCAACAGCCTTTAACAATCCACTGCTGGACATAAGCCTCTCCTTAGAAAGGAGGTTTTGGCCTACTATACCACGCTGGCCAGACGGGTTGGTATAGGGTTTGTGTCAAGTTTTCCTTCTCTCTGCAATGCTGTTGTTCTGCGTAGTTGTTTTCCCTTAGTCGGCTCTTACGACACCCACGGGATGAATAGGGGTGGTGACACTGTATTCTTAATCCGTCACCACACGGACCGGACGGACGGTTTACTATACTGGTAAACCTATAGGTATTCATATTCCACAACGGCTATTTTGTCGGTTAAAATTGGCATTATTATTGGTACTTTAAGTGGCAAAACTATAAAAGGTATCATAGATTGAATGAGTAAAACTAAAAGTGACTATAGGAACTCTTCAGCCAATCGTCAATCACTATACGACGGTGTTGGATTATGTGTCTTGTTTTCGAAAGTGTGGTTGTGTGTCACCACACGGACTACGGAGTAAAGTGATACAAATACTGCAATCTAGAAGTATGTTTCTCAGACTTAGAATATTTCCATTTAACGGGTAAACCTTACTGAATGTGTTTCAGGAATCAAGAAATCTAAGGCCACGAGCATACACACCAACAGCCTACAATAACCAACTCCCAAGTGGCTTCAGACCTACGCCCT
This sequence comes from Arctia plantaginis, assembly GCA_902825455.1. Taxonomy (NCBI): domain Eukaryota; kingdom Metazoa; phylum Arthropoda; class Insecta; order Lepidoptera; family Erebidae; genus Arctia; species Arctia plantaginis. Next base: position 2,071,512 of record CADEBD010000288.1, read on the forward strand.
CACTAGCCGAGTTGGCTGGCTACCAACAAAGGCAGCAGCAGGAACAGGAAGAGTACGCTGTACAACCGAGGCCCACGCAACCGATCTATATAGAAGAACCCCGCCCTCAAGTCCAGAGAGCACCTCATAGAAAGGTAAGTGTGGTGAATAATACTACAAAAAAAAAAACGAACCTTACGGTTTTCATGATGATAAGCACCAACATCTCACGGCCAAATCAAACACCGACCGCTCATTCGTCAAATCAAATAGCTCGCGATTCTGACACTTCACCTTATATTTTACTACTTCGTTTCATGTTCCCACAATCACTCCCACTGCATGTACGAGAGTGAGATAAACGAAGTTACACACTTATAACATAAGACTTAATAAGAGACATATTAAGTTGATATCACTATATGTCAAACTAAAATCTGGAAATAAGCCGTTTATAGACATAGATATAGGCCCTACTTAGTCTCTCGTTTTTTCGAAGAGTCGATTCTTTAGGAAACCTCATAATTAAATTATTTGCAAGATTTTATTCACTTACCTGGAAGAACCTCACAAGAGAAGATTACAGCTCTGTTAACGTGGGATTGTGTCCTGACGTTAAAGTGTCTACAGTTCACTTAAACAGCTATGCATATATCAAATGTTTAAAATTATGCATGCATATTTTGCAGCAACAACAACAACAACAACAATCAAGACTCCAACAGAGACCAATCCAAGCGGTAGAGGAGGAGTTGGAAGAAGAAGAAGAGAAGGAGGAACCAGACCGTCTCTCTGCGCTTCTACAGCAATCCAAATTCAACTGTGTCAACAAACAGACCGGATACTATGCTGATGAGGAGCTTAACTGCGAAGTCTTCCATTACTGCCAAGACAATGCAAAGCACTCCTGGATCTGTCCTGAAGGCTTCGCTTTCCACCAGGTAACCGTGTATTACAACTATTGTCTTAGAAGTTTTTCTGGTTTCCAAATTCTTAGTATCGTATTGAACTCGGTTGTTGGACGCAGTACTGAAGTTTTCCAGAAAAAAATATACTGGCTATTTTTTCTTAATAATCCAAACAGTAGATAACTCCACATTTTTCTAATCATAGACACTTTTCATAACAATTACCATGTACTAGGTCTTTTTATGAAACGTTAGTGTCATGAAAGACGACAGAAGATAAATTTAGTATAAATCGTCAACGTGAATAACTTTTGATGTTACGATAATCTTTGAGATTCTGTCATTCTTTTTATCAATAAAAACGGCATCACCAATCTTCAAAACAAATCAATTATTGGAAAATAGATTTCTTCTGGTAATCTATTATCTATAGATAGGTAATCATTATATTTGTTTAAATTTTCCAATTTGCCATAGTTTCTTACCTTTCACCCAATTTACATTTTTCCATACGTATTGCGTGCAATACTATAAGGCGCACGTAGGTACGAAGTGTATTTTTTGTCGCGTAAAAATATTAATCTCGGAGCCAGAAAAATCACTTTGTTCAAATATTTTTTATTTAGGTAGTTATATTGTTATCCCATATAACTTAATTTTAACAAATAATCTCCTTACCTTCAACGTAACTAACTAGCTGTACTTTATTCTGTCATTGGTCAGAATCGCTCAAATATCATAATGACAAAGGATCTTTACCATAAAACTTCCATTATTTTCATCAGGTCCACTTAATCTGTATGCCACCTACCCACGAGAGCATTTGCCAAAAGTCTTCAAAGTACCACTTCGTCAACGACTACCTGTACAGACCTATTAACGAAGAAGAAGTACAGAGGAAACCCAACGTGTCCCTCAAGTACTCAGACAGGTACTACCCTGCTGAGGTCTACACGGACGACAGATATGAACAGGAAGAGCAAGAAGAGGTAAGTGAAGGTTATTTAAAGTGATATATGCGTGTGTGTGTGTCTGTTACGATTTACAGCGGCCGGTGACCATTTCCATCTGAACACATAAATATTGGGTGTCGGGTGCTAGACCCGACCCCCAAAATTCACAATTCGGTAAGACTCGAGAGCAGCCAAATGCGCGAATACTTTTTTAAATGTGAATGAAATATAAACCATAATCATATTAAAAAAAGCTGAATCTTATGCCAGTGGTACTTGTACCGAGTTCAAGGTCAGAGTAGGTGATGGGAGGGTAATCCAACGAAGATTCCACTCGTAAGCTAAATATCTCACAAACCAACCACAATAATGCCAGTATAATCACTTACCAGTTATAAACGAAGTTACTCGTTTATAACTGGTAAGTGAATTAGGTAAGTCTGGTAAGACCATTTGATTTGTGTACGCAACGTCATAATACTTAATTTTTTGACGACAAAAGTAGCTCATCAAAAGATTGTCTATCATTTAGAAAAAATAATAATCATCATCATAAGCCTTTAGTAGTCCACTGCTGGACATAGGCATCTCCTTAGAAAGGAGGTTTTGGCTTACTATACCACACTGGCCAGACGAGTCGGTATAGGGTTTGTTTCAAGTTTTCCCTCTCCTTGCAGTGATGTTGTCCTCCGTAGTTTACTCCCTTAGTCGGCTCTTACGACACCCACGGGATGAATAGGGATGACACTGTATTCTTAGTCCGTCACCACCCGAAAAAAAAATAGTTCAGTCAAATGTCTCCTGATAATTTTTATTATTCACAAGTAACCGTCTGATTTTTTTTTTTAAATTCATGCACAAGTTTATGCATCGGTAAGCCTAGTGCCTATAGCATTCCCTACCACTACGCATTCCCTTTATATACTGTTAACAAAAATACTACCTTAGAGAAAAGTTTGTAGGAACTAATTTTTACACGACAAAGAAACCAGCTGTTACACAGTTACATAATTTATTTTTCTCTTAAATTTGTTCTCACGTTTGCAGGAAGAGGCACCTCGTCGTCAGCCCGCCCCAGCCCAGCTCCAGGCGAGGCCGAGCGCAAGGCCACAGGTATTCAGATCAGCAGAAGAAGTCAACATTCCCCTCGTCCAAAGACGCCCTCAGCGTCCCTACGAATTTGACTACTAAGTCTTCTGCCAACAGACTGTAGTGTACTTGTATATTTAAGTCTACTCTGACATAACCATTTTTAAACTTCAGTGGTTCTTGGCTGAACTATTGTAACGGCCATCAACATCATTCATTTTCATACAATTCATGATATCTGACGTTTCATTTCCTTCATTAATGCACATTTTAAGATCAATATTTCAGGTTAAAAGCCACTGAAATGTGAAAAATATGGTGTTCAGTCGCGAGGTGCTATATTAATGATTTCATTTAATCAACTTTTGATTAAATTGTACCATCACAACTTGATTAAATTAAAATTTATCATATTAATTAAACTTATTTATATTTCTCTACAATAAGTCACAAATTAGTTGTAAGCTAGTCTTTTTGTAAACTAAATAAGTATAATAAAATTATTGAAATATTATTTGGATTTTATTTTTAATATACTCGTACCCATGGGAGGAGTCCGGAGTGATACCACAGCCTCACAGAAAAAAATCTTTAGCTACTTTTCAGGGAGTGAGGTTAAGAGAGTACGGTAAGGCACTCAAAGGGTCTCAACTTTCTTTTTTTTTTTAAAAAGACTAGGCTAGGCTAAACTAGACCCGCATTAGGAATATAACCTGTGTCGCGGGGGACTTTACAGACATACATGAAACGGACACAAAGAACACACAGACTCAGTACAACAATTTGTGGATCACACAAAGTGTCGTCCCATGTGGGGTTTGAATTCACAACACTCGGCGTAGTAGGAAGCGGCGTGGCACTACGCCGTCCGCCACTACGTCATCCGTGCAGTCGAACTTATATCACTTTAGCTGCAGCGTCCATTAGAGGCGGTTGTTACTGACGATCAGGAGACCAGTCTGCTCATATGCGATTTATACTATAAAAAAAACCTTACCACATTAACGATAAAATTTCTTCTGAAACTTGTGACATGGCCAAATATGATGGCATTGGTGATGAATGTAGAAAAGGCAGAAAACTAGCAATCGCGTTACTTAAGAGGATCAGGATCAACTCTTGCCGAACCTGGACAGTAAAAAACCAACTCAATACAACATACACTTTAAATAAAATTGAAAAAAAAAAGGGTCTAGGTACTTACAAAATAAATACGAGTATACTTATGTACACACCGATCTCAACTTATTAATTTATCTAGTTCTAAACTAATAATAAGCTATATAATATTCCAGACTATAATTAACCTCCTTTCTAAGGAGAGGCCTATGTCCAGCAGTGGACTATGTGGTGATGATGTACCAAACTGCATCCAATTCCGTTCTGACTTGATTAAGTAAGAAACTTCCATCCATCATTCGAAAGTTTTTCATCTAAAATAATAGTTTGGACCTTGACCTCTTACATTATTTTTTCTGAATGATAATAATACCTTTACACATTTCTCACACGGAGTCAGATCCCAAACAAGGCAGAACGGTAATCAGACTGCTGATTAACGTAATAATAATATAATATATAATAATAATAATATAGCCTTTTATTCAGATCTCTTAACTAGTTACAATGGGTTTAAACTTATAATAACACTGGACTCTTAAACTAAATAAACTATTTAAGCTAATATCTGTTGCTTGGTTATCATTCCTAGATCTGTTTGCCAATCGGCAAAGGCCTCCTCCAGCCTTTTCCATTCTTTCCTTTCCTGTGTCACCCTGTTCCACATGACTCCAGCCACTTGCCTAATGTCATCGTCCCATCTTTTTTGCGGCCTACCTCTCTTCCTCTTGCCTTCTCTGGGATACCACTGGGTCACCCTTTGACTCCATTTGTCGCATCCTCTTATCACGTGGCCAGCCCATCTCCATTTCAGTCTTTTGATTTTCGTTGTAACATCTGTAGTTTTTGTTTTGCTTCTGATGACAAAGTTTTTCAGTCTGTCAGACTTTCTGATATTTAGCATACTCCTTTCCATTGCGTACTGACAAGTTGCTAGTTTGTATAATGTTTCATGATTTAGCACCCATGATTGACATCCGTACGTCAGAACAGGTAGTACGCAGGTGTTAAACAGTTTACTTTTTAAGTTTATATGGAGTTTTTTGTTTTTCATAGCCTCCCTCAGGCTCCAGTATCTCTTCCAGCCATTCGTAATTCTTCTCTCCACTTCCTTACGCATGGGTTCTTTTTGCGTTATAAGCTGACCTAGATAGATGTACTCGTCAGTGTAGTCTATTTCGGTGTTCCCTAATTTAATAGTGTGATTGTTTCCGTTTGTCATCACTCTAGTCTTATCCGGATTCAATGCCAGTCCCACTTTCGCACTTTCTGTCGCAAGTTCACCTAGCATTTTATTTAAGTCTTCTGGTGTTTTGGCAAATAGCACTATATCGTCAGCGAACCTCAAGTGTGACAGCAATACACCATTTACGTTAATACCGAGACGTTTCCAATTAAGTCTTCTGAAAATTGATTCCAGTACTGCGGAGAAAAGTTTAGGAGATAGGGGATCCCCCTGTCTAACGCCTTTTTCAATTCTGAAAGGAGCGCTTTTCCTTTCTAGTTGGATTCTTCCTGTGCTGCGACTGTAGATGTTTTTTATAAGTCGGATGTATTTGTGTTCGATTCCTTGTTCTAGTAGAGCCTCCCATATTTTTCCGTGCAGTAGAGAATCAAACGCTTTGCTGTAATCGATAAACGCGATGTAGTATGTTAGCTGGTATTCGTTGTATTTCTCTAGAACTTGTCGCACTACGTGGATGTGGTCGAGTACCGAATAATCTTTGCGGAATCCTGCTTGCTCCATCGGTTGGTGTTCGTCTAACGTTATTTCGATTCGTTTTAAGATAATCTTAGCGATAATCTTGTATACGTTAGACATAAGGCTGATAGGGCGATAGTTTCCTATATCATGTTTGTCACCTTTCTTATACAGTAGGATGATTTTAGACTCTGTCCATTGTTGGGGAATAGTTTCAGTATTTATGATGTCATTGTACATATCTGCGAGAACAGGTATTAGGGTGCCCTTGCTGTGTCTTAGAATTTCATTGTTTATGCCATCGGGTCCGGGTGCTTTCATTTCTTGTTGGGTGTCAATAGCTTGCCTGACTTCAGAGTGCAGGATATTAGGAATATTCGAGGGATCTACCAGTACTAATTTGCTTTGCGTAGTGTCGTTGCTGTACAGTTTTTTGTAGTATGATGAAGCTGTTTCTAATAGGTCTGTTCTGTTGCGGTTCCATTTTCCTCTTTCATTTTTCATTCTTACAATCCAGTCCTTTGTGTTTGTCAATTCCTTGAGCGCTTTTTTGATTCCACCTGTTTGAAGTATGTAATTTTCTATCGTTTCCATCCTCCGCTGTTTCCTATCTTTCCTAATGCTTTTTTTGATATCTTTGCTAATTTTGACAATTTCCTTTCTTCTATTTTGAGCGGTTTTTGCGCTAAAAAGGTGGTTTCTGTCTTGTAGTAGTTTTATAGTGTTTGTTGATAGCATATTTGTTGTTTCAGTTTTGGTGTTCATTACGAGTTTTGTCTGAGTTTTAATAATATTTTCTATGTAATTGTATTTTTCTTGGATTGCTAAATTGGTAGTTTTTTCCTCAAAGTCTGTAAATTTGAATCTTAGAGCGATTGTTATTTGTTCTAGCTGCTGCTTGCTGAGTTTTGTATTTCCTACGTTTTGTCTTGGTCTCGGCTTTATTGGTTGCTTTATTTTGAGTTCAGCTCTGATTAGCCTATGGTTGGTGTTAAAATTGAATCTTTTAATGACGGTAAAGTTGGTGAAATAGCTACTTCTATTTGTCATAATAAAATCGATTTCATTTTTTGTCTTGCCATCGGGGGAGATCCAAGTCCACATCTTATACCTGTTTTTTTTTGTACATGGTATTTAGGATTGATAAGTTATTTTCTAGAGCAAAGTTTGTAATTTTCTCCCCATTCCTGCTCCTAGACTTGTTGCTATATGAAAATGGACCTAATATTGTATTTTCACCTGGGCGTCTTGCTCCAATTTGGCCGTTGAAGTCTCCCATTACTATAAGGTTTTTGTGGGTGTATTCTTGTATGGCATCATTTAAGTCTTGGTAAAAAGTATTTATTGTTTCTAAGTTTGATTGATCTGTGGGTGAGTAAACCTGTACAATAGACCAAGGGTCCTTGTATCCCGGTAGTTTCACATTCATAATTGCTATGCGCTCTGAGATTCCGATGAATTCTTCAATATACTTCGTTATATGTTCCTTGATAATAAATCCTACCCCGTGATGGCCTTATGTATCTCCTATCTGGTACAGTAGGTAGTCTGGGTGAGAAGTGATTCTTTCGCCCATTCTTCTCACCTCGCTCAGGCCAAGGATGTCCCATTTGATTTGTTTTAGAGCGTTAGTTAGTTCAATAAGATTTTCGTCTTTCATTAAGGTAAGTACATTAAGGGATGCTATGTATATTATATATTTTACACATTTCTCACACGGAGTCAGATCCCAAACAAGGCAGAACGGTAATCAGACTGCTGATTAACGTACCTACATAAATATTTCTAAATACATGAATATTATAGACAAAATACAATGATCAGCTCATCACACCCACGATCTCTAGGTTAGCAGACAGGATCAGTGACCACTAGACCAACAAGCACGTCATGAAGCTTACTCAGTTTTGATACAAAGCTGGATAATACTCACTTCTAGATCTGAATGGATTATCTGAACCATATGGACAACTCGAGCCATGAGTTACGCATGTTTCATGGCACTTACACTCATTACACTTAGTTGTCGGAGTACAGCAAAAACTAGAACCCATCATGGTACTCACTTGTCCCCTGTTATGATATGGACAGTAAGAATGTTCCTGTACCTGAGAAAAACATAATCATATAGATTATCATCACATAAATAAGGACATAGGCCTCTGCTTAGAAAGCAGGTTTTGGCCTAAGATACCACGCTGGCCAGACGAGTTGGTATAGGGTTTGTCGCCCGATCCGCCGCCGGCGAACCGGGCGGCGGAGGCCCGCCTACCACAGCCTCATGCCGCCCTGAGTGTGGCCGCGGGTGGACGGGGTGGGTTTCCCCTCCACCCGCATTAGTTGGCCAGCCGCGAGGGGGCGGCGTCCGCGTGTGCCGGACGTCGCCTAAAGAGAGGAACATCTACATTGAGACGGAGCCCGCACCAGGAGCGGGCTGGCGCTAGGAGGGGTCCGGATGTCTTAACAACAGCTGTTCCCGGATCCCTCCTGTTACAGGCGCAGAGTGGCACACCGTGTGGTTTTAGTCGGTCCGAGTCCGACACACCACCCCGCCGCAAACCCCGGAGGGGTGACGGTCCGAGGGGATTTCCACACGTTAAAAAAAAAAAAAAAAAAAAAGGGTTTGTCACAAGTTTTCCTTTTCTTTGCAGTGCTGTTGTCCTGCGTAGTTTACTCCCTTAGTCAATACATACATACAAATATCATACAGATACAGTATTTAAACTCTTCAGTGGTGTAGTACAATCATACAGTTTGAGTAGTATACGTAACCCCAATATTGAGACATCGGCAAAAAATATAACGCTGTTTCTTTGAAATGTATCATTGTTTTTCTCAAAAATCTATTGTAACAATGATTTAGTCAGTTCATAATTAATTGCTGAATAAAGACCCTCAGTATTACTGTGCATTGGGCTTGGCACCGACTTCAAACAGAGTAGTATTCTATTGCTATTAAAATGTTATTAGGTACCCAATATATTGAAGTGACACTTATGTGTCTTTTCAATTAGGTTTGTAATTATTTTTAGTTTCCTTTGTATAGAGTGTTTGAAGTCAGTTCAACTTAAAAAAACGGAAATATATGTAACGGATAAAACCTACAACCTAGATTGTCTAGAGTCTAGGTCCTAGGTATGGAGGGTAGTGGCAAGGAGAACCGTCTTTGTGTATGAAAAGTGTCCGTAAAAACGCGTCCTATAAGGGTGGCGCTGCGATAGCCTACGATAAATTTATATTGGCTTAAATAATGATTAGACAGTGTGTACTAGACTGCGAAAATGGTCAATGAGTTTCACAGGCAATAAATAAACGTGTAATAACTTTCAGACAGTAAAAGTATTATAATGGGTGTTTCTATGTATAAAATGGTATGTATTTACAAAAAAAACGTATATGTGTATTTCTATCAGTTGTCTAGCACCCATAGTACAAGCTCTGCTTAGTTTAGGACCAGATTGAGAATGTGGTAGATATAAAAAAAAAAACAATTTTTTTTTTTTTAACTTAGCACACTTTACTCTGTATGCAACAGCTATGTTCATCTCGTAGTTTTTCGTACGCCAGCGACCCCTATTTTCAGTATACTACTTTCCCCCCAAATGAGATGGTTCTCCTTGCCTCTACACTCCATAGTCTAAGTAATATTACTACTAATGGTAAATTTTCTTTCTTTAAATAACTGACAAATGGCAACACAGACAAATTAATTTTGAAACATACGCTTGGTTGTGGAGATGGACATCCAGATCCGGCGTTGAATGGCAAGTCCTCATATCCCCCACATGGTGCAATTAATTTCATTGGTGAGGTTCCTCTTTCAACTGTCTTCATGAGGATCTTGACATTTTTACATGAAGGCTTTGCAGCTTTTAAGCGAGGTGGAAGTTGGGAATGGCATTGCGCACAAAGTAAAGACGAAGAACTCATTTTCTTATAATATTTCGATTATTGGACACTAAGATGGCATGACTGGAGGGAAACGAGAAAATATTAAAGAGCGGTGCTTATCACATGGGCCGCCTCTACCGTTGGTATACCACTAACTTTTACCGGTAAGACTCCTGTTGAGTCGCAAGCATTCATGGGCGGTGGTAATCACTTGCCATCAGGTGACTCGTCTACTCATTTGTCCTCTATATCATAAGAAAATTCACTTTAACTTTATTATAAAAACAAAAACTATAAATATAGAATAAACTGAAGAAGTAAAATTGAGGAGCAGTAGCCAAGTTTAGAATTTCAATGGAATTGATGCCATACCATTTACTAGCTATTGTAATGGTGTAAAATGAGCTTTTCCTCATTCGAAAGAAGCAAGTTTTGTCTAATTAGACCAGTAAAGAATCAGAACAATCGACTTACCCTATTTTCGAACACTATTTAGGTTTTAATTTCTAAGTTGAGTATACTGCAAGACGGTTTTAGGTTCCATCGGCATTTTTCTTCTTAAATTAACTCTTCCTCTTCTTATTTTAACTTTAATTCATGAGTATCTGTTCAGCCATTTTATAGCTGTAATTTGTTTATTTCTCGTTATCTATGCCAATGGCTTTTATATCATTAATACCCAAAAGTGCGGCATTTAGCTTGAGTAGTAAAATGCTGGTAACACTGAAGACTTTCAACAAATTTGAATGTATATTGTAACACTTATACGCCGTATAGAGTTCGGCAATAGAATCTGTAAATTTGCAATACTGATCTAATGGGTAACTTGGTTTTAATACTATTTGTTTATGATTTGATGTAATCACTGCAATAAAATCAAGGAATTAGATACATTAGAGGGAAATCGTAGAAATTTACGTTATAATCGAATAAAATCAGGATGTAGTATTTAATAGTATTTTTCGTAGAAAATATTATATAATAGTAGAAAATCTAATAGGGTCTTTATTAGAAATTTCCAAAAACGATAGAACTTCACGTAACGGATAAAATGTGCCAGTTTACTGTTATTCAATTATTTTAGCAATGACACTGCCCTTAGGCCTATTACATAATGTGTCGCTTAATTATATTTCGTATTAAACAATGTTATTTTCTTTCCACTCTTTCAGAAATTATTAATTAGACTTTTAATTTAACTAGTAATTATGAACTTACGGTATCGAACTCTCAGCATATTTCTGTTACTTCGAATAATAGTAATGATTTTACATTAATTACGAAGTTACGAAAATAGTTTGAAATATGTCTCCATTTTATATCCTTTTATTGTATTAGCCGTTCCAAAGTCAAATGATGTGTACTGAAAAACATAAGAACACTTAGATTAAAGAAAATTTCAACACATCTTTGCATCGTAACATTCCTACATCATCGCAATATTGACTACTAAATAATGGCCCGGGCATTATAAATTAAACGTTTATTAGAGTGCATGGATGGCGTGTCATCTCGCCGCTTTCTACTGTGGTGAGTGGTGTGGGTTCGATCCCCACATAGGACAACAATTTGTGTATTACACACATTTGATCTCAGTCTTGGTGTTCCTTGTGTCAATTTCATGAATATTTGTAAAGTCCCTCGTGACACAAGATACATTTCTAGTGCGGGAGTCCTTTTAAAAATTATTTTAAATAATTTTGCCAAATAGTGTAAGTGAGATCTTATGAACGACATCAACCTCGACTAGGCTCTAGCCTGAATCAGTATAACTTTAATATAGTATAACTAACAGGGGCAGAAACCTTATAATAGCGCCCCCTCTCTCCAACGTTTGAGGTAAATAATTTAAAAAAATCTGAAATATATTATGATGGTTGGCATTTTTCGTGATTGGGAGGTAACAATATATTTTTATTTTATTTTGATATTATGATTTGGGCGCCCCATGAAACTGCCCCCCCCCCTCCCTCCCTCCCTCTAGATCCGGGGCTGGTGTAAATAGCTCAGCAAGCCGCTACGTTTGCAATACAGTACAGTACAGTAGCATTTAGCCAAAAATGCCTTACCGCCGTTGGATACAAGGCTTTTCAGCCTTTTATTAGGGCCGTGGCCCTTAATGGCTATATCACTATTACGATAACACTTACCTTTTGCTTGTTGGATGCCCAACGAACAGCTTTGTATTTATTATTTAGTATAAACAGTATCCAATATATAAAGTGCAACAAGTTATAATAACGGTTGAAACAATAGATAAAGATAAGAACAAGCTTTATGATAAGGAAATTTAAGAAACCAAATAATATAACATACAGGCAACCTATTCCTATTAATAAAAATAGTAAAATTGCATTTCTATTAAAGCACGATTTTCGCTCATTATGTAGTCCAAATAATTTAATTATTTTTGAAACTCTATGCATCCAATTCTATAATCACTCGAAATACCCTTATTTTAACCTGTAGCACTTTATATTTAATATTACAAAAAATACCTTATTGATTTACATTATTGAACTTTAGGGAAAAACTGCTTTGACATTTTGTCATTCATTTTTCATTACGTTAAAAAAAGGTTTTAAAAACATCCAAGTCACAAAGAGTTTAGTTAACTTTTATGAGGCGAGTGCAAAATTCATTAACAAGCTACATGTATAGGACGTCTTTTTTAATTTTATAACCCAGAAAAGGTTGTATACCCTTATGTTATTTTTTATGACATTGCGACGCGGTCTATGAGTCGGTCAGATTTGATTCTCAATAATAAGATTTGGCCAATTATTCTCCTGGACTGGTTGCATCGTAATTACAGTTTGCATTAGCGTGCGATCTTTGCATTTAGTCGTGGAATCAATGATATGCTACTCTTAACAATAAATATTACTCCTTCTACTTATTTTACTCCATTAATAGAAAATAACGAGATTTCTCGGGCTGTAACTGACGGTCTTCAAAATCGTAAACGATTACAAATATATTTTGAAATAAAATTATTTTTATTTGCTTAATCCGTTAAAAAATATTAAGAACTGTTTTTATTTATTTAATTTATATTAATTAATATATGCACATATACGTTTATATTTCTAACGCATAGCTCTTAGTTATGTTCATTTGCCTCTAAAACACTCGGAAATAAATTTTTACCTACCGTATTCCAAGTACAATAACCCGTGCCGACTTGAATCGAATCGTGTTCGTATGTAACATGTTGCGCGGCAGTGTAGCGGTGCGTATTCGCGGTATTTATCATTTGTTCTCAATTATTCTCGCGATTAACACGTATTGTTTTACATTTAAAAGATGGCAGTAGAATAATAGAATAAAGAAGCAATAAAAAAAGTATTTTCTTAGTTGACGTAAATTATTAAATAACAGGCGCAAAGTTACCGTCTAATCGTTAAGCTCTTGCAGTACTATTTTTAACATTCGTGAAGTTACATTGACTGTTAGTGAATCGCTAATCTCATAGTTCGGGAGTGTATTATATTTTGGGAAAAAGCTAGAATCCCTACTTGAGCTATACCTAACTGTAAAAAAACTTATGGATCCGCACTATGCTTGGAGTGAGTTGAAAAAAAAAAAAAAAATACAAGATATTTACAAGCGCCGTGAGGAGGACTTTAAAAACAATTTATTTGATATAGCATACGCTGATGCTTTGGAACGGATGAAAATTGAAGAATATAAAAATAAATGAGCAAATGTGTTTCGGTGGTTTATCGTCATTTCTTACTACGCAAGATTCTATACAAACGAAAGGACTTCACGATCAACTTCCCAACTCTGATGAAAGCCTCGAGGATCCCTTGCCATCCACCTCTCAAATAGTAAGAAACTACTACAAAAAAGAGGGAGGAAAGACTTTCACACGCCTAAGTTAGTTGCAGCTTTAGATAGATGTCATTTAACCATAAGAGATTCTGTCTATATACTTCAGGCTGTAGTAGAAGCACTAGATCTTAGCTGTGATGATTTTCCGATATCGAAATCGCATTGAACGTATTAGCACACAGTGTCGGAAAGATAGAGCGGAATCTATAAAATCAGATTTTCACAATAAGATGCCTGAAATGGTGACTGTTTACTGGGACGGGAAGTTATTACCTGGACTTGACGTGAGAAGTTCTAAAGAAGAACGCCTGCCAATACTAATTTCATTTGGAGAAAATGAACAACTTCTGAATATACCCAGACTGGAGAGCTCTTCCGGCCAGGATCAAGCGAAAGCTGTGTTGAACGCACTTTATGACTGGAACCTCGATGCCAAAGTATAAATTATGTTCTGTAACACAACTGAGTCTAATACAAGGCGATTGAAACGAGCTTGTGTACTTTTGGAACAAAAACTAGACAGGGAATCACTACTCTTTGCTGGCCATCATTACGTTTAGGAACTGGTTTTAAAATGTGTGTTAGAAATAAAAATCCACCAAGTCACAAGTAGCCGTGATATCACACTACTACTACTACTACAAAGAGAGATTCGTATGATTCTGGGTAGAGATACATTCCATCTGAAGAAGAATTTCCTCCAGAGACCCGTTTCTACATGGGATGAAGATGTTGTCCAAGATAAGTAATCAGTCTTTAAAGGCAGTTAATGATACAGCTGAAAGAGCTGTAAAGCTTATGCAAGATTTTCATGATTTGATCACTGCAAAGGAAGAGCAAAAGCATTTTTTGGTACGCTGTGTATACAGGAGCATAGAAATCTGTATCCAGACTGTACAAACAAAATATCCTGCCTGATTTATAAGTTTATCTTCTTTTAATTAATATTTAATAAAATTTAAATAATTCAATTGATTTAGCTACATAACGGAAAGGGTTAAAAAACAGCAATTTTCAAAATCTTCAGAGTTCAGTCGGCATGGGTTAGTGTTGACGTAGGATCAGTCAATCAATCAATCAGTCAGTAAGAAATAGCGCAAAAGTCAAGGGCAATAAAGTGCAAATTCCGTACCATTATGTATAAAAACGGCAACAATCATGTCAGTTGTATAGGAGCCCCACTTAAATATTTATTTTATTCTGTTTTTAGTGTTCAGAAATACATCATCTGTGAAAATTTGAACTGTCTAATTATCACGGTGCATGAGATACAGCCTGGTGACAGACGGACAGACAGACAGACGGACGGACGGACAGCGGAGTCTTAGTAATAGGGTCCCGTTTTACCTTTTGGGTACGGAATCCTAAAAAGGAGGTTTATGTTTCAATCTTTATGTTTAATAGCTACCTCGTAACTTCTAAACCGATTTTAATGGACGATATGCCATTAGAATTGTCTTTATTTCATTGCATTTTGAAGTTATAAATAATATAAATATAATAATATACGGATTATTAGCATCAAAATGTATGTTCATATTCTCTGTATCACTCGCAACCTATAATTATGCAAAATTTCACTATAATCGGGTTAGATAGTATGCAATTAGTGCGAACAAAATTGCAAACTCGTCTGCCCGCTCTATCATATAAAAAAAAAATTATGATTATATCATTAGACTAAATTTTTTATGGGTTAGATGCAGGATAAGCACGTGTACGTAAACGAAACGTTTTGTCTTTCTATTATAATATTTAGACTCATTGTACAGCGTAGACAGAGAATAGAGTTTAGTAATATTGTAGTTATGCATTGTTGACAGCTTGAGTCAAATTAGTTACTTTTTATTATCTGTCAAAACGACAATTTTGTACTAAAAATGTGCGTATGTTACGTTATGGCGTCACTATTTTAGACTACTTAATTAAAGAATATATTTCAATGTTTATTTGATTTAAATTCTTAATAGCTATAAAAGCTCAAATAATTATATTTGACGAGATGTTTTGCGATATTTGTTTAAATGAAGCGGACATTGTTTTTTTATTTTCAATACCGTCAACTACCTTATTGAGAGATAGCAACACCGATGTTCATGTTTATTTTGATATTTTTTATAAACTTGATGTTTTGAAGTTTTGATGTTAACTTTTGCTTATAAAGTTAGTTGTGCTGTTTACCCGTATTATTTATCTGATAATAATGTGACAGTTGTTTGTGTGGAATCATAATTTCCCTAGTCAACGTCAAAACTATATTTCATATAATTTATGGCTAGAAATATCAAGACTCAGTTCAACACAGCTAATGCAAACCTACGATGAACTCGACAGAATACAAGAAATATCATGAAGCCTTTATGCAGGATAACAATGGAACTACGGCATTCTATACATTCCTTTGTATTTTATTTACAGTCCAAAGCTCTATTTATATATCGATCCAAAATGCACTTCCAACATACAGCCAATATATTCGAGAATACGTTATCATAGTACTACCTGTAATCTTAGCTTACACGATTTTAGCAGATTATATAGCAATTTTGAATTGTATAAGTTTTGTTATATTGCTACACAAATGTTTATTAAACTATAATAATGCAATAAAGAAGTTCCAAGTTCAAAATATATTCAAAAGTGATAGGTTACCTATAATATCTTCTATTAGAGGTCTTACATACTTGGTTACTGTGTTATGTATACTTGCTGTCGACTTCCGTGACTTTCCTAGGTATTTAGCAAAGACTGAAAGACATGGTTACAGTTTAATGGACTCAGGTGTTGGGGCCTTTGTTGTCATAAGTGGTATGGTACACAAAGATCTACGCAATAATAGCATCATTAGTATTTTAAAAAGCAACATTAAATTTATTAGTGTTTTATTATTGCTTGGTGTTGTAAGATTTGTGTCCGTAAAACAGTTAGATTACCACGAACATGTAACAGAATATGGTGTACATTGGAATTTCTTTTTTACTATAGCTGTTTGTAAAATATTGACATTATTTGTTTTATATTTATCTAATCAAGCCTTACTACTCAGTATTATATTGCTTATATTTCACGAATATATTTTATACAACGGTGTTCAAGAATGGGTGTTCAGTGATAGTCCAAGAGACTCATTAATATCAGCAAACCGTGAAGGAATTTCCTCTTGTTTAGGTTACGTCTCAATGTACTTATTTGGTGTTCATATCAGACAATCGTTATTGAATAAAAATGTGACCAAATATGAAATTCTACAGAGATTTATATTTGGTACTTTGCTATTATGGGTTTTAATGTTAACGGTTAACTTTTTAAGACCAACATCTAGAACATTAGCCAACGCTGGATTTTGTTTATTTATAGACGCAATAATAGTTTCTATAACAGCTGTTTTATACTTTGTAACAGTATTATGTGAGGATAAAGATAATATTCAAGTGCCACTTATCTTATCTACAATAAATTCTAACGGATTAACATATTTTTTAGTTGCTAACTTGTTAACGGGCGCAGTAAATTTATCAATGAAAACACTGTTTGTACCAAGTAGTGTTACTTTTGTTATTTTAAATATTTATATGGTTATTACACTCCTATTAATTGTGTTTTTAAAGAACCTAGGTGTCACAATTTAATTAGACTGAACAAATGTGAAGTAGTTTAAATTGTATCTTGACTAAGACAACCTATCATTACACTTTAGGGTTTATTGTATGTTGCATAGCAATGTATTTCTAACTAGCTGATACCCGCGACTTTGTTCGCATGGAATTTGAAAAGCGCTACCTTAGTGGGTTCGGTTTTTCTGAGAGGAAATATAGCCAAAGTTATAGACAGCTACCTGGTAGTAAAATATTTATTTGTATAGATGAAATATAATCATGATCATTCTGAGAGCTTTATTTCAGTGTACAAAGTGTTTTAAATAAGTTATGAAATTCCAAATGTTCTGGCTATTTGTAATTGCTTAAATTTAAAAAACTGTAAATAAAAATCAAATATGAACATTAAATATATTTATTTATATAGACATACAATTCCTTTTACAAATCTTAATGTGATAATGCAAGGAGTAATTATATTAATTAAATATATGCGAAAGAAAAGTATATTAAGTCTCTGTGCGATGTTTTTTTTTTACATTAACAATGCATAGTGTGAACTAACCTGAAATAGTAAAGGTATTTCTACCCAAGATAATTTCAGTATTTTTATCTGATTTCAAAAAAAAAGGTTCTGTATTTGATCCATGTTTGTATCTCAACCATTTCCTTTAAAAATAATGTACTAATTTTCATGATTAGTAGATCATACATGAAATATTTGTTAGTTAATTTTTTTCCTTTAAATAAGAGTTTTATAATGAACCTTCATTAAAAACAATTACACAAATTTAATTAAACAAATTAAAAACAACAATCACTTGAACTACATTGAACTGCGTCTACCACAACATTATTTACCAGTAAAATTCCATTGCTGTATCATACAAGTTATTTAGTAAATGCAAGTACTTAAAACAATTTCTATATTAAAACTATAAAATAATTATTACTTTAAAATATATTCTAATCATAATACAGTATACAATTTTTTTATATGTTATTACATAAAATCTTGATAAATCAAAAAATAGTTTATCTACCCACAGTCTTTGTTATTTATTTGAATTACATTAACAGACAAAATGCAAAACATTATATGCTATTTTCTTAAGGTATACTTACTGTAAACTTTATGATGATCTAAGCGGCGTTAGTTCCATGTTAGTTCGGTTAATTCAGGTACTTAACTTAATATTACATAAAAGGCTAAACGTTTAAAAACTAAATAATTTACTGAACGATTGCAAACGGCTGTGGAAGCTCCGTTTATTAATTCCATCGTTTTGATAAGCTCGTTTAAAACTTTTATTTTCCTAATGAAAATTAGTAACAAGTTTGTAAAAAACTGAGTAGTATGTGTACTGTGTCCGTGTGTCAGTTAAACGACGTTCCATAATGTCAGGCGTTGGCACGGAAGCGGAATGTCGCTTTACTCCTTGAAAAAACCCCCTTTTCGGGTCCCCTGTCCTTTATAGAAAGTTAAATAAATATCGCTATAAATTTAAAACAATAATATCGATCTTCAAATACGCTAATAGCAGATATAGCAGGCTACAGAATGGATCTGTAGATATACCTATGTATATCTACAGATCCATTCTGTAGCCTGCTTGCTTTTACAATGATGACCACGCTATATATATAAAATGGGTCAAAAATCCGCTTACAGCATTCTGCGCAATATCACACCGCCGCGAACGTGATACCTACTTATTGGTAGATATAGGCATTTTACTACCTACTACGCTAAAAACCAAATTTTGTCAGACGAAATTGAACAACATTTTTAAAGATCTAATAAAGACTAAAGAATTATGGTTGGAAAAAAAGTATTTTTATCGCATAACTAACTATTGATACACAATTCCCAACTCTGAGATCGCATCTGAATAACCCAGAAAAGCGAAATCTATGAAGTGAATCTAGGACCTCAATAGAATAGTGACGAGTGCTAAAAGTGTTAAATGGTTATTCAATAAGATATGCTGTTCGGTGTTGTTAGTCTTGGCTTATAAATAAAACTTGTAACTTACTGAGAAGCATAATAAATATTTCGTAAATGCTGAAATAGACGGAGTGTGTAGTCAAAATTTTATAACATTATAATATTTATAAAAGGTAAATAAAAATATAAACCATTTAGTGTTGCTATTTTACAACAAAAACTTAATTTTGTTATATGGCAAGAAACAGTATAATCTACTTAAGTCTACATGTACATAAAACTTTTGATAATACAAACAATTGTAAAAGCTACGGTGTTGCAACAATAAAAATATAAATAATGTGTATAATATCTGTTAAAGTTTAAATAAATAAAAAATACATGCTTTAATTTATAAATAAAAATACCTCGTATTCTTTTCAACATGGACAAGAAAATGGAGAGACAGTTAAGTATTGCTTTGAATTATTCGTATAGTAAATTAACTAATAATATTCGACATATCTTGAGTAAACTAGAAAAGACATTTTGCAAAACTATAAATAAAAAAAATGAAATATAAAAAAGGCCATTAACGACGTTATAACTTGCTTCTGGCATTAAGTAAAATATATAACGTTATTAATGGAGTTTTATTTACTTTTATTGATTTATAACCTTTTTTATGACACTATGAGTTATACATTCTTTAAAGTGGACCGTCTGTGTATACCTAGTATTATGGAATGTATTAGACGTAACACTTATATGTTAACACAATGATATAAATATATGAGATAATTATGACAAAATATTTAAAATGTACTATTCGGGATAAAAACAGCATCGATAAGTAAAATGATTGTGTAGTTGTGTTGATCCGCCAAGTTTATGTAGTAACACTTGCGGGTACTTGTATGTTTGATTACTACAACAGTTGAGAGGTAATCACGTCATTATCAAATGTGCATGTTGGGCGGATATTGACGGTATATAAAAGTATCACCGATGTTAATGTGCCTGCATCGTGATTCTATATTCCTTAATTTTTACCTTTAGGGATGGAGGTTTTTTTTTCAAATTTTAATGGAACCAAACGGTAAGGCCGTTACAAATAAAAAAAACAATGTGGGTTATAAATGACTACAGACAATACATCATCTGAAGTAACGAAGGTTCACAACGTTCTAACGAACCCAAACGTTCACATTTATTCATTCATCCATCACGTAATTCCACTAAATAAAGATTGAATTCGAGTTTTGACAACATGAGAAGCTATATCAATAATATTTTAGTACTCTTGATTCCACATGATCAGAGGAAAGGATAAATGGAGTCAAATCATCACACTAAGGTTCCCAAGGGATGGAAAAAGAAAGAGAGGTAGACCACAGAGAAGGTAGGACGAAATTAGAAAAGGATTGGAGGAGGCCTTTGCCACCTGGACAAACAGACAAAAGTGGAACAAAAGAAAACTATATGAATAACAATGAATGAAGGCTTATATAACCTCCGACGCGTCGCCGTCACAACAGTTGTGACACCAAATTTTTACGCGGTAGCGTCTCTGTCACAACATTTAGAAGAATATATATCAGGGATTCCAAATATGTTTATTTCATTGAATATAATTATAAAATAACGTAGATATTGAGGTAATAATGACTTCGTTCAGCTGTGACTGGGTCACTAGTTCAAGGGCGCGACAGTAGGTAACGGGTCATAGGTCATCCGCGCGCCGCGACGTCCTAAGAGTTAATAATAACTCTTGAGTAGGAATTTTCAAGGCAAACACTGTTCTTTCAAACTTATCAAGCTCACAAAAAGAATAGTTATTTATACAGTGCGACAAGAATGTATTGGTACATGGTTGAAATTGTAATTTTATGAATTTAAGTTAAAAGGTACCGCACACCACACCTGTCACTGTTGATGTGTTCAAAAGTCGGTCCGTCCGTGTATTCAAAAGTAACGTGCTGAGTGCACCGACTTGTAACACGAGTTACTCGCTGTGAGTTGCCAGATTCACCGCCCACCGGTTATTTAACTCGAGAACACCCAAGCGTGTATCGCAACTCAATATGTGTGTCATCATCATCAACAGCCTTTAATAGTCCACTGCTGGACATAAGCCTCTCCTTAGAAAGGAGGTTTTGGCCTACTATACCACGCTGGCCAGACGGGTTGGTATAGGGTTTGTGTCAAGTTTTCCTTCTCTCTGCAGTGCTGTTGTTCTGCGTAGTTTTTTCCCTTAGTGGGCTCTTACGACACCCACGGGATGAATAGGGGTGGTGACACTCTGTATTCTTAATCCGTCACCACACGGACATGTGTGTGTGTGTGTATGTATATATAATTATTCCCTAACGGTAATTTGTCTATTTCTGCGCCTTACGTCATTATACAAAAACTATCACATTGTGAAAAAATCGTATTATGAGTAACTATTGAATATAACGGTACGATTAATTTGTTCAAATCCTTTAGTGGTTACTTAGTTAAAATATATCTTACAAGCGGTGACTATTTAACATTAAATAATTTCTATTTCTTGTACCTTGTATGAAAAATTAAAGCTATTTATCATCAATGATAGTTTAATCATCGAAAGCGTTAACGGGTTTACAAGTAAAAGTAAAGAAATTGTTTCAAATAAATAAACGCCCTATACTACTAGAATTTAAACCGTATTTTATTCAAGTAACTTTTTAGTGAAATGTATTGATGTTTATGAACACTACTATACGACCATGGCTATACTATGTCTTGAAGTCGGTTAGTAAGTATATTTTTATTAAGTCATATGTATAAGATAACTACTATAAATATTGATTTGTTGATACCAATAACTAAAAATGCAAAAAAATACTTTTGTTAATACTTGGAACGCGTCACGGGGCACTGTTACCATTGAAGTAACACGTTAAACAAAAAAAAACTGTCATCTTGGCTGCCATCTGACGGCCAAGTTTAGCACCGCGCGTGATCATTGCTTAAATAAAATAGTGCGTGCTTCCCCGGTTTCTTGTTACACTCTTCCGTCCCATTCTACGAAATCACTTCCACAGATTAGAAGATGAGAGAAAATATGTTACACGTCAAAAATCTGTTTTAACTACATGTTACGTCTTACCTTGACGAATACAATCTGCTATATGTTTACAAAAATTTGTACTTACAGATTATTAAGCTATTGCATAGCTTCTATCGCGGGCCTTGAAAGGGGAGACCGAATCCAGAAATTCCGTAACGAAAATAACCTAACACCCGCCCCTCCGACCGGCACAGCGGTGATACTTTTTAGTTTTGCCATCTATCGATGAATAGCAGAACTTTTAATGACTTTTTTGAAATATCACGCTTGTCTCTTTAGTTCAGCAACTCGCCTTTTAAAGATATTTAGAAGATATCACGTCTCAAACTTATGTTTCTTATTTCAGTTATCATAAACCTATAGTTTCAATGACAAATATTCCTGAATAACCTACATGTATTGTAAGATAATAAAAATATTTTGAACAATATTAACTTCTCATTTATTTAATAAAAGAAAACAAATTGTTTTCTTATCGGTCACCACGCTCAAAACGTGTAACTTGAATTAATATCAAAGAAAAAAAAAACAAAGGAAAAAAAATACTGCATAAATAAATAATTATAATTGCATAAGTTGATAAAAAATGCTATGCAATAGCTTTACCCCGGGCAGTCCCCGAGTGCCACACGTCTTTTTTTTATGTAAATTTAAATCATTTCAAAAACCATTCGAAATGGCACGCACAGCCGATTTTACATATACATAACCTCACAAGTACATAGCTTCAATAGACAGTTAATATTAGAACAAGTTACTAATAAAAAAAATAAAGAACACAACAGCGATTAGTTCAATAATTATGTGCCGCCATGTTTACTTGCCAAAAATAATAACAGCTAACGTCCACGGGATTATAGCACACCTCATACATCCAAATCTATTCACACTGAGTAAAGAAACTCACCAATATAAACCCTGAAAATATAACACTCCTCTTTTTGGGGAGTTGTGTAATTATAACTGTCATGAGTAGTATTCGTATTTATTACTAGCTGAGACCCGCGGTGTTACCCGCGTTTGTTGTTATAACCGTGGGCAACGCCGCGGGGCGAAGCTAGTCTAAAAAAGTAGCCTAAGTTACTCCTTATGTCATCAGCTATCTGCCAGTGAAAGTCCCGTTGAAATCGGTTCAGCCGTTCCAGAGATTACCCGGAACAAACAGACAGACAAAAATGGTAAAAAATGTTATTTTGGCATATGTACCATGTAAACATACATATGCATTTAGTAAAAAGCGGTTATTTTAATATTACAAACAGACACTCCAATTTTATTTATTTGTATGGAAAAGGGTCAGTCTGACGCTCAGGTCTGACCATCAAAAGCTGTTCCAGGTAATCGTGGCTTCAGTAACTGAAGTCTCAACTGCCTGAAATGGTCTTTATCCCACCCTCGCCAATACTGAACTGGTCACCCTGCTGTATGAAGGTTTATACATATAAGCTCATAAATTACTGAAATGATCTGTTAAAGAGTACATAGTTTACCCTAAATTGAGAAAGCCATATTTTGTATAAAAGGAAGACACAATTTGTATAAACCTTTTTTATACAACTCAATTGTACTATTATTTTATCTGTAGTGGGTTAAAAAAAAAGGCTAATACTACAAATGTATCACTGATAACAGTCTGGATGAAATAAGTTACATATTAGTTGAATTTATCTTTTTTCTCTTTCTCTATCTCTACGATGGATTTGTTTCAAAGCTGTCAACTAATCGCGGTTTTTTTTTTACATTCTTTCTAACAGTGGCGACATATCTGCGTTCATTGTTTTCTTTGTCTGTCTGTGAAAGACCCTGGCTGCGCAATATACAAGACAGTATAACAATAAAATTACTAATATAAATAAATATAGGAATAAATATGGAAACCTTGTTGATGACCAGAACACTGTATACCTCATGTGTTGATTGTTGTTTTCTGTGAAGTAAAATAGCAATATGTTATAACAAAGATAAAAGAACAAGAAATTAATTGATGACTGCGCATGCGCAGTTATTTTGAGTTAATAAAGGTCCTTCATAAAACCTATAAACCCTTAGAATAGAGCAATTTGGTGTTATCTATAGATCCTCCTCCCTTTGTAAACCCTACCCACTCGCAGACATTAAACATTATATAATATATTAATTTCGAATCTCACACAAGTAGTGAGTACTACCCATAAACATCTATCAACATCAATCCCATATTTAGAATAAATAAAATTTAGACTATTGTTGTATTCTCCAGAATATTGTAGAAGTCTTGACCGAGTCTTTTTACTTAATGGAGCCTCTTAAAGCCGACTAGGTAATAATTTTTATTGGCACAGCAAAGCATTTGAATCATGAGATCGAAAGCTTTAATTACGCGATGCAGTTATCGTTAGTTAGTGTGTAGTTCACTTTGTCTTCACTAGATGGCGCTGTACGAAGTTTTGTTGTTTTTGAATGTCGTCTGTCTGCTGAATATTGAATGTTTGTGAAATGCGCTTGGGCTGGTACAGGCACATGTGTCTATAGATATAGTGTCGAGTTAGATAATATTTAATTTTCTTTCCATATTCATTTAACGTGTGCTTTTTACTGATGCGTGAGGTTACCGTAGCCCAAACTGACCTCATCCCTCTCGTTATAAGATAAAAATATAAAACTTACCTAAAACAGCAGCTCCGTAGCCAATATAACTAGTGCCCATTCTATACGAACAAGTTGGAACATACACTTCGTATAAGGACTCGTCGTTAAAGGCCAGACTCAAAGTACTCTTGGGGTTCTCGAACCAAGTGACCTTCCTGTCTTTGAGCTCTTTTGTCTCTTTCACGTACTTAGACTCGTGCTCGTGAGCGCAGAAGAAAATATTTGGACGGATCGCGTTATATACCTGAAGCGATAATACATTTATCTTTTTATTTTTATGTGTTTAAAGGTACAACAGACCTCTAGAAATTTGTCAAGTTAAAAAGAGGATTTCTTTATCTGGGAAAAGTTAAGCGTTGCAAACACGTAAAACATAAAAACAAACGAAAGAGGAGAGCAAACATTTTAGCAAAACGCCGCCGGATTTTTTCTAGTGGCAGCAGAAAAAAAAACACACAAAGGGGGCCGAGGTGGGTAGTTCGAGAAGAATGAAAGATATTGGTGAATAGTGAAACAAACAAAGCCTCTCTTGACATATTTAGCAATTTAAAGGCTGGGTTTTCTGACATTTAGTTTTATTTAGTAATATTATTATTATGTGTATTCCGTTAAACCACCTTCTAGACTTTTGCTCTTGGTGGAGACGCTGACTAACTACTGATAAGCTATGGAAGAGCCACGCTATGACATATATAGGCCGACTCACAGAAAACCGATGTTTGGTAATTCTTTCGTTTTTGGAGGGACACTAAGGGCCGGCAACACAGTTGTGAAGATTCCGGTGTCCAAAGCTGGCAGTAGTCACTTTCCACCGGTGACCCGTCTGCTCATTTTACCATTAAAAAACGGTTTCTTTCTTTTAAGGCGACTTAAAAGTTTGATTTCTTCACAGCTTCAAGGGACTCTAGACCTGAATATATAGTTTTAATTTCAAGTTAATACCTTAACGCGTTACCGAGATAAAGGGTCTTAACAGACAGACGGACAGACAGTCAGACGGACAATATAGTGATCCAATAAGGGTTCCGTTCTTTTCTATTTGAGGTACGGAACTCAACGGGTACGGTACTAAAAGTAAGTCGTGAGGTCGTATTTTTGTCGGTCGGTTGTTGACTGCGCAGATGGCGGAGTGGTTTAAGCGATCACCTCGCCGCTTCCTATTGCGCTGAGTGTTGTTGTTTTGATCCCCACATGGGACAACACTTTGTGTGATCCAGAAATTGTTGCTCTAAGTCTGGGTGTTCTTTGTATCCGTTTCATGTATGTTTGCAAATTTCCACGCGACACAGGATAAAGTACTCATGCGGGAGTTGTCTTAAAAAAAAGAGATATAGCAATAAATGGCAATTGATTTAAAAATCTCTTACCTGTAAACCAAACATATGCCTCAAGGTCACAGGATAATGAGACACAACAATTTTGAAGTTGTTCTCGTGCGCCTCGTCGGTGTCCGATTTCTGAGGGTGTGTGTTAGTTATGGCATTAACTTTGTAGAAGGACACATTACGATAGTATATAATGGACGGCTGTTGGAACACCTTTTCGAATTCAGCGATTTTGTCGTGACGTATCGGTTCGTTTTCACCGCCGATGTCGTTGTCACCCTGTACCCATACTTGCTGTAATGTAAGTAAAAATAATATGAATGGCAAGACTTTGGGCTGATTTCTATAGTTTGGATACAGGTATAAATTATGATAATGACGAAGAAGTCTCTCCTTTTCTTCATTTTGCTGCCAGAGCCCTCCGTCTGATTTGGTGGACCTTAAGGACCGTCTGCTCGTTTGACCTCCCCCAGCTTCCCCCCTTCTATAACATGATAAAAGTTTTGTCTGACGTCAAGCGAGCTTCCAGCCCAGCCGTAAAAGATGTTTTACAGCCGACCAATCGCTTTACGCCAACCCCTTTTCCAACAAAGGAATAAGCATTTTCAGCAATGAGGTAAGTAAAACAGAAATGATCATGTTCACAAACAAACGTAGTCTAGGTAATCTCTAACTTCCCAAACCATTTCTGCCATTGGGTCTGGGGCACAAAGGCGAGGGATCGCACTCCAAATTATGGGATCAATTAGCTGCAAGTGAGCCACTATCAGCAGCCCCATGCGACAGGATCCCAAAACACCATACCTTTACAAGGAGATATCACATTCTGACACAAGAAAATGACCGAGATCAATCTGGCATAAACGCAGTCCGAATTTACACGGACGGTTTCAAGAGTCGGTCAGGAACTGGAGCCGGAGTTTTCTCACAAGACCTAAACATGAACATATCACTAGCGTTTTAGGCCAACACGGTTCCATACTCCAATGTGAATGTATGGCAATAACTTACGCTGCCACAACCGCCATGTCAAAGGGTATTAAGGACTGCAACATCCTTATACTGTCTGACAGCATAGTCGTCCTAAATGCACTGGAGGGCAACACAATGACCTCTAGTATTGTCTTAGAATGCAATCAAGCATTGAAGCGGCTTGCCACAACAAATGGGGTACTCCTCAAATGGATTGAATGGCATAATAATTGACACGGGAATGACGCTGCAAATGAGTTGGCAAGGAGAGGCTCGGCAACCCCAGCAACTCACCCGGCTGCAAACAGTCCAAACTGGTGGTGACTGAAGTCCCACCACGACTTACTTGCAGACTGATCGGTCTTAGCAGACTAGATATTCCAGTTGTAGGAACCATAACAAGACACCTAGCCCTGAACCGATAACTATTCATCATTAATGTGACAGACAGTCCTCTTCGCAAAGGTTGCCTGAAAGCAGAAGAAACGGTAGCCAACGTAATCCTGGAATGCGAGGGAGTGACCACACAACGAATATTAGTACCATACCTGGTACAAAATCGCTCCTAGAAGCCTGTGAATGCTAAGGTAAAGGAACAAGGTTGGCTCACCTAGCCAACCTCTTCTAGACATATAAAGGACCACTCTCGACTCTAAATGCGGAAATCGGAGCCCACAACCAATACCAGCCAACAACAAAGGAATAAGCATTTTTAGCAATAAGGTAAAAGAAACAGATAATAGCTAGTGATAGTGTCGCAGTTCTGTTTCCCCTGTAAGACTTCCTGTAAGTCTCTGGTGGGGAAACGGAACTGAGACTACAGTAACTGTAGAAGGCTTAAGTTGTATGGACATAGACATTTGTCTCTCATGTCATTTAGATTGCCACTATGACAGTGACAGGGACATCAACTCTCCCCCTCAGTAGAAAAATAAAAGTCTGATCCATGTAGTTCATGAGTAGATAACAATTTAAACTGTCTTAAATAATTCCAAGTTAATTTTATAACTACAACTCTTTAAAAATTCAAAGTCCTTGACTTACTGTATTGGATAAACCAAAATAATTTCATTTCCAAAACCGAAATCAAAACCAGCATTGTATACTTTTCCAAATGTAAAACTGTAAGGGTAATGTCACATTACACATTTAAGTAGGGATGTTAGGAATGTAAAATTACCGTTAATGGTAATAACAAGATAACATTTTCTCACCAGCACTTGATGATCTACTTCAAATATATTGGCCAACCTCTTGACATAGCTGTGAAACTGCACTATACTGGAAATGGAGCCTTCATCCATTAGGTCACCCAGGAACACCAGAACATCGGGCTTGAAATATTTCACAACCACCTTAAATGTTGACTTCAAGTAACTGAAAAAAAATATTTTTGAACAATAATTGCATCTTAAAATATGCATTAAAAACTATTGATAAGTGAGATCAATGAGTGAGAATATAGTTGAATATTACATAGATTGAACTGCCTTACATCAGAAGCAATGTAGAGCTGTGTGAAAGAGGATATCAAGCGATAGAGGAAAATGGAAGTAAACTCATTGCACTGACTCCAATTAAATTTAAGAAAAGTTTAATTGGAGTCAGTGCAATGAAGTATGAAGATGATGATGTCATCAGACTGATTTTTAACAATGAAAGTTCATAGTTACATATAATTTTATTTTGTATTTAATATTTGTATATTGTTGTACTTTTTTTAAGTATGTATAACTTCAGTTCTACTCATGCAAGTACAGTTTTTTCGTTCATTAGGAATGGAACTATTTTTCTGGATGGAATATTTCCTATATCCATTTCTGTACCTCTGATATCACATTTGCAGTACTTCATTATAATAAGTCGAGTAGTTAAGGTGTACATGGGTAATAAACAAAGTCACAAGCTTTTATAATATTAGTAGGGATAAGGAAGTAAGGATATACAAACCGATCACTATCCCAGTTAATAAGGTAGCTCAAAGGAGGCGAAACAGCATATTCGCCTTGTATCTGAGGATCGGCTATAAAAAGTATTTTGGTACATGTAGAGTCATGCTCACTGCAATCAAGATCCGTCCAGTATTGAGGTTGAACAAGGTAGATAAACCATTCACAGTAAATAGCAGCTCCCAGGAACGCCGCTATAAAATATTTCACTGTCGTACTGCAACCAATGCGAGTAATTTGATAAACAACAAAATCTTGATATTATACATAAATAAATAAATATAAACATACCTTCTCCTTATAAACATTATATCAAAATTTTGAAGCGCTATTATCTATTTACATTGATAATTCTGTGTCTATCTCAAAATCAAAATTATTCTCAAAACATCAAAGCGTTTCATTCCACTTAATCACATTATTTGACATTTTTCATACGCAAAAAATTAAATCCATTAAATATTTGTGAGTTTGAATATAAAATATTGGCATAACTTTTTATTGTTAGAATAAAAGTAATAACTAAAGCTATTAAATTATCTTATTTCCTATGATTGGTTGGTTAACCACTAATGTAAAGGCATAAAAAAACGGAACGTAGTAGTGTTGACATCGCTTTCGATTCATTCATATTGAAAACAAAACTTTTCGCGGCTTATTATATACCTATTTAATTTGTTGTTCATTACCTAACCAACTTATTTATCATTAATGCGATATATGATTATTATTTTATTAAAAAAATTAGTGATTTAGTTTACTCTGTTGCAGTTAGAGTTTACACTTCCATTGAAACTTAATGGTTTTGCCGCAAAAAAATATGTTATGAACGCTTCTCTATTGCGGCGATTTGACAGGTCAGCTTAGAGCCACTTTTTAGCTTTCCGAGTAGCGTATTTTCATTTATTTTGTGTTATCCTTTCATTTACGCGTATTAAGAAACATGTATGTAGTAGTAACTGTAGAGTGGATTGTTTATTAGATTATTTCTCAGTGCACTTACAGTGTTACATAAACAGTAGAGGGCTGATCGTTTCGGCAGTCCGATGCATATAACTACATAGTACGTCAGTGAACGAATGGTGGCATTAAGATAATGGATGTGGATGCTCCTAACGTATTAAAAAGGAGCAGCAGTGCACCGCTAATAAATGAAGCAGCTGCTACAGTCATCACATCACCTACAACAAACGTAGCTCCCAGGTAAAGATATAGCGTAGTGAACACGCCTCCTACGGTCGTGATATGGTTGTTGCTACGGCTGCTTACCTATTTTTGACAGCTGCTGAGGTCGGCAGTGGGTGCTGTGCCCGTATTTAGCGATGTTTGTGCATTATTCACACTGTATTCTATAATATTATCATTACTGACTGATTGTATATTGTTTTGGTAAAAGTGCAGAAGCTTGGCGTCATTTTTCAGTGTTGAGTTGCGCTGTGTTGACAATGTGTGAGTGCTACAGTTAGTGGTGAGCTATTAAACTGTTCATTTAGTATATTTTTTATATGCTTAACATTTCTGTGACTTGCATAGTTAGACTTTTTCATTGCTTCTGTTATCAAGCTCAGTTACTTATTAACTCCATGTTGTGATAAGTATGTTGATTGGTTTTTTGATTTGCCTAGATTATTAATATTTATTGGTAATAGCCTTTAACAATGACATCTAATGACTAAACACATTTTCTCAGTAAACTTATTGCTTACTAATGTTTTATATAAAAATAATGCATTGTTTTGGTATAAAATATTTATTGACATAGGCATAATATATCATTGTATTAGGTCAGCCATACATTATATGTTCATTAATTAATATTATCTTTATCTGCTAATCTACCAGGGCAGTTCTCAAGCAGATCTTAATTCTTGAAAATATATTAATCTAAATATATTTTAAATATTAAACTTATCCTATTAAGGCTTCTACAGGGTGGCCCAGAAAGACCGAAGTGGTGTGAATTGCTTATAACTTTTTATTTAAGAGATATTTTTTTAATTTTTTTTTTTTTAAATACATTAAATTTATGGGGAATATTTTTGGATTAGTTATTAAAAATGATATCCCGCAAGTGGTGGCCATATTCTGCTTCGCACAAATGTGCTCTTTCCAACACATTTTCCATGACCTTTCGCAAAACTTCCGGTGGTATGTTGTTAATTTCTTCTCGAATATTGGTTTTTAACTCCTCAATAGTCCTAGGCTTATTAACATAAACTTTTCCTTTTAAATAGCCCCAAAGAAAACAGTCTGGAGCGGTTAAATCCGGGAAACGCGGAGGCCAATTAAAATTGCTGTTACGAGAAATTATTCTTTCACCAAAGATGTCGCGTAAAAGAGTCATTGTGGCCCTCGCAGTGTGCGCTGTGGCTCCATCCTGTTGGAACCATATTTGCGGATGGTGTTCCACGGCTGGCCTTACAAAATTTTGCAACATGGCCCGATATCGATCACCATTGACGGAAATGGCGACACCTTGTTCATTTTCAAAAAAAAATGGGCCAATGATCCTTTCTGAAGAAACACCGCACCAAACGGTACACTTAACTGGGTGCAATTGTCGTTGATGAAGTACTCTCGGGTTTTCCGTAGCCCATATCCTACAGTTTTGCTTGTTAACGAACCCATTTAATTGAAAATGGGCTTCGTCACTCATTATTAAGTTATGAATAAAATTTGGATTCTCTTGTGCTTTTTGCTGGAAATAAATTGCATAGTCAAGTCGTTGCTGGTAATCTGTTGGTTTCAATTCTTGGACAAGTTGAATTTTGTATGGAAACAATCCTATGGTGTGCAAAATTCGCTGCAGCGACGTTCTTGAGAGGCCCAGTTGTGACGAACGTCTCCTGGTTGATGTTTCTGGATCCTCCCGAATACTCTCCTGTACCACTTGAATATTGTCAGCCGTGTGGACAGTTCGGTGTCTGCCGGGACCAGGAAGGTTCCTTACTGCTCCTTGTTCTCGAAAATTTGCAACCAGACGGTTTATTGTTGACTGAGAGGGTGCAACCCGCACATTAAATTGACGACGGTATGCACGCTGAGTCAACACAATGGACCGTTGATTTGAAAAGTAAATTTCAACAATTTGGGCACGTTGTTCAATTGTGTATTGCTCCATTATAAATTATCCAAGTCTTCTTTACAAAATACTGAAAAGAAAAGAAAAAAAAAATTATAAAAAAAAAGTTATAAGGAATTCACACCACTTCGGTCTTTCTGGGCCACCCTGTATATGGATTTATTTTTTTACATCATCGTCATTAATTTTACATATTTGAAACTTATGCACAAAACGTACATTGGTAGACTACCATAGGAATTCTCAACAAGTCTACCGTACATGCACTACACTAGTTTGAAATTTTAAAGTAAACAATTATTTTATCCAACAATTATCTAGGCCATTGCCAAATATCAACCCTGCCTGATACCAATCATCTTTGGGAATATCATCATTTTCAAACTTCACATCACATCATCAACAGCTTTTAATAGTCCACTGCTGGACATAAGCCTCTCCTTAGAAAGGAGGTTTTGGCCTACTATACCACGCTGGCCAGACGGGTTGGTATAGGGTTTGTGTCAAGTTTTCCTTCTCTCTGCAGTGCTGTTGTTCTGTGTAGTTCTTACGACACCCACGGGATGAATAGGGGTGGTGACACTCTGTATTCTTAATCCGTCACCACACGGACCAAACTTGCAAAATATAAAATGTAAATTGGAATACGTCAAACGGATAGGATGAGAGAAATCACAAGTTTTAAATGCACAGACAGGATAAAAATTTCCACAGGCTTGAACACTAGCGTTGAGTTCCCGTATGTCTATTCCGTAAATGTAGAGGCAGCTAAAACAGGGACATTAACTGACTTATCAACGGACTTACGTTTTTGCATGATCTTATAAAATCCTCATGTTTAAAGTTATCAATGCTATCTGCTTTCTCTTCTGATAAACTCAATTGTCTGATAAATTGGTACATTATGATGTTGACAAAGCAAGACTGAGATACTGAGCTTAGTGCTAGATAAAGCTTTGGTTGTCAATGACTTATTATAATAGCAAAGAATGGTTTATTATGATACAAGTTATTGTAAAGAAGATAGTTCGGTTCAGTTCAACACAAAAGACCTGTGTTAAACAATTGTTATAATAATAATATTTTCGGAAATCTAACATACAACGTCACCTAGTTTCAAATTAACCAGAGCTTGTATTATAAAAGCTAGCTTGTCTGATAGAATACTTATATACTTTTTTTTTGAAAATACATATAAATTACACACACAACAAAACACTCAAACTCCGAGACAAATATTTACAGATCATACAAACTTTTGATCCAACCTGGGAATCGAACCTGTGACCTCAGCACAGCAGTTGTATAGGCTACCACTGTACTGAGGCAGTCAATTAATATTATTATTCGGTTAACTCCCTCCCTTTCTAATTCGGGGTA
Source organism: Arctia plantaginis (assembly GCA_902825455.1). NCBI lineage: Eukaryota > Metazoa > Arthropoda > Insecta > Lepidoptera > Erebidae > Arctia > Arctia plantaginis. Next base: position 2,104,946 of record CADEBD010000288.1, read on the forward strand.
AAGCACTCAAAAGGTGGCAACGCAATTGTAGCTCTTCAGATGTCCATGCCATATCCACTATCCAGTTACCATTGTGTGACATTACATATTTTGCTCTAGAAATTATTAACTTAAAATAGCCGTTCCATAATTAATTTTATTACCATTTAAGTTATTTTTAATAAAATCAACATCAAGTCAAACTATTATATTATTTGACGACCGAATAGCGTAGTGGTTTGTGTAACGGACTGCTATTCCAAAGGTCGCGGGTTCGATTCCCGCTCAAGTCAAACATTTGTGTGCATGAACATTTAATGTTTGATTTGGTCTGGGTGTTTCTATGTATAATAAGTATGTATTTACAAAAAAAACAAGAAGGTATATATGTATTTATATCAGTTGTCTAGTACCCATAGTACAAGCTCTGCTTAGTTTGGGACTAGATGGCGTTGTGTGAATGTGGTACAATATTATTATTATTATTTATTATTATTGAAAAAATTAACGAAAGGATTAATTGTATTACTATCAGTACATCAAAGTTCGCATTTTAATACTTAGATATATTAGGATTTGGAATGTGACGTCACAAAACTTAGGACCCCCTCCCACCCCTTGTCACACAATGGCACACTTCACCGACCCCCTGCCCCGTCCTTAACGTGTGACGTAATTTATGGATGACCCCTAAGGCCTAATAAATAAATCATAAACGATAAGATAAGAGGTTTTTTTTTAAACAAGCAGATGGGTCATCTGTTGCTAAGTGACAGCTACTGGATACAAATGCGTGGCTAATATTTGAGTAACCTCTCACCTCACCAGAGCTAGAGAACAGTATGGTTGTTGGGCCTCCCCACTTACTCGGTGGAAACCGACGAAAGAAAAATAAGCTTAACACTGGTTTTCTATGAGGCATTACCACTCCAGACGAACCGGCCCGTAACTGTCGAAGCATGACCTCCCACGCGTTTTAATGCCTTGCACACTCCCCTCCATGCCTCTAGCAAAAGTAAACGCTTTGTTGGTAGTGGCCTCATGATGGTAGTGCACCAGGTGGAGTTCAAACCTGCAACAACTTGAACGCAATTACGACGCTTTAGCTATTACGCTACTGTCGCTTATGTATCCATTGCCTTTTATCGCTAGGCTCAACATTTTTAATAATGTGTCATGTTGTGCTCTTTGATTATTATCAGTGTGGTTGTGGTTAGACATGTTTTAAAATAGACATCAATCAAGTTATCCACACACATAAAGTTACCTCAAAGTTTGATTTCATATTTGGTTTTACCTTCCTATTCATCATCTTTTTCCATTCTACTCTATCATTCGTCATTTCACTAGTCATATCCTCACTTATACAGTCCATCCACCTTTTCTTTTGCCTTCCTCTTCTCTTGTACCTTTGAACTCCCATACCTTCTTCGTCAATTTTTTATCATCCTGCCGTATGACATATCCATCTCAACCATCATCACTTAACTCTTCACCCAGTGGCGCTACTGTAAGATGTCCTATGTTGTTATTATATTAATTGCGGAATACGCATCATTTGCAAAATATTTAAAAGATATTTCTTATGTTTTGTTTCAATAACAATATTAGAACATGTTTTTTACGTGCGGTAACTCACACGAGCCGTCCCACCGGTGCTTGCGGCAGGCTGATATGTCGAAATCGAACCGACTAAAACCATACGGTATGCCACTGCGTCCCAAATAGGAGGGATCCAGGAACAACTTATTAATACATCCGGAATCCGGACCCCTACAACGATATTATAACATGGTTCAGCATTTTAATATCAGAGTTCTTGTAATTAAGTTTAATGGCGTGCAACTAAGAACAAATTAAAGAGTTTGCAATGTTTGTAGCCTCTAAAGTAACAACTTTCATGAGAGGTATTCATATTTAAAGAGGATGAGCGGTTTTAATCACTTATGTGTGTCGGGCTAATCGAGAAGTGAAGTGACCTTCCGCGTCGATGTCAGAAGGCCAATTCTCGTAATAAAACTTCGGTCAGAATTCAGTTCCGATCAACTTTCGATCTCGCAACTGTCAAAATTTGTCACCATTATACGAATATACCTTTTGTAACTCATCATCATCAGCCTATCGCAGTCCACTGCTGGACATAGGCCTCTCCCATTGCACGCCACTTAGATCGATTTTGGGCTTCTCGCATGTAACTCACAAAAGGTATTTTCGTAATATAATGGTACAGTATTACTAAGACTAACAGATTACCGAATTTTCGGTTACAATACGATATAATCACATTACAGTCAACGTTGGATGTTTAATACTTTACTACGAAAATACCTTTTATGACAGTTCTGAGATCGAAAGTTGATCGGAACTGAATTGAGATCCAACTTTTATTACGAGAATTGGCCTTCAGGTCGTCCATCCTCTAAATACACACGTTAGTAAAACCGTTTACCCTTTAAATTGAATTTGTAGACTTCACATAATTTTGATGTAAAATGTTTTTAGATTCTGTCTTTATTCTTGATTCTAAATGATTTTGTGTGTTTCATAGTCCCTTTCTTGCATTTCATCTCTTTATAAGTACCTTTATTATTCTGGGCCAACTATATTCTAAACTAAAATAAAGTTCCCTGGCGTCTGTCTGTATGAACGCGATAAACTCAAAATCTAAAGAAAGTATTTCTGCACTTTTTTCACCAATAGATAATGTGATTTCTGAGGAAGGTTTACGTTTATAATTCATGATGGTTTTATGTAAATCGATTGAAATAAATCGATTATTGTTGAAGAGGTCGCAAAAAATCTTATGCTGTATAAACCAGGCGAAAAAAGGATCACAGTAACCGAAATCCAAATGGGCGCGAAACAAGGATCACAGTAACCGAAATCCAAGTGGGCAAAGCTAGTTATTTTATATCTGAATTTCTAGGTAAATATTAGTTGCAATAGAAAGCTTTATTACACTAAAAAACATAATCTTGGAACTGTAGCACTTACTTACTATCCTTTTGCGTTAAGATTCTTGCATGAAATAGCATTGTAACTTGAACCTCCACTGTTACTTGATCTAAGTGAGATCAGAGATCACCAACCTGTTTTTGTCTCACCACTTGTCATACCTGCGTTTAGGTCCCCTACTTAGCTAATATTGCATTTTTGCAAAATTCAATAACTAGAGTTGTACATGTTTCTGAAAAGTTAGCTACCTATTTAATTAAAGGATCATCACCATCATCAATAACCTTTACTAGTCCACTGCTGGACATAGGCCTCTCCTTGGAAAGGAGGTTTTCAACCCATCTGGCCTCGCTGGCCAGACGGGTTGAATAAAGGTTGGAAATTATTAAAAACTTATACTGCTCTAAGTTAAGGCCTTATTTGTCCAGTCTTTTTGTCTTTTGTCTTTATTTGTCCAGAATGTAGATAAATAGGAAGAAAGTGTTTTGTTAGAGCTGGTAGACAGAAGGCGTATTAAACGCTCATAAACTTAACAAAAAACCGGTGTTAACCATTTCCACCCAAAAGCCACACTTTACCCCCTTATATTATACTAGCTGCGCCCGAGGTGCTACCCGTGGTTGTTATTGTACATCCCACGGCAATACTACATTTTTTCGGGATAAAAAGTAGCTTATTCCACACTATAATCTTTCTCTGTGCTTCATCCAGATCCATTCAGAAGTTTTTGCGCGAAAGAGTCACAAACATCCATACAAACTTTTGATTTTATAATATTAGTTAGATAGTAATATTTAAAGCTTGTTTTTACGCGGGTAATGTGTGTGGGACTCCCGAAGAACCGGTCTCCCCACTAAACCTACCGGCGACCTACTTCGACAGTCGGGCGGAGCTGCGGGAGCGCATCGGCGGCTTCTGTAGTCCTTCCTGCTGTACATTATGACCGGGTAAATCCCAAGGTGACCGTAGTCAAGACGCCACCGCACCTCTCACTGCTTTACAGGGCTGGGCAGTCCTCCAGCGTATGCTGGGCGTAATCCCGCAGTGGTGGCATTGTGCCGTGACCTCACGTTCGATTCGATTCTCACTGAAGCCATCGTGCCACCCGGTGAGCATCTGAACCTATGACATATTATTCTCGTTAGGTTACTCTATGACCTTATGGATGTAACTTTAAATAAATAAAACAAATACCTACCTACTACTTTTATATTAAATTGTTAAATTTTAATCTAATAGTCTGTAGTGAAAAGTTTGTTACAACGTCAGCGGTCGGTGACAAACTAAACAATCGGCGAGAGTGTAAACACAGCCGAAGCTACTCCACGATTACTTTGAAGTGTACCCAAAAAACCGATAACATCCCGATTACGCGTCACGATGGCCAATCGTCCACCAATGCCCAATGTACACAATGATGGCTTGCGGTGGGCCAACATGGGCCAATATGTACTGTGCTAGGGCCCAGTCTCTACACTTACACAACTTCGTCTGCGTCTTTTAAAAGGAATAAATTTTCCCCGTTTTTGCAACATTCTTTATTTGTGTTCCGCTCCTTAGCGTGATAATATATAGCCTATAACCTTCATCGATAAATGGGCTATCTAACATTGAAAGATTTTTTCAAATCGGACCAGTAGTTCCTGAGATTAGCGCGTTCAAACAAACTAACAAACTCTTCAGCTTTATAATATTAAGTATAGATTATGAGATCGCGATGCACTTTGACGTAAGTATATGAAAAATGTAAATAAAATGCCGCTGGTATGTATTAGTAACCAGTTTAAATATATGTTACATATTTATAATGTGCAACAGAAATGAACTGAATGCCTACTTGAACCGTCTCTAACTACTTGTAACAGGGGCTTTACTAAAGTTTCTGACCTATAAAACTTAGGTAAGTAACATTCTTTAAATCTTAGGGAAAGTAAAATAATACTGAGTTTTATTCCTCTACTACATACTCCCCTCTTTTCACCCATAAAGGGATGACTGCTTGGTCAAAAATGCATAAACATTATTTATTTCTAACGAAAATTTCAATGGTAAAACTCTGACCTTTTTTTATTGATTCCCTTTATAAATTTCCACCCTTAAGGGATTTCGGGGATAAGAACACTGTCTCAGTAACTTTCCACTTTAAATCCACATACTAACCCCCCTTTTTCACCCCCTCAACGAGTGATTTCTAGGATGAAAACTATCCTATGTCCTTTCCCGTGACTCCAACTCAAGTCAAACTCTATACCAAATTTCATCTAAATCGCTTGAGCAGTTTAAGCGTAAAGAGATAACAGATAGAGAGACACTTTCGAATTTTCATATTAGTATGGATAAGTAGCGTAGTGGCAAGCGGCTTAAATTGGATAGAATATCCAATTTACGTTATGATGAGTGGATGTTTTTACCACAAGAAAACACACGGTCCCAGGTGTTTGTTTCTCGGAATTGGTTATATGATTGATCGACAATGTACGTTGTAGATGTCGCTTGCGCAAGTCATTATTCTCATGATAAATAATATTATTTAAGACACATTTTTCACATAATATAGACAATGTGAACATTGTGAACTCTGCATAATAAAGGGTACATTCCAAGAGTGTTATTAAGAACACTTTGTATGATTTATCGCTGACCTGTGACCATAGGTACATATGTACAAAAATATATAACATAAGGTCTTTACCTATGAAATTGCCGTTTTGCATGCAATAAGTGAAAGTACTTATTTTTTTTTAACTTTTTTATTTCTGTTATTAGAAATAATCGCCCATGCAATCGACGCATCTTTGCCAACGCATTGGCAGTTTATTGATGCCCTTCTTGTAAAAATCAGCTGGACGGAAGGCAACAAACTCTTCAAAGGCATTTTGTACTGCCTCTGGGGAATTGAGTTTTTTACCCACTAAAAAGTTGTCTAAATTTTGGAAAAAGTAATAGTCGGTAAAGACCTATTATTAATAACAGCCTATAATAGTATTTAATATTATTTATTTCATATTGTTCAAGACTACTGTTAATGATATATATATGATATATATACGATATGATATATGATATATATACGAGAAAGCAGTGTGGATGTAAACGTCATCATCGCCATCTTTAATGCCTTTAATAGTCCACTGCTGGACATAGGCCTCACCTTAGAAAGGAGGTTTTGGCCTACTATACCACGCTGCCAGACTTGTTGATATAGGGTTTGTGTCAAGTTTCAAAGGATTAATGGGGTGGTGACACTCCGTATTCCAAATCAACCACACGGACTGATGTATACATATTTTTGTTAATATTATAAGATATACACCCATCGTCAGTCCTAACCCCATAATAGATTTGAATGATGTAATATGCCAAAAATATTTTAGTTATAAAACTTCACAATATTCGTTGTTACGGTGAGAACATGTCAAGTGCTAAATTTTGTCGCTGCAAACACGCACACAAGTGCTGCAAACTCCACCCTCCGTCGATTTGCATGTAATCAACCTTATAGTATACTCGTGTTCATCCGACAGTGTTTCATATCCAACTAAACATTCAATAAAAAATTCATTTGAAAATCATAGGTACAGTACCTATGATTTTCAAAAATTATAAAAAGGTAACTAAATTATATTTTTTATACAATTTTTTTATCATACGCAACAATTATAGCTTATTTTTAATTGTATAAGATATTTTGCCGTAATTTCATATCCAGCTGTTGAAAAACGTTGCGTGTGTTACTGTATCTAGTATTGAAACTCATAGCTTATTAAGTGCTAGCTTTTGCCCGCAGCTCCGCCCGCGTATATGTCGGTTATCGCGGTAAAAAATAGTCTTGTCTTTCATCAAGAATCAATGAAATCAAAGTATCTTAATACCAAAATTCATCTAAATCGGTTCAGCGGTTATTGATCCCCATACAAACTTCCACCCCCTTTTCACCCCCTTAAAGGATGATTTCTGGGATAAAAACTGCCCTAAATCCTTTAACGAGACTCGGATGATCTCTGTACCAAATTTTATCTAAATCGGTTAAGCGATTTAAGCGTGACGAGGTAACAGACAGACAAACAGACACACTTTCGCATTTATATTATATTAGTATGGATGTGTGTTGATACTCCTACACCCCTTAGTATTATATAAATCATTATAGGTGTGGTATCCCTGACCAACGCAATGGCATTACTCGAAATATCAGAAAATAAATCAGAAAACTAAAAAATAAAATAGAACAACAAAAATAACGTGTAACATTAGAAGAAAGAACAAGCAAAATAAATAAAAAACTATCCGAAATGATACAAATCTGGATATTATTGAAAAACAAGTATGTCCAACAGCCTCGACGAAGTATATAAGGGACAAGGTGTGTAAGAAGAAGAAAGTTGTAATTACAGTAAAACAAAACCCAGCATGGAGGTCCCAGAGGCAATTGGAGGAGACGTAACACAAAAGATATTGAATCTTGTGATATTCGGCAGAGATATGTCTAGCTGGCAGTGGAGCTATACCATGGAAGAGCCATGCTTGCAGGCATATATGGGCCAGGTTTGAACAGAGTGATACCACGGCCTAAAAGAAAACCAGTTTAAAGTAATTTTTTACGTGCTTTTCCCTGATGTTGGCGGGAGGACTGAAAGGGTTTTAACACACATGTTCCTCAAGAGTTGCAAGTGTGCATGAGTGGCGGAAGTTATTGACCATTAGGTAACCTGCTCCTTGGTCCTCTTATGTCTACCATAATTATAAGTTCATAAAACACGCTTTGGTAGCTAGCCGAACAAAAAAGTAGGCAATAATTTTCTATAAGTTCAAAAAATAAATTAAGGTCAAGGTATTTTATGATATAATAACTTAACTTTGACCAATATCTGTCAGTAAAATATTTTTACAACAATTGTGATCTTGGTCCGTGTGGTGACGGATTAAGAATACAGAGTGTCACCACCCCTATTCATCCCGTGGGTGCCGTAAGAGCCGACTAAGGGAGAAAACTAAGCAGAACAACAGCACTGCAGGGAGAAGGAAAACTTAACACAAATCCTATACCAACCCGTCTGGCCAGCGTGGTATAGGTAGTAGGCCAAAACCTATGTCTATGTAGAGGCTTATGTCCAGCAGTGGACTATTAAAGGCTGTTGATGTGAATTGAGATCTAGCACTCAACGCTTTTATTGATTTATTTTTCCTTGTTTAGATAATAATGGTGATTATTATCTTATTAAGACTAAAAAAGTAAAGAGGTGATCACATATGCTTCAGCATACGCCTTAGTACATGGCAAAAGACACTACCGTACTTTTAGGTAGAAAACGCAGTTAATCATGAAGGTCCTGATCAGGACAATGGGACAAACTATTTAAATTATTGCATTGTCACCGGTCCTTGATAACTATGCAAAGGTTGAATTTATTTATTGGTTGAAGTGAGTCAAAATCACGTTCAAAGATTCCGCTACATATATACCAAGTTAATAAAAGCGTGTTTAAAATGCCGGTTCTGTAATTTATTTATTTATCTAACTTTACGTTTGACTTTACTTATTTTAAAATATTTATATAGATGTTAAACTCAATAAAGTCTCAATTTTGGACCCGGGCCATTTAATTTATCTCACAACTGTTATTAAAAAGTAAACATCCTTGTTTGTTTACACTAACTAGAGTTTATATTCACTTGCAGTGTGTGTTTTACGTGATAAGCGTTACCACTCATCATACTCCATCCTTCAAGCGAATTGAAATAATTTAGGGAAGTGGTTTAGGCAAATTGAAAATGTATCAGAGGATACCAGCACATAAATCTATGATGCATTTATGATGGAGAGGTGGATCGTATTTCCACCTCTTCGTTTAGCTAGAAAGTGGCACACGGTCAGTGCTTTGAATGCCTCGTTGTGTATGCGACCACTGTGCTGAGGTTTCGAGTTCTTTCCCGGGTCGGACAAAATGTTTGTATGCTCTGCAAATATTTGTTTCGGAGTTTGAGTGTTTTCTATATATTAAATGTATGTTTTTTACAATAGAAGTACATAAGTAAGTATTCTATCAGTCTGGCTTAAATAGTACAAGCTCTGCTTAGTTTGAAGCTAGATGGCGTTGTGTGTCAGATGTCCGGAAAATATTATCATATGTTTTAGGCAAGCAAGTTCAAAACGCGCTAAAACGTGTTCTTTTTTCATGGCTACTAGTCTTGGGCGTCCTTAACGAATTTGTTATCGTTCTTTAGTGGAACAGCTCACACGAAAACCATAGCTTCGTCAACGGACTTAAAATTCACTGGCTAACCAATTAGCCATGCCAATTTGTCGATTTTAATCTCATTTCCCATATGTATAAATACCCGAATGCTACATTCAAAAAAATGTTCAAACACTTAAAAATCATTAAGTTTTTATTTAATTTTAATTTTGGTCTAGTCTAAAATTTCTTGTTTTTCTTTCTCTGAGCTTATTATTCAGGTGTTCTCATTTCAAAGGAATTAGCCGAAACCGTTTAGTCATTCTCAAGTGATGCGCTTATCAACAAACGCGTTTCGTTCCTATTTATACAGAAGATAGTAACGTAATACCATTGGTCTCCTCTTGAAATATAACGATAGAGAAAACTGTAAACGGTAGAATTTTTACATGTAATGTGTCGGAGACTGCTGACAGTATTTCTAGGTAGGTAAAACAATCGATCCCATTAAAATGCACCCTCATTTCAAACACTACCTAACTTTGCATGTCAATTAAATCATTCACAGTAGTTACTATCGTCCACAAACAATAATTTCCACCTAACAGTTCAATAATTTACAGATCGTGATATTGATAGAACGCTTGCACACTTGTAATGAAATTGTATATTATAAACATTGACTAATTGTTGTTTGAACACGCGAGAGTCCACATTATTGTTCCTTCACGAACGCCTTATAATATTATGGAGTTAGGTATATAACTGTTTTATAAGCAACTATATTGCACACGTAATCTATATGATAAATGTTGTAAAGTTGGTTTGTGTACGCTTCAAAAACTCAAAGAGTCCTCTCAGCGATTGAGCTCAAATTTTGACATGGTATACATTCCGCTACTAGAATAGTTCTATTTCTTTCAGTGTTCAAAGTGTAAGCGTTAACGCCCAAACGTGCTGGAATGATCGTAGAATGCTACCTCAATGTACGACTTGGGTATCAAGACAATCGTCATTCACAGCATTTAATAGTTCACTACTGAATATAGGCCACTCCTAAGAAAAGAGGTTGTCGCCTACTATATCACGTTGGCAAGTTTTCTGTCTCTTTGCATTGCTGCAGTGCTGTTGTTCTGCATAGTTTCCTGCCTTAGTCGGCTCTTATGACACCCACGGGATGAATAGGGGTGGTGACACTCCGTATTTTTATTCCGTCCATATGTCCTCAAATTCAATAACTATTTCTAGTAATATCTATTTTTCGCGTCAAATTTGTTCTTTATTTCCCATATATGCAATTTCAATGTACCACAGCGATGCGTGGCAGGGTACAGCTAGTTTGTTTATAAAAATGAATGTAACCATAAAAAAAACAAATATTTCTGTGTCAAAATCGTCTATAAGACAACTAGTTTTTAGACTTTCTTTTTCCATTCAAATCCGGGCTTTAATACTACAAGAACGTTCCCGATTGACACAATTGATATTTTTAATATTTATTGGTGAAATTAAGACGTAAGTGAATATTCATTCAGCTTATTCAAATACTTAACCTAAAACTAAAAAAAATTGTCAGAGGCCAAACAATATACCATTATTTGTGTGGTATTTGTATCACTTTAAAATGGACGTTGTAACCCCAGTCTTGACTACATTTGTATACTAAATGCTTGTACAGAATTGGTCACAGTATTTTATAATACAAAGTATTATGACAACGCTATTGCCAGAAATTTCAACCGAATTATAATTGTCGTTTCTAGACATCTTTGTTATGTTATAAGTATGTCTAATGTCGCTGCATGAATCGGTTGAGCAGCTACAAATCACAACGTACTAGGTAAGACCACGCTCTCGTAGGATAACTTAAGTTTTATGGAACATCGACCGTCCCTTTGAGTTAAAATGCCTGTAGATTTTGGTAAATTTATCAGTTCTGGATGACAGATATCTCGCTTTCATAGAAACAATAATTATTTGCTACTTAATAATTAAATCGTAATTATCGTTACCCTATTTAAACATTATATGAGATAACATAATTTTTGAGATTCCACTCGTTGAAAATTGTTTTGAGGGTAAAACAATATGTCATTCTACTGAGGTTAATATGTCAAAAAAATGGATGTTCACGCCGAAATCCTAGCAATTTATAGGTAATGACACAAAGTAACGTTTCGACGTACTTTCTGTTATTGAGTGGTTTTGTCTGTTTAACTAAACTGTAGTAGTATTATTGCTTTCAATAGTTTTGGCAAATGAAGACCTTTCTTTTGTAACAGTTTTGTAAGACTTAGTTTAAAGAAATAATAAAGAAACAAGAAGTGTACAATTGCGCAGCCATAACTTCCAAGGTGAATATTTCGTGAAATATTGATCAATAGCTTATAATTCTTTTTTTGACAATTTCGGTCTTCAATTGACAAAAGAGTTAGATCTCTAACATAAGTAGTTGCTGAGATCTCCGTGGCGGTGCTTTCCTCCTTTATAATTTCTTCATTTCTTTGAAAAACTATGGTTTGTTGCCTTCGATTTTGGCGATTTTTTTTTCTGTTTGGATAACGTGGCGAAACAATCGAAACGCACATGCTAATTAGGTGACTTATTCTACAAATATTGATACTTACCCGTTACTGTTTATTTCTGGGCCACTGATTGTATACAAAGAAAATTACGTAAGTTAGTGGAGTGACATAAACGCTCACTGTATTTTGCTGATCTTACATATTGACCATATCAATGCAAAGTGCGCAATCATTCAATAAGTTGTCATGAATGCCCGAACACGTGATATAGTGTTACTTAGCTCACGACTTCTGGCAGAAATATTCGCCTTTATCATTACTACAAGTCCTTTAAACCTCTTTCGTGTCTACAAGACTGCGAGTGTTTATTACAGTAAAGGTACTAACTACTCGCCTAAACCCTGCAGATTTCTGTTCTAAAATCAGCTCTAATTCCAGGATAAGGTTACTCAGTATTAAAAAATTATGCGAACAACACTATGACAAACTACAATTGATTAATATTCGGGCGGTATTGCTTGTTTATCAACTTAATTGTTCAAAACAAATTAGAGGGGAGATATCCATTCCTGTCACCTTTGTCATATAAAAAAGAACACGTGCATGGTCAATTCAGCTGTATTACGCAGTAGGCGAATATGAATCAGGACGCGTTTATGTGGACAGTGGGTGTATAAAAATAAATAATATTATCAACCGACATGTATTTGCATAGGTTATTCAATCTATCTCTGTAAATGGAGCTTTTTCGGCTAGTCTCTTCACCGTTGTTTAATGTATTCGCTTGACCTCCAGACACCATGCACTTACGTCAATAATATTGAAGTGGAGCAATTTAAAACTGTGTCTAAGTAGTTCAAGCTTAGTTGGTCTACGTTTTTACACGTTTAGGAGTAGTAGGAAGTAAATTCCTTCAATACAAATAAATGGTTCGTATGCAGATGCTATCGGGCCACACAACAAATCTAGGACATATCCCAAGTCGTTTTGTAGATAATTGAACAGTTTACTGTTACTCGTTTACGAAAAAGGTAACCTTTTTGACTGGTCTCATGGTTAGTGACTCTGACTGCTAAACCAGAGGTCGTGGGTTCGATTTCCACCCACTACAAGTAATGGTGTGATGAGCACTATCATTTGTTTAGTGTCTAGGTGTAGACATTGGGGCGGTACTGGTAAAAATATGGTCCTTGCTCTGGAAAGAGCTCAAAGAGGAATACTAAAGGTTATGACATTTAAACCTATCCGCTATTCTATCGTCGAATTGTATAGTAAATTGAATGTACTCACTATAAGAAAAATGTACTTATTAAATATAATCTTACGTCACATCAATCACATCACATCAACAGCCTATAATAGTCCACTGCTGTACATAGGCCTCTCCTTAGAAATGAGGTTTTGGCCTACTATACCACGCTGCCCAGATGGGTTAAATTATAACGATACCGAACGTCTCCTAACATGAACACAATGTGTAATTCGATCAAACATAAATTATTAAGTGGTGGAAACACATGCCCTAAAACACACTCACACACATGCACACTTACATATTATTATGCTCTTTTAAACACCACACACTTGCACAGACAAACACATACACATATAATAATAATAATAATAATAATAAGGTTTATTTGTCTCAAAAAGGTAAATAGGTACATAGGTTTGTTATGCTACTATAATAAAAATAACATACATGACACCACAAACATATGCACTCACACACAAACAATCCTACGTATTCTGCCAATCCTATAACATTGTTAAAAATTAATTTTTAACTTTGTGATTTGGTTTATATTCTATGTATGATGTAACTTGAAACCTGTAATTTATCTTCCTGTGGTGGGCGTTAATGGCAGCCATTATCAACCATATTCTACTGTGCAATTTGTTATTTTTAGTTACAAATAATAAACTTTTATTATTTATGTTTATCAGCAGTCTGGATACCATAGTACAGGATCAGCCTAGTTTGGGATCAGACTGTCATAACTAGTCAAAAGTGAGATGTGTGAAGTTATTATGAGTGACTTGTTGTTGTTTTATTTCATTTGTAATACACACTGCTATGATAATACATCGTATCGTGGTCGTAAAAATTGCTGTAATTTCCAAACATTTAGTTCTTGGCACGTATTAGTATAGTGTTTATTGCAAACATGTAATCGAAGTTTTATAATCGATTGATAAATAAATCGATTTCATATATATAGATAGTCATAAAGCTAAATAGGTCGTCTCCACACCAGAGATTAAATATATATTTAAATTAAGAAATATCTCTATCGCTTAAGTATTGGCTGTCTGGTGTAATTCCGAGATTCGTCTAAACTGTTCAGCGACTAAATAAGCAAATTTGGGGCGTCTACATTGCAGTTGGTATATTTGTTTTTGACGTCTTAAATATATTAAGAATAAATCCCTGGCAAATATGGCCGGTTATGTTTTTTTATCTTGTATAGTATCGCGTCCAACTTTCGCGTTTAATAAATATATGCTGAAAAGAAAGAAGGCGTTTCCACTTCAGTTTTCAATGTGAAACCAGTCAGTGCTTACTGTATCCCTTTCGTTGTTACAGCTTGAAATATCTATACTAGATTGTAGCTTAATTTATGTTACAAATAGATAGTTTAAAAAAACCGGTCAAGTGCGAGTGGAAATCGTGCGCCGGGGGTTCCGTACCTACCCATTATACCGCCGTAATAAAATTGGTATGTGTGTGTGTGTTGTAATGGTTGAGTTGGTGCCAATTAAGCTAGTCCTCTAAATTGTATGAGCCATACAACTCAGAGGACATCTTAATTGGCGTCAACTATGTATGTAACCTAACGTGTGGTTGAAAAAAATGTGTGGTATTTTAATGTAATACGTATATGGGGTATATACGTATTACATTACCGAAGTAAAAAAAAAGTACAGTACAGTATATAAGTAAAGTACAGTATACCGAAGGATAGAGGCGCCGTATGCTGAAGCCTATGTTTCCAACCTAGTTCAGCAACGGAGGCAATTAATATGACACGCTTGGTATATTCATAAGTTTACTTTTAAGTAAGATAAGATTTGTGAAAAACTGTGTACACATAATTCGGAACAATAAATATTATTATTATTTATGACTCCCTTTAATTTTCAACATTTTTATTTCTTGCATTTTTTCCTTAATTTGTGCTGTAAGCTGTAACCTTGCCAAAATTTCGTGATTCTAGGTCAACGGGAACTACCAAATAGGTTTCGACCCAAAACCTATAGGGTACTTCCGGTTGATCTAGAATTGTTAAACGTAAGGTCTTACAGGTCAAGGGAAAATTTTTAAAAATAAAAAAAGTTGAAAATTAAGGTAAATTTTAGTACTTAAAAGTTTTCGCGAAAATCTAAATTTGCCTATATCGTTTTATCGTGTTGACTCAGGACCTTGATTTTTATAGACTCAGTATCTGGTATAAATTTTAACTTACTAGGTCATCCCGTTTATGAGAAAATCGGTGGTAACACACACAAGAGAGTATTCTTATAATTTTTTACGGAACCCTAAAAAGACATAAAAAATTGAATTAACTATGGTTTAATTTGGCCACTAGGCAATAGAAAGAAGATATACCATAAATTGAATAAGATTATGAAGTATTTAACTTATTTATAGACTACTATAATATCTCGTTACCTACAAGCTTGTGTTGTACCACGTACAATGACAAAGATATTTTTCTGTCCACGTATGATGGCTTTGTAATATATCCAATATTGTTATGGTCATAAAGAATGTGTAATGAATACCATTCCATTATTTAGATAAACTAACAATGCAAGGCAAATTTCCGTGATCACTGCCTATCTTTGTCAGTTTATATAATGAAATGAAAAAGTGTTTGTTCCAGGAACACGTCCATCTTCAGTATGTTCTCGAATAACAACTTGATGCGAACGCGCAGACACAGTGGCACATTCGGACCTGTTACGTCGCCAGTTAATTTAGGTGTTAGTATATATTTTTTATTTTCCATATAATTTTAACATCTGTGGCGATCACTCGATCATAGACCGTGGTCTTTGAACCAAACTAGCTTTGACTATTGCACGGAGTCTGGTTGAAGAGCTTTTGAAACTGAATTATTTTCTGGCACTATCCGTCTTTGGCATTTTTACTATGTTATAAATGCCTTTTCTGCAGAATAAGTATTAAATGAACCTTATATTACAGTATAAGCAAATATGTTGTGGCAGTAGTTTTGAGGGTAGATTCATAGTAATAGTTGCAAATTTTCAAAAGCACGGTCGTTAGAGTAGTGTTAACGCCCCCACATGTGAGGACTCGCCAATAAAGGAAGTGCGTGTGGTACAGAGCTCGTGGGCGCGGCTGGCGCCGCGCGTGACGCAGCTGCGCGCCGAGGAGTGCGCGGACGTGAGCAACACGCGCGAGGTGGCGCACGAGCGCGAGGTGCACACCGCCATACAGATGGAACAGTCCTGCGAGGACCTCACGCTCGTCGGCCCACTTACCAACTCGCCCACGAGGATACCTAGGTATCTTTCCACTTCTTGTACCATTACTATATATGCATTATATACCTAAAGGCCATTTAATCTTCATTAAAATTGTCTCACATTTATTATACATAAATTTTTGTTTTAGGCGTTTACCCTGTAATGACGGAAAGTGATGTGGCGATGCGCCTTGTAAAACCTTGGCTTCTTACTTTTGTAATTAATAAATTGCCCTAAGAGCTTCTTCTCAGATCACAGACAAAACAGATCAGTGATACGCTGAACAGATCAGTAACATCTTAAAGGTTCAGCTTGGCAAACGCCGAGACGAAAGTTGACGGAACTTTCGATCTTCAATCCTCATCACTTATTCCCAACGTTTTTCTGTGAACACAACTTTTCTACTTTATTCTTTGTACTTTGAACATTTCAATTTTCTAAATTATGCCAGATTAAGATGTGGGTCTCGTACTATTTACATTCGCATTATACATCTTTCAAATTTTATTCGACATCAATAGTATTCGTCTATCCAAACTTCTAAGGATCATATCCCACTAATCATCTCCTACCCTCAATTCATTTAACATCTAACCCTGACTTCATTACTCACCGAAAAGATTGTATTTTTGCAGGTTTTCACCCACCGTTGTCTCACCATCACCCACCCGGAAATATACCACGCGTCGCAGCTTATCACCCATACAGATCCGAGCATCCAGCTTCAGTCCCGTCGGCCGGCCTAACTTGTTGACCGGCAAACGGCGGTGTGACGAAGCTGACTCACCTCTGTCAAAGCGTATGTGCACCTCCGACAGGTTAACTCCATCAACCCCAGGCACACCAGATTCTGACTCCTTAGAATGTACTTTCAGGCCTGTATCGCCCAGAGCGCAGCCGATGAACGAATGCTCCCACGAATCCACAGATGTTCAGCAGAACCACAAGTCATCGAATCCTAGCTAGTAGTATGTGCATCGGTATTGAGTTGAAAGTTTTGCGTTGAGTTGAAAGTGATTTTTAGTATGCTGAAGTGAGCCATGCTTAAGTGGCCGCGATTGTTTGCCAACAATTTGGATAAAAACTAATTTATTCTTAGCTAGTGATATTTTAGTGAATTGTTTTTAACATGATACGTGGCGTTCCGTTATTAAAATGGACAAACCCATTTACTGGACTACGGTTTCGATCGTCGTACTAACTTATTTTAGGATTTTGTCAGCGTCACATCGATATTGACATATCAGTTGGGAATCCTGGAACTGATTCGTCTGAGTCATATGGTTGTCTACCCAGACTTATAAATGTACGAATGTGTTTCAATATAAAAAAGTATAAAAAATTTAATAACCTTTGGATCGTAAAAGTACCTATTTGAATGTTCAAATCATCAAAATTACAAATACCAATTATTTTTGCACATTTCAGCCCTCTGCAACCGTATTTCGTATACGTAGTAAATATCTTCTATCAGCGGTTCCTAAACCGCGTGTTTGATAAAATTATCTATTAGGCAGACCTTGTTGCAGCCACTTGAACGTTTTTGAACTGAAATGTGCCAGTTTATGATTAGTATCTTACTAACAATTGTAAAAAAAAACTAAAACCTTCATTTAAAAGGATTTTAATCTTTCTAAATCTCAATATTCACGCAAAACACTTTCAACTCAATCAATAACCTATAGGTTTTAATGGCTTTGATACTGTAGCATTGCGAAAGAAGTATTGCAAACTATTACAAACCTTGTAGCACTATTCATAGGGTTCAAATTTCGTGTATTTGTTCCTTTACAGTAGTCTACCAATGTTGGTTTCTAACTAACTTGAAATTATTGTAGTGGAATGGGAATGAATTGTAAACGCGAGTGCCCTATTGTTAGCCAAAGCATCCAAAACTTTATTGTAAATATACCTAGATGCGTTCACTTATATAGAACGCGTAATGTATATATAATTTATATTATTAAGTTAATGTAGTAACCGTAGATACAAATAGATAGATCAGGGAAACTTCATAAAAGGCGTGATCCGTTGATGATGCTTATTACCTATATCGGTTGCACTTGCATTAGATGAAAAGTTTAAGTTATTTAATACTAGCTGAGACCCGCGGTGTTACCCGCGTTTGTTGTTATAACCGGGGGCAACGCCGCGGGGCGAGGCTAGTCTAAAAAAAGTAGCCTAAGTTACTCCTTATGTCATCAGCTATCTGCCAGTGAAAGTCCCGTCGAAATCAGTCCAGCCGTTCCAGAGATTACCCGGAACAAACAGACAGACAGACAAAAATTGTAAAAAATGTTATTTTGGCATATGTACCGTGTAAACATACATATGCATTTAGTAAAAAGCGGTTATTTTAATATTACAAACAGACACTCCAATTTTATTTATTTGTATAGATAAAGAAAATGGCTAGGATTTCTCTTTTCATACATACATACATTCACACTAATAGATCCCATGTAAAAAGGTGCTGTCTTTTTCAAACACAATTTCGAATACTTTTATTTCAAGTACCGAGGTAAATGATCTATTTATATTGTATGTTTTAGGTAGTAACACATACGTGTATAGGTATTTTGCAGTTGCGATGTCGTATATGTTTCGTTTATAGTCACTTGTATTTAACAATTTTATAGTTAGCGTGGTATAGTAGGCCAAAACCTCCTTTCTAAGGAGAGGCCTATGTCCAGCAGTGGACTATTAAAGGCTGTTGATGATGATGATAGTTAGCGTCGGCAATAGGTGCAATGTTGTGTTGTGCAGCAACGCGTTGGGGTAACATAAGCTAATGTAAACCACGGCAGCTGGTACTAATAAAAAAATATAGGTATTCAGGAACATTATTACTGTCTGTATTTCGTTAGAAAGAGTACCTTTAAAAATATTTTTTAAATAAGAAATCTAGAAGCTATGATATTTAGATGTTTATGAACAATTTTCGTATTATGACTTGTTTGAAGATTTTTCATTATTTACAGAAACAACATTAAGTACCAGTATGCCAAATGTGGCATACATTTCCGCCTTGGACCCGTAATGCGTTAATAGATTTCTGTATGAAAGTAATGTGACTGACCATTGCTGTGATTTGAGTCATTGCCGTAATGCCAAGCGGCATGTATGGGGTTCATTCAATATTTTCTATAGTTATTGCATTTAGTTTTTCTGTTAAGTGAATATTAGAAATTCGAATTTAAATTTTGGAAAATGTCTCAGCGTTAGTAGTATATATACACAAACATTTTACATAAAATATTTCTATTGTAAGCTGATACACTACATGTAAATGGACTGTGTGCAGAAATGATTTAGTCCATAAACTAACTAGTCAAAGTATTGAAATGTTGATTAAAATATTTTGAGTTTATAATCTTTCATGATTAAAAATCTTTTTTTCATTAAAATACCATATAATTCGACAGTTAATTGGCATTGTTAATTTGACCAGTTTGTGAGTCGAATCGTTTCTGCGCAACACATTTCAAATAAAGTTCATTGAAACCATACAAGCCGTCGATGATTGAATTTATCCGCCGATTGTAATTTAAGTTTTAATCAAAATAGTCACCATTACTTACAATACCAATCTGTTTATTTTTATATTAATGCTATTAAAGGCACAATACAATGTGAACTAATATTATTTTACCATTTTTAAGTGTGTTACACAATAAGTGTATTTAATGTTCCATTTGTATAAACATTTAAAGCTATTTCTTTTATTACCCGAAGATTCGAAGGAACCTGTAGTTGGTTATCATGAATGAATCCTTCAAGGTCCGATGTTTAAGTGTATAGTTCTGATTTCTGTCTATAAAATGTGATTTACATTACAACAAATAGATAAAATGATTTAGATCTTTTGGAATTGTTATGAATTTAATGATAAGGAGTATTGTGAAAGTATTGTTTGACTGCACTGTTGATGGTGTTATGAGGGAAATTTGTAAATAACGGTTAACGTCTGTTGAAGTAATACTTAAAGGTATTATTAGAGAAATGTATGGAAGATGAAATATAAATTAAAATTAACACATTTTGCATAGAACGAATAACATATTGATTCATAATAAGTTATGATTGATTGAAGTATCTACATTTAATGTTTTCAAGAAATGCGGACTAATTATAGAGAATTAAGAATGCAAATACATTGAAATTTCTTGAGGATTGCAGTCGCTTCATGTTCCTAAGGATAATTTTTGTTATAAAAACAATGTATACTTCAAATCAATTGTAACATATTTCTATAAAATACGAGTGTCATCACTACACTAGATAATTGCTCAACGCACCCCTCTAATGGTTGTATGAATGATTTCAATTTAGTTTTTAAAACGTGCCAACGGCCTCGTCGTACAAGTCTGCAACCACAGTTGTAACCCAACTCGGGAGATAATTGTGTATATCGTTGAAATTTTTTATATATCCTGAGCTGGCTTTTTGTAAAAATAATAGGGTCGGAGTTTTGGATAGTTTTGTATAAAGCATTCAGTGTGTATTATTCGACATTCACATAATTTATAGATGTTTATGCCAATGATTTTATAAGTTTAAAGACATACACCGATTACATTGACTGTTTAAGTGTAGGTTTTGTTGATTCGTCAAATAATTATCCTATTTCCTATAGTTGTAAATTCATAGTGGTATATAGTACTACTGTTTCTTTTAAACAAATATTTTGATAATTAAAGTGATATTTTGAAATTTATTTACAACTGACATTACTTCCATAATTTTGTAACGGCTGTAAGCAAACCTTGCTTACATTTTGAGCTATTTATTACTTAAAGAAGATTTAAAATACAGGTTTATAGCAATTCTTCACGTGGAGCAAAAAAACTAATGCCAATTTTGTTTATTCCAATTAGTTTCTTACGTGTCAGGCACACGCAAGAAAATAGAATGGGAATAAAGAATATATTCGATTTTTTCGTTCGTTCGTCTTCAATTGCAGTAATATACCATAGTGAACTATTAGGAATAATAGGGTGTAGGTGGATAATGTGGCTTAGTATGTTTTTCTACATAACATCATTGGTTCACGCCCATACGGCGAGCAAATAATGAATTGTGATAGAATATCTAATGTTATTTTTATAACATTTATTTTGGACGAAGTATAGTAAAGAATATGTATTCTCTTGTATCGTAACCTCACGGTAGCAGTCGTATACTGTAAATGCATTTTGTTAATATAGTTTGAGCTGTGTAAATAATTTAGTGTATGTATGCCCACGGTATCTTGTCTAGTGTGTACGTGTGTACCTAACGACATATATGTAGAGGTAACGATTCGTAACATTTTGTATGTATCAGTCAAGTCAGGTTTGACTGCCAAAAAAGATTTGTTTTTCAAGTGTGATTAAATCACAACATGAATACCTTTTGTAGTTTGATTATCTTTCCTGTGTTGCCCTTTAATAGTCTTATGTAAAGATATAAAAAGTCACACATAATTTTCATCTCTAAGCTCTAAATTGAAAATTTTAGGTTACAAAAAGTTATAATCAAATTTTGTTTTGTTTTTGGCAAATCGCTAATTTGGAAAAAATCTCTTATCGACTGACAAAACAAATTCGTAAATTAACTCATTAAGTTTAGGTCATTCGTTATACAGTTTAATATCGATTTTTCAGTCTACGAAAAAAATTATAGCTGGAATTGACTTAACAATATATAAGTTATGTATAAATTTACAGCCTCTCCTTAGAAAGGAGGTTTTGGCCTACTATACCACGCTGGTAAGACGGGTTGGTATAGGGTTTGTGAAGACGGAGGCCCTGTTATTTCATGGGCCCCGTCGTGGTCCACCCCCTGGCGCCTCAATCGTGGTCAACTCGGTCCTCGTACCGGTTCGGGCCCAGATGAAATATCTGGGCCTGATCCTCGACGGGAGGTGGCTCTTCGACGAGCACTTCCGACAGCTTGCTCCAAAGCTGGTCGGCGCTGCGTCTGCCCTAGGGCGACTCTTGCCCAATATGGGTGGACCCAGCGTCGCGACAAGACGGCTGTACACGGGGGTTGTCCGGTCAATGGCGCTGTACGGTGCACCGGTGTGGGCGGCGGCTCTGACCGCCCAGAATAGGGTACGCCTCTGGCGCCCTCAGAGGGTAATGGCGGTCAGAGCCATACGCGGTTACCGCACCGTCTCGACGGAGGTGGCATGCGCATTGGCCGGAACTCCCCCGTGGGATTTGGAGGCGGAAGTGCTCGCCGAAGTTTATCGGCGAGTGGCTGACTTCCGGGCGGAGGGCGGATTTCGCCCTCCGCCCGAAGACGTGCGCGAGTGGCGCGAAGCCGCTCGCCGAGCCACGATGGCTCGTTGGTCGTTCCGGCTGGAGACTCCACGCGCTGGCTTCGCCGACGTGGAGGCTCTCCAGCCGGTCATCGCCGAGTGGGCAGGGCGGCAGCACGGGACCCTTTCCTTCCGACTGACGCAGGTGCTTTCCGGGCACGGTTGCTTCGGAAAGTACCTGCACACGGTCGCTAGGAGGGAACTGAGTCCCGCCTGCCACCACTGCGACTGCAGTGAGGACTCGGCCCAGCACACGCTGGCGGTCTGCCCCGCATGGGCGGCGCAGCGCCGGGCCCTCACTGCAGTCATCGGAGTGGATCTCTCGCTACCGGCCGTAGTACGCTCCATGGCCGGTAGCGACAGTTGTTTTACCGCGGTCGCAACCTTCTGCGAGGTAGTAATCTCGCGGAAGGAGGCGGCGGAGAGGGCCCGGGAGGACGACCTCCACTCGGACCCGATCCGCCGCCGGCGAACCGGGCGGCGGAGGCCCGCCTATCACAGCCTCATGCCGCCCTGAGTGTGGCCGCGGGTGGACGGGGTGGGTTTCCCCTCCACCCGCATTAGTTTGGCCAGCCGCGAGGGGGCGGCGTCCGCGTGTGCCGGACGTCGCCTAAAAAGAGAGGAAAATATCGAGACGGAGCCCGCACCAGGAGCGGGCTGGCGCTAGGAGGGGTCCGGATGTCTTAACAACAGCTGTTCCCGGATCCCTCCTGTTACAGGCGCAGAGTGGCACACCGTGTGGTTTTAGTCGGTCCGAGTCCGACACACCACCCCGCCGCAAACCCCGGAGGGGTGACGGTCCGAGGGGATTTCCACACGTTAAAAAAAAAAAAAAAAAAAAAAGGGTTTGTGTCAAGTTTTCCTTCTTTTGCAGTACTGGTGTCCTGCGTTGTTTTTCGCCCGTAGTCGGCTTTTACGACACCCACGGGATGAGTACGGGTAGTGACATACCGTATTCTTAATCCGTCACTACACGGACAGTATTTATAAATTAATACAAAACACTATTACTTTGACGGCTATAAACAATGCTCCTAAAATTCTTCAAACTTCTACAGGTTTGTAGAGGGATCCATTTCTAAATCAAAAAGGGGATACCAAACCAAAATCACTTTTATTTACAACTCCGTTTTACATTAACCTTGTATATTAGACGACAAATGTTATCAAGAAGAAAACAGTATTCAAAGTGACAATTATTCTAAAACTTATTATTAAACGAACAACATTATTATAACATTCCAATATTTTGTACTCTTTAAAATGTGATAAATTACAAAACATATGACAAATGATGCGAATAATCTCACAATAATTACTATGTAAATTAATTATATTAAAACATTACAAAATCCATTAATAATAATAGTTACAATTAAAAGAGTATTAGCAAAGCTTTGCCAAGAAAATACATAATATTATGTATAAAAACATTTACATCCGCATCCGGTGTTAGTTGATCCTGCACGCGATAGCCGAAACATCAAGTGTTTACAGAACATTTTGCGTCTAATGTTCGAATCGGCAAACAGTACCCAATTCGCGTAATCGACGTAATTTGACAAGATATGTATATTTCGTTTGGCTAATTGCTCCTTAGCACTTATGCTTACGACAATACACGTGTTAGGATTACCTAAGATTCTACGCATCTTATTCGTAATTAATCCTAAATCGAGGTATATATTTATCGTAACGACAAACGCGCCAATGTACAAATAATACACACTGATTAATGAATTTCAATAAAATAAGATATGTGTGATATAATTTGCACAGGTCGATAAATATATATTTTAATACATAAGCTGATTATAACCTATAATTGACTATAGGAAGACAGCGTTATCCTAATTAAATAATAAGCTGAAACAAGGCGGATGAACAATATTGGAATGTGGGATTTTGGACTTTTATTTGGTAAAAATTCTATCTATTGAGGTCAGATCAGACATGAGATTTTGGTTTTAGTGCTTTTTATTCAAACTCTTCTTAAATTAATGAAACTGGGTTTCGCCGTTCCAAATGACGTAATTTATTGAGGATTCGTCCTCTAGTCAAGTTGTCTGGGTTTGGCTCGCCATCGCATCTTATGGCACTCATTGGACATAAAAAATAATCAGGTGATGAGCCTGAAGCTTCATTCGATCATGTCAACACACTTCAGTCTTTAATAATTTACCGAAAGTAAATAAACTTCACGTCTCACATCGTGTTATAACCTAACACGAACTCTTATTTGATCTAGCGTTTTATTTCACTACCTAAGTTTAATTAATGGCAGTGTTCTTTCCCGGGCTCACACGGCCCGAGTGAAATTATCTAACGTCAAACTACTTACAAATTAAACGTAGCACTAGAAGCCAATGTGGCACCTTATATTAAATCGAGTGATTCATATACTGCCTTTATGTGGCTCGCCCTAGTTTGTACAAGCCCTATTGTTCAACATTATGTTGTCCCGGAGCGAGCTACGAGCGCTCTTCCAGCGACATTACAAACGGTGTCAGTACATTACAAAAGTATGTAAAACAAGCTATCATTTACGGCTAGGGCTGGCTGACTGGATTTAGTAAAACGGTTTCTTTGTACAGATTTGATAAATTTAAACAAAATAAATGCAAAAAATTTAAAATACTAAAAAACAACTAAAACATTTTATTGCTTCCATATAAAAACTCATTCTGGTAGATTTTACAAAAGCGATTCTGCCAACTCATACACGCCTCTTTCACACACACAATTGAACAAAAAAAAAATAACACTGGGCAAAGATGCCAATTTGAATAAAAAAAGGCTAATTTAATAAACAATGATATAATTAATACTTTAATACGAACTAGCAAAAATGGTGTAAGTATATTTACAGTGAAAACTCAAGTCAGACCACACTCGCCCTAGCCTTATAATATACACATGAATTTTGCAAATTTATTAGAAAATTTGAACCCACCTTAAGATATTCTGTACAGCATATAAGGCACCACAGAGCTGTTCTCAGCTGGACATCAACGTAGAGTCTTCGATTAGAGGTACCTTGGCGACTTCGAAAAAAATAGTGTGGGAATACTTGTTCCTCACCGTGCTGATTGCCGATTTGGGTTTCTTGTGTAGCGTAGCGTTTTGTAGGAGCGCAACCGGGAGTATTTCTTTGAGGGAGTATCCTGGGGAAATTATCAAAAATTGCATCACGGCCGCCTGCGTTATCGCTTTTAATCTTTTTACTTACACAAAAGGAGGCAAAGAAAACATTTGTTGGAATAAGAAATTTACACCGAGAAGATGAAAAAAAGTAGCTTTATTTGCAGAGCGTTGTCAAGCCAAACAAGTTGTGTTTGTTTAACATTTAATATTATTAATTCGAGGCCTTAGTCGGCTCTTACGACACCCACGGGATGAATTGGGGTAGTGACATTCCGTATTCTTAATCCGTCACAACACGAACAAACAACGCAGGACACCAGCATTGCAAAAAGAAGGAAAACGACACAAACCCTATACCAACCGGTCTGGCCAGCGTGGTATAGTAGGCCAAAATCTCCTTTCAAAGGAGAGGCCTATGTCCAACAGTGACTAGTAAAGGCTGTTGATGTGTGATGATGATGTGATTATTAATTTGTTAATGGCAACTACAAGAAGTTCCTACATAATGGGGCAGCACACAACCGGTTGTGGCGAACCTTAGGGTAGACCTATGTCCAGTGGACGCATTTCGGCTGATATGATTACACATGAACACGACGAATAATAGTTATTGTTACCTGTGTAGTACTGCAATGTTGAAGTCCAGTGTCCAATATTCTTCATCCTTAGAGCGATGTACAAGGCGGCCGCCGCCATTTTGCTGTCGGAATGTTCCAGCAAGGTGTACTCCAACAGGCACTGCTCCAATACGAACCGCGCCAGAGTTAACGTGGGCATTGATACGCGTGCACACTGTTATACAGATAGAAAAATCTTTAGGCCCAATGAACAAAAGTGTATAATAAATAATCAATTATTTTTTCAGATTACTCATATCTATACTTATAGGTACATTTACTTTAAACTAAATATTTGTTACATAACATTTAACATTCTGTGTTATTAAAATTTTAAAGTAGATACTAGCTGACCCGGCAAACGTTGTTTTGCCATTTACATTTTTTCTAGAAAATATTGAAAAAAAATTTTTAGGGGTTACCCTTATCATTAAGGGATATGAAAAATAGATGTTGGCCGATTCTCAGACCTACCCGATGTGAACACAAAATTTCATAAAAATCGGTCCAGCCGTTTCGGAAGAGTATGGTAACTAACATTGTGACACGAGAATTTTATATATAAGATGATCAAGCCGTGAATTTTGGTTTTAATATTTTATGGTTCCTTTTACATTTAAACGACGAATGTCTAACGTTAATAAATTATAGTTAAAAAAAACTAAAAACTACCCGAACTAAAACAAAAGAAAAAAAATAAGTTCAAAAAGAAAAACTATTATATCGTAAAAATGATCTCAATTGTTGTAAAACTATTTTCTTGATGGATATTGGTAAAAGTAAATTTATTATATTATAAAATATCTTATATATATACATACCAAGCTAATAAAAGCGTATTCAAAATATAATTGTATACAGCAGTACTTACCCTGGCGTATCTCCTGAGGAACCGATAAGAAAGAGGGATTCCAAGGTCATAGTCTATTACACGAAGGATGTTCATTTCCATCTTAAGCAGTTGACTGAGGGTGTAGGCGCCGTCGCAGATGTACAGGAAATCGTCCACGAGAGGGGGGATGCGTTCCTGTAATCAAGTTATTGTTGATTGAGAAAGAGGAACAAGAATATACACATATATTCAGTTTCTTTTGACATTCAGCCAAAACCAAAACTAACCCGAAACACGTTTTTTGGCCAAAACTAGGCCGAAAGTTCGGTCGGACACTATACTTGAAGTGGTTTTGAAGTGATTACATCGCAACCGCTGTTATGGCGAGTATTGTAAGAAAGAAACCTCTATTAATATGGGTGACGAATATTTGTCCTCATTGTTAATTTAGATAATTTAATAACAAAAATAACACAGAGAAATACACATGATACTTACGTCAAACTTCGACGCAATAAATAGCGCAGAAGCACCAAGTAGCTGCAGCTCCTCCTTTGACAGATGATCTTTCTCCGGCAGAGTTTTAGATGACCGTGTCAGAAACAAATCAACTAGCTTAACAGCTAGATATAGGGTCTCGTGGTTTAATTCAAAACTCTCCTGAACCTCAACCATCCAGTCAACGAGGAGGGCCCTCATCCAGGATGTGATCCCCTTCATTCTTTGAAGGTAGTCGTCTATTGGAAACTGCACCTTAAAAATTGTTGATTTATTAGAAAAATATATTTGCATCAAAAATATAAATAACAATATAAGGATTACATGGTACCAATGTTTATGATGTTATCGTGATTATATTTGATTTAAACTAGTACAAGGAGCGCACTAAAGTTATTAGCTTAGCGTATATTGGAACGTCATATTTTTCAAATTAGCATTATTTCAATTCCTCACGCGCTCCTGACGAATAAGTAGTAACGATTTTTGAAAGTTTTGATACCATCAGCTTCTGTGGTGATTGGCCTTCATTATGCTGCCGTTAGCATAGAAAATGAGTGGCGGAGGACATAATCATGACAGCGTTAAAGGTAATAGATGACCAGTATCGTCAAGCACCGACCAGGCATTACGAAAATGTGCCCTGGTTTTATTTAATATATTAACTTTCTTTATCTGAACTGAACAGCTGCATCACGTAATCACCGATGAATTACACTTATCCAAGGTGTCCATTTTAACTGACAATCCGGGAGTTGACAACTTTTCAAAAATAATTTTTAACACCTATGTGTTTCTTATTCTTGTTAAAAAGAACCCTCCCGCACTAGATATATACCCTATATATATGTATCGCAGGGGTTTTTAAACAGTACCAGGGACTTCCTTTCTAGGGTATACCTGGTTCCCCGGCTGTTAGTACCCGAGACGGCGTGCGGTTTTAGTCGGTTCGAGTCCGACATGCCACCGACAGGTGGTATCCGAGGGGATATCCGCACGGAAAAAAAAAAAAGGGATTTTAAACAATAACATTAATTTAAATAGTCACAGCACATCCAGACTCAGAACAACAATTTGTGGATTATAATAAGTGTTGTCCCCTGTGGGGATCGAACCCACAGCAGCGCAGCAAGAAGCGGCGAAATTACCGCTTAAACCACTACATAACGCCATCCGTGCAGACAACTTACAACAAGTTAGTTTAAAATAATACACGTAAGGTAATATACTAACATTCATTATTTTACTCTTAAATCAAATAAAATTTATTTTATATATAACAATTAAATTATATGTATATACCACAAAAACGCGGCATTATACTTTTTTTTTTAATAAAAGACAACGCCCGCATTAGGAATATATATTCCTGTGTCGCAGGGGACTTCACAAACATACATGAAACGCACACAAAGAACACCGAGACTCAGAACAACAATTTGTGGATCACACAAAGTGTTGTCCCATGTGGGGTTTGAACCCACAACACTCGGCGTAGTAGGAAGCGGCGTGGTGACCGCTTGAACCACTACGCTATCCGTGCAGTCAGGCGACTATATTTCACGTCATCGTTCGAATAACATTAATGGCAGATAGTATACAAGTGCAGATTGGTAAATCAGCTGTCAAAATGTGCACGATTACGACACATTCTCTGATGTTTCTAATGAAAATAGAATAGTAATTCTTGATTTGCATTAATCTAGGCTTTTGAGGATGATCACTGTAATTTTATTTAAGATTGGATAAAATATGTCAATACTGTTACTACTTTCGATACTCCAGAGACATATACATTCTAAAAGATGGAAAAAAAACAGGGTGGTAACAAAAAACACTCAGTGGTTATTTGAAATGATATAATTAAAACAGAATTATTTAAAAAAAAATGACACTAGGTGGATGAGCACCTATTTGTATAATGTTCGTGTAAGGCTGTGCGGTTCAATCAAAACTCGAGTTTTTAAGTTAATACGTAACTTCCTTTGAGCCTTTTTCCAAAACTAGGTTGGGTCGGCTTTTAGGTCTACAGCTGAACTACGATTTTAACCAAAGTACTAGGCGATATAAGTCTTTTCTGAAAGCCTGTTATCGGATTTTTAAGGACTCCAACTCCCTGTAACGATTGCCATAGATGTTCGAATGGCAATCGGGAGCAACGGCTTATAGATAGTTCAACTCAGTTGTGCGCGCGGCCCTATGTGTGCGTGGGCTTGTAAATATACAACTTTCATTCGTGTGGCAGTCGTCGTCCGAGCACCGCGTCACTGCCACACGAATGAAAGTTGTATATTTACAAGCCCACGCACACATAGGGCCGCGCGCACAACTTGAGTTGAACTATCTATACGTGATTTCCGAGGCACGTAATAACTTAGAACGTTTATATGTATTTTAATTTAATAGCAATACAAGGACACAATTTCGGTTACGTGAAATTACTACTCATATTGAGGTGGGCACAACAGTTGTCCGTGTGGTGACGGATTAAGAATACAGAGTGCCACCACCCCTGTTCATTACGTGAACGTCGTAAGAGGCGACTAAGTGAGCAAACTACGCAAGACAACAGCACTGCAAAGAGAAGGAAACCTGAATCAAACCCTGTACCTGTTTGGTCAGCGTGGTATAGTAGGCCAAAACCTCCTTTCTAAGGAGAGGCCTATTACTGTTAAAGGCCGTTGATGTTGATTGTGATGACGACAGTTTGCGACGCGGTCTGTAGAGGAACTAAAGTCAGTAGCCAACCCAAACTTCTCTTGCTACTGCAAGTTGCGGCGACATTAAGAGAAAATAAAATTAAAAACGCGGTCCGACTTCCTATCAAGAAAAGTTTACTTATTGCTCCAGATTAGTGTGAAGCACTACAAAAATCTAAATCAATTGATAAAAAAATAAGGTCTGTTGCTGATTCATGACGATGTGAGTTTTGTCTCTTGCTGGGTTAAACAAGGTACTGCTTGAAAAGATGTCATGATAAAAAAAGCGTAGAAAATTGACGATATTGTCGAAACTAGAGTAATTGGCAAAGCGTTTAATATTTTTAGGAAGAGGCTCTCCTGTTCCCCAATGATATAAAGTCCGTGAATTCGAAAAAAGCGGGACTTCTTCAGGGAATCTAATAAAATGTCTCACGTGAATAAAGTAATTGATGCAGATTTTGTTGAATCTTACTTCCGGAAAAGACAGTTTACTATACTACTACTACTACTACGACGACCGAATGGCGTAGTGGTTTGTGTAACGGACTGCTATTCCTAAGGTCGCTGGTTCGATTCCCGCTCAAGTCAAACATTTGTGTGCATGAACATTTAATGTTTGATTTGGTCTAGGTGTTTCTATGTATAATAAGTATGTATTTACAAAAAAAAAAAGTATATGAGTATTTATATCAGTTGTCTAGTAGCCATAGTACAAGCTCTGCTTAGTTTGGGACTAGATGGAGTTGTGTGAATGTGGTAGAATATTATTATTATTACTACAGTACAGTAGACATTGAGTATGTTGTACAGTATTTTGTATATTGCTAGCCCTATATGATGATACATATTCAAATTCTAGCTGTACCCTGCCATGCTTTGCTGTGGCACAATGTGGTTACATTGATAAGAAATGCAGAACTGACGCCAAAATAGATAAAAACATGAGTCCAATCGGTGCAGAGCTTTTTGAGTTTTGAAAGCATATCCAAACCAACCTAAGTGTTATATATGCACTTACATTTTTATACAGATACTGTGTTTTGTATGCTATTGTTAGTACACATACTTAACTAAAGTTAACATAGAATTAATTTGTTTAATTATAAATGAAAACTTACTTCTCTACTCCTCAAATAGTTGAATATATCCATGGCATAGTTGGAAACCTGGTAGGGGTCATTCCAGTTCTCAAGGTCAAAGTCATTGACACCTGTGGGAGGCTTGTGAGGCACTTCCGTCTCATCATCCAAGGAACACACTGTGTCATCTAAGTTAACTTTATTCAGTTTTTCACTGATCGTCTTGTATTCCTCTTTTGATGTTTCAGCTGAACTGCTGTAAGAAAGCAAACATGGCGTTCCATTAAGGATATTGAATAACAGATTATGGTATCATACACTACTTGTATTTAAATTGGCTTGAAATGAGGTCAAGAATCAGTAACAATATCAGTATACTTTACTCCACAAACAAAATAATTAACAGTAATAACCACACATTTCCAACTGCAAATCAGAGTTATGAAGCAGAGTCATGGGGCCTCACAACAGTGATTTGAATCAGGAAATGAATAAATTTTTACAGAAATTACTACTGTTGTTTATGAACTATTATTACCTCTGTTTGGATTAGGCATTTTAAAAGGGCCAATACTTTGTCAAATTAAATAAGGTGACATTTCAATTTAATATTTTCTATTAATTCAAAATATTAAATAACAGTTCTTATGGGCTTAAAAAGGCAGCTTTTGGGCAAATCAAGTTTTATTACAAGCCTGGACTTTTGACATGATGTACAGAGCTTAAAAGGAGACTGCAGTAACTGAAGAATACTACTGATATTGTGTGGTATGTCAGTTGTGAAGTCTGATGCTGACCTCACAACTGAGATACCACATCTAATTCCTGCTGCTATTAGCCGTTATACCATCAAGAGAACAGCACTTGCATGCATCACCATTAATAGGAAGGAAAAATAATTATTAAGAATGCAAAAAGAAAAACTAACGTAGTTTCCAGGGCCGTCACATAAAGTGACGGTTCAGATACATCACTCCTGGCTGATTTGGCAGAATTCTGGCTTTGATTCACTTTTTCTTTTTTATTATCGTAATTCTTGAGGATGCCATTCTGAGCCCTAGTAGCAACAGCCTTCTGAAGATCCTTAGTAAAATGCTTCTG
Organism: Arctia plantaginis; assembly: GCA_902825455.1. Taxonomy (NCBI): domain Eukaryota; kingdom Metazoa; phylum Arthropoda; class Insecta; order Lepidoptera; family Erebidae; genus Arctia; species Arctia plantaginis. Next base: position 2,137,352 of record CADEBD010000288.1, read on the forward strand.
GACAGCATCAATGGCATTTGTGGCTACTCTCTGGATAGACTTTGCTTTGGAGGTTTTACCATTCACAGCTGTTATCTGTGGCTTGATGCTCTAAAAATATTAATATAAATTAATATTTTAGTGCAGTTCATTTCAGTTATATATTTACATTTTAGATATAAAGATATTATAAATTTTCAAAACTTGTAAATTCTCAACACTATTTGGCCATATGGTAGGAGGCCAGTTTGAGATCAGACAGCCAATTTATTATTTTTATTATTATTAAGTGTTAAGGAAATTAAATTTAAGTATAAATAAATTACCTACAGATTTACTAACTTTTAAACAACTTTTAGAGATGATTTTTAAATTTGAATTTGTAGTAAAAAATAAGAAGTGACCTTGACCTAATATTTTCAATGTTGAGCATTTAACTAGATACTTAAGTATGAAAGGAGCTTGCAAACATGGGCAAAATAGGTTAATATAAAACTTTTTCAAAAAACAGAAAAGTAGCCTTTCTGAAAAAAAAATGTTTTTGGAGGGAAAGTTCATTGACCCACATTAAATTCGCAAAACTGAACGGCAATGCTCGCCATACTAACCACATGGTAAGTTTAGTATAAACTGTTTTTATTAGGCTAAAAATATTTATTAGTAACAAAAAATACCCTCTGTGAGATAATTTTAAGTATAGCAAAAAAAAACTAACCTTAACAGCTGGGAGCACTTTACTCTCCACAGTAACCTTCTTCAACGCCAAGGTACACTTATCCTTGTCTCCAGGAGCGCTGGTTTTATTTAAGGCATTGGTAATGTCTCCAAACGCTGCCCGCTTTGCAGTAGCATCTTTTAAAGGACTGTCTGCTTTCCTCTTATTTGGAACTTTTAGATTGTTAGTCTTTAAAGAAGCTAACTGTTTACTCCTCGTGGTTATCCCATGGCCAAGCAAACCATTCATGTTTTCATTGACGCCGATTGGCTTTGATGCCAACCTTGTTGGCGCCATTATGGGGTTTCTGAAACAACCCGTAATTATCACATGCACTTTTTCTTCAGCGTGGTAAAAATAACACGGGCAAACGATATTGAAATAATACAATTTTTGTAAAATACTATGTAAACGTAAACAAGCGGTTCAAAATGATCACTTCTAACGACCAAAAATGGAGGCAAAACAAGCGAATATCGACAGCGTCAAACGGTAATCTAACGGATATTGCGTACTCACATTTAAAGCCGGCACTAGCCGTTTTGAGTTAGTTTTGATAATTTTAGAAGTTGCACGGCCCGTAATTGGTTCCTAAATGATAAAATTTTATCAAAAGTTCAAATAATTTCAACAAGACACCGGACAGATGAAACGTCTTCAAAAACCGTTGAACTACTTTGAATTTTGATTGGTTGAAACGTACACCAATGGAGAGGGGATATGCCAAATTGAGTTTCGTTTTACGTTGAATCTTCGTTTGGATTTCAGGAAGCTGAACCTGCAATAAAAAAAACTACTTTGTTAAAAAGATAATTTTATCTGAATTGTATAGATTGTAGAATAAATTCAATAAATTGTTTAATTTTTAATATATGAATTACAAGTGTACCTGAACAGTAAGTTCTCTCTTTCTACTCAAAGTGCTTTTAATGTTCTTTCTTAATCTTATACATATTACCTAGTGATATCATTTTCTTTTTATTTCACAAAACATTTATACCGTTAATAAATTGCCATTAAAATGCCATTAAATAATAACATTTAATTAATAACGAAACAAATAATTTACGATTGAATAGAGGTCTTTAAAAGCAAAATTGGGTTCTTGGGCTATAAATCTTAAACCCTATAACTAACTCTAAAATGTATTCTACATACAGATGTTAAACTATATATTTTTCTCAAACAGTCGAGGATATTTATGATCAAAATATGTAAATCTATACAAATTCAAACTTGTAATTTTGGAAGCTAATGATTTTTGTGTCGACTAATGTCGACCCTTAAGGGGTAAAATAAGGGATTAACGGTTGTAAGGAATGTTCGTCATCTTCAAAGCGAAACCGCAGGTAATAGCTTGCCTCGTATATGTACACATAAGAAAAATAAAGAATGCATGTTAAAACTTAAAACACTTAAACAATGGAATGATTTTGTTTGAGTAGTTAGAATCAGAACCACTTGTTGCCCTCACAAATTCTTATGTACCCCAATTAATTGAAGTTACTGGATATTATTCCTTAACGCAGTACTGAGAGAAGATGTAACCGTAATATGCATACACAGTAACGTATATTGTAGCTACTTTTTTATGGTAAAGGAGAGCAAACGAGCAGACGGGTCACTTGATAGGAAGTAACTACCGTTGCCCATGGACACCTGTAGGGCTTCAATTTAAGAGTTGTAACTCTTGAATTGTAGCCCTACTGTGCTGTGCCACCCTTTGAGAAAGAATGGCTTAACACCGATTTTCTGTGAGGCCGTGGTATTACTCCGGTTTTACTTAAGGCAAAAATGTCCAAATCCAATTTAGAGTACATTTAATTTTGCCGCAGTGCTGCTTCTACTTAGAAAATGCATCGATATTTAGGCCTATAAAAGATATTTCTAATATTTTATTACTTTCAGTAATATTAATTTGTTTCATATTTAATTTTAGTTTTATAAAATAACATTAAGTTTATTATCGTCTTAATGATTTTTATCCTTTTAAATCTAATCTGGTCAATCACAGAACATACTCTCTACCAATAGTGGAGTTACTTAAAAACACTATTTAATTGTTTGAATGAGGTTTGCACAATACATACCTATGAAGTAAAATAGCACGGTTTACTGTGAGTGCTATTATACTTGTTTTCATTCCGTTTTTAAAAGAAATGGAATGTTATTTTCAAATGTCAATATGATAAGAGCGTTTCTCACTTACCATTTCAACATTCTTAGCATTATGACAGAAAATATAGTTACATAGATTTATTGATTTTTCGTAATCAAGTTACACATATTAGAGAACTCTCTTTTACTTGAATATAATAGACTTGAATATTTTACGTGAGTCTTTAAATCATAATTAACTATTTTTTTGAAAATAAAACACATATGAACGTTTCAAAACACTAAACATTATGATGCGCAATAACTGTTTCTACACAGGTATGAAACACGACTGTTTGCAAGTGATACTCAATGTTATTAATTTTTCACAAAAATAATTAGTAATGATAACAATAACAACACTGTGGTGATTTTTATTTGGCTGCACTCGATATATCATTAAAATGTTGGGAGGACTTAAACTAAAAGTGACATTTACACACGAAAAAACATGTTTTGCTTATATCAGTCCAAAGTACATCACAAATAACGAACAGGTAAAAGTTAGCAAGGAAATTATCACTTTAATTTTAAGATAAGTTGAAGACTCAAGTTATATTTAGGATAATTATCTTAAAGTTGTTTTAAATTCTTAAAAAACACGAATAAAACAACAGAAAACACCGATTTAATTTTTATCCAAAACTGCAAATTGTGTTTGTTGAGATTTAAAAGGACTCACTAGATATCGGCAAAGCTTTGGAGGCTGTCGACAGGCCGGTGTCCTACAGGAGAATAAATTTATGCAGCACTACAAAGTCTACAAACATAGTGTAGGGTTTTCTATGTTTGAATAGAGTCATTAGACCCAGATTAGAGGAGGGGATAAGAAGATAAAAAACTGTATTGTTCCGAAAATTACCTGCGCCTTATCAGGTGCCCAGTGTTCTCACTTGCAAATTTATATTACTTCTTTATTGTTCTTATTAACTGATGCAGAAAACAATAATAATACTGCACCCTTTTTAAATCTGTTTATTTGCATGTTGTTGAATTATTTTGTCAATTGATATATGTTTAATTTAGCTAGCTAGCTAGGTAGCTGGACAAATAAGTAAAATAATCCACCTAAAGTACATTTCCTTTTAATATTAAACCTCTATCACAAGTCAATGGAGTTGTGTTTTGTAAATTTCACCATGCCTATGTAGATATGAGGTATGACATTGTCCATGTAATATTGACTAAAAAAAAGTTTTTATACTCTTTGCTAAAAACATTTGAATGTAACACTTATTACAGAATACATAACAACTGCTCTGACACAATAAAACCGACTCTCTGCTATTTACAAAGAATTTTGATAGCATAGAAGTAAGGTTGTCTTCTTTTAAAGACTAATTAATAAAAACAATTATTATAACCAGTGTGTCAGAACTTACTACTGGCCTTGGTCTAGAGGTTATTGACCCTGATTGCTAAACAAGAGGATGTGGGTTTGATTCCCACCCAGGATAAATATTATTGTGATGAGCATCACCATTTGTTCAGTGTCTGGGTGTACTTCATCTATAGTATGTATATATTTAAAAATGTATATATGTAAAGGTTTTTATAAGCAGTCTGAATATCATAGTACAGGCTCTGAATAATTGCTTCTACTAGATTGGATCAGCTGGAGAATACTTGCTTGGGTTGTGGCCACTCCCTCACACTCCAATCAGCTTTTTCTCTGTGTTGATACACAATCTACATACTAAAGCCACAAATGCCTGTACTATTGTTACTTCTCTACTTTCCTGACTCTACTATTGTCAACAAATTAAACCAGGGATTCCCAAACTATGTCGGGCAAGGGACCCTTTTTCCAAAATGAACTGATACCTCAGATCCCCATAGCCAAAGTACTGCACTCTTGATACTTCCTACTAAAATATTAGTCCTTCTTGTAACAAGTTGGTACATGTAACACAACTAATACAGTATCTTGAAAGTTTCAAATAAGAACTTGTGTTAATAATAGGGGTCAATTTTTAGAACTTTGTGACCCCTAAATTCAGTTTTTCGTATATGTCGACCCCTGAGAAACAAATAACGACCACTTTGGGAATCCCTTAATTAAACTATATACCTTTCCTTTCAATACACCCGATTTCCCTATCAAATAGTTAGTGCCAAGTTGATGACAATAGGCTAGTCCGTATAACATAAGTGGGGCTATGATTATATTTGGCAAAATGTTTAATAAGGGTGTTAAGAATGTTTCTGCCTACCCCACAAATAAGTTCCTAACAAATAACGTTTCGAAAAACCTACTTACTCAATAATATTTACTACTGTAGTGTATTTATTTGTGACTAGCTGACCCGCGCAACTTCGTCTGCGTCTCTCAATAGTAATAATTTTTCTCCGTTTTTGAAACATTCTTCATTAGTGCTCCGCTCCTATTGGTCTTAGCGTGATGATATATAGCCTATAGCCTTCCTCGATAAATTGGCTATCTAACACTGAAAGAATTTTTCAAATCGGACCAGTAGTTCCTGAGATTAGCGCGTTCAAACAAACAAACAAACAAACTCTTCAGCTTTATAATATTAATATAGTATTTAATATAGTATAGATTATATCTGCCTGTGTACATATGTGTTCATCATCATGTTCTTGAGCTAAATGTGGCAACCGTAGCTCAACGCAAGTACCAACATCCTAGGCATTAATCCTGCCTTTGTACTTTATCTGCCAGGTTTAAATAAATATAAGTAATGTTGTGTTATCTGCCAATATTCATTACAGTTTTTATTTTTAGAACCAATGTGTCCAGGTTTTATCAAAAGACAAACCAATCCTCCTGTGGGTAGTCTTCAACAATTTTATCCCAGAAGGTCACATAGCCTGCAATCATATATATAGCAGAATGTTAGGTTTGGTGGAAGGAACGGATGTGTTTGTGTCACCATGTATGGACATTAAAATACTGGATGAACTGTATGTGGACACAGACAGTCCTGACGATCAGGAAATCCTGGTAAGAAGAAAAAAATCTTTTTCTTGCCTTAAACATACTGTTTTAATTATAATTTTTGCTCAATGGCCATAGTATTTGAAAGGCCTTTTAGTCTCTAGTGGTTAGTAATCTGGTGGCTATTGGGCTCAATAACCGCACTGGACATATAATTGTGTGGTGAGCACGATTGTTTGTTCTGTGTCTAGCTGTAATTTGTCTGTAAGCAGCCTGGTTACATATAACACAGGCTCTGCCTAGTTATGGAACCAAAGGCCATATGTGAGATGTGTGTTTTTTTTTATATTTTCAGTTTTTATTCATCATTTAGTTGATAATAGGTATATAAAATTATGTCATTTTATTACATTTAAATATACGTTTGTAAATTTCCAGTGCAAATATTCTTAAACAGTATGTTTTATTGGGTATATTTTGTATGACAAAACGTAAATTCTAATGTAAATAGAAACTTCCATTGCACCACATTGCTACATCGATTATACATAAAGTAATTAATAATAATAATAATAAAGTTTATTTCTCTTCCACAAAGGTTCCTTAAAATTAAAACTTATAAATATATTGAGAGTACGTGGTTTTTAATTCCTTTGTGGGAGACTGGTATCCGTACTAGGTGTCCCTGTCACACAGTAGGAGTTATGACCTGCTGTAAGTTCTAGGTCGTCTCCCCATCTCCTTTGTTCATGTCCTCTGTAAAGTTTTCCAACCATCATAACCCTCAATAAAATTACAATATATAGAAATATGTCAACCTAATTATCAACAGCCTTTCATAGTCCACTGCTGGGCATAGGCCCCTTCTTAGAAAGAAGCTTTTGGCCTACTATACCATGCTGCCCAAATGGATTAGTGTATGATTTCTGTGAAGTTTCCTTCTCTTTACAGTGCTGTTGTCCTGCGTATTTTGCTCCTTTAGTCGGCTGTTACGCCAGCCACGGGATAAATAGGAGTCGTGACTCTCCGAATTCTTATGACGTATGTCAACCTAAATAATTGTTATAAATTTTCAGGAACACAATGTTGAACTACTGCAATTAAAAATACTAGATCAACTGCGGCTTGTTGTAGCCAATCAAAAGACTGTAGTGTGGATATCAGCATCTATGCCAATAGTATTCACACCGAAGCAAACTGGTATATTAGTGAACAGCAGTAAGATTATAGTGAAAATAGATGCATTTAATAGTCTACATAGCTTTCCCACCATTCCTGTAAACACATCAAAGGAAATGGAAAAGTTTAAAAACATTGGTGCTATAAACAAAGCCATGATTGGTCCGTATTTAAATATACCAAAGAGGATGGTGCTAAGAGGTTTACCTATTGATAGTGATGGCAAAAGAAACTTAATACATCCATATATAGTTTTTATTCATGAAGATTTTATTGATGACAAATATAAGGACTTGACCGTAATTCTGTCTACAATGACGAATATACCCTCTATATTACAGGAAAGTGATGACAATACCGTTAATAGTAATAGACCTATAAATGATTTGTGCGTAGAAATAGTTCCCATTGACAGTGTGATCTACAGAAGTCTCTGTCGGGAGGTGTACAATGAAAATATACCGACAGTACTTATCCCAAAATCTTTAAACACTATTATCAATATAGAAAATGGAATGAAATTAATTTTTACAATAGTTAGAGATAGAATCGAACAACCGGACCACATTGATGTTGTTACATACTCAGACAAACCACAGTCTGAAATGGATGTGATAGAACAATTCAAAAATTGTGTTATCAAGAGCACCCATTCTGGTAAAAAGTTTCTTATAAACAATGCAATGATCAAGCAGAATGCTGAAATAAGTAGTGGTTACTTACAGTTTAAATTGAAACCTGAAAAATTGAAGTTCACCATGTTGAATTCTGAGTCATTCAGAAATTGTACCATATCAGCTAAATGTTTAACAGATGCGGATATGACAGCACCAAAGTTGGTGGTTTCTAAGTTAGAATATGATTACAAAAATTATTGTAGAACAATGAAATCTATGGAGGCGTTGATTGAGGACATTTTGGTGAATGTCTATTTTGAAATACATAGAGAAGCGAATTTTAAAGGTGCCTCAGAAATTAAGAGTAATGTTTTAGTCACTGGTAAGTTGTTTTTTATAGTATATACATAAGTGTAAGATGAGAAAACATGATGATGAACACTTTATTATTATTACACACTTTATATATCTTTGTCATTCAAACAACATCATTATTTTTTCCATTTTTGTGTGTCCGTTTGCCAGGTGGCAAAAGCCTCCTCCAATCTTCTCCATTCTGGCCTTTCTATGGCCACTCTAAACCATGTTATTCATTTATTGTGATGAACACTTAGCCTATGATAAAAAATCCTGAACTCTTAATATAAATTTTGGGCCTGTGGGTCTATTGGTTAGTGACCCTGACTGCTAAGCCGGACGTCGTAGGTTCAATTCCATCCCAGGATAAATATTTGTGTAATGAGCACTATTGTTTGTTCTATATCTTGTTTGTTCTATGTAGGGTGTAATTTATCTAAAATATGTATTTATTTAGAAATATATAAGTATGTTTATCAGCAGTCTGGTTGCTATAGTACAGGCTCTGCCTAGTTTGGGATAAAAGCTTCCATCGCTTTCCGTCGGTTCATCCATAATGCAAATAAGTAATTGCCAAGTACAATTTCTCGTACTATGAAGTCTATGGGTTTCATATTAAATTTCAAATAGTCTATAGTTAAAACAACTGAAAGACACTTAGCCCTATTTTGACACTTTTTATTTCTGTAGTGTTATACATATATTAGAGTGATACTACGGCCCCACAGAGAACCGGTGTTAAGCAATTCGATCGTTGCCTTTCGCTGAGTGAGTGAGGTTACCGGAGCTCAAATCCCCGTGACTCGAGCGGGAGGGACTCCAAGGGCAGTAACGCACTTTCGACTTTTGAGTGGCAGGTGTCCATGGGCGGCTACTTACCATCAGGTGACCCGCCGGCTCGTTTGCCTCCTTATACCATAAAATAAAATAATAGTAATTACACTTCTTTCTTATTTCCAAAAAAAATGTTGTATTTCAAAATTTTCACGTATTTTGCACTAGACCCCATGTGAGCCCAAAACTATATCTATAAATGATAGTTTTTAACTATTAAAAACTTTCTATTTTGTTAACAGGATTAAGTGGCTCAGGAAAATCCTCACTCTGCCACATTATACAAAAGGAGCTGACCGTCTGGTCGCATATTCTCCACTGTCGGTCTCTGAAGGGTCGTAAGGATATTCCTGACGTGCTCGGCAAGGCAATACTGATGTGCCAGGAGCACAGTCCTGCTGTACTTATCTGTGATGATATCGATTCGTTGGTACCTCCGAATATGGAAGGAGCCTCGCCCCAGGATATAGCATATTATCAGAGGTAAGTTTGTAACCTTAAAATATTCTTTTTTTGAAATGAAATATTAGCCACGTGGGTTACACTTTGTTGGTGTATCCTTGTTCCATCAACTTTGTTAGATGCTTTTGTTAGGATAGGGTTGGTAGTGTATTTAGTGGGATTCAAACCCGTAACCAGTTGATCGCAATTTCGAGGCTCTAGGCTTTATTCTACCGCCGCATTATTATGACAATAATATTAGTACGAAACGCGAACTGAAAATAAGAATAGTTTAATTATCGACCTCCTTCAGGTTCCCTCATCAAACCTTTGATACACATTGATTGAGGAGTTTAAAAGTAGGCACTAAAGAATTCCTTTATTTAAATCATTCCACCAAATCTGGTATAAGCAGCAAAATTATAATATTTTCATTTTAACTGCATCTACTCACAAAGTTTTATTTCGATACGACAAATACTTTAATAAACTTTAAAAATAATAATTTTACAAATCTCACACACGGTAGTCTGAGACCCTAGCGTGAGTTTACTTCAATTCTACGCGATTGTCACGGTGACCACGTGCGGCGATGTGATTGGTCCGCACCGAAATATCCACCAATCGCAGTCGAGAGTTAGGAATATATCTTGTGTCGCGGGGAACTTTACTTTACATACATGAAACGGACACAAAGAACACCCAGACACAGAACAACAATTTGTGGATCACACAAAGTGTCGTCCCATGTGGGGTTTGAACCCACAACACTCGGCGTTGTAGGAAGCGGCGTGGCGACCGCTTAAACCACTACGCCATCCGTGCAGTCAATGATGATCATGCTCATCACACAATAATGTCCTGGGTGGAGATCAAACCCATGACCTCTAGCTTAGCAGTCGGGGATCACTAACCACTAGACCAACAGGCCTGTCTTGTCTCCTAGTAGGTTAAAATTGACTTCTCAAATTTATTGTTTGACTTGCAAGTAAAGAATGATAAGGTAAGAAAATGGTGTGGGTTGTAGAAGTTTATCAATAAAATGGAATGTCGTTTATTTAAAAGAATATGGTACATAAAGGTCTGAACATAGATTATAGTAGTCTCATATATTCTACCGGGACACTACTTTGTAAAATGTTGTACAAATAAAGAGAGTTAAATCTATGTATCTAAAGGTATCAATTAGTTTAAAAACCATGCAATCTATACAAATAAATAAAAATGGAGTGTCTGTTTATAATATTAAAATAACCGCTTTTTACTAAATGCATATGTATGTTTACACGGTACATATGTCAAAATAACATTTTTTACAATTTTTGTCTGTCTGTCTGTCTGTTTGTTCCGGGTAATCTCTGGAACGGCTATACCGATTTCGACGGGACTTTCACTGGCAGATAGCTGATGACATAAGGAGTAACTTAAGCTTCTTTTTTTAGACTAGCTTCGCCCCGCGGCGTTGCCCGCGGTTATAACAACAAACGCGGGTAACACCGCGGGTCTCAGCTAGTTGCAAATATCTTTACATTAGACTTGCAACGAATAGTATATTCGGCAGTATACCGAATACCGAATATTCGGCGAGGCCCCTGACCGAATAGCCGAATATTAGGCAAAAGTATTCGGCTGGATTTTAGCGCCAAAAACTTGTACAGACGTGAATTAAATTATGTACCTGTTTTATGTACCAATGACTACTTAATAAATGATTATAAAATAAATGAGAACCTTACCCTTCTAAATTTTGATTACCACAATAATTCAAATACATAGAATCCTCCATTTTTCCAATTCAGAAGATGATTATGTACCTGTGTTATGCACCAATGACTACTTAAATGATTATAACAGAAATGAAAATATGAATATATACGTAATCAATCGATTTTAATTTTTTCATTTTACCAATTATTTCTCAATGACAAAATATATTATTTAAGTATTCGGTATTCGGCCGAATAATATGTAGATATTCGGTATTCGGCCGAATATAATAAAAGCAGCCAAATATGCCGAATACCGAATAGTAACCGAATATTCGTTGCAAGTCTACTTTACATAGTATTAATTAAAGTTGCTTTTTTGTGTTGTACGCTTAGATCTTTTAAAGTAAGCAATGGATTTTAATGCTGTTTTCACCAATAGAGAGAATGATTCAAGAGGGAGGTTTATATGTATTATACTTGCATATTATAGAGGGGGAAATTTGATAATTTTAAAGAATTGTCGTAAAAAACATGTTTTTGTGCGTTTAAATGGCAAACGCTGGCTAAATCTTACAAAATATACCAAAATAATGTACTACGTCATTTATTATCTTTAAAAGATTTACAAAAAAAGTCCGAAATGGTTATATCTATCTCCTAAGGATAACACACAGTAACCATTTGTATCTTTTAAATATTAGAAAAAATAATGGGTTATTTACGAAGCTATTTTAAACAATACATTATTATTCCTTATCCAATTAAATACGTAAGATACGTTGTGCATTTAGTTTAGTTTAAAATTGATACCTTTTAAATTACAATCTCACAAATATTAGAAAATCATGAATAATAGTTTAAATGGGAATGTCCTAAATACAATTGAATTAAATTATCTCGTTTTTTTATCATGAACAGCCACCACATATTAGCCACATATTATAAAAAAACCTCCTTTCTAAAGAGAGGCTTATGTCCAGCAGTGGACTGTTAACCACTGCTGGACATAAGCCTCTCTTTAGAAAGGAGGTTTTTTTATAATATCAAGTACATAGTATAACAGAACATATAGCACGCGCCACATAACTTTGCGTCATTGAAGTGCTGCAAACCGAATGTTGCGCAGGCTACAAACAAGTAATATTAAAATTCAATTTATTTGATTCCGAATTGTAACTAATATAAAATGTACATGTGCATCTATTTCCGAACGATTACGTTAATATTTTAACTATATAGTGGCAAATTACTAAAATAATATCTAAAATAATCTGAAGTAGTTCTTAGTAAACCGGAGTTTTAATAGTAGAAAATCAACCTACAAAAATAAACAAAACAATTACAAACATAAACATAGCAAATAACAATATTAACAGATTTAAAAAAAAATGTCGCAACAGTACGTTAGAGCAAAGCAGATAAGTCACTTAATGTGTTGGAGCGAGATGCACCACTGAACTCGCAGCGGTACAACACGTCGGCGTGCCCCCCCCCCCCCCCCTCCCGTCCCTTTCCGATGCGCAGAAATTACCCCTCTGATGCGCTTTTCGCGCGAACTTTGTTGACGCAGAGTTATATGGCGCGTACTGTACAATTAATGTAGTACTACTTTAAATACGTACTTAAGAATGTAAAAAAAAACATTGGTATCGAAGAAAACTTATCATTAAAACTTGAACCCTAGAAATTCATTAACAGAATAGAGACAGATTTCAATAAATAATCCTTTGAAATATTCTAGTTTTTAACACACTTCTAGTTCAGTTGGTTTACTCTAAGCAGTTCATTATAGATTTTTGTTGCCATACAATATGCAAGTTGAAAGGATGAGCGAAGATTAAGAATTTATAAGGGAGTTTGTTTGCCCTTTCTTCGTATAAGGCTCAACCCCTTGGTCACGGGCGGTTGTAGATCGGCACAGACATATAAAAGACCTTCTGTACATTTATTTTACTAAATATATGACAAAAGAAATTGTTTCTATTGTGCGTCGAGACGATTTCGAATAATTTTATGAAATAAAGATATTTATAAATAAATAAATAATAAAATAAAATAAACTTTATTCTGTAAGAAAACACAGCATACAACTTAATATAAATTACTAACTTAATACAACTTACAATAATATTACATTTTTTTAAAAGCTTGTAACTATTAACGTACGTGCATCACTATACTACGCTATCTGTGGTCATGAGTATTTAGTTGTCTGTGAGACTGTGATCATATATGACGTGGTGATCACTATTATTTTAGGTTAGGTACCAGAAAGAAACTATGTTTTACATGTAACCAAGCAGGCCTCTCAATCTTAACCACATAGATAGCTTGTGCGGATGAGAGTTGTACGCTGTGTCCCACAGAATAGGTGGACCCTCAGCATTTACTGTGATGGACATGGTCCGTCCCAGTACTGATTTTCAGTGCCCACCAGAATTATTGAAATATATTTCGACTTTGAGTTTGGCCCCTGTGAGTTGGGCAGTCGGTGCGGGCGGGCCCAGAAAGACATACACTGACATGGCAGTTTCCTAACACACACACATAAAAGCAACCGTAACCTGTAAATTAGCCGTAATCTGTAATTACCGGTGAATTAAAGGCTTGATGACTGTTGAAGCAACGTGAGCTGAATGACAGAATCGTATAAAAATGCCTTCTATCGTCTCTACCTGACCGAGACAGGATTGAGGCGTGAGTGTACGTGTGTACGTACAAGTGAAGCCAATTAAATCGTATTAATAATGTTTTACTTTGTGTTATAGGTTAGCGGTAGTGATCAAACATTTGTTACAAACATGTTCGGGTGTGTGCGTGTTGATGACATCACTCAGTATGAAGGCACTTCACCCCACACTGAGGCAGTTCAGTGGGAAGCCAATGTTCACAGCTCATTTTGATATATTAGAAATTGAAAAGGTAAATTTGTGTTATATTTTATATAATACTAGCTTTGAAATATTAGTTTCAATAAAAGTAGCCAATATGCTATTCCAGATTATACTCTATACCTGCGCATAATTTCATCCAAATCTATTCTTTTTTTTCTTTTCTTTTTTTTAAAGACAACTCCCGTATTAGGAATATAGCTATCCTGTGTAATATAGTTTTCACTTCTGTCGGCCCTTCCGGAGTGCCACTGTTTTTTTTTGCTTTTTACCGAGTGTGTAAGTTAACCTAAGTTAAACCCGCTCACCCTCTCCCCAATTTTTTCTTTTTTTTCTTTAAAAATACAAATCCCGCATTAGGAATATATCCTGAGTCGCGGGTGACTTTGCATACATACAGGAAACGGACACAAAGAACACCGAGAATCAGAACAACAATTTGTGGATCACACAAAGTGTCGTCCCATGTGGGGATCGGACCCACAACACTCAGCGTAGTAGTAGTAAGCGGCGTGGCGACCGCTTAAACCACTGCGCCATCCGTGCAGTCTGCCGTTACGGCCTAATTAATGATAAACAATAATTTTAAATCTTTGATATTTAATGTTATCTTTGTTGTTGGTAGGAAGATAGAATAGAGCTTTTCAAGCATTTTCTTAACGATAAATTGCGACAAGAGTTTTTAATAGAAGACGATGACGTCATCAAGTTGGCCATTGACACCGCTGGCTGCTCCGTCAGAGACATCACTGACTATCTCAATAAGAAGATATTCAAAGCTGTTAAGAAAAAACGTAAGTTGAACTTTATGAAGATAATTAAAAAAATACTTTGTGTTTTAGTTAGCTGATATAGCGTATTTATACAAATAAATAAAATTGAATTGTCTGTTTGTAATGTCAAAATAGTAGGTTATTTTCATGCTCACAAGATTATTTGCACGATAGCTATGCCTAAAACCAGTTTAAATATTTTTGTGTCTGTTTGTCTGTCTGTTTGTGCCGGGTAATCTTTAAAGCGGCTAGACCGATCTTGATAGTATTTTACTACCAGGTAGCTGTCTATATAAGGAGTAACTTAGGCTATAAAATTTCGATCCCACTAAGGCAGCGCTTTTCAAATTCCAACGCAAACGAAGTCGCGGGTCAAAGCTAGTACATATTATATGTCTGCTCTTCGCCCTACTTTCTGGAGTTATTTGTTAAAGCTATATAAAGGTTTGAGGTTGGAACAGACAGCAGACGGGACGGGACGGCGATGTGGCATGAGTGGTTATAATGTACTCGTTAGCATTGAGTTAAAACAACACTAGAGAAGCAAACCTCATTATCACACGTCGAAAAAAGTGTAACCACTTTTGAACTTTGACGACGTAGCTTTGATACCACGAAACATTTGAAAGTAAATATATTTATGTCTCATTTACACGCGAGACAAGAACAATACCATCGCTCGGATTAGACAAAGACAACGACATAACTTTACGATGGTGGGCCAGTGTTGACTACCGTATGAAATTTTACCCATAACAACCAAGAAACAATTTTTATTTAAAACAATTTTGTATTAAAATAAATTAATTTAAATATTTTAAATAATATATTTCGAATTGAATGGAATAGGTATAAATAATAAAATAACTAGAAATATTTGGTTAAAAGGGTTTATATTTAGTGTAAAATCAAACTCCGCTATGAAGCATCAGTTTTGTATACAATTGTCTGTTAGACTCTTTTTTATAAGTTTGTGTGAATATTTTACTTTCATGATACAATCTTATTTTTACCTATGTATAGATAATGGCATTTAATAGTAAAAGTGAATGATCAACTTGTACTGATAATAAATAATCCCCAGGGTGTATTGCAAATTCTTTTAATATTTTAAAATACAAAAAAATATATAAAAAATATTTTTTTTTTTTTTTTGTTTTTTATATTTTTTTATTTATATTTATTTACTTTTTTTTTTTTGTACAATTGTTATTTATATTTGATAATTAATTAAGAAAAATGAATGAATGGATGAATTAATTCTTTTATACAAAAGTCTCCAGCACTGCGAGCTTGGCAGAAGGTGAACATTCAACGGGTCCCTAAAAAAAGTGATCGATTCAGCCCTAACATCTACCGTTCTTCCTATATTTTATTATTATTGACAAAATGTTTAAAAACAGTATAAAGCATATTATTTCATAAATTATAAATTCTCCCACTAATGTGGGAAAACAAAAAAGATTTTTTAATGGTAACACTGATTCTAAATTACAATTATCAATGTTTTATTTCAATTATAGCCTTATTTACGATATTATCAATACAAAAACCATAAACTTACACGTGATAAGTAATTCCGCATGATTTATTATGGTTTTGTGACCTTGAATCGCATTCTTTCACTACGCATTTACCCATTTTGGCGATTGTTACTGTCATGTGTCGCTATGTTCAACTCGTTTGACGCCACATTGAACACTGAATTGACGTTTGCTACGCATATGCCTGTGGACAGATGTGCAGTAGCAACGATTTTAGGCGGTAATTACTCATCTATGTAAGTATTATATCAATGCTCGTTAGTCGAGTGGACTTAGGCCTAAGTGTCGTTTCACCGTATCTATCCGTCTCGCCCCGTCCTCAGTCTAACCGAACCTTTAAGGTAGGTAAGTATAAAAAAATGCGAGTAGGCGATATTAATGTTGTAAGCTTTTACAGGTAAATTGAACACGGCCCAAGGCTTTTTTGTAAAACAAACCGTACGCATTGCTGCGAGATTGTAACTATGAAAGAATACAAAAGACTTAATCCTATTGTTTTCGAGAAATTTATAACTTATAAAACTATCTTATTGTACGAGTTTTCGAAAACTAATTTTAGGGGTACACAGTTTTTGGATGGCGGTCTTTCTCTGGATGTTCTTGCAATAGAAGTATTAAATACATAATTATTTGAAACTAGCTTTGCCGGCGTCGCCGCCCGCGTTTATGAAGGTCATCGCGGTAAAACAAATTTCCTTTAAATCGGTTTAGCGGTAATTGATTCCACATAAAAACTTTCACCCTCTTAAAGGACGATTGCTGGGATAAAAACCCATGGACTCAAACTATCCCTATACCAAATTTCATCTAAATCGGCTCAGCGGTTTAAGCGTGAAGATGTAACAGACAAACAGACACTTTCGCATTTATAATGTTAGTATGGATAAATAAATAACGAACTTCAATGCGCCTACATTGTTATGAGCCGTAGGAAACTGTATTCTTCATTTCTTAATTTTCAACCTTAAGGGTGGTTTTTGTTGACAATGTGACCAAATGTTAAGTATTCACGGTTCATAAATGACAGAGTTCTGTCCTAAGAAAAAAAAAGAAAAGCAAAAAAAAAAACAGCTGTTTGTTCCATTGTTTTAGGAAGCCACCCAGACGACCCGAAGCCTCGTCTAATAGAAGACGTGACGAAAGACAAAGAGAAAGCCAACGAGTTCGACATATGGGGCCCAGTGGGGGGATTGGAACAAGTTAAACAAGAACTAACCGAGTGCATATTCTGGCCTATCATGGTGAGGAGATTTTCATGCATCCATCGACAATTAATTCTATTAAATTACAGTAGGAGAACCATGCTTCCGAAACCAGAGTGAGGATATTGGGATAAGTAAATAAAAAGTATTCACGTGGTCACGTAAACTGGGTTTATTCTCAACTGACTTAACGGTGCCTCTAGACAAATGTACGCTTCCTGAACCATAATTATTACTTATGAAAGGAAAGTAAGTAGGTGAGACACCTGGTGTCAGTAAATGTAACCAATATACACGGTGATTTTGAAAGCGTTTTGGAAAAGAAAATTTTGAGTTATTTATCAGTAACAGAAGCTATATACAACGTTAATTTAATAAAATATATATATTTTTTATCATCAAAGTCGATATTCATATCGATTACAGAGAAAAGGTGAGAACCAGTAGTAGGGCTTTTCAATCGCAAGTAGGTAAATACTACGAATAGAAATACTATACTCACGCGCAAGGTCAAGGACGTTTAAATTATTATTCGCCGGAGTGTAATGCGTGCATACCTGGACTATGAGTTTAGTGATCGGTGGATAGGTCGAGGAGGGCCAGTGCCTTGGCCACCTAGAAGCCCTGACTTAACGCCCCTGGATTTTTTCTTATGGTCGGAAATAAAAATAATTGTTTATACACGGGAATATGAAAGCCGTGATAATTTACGCATTGCGATAGTGGACGCTTTTGATAAAGTGAAAAGTGATAGAGACACATTAAGAAAATTAAAAAACAATTGCATTAAACGTGGACGTTTGTGTATTGAATGCAGCGGACTCCATTTTGAGCAGTTGCTTCGATACAGAGAAGTGTAAATAGTGTAAATAGGTATGTAAGTTAATTATTCTGTAGATAGCTCCGATTTTTTAAATACGCTTGAAATATTTATACCTACAGTCCGTTGATAAATTGATTTGTTGTGAAAAGAACAATCGTGGTTAATAATCGAAAAGAAGTTTAAATAAAATAGGTATTTCCGACGATCCTAAGCCCGTATAAAGTATGAAGGACAAATTGGAGTCTATCTACGTAAGTACTCGCGCCTATAGGTATACTTTTATCAGCTGCTGTTAGCGTCAGCACGCCCACGGACGTGTTTCATTCATATAAGATAATGAATGAATGATCAGTTCATTACTACTTTCCAAGTCGATCGAGTAAAAATGAATATTAAAACTGAAACTTTTTTTTAGACAACATTACAATTGATTTAATCATTTTTATTGGTACTATAGATGATTCCAAATTAAAATGTTTCGTTTCCAAAACGCTTAAAAAATCACCGTGTATATATTTTGAAATCCCCTTTTAATTTTGTTGATTTAGATACCCTACTCGATAGATTTTTTTTATTTTTTTTATTATTAACCTATTAACTATTTTGCGCCAAAAATCCGCCATTTTGTTTTTTGTTTGACATTTGACATTTAAGGACACTTTTCAGTTACTTCATTCACTAAATCCATCAAGCCATTTGGAAGATACGAGGTAATAAAGAAATTTACAAACAAACATACAAGAAATGCGCGAAAAACATAACCTTCTTTGGCAGTTAGGTAAAAAACGCCACACGGAATCTATATTTAAATTACAATACAATTACCTTAGGATTTTTTGTAGGGCGGTCCATTATAAGTAAACTTGCTTTAGTACGGTCGCGGCACAGAAATAATTTCGTACATTCACTTTTTATTATCTGCGATGACCGTTTTGTGTAGAGATTATAAACCTTTTGAACACTACAATAACCTCTGCTTTTGTACATGGGATATTTGGTTTGCCGTGCCATTGTTTTACATACTAAAATAATAATTTTATTATATTTCATAAGTAATATGTAATTTCATTTAATTGTACTATAGAATAATTTTAATTAGTATTTATTTATTTATTAGGTTAACTCACAGCACATATATGTAACATTAAATGTAAAATCTAAGTAATAAGGTTCTGATATACATGCCACTTACGAGCTAACACAGCATTCACAGTTTAGACAACATATTAACAAAATCACATTGATATATAGGTATTACAAACTTAACTCTATTGGTCTGGTGAGTTTAGTGGTTGCAGTAACGATCAGTACATACTTATCAGTTTTTATTGCGAGGTTTGCCAAATGATTCCCATATTTTTGCACGAAACCGGTTCTCCCTGTCATGATACACATCAGCATCAGGCACAGTCTTGAGGAACGAATTCAAATCCCTACACATTCTACTCAGGGGTGCGTTTCGACCAAGGTTAGTTTTGGATAAGGGTAAAGTAAGGAGTATTACAGTTAAGAACCATACTGTACGACATGGCGTCAGAGCGTTGACTTTGTGTATATCTGAGTATAGTATATTCGTATAAACTTAATTTAATTATAAACTAATTACCTAATACATAAATATAAATTAAATCACACATATTTAGTATATTTTATGGACTTGCGCTTTAAGTAAAATCGTTTTTGACCTCTGGCAGAAGGCACAAAGGTCATTGTACGAAATTCTTTCTGATTCGCGACCGCACTATAACAGCGTTACTAATTAGGTAAATAATTCAAAATGAAATTAGTAACTTGCTGCAATAGAGTCATAACAAACATATCCGTAATAAAAAAATTGAGGTATTTATATTTCCGTGTGGTGACGGATTAAGAATACAGAGTGTCACCACCCCTATTCATCCCGTGGGTGTCGTAAGAGCCGACTAAGGGAGCAAACTACGCAGAACAACAACACTGCACAGAGAAGGAAAACTTGACACAAACCCTATACCAACCCGTCTGGCCAACGTGGTATAGTAAGGCCAAAACCTCCTTTCTAAGGAGAGGCCTATGTCCAGAAGTGGACTATTAAGGGCTGTTGATGATTGATGATTTATTAAAAAATAATTGTTTTTTAGATCTCTATTATGTTCTCTTCCACGCAGTACCCAGCGCTGTTCCCGTCGCAGTCCTGCGGGATCCTCCTGTACGGCCCGCCGGGTACGGGCAAGTCCCATATTGGTTCATGTCTGGCTCGTCTCACCAACATGAACATGATCACTGTGAAGGGACCCGAGCTGCTCTCCAAGTACATAGGACAGAGTGAGAAAGCAGTTCGGGATGTATTTGACAAGTGAGTATACAAAAAAAATAAAAAAAAGTTATAGTTTTAAAAAACTAAAACACACGCTTCAAATTTTTTTTTAGTTTTTTAATAAAAAAAATTTAAATTAGTGTATTGTCATCGGTCCTCGATATATCTACAAAGTTTGAACGAATTCTAACCGTTTAAAGTCAGTCAAAATCACGCCCAAAGGAGTCGGTTACAAACATACAAACAAACATACAAGTGAAGCTAATATAAAGCGTGTAAAAACGGGTTCCGTGAGGGAAAATTTGTTAGTTGTAGTTTATGTACTTTAATAAAGATTTTAATCGGCCGCTGATGTCACATCCATCCATATCACTTGGGTAATTGACCATCCACCACTGCGTTTGCAAGTAACATTTTGCCTCGTACAAACAATTTGTGGAACAAACCGATACGACCTTTTTGTTTTTTTTTTTTCTGTGCGGAAATCCCCTCGGATAACACTTACCGGTGGCAATGTCGGATTCGAACCGACTAAAACCGCACGCCGTCTCAGGTACCAGTAGTCGGGAAACCAGGTGTACCCTAGAAAGGAAATCCCTGGTGCCCCGACGTACAGTAACTGATACGACCCACGTTTTGTTTACCATTCTGTATAGTACACACTATACACTCCTCAACTTTTATTTTTTGCATTACTTATTAAGTTAGAGGGAAGATTACTTTTAGTCTTGACTGCATTGATGGCGTAGTGGTTTAAGTGGTCGCCACGCGTTCCTACTTCGCCAAGTGTTGGTTGTTCAAACCCCACATGGGTCGACACTTTGTGTGATCCACAAATTGTTGTTCCGAGTCTTGGTGTTCTTTGTGTCCGTTTCATGTATGTTTGTAAAGTCCCCCGCGACACAGGATATATTACACAGGAGATGTCTTTAAAAAAAAACAGATTACTAAATATTAAGTTTATTAGTAAAGCTAAATACAAATAAAAAGTCGAATGTGGCGTGATGTAATTGTTTTTTTCCGGAAGCTGGAATCTTAGAAAATACGTACAGAAATCCTATTTTAGTTGTACTGTAATCCTTTTTTACCTGGTATTTAAATTTGGCCTTGGTAGCAACCAATGCCAAATTTCATTGTTCACTATACAATGAAGCATCACAAAGGATAATATGACTTTACGGACCAAACTGCGCGTACGTTGTCATAAAAACACATTAACAAATCGTTGATAAAACAATTTAACTGTTTAAACGTTTTTCTTTACACAGGGCGGATATGAAGCGGCCATGCATACTGTTTTTTGATGAGTTCGACAGTCTCGCGCCCAAGTAAGTGCTTATTGTGAGTGTCTGTTGTGATACATATACATAAAACGGCCTGGTCTAGTGGTTAGTGCCCCTGACTGATAAGCCGGAGGTCGTGGGTTCCATTCCCATCCAGGACAAATATTGTGTGATGAGCACGGTCATTTGTTCTGTGTCTGGGTGTTTATCAGCAGTCTGGTTACCATAGCACAGGCTCTGCCTAGTT
The DNA here is from genome assembly GCA_902825455.1 of Arctia plantaginis. Classification (NCBI taxonomy): domain Eukaryota; kingdom Metazoa; phylum Arthropoda; class Insecta; order Lepidoptera; family Erebidae; genus Arctia; species Arctia plantaginis. The sequence goes on from CADEBD010000288.1 coordinate 2,159,295, forward strand.
TGGGATCAGCCGTGTGTGAGATGTGTGAGATATATTATTGAAAAAAAGGCATATGTGCATTGGTCACGTCTACCACTTATAGCTTTTTGTACGACTTTGCATACAACCACAGTACGAATATTGTCTGAATATTTCAACAATTTAAATAAATATTTCTATTATATAAATTACTACCTATTGCCTGCGGCTTTCTTCGCGTGGTTTATTTTTATTTCTAACTTTGAAAATAACGAACTGCCATACAACCGTTCGTCACTACTTATTTCTTCCTTAGGGGTGAAATTTCCAAAAATACTTTCTTAGTCGATGCTTACAACATAAAATGCGTCAGCCGTTTAAATATCAAGTTTGTAGCCCCAGCCGTTTAGACTGCGTTTATGAATCAGTCAGGGCAATTTATGATGTATTTTGATTTTATTTAGGTATAGATTTCCTTCATTATCACGTAAGTATAGTGAAATCGCTACAAATTTGGATTTGTGATTAGATATATAGATAGATAATATTTTATTTGTACAGAAGGGTTTTACAGACATTATAAAGTAATTAAGCGAACAACACATGTAATGTACAAAGGGCGGCCTTATCGCTTAGCGCAATTTCTTCCAGGCAACCTTCGGATGGACTGGATTCATTTTAAACTGGTGATATATTTATTACTATAATTTCTGTACCTACACCAGATGTAAAACAACCGATTTAAAACATTTGTTATAAAATGTCGACGTTATAAACCCCAAATAAGACTTGAAATTTTAACAGCTGACGTATTTAATGTTGTAAGCATCGACTACGAAAGCATTTTTGAAAATTGCACCCCTAAGGGAGAGACAAGTAGTGACGAACGGTTGTATGGAAGCTCCTTATTTTCAAAGTTAGAAACACAAAATAAAAATAAACCACGCGAAGGAAGCCGCAAGCAAAAGGTAGTAATTTATAATATAATATAATAATAATAATATTGTACCACATTCACACAACGCCATCTAGTCCCAAACTAAGCAGAGCTTGTACTATGGGTACTAGACAACTGATGTAAATACATATATACTTTTTTTTTGTAAATACATACTTATTATACATATTTATATAATATAAATATTTATATAAATTGTTGAAATATGCAGACTATAATCAGCTGTGGAATTTTATTTACATATAATAAGAAGTCTGATAATCAGCCACTATGGAAGGATGATCCTTTGACCTGGTTATGATGTTCGTGTTCCGTGATGGTGGGCTGGGCCTAACAGTTGACGTGGGTAGTCGCTTATATGTGTACTAATCAACGCGAGAACATTAATCTATACTAATATTATAAAGCTGAAGAGTTTGTTTGTTTGTTTGTTTGTTTGTTTGTTTGAACGCGCTAATCTCAGGAACTACTGGTCCGATTTGAAAAATTCTTTCAGTGTTAGATAGCCCATTTATCGAGGAAGGCTATAGGCTATATATCATCACGCTAAGACCAATAGGAGCGGAGCACCAATGAAGAATGTTTCAAAAACGGAGAAAATTTAGTACTATTGAGAGACGCAGACGAAGTTGCGGGGGTCAGCTAGTCTATACTAATATTATAAAGCTGAAGAGTTTGTTTGTTTGTTTGAACGCGCTAATCTCAGGAACTACTGGTCCGATTTGAAAAATTCTTTCAGTGTTAGATAGCCCATTTATCGAGGAAGGCTATAGGCTATATATCATCACGCTAAGACCAATAGGAGCGGAGCACCAATGAAGAATGTTTCAAAAACGGAGAAAATTTATTACTATTGAGAGACGCAGACGAAGTTGCGCGGGTCAGCTAGTCCGTGATACAGATTCAGCAGTAACTATGAGGTTCATCTCGTCTTCGTTAAAGTCGCTCCAACCATCTATGTGTCTATCGTCAATCGACAGCATTTTTGATGCTTCTTTAGCACTTTAGCACCTTTAGCACCAGTTTTATACTGGTATATCGGTAGTCTACACTAACTCAGTGACTTTACAGTGGCGATGGAACGGCAGTGGCTCATCAATGGTGATATCAAAAAGATTGCCATATTTGGAAAAATAAATAAATCATTTCCTCAAAAAAACGTAATATATTATCAAATCATAAGGGCCTTGATGATTGATGAGACGATGGCCACTCGATGGCATTTCAATAGCGTGTCAGTGGTATGACAGTGGCTCGGCGTGAACATAAAATAGCAGAATCGAGGCCCCGGTCCTAAACGACGTGTTTCCCAGACGCGGGCACGACTCCACGGGCGTCACGGACCGCGTGGTGAACCAGCTGCTGGCGCGGCTGGACGGGGCCGAGGGCGGCGCGCGCGGGCCCGTGCTGGCCGCCACGTCGCGCCCCGACCTCGTGGACCCCGCTCTGCTTCGCGCCGGACGACTGCAGAGGCATATTTACTGCCAACTGCCCGATCAGGTGCCTACACTACACTTATATGGATACAGTATGGCGTCAATGTATACACTTACGCTATATCGTATCCTTACAACTTAAAATAAAACTATATAGCACACTTACACTATACGTCACTGTATAGGGTACACCTACACTATCAACTCATACTAACGTGCAATAGCAACGTTTCAACATATTTAGCCAGGCCCGATCAGAGGGATACCACGACCTCACAGAACTGTTAAGCATTTTTGAAATAAAACTGTTTTAGGCGCGTTGGGAATTGAAAAAGAATGTATTCCATGGTTTAACAAAAACATATTTTTTTAGATGGAAAAAACCATTGAACTCGCGACACTTAACGACACCTCCTCTGTATATAAGTTTTCACTTCTGTCGGCCCTAACGGAGTGCCCCGGTTTATTTTTGGGCTTTTCACCGAGTGAGTAAGTTTACCTAAGTTCAGGGCTCAGGTAAACTCACTCACCCTCTCCCCAATTCTTTGTTTTTTCTTTAAAAAGATAACTCCAACATTAGGAATGTATCCTGTGTCACGAGGGACTACACATTACAAATATACATGAAGCGGACACAAAGAACAACCCAGACTCAGAAACAACAATTTTTGGGTCACACGAAATGGGTGGGTTGGAACCCACAACACGGCGTAGTAGGAAGCGGCATTGCGACCGCTTAAACCACTGCGCCATCCGTGCTGTCAATTCTGGAGGGGGGGGGGGGGGGGGGTTAGTACTTTGCTCTCTACACTATAAGAAAACGATACATTGGCTTCTATATTAAAATAACATAACCTTAATTGATTAACAGAATGACCGCTACGAAGTTCTGCGTACATTAGCCAAGAATGTAACCCTGGATGATGAAGTAGATCTTCAGGAGATTGCTGTAGCGACCGAGGGTTACTCCCCAGCGGATCTGAAGTCCATCCTTGTCACCGCACAGTTGGCTAGATTAGAAAAACAACTCGTGAGTAATTTTTCTAAATCAAATGAAAGAAGCGCGGTGGTTTGACTGCAATGACAAAGGTCACGGGTCTATTTGCTCTGAGTAGCAAATATAAAATAATAATAATAACTTCGCACATCTCACACACGGCTGTCTGATCCCAAACTAGGCAGAGCCTGTACTATGGTAACCAGACTGCTGATAAACATACTTATATATTTCTTTATCCTGGATGGGAATCGAACCCTTGACTTAGTAGCTTAGTAGTCAGGGTCACTAACCACTAGACCAACAGGCCCGTCATTTTATGCTTTTCTGCTTTGGACTGTGTATTACATGAATACCATATAGGTTAGTTCATGGCCCAATGACCAGGGTGGCGTGCTTAGTAGAGGCACGCCACCCTGGTCTCTTGAGTAAGTGTAGCCTCAATCCTGTTTCACCTCCAAAACATGCGGTATCTCTTACTCTAGCTTTCTCCCCCTATCCGTTTTCTTTACTTCCATGTACTTTCCTTCTTTGTGCCACCTGAAATTGATTACATTTCTAAGGAAGTCTGGCGTCAGGCCATAAAAGAAATCAGCCATACCCTTTACAATGTTACACAAAAATAAAGTGAGTGAGTTTTCAGGTGATAATTATGATGATAATGAGTTTTCAGGTGATAATTATGATGATAGTGAGTTTTCAGGTGATAATTATGATTATCTATTTAGGAAACAAACTTTAATTTGGATATAAGTATAGAAAGCACTATGTATCAATGACGTTTTTGGTAATTGTTTTTTTTAGATAGCGAACGAAGACAAGTCAGACATGGAGTCAGTGGTGGTATACCGGGAGGACATCGAAAGTGCTTTGGAGGAGACTAAACCGTCGCTATCCAAGGAACAGAGGCTATTCTATGATATGATGTGAGTGTTCATTACCTAGCTTAGAAACGAAAATAATTCTAACAGATACATGTGTGATTTTTTAAGCTTTATACATCACCGTTACCATCAGCCTTTAGTAGTCCACTGCTGGACATAAAAATATATTTAAATTGAACCGATAAGAAATTCATAGATCTTTATATTTAGTGACAACTTTAAGTTTCTACATTTAAAATATTTATGATTTATATTTATCATACAAAAATTATTAATTAATAAATATTAAAATTTAAAATACAAAGAAGAGAGGCAAAAATAACTCTTTGGTATTAATAAATAAATTATAAGTACATTGTATTTTTTATTGTTTTCAGATACAGAAGGTTCAGAGGCGAGAGTCTCACCCCAGAACAGAAACTTATATCAACATTGCAGCAGAAACAAAGAGTTACACTTGCTTAAATCATATAAAGAAAATGCTTTGCGTCTCGTTGTAAATTACTTACGCACTCAGTATGAAAACTGATTGTTAGTAGAACCAGAACTTAATTTAATATAGTGAATAAGTTAATTTAGGTAAGCTAAGCTAATTATTTCTATAGATGCTTGGATAAATGTTCCGAAACCACATGAAACCACATGATTCACGCGAAATAAATGTTTCGCGTGAATCGTCACTTTCTTGCTCTGTACCCAGTTTTATTGAGAAACGTGAAAAATGGGCCCCATTTTTTTATTTTTGAATCATTTTTTTACAAAGGTAACGTTACGCGTTGTGTTAATCTCAGCCGGCCATAAAGGAAACCAGCCATAAAGGAAACCAGCCAGAACTCTTTAGGTATAGCTGGTTTCTTTCATGGCTTGATCCCAGCCGGCCATAAACGAAACCAGTCATAAATAACTCTTTAGGTATGGTTGGTTTCTTCCAGGACTGGCTATCTGCCTGGATGTTGAGTGGTAACCTGCTAAAAAAGGATAGTTAAATAATTAAGTAATCTTCATGAAGGGGCTAACTCGGGGAAATTACGATACAATTTTTTTTGGCTGCTCAAAACTATTAAAAATAATAAAATGATCCATGATGAACTACCAAAAATAATGCAATACAAAAACTGATACAATTTTGTTAATTAAAAAGTATTTTTGTTATAAATCTGAGTGTGAAATTTAATTTTTATTTAAGGTCTATTGTGCAATGCGATGAAAACACCGAGTATATAATAAATATTGTACTTGTGCGAATTTATACATCTGACAGGTTTATGAACCCCAAGGATATGTAGTTAAAATATATAAATTTATTTCACTGTATTAAATATGGTATGGTAGTTGAGGCAGTGGCCATGCTCTAGTATATTTCAATTGCTCACGTTGCGTCACCACAATCGATTTGGAAATAAAATCGATTATATCCATCGATAATGCAATCGATTAAATCAATTACAATTTGGAATTGACTATCATTATAATAATGTAGGTATAGAAGTAAGCTTGAAGCTGTGATGTACCAATGCTAGTTAGTTAGTAGGTGTTAGGGTAAATATAAGCGCACATAGGAATTTGTTTGTTTGTATATTTTGTTGTGATTTTGTATTTTAATTTATTAATTGTCAATTCAATAAATCGGAGGCGGTTTGAGAGTTTTGTTTTATTGTAGTTCCTTACCCTGCCAAATAATAGACACGTGTTAAATGTAACCCTGGCATATGGGTGCTTCTTTGTTTCAATATGTTTTTATGGTATACGGGTGCAATGTAGGTACCACTAATGTGGTGTAAGGTGTGGAGTAATTAATTATACTATTATTATGATAAGACTATACTACAGGACATCTTTATATGCCACCCTTGACGGACGTACGGCCCGACGTTGCGACAGCCGCTTTATCCTGCATTTTAAATCTCTGATGTCTAATAAGATATTCATTTTAATGATATGCTGTAAAAGGCAATTTTGATCTACATTAAATGCATAACGTATCAAACGTATTTATTTGGATATGGAATAATACTGTATTGTTAGAAATAGCTTCGTAAATTACCCATTATTTTTTGTAATATGTAAAAGAAAAAAATGGTTACTGTGTGTTATCCTTAGGAGACACACATATGCTATTTTTTGTGTAACTTTTCAAGATATCATCATCATCACCTCAGCCTATGCTTGTCCACTGCTGGACATAGGCCTCTCCCAATGATTTCCAGCGGGGACGGTTGATTGCGGCCTGCATATTTCAAGACATACAATTTCGTAATACATTATTTTCATCTATTTCGTTAGGTTTATCTAGCGTTTGCAATGTAAGCGAACAAAAACATGTTTTTACGACAATTCTTTAAAATTCTCTGATTTCTTCTACTATAATATGTATTATTCCTTTCTAAGGAGAGGCTTATGTCCAGCAGTGGACTATTAAAGGCTGTTGATGATGATACATATAAACCCACCTCTTTAATCACTCCGTATTAACCCGTTGCGTAGTTTGAAAGATCTAAGCGTACAAGAAGAAAAAAGCGAATTCATTTTATACTATGTAAAGAAGGCCCAAGCAAACGAGTTACCTGATGGTAAGTGACTACCGCCGCCCATGAACACGAGTGACTCAAGAATCAAGTGTGTTACCGTTTTATGAGACCCTCCCCCTAGTGTCAGAAGTTTGGTCGCGGTAACTACACCCACCAGGTAAAAGTAACGAAAGAGTTTCATTTCGGTCGAGCCGGCCCATTTCTACCGAAGCATGGCTCTCCCACGAACAAAATGTTTATTTAAAAGAAAATGTTGATGTTTAAAATAGGTTTACATCGAAAGTCAGAGCTCATTTTGCGAAAGCTCACATTTATTAGACAGTTTTACAATTTATGTTTACGATAAGTTTCGCAGACTTGTTTTTTACATACATACATACACATGCATAAATATTTCAATAGCTACATGTACTCATTTATTATGAAACAAACGTTAAATAATAGTTAAAATTAAAAGAAATTTATTGTACCGGATCACACTTGCCGGGTACTTCAAGCTTCGAAACCCGAATATTTGCCCAAGGATTAACAAATTTCTTTAAATTAATTAAAAAGAAACACATCCAATCAAATCGGTCCTTACTTCTCAGTATTAGTAAACCTAGACCTCCTACTGTGGGGACGCTAAACTATTTGACAATAGTAACACAGTAAACGTAAAAGTTCATGTAGATTCATAAATTGCATTGTTGCATTATAACCGTGTGTACTCCGAAAATAGATGACCACGGCTAGTGCTGCAGGTCGAAACTTCTTGCAAATCAATGGCATGTGCGTGCCAACCACTGCGTGAATGCATTAATTTGTATGTACCAAATAATTACTTGCGCAGTTGACGTCGCCATCACCGACTCCTTACTTATCCGACAACGTGGCGTCTCCCACAACCTGTTAGTAGCCCCACGGGAAAAGCTATTCAACTAATTAATGAATTTTTGCAAAATAATGTAGATGCAGACATATTTTTTGACAGTTTACCCAAAATTCAGTCAAAATGTAATGATCTTTTTAAATACTCATAAATAACTGTTACCCTCAATGTACTCTGTATAGCTATTAATATTTATTGATATCTTGCAAATTTTTATGGCATCTTGTTGATTTAATTCTTTAATCCATGACATTTTATTGCATTGACTTTGGTGGCTATTTCTATGTGATTGTATGAATTATTAATTACTAGCGGAGACCCGCGGTGTTACCCGCGTTTGTTGTTATTACCGCGGGCAACGCCGCGGGGCGAAGCTAGTCTAAAAAAAGTAGCCTAAGTTACTCCTTATGTCATCAGCTATCTGCCAGTGAATGTCCCGTCGAAATCGGTCTAGCCGTTCCAGAGATTACCCGGAACAAACAGTCAGACAGACAAAAATTGTAAAAAATGATATTTTGGCATATGTACCGTGTAAACATACATATGCATTTAGTAAAAAGCGGTTATTTAAATATTGCAATATTTAAATAACCGCTTTTTACCGCTAAACAGACACTTCAATTTTATTTATTTGTATAGATTAGTTATTTGTAATTTATATAAATAATTTAATGTATTGTTCTGTATAATGATCTGTGGTCTGTATATCTCATCCAATGTAGTACAGCATATAAGCGTTTTGGTTGTGAGACTGTGAGCTTGTAATAAAAACTTAAATAAATAAAATAAAATAAATGTTAAACCCATTGATCGCGTAAATACCGAATTAATATTGACATATAAAGCAAAGTGGGGTTCGTTTCACCATTTATAACTCACGTACGGCTGTTGGATCAATTTTTATAATCTTTGCTTTGTTAGATTTGACTTCGCCCCGAATAACAGAATAATTATAAAATATTTTAAACATAAACGAAAGAAAATTATATAACAAAAAACAGGCGACAGAGTTTTGACATAAAACACATTTGAACTGCTGGGAACTGTTAGTACCTAATTATTAAACTAAATTGCCATTTCTGAAATCATTTTTATAAATATCTTTTTCCTAGGAGCCTTTTTTCCTAAACTAGGTTGGGGTCGGCATTAAGTCTGCTATGATACGGCTGAACTTGGAGTTTTTTACGACTGTCATCAGACCTCCACAACCTAAGTCCTAGGCGATATCGATGTACTGTAGATAGACTCTAGTCGGATTTTTTAGGGATCCAGCTACCCGTAACGATTGCCTAAAATGTTTGTAGGGCAACTATTACGACCGTGCTCTGCGAAGGACGAGAATAAATAATCTAATTATAATTTTGGAACGAGGTTCCTTATCGCGCGTTGTGAAAGGGGGCTAGACGGAAAAAAAATCTCACGAAAAGTTGTAACGACACTTTTTATGTCAGTCATTCAGCTCCATCTATCGAATAGATAGGAAATCATTTCTCAAGGAGATTTCACCAATGTATAAATTGTTTTAATTAGAAACCAACTGAAAAATATGTAGGTAATAGCCGCTTTCATAGATGGCGTTGTAGTTAAAATCGTGTCGAATCAGTTTTACTCGATCGTCACAACTTCGTTCCTATCGAGTGTCCCACGACACCACACGGCTTTTATTTTCCATAAATATACTTAGAGAAATTATATTCTGGTATAATTTTAAATCTAATGTGAGGTTCATTATTTATTCGGTGGCCTGGGGCTGTACACCAGGCTGCAGTCAAACTACAACACCTTTCTACATTAAAAAGAAGTCTAGTTCTCGAAACTCATTACTGTAACGACGTAGACAATCATTAATCCTATTTCAATTCCTCAGCAATGCTGCGCTATCAATCAGATGTTATCAATATTCAATCTCCTCGAACTCATGACTGCTAATTAAGCAGTCGCTTGGAGGGTTAACTGGCTGCTGATAAAAGTTTGCCCATCAACGGCAAATAATTAGCTGGAGCAAAACTGAGATGGTTTCCCGCTGTTTCTACAGGAAACTGTGGTATTACGTTTTGATACAAGATGGCAGTACAGTCGCTTTTGACTTTTCATAATAAGAAAGCAATTTGGTGATGATATTGGTTTAATATTGTAGAATCTCTTTGATATTAATGTCAAATTTATCTGTTAGAAGGTATACTCAATTTCATATAGTTTTTGAAATGTAAAATGTATAGAATGTTATGAATCCATTTTGAAGTCACTCGAAAATTGGACGACGCCGACGCGGCGACTATAAAAATGTGCAAATTGTAGTTGTCCCAATACATACAGTTTAAATTACCAGCTAAAACAATTTAATTTGTAATCTGTAAATACACCACTTACCTACCTTAAGAATATACTCTAGATTAAGCATAGCGAGTATTGGCACGCCGACAAGAGAGTGCTACAGGAAGTATTTATTTTTTTTTTTTTAATTTTTGAATGTGTCCCAAAAGCCAATAAGTAAAATTAAAATAAAGATTGCACATTTTCTACTCGAGATTTGTCGTCCAAAGGTCGTTAAATTATATGTATGACAAATTCAACTTGTTAAAAATATTAAAATAGTCTTAAAATGTGCACCCATTTTTTTGTTCCAGGCAATTTCAAGCCGCCCTCTAGAACAAGCGAAACGAAATAATTATTTTGAAGCGGTTTTTTTTTTGTATCACGACTTCAAACTGCGTTTATTAATGACCCGCTAGACGGCGGCCTGTCATGGTTTTTCTTATTGTCGTATAATAAGAATGCAGCATGTTCACAGTCAATAAAAATTGTTGATTCGCTCTGTTATATTATATCCAAATTTTTTGACAGCAAATGTCATATTGTTGAAAAACGAACAATACTTAGTGTTGGGAATAAGACGCGTGTTAAATAACTTTAGAATAATCGAAAACCAGTTAAAATTAATCTTGTTAGGTACATTTTAACTCTTTAAGTGCAAGGAAGTGACAGCACTCCTTAAAAACTTGGCACATCAGTAATTAAAAGTACTTCAGCAGCTGCTAAGATAAACGTGTTTTATTGAAAAACTTAACCGCATCGTCGAGGCAGTTTTGATTAAGATTAGTTCATAAGTTGCACAATAATTTAGATTGAGCGGTGATTTGGAACGCGAACCGCGCTCCGTTGCGTAAAATTTCGCGGGCAACGATCTCTAGGAGCTGGAATTGGCATCTGGAAAACGTATTATTTTTATTTTTAAGTGAATATATTGTATAAAACCAGGGACTCGTGGCTAAATGGTCTCCTAGTAGGTTAAGACATTGTAAAGTTAAGCAATCCTAGGGAGCTCAGTCTATGGATGGGTGACCATTCTTTAGACGTAGACGTAGATGTCGTAGGTTCAAAATTACTAGATCTCCACCGATTGCTTCGGTAGTGCAGTGGTAGCGTATGAGCTGTGCTGAGGTTCGGGTTCGATTCTTGGGTCAGACCAAATGGTTGTATGATCAGAAAATATTTAATTCAGAGGTCGGGTGTTTTTTATGTATAATATTGTCGCGCCATAGGATTAAGTGCTTCTTGTGTTGTGTCTGAAGGACAGCGCCATCTAGTATCGAATATCGGCAGATTATAGATATCTATAGAGCAGGACAACAGCACTGCAAAGAGAAGGAAAACCCTATAATTACCCGTCTAGCCAGCGTGGTATAGTAGGCCAAAACCTCAGGTCTATGGAGAGGCCTATGTCCAGCAGTGGACTGTTAAAGGCTGTTGATGTGATAGAGTCCATATTGTACGTGGTTCTGTCTGGAACATTCCACCTGATCCTCGGCATTAGTCTAGTAATTTCGTTGGCCCTATAAAAACGGAGCGTGTTGGCCGTACCGACACAGCGAAGTAACATCGAATCGAATTTCTAATATCGTGACTTCTTGTTTGTAATAGTGAGTGTTTGTAAATACAGTAAAATAAAAGTGATTAACCGACAGCTTTTATTTATTGTATACAGGCTCGTAACAATATTTACGTATTTCCAAAGTATGTAAGTATTCTATCAGTCAATCTAGCTTTCATGGTACAAGCCCTGCTTAGTTTGAAACTAGATGGCGTTATACAGATGTTCGAAAATATTATTATTATTATAATTTTATAAAGTAAACCTGTTGGTTACGCTTTCACGGCTAAACCGCGGTAATTGATTTTAATCAAATTTGACTCTTAAGGAAGGACATAGGCTACTTTTTACCGCAGCTGTATAAATAATCTTGAAACCGTAAATCTGCTAATATTAAAACGCCTTGACTAATATTTTTGTATTTAATTTAATAATTAAACACGAGTAACTTAAAGTCTCTTAAAGTAACTTAAACCTCCTTTCTAAGGAGAGGCTTTTGTCCAGCAGTGGACTATTAAAGGCTGTTGATGATGATGAACTTAAAGTAAGCTACCTACTATAATACGCAAATAAATAAATTTCTTCAACTAGGGCCAGACGTCTGACAAACCAATTTAAAGATAATAGAACCAAGGCGTTGTTTAAAAAAAGTGAATATTTGTTCTTTTTAATCCTTTGTTCCTTTTTTTCTTCCAGCAATATAATTCATCCTTTCTATGAAGGTCTTATATATAATACTATATTATTTAAATCGACCTGGTGATATAAGGCGTATATACAAGAAGTTAAATATTTCTATTACCTATTTTTTAATGATTTTTTAATCTCCCAAAAGATTGATGATTATCGTGAAAATTAAGCCATGCTTACATGGAGGTTTTACTATCTTCTATCAACCGCGGTCCGCCCGTTTTGACAAGAGAAGAGACAAATGAAGTTACTTTCCTGCTTTATTGACTTGATATAGGAGCCATATCCAGTATGAACCAAGCTCGGTATCCGCACATCTGTGTGACCATATCTTGCAAACTTTGAGCAGTGTTTAATAGCTTAATACGCGTTTGTTAACGAGTTGTTTAATGAATTAGAGCTGAATTTACCGACTCCTGCTCCTGAGATAATTACACTTCACGCTAACACCATCCTGTCGTAAGCAGATAACTAATAATAATGCATTAAAAGTTCCACGCGCTAATAACTCACAAAGTTTTCAATTCGAATTCACTTGTAACTAACTATGTAAGCAAATGCAAGAAGTTAATTTTTAATCGTCGTATCCTAATTATATAACTACCTAACTATTAAAAACAGTAAAATATTTATGGCTAACTCTTTGTTAGTTATGTCATATTATTGCGCGGCATTGTCAAATCTTACATAACATAAGATTTTCTTTACCTTAAATAATTTAGTTAGTACTTATTTTGTTTTGGCACTTAATAAGGGATATATAATATATTGGTTGAAGACTTGGACTTGGAGACTATAATATATTGGTTAGGCAACTCTATAACTTTATTAAAAAAATGTCATCGAAATCCGGGACAGTAAAGCCTGGAGAGTAATTACTAGACACGGGACGAGAAGCAAAATTCCAGGACTATATATTATAGTTAAAAAACTAAAAAACACGCTTTTGTAGCTAACCGAATTTAAAAGTACAAATCTATCTTCTATAAGTTCAAAAAGAAAAATCTTTTTATCGTAAAAAAGCGTGGGTTGCTAGATCTCAATTGTTGTAAAAATATTTTACTGACAGATAGTTTTCAAAGTAAAGTTATTTTATTATAAAATACTTTAAAAACCCTACGCTTTTATTTACGATAAAATGACTTTTATTTTTGAACATATAGAAAAGTATTTCGTACTTTTCTTTTCCTACAAAAGCGTGATATTTTAGTTTATTTAAACTATAATTTTATTTTCCTTTTTTAGTCATTAATGATGCTTCAATTTTTGATTTGAATCATGAATTGATCAAATATGCTTCAGCACACGCCTTAGTACGTGACAACAGACACTACCGTTCTATTTTTAGGTATAGAAAAAGACGTAAATCCTGCAGGTCCTGATCGGGATAATAGGACAAAGTGTTTGTATTATTGCATTGTCGTCGGCCCTTGATAACTACGCAAAGTTTCAATTTGATTCGACATGTTGAAATGGTTGAAAATCACGTTCGGAGATACCAAGCCAATAAAAGCGTGTTAGCGGCAACAGACACTACCGTATTTTTAGGTATAGAAAAAGGCGTATGTCCTTCAGGTTCTGATCGGGATAATGGGACAAAGTGTTTGTATTATTGCATTGTCATCGGCCCTTGATAAGTACGCAAAGTTTCAATTTAATTCGAAATGTTGAAATGGGTCAAAATCACGTGCCAAGATACCAAGCTAATAAAAGCGTGTTAGCGGCAACAGACACTACCGTATTTTTCGGTATGGAAAAAGCCGTAAATCCTTCAGGTCCTGATCAGGATAATGGGACTAACTGTTTGAATTATTGCATTGTCATCGATCCTTGATAACAGTGCAAAGCTCCAATTTGATTCGACATGTTGAAATGGTTGAAAATCACGTTCGGAGATACCAAGCCAATAAAAGCGTGTTAGCGGCAACAGACACTACCGTATTTTTAGGTATGGAAAAAGCCGTAAATCCTTCAGGTCCTGATCAGGATAATGGGACTAACTGTTTGAATTATTGCATTGTCATCGATCCTTGATAACAGTGCAAAGCTCCAATTTGATTCGACATGTTGAAATGGTTGAAAATCACGTTCGGAGATACCAAGCCAATAAAAGCGTGTTAGCGGCAACAGACACTACCGTATTTTTAGGTATAGAAAAAGGCGTATGTCCTTCAGGTCCTGATCAGGATAATGGGACTAACTGTTTGAATTATTGCATTGTCATCGGTCCTTGATAACAAACAGTGCAAAGCTTCAATTTGATTCGACATGTTGAAATGGGTCAAAATCACGTGCGAAGATACCAAGCTAATAAAAGCGTGTTAGCGGCAACAGACACTACCGTATTTTTAGGTATGGAAAAAGACGTAAATCCTTCAGGTCCTGATCAGGATAATGGGACAAACTGTTTGAATTATTCCATTGTCATCGGTCCTTGATAACAGTGCAAAGCTTCAATTTGATTCGACATGTTGAAATGGGTCAAAATCACGTTCGAAGAGTCCAAGATACCAAGCTAATAAAAGCGTGTTAGCGGCAACAGACACTACCGTATTTTTAGGTATAGAAAAAGGCGTAAACCCTTCAGGTCCTGGTCAGGATAATGGGTCATCGGTCCTTGATAAGTACGCAAAGTTTCAATTTGATTCGAAATGTTGAAGGGTCGAAGTCGAAGATTCCAAGATACCAAGCTAATAAAAGCGTGTTAAAAACTAGTTGCAGGCATACGTAAAAGAGATACCTAAGGAAAAGCAAGGATTAAGTTTATTTATTATTAAGTACAGTGAGCAAACATTCCATGTAGTGACGAAGTGACGAATACAAAGCGTCACCGCCCATGTTCATCCCGTGGGTGTCATAAGAGCCAACTAAGGGAGCAAACTACCCAGGACAACAGTACTGCAAAACGAAGGTAATCTTGAAACAAACTTTATATCAAACCGTCTGGCCAACGTGGTATAGTAGGCCAAAACCTCCTTTCTAAGGTGAGGCTTATGTTCAGTAGTGGAGTGTTAAAGGTTATTGATGATGATGATGATGAGCAAACATGTGGTTTACGTCAATGTAGTATAGGCATTAAAACTTAAAATACTGTGTGCTATAAAATAATAATATAATATTGTACCACATTCACACAACGCCATCTAGTCCCAAACTAAGCAAAGCTTGTACTATGGCTACTAGACAACTGGTATAAATACATTTATACCTTTTTTTTTGTAAATACATACTTATTATACATAGAAACACCCAGATCAAATCAAACATCAAATGTTCATGCACACAAATGTTTGACTTGAGCGGGAATCGAACCCACAACCTTTGCAATAGCAGTCCGTTACACAAACCACTACGCCATTCGGTCGTCAAATACTAAAAGAAAAAAAAAAAAGTTTCGTCTATACTTACATTCTTTAATTTTTGAAATTATGCAACACTAATGCATTCCAACTTTATATAATACTAGCTGACCCGCGCAACTTCGTCTGCGTCTCTCAATAGTAATAAATTTTCTCCGTTTTTGAAACATTCTTCATTGGTGCTCCGCTCCTATTGGTCTTAGCGTGATGATATATAGCATATAGCCTTCCTCGATAAATGAGCTATCTAACACTGAAAGAATTTTTCAAATCGGACCAGTAGTTCCTGAGATTAGCGCGTTCAAACAAACAAACAAACAAACTCTTCAGCTTTTTAATATTAGTATAGATAATACTAGATGGTACCCGCGACTTCGTTCGCGTGTAATTTGAAAAGCTGCCTTAGTGGGTTCGACTGCCATTTTATAGGGGTTTTCTGATAGGAAAAATAGCCTAAGTTACTCCTTATATATACAGCTACCTGCTAGAACAGAGTGACAGATAAAAAAATTAAACTGGTATTTAGGCATAGGTATCATGCAAATAACAGTGTGAGCATGAAAAAACCTATTATTTTGACATTACAAACAGACAATTCAATTTTATTTATTTGTAGATAGATGACAAATGAAGTCGGTCCAATATGCTAAGACAGCACATAGGTACTTAACTTACCTATGTATATAGTTTGAAAGTTTTAATTGGCATTCAATAAACAAGGACCCTACAACAAGCATATAGTTTTAATACATCTGAAAACCACCAAATCGCACAATATCAATATCAATGGGGTTCAAACCCCACATGAGACGACACTTTGTGTGATCCACAAATTGTTGTTCCGAGTCTGGGTGTTCTTTGTGTCCGTTTCATATATGTTTGTAAAGTCCCCCGCGACGCAGAATATATACCTAATGCGGGAGTTGTCTTTTTTAAAAAGTAAAAAAAAAACATCAAAAATTGTCAAAAATATGAACGAATGAATAGATTATGTACGATTATGAATAGATATACTTAAACTATCTATCCAATAATTTTCTATTTAGTAGGTAAAATTAAACTCTAAAGCACGCGGTAATAACATTTATGGATTTATGTGTTTTGTGTCACAAATTACTGTTTCTAGACTTTATGAAACTGTAAATATAGTATTCATAAAAATAAATAATTATTGTGTTACGTAATAAACACAGTTACCTACCATCTAAAGGGTGTATATGCACTTAACAAATTTTTACACTGCATATTTTTAACGATTTTAATTTCTAAATCCTATAAATTGATTATCCTCAAGTTCTAGGTTAAAGATACTTATACATATCACTATTCATCGATTTAATGATGTCTCTGGTCTATCAAAAAGTGTTAAAAGCACTACCTTTGCCTTACTTACTGAAAAATAAAACTTTTCAAATAAAGAACCATCATAATACGTCGGTATTCAAAAAGCGAATCTCATAAATAAAAAAAAATAAAGGCTCATTGTATGGTTCGAAAAGAGAAGTCGAGAAGGTGGCAAGGTGAAATTAGGGCCCTTGTCCGTGCCGAAGAAAGCACTTTATATTCGACTTAAAGTAATTATTGTGTTTTTGTAAAAGAGTTTGTTAGCGGACCATTCAGACTCGAGGACACGGACGCTTCTTTGGCGTGGGCCGGACTTGGCAGTGAAAACTGAGGGATATTTTGGAGGTTTTTTGAATTAAGCGTGACTAAAAAAATAACAATTTATAAATCGTAATAATAATAAACAGTATTTCTCGCCGAATACATACAATCTACACTTCAACTTACGACTCTTGGGATGAGGTTGGTCTTGGGTGTATCCTTAAATTATAATTAATTATAATTGGTGTCAAAACTCTGTATTTTGCTTATAATGTTTACTAAAATATTGTATGGTATGGACGTCTTATTATCAAAGTGCATTATTATGATAATAATTTTATTTTATGTTAGAGGGGGCAGACGAGCAGACGGGTCACCTGATGGAATGTGACCATCGCCGCCCATGAACATCTGAAACTCAGGAGTCACAAACGCGTTGCCGGCCTTTTGGGAAGGAGTACGCTCTTTTCTTGAAGGTTTGGAGGTCGTATCGGTCCGGAAATACCGCAAACGATAACCCGTTCCACAGATTGGTTGTGTGGGGCAAAAAGTGTCTCGAAAAGCGCACAGTAGTGGAGCGACAACTATCCAGGTGATGAGGATGAACATTTTGCCGTGTGGAACGATGGTGAAAAATTGCGGCTGGTATTAGTCTCTCCATGATATGTGCGATAGAGAATGCAGAGTGAAGCCGCATTTCTACGTAACGCCAAGGGATCGAGCCGATCGAATTTGTGAAGTTTGTTGTAGTATAGATACAGGAACAGTTAGTTTTTAGATTTGTGTTTGCATAAGTGTTTATTGACAGGACATTGCTCTATGATAGGACAAACGAGATAATCGACTGCAATAAATATATATTAAGCATCATTTAAACATTAGAAATTGTCATGAGTAAATGTATGTCATACATACAATGTTATACTCGTAAGAATACAACTTCTGTGAGGAAAAATCGTAACTAATATAATAATAATTACATCACTTGTCTCACACACGGTTGCCTGATCCCAAACTAGGCAGAGCTTTTACTATGCTCATATATTTCTTAAACAGGCTTATTTCAAAATACAAAAATAATATAGATAAATTATACCTAGACATAGGACTTCTGTGAGGAAAATTCGTAACTAATATTATAATATGATAATTACTTCACATATCTCACACACGGTTGTCTAATCCTAAATTAGGAGCCTATGCTATGGGAAACCAGACTGCGGATATACATACTTAAATATTTACATTATAAATAAATTGAGCCCAGATACAAAACAAATTACACATCACACAATATTCGTCCTCGTTTTCATTTAAGAAAATACTTTTTCCGAGACATGTCTCGGAAAAAGTATTTCTCGGAAAAATTATCTATGGATAAAGTACTGTAAAACAATATAAATAATATACTTAAATATTTATTTAACATTACATTTTTACTAAACTCCAACACGTCAAGTCCGTCCCCCATCATTGCCCGGAATATTCTTGTTTTCCCGGAGTTTTCTCAGCTTTTCTTCCCGTTTTCTTTCGTTTGGTGCCTTAATTAGCTCATTCAGTGCCCCCAGTTCCCTCCCCGCGCCCCTCACGTTCACCGCACCCCCTAAATTATCTTATTTATTGAAAGCACTTTTATATTACATTTTGACAACCCGAATGGTGTATTTAGTAAGCATTTAGAGATCGAGAGAGCCCCACTGAAGGAAATATTGTGGTATTTTATTGGTAAGGGCGATGAACTTTATTATTATTTCTGTGAATAAACAAATGTTCATAGGTTAAGGCTTAATCGGAATGCCCCTGCTTATACATTTTATTATTATATAAATAAGGTTCTTTTAGGTGACCAGATAAAGTGGTTTTCTAATTTCTAGGTCTAGTAGTAAGTCAAATAAAATTAGAACGACCTGGGAAGTAATTAATGCCGAAACTGGAAAAGCAAAGAAAAAATGTAATAATTACAGCCTTTCAATTGATAATAAAGAAATTAAATCCAATTTAGACGTTGCCACAGCTTTAAAAGAAAAATCACAGCCAAACCAGACCCGATAATGCAGAATCTTTATTGAAAGAGAATATTAACATTTGTAATACTGAGTTTAGATTTAGTTGTATCACCGATAGAGATATTGTTAAAAACGTTCAATGCTCTTAGTGTTAAGAAAACCGCCGACCTTTGGGGTAATTCTGTACAAATAACAAAGTCAATTATTAGCGTAGTTGCATCAGAGTTGGCCTTAATTTTCAATAAGTAGAGATGTGGCCAAAACCTCCTTTCTAAGGAGAGGCCTATGTCCAGCAGTGGACTAGTAAAGGCTGTTGATGTTGATGATGTGAGAGATGTGGCTTCACTCTGCATACTCTATCGCATATATCATGGAGAGTGCTTCGAGGAATTGTTCGGACTAATACCAGCCGCAAATTTCCGTCATCGTTCCACACGCCCAAATTTTTTATTCTCATTACCTGGATAGTAGGCGCTCCAATACTGTGCGATTTTCGAGACACTTTTTGCCCCGCACAACCAATCTGTGGAACGGGTTATCGTCTGCGGTATTTACGGCCCGATACGACCTTCAAACCTTCAAGAAAAGAGCGTACTCCTTCCTAAAAGGCCGGCAACGCGTTTGTGACTCCTGAGTTGCAGACGTTCATGGGCGGCGATGGTCACTTTCCATCAGGTGACCCGTCTGCTCGTCTGCCCCTCTAAGATAAAAAAATAAATAAAATAAGTGCATTGAATGTGGTGTATTTCCTGATCTAATGAAGCATAGTAAGATTATTCCCTTATTAAAGGCGGGTAGTACGTCTGATCCTACAAATTATAGACCTATTTTAGTGTTATTTATTACTTTTACTTGTAATTTCAGTGTAACCTAGTTAGGTTACACTAAAAGTACAAGTACAAGTAATAGTTAAAACTAGACCAGCTGCAAACTCACTTTAGTGTACACAATATTCTACACAGGAAACAATTTGGCTTCAGAAGAGGTCGCTTGACAAGTGATGCTGGTGTTGAACTTCTGGAAAGTATATTTGGAGCTTGGGAGGCTAAACGGGATGCGCTGGGTGTGTTTTGTGATTTGTCTAAGGCATTCGATTGCGTTTTTTATGAAACATTTATCAGGAAATTGCATCACTATGGAATAAGGAATACTGGATTCGATCTTCTTATCTCTTATTTGGGTATTAGGGTCCAAAGAGTGGAAGTTAATAGACAGAGGTCCCTCGGGTCTCTGGTCACTATGGGGGTTCCGCAGGGTTCAATTCTCGGTCCATTTTTGTTTCTCGTTTGTATAAATGACCTACCTAATCTGATAAAAGATAATCAGGAGATAGTGCTATTTGCGGATGACACTTCACTTTTATTTAAACTGAAACGACAGCAATCAGTTACTGACGACGTGAATAACAATCTCTCCAAGGTCGTGAACTGGTTCAACGTTAATAACTTACTTTCAAAAAAAAAAACTAAATGTATTAGATTTTTTACACCTAATCTTAAGCAGATAAAAACCAGTATTCTGATAAATGGCAAGGAGTTGGATTTTGTGGTCACCATTTAGTTTTTGGGTATAACTCTAGACTCTAAATTGCAGTGGGGCCCACATATTGATGGATTGTCGAATAGACTCAGCCCTGCAGCATACGCGGTTTATAAAATTCAAAAATGTATAAAATGTAGTATCAGCTAGACTAGTGTATTTTAGCTATTTTCATAGTGTAATGTCGTACGGTATTTTGTTGTGAGGAAATGCTGCTGACATTCAGACTATCTTTGTGTTGCAAAAGAGAGCAATTCGCGCAATTTATAATCCCATTTATAGGCAGTCACTGAGGGATAAGTTTAAAGAAATTGGTATTATAACAGTCGCATCTTAGTATTATATAAAAGTTTAGTGTACGTTAAGAAAAATATTAATTTATTCTCAAAGTTTAGCGATATTCATAACATACACTAGAAATAAAAATAAACTCGTGTTGCCAACGACTAGATTACAAAAAGTAAGCAAGTCTTTGCGATGTCAGGGTGTGCGATTTTATAATAAAATGCCAAGCAAATTTCATAAATTAAGTATTAACAAATTGAAGTCCTTAGTTAAACAAAAACTATGTGAATTACTACATGGTTACAAATTATTTAGATGACAAATTTGCTTGGGATTGATGCTGCTCACTCCCACATTTAAAAGTGATGAACATTAATTTTTTTATTCGTATTTCGTTTGTTTTCAATTTGTTTGAAATTGAATTGTATTGTATTTTTTTGTTTAAGTATGTAAATGTGAGTATAGTATAGGCTTGTAATGATAGTTCATATTTTATTAACTTTCTGGTGGTTTTGAGTGTTTCCACGGCCTAATCAAGTGTCCTGTAGGCTGTAGTGTCGTTTTTCAGGTTGTTGATTCTGACTATATCGGTTAGGCTACACAATGGTTGGGGTTTGTATGCCGTCTATATGGACGGGACGACTCAAAACTATGGTCCTTTCTTCAAAAGGCCAACCTAGATCCTATACTGCACTCACATCTCAGTTATCTTTAATATTATACACGGACTTAAAAAGAAAAGACACCTCTGTGGTTTGTTTCGACGTTTCTTCTCATAGCAAATCTTAGGAAGTGAGCTGAAAAGTCCGACTTGTAAAAATATCTAAAAAGATTTACTTGCATAAATAAATATCATTTCATCATCATTTCTAAGACTATAAAGACCCCACAATTCTCATACACGGCCGTCTGATCCCAAACTGGGCAGAGCTTATGCTATGGAACCAGACTGCAGATAGACATACTTATATATTTCTAAATACAAACATATTATAAATAAAGTACACCTGGACACAGAATTAATGATCGTGCTCATCACACAAATATTTGTCCTGGATGGGAATCGAACCCATGACCTCCGGCTTAGCAGTCAGGTTCACTAACCACTAGATCAGCAGGCCATTGGCACAAAGGACGGGAAAATGGAACAATTAAGTAAATTAAACTTTAAGGAGGCAGGATTAGAATTGCATTATCATACCTCAACTTTCTACAACTCAATAATTTTTAGCGACCACACCATATACTCCTGGCTCCTATGTACATAAGGAGTTGTAAATCTGTGGGGGGTTTCCATGCCATCAATAAAAAAAAAATGTATAATGACTACTTAGTGCACCAATATATTTTTTTAAACAGAAATAAGGAAAATCGGTTATATAAAAGGACCAGACCCATTCGTAATAGATTTGTTTTTTTTTTAAATATGGAATTGATGTGAAATGGACTTGGAAAACAATAGTAGATTTCTTAAAAAAAACACTGTTTATATAAAAACTAATATGGAATATCCTTATAGTATATTTTAACTTAAGTGGCTTATAACTTTATAAACGTAACTTCAAAGCACACAACGTTCTAAAAGACTCAGAAGACTTATCTGGAAAACGAGCCTGGGTTATTTACTTAGGTTTAAAGAACTTTATTATACTCAAGAACGTTACAGTCCACTTAGTGAGCATAATATAAAAATAAACAATGTAATAACAAGGAACAGCGATCGTACGTTTCTAAATCAATGACTAAAAAAGTTAAGAAAAGAGATTGCATTGTCTTATGTTTTATGTACTCACACGTACTTTTCAGTCCGGACGTTATGTACTTACTCATTGAGACATTCCAGAAGTCCGTTTTTGTAAAAACAATGATTCTTAACCTTGTTTATAAATGAAATACTAGAATACTAAGATCATTTCAATAAATAATAATAATAACGTTGTAATATTTTATAATATTGATGTAATATATCAGTTTCGCATAAAATGTGTGACAGGGTCTCACTTCTAGCCTTGGGGTCTCCTTTTAATTTTCTAATACGAACATACATAAAGAAACTTAAAGGTTCGTGGCAACAGATGAAAATAGAACTGTGCATGTGATACCAATTCTTTAAACTTCGAATATTAACATAAAATGTACCCTTTATGATCATAAGGTTTAACTGAATTATGAGGAACAAAATAAAACAATAAATAAAACTTTCGACATAGTAAAAAAATAACAGATCAAGCCAAGGCATTACTTGCAAACAGCTATCTTAAAATGAAACACAAGACGCTGAAACTGAAACCACTATCTCCACCTGAGCCAGACGTGACCGTAAAAGAAAAAGGGGCGAAGTCTTGCAGGAAGTGTCGCTGATAAGCCACCATAATGGCGGTCGCTGATAACACCGCTCCCGCCTTTTTCTCCCGCCAAAACAGGGCGCCATTGTTGGCACAGAATAGCGACACAAAGCCACTTCACTACACAATGCGGGCAACACTCACACTCCGAAGTAATAAATTTTTTGTAGTCTATTCACACTTTTATGATCATTTTACGGTTGCTTTACGTGAATTTGATTTTTCATGCATATCTGTAAGGTAATGGGTGGGTGAAGTTAATTCTTTACGGCTTGCTATGTTATGTGAAAAGTAGGACTGAAAAGTTCACATGTGAAATGCATAAAAACAAAAAAAGTTAAAAATATAGCATAGATTTATTTATAGTCTATGCAATTAAGTAATACAGGGATGTAAACAATATGGCGGAAGTTGAATGTGAATTTCTTTTTAAAAGAATAAAAAGTGTTTTGAACATATCTAAGTTATATAGTATAATTCTATGTTCATATATTAAATAATAATGCAATATTTTTATTTAACATCCTTCTTGATACAACTAAATAAAATATGTTAATTTTGATTATGTTTCTGACTACTTATTAAGTATAAAATCATCGTCAATTTTCTCGGGAGCCATATAAGATTTTCTTAATAAAGCATGAACGTTATTAAAATGTTAATAAAACCTTTACATACACTTGAGTGCGCTCAATTTGTGGTTTTAATAAAATTTTAATTGACACGTATTAGGTTTTCCAAGTAAATTGTAAAGGAGGCAGAAGTGGCCGCTTTCCTTCGCCACTCTGCGAACATTAGCGTCGGGGGTGGGTGCTGGGACAAATTTTTGTTTTTCACTCGTGTAAGGGACAGCTATAGTGGCAAGCTTGCATGCTGGAAAGAGATAACAGCAGGTGCACACATTGCCTTTGTTAAAGAGCAAAAATAATAGAGAGAACGGTCGTTTATCTCTTTTTATGGCGAGAGCGCTATCTTCCCGCCAACGCTATTATGGAAGACAATTTTGGCGCGAAAGAAAACTGCTTATTACTTCTTATTCTTGGTGGCTGGTGTGGCAAATTTTTCTTTTTTTCAAGCTGGTAAAAGTCAAGTGTGCTTGTTTAAGTTCCGTTTTCGTATTTTCCTTGTTAAGATTGATTTATAATTGGTAATTAGTTGCGTAGTAATCTGAGCTGTTTTTAATTCAGGTTGGCAAATTTTATTTTGAAGTCAATTTCACTACATATATTTGCTACATATATAATAATGACTTAAGACACCTTACAGTTAGACATGTCTTTTTAATACGAAATAAGTTAAAACTTGTAAGATGGTTACGGTGGTAGATGGTTGTCCCGACTGGGGATTGAACTCTAACCTCTGGATAACAGTTAGGATGTGTAACCACCGGGTTGACGACGCGTCATAAAGCTTATGCTTAATTTTTTTTTAAACTAGCTGACCCCGCAAACGTTGTTTTGCCATATGCATTATTTCAAAAAAAAATGTCAAAAGAAAAATAATTTAGTGTATGAAAAATAGATGTTGGACGATTCTGAGACTTACCCGATATTCACACAAAATTTCACGAAAATCGGTCTAGCCGTTTCGGAGGAGTTCAAACACGCACTCCGTGACACAAGAATTTTATATATTAGATATACATGGAAATGACATGTCAATGATGAACACTAAAGTTGTTTTAAACCGCTTTCACTTTATGATGTAAATTGTTACATACTCAGGGAGGTTTTATATCGAAGAAAAAAAAAACAAAAGCAACAGAAACATTTTCGTAAGTATTGTCTCAAGTTTCTTTACAAAGCGCCATTGTTTTGTGTTCCAATAGTGTAATTATTTCCAATAGCTTTGTCTCATTTCAGTCACTGTTGGCTCTGTTCTCAATAAACCGAATTAATTGATCGCTGACACTTTTGTGGTCTCGGAGCCGAAAGATTAAAGATCTAAAGTCTTGATACTTTCAAAGTAATAAAGGTTTTGATGCGGATTTATAGGCATGAAATTAGTTGGTTGGTTCTTTATAAGTTGATCTGATTTTTCATAAAACTAAGCGATATTTAGTGCCTACATAGTTGAGATCATATGCTTAATGTTAGAAGTCACAGTAAAGTTACATCCATTTGTTATTGTTTCCGTGTGGTGACGGATTAAGAATACAGATTGTCACCACCCCTGCTCATCCCGTGGGTGTCGTAAGAGGCGACTAAGGGAGCAAACTACGCAGGACAACAGCACTGCACAGCGAAGGAAAACTTGAAACAAACCCTATACCAACCCGTCTGGCCAGCGTGGTATAGTAGGCCTAAACCTCCTTTCTAAGGAGAGGCCTATGTCCAGCAGTGGACTAGTAAAGGCTGTTGATGTGATGTGATTTGTTATTTGTAAATTCTAATGTTATGGCGTATAAATTTACTCAAATAATACTCTATCGAATGCCAACAAAAACTTGAATCCGAGTGTAGTTGCCGAGATTTGAACGTTTAACTAAAAGAAAATTTATAATTTTGGTTATTTACGTTTGTTCTTTCGTTGCCTTTCACTGAGTGAGTGAGGTTACCGGAGCCCAAATCCCGAGTGGGAGGCACTCCAAGGGCAGCAACGCACTTGTGACTTTGACTTGCAGGTGTCCATGGGCGGCGGTAGTTGCTTACCATCAGGTGAACCGTCTGCTCGCTTGCCTCCTTATACCATAAAAACAAAAAAAAGATTTTATTATTATCAATAATTCACGCCCATTGCCCAGGTCGAGCACTGAAAGCCTTCTGGAGTATCAATTCCGCGAATCGTTTCTCAGATACCAAACCATTAATTTTCCACTAGCAAGTATCAAAATCATACCAACCACAGTTTTCCTCGTCCGCCCGTTTCTTTGTCGCGTCCATTCTTCTCATTTCTTATTATCAGTGAATTAGATCGTCCCGCAAATGGATTAAAGCGTTAAGTATTTATTTATCGTTTTAATCTGAGATGGTGGCGGTTATACAAACACCAGTAAATTATATGCTTTGTTAACGAGCGACACGAAGGGTGCGTTTTTAAAGGTAGCGACCAACATCAAACATTTGATACAATGTTGGTCATAATTTACACAAATATAATAATAATAGCTTGACACATCTTATACATGGCTGTCTGGTCAACGAGCTAGGCAGAGACTGTACTATTATAATCAGACTGCTGATAAACACACTTAAATATTTAAAAGCCGATTTGTATAAATATAACATCTACCGTCGCCGCAGCATAATCTTCGTGGCTGGTCGGAGGATCTTCGTTTTGTCCAGAGGGGCAGAATGCCCATTCCTGAACATGCTACACGCTTTACTAGATGTAAAGCTTTTTGATGACTGATAAGTTAATACTTCTAGTGGATTTGCCCTTTCTTCTCTTGAGGCTCAAGCCCTTGGAAATGGGCGGTTGTAGATCGGCACAGGCATATGAGAGATTTTCGATAAGTAGGTATATCTATATTTAGTTTGCTAAATATTTGACAAATCAGAGATTGTTGCTATTGTGTGTCTGGATCTATGACTTTAGAGTCTATACAAGAGACGATTTCAAATATATTATATAATAAAAACATTTTTTTTTTTTCGTTTTGATCGAAGAGTTTCATCATCATCATAAACAGCCTTTAACAGTAAACTACTGGACATAAGCCTCTCCTTAGACAGGAGGTTTCGCCCTACTATACCACGCTGGCCAGACGGGTTGGTATAGGGTTTGTGTCAAGTCTTCCTTCTTTCTGCAGTGCTGTTGTTGTGCGTAGTTTTTTCCACCTCGGGACGGGATCATCACCACCATCCCACGGGATGAATAGGGGTGGTGACACTCTGTATTCTTAATCCGTCACCACATGATATTGACGAACGAAGAGTCTATTTTACTGTAAATGTTGGATAACATAAAGATGTACAGCATCAGTCAGTACTGATCACAACTTCTCCGTCGCACAAGCTATTGTTTTATATATAATACACTTTATTATTTGAATCGGATCAATAATACACCGTGTATTTTGAGGAGACTGGCTGTTAATCCTTAGATAAATATGAAGCTAAAGGATTTTATGAATTGTTCTCCGTCAATTGAATGTTGGGTGTGTTGGTCCAATGTTGGCTCCAGTTGGGGTGTGTTGGTGTTTTACTTTTAAGTTCAGTTTGTACAGTTAAGTGGTCTCGAACAATGTGTAATTTTGTTTCCGAGGGTGGATTGTTTATTTGGGCAGATGTTGACGAATTTAATGTTTTCATGGTTCCGTAGCTGATAGGCGTATGAGTGCGACAAATTGTCACGATGTCGATTAAAATAAAATATTTTAAAAACCAACTAAACCTTTTTTTTAAGTATAAAAGTCGTTTTTGGCGCTTTTACTGTTATTGTATTGTGTTTTTTTTTAATAGACAACTCCCACAGTAGAAATAAATCCTGGGACTTCACAAACATACATGAAACGGACACAAAGAACACAGACGCAGAACAACAATTTGTGGATCACACAAAGTGTCGTCCCATGTGGGGATCGGACCCACAACACTCAGCGAAGTAGTGAGCGCCACTACGCCATCCTTGAAGTCATTAAATACAGTACCTATTATAACATGTTGTAGGTCAGATGTAGATATTTCAGTTATAGCCCCAAATATACATGATAATAATAATAGTAGTTCCACACATCTCACACACGGCAGTCTGATCCCTAACTAAACAGAGCCTGTACTATGGTAACCAGACTGCTGATAAACATACTTATATATTCCTAAATACAACATACATATTATAGATACATTACATTGACGGGCCTGTTGGTCTAGTGGTTAGTGACCCTGACTGCTAAGCCGGAGGTCGTGGGTTCGATTCCCACCCAGGACAAATATTGTGTGATGAGCACGGTCATTTGTTCTGTGTCTGGGTGTAATTTATCTATAATATGTATGTATTTAAAAATATATAAGTATGTTTATCAGCGGTCTGGTTACCATAGTACAGGCTCTGCCTAGTTTGGGATCAGACGGCCGTGTGTGAGATGTGTCATATATATTACACCCAGACACAGAACAAATGACCGTGCTCATCACACAATATTTGTCCTGGGTGGGAATCGAACCCACGACCTCTGGCTTAGCAGTCAGGGTCACTAACCACTAGACCAATAGGTTTATCAAACATCGGTCATAAATCTTATTAATTTCGAGACTGCTACCATATCCTTCTCTATTTTATCTTTCCTTTTGGTATATTGTGTGTCAGATCTCCGAAATATTATATTTTATTATTATAAAAATATTACATTATCATATTCCCATTTTGCCTTTCAACCCCTAAAGCGACAGTAAACGGCTAAAGGCTTGCCTCTATTAGGTCATCAACAGCCTTTAATAGTCCGCTGATAGACATAGGCCTCTCCTTAAAAAGGAGGTTAAGGATACATTACGTAAAATTATAGTTGGTAATATATGTATCTGCGTATAATAAATGATACTTCCACAATTAAAAAAATATCATATTTAACACTGTTAAATACTTGTCCATATTAACGAATAACTAGCGAAAACACTGTAATAAAATAAAAATAAAATAAAAAAATAAAGTCAGACGAGGCAATTGGACCCTCGAACGATTCACCCGTGCCTGTTGACACGACCGGCGTCATTACGACGAGATGTTTGCCCGCAATTTGTAGATAATCTACTTTTTAATACCGGCAACACCGTCGAATTCAATTTATTTGATTATTTGACAACCAACTAATCTGACGCTTGTCAATTATACTGCGAGGGCTTAATTTTGTAATGGAATTGATTCGAATAATATGGTGTTACTTTAATATTGTTGATGGCTAATAGTTAGTTTTAAATGTAATTATATTTATAAGATTAATAGCTTAAGACGCTTCACACAAGGCCGTCTTGTTATAACTAGGCAGAGTAACTGCAATTTGCTGATAGGTACACATAGTGACTTTAAATTGACCCGTCAATAGACCGGTCTGTAAATACTGACTGAATTCTGACTGAATACTTGTATTATTTAATTACACATAATACATTTTTCATTGTACAGGGTTTTCGAACTTTTCCTCTTTTAGAAAATCTTTTGAACAGCGTAAGAGGAAAAAGTACTTTGAATTGGAGGTTCGCAATAATCAACCCTATAGTTCAGCCTTCTAACTGTTAAAAAAAAGAGGTTGGTATCTATGAATTCTCAACTTAAATTACGATTTTTTT
Organism: Arctia plantaginis; assembly: GCA_902825455.1. Taxonomy (NCBI): domain Eukaryota; kingdom Metazoa; phylum Arthropoda; class Insecta; order Lepidoptera; family Erebidae; genus Arctia; species Arctia plantaginis. The sequence continues at coordinate 2,188,854 of CADEBD010000288.1, forward strand.
TCGTTTATGGCTTAAGCAATATTTCAATACAAGTAAATACGCAGATAATAAATATAAGGTGTGATACAACTGTTAACGGCGGGTACGCATTTGGTTTCGGGCGGTGGTGTCAGATTGAACTCAATTTAATTTGTACAAAATGGAAACACCTCCCCGTCTGGTAAGCTAAGGGGGTATTTTTATTTCATTTTTATAAGAAAATTTATTTGATGTAAAAAGGTAACGAGTTGACGTAAATATTGACGTACGTCTTAAATATATTTTTTATTGATACATAGAATTGGATAAATATAAGTACAGTATTTAACAGTTTATGTAGGCATTTTACGTTTGTGGTTTACTGAAAACAAAATAAACAAACCTCTATGGATGTATCTAGTTTTCTATCGAGTTTTCAAGCGGTTGACATTGCGGTTATATTGACAAACGTTTTAATGTCTTGTAAGTCGTTGGTCGAGTTTATCGGTCAAATGAATATTTCAAATTCCTTTATCTCCATATGTTTGAAAATTTTCATTTGTAAAAAGTTCCCAAAAAGAGTATTTTTATCTTTAAAAAAAATTACAACTCCCGCCAACTAGGAATATATGTCTTGTGTTGCTGAGGATTTTACACACATAAAAGAAACGGACACAAAGAACATACAGACTCAGAACAAAAATTTGTAAATCACACAAAGTGCTCTCCCATGTGGCGATCAAACTCACAATTGTTTCGTTCGTAAATGAAAACATAATTTTGATATTTTGATGTCTTAGATACTTTACTTAGTTCTTTGGTATACAACGACATTCGCGATTTATCTTATGTTTCTAAACGTTTAGTCCACCTGCGTTTTAATTATCATTGTTTACTTACTATGCATATTTTCCTGAATATAAATACTTGTTACTAATTATTTCTTACTAGAAGCAAAGTAACTTGACTATGTAAGCAAATCTTGACTATGTAGGAAATCCTACTGGTATCGCAATGAAACTTTGTAGTAGGTAACTGTGGTTGGAATGGCAATATTTTAATGAGGAACTCTCCCTTCCCCCTAGTTCGAGGCACACAAAGGTTTATTGTCTCATATCTATTGAGATGCACTGCATGACACTGGGTGGTGGTAGTCACTTGCCAATAGGTGCTCATTTGTCCTTTAGTTTTTTTTTATGTTGGAGGGTGCAGACGAGCAGACGGGTCACCTGTCTATCGCCGCCCATGAACGTCTGCAACTCAGGAGTCACAAACGCGTTGCCGGCCTTTTAAGAAGGAGTAAGCTCTTTTCTTGAAGGTTTGAAGATCGTATCGTTCCGGAAATTGGTTGTGCGGGACAAGAAGTGTCTCAAAAAGCGCACAGTAGTGGAGCGCCAACTTTCCAGGTAATGAGGATGAAAATTTTGCCGTGTGGAACGATGGCCGAAATTTGCAGCTGGTATTAGTCCGAACAATTCCTTGGAGCACTCTACATGATATATGCAATACTAGTATATTAGTTTTATTACATAAAAATAATATACTAGTTCTAATCTCTGCATACAACGTTTCATTTCATTTGTAAATATTCTCAAATAATGTTATAGTTATCTGCTACATATTCGTCAAGTAAAACACAGCCATATTCAAAATTGATAGCTAGGTAACGTAATTTAAATAAAAACTCCGCGTCTTACGGTTTTATGATAAAAAATAATGAGGTATGTCTTTGGATCAGACAAAATTCGTCTTTATCACAATCTTTGTGGCTCTGTGCGCTCACGATTCATTCAAATGTTATACCAAGTACCGTCATTCAAATTTGAGCGAACTTCATTAATTCAATTTGAAATTTATTCGATTTTTAAGTATTGATGCATATTTGTTAGCTTGATTTGTGGGTAGTTATGCAAAAAGAAGCGGATTGGTTGATTGTGCGAATGTTTGAATTTGATTTAAACAAAAAGGTTCAATTACAAAACCTTAAAAAAGTACCGGAGAAGATGTTAGTACTTTTATCCTAGACTTTAAATAAATGTTTTACTTCTAGTCTTTTTTGGCATTTTTTTTTTTTAATGAAACCAACATATCAATACAACGTATATAATTGTTGCCAAAGCCAAGTCATTACATACAAGGAAAATTAAACTGCCAAAATGGGTACGGCTGAAAAGCGGTTACTTTTGCCTAAAAGTCCTATTCGAACAGTATAACTGTAGGAGTATAACAGTATCACTAGTAAGACAAATACCTTATCCAAAAAGCCATAGAACTTTGAAAACTATACCTAATGGTAAATATGCAGTATAACCACGTCCTCTACGGTATGAACTTGCCACCCAAGTCAGGTGGGTGAAAAAGTTGGAAAGAGAAAATGTTGGATCTAACGTGAATGTTAAAAATCTACGTTCTTCTATATGAAGACTTTATGACCTTCATTCATAGCAAATTTAAAACTTCGCTAATTACTTGATTTTATTTTTGTATTAATTTCTATTTCTAACTAAAATTACGTTTTCAAAAGCGAAGTGTACTATAACTATTAGACTGCTCCTAAAGACGCTAGAATTAGTAACAAACAGGACACAATTTAGTCAGACCAAGCGCAAGCCGGCAAGCGAAATTAAATGACGCTGCATTCGCAAAGAAAATGCAATCACCGCCCTGGTATATTCCTCGATGCAAATCTCAATTTCCGAGTCACTGTGCCCCGCTATTCCTTACGCTAATAAAACGTGCACCAAACGGAGATGCTGTTTCGCCCGCTGATGAACGCCAAATGACGTTATGACATCGCACGCTGCCATTTAACGCCTATTTGGTTCCAATTTCAAATCTACCGCTCTCCCCTGTGGTTCCGGACACGAACGGGGCATAGATAATAGCGTTTTGTTTTATAACTGTTATTTTTTTTTCCAGCCAGCATTATTGAGTATACAATTAAAAAATATGAGTAAGTTTTTCTAGAATTTTAATTACTGCAGACGTAGTCATCAACGTTTGGAAGATTAACCGCTCTCATACGAGTTTCAAATTGAAATTTGGACTGACTGCAGAAATGAATGGCGGACAAATAGGAATAAAAATGGTTAGCTTTGGGCGTAAAAAGAAAATGAAAGAAATCAATATGCCCGAAACAGAGAGGGGTAAGCCTCGGGCTTCTAGTCGGAGCCAAGTTATTTTTAGAAATTAGAACGTATAGCTTATGGTTGAAATGATTATTTTTGGCTAACGAGTTTTTAGGCAATATGTATCAAGCAAAATACTCATTTTCTTGAGTTTTATTTGTGTATTGTATTTAGTTTCTATGTCATCTTGTATGAATTATTTAATTTACCTATTATTAGTAAAGTCACTTCGCTAAGCAAACTGCATTTCTCATTGCGTGATGCGCCCTTAGATGGGCGCCATAAAATCTTTTATGAATTTCCTTTCATGAGCATAATCTATTAGATCAATGAATTTACTTTATCGTTCCTTATAAATTTTAAATTAATATTCAGATATATATATATATATATATATATATATATATATATATATATATATATATATATATATATATATATATGTTGATAATTGACATAAAATTAAAGTAAATATAATCAGATATATGAATGCTTTTTAGGTGTTAAATTGACTTATGCGATAAATAAAACTCGTATACTTTTGTATGAAGGTGTCTCCCTCATCCTACTTACGGCATGTCAGTTTAGTGTTTAAAATAGACTCACTTCAGATATTATGAATAAAACTCAATTTTAAGTATAAGTAATACTAAATTAAATAATAGTTTTAATACCTAAATCTTACAGCCTCGCCATTTTTCTTTATTCCCTATTCCTATATCGATTTGACTCGATTAGTACAATTTGTTAAAAGGTGAAGCGCTTGTCCAAAGTCACTGTGATATTTTCTTTAAATCGATATAATAAACACACGAATATTTATTACATATCTTCTTTTTTACTTACAAGTGTACTTCGGGGTTGCTTGACTTGTTACGGATCCGACGTGGGTCGATGGTGTCCCACTCACTTATGACAGCACTCATGGCATGATCGCTACAGATCCAGAACCAAAACGTAACATACGTTAACACATTCTTTTTTAAAAAGACAATTCCGGCAAAGACAGATAAGGTATGTATCCCGTGGCGCGAAAATTTTAAGTTAGTATGTAACTTAAAGCTTTCGCGTTCATTGACATGTTCATATACGGGGATTATTAGGATCAAGTGACGGGTATTATAATTTTGCTTGCCTTTGAATTGCCTGACATTTCGACCAGATTACACTGGTCATAGTCACAGCCTGACTGCGACCACAGCCAGTGGAACCTGGATTATGGATTACTTTATCTGTAATTTTATGTATCTACATTGAATAAAAAAAAAGCCGTGTGGTGTCGTGGGACACCCGATAGGAACGAAGTTGTGACGATCGAGTAAAACTGATTTGACACCATTTTAATTACAACGCCATCTATGAAAGCGGCTATTACCTACATATTAAAAACAATTAAAACAATTTATACATTGGTAAAATCTCCTTGCGAAATGATTTCCTATCTATTCGATAGATGGCGCTGAATTTCTGACAAGATGACACGAAAATAAAGAGCAAAAAGCCAACATCACGTCGTATTCCCAGGCGGTCACCCATCCAAGTACTAACCACGCCCGATGTTGCTTAACTTCGGTGATCGGACGAGAACCGGTGTATTCAACATGGTATGGACGTTGGCGAACGTTAAAGCAAATTTAATGTATGGTATCCACACTTAGACGTCAATTTATATTAAAAGTGTCGTTCCAAATTTTCGTACGAATTTTTTCCGTGTAGCCCCCTTTCACAACGCACGATAAGGAACTTCGTTCCAAAACTGATTTGTATTAATTTGATTAACATATGCCTACTTACCTACGCGCTTTTTACAATAGACACTCTTAAATAGATCACAGTAAAAAAAGAACGAAACGAAAAAAATCTATTAAACGTAACATACTTTGTAGACACTTTTGTCTATACTTGTGAGTTTCTTTTATTCGCAGCGCGGCGATCGCGTTCCAAATTCCGATATACGAATATCCGCTCTGCCATTTTGGCGCGCGGGCGGCCGGAAACCCAAGGATATAAAGTTTCGCGCGCCTTTCTGCCCGCCATGACACTTTTCAATATTTTTACTCTTATTTACCGCTATTATTTATGTGCAGTATTCTTCGGCGGGGGAAACCGCCCGTCTATATTGTCTGTTTTCTATCGTTTGAAGTTTTTATGTTTTGTTTGTATTGACCGAGTTTTGTCGATATTTGGTTTAAATTTTGATTCTGTTATATTGGTAGATTATTTTATTGTTAGATTATTTATATTTGTACCTAAATATTAGTAAATAAAGCCAGTTAAAATTACTTCAAATGTCCTTTGTGTCAAAGTTACAAATATTTTTAGGTGTGGTCTGGATCCACGTATTAAATTGTTCGACATTTAAATAGATGTCTAGATGATTATTGGCAGAAAATCAAATCTGTAGTTGGTATTTCTGTTTGTGAGGTTTTGTATACGTTAGTGAATTATAGTATCTTTTATAAGTAGTGTGAAATGAAAGAAACTAGCGTCTTAGAAATAGGCTCGGCGTAGTTTCTACCGGTTGTCTTAACAATGACGATGCCTAGATGTGTCTTATTATTATTATTTATATTAGGGTAAACGAGCAGTTGGGTCACCTGATAGAAAGTGACCACCGTCGCCCATGAACACCTGCAACTCAGGGGTCACAAGCGTGTTGCAGGTCTTTTAAGGAACAGTACGCTCTTTTCTTATAGATTTGCTTCTATACTATAAAAAAGTAACCTGGTACGGAATAGCACTTAACAGGCCATAAAGACTCTTCCTTGCCCATGTCTGTTAAAAACCATTACATTCATTGCGACCGACTCTGACCGCCCAGAATACAGCAATGTGTCGACGGAGGCAGCGTGCACGTTTTCCGGTATTCCACCGTAGGCCTGAACTCAGGATTACAGGTTACATTACTGAAGAACGTTTATTTAAAAAACGACTTCAAATCCACCATATTAAGAGTAAAAACTTAAACTGTATGTCTTACAGGAGTAAATGAGTAGGTATTGAGTTCTTGTATGTACTTAAAACTTTATTAAAATATCGATCGCAATGCTACGCCGTATCGTAGCATTCTTCTACGAACCGAAAGCCTAATTTGTCATATTTGTTATTATATATTTTATTTATATAAATTGTAAACCTTATTATGATAGCTTTCTTATCTTCTTTCACATTTTTGTTATTATGTTGAAGATTTTTTTCATAATGGCATTAAGTATGCAACATTGTTATTTACGGTAAAAGTTTTTTAACAGATAGTTTAGTAACAAGAGTTATGCAAATATATTTTCAATTTTAAATGGAAAAAGTATATTTTAAGTCTTTCATTAAATACATCAAAAATTATGATTAATTCCTGCATTAATCTTTTGCCCAGGCCAACTTAGACGTCTTAAACTGAGGCTTAATTTTTTTTCGGTTTACTTTAAGCTGCTGGAACTCCTATTGGCTTGAAAGCGTTACAAACAAACAAACTTTCACATTAATAATATAACAATAGATTGTTGAAATAGGGTATCCAAGTTTGGCCCTGAGTCTCGTCTAGTTTTTTTTTTATAACAGCAATAACAAAAGGGATATTTTCTTTTACAACGTAACGTTTTAAAATTTATCACAAAGTTTTCTAATAATTATGAATTCATATTATATCGCTTAAATCCGCATTCACGCTAAACTGAATTAAAAAAATCTTTCAACAATGGAAAGCTACGTTATCAGACATACACGCGGGCGGAACCGCGGGCAAATGTTAGTAAAATAATATAAATACAAATGGCAAACTTAAAACAGGAATTTCCTTATTGAAGAACGGATTTCAAGTAACTACACATTACGCTGGTATTCGGCTATCCATCTGCAATTCAGCCCGTGATAACATACCTCCACCGCTTGATAGTCCCTAACTGGACATACACAAATTCATATAACCACATCTGTCACTAGAGGGCGCCCTTACTCTCCATACGTAATAGCTACCCTCAAAGCTAAGTCGCGTCCCAAATCGGGTCCAATACGTTTTTTATTCAGATAGAATGGTTCTTTTCAAGAGCACAGCGGCGTGAGCTGGTCACTTTGTTGAGAGTTTTGGTGTACGGCAGCTGTCGGAACTGGATGTGACTAGGGATTGTTTCTTTTTTATCTCTAATAATTTAAACGAAACAAAAACGGATTTTTAAATTAAAATATGTTGTAATAATTCATGGTTTAATGATCACAACATTTTACATAAATCAATCACTCAATCTATTGCAATCCGATCTATAACTGAACGGATGGCGTAGTGGTTTAAGCAGTCGCCACGCCGCTTCCTACTACGCCGAGTGCTGTGGGTTTAAACCCCACATGGGACAACACTTTGTGTGATCAACAAATTGTTGTTCTGAGTCAGGGTGTTCTTTGTGTCCGTTTCATGTATGTTTGTAAAGTCCCCCGTGACACAGGATATTTTCCTAATGCGGGAGTTGTCTTTTTAAAAACAAAAAAAAAATGTTTTGTATCTGGGCTCAATTTATTTATAATATGTATGTATGTATGTTACAATTTTTTAAATTTAGAAATATTGTATGTATATCCGCAGTCTGGGTCCCGTAGCATAGGCTCCGCGTAATTAGAAAACCGTGTGAGACGTGTAAAATCTCTAATGCGACCAATATATTTAAAGCCATTTCTTAAGTATATCTTCAAGCACTCTATATCTTCGTTCAGAAGCAATGGTACACAAATAGGAGTATGAACACGAGACTTTTATTCCTTCATCCGATTATTGTGACGTATATGCTTATGAGCTCTTTGTCGTGCGTTTTTGTAGTCGCTGTTAATCGCAGCGATCAGACGCACTCGTGCGGCAAGCCTTAGGAGTTTTCAAAGCGGAACGCACAATGCTCGCTTTATATTATTTTGTATCGGTATGTTGGGATTTGAGAGGATTCAGTATTATGAATGTAACTTAGAAAAATGTATGGAAAATATAATACAAAAAGTTCTTAAAGAGTTTGGTAGAGTTTCATGGACACATATACTTTAACATTTCTGCAGGTTTTAAACGATATTTTCATAATATAGAGGACATAACGGCTTAGTTTTTGATTCGCACAATTTTTTTTTGCACATGACACGACCTTTTTTAAAATTGATATATTTTTAGTGGTCGATTCGCACAAAATGAATTTATTAGGTTGCGAATCGACACCTCTAGAAATTTTGTGGCGACTCACACATTTTGTATTTTAATGAGAAAATGTATTTTCGACGATTTCTTTTTTGCCAATGGTGGCAGACACGTCAGTGGCCCACCTAATGGTAAGTGGTAACCGCCGCTCATGGACTTTGGGAATGCCACGGCAATAGCCAAGCCGCAGCCTACCGTGATTAATCTATACTAATATTATACATGCAAAACTGTGTCTGTCTGTCTGTAACCTCTTCACGAGTAAACCGCAGAACCGATTGAAATGAAATTTGGTATAGAGATAATTTAAGTCCAGGAAAAGGACATAGAATAGTTGTTATCCAAGAAATCACCCCTTTAAGGGGGTGAAAAGGGGGGTGGAAGTTTGTATGGGAAATCAATAACCGCTTAAGCGATTTAGATGTAATTTGGTATAGAGATAGTTTGATTCTTGATAAAGGACAGACTACTTTTTATCGCGATAATTGTATGTCGGATCTAGCTATTGGACGCGGGCGGAGCCGCTAATGCGATACTATGTGCGAAAAATTTGTGGGAATCGACCACTAAGCCGTCAAAACGAAAGTGAAAGTAAGATTGTTTGTTTGTAACGCTTTAACGCTTAAACTATTCAACCGATTTAAAAAAAAAATCGCCAGTGAAAAGCTACATTATCACCCACCGAGGGTTCCGTACAAACTTGTAGGTACATATTATAAATAGCTCAGGAAAAGAGTCTCGAAGTTTTTGCCGAGTTTTTCCTGAAATCTAGTTTCCAAAACCTATAATTACTTATGTTATTGTGTTTTATAAGTGAAATTTTACCTCGATGATTGATTATGTACTTTTATTTACTTATTTATTTATTGAGTCTTCCTGCAAACATATTGCATAAGGCGGACTTAATGCCTCAGGCATTTTCTTCCAGTCAAACCTTTGGGTGCTGCAAAGCTTTGTGTGGCAGGTGTATATTTGGGACAGGTAAAAATGAGACTGAATTAAACCATGTTACAATGGCAGAAAATAAAAAATCCTTCAGATATACAAGTACTAGATATACATACATATAGTTTATACATATAAATATAATACATTTAATAAAGACCATATTTTTATAATTTAACTACAAATGTATTACTCTCAGATTTTTTACGTACTTGTTTTATAAGACGATATAACTTGCAAAATTTCATAGTTCTAGATAAACGGGAAGTACCCTATTAATTTTAATTCCCTTAAAAGAGTCGAAATATGCGTTTTTTGCGTTTGTATAAACGGCCGTATCTTTTTTCACGTTAACTTACAAGTTTGATTTTTTCACAGCTTCAAGGAACTGTAAAACTGAGTATATGGTTTTAATTTTAACTCGATACCTCCACGCGTTCTTGGGATAAATGGTCTTGACAGACAGACGGATAACAAAATGATCCGGGTAAATACATAAGGGTTCCGATATTTCCTTTTGAGGTACGGAACCCTTAAAATTGAGTAATAACGTTACAAGTCCTGGCCAATATTATTCACTAGCTTTTGCTCGCGGCTTCGCCCCCGTGAATCTCGGTTATCGCGGTTAAAAGTGGCCTTTGTTACTCGCTAATAATGAAGTTTTCCATTGAATTTTGATTGAATTTTCAAAATCGGTTTAGTAGTCTAGACGTAAAAGCGTAAGAATCAAACAAACAAATTAACTTTCACACTTATAATATAAGCATGAATACTAAATACTGTAAACTTTGTTACATCTAAAACAAATTAGCGTCTTTTATCGAATATTCCAACTTCAAAAGGTTATAACACAAGATGGTCAATAATTACCTCAAATTAAAACAGTTTATTTATTTATAAATCGAACTAATTATAAATTCAGAACACAGAACTTGGAGCTAATTAAACCACAGAACAACAAAATAAACAATTTGAAACAGAACTAACACAATGTCGTAGGCAGTAACTCAATTACACGCCCACAATTCGTTATAAAAGAGCCTTTATCGAATTACAGAGCGTTTTGCACCCCGCCATTATGCGAAGAATCGTCACAAACGAAGCATTGTTAACGACACTAGCTGCCATTGTCTGGTGTTATCGCACCGCGTCGGTTTTTGCTGCCTCTCTTCCGTTTAGCTGTGATTTGTGTGATAGATGTGACATTAGGTATAAAGGGTGTAAGAATGTAACATTATCTTTGTGTTAAAAAGCTGATAGACTAATGTGAGGGGAGGAAAGGCATGAGATGCTTGTGGGAGACTGATGCCTTTTCTTGTAATAGCCTAAAATAGTTATAAAACTTAATAAAAAGACAAGCCCCGAACTAAGAATATGTCACGGGGTAGTTTACAAACATATATAAACGAACACAAATAACACCCAGACTCAGAACCACAATTTGTAGATCACACAAAGTGTTGTCCTATGATCGATCATAGGACAACACTCAACTCACCGCTTAAACTAGTGAGATAATCGCTTAAACCATCTCGCCATATGTGCAGTCACACATAATGACAATGCATGTATAAAGATACGTTTTACAATGTAGCTACTAACTTAAAAATTTAATGAATCTAATCTGTATTTATAAAAGTATAAAACATTGTACTTACATGTATATTTCGGGGATGTCCGACTAGTTTCGGACTCGACGGGAGATCTTTTAAGGGGTGAAAAAACCTTTTTTTTGATGTCAGACGCTTCACAAACCTGTTTCCTTACAAAATGCCCAACACATTATTATTACTGCCTATTCATTTACCTAGAGACTTAACATCTTAGGCAGAAACCTTTTACGATTACACCACTCTGTTCATAACTACTCCTAGACGTCATTGATTGTCGACCTCGCGCCCTTACAAAAACTTATCATGACATTTGTTCAGTTTTTATTTTCACTACGATATACACCTTTGCAAATACTGTTCTGCTTTCACATTTTAACATTACAATCTCTATCAACGAGCAATAAGGTTGAATGTTGTCTAGATTTAGTTTGAGTACATAGCGAACTGGTTTGGTTTTTATAGGTAGACTTGCAGCGGAAATAAGCTCCTTTGTGTGACACTATCGTATCAGATCGTCAACCGCTTCCTTTCTAAAGATTATTGTAGACGCCAGAGCAAATAAAACTTATCGGCCAATGTTTGAATATTCGTTTTTTGAGGATCATATTAGACGTAGTTCTTTTTGTGTATTCAGCTGTGTTGTGTACAGTTTTGTTTTAAGATTTTGGTCATATTTTTTGTGGTCTTCATGATCGATATATTTTATTAGATAGGTATTTTACTAGGCTGTCACCTTGTTTACTAAGATTTAAATTGCTTTTCTTATGCCAATGTAAGAAAAGCAATTTAATTCTTGGGTGTCTGAACTAATGGACCCTTAGTGTGTTACCTAATAAAAATAAAACCTAATAAAAATTAAGTGATCTTTTATGGATAAAGTAGATAGCCTTAGATAATATTTTTTCCCTTTTTCAGCAGATCTTTACTTTAATAAAATATAACCCGGGTACAATTGAAGGGCTAAATACATCGCAAACACAGTCTAGGACTCTCCCGGCCAAGTTTTTTAAAAAGGATTTCTCTCCTCTTCACCAAAAAAAAGGCACACAAACTTAATCTATTGGATGTTGACGTGTCTCAATCTAAATGCAGGTATAAAAAAGCCGAATTATTAAAATTGCCATGAAAATTCATAACAATGTGTGTTCTTAGAGGTCGATGATCTTAAAATATGAATGGCCCTTCTTAAAATGCGTTATACAATGCGGTTGTAACGTCATCATCAGCCTATCGCCGTCCACTGCTGAATGAAGGCCTTCCCCAAGGAACGCCAACGGTCTTGGGCCGTCCACTTGTAACGTAAGATTATTTAAAACTGAAAGCTAACAAAAGGCTTGTAAAAACACAAAAACTTTTCAAAAACCTGTCGTCAGCGAGGGTGTCATGGCGCGTGGGGGCGCATAATGTCAATTTTTCGTACACACGGCCTGAATGCGATGAATGCGAGATGCCGCGTAAATGGCCGGCGCCGTGCAAATTTGACGCCTTTGTGTCGAGCTGTGCGCGTGACCTGCATTTTAGGAAATGGACTTGACACGTGTAGGGAAAGAGTTCGTATATTATCGGCTATTGAAGACTAGTCATAGTCGAATTATATTCGATTTCTTAATATCCGATGACGTTAATATTCGAAACGGCCCTAGTGTGAGGGTTCACAGATTAAAGATTTTAAATAAATCCTACTTAAAAAAAAGTGGAACCGACTTCAAATAATACTAACAACGAGCACCAAAAACCTAAGGCCAATCGATTTGCTTTCATTTTTTGAAGAGTTACGTTGTCTGTTTCCGAAAATCATCATCAGATCAATTTAAATGGCACCATTTCGGAATAAATCCCTTTCAAACAAAAAAAGAATTTTGAAAATCCGTCTATATATGACGGAGTTATGCCCCAACATACATTAATAAAACATATACACATCCGGAATTGATAACCTCCTCCTTTTTGAAGTCGTTTAAAAAAAGTACTTTGTGTGTATATAGTGTATGCTGTGTTGCCATGATGGTACAGTACAGGTTACAATTCTATTAAAATCTATTGTGCAACAAATTATCCGTGTGGTGACGGATTAAGAATACAGAGTGTCACCACCCCTATTCATCCCGTGGGTGTCGTAAGAGGCGACTAAGGGAGCGAAATACGCAGGACAACAGCACTGCAGAGAGAAGGAAAACTTGACACAAACCCTATACCAACCCGTCTGGCCAGCGTGGTATAGTAGGCCAAAACCTCCTTTCTAAGGAGAGGCTTATGTCCAGCAGTGGACTGTTAAAGGCTGTTGATGATGATTGATGTGCAACAAACATGCACTGGGGCTTGTGGTGTAGTAGTATGTCTCAATCGATCCGCCCATTGGGTTTTCCACCACAACTGTGTCTAAACTTAAACTCATATATTTTTTATTGAGTAGGCCTTGTTACAGTGCACTTTTAAACGTCAGAAATGCAATTGGTATTACATTAAAAATAAAACGAGACACTATATTCTACAATACCATTAACTTTAATAATCAATTTCACAATTTAGCCGATTTATACTAATATGTATGGCTGAAAAATGTGTTTGTTTGCTTGAACGCGCTAGTTCCAGGAACTACTGGTCAGATTTGAAAAATTCATTCAGTGTTAGATAGCCCGAGGAAGGCTATAGGTTATATATCATCACGCTAAGACCAATAGGAGCGGAGAACAAATGAACAATGTTGCAAAAACAGGGAAAATTTATTCCTTTTGAAAGACGTAGACAAAGTTGAGTGGGTCAGCTAGTGTAAAATTGACTGCACGGATGGCGTAGTGGTTTGGGCGGTCGCCGCGCCGCTTCCTACTACGCCGAGTGTTGTGGGTTCAAACCCCACATGGGACGACACTTTGTGTGATCCACAAATTGTTGTTCTGAGTCTGGGTGTTCTTTGTGTCCGTTTCATGTATGTTTGTAAGGTCCCCCGCGACACAGGATTTATTCCTAATGCGGGCGTTGTCTTCTTTAAACGAAAAAAAAAAAAAAAGAAAAAAAAAAGAGAAAAATTGCACGTCTATGGTAATACGTAATAAGGCAATGCTTTCAATCATAGAGATTTCTGTAGTCACTTTGTCGGGTTATTTGTTTGTGCCCCGAGCGGCCGGCACTCATGGGCTGGGAATCAAAGGGTTCGCGGTTCGCTTCGAAATTTGGGTCGTATTTATTGTGGATGTGTTTAGGATACTTATGGTAAGTTTTTTTTTATATGCATCTAGGTATGTCTTTATCATAATCTTTCCCGACGGGTTCTTTTGCGCTCTGCTTACTGCATTGTGATATAACATTATGATATAGAGGGAATACGGGCAGACGGGTCACCACACACAAATGCGTAACCGGCCTTTGAGAGCCCTCATTCTTCAGAATTTAGGGCGCAGGAGGTCTTGGCCTCCGGTAGCCTCCCTCACTCGATTTAAAGCAATGAGAGTATTGCTCAACAGTGGTTTTCTGTGAGGGCCTAGAATAACTCCAGTCATAGTTGTTGAAAGGGCTTTTTTTATATCTATACAAATAAATAAAATTGAAGTGTCTGTTTGTAATGTCAAAATAATAGGGTTTTTTCATGCTTAAACGGTTATTTACACGATACCCATGCATACATATTTTTTGTATGTCTGTCTGTCTTTCTGTCTATCTGTTTGTTGGTTTCGGGTAATCTTCAAAACGGCATGACCGATTTTGATAATAATTACTACCGGGTAGCTGTCCATATAAGGAGTAACTTAGGCAATTTTTTTCTCAGAAAAAGTTGTAACATTTTGCCCGGTCCTGGAATCAAACCCACTAAGGCAGCGCTTTTCAAATTCCATGTGAACGACGGGGACCGGCAACCCGGCAACCTCGTGCGCAACCGTCCCGCGGGGTGACAGACAGTGGCGGGGGCGAGGTAGCGCGTCATTCTAGCACACGGCTAACGCGTTTCCCTACCCCGCTACACCACCCGCTACCCGCTGACATCTTGAGTACCTCGTCCCCGCCACCGTCTGTCACCCCGCAGGACGGTCGCGCACGACGTTGATAGACTATAGTAGTAGTAGTTAGTAGTACTAGCTAGTAAATAAATTAAAAAGGTGTTGAAGCATGTTTTTTAGAATTCGTAATTGATTCGCATTTGATTCTATTGTTAATACAATAAGCTCAAATGCGAATTAGCACTAGCAGTTCACTGTAGTACGTTTATTCTTTAACTATACACGTTTTTTGTTCTCGTTTTTCAATCTATACTAATAAATACGAGTATAAAGAAGGTAAACCTTTTTATAATCCCCGACGAAAAGAGGGGTGTTATAGATTTGTCGCGTCTGTGGCATCGTAGTTGTAACAAAATATTTGACAGTTTTTATAGTAATGTAGCTGTCGAATATAGCTGCAGACTTGTGTCCACTAATAACAAATTGCTTGGTTTATATTTTCAAATAATAAATGAAGAGATATAGATAAAAAAAAAACAGTCTATTTCTCATAAAAGTAAAAGATTATTAATATTAAAAAAAAAGTTGAACAAAATAGGCATTAAGTCACGTGACAGCGAACACCAATCAGAAAGTATTACGTCACGCCACGCAAAACATCATTATTGTTGTTGACGTTTTCATACAACAGCTACTCTGTTACTCCTTATTGTTATTCGTTTTTAGCATATTTTCTCACTTTAATACAGTTTCAGTTGACACTGGACACAGATGTAAACAGTTTTGTTTCGCAGACTGTGACGTCATTCAAGACGCCATGACACTATTCAGCGTTTTCAAGGGAAATTTAAATTGTTTTTTTTTAATACAAAATACGGAATGTTAATATTGCTTTTACTTTAAAGTATAGGTTTTTTGGGATATCAAAGTATAAAATTAACCAAGTTTTCAACTAGTCTATTTAAAAGATAGAGAAGAAAAGTTTAAAATTTTGGAATAATCTGTGCAACAATTTCATAAAATTATTCAATGACCGTTCCGATATAGCATGAATCGTCTCAATGTTCGGGTGAACGGTCTATCGTACAATTGTCACTGTCTGACTATCCGGAGGTGTCCAGGTATCCGGGACGAATGACGGTCATTGTAGTAATTGTCAGATGCGGTAGTTAGATAGGGAATCCTGGAATTGACAATTCAATTTCTCCTGGCAGAGGCAGACGAATTATCCTTTCTTTTTTATATATTCTACCACATTCACATAACGACATCTAGCCCCAAACTAAGCAGAGCTTGTACTATGCGTACTAGACAGCTGATATAAATACTTATATACTTTTTCTTTTATAAATACATACAGATAATACATAGAAAAACCTAACCAAATCAAACTGATGACCGGATTGTTTAATGGTTTGTGTAACGGACTGTTATTCCAAAGGTCGCGGGTTCAATTCCCGATCAATTCACACATTTGTGTGCATGAACATCTAATGTTTGATTTGGTCTGGATGTTTCTATGTGTAATAAGTATGTATTTACAAAATAAAAAAATCATACGTATTTATATCATTTGTCTAGTACCCATAGTACAAGCTCTGCTTAGTTTGGGACTAGATGGTGTTGTGTGAATGTGGTAGAATATTATTATTATAAACATTAGTTAAAACATCCTCTAATCTCCGCAATCTAGAGTTTGTGGTATGCAACTGCTCTCGTCGCATCGCCTTTGTCTGCCTTATCCTGACACGTACGCGGTCTGACCCACCCTTTATGTTGTCTAGTTTTAGCTGTGATGTATTTTGGAAGTTTATTTAATTTTGAACTTGTGGACCAGCCGTACCGTAAGTGTCCACGTTTCAGCCCCCTATGTCATGACGGGTAGGACGCACTCATTAAAGACTTTCGTCTTAAGGTGAAAGTCATTCCGGAGATCTCTGCGATACAGAAGTATTTCTAAGTGATCACTCTTACACACGCTTACACCACACAATTGAATCTTCTACTTCTCTTCCCATGGATCACTGACCATCTTCATTATTCTGTTCTGTTGCTATTAAAAGCTTACGTAACAAAAGTATTGGTGATTAAATGCTGATCTTTTTGTACAATCCGACCAGAATTTTGCTGCGCCACATTTCCTTTCTAGTAGTCTTTGTTTAAATCTTATGTTATCGTTAAGTTGAAGGCAAAATTCAATTTAACTTCTTATATATAAAATTCTTGTGTCACAATGTTCGTTCCCGTACTCCTCCGAAACGGCTTGACCGATTCTCATGAAATTTTGTGTGCACATCGGGTAGATCTGAGAATCGGCCAACATCTATTTTTCATACCCCTAAATGGTAAGGGTGACCCATCCCTATTTTTTTTTGTTTTGCAATACAACTTTTGCCGGTTCAGCTAGTATATGTATATTATCCAATAGATCAGTACTGTAAATAATACTGTTATGAAACCACAATTCGTTTGAATTATATTTGTATAATCTCGCTTTGGTATAATTTTCAATCTGTCCGTCTGTACCTGGAAGCGAATTGCATTTTTATCTACTCTTATTTTTAATCTTGCCGGCTTAACTTTGTTTAAATGAAATTTATTCTAAGCCGCATACAGGAGATGATGAAAAAAGTTGAACTATTATGATAGTAATGCACTTTATGAGTAAGTAAAGTTATTACTTTGAAGTTACCGGTTAATTGTAGTCAGAGACAGGAAAACTCGAAACTGGCATTTAATATGTCAGATTAAGAACACGCTAAGCTTTTTTTTAATCTTATTGAAATTCCCATGGGAATTTCTCTTCCCTCTTATTTAAAATTTGCATTAGTGATGACTCGGAAAGGGGTCTGTCTTGTTCTTAAAAAAAATTGACAATCGGCGTAAAATCGCAGACAAATTCTAGTATAGTATTTCAAATGTATTTATTTGTTCACTAGAATAAAACAGCTTAACTGTTCAACAGATCATCATGAAACTTTTTATAAATATTGTCAGGGGTAGAGAGGACAACCTATGGAGCAACTTTAAAGTAGAAAAATGAAAAAGAAAGAAAGAAAGAGATGTAATACATTTAAAGTTAGAGGACTCTGCATTGCACAGGTACTCAACCCTGACCTGCTCAAACTATCGCTTATAAGTCCCAACTCAATCTTATAAGCAGTATCTTTATCCTACCACTGCCTTCATTCCTACCTATCCTTTGAATATTCCCATCTGATTCCTAGAGAGTCCAGTTGACGGCAATAGGCTTGTTCTCTATTACGCAAGGGACAAGACTGGGACTAGAATTATATTTGACAAATTTCAGCGTTTAATACACATCTGTGCTGTTATACCCCTTCACGGTAATAGGCGTGAGTTTATGTAAATACATGTACTTACTCTTTCCTTGAGAATATCCTTCTTAAAAAAAGTTGGACCGACTTCAAACAATACTAACAAACAGCACTAAAAACATAGCAGCCATTGTGTTTGATTTGCTGTCATTTTTTAATAGTTCCGTTGTCTGTCTCCGAAAATCATCATCAGATCTATATGAAATTTAAATAGGACCATTTCTGAATAAACCCATTTCGAACAAAAAAAAGAATTTTGAAAATTCGTCTATATATGACGGAGTTATACTCGAATATGCGGAGTTTGAAGTCGGTTAAAACACCTTTAACTGCGCCGTAACTTTTGTAGAAAAGAAAAGAAGTGATTAAATATTGGCAGTGAAAGTCCTTAATATTATTTTTACTTATAATCATGACTTAACGGCTGGTGGTCCACGAGCCGCGATAATATAAAGTGATCTGTTAAAGCTACGGATTTATGGTGTAATAGAGCTCGATCGTCGCCACCTCCGCAATTAGTAGCTAAAGGGTGTTTGTTTGTGGGGTCCTGGAAGGGACACCACGCGTTGAGGAAATGCAGGATATTTTTCAATTACAATGTCATTGTCAACTGTCATTACAATGTTATTGTTGCGGTCTCTCGATGACGGTTGATAATTTTTTAAACATATGTGAAGGACGTGTCTAAACTGAATGGTTAGCGCGACTGATCAACAGCCTCAGCCTCCCCAACATTTTGAACAGTAGTCAGTGGATGACTGAAGAGGACGACGACGACGAGAGGAGTGACCTTAAAAAATATTTGTAACCGACTTCAAGAAAAGAGAAGGTTCTGTCTTCCACTGTTTGTTTTTTTTTTGTAAAATAATTAAAATATTTATTTTTGTATTCTATTTATTTGTATTTGTAAGAAATATGGTTTAAAAGATGTAGTAAATCTATACATATAAAATTACCTGCCCTGATTAACGAAACTGCTGTTTAAGATCTATTTTAAATAAAAATGTCCTATATTGTAAATTATATGTATATCTGTGAAATAAATAAATAAATTTTATTATGATGTCTACGTAAGAAATATCCTGCGTCGTTACACTCCCTTATAGTCACCCTACGTTACAGTCAGTTCACCCCCGTCGATTCGCGCCTCTAATCGCCCCGGGGGCACAGATACATAAACTGCGATTATTGTCTTTTTATTGTACATGAATAAAATATTAATTGGCGATAAGTGAAACGTCGCCCTTATCTGTAATCGATGGTTTTGGAGCATGAAAGTGATTTTTTGCCATGAATAAAGTTTATGTTTTATAGATTTTTAAAGAACGACACTTATTCTTAAGGTTTATTTTGATTTAATCTTACCAGGAATAATGTGAACCAACGAATAGAAATTAAACTTAATAACTAAATTAAAAAACTAGTAAGTATTGTATTCTTATTATTTTTCATTGGATAAATAGGCACTCAATAAGAAAACAGAGAGCTGACATAATTGAAACTATGGGCAGTTAATACGAAGATTTTGATGGAATATAAAGGATTTTTTGAAAATATCTGCACGGCAAAATACAAATTTATGAAATTGAAATGAAAATCTATACTAATATTATAAAGCTGAAGAGTTTGTTTGTTTGTTTGTTTGTTTGAACGCGCTAATCTCAGGAACTATTGGTCCGATTTGAAAAATTCTTTCAGTGTTAGACCAATAGGAGCGGAGCACCAATGAAGAATGTTTAAAAAACCGAGAAAATTTATTACTATTGAGAGACGCAGACGAAGTTGCGCGGGTCAGCTAGTTAATTATATTTTACGTGATTTACCTATACATGTGCAGCTACAGGTATAGAATATATCAAGAAAAATCTAGAATAATTCAGATTTAAGCTAAATTTAAGGTTTTTTTAAAAATAAAAACTCCTTCATTAGAAATATATGTATATCCCATGTCGCGGGTTACTTTACAAACATACATGAAACGACACAAAGACAAAGAACACCCAGACTCAAAACAACAATTTATGGATCACACAAAGAGATCGAACCCACAACACTCAGCGCAGTAGAAACGTGCAGTATGTTATCTGTGCAGTCAATTTATCGCACATAACGATATTAAAAATTCAGCAAAAAAACTTGCACTGAAAAACTATTGTAGTGTACAAAGTTTACCTACGTACCTACGTGTTTGTACCTATGTACATACCGGCATTTCCCGCGCCTCGCCATACTTCTAGAGAATTCAGGCGCTATCCCTGTACGCACTCCATTCCGAACTTCTTCAGATAAACTTATGAGCACTAGAATTCGCCCAGTGGTTAAATTTAACCATAAATTATTACTGTGTACAGTTTTTTTTAAATTTCAATGTTTAGTATAACTTGAATTAATATTATAAAGCTATACCATTTGATAAAACGTATCGTTTAATTTGAAATCTTAGCCAAATTTTAAGCTTCGTTCTGTGCTTTCCACGTATATTATTGCATTGTATTGCAGGCAGTATAAATACATAACTAAATAAATATTCACCATTTAATAAAAACAAAGTTGACTGTGTTGACATGAATATTCGTTTTGGGTGGAGTCGAATTCACGAAGAGGACGGGGGTTCGATTCCCACCTGAAACAAATATTCTGTGATCAGCACACTGTGGTGCGATCATTTGTTCTTTGTCTTAGTGTGAAATATGTATGTATTTCAAGTTATGTATAACGTTTTCACCAGTTAGACTTACAGTACAGTACATTACAGAATCAGTCTAGTGTGAGACGGTCGTGTGTAAGATGTGTCTTGTTATTATTAATATTATTAAATAACGGTATCCGTGTGGTGACGGATTAAGAATACAGAATGTCCTATTCATCCCGTGGGTGTCGTTAGAGCCGACTAAGGGAGCAAACTACGCAGGACAACAGCACTGCAAAGAGAAGGAAAACTTGAAACAAACCCTATACCAACCCGTCTGGCCAGCGTGGTATAGTAGGCCAAAACCTCCTTTCTAAGGAAAGGCCTGTGTCCAGCAGTGGACTATTAAAGGCTGTTGATGTGATGATGTGAACGGTTTTACAGAACTATGAGTTTTTAAAGTGTACGCGAATCAACTTAACATTTTTATATATACTTTAGAAGATATCATACTGTTTTCTAAAGATTTTTTATTAGATCGATTCATAATTTCGACTCGAAGAAGAAAAGATACTTTATAAACTATTATACTCCCAGAACCCGCCATGTGCGTCCCCCATCCCTTGGCACTAGAGTGTTTATTCACTGATAATTGAGTATGTACCGTATTTAATCTCGTACCCTCTGTTTTTAAAGAAACACTCGCACCACTGACTCTTCGAGGACCTCTTTGAAAGGGGCGGTACACATGTCAATTTGTGTTGAAAATCTTCTAGGATATTGTTGCGAAAAATTTAATTTTGTAACTGTCGTATTGTTAAAATGTTTTGCAATTGTAGTATCACGTGAAGCAAATTTTACATTTTGTGGTTTACAAGTTTTTTATTTGTAAGATTGTTAAATGGCATGCCGCTTGTTTAGTACTGACTATGAACTTAAAAAGACAACTCCCGCATTCGGAATACATTCCTGTGTCGCGCGTGACTTTACAACACACATGAAACGGACACAGAGAACACCCAGACTCAGAACAACAATTTGTGGATCACACAAAGTGTCGTCCCATGTGGGGTTTGAACCCACAACACTCGGCGCAGTAGGAAGCGGCGTGGCGACCGCTTAAACCACTACGCCATCCGTGCAGTCCGTGCAGTTAAATGTTGTTAAACGGTATAGGGTAAATGTAGGTACAACTTTTTATTTAATTCACTTTTTAAGAAGAGTACCTGGTCTTAACACTTATCTACGGCTTATAAATCTATAGAGTGAACGCACTTCGTTCTGTCCGTTTGTAGAGTCCTATTTTGTTCCATAATTCTTTTTCAATTTATAAAAAATCAATTTAAATGTAAACAATTATATTTTTTAGCCGACAATATTTCTTATCATCAAACAAATGTTGCCTAAGTAACTTATTGTAATATGAAGTGGTTTGTGAAAGTTCCGTGCAAATCGGTTTACCCGTTTCGGAGACATACCGTTACAGACAGACACAATACTTTTTACAAGTATGGTACTCTCAGATGGTATGAAGTAAAAAGCTCTAATTATGACATTATAAACTAATACTTTAATTTTTTTACTTGCATTGATACGTTATGGTCATGGACTCCAACAATTAGGTTTTTGGAGGTTAAGATTATTTAAGACCATCTTCTGAAACTAATACGTATTTGTATGTAGGTTTACTTTAAGTTTGTATATTTTCTGGATTTTTAATGTACCTAACGTTATATTCCAATTGGAAAAACAAATAATAAGAAATGTCACAGTTCCATTTATAAAAAAAACCTCACATAAACTTTATTTTCGTCAATAACTCGACCTATTAAAATAAAGGATAGAAATTAAAACAAACATTAAATTCCATTTTCATATATCGTTTATTATTCCTATCATAATAAAAATCAAACAATCGTTTAATACAACTAAAACATCAAGAAACATATAAAAACTTAAATTTCAACAACAACATAATTTTATTTCAACAATTAAAGTTATTTATACAACATTTTCTTATAACTATTTTAATTGGACAAATAACTAATTCACATTGCGGTGGGTTCTAAAATTAAATCTAAACTGACATATGAAGATGACATCACATGACGTCATAGCAGAATGTGTCAAAAACAAATTCTGACAAAGCACGTCACAAGTTTAAGAGCTAATAGAAAAAGCTAAAAAAGATTTTTTTTTTAAATAATAATTTTAGTACTTCCTAAATGTAAAAAGAATTTAATGGAAGCATAGTATGACATTATAGGATTTCAATTTAATTTTCATTTTTTACAAAAACTACTGTTTTGATGTTAAATAAAAGCGAAATTCATTTGACTTTGACCTTGAATAGGATGACTTGAATCAAGGGCCTAGAGACAGCTAGTTAGTAATTATTTAAACCGCTAGGAAACGCAGACAAAAGGTTTTGGGTTTTATTTATTTTGTCTATGGTGCTTCTTACAGTAGTCTTGTATCACTCGACTTTTCAAAACGAATATTTTAAAAACTATCACGTAATTTTGTTCTGTGCTTTGTCAAAACTTTCTTAAAACCAAAGACAATTTATTAATAAAGACGTCACACAGGTTAAGCTTGTCATACATTGCTCTCATAACTATAATTTCTTAACATTAAAACAATTTACTGGTGCTGGTTTAGGTGTAGCAATATTAATACGTGTTACAGATTTCAACATACTAAAAAAACGTGAAAATAAAATGTAAAACTCATGTTAGTTGATTGTTGTAGAAACAGAAATCGGTGGTTTTGTTTTCTACAATTAAAACGTTTGAATTTGCAAGACTTAAGTATGTTTTAGATTTCGAGAATTGACTAAAATACCGTTTGTTTAAAGAGGAATCGATAGTTTTCCATGGGCTGAAAGAAAAGTTATTCTTTTAATTTACACTGAGGACTTTAGCAACGGAATTTATCGTGTTGTTTTAGTCAGTTAAACAGATCGCTATCGGCGATGAGATCTCATGGCGATACATGCGATATGTCAATATTAATTAATTAGATTTTTTAACAACAAATACAGTATTTTTAATTCCATACAGCACAGTTAGGAAGCCAGTCCTTTAAAGTAGTACTATTCTGCTATACTGTTGTAAAAATATGTGTGTGTGTAACATTTTCTGAAAGTGACAAATACATAAATTTGTAGTATGTAATATTGACTAAATATAATAATGCAAAACACATAACACAATACTACAACAATACTAATAAAAACAACACTAAAGGAAAAAACTGAACTAATAAAACGTAATATTGTATTCAGTCGCTAATCAATTATAAGTATTTCAAAGTATTAAAAAAGTAAAAAGAACTTAAGACTTTAGAGATATTAAATATTTCATAGGGAAGAATAAAACAAAATGGCACCCAAACCGGCACAAATCCACGCTTGTAATGTGAGAGTATGGGAGACGACGAGGTCTTGTAATTAAGTTGCATTCAATTATTTATTCATAAGAGGAATTAGGCTATGACATTTTTTTTCGCTTTTTATATTTAACCATAAAACCAGCTCCAGATGACATAAACCAAAATTGATAACATACTTAAACATGATATTATTTACACATTCTATTTACACTTTATAACTACATATATTATAAACTTAATGTCAATTACTGTCATATTATTGGATTACATATTTTGCAATATTGATCTACAATTCGTTTACATGTATTTATAATATTCATCCAGGGATAATACACAAAACGATAAGCGTTTTAAATTAAGGCATTCCATTTAGAATGAAAAACCCCGCATTAGATGCGATTCGATTCATTGTAAATTGTGCGCTTAGTGGAATATCAAATAAATATTTTTTTTTCCTATTCTAAGCGCGCCAATTAGTGCGCTATCTGGAACACTACGGACGCGATTTGAATTGGTGTTATCTCAATTCGCGCTTTAAATGGAATGCCTAATGTAAGACTAAGTAACGTTTTTGTAATATAAATAAATATTTTATTTATTATACCAGCAGAAGGACTTAAAAATATTTGACATAGAAAAGGCGAAACCTGAATCGAGCCAACCTTACAGTTAAATAATGTTTTATCTCTACTAATAATTATTATACAGCTGAAGATTGTTTTTTATTTAATTGAACTATATCTGTAACTTAAAATAGTGGTCAAAATTTAACAGATTTCAGTAATCATCTTGAGAAAGGTTATGTAAAATTATGTTACGGCGATAGATAAAGCTTACAAGGTTGTGTAAATATGTGAAACAATTATTACAGTCTTAAGTATGTTAAAGAAGTGACGGGATATCGAGATATTTGTTATTTAATCTTATAATAACCACTGAACCAGTTTATACATAATTTGGTCAAGGAAGAAATAGCATCCTTGATTACCCGAAACCGCAAAGGAAACCATTGCACCAGCGGCGTGTGGAAACTAATTTACGGTGAAGGTAACTTAATGAAAGCATTCATGGGCAAAAGGTCTAAAGATAAGACTTTTTGGATATTTTGATGCTTTCAAATTATAAACAAATAAAACTATAATATTAATGTACTTTAAGATTAGAATAGATTCATACTTGTAATATAAATGTGAAAGTGCGTTACTTTTTTTGGTTTCACGCTTTAAACCACTGAACCGATAAAAAAATATATTTCATTAATGAAAAGCTACATTATGAAGCAAACTAAAACTAAACATTAATCAGCTTTTTACCGTTACAACCCGGGGCAAATGCTAGTAAAACTAGAAAATATTAATGGAGTAAAGGAATTGAAAAGGAAATTAGCTTTTAGGAGAAGAGTAGCGAAATGGATTGAAATATCTTGTAACAGTGATGACATAAATTATCACAAAGCTTTAAACTTTAAACAAAAAATGCCGATGTCCTATAATTTAAAAGCTTTTTTTTTAATTCAACAATTAGTCGTGACTTATAATCTTCCTTGTTTCTTAATATACGGCAATCACATCAGTGATGATGACCTCCTTTCTAAGGAAAGGCCTATGTCGTTGATGTGAATCAACGACATAGGCCTTTCCTTAGAAAGGAGGTTTTGGCCTACTATACTACGCTGGCCAGATGGGTTGGTACGGAGATGAACGGCATTAATAGGTCTGGTCGAAACGTCGGGCAATTCAAAGGTATTTAATACTCTTCAGCTCTTATAATATCAGAAGAGATAAAGAAACAAAAGTGATCGCCATTTGTAAATGTTTAGTTTTCCTTATAATCTCGCTTACGTTGCGTGTACTTTTAATAATGAGTCTTTTTACAAAATTGACATTAATTTGCCTAACTAACACCTATGTTTATGTTTATGTTTATATGTTTAAAGAGTAAAAACTATGATATGTTATCTATTAAATGGTGAATAGATGCTCACAAGTAACTATAGTACATTGCACGTTAACAGTAACAGGTATTGCACGATAATTACCTTCCAAATTCACGTCACTATCAGCACCATTCTGCCTCTAACTTAAATCCTAGATATTTGCTGGTCTATGCCTAATTTTGATTGAAATGTAATATTTACAATGTTCGGCACTACCACTTACACAATGTAATACCATTCTAACAGATAAAACTGGTTTTTAGATCGATAGGAAATGATTTTGTGTCCCAACACTATTCTATTAGGCGTTCTAACTTGAAAATTTAAACCCTTTATTTGTTAAAGTCTGTTCAGTCTTACACACTGTCTGGAGAGCTGGTTTCCCGCTCTTGCACGGACGTGGAAGGCTGCTCCCAGTGCGAAGGCCAGGCCCTCGCCGGGAGCGCAACCGGCCTTCATATGACGTGTTGAGGGGGTTCCTCGTCACTTTTCATGAGCACGTACGCGACGGGGCGCTTGACGTCAGCCGGCGGCGACGGCGTGCGGCGCGGGGGGCAGCCGCAGGGGGATAGGGCGCTACTGTATAATGCACTGCTATATAGAGCACCGCCGTACAGCGCCTGTAGAAAAATATTTGATCAGACACAAGGATGGGACAATTTTCATTATGTTCTCAACGTTTATATATAGGTTTTTACTAGCCAGTAACTTTCATAACACAAGTAAGCCATTAATAAAGTCAACTTGTATCTACAGGCAGATTTATTTGAATTACCTACTAATATTAGGCACAAATATTGAACAATTTTAATGCAAATGACCAAATAATTTCTATTTGGTTCTCAGAGTTCTAAAAATTATTGCCCTCCTATTTGGCTAAACTCTTGTGTTAGGAGTTGGTTAATTTTGTAATTCACTGGATGACGTTATAACCTTCAACCACTATCTACTTGCCAATAAATGAATAAAGAACTCAAGAACCATATAAACTATTTACCTGCAAATGTGCCAACTCAGCTGCTAGCTTTCCATCATCAGAAGGAATCTTCGCGAAAGGATAGAATGGGTACGGCAGCGGTGGGAACAAGGCTCGTCCCAAATCTGGTTTATCAGGCAGTAAGTGATGCGGCATCTGCATTTGGTGGACTGGATGTGGTACTGATTGTGTAACTAGCCTCGGCACTGGTGCCAAGAGTCCGTTGATACCGAAACCAAATTTAGGTTCCTTCTTTACAAGCGGTTTCGGCTTCCGTCGTGGTCTGTATTTATAGTCTGGGTGTTCTTTCATGTGCAGGGCTCTGAATAAAAGAGAAAATTTAGTTTACTAATTGATAAATCAAGGAATGGCGTCTTTTATCGTTCTATATCGTTTTTTTAAACCATTATCAACTTTGATGGTGACTCATGGTTAGTGTCTAAGTCTACTGACGAGGTGATGCTGTTCACAAATACCAAACATACATACCATCCGATTTTTAAAGTTATCTTAATTTGAACTGGGAACCTTTTGAAAGTGTTGCTATGTTTGCAAAAGAATTTATTTTGATTTATTCAAATTATTTTATCCAATTCTTGCATACCTACTAGACTTTTATATTTGCATCTTCGACCATTTCTTTCTAAACTTGACTGCGTCGCTATAAACTTTGTTGCATAAAAATGTGGAATTTAAATTATTTATCAATTGATTGCGCTCTTTGCGCTGCTTATCGTGGATATTATATTTACCAGGAGATTAAGAATCAAGTCTATCATATTTTTTGCGAAAAATGAAGGTAACTAAAACTTTAAATATTTTAAGTTCATATTCATTTATAAGGCCAAAAATTTTCCGTAATATTCTTTACATTACTATGTTATTTTTCGTGGCACTGAAACGTTAACAGGAGTTTTATTTATTTATACATCATGCACTTTTGGTGCATTGGCGGACTATTATCAAAAATAAAACGAGAAAAAAACAATGAAACAGAAGTATAACTCAATTTGTCTCCACAATACTATAAGTTTAGCGTCAAAATGCCACAATAAAACGCCGCTGGGCGATATAACATTATTATTTATGCAATAAAGCGTGCAATTGTCGCGAACGCCCGGCCGCCCTTAAAACAACAATGTCGATTCAACAATGCGCGGATTATTGCATTGTCCCACTCACAATCGGGTTTCTGACTGTACCACTGCACTATCTACGTTTTGAAAACATGCAAATTTCAATTCTGTTTATACAGAATAAAGTTGAATATTGAATGTAAACGGATGTATTTATGACGTATAGTGTTGGGACACAGCGTCCGATTATGCCAGCTTTGTGATAGAATCGCGATTGTCAGCGAGTCGATTGTAATTATTCGAGTGGACCACGCTAGCGGATGATAGTTCGTCATTGCGCTGAGGTTTGAATGCGAATGTTTGTTGAGTGTGATTGTATATATATATGTGTGTTATATATATTGTGTGATGTTATAATTTGTATTTCGAACTGCCCCGTGTTAGTCTGTATGTTTTGTTATTACAAGTAATGAGCTTTTGAGTAGATTGTACGATTAGAGTCCAAGTATTTAATTACGAACGACTAGTTTTTGTCCGCGACTTCGTCTTCGCGGTGGTCGACATCAGACATCGTAGAAGATACAATGAATCAAGATTTTTTGTTGTAAATAAATAGAAGGCCGATTCTCGGCCAAGACAGAACTTTTATTAAAAGAACTGGCCTTCTGGAGGCGACTGTCAGCACACGGTGCTTACGATACAAGAAATCAAATGCCTAATACAAAAAAAAGTGTATGTCATGTATGGTTATTGGTTTGAGTGTGCAAAGTTACTTGAAAGAGATAATGCGTTACAAACAAGCGTAAGATGTCGGGTGGTCGTGTCTTCCATTCTCGTACACATAGTTAGTTTGGGTGTCAAAAAACTGCTGACTGGTTTTTTGGTCAAGTGGTTAGTGACCCTGACTGTTAAGCCGAAGGTCATGGGTTCGTTACCTGCCCGGAACTAATAAATGTCTGATGAGCACAAT
The DNA here is from genome assembly GCA_902825455.1 of Arctia plantaginis. Lineage (NCBI taxonomy): Eukaryota > Metazoa > Arthropoda > Insecta > Lepidoptera > Erebidae > Arctia > Arctia plantaginis. The sequence goes on from CADEBD010000288.1 coordinate 2,217,912, forward strand.
CTATTGTTATCATCATCATCATCAACAGCCTTTAATAGTCCACTGCTGGACATAAGCCTCTCCTTAGAAAGGAGGTTTTGGCCTACTATACCACGCTGGCCAGACGGGTTGGTATAGGGTTTGTGTCAAGTTTTCCTTCTGTCTGCAGTGCTGTTGTCCTGCGTAGTTTTTTTCCCTTAGTCAGCTCTTACGACACCCACGGGATGAATATGGGTGGTGGCACTCTGTATTCTTAATCCGTCACCACACGGATATTGTTAAGTGTTAGTTATCTATAATATGTATATATTTAGAAATTTATAAGTATGTGTATTAACAGTCATGTTACATAGTACATGTTCTGGCTAGTTTGGGGTCTGACTGCCGTGTGTAAGAATTGTGAAGTTATTAATCTCGATTGTAAAAAAAAGGTTATTGATCTTGTTAAAGCATTTGACACAGTCTCTATACCAATTCTATACTATCACGAGTGCCTCATAATGAGATACATACAATTGAAACTGTTCAAAAGTTACTTTACAAACAGAACACAGTGTGTGAAAATCGACGATCTGATAAATGACGAGATTCAAGTAAATTTTTGGTTCCTCAGGGTAGTATTTTGGGCCCGACTTTGTTTCTTGTGTATATCAATGATCTGTGTCATATAGAGCATCCAATGGCCAAAATAGTAATATTTGCCGATGGCACAGCACTTTTTGAGCGGAAAAACATACAACAAAGCGTTTTTAGATTGGTTTTAATGTCGTAACAAAATGGCTGAATGACAATATCCTAACTCTTAATGTGGATAAGACAAAATATATGACATTCTCGTTAAGAAGCCCTGGCCCTAAAATAATAAATATGCTATTAAGTTATGTGTTAACGACAGTGAAAGACAGATAATGACAGACCATGTTTTAATAAAAGTGCCGGCTGTTTATGTTCCAAAACTTGCAAAAACTAATACAATTATTTGGGTATTATCATTGATCATAGATTAAATTTTCAGGCACAAATTACTTTGTTAGCGGCAAGAACACGTAAACTAATATACTTAAAACCTAAAAGGCCGCTGATTTTTAAAAAAAGCCGTGTGGTGTCGTGGGACACCCGATAGGAACGAAGTTGTTACGATCGAGTAAAACTGATTAGACACGATTTTAATTACAACGCCATCTATGAAAGCGGCTATTACCTACATATTTTTCAGTTGGTTTCTAATTAAAACAATTTATACATTGGTAAAATCTCCTTGAGAAATGATGTCGAATACAATATTTTTTGCTCAACCTAAGAACATAAATTTTAATTTTACTATTCGATAGATGGCGCTGAATGACTGACAAGTGACAATTCAAAATAAAAAGTGTCGTGACCAATTTTCGTAAGATTTTTTTCCGTCTAGCCCCCTTTCACAACGCGCGATAAGGAACTTCGTTCCAATTAAAAATTTATGTCCAGAAAGTGTTGTATAATATGAAAATTATTGTTATTTTCATTCTCAGTGAACTAAGATTTTAATGAAAATTATAAATATACATAAGACGATCTTAGTAAGTGTCGTCATCGAGTTTAAATATCGAGAGTAGCGACATGGGAAGTAAAATCAATAGACAGAAGCATAGCCCCAGACTATTAATATGACTTTATAAAAACACACTGTGGTATACCTGTCTCTATCCCAAAAATATATGAAAATGTATTACGTGAAAATAATACCAAAATAGAGAAAATCAAAAACATGTTGCATTGTGTTGCCTGTAGTATTGTATTTTTCACCTCTTTGATTAACTGCCTTTTTAAATGTATTTTTGTATTTCTGTCATAATTCTACTACTACTCGTAAAATCTCTCTTGATGATCTATTTCGATATTAGTTACTACTACTAACATAAAAATAATATTTGTTTAACGGCTCAAAGCTATTTTTAATTACTTTCCTCTTGATTTATTTACAAATGCTAATGAAAGAAATAGTTATACATTTTTTTTAAATATTTAAATTGCTTCCATAAGGAACAACACATAAAATATTACAAGAATTGTCATAAAAGTGCAGCTACTGAAGACCGCAAACATTCTTATCAACGGTTATAGAAACGTCCTATCTTCCGAACCAAAAAGCATGGGGTTCATCGACCCCAACACTATCAATTCCTTCAATTACTGTTTGTTAACCAAATAAATATGATATCGTAAGGAAAATAACACAATATCTCCGGTCAAGAAAAAACCTAACAACTTTTTTTTATCGGACACTTTTTGGCATATTTTTTCTATGAAAGTGATCGAGTATTATCAATATCGATGTTTTTTCTATAGAGCTAATCGAATACGGTGTGGATACGATTTTTGATATGAACGAACGTTGTGTGTATTGAATTTGGTATGTCAATATGACATATTGAGTTTTTTTATTAATGCTTTTTTGTTGTAGGTGTGGCTCCGAGGAATTGTTAAGAATATCGTAAGTCTATGGTATGTTTCACATCACTTCTAAATTCTTGACGATTGATATTTGTTTAATAGGGTGATTGATATCTATTTAAATCTTTTCCTAATGTTTAATAAAATATGAGAATGGCAAAGCAAAAAATTATCAGCTGGAGATTCTTTTTAATTTCTATGATATGGTAAATATCTATTTTTATCTAACTATCTGTGTTTAAAAATATAAATGACAACAAACTCGACTCAATTACTTGCAGTTGAGTTAATACTTAGAGCTGGGTTAGTTAGTTAGTCGGAGTTAGTCATTGCTTGTTACATACATCTTGCAATTAAAAATAAACCTAATTTGCATATGGTTGCATTTCAGATTGAATAGTTATGTAATTAATATTCATTTTTAACCAAATTCAATAAAAGTGGGAGTTTCTCATTCTATTATAACTTTTAAACGTTTTGTTACATTAGAATTCCGTTAATACATGACGGCATTCTGATGTAACAAGACTTTTCATATTTCCGTTTGATCACATTAAAAGTCGAAGAAAAAATACCTCTGGAAAGAGTGGAAAATTAAGGAATTAAGAATTTTGTTTATTACAATTCAGCATAATTAATCGACTGCACGTATTAGGTAGTGGTTTAAGCGGTCGCCACGCCGCCTAATACTCCTAGTGTTGTGGGTCCGATCCCCACGTGGGACGACACTTTGTGTGATCTACAAATTGTTGTTCTGAGTCTGGGTGTTCTTTGTGTCCGTTTTATGTATATTTGTATAAGTCCCCCGCGATACAGGATATATTCCTAATGCGGGAGTTGTCTATTTATAAAAAGATAAAAGAATTTAGGTCCATTGAAATAGGTGACACTTTAAAAAAAGAAAATTATTATTAAAGTTACACTGATAATGCTGATTACTTCTTTGATATCCATCGACTTCGTCTCTTATAACTATTTCTGGCATGTACTTGAATGTGGCAGGCTTAAACAAGTTTGGTGGCAGTGCATCATATAAGTAATATTCTAGTTTCCAAAATCCTGAGGATTTCAATCCTAATGATAGCAAACTGTGTGATGAAAAAACGAAATCATAGGTATTTTAAAGTAAAACTGTACAGTAAATCTCTTGTAAAATGCTACTGCTGGATCAGGAAACAGTTTGCTTTACAGCAAAACGGTTAAAAGCAGTAGTCGCTTTAAATTCTCCATATTTTAGATGGTGAGTAAGAATCACAGGAATAGGAGTTATCAGGCAACTGCTGTTATTAAGACATCCGGAACACTGCTTGGTCAAGCCTAATAAGGCAGCAAACTCTAGAACTCCGTCCATTTTTGAACGGATTTAGTATATTTGGAACGGTATACTGCCATCCGTGTGGCGATGGATTAAGAATACGGAGTGTCACCATCCCTATTCATCCCATTGATGTCGTATCACAACAGCACTGCAAAGAGAAGGAAAACAACACAAACTATATAGCAACCCGTCTGGCCAGCGTGGCATACATTAACTGCCTTTAATAGTCCACCGCTGGTGTAGTAGGCTAAAACCTCCTTTCTAAGGAGAGGTCTATATCCAACAGCGGACTACTAAAGGCTGTTGATGTAGAAGTAAAAATATAATAGACAACAGAATACACAATCTTCAATTGGTCCTTTAAAATACGTAAAGAATACCACTATGTCCCCAAAATGGTTCCATGGTGTCTCATTCCCATCCGTTATCGGTCAGCACAATGGCGGGGCCGCGCCCGTGTTGATTCAATACTTATTTTTATCGTCTTGTGTTTGTCCAATCGAAGGAAGATATAATCGAATAAATAAGGGCCGCTTAAATAACAGATATCGAATAGTACGTTCATCCTGTCCTCTATTGAGCAACTGCTTATCTGTGTTAATAAACTATTACATATTTTTTTGGTAGTTCCTAGTGATTAGAGATGAGACGAATAGATGTTAGACGGATACCGGATATTTGTTAATAGCATTTGTGACTCCTGAGTTACAGGCGTGCATGGGCTAGTCACTTTCCATCAGGTGACCCGTTTGCCCCCTCTCCCTTTAAAAAAATGGGACTAAATGAGCAGCCAGGTCACTCGATGGTAACTACCGACGACCATGGACGCCTGCAACTTGAGAGAGAGGAGTAAAGGGAGGAATGCATTGCTGGTCTTTGAGGGCCTCACTCTGAATTGAACTCAGTAAGGACGTATTAGATAGGTCAAAATATAGGTATGTATCGAAACATGGCTTTCCCACGGTTAATAGGGTTATCTTTAACATTAGGTATAAGATGAAAGAGATGAGGAAACAGAAGGAGATGTATTTTGTTATTTACCTAAATATATAAATATATTTATTTTTCACTTCACGTCTGTGTGGTGACGGATTAGGAATACGAAGTGTCACCACACCTATTCAGCCCGTGTTTGTCGTAAGAGAAAGGTCGACTGAGGAAGCAAACTTCGCAGGTCAACAGCACTGCAAAGAGAAAGAAACCTTATACCAACCCGTCTGGACAGCGTGGTATTGTAGGCCAAAACCTCCTTTTTTTAGGAGAGGCCCATGCCCAGTGGTGGACTGTTAAAGGCTGTTGATGATAATAATGATTTCACTTCATATAGCGAAATTTACTCATTTATGTGATAGTTTTTGCCCGCGTTTAAGTCTTTGCAACTGTAGTTTTACTATTTCCTTTAATCTCATAATGAATAATCAACGTATTAATGCACAAATCATAGTCGACTGACCATTGTATAGACATGATAGTAATTGTTTAAAATTTGTCTGTAACAGTGAGTTACTACAGATAAAAACATTAAGATTTAATATAATGATGTGTTAAGGGTGTTAGAAGGCTGGACTGTTTCTGTAGTGCATGTTTGTGGATGCATGCAGGTATGTTTGTGGATGCATGCAGGTATGTTCGTAAATGAATGCAGGTATTATCGTAAAGCCCCCCATGGCAACCTGCAAATCAGTAAAAATAAGCGCGTTGCCGGACTTTGAGGTAGGGACAGGGTTTTTTTTAAATATTGGTCAAGAAATACCACAGATTGTTTGTGCCAGTTAAATATTTCTTAAAAAGCGTACACTGGTGGAGGGGCAATTATCCACGTGATGGGGATGGATGTTTTGTAGGTGGTCTATATGTGGTTAAAATTAAAGCTAAAATTCTTTCCATAATTAGAAAAGATCTTCAAATGGCTGAACAGATTTTCTTGATAATAGTAAAACTTAATGTTAGTTGTTAGTTAACTTATATCTTAGAATAATCTAGGTAAATTCAAACAGACTCTAACGAAGATTACAGAATCAAATTCTTTGTATCCGTGTAGGTGCTATGATGCTACATCTACATACACGCACAGATTCACAGGCAAATAAATAGGTACACAGTTAAACTGAATACTAAATATCTTTTTTGCATAATGCATCTTTGGTTCACTTGATTTAAATGTGTTTTTTTTAGCGTTTACTTCGACAGCAATTTTATTCAGCAGCGATAAAACTAAATTAAATATCAATGACTGATATATTTTGTGTTAAATCTGTATTAGTAACCCATTTTTATACACAATCTGTTGCAAATCAACCACACTTCTCTACATAATAACGTTATTGTCACAACGTTATCAATATCGTTACTTATCAGTAACTGTTAGTGACTACCAGAGTGACTACAGTGGGTTACTACAGTCAAGGTATTGTTATAAATGACACATGCTTTTAATTCTTCACAAAGAGATCATTGTTCCTTTATCGATTTTTAGAGCAAATGACAAATGAAGGTATGTTTGGTGATAACTCGTATGTGTTTTTTATGTGATTTATGCTGTCAATAATTACATTGTAAATATGTAAGTATGCTTTACATGAAAGATGATTGATACTCACATTCCATTAATAACCGAACGAGAAATATTTATTGTTTTCTATGTTTTAATAAAAGATAATAGTAGTAACTAGGGCCGTTCGGATACTAAACTTGCTTTCTGCATATTTGTATTTAGAACAGACAAAAAAACTTTGAAACGATTTAAAAAAAATCTTTGGATGTTTTTGGATTATCTATTGCCTAAACTTTAGGCAATAGACAATGCAGAAAGCAAGTTTAGTTGTCCTTAACGTCATTGACTTAATAAGTTTATATTTAAGTTTCATCATCATCATCAGACGGGTCACCTGATAGAAAGTGGTCATCGCCGCCCATGACTGTCTGCCAGCCTTGTAGGAAGGAGTACGCTTTTTTCTTGAAGGCTTTTCTTGTTGCTTCCTTAAACCTATTCATGGGTCGTAATTCCCAGGCACTGTCGAAGTTGCTTGTGTTGCCCCCATCTATCACGCGACGGACTCAGCACCCGAACGATAAATCCATGGAATGCTAAGAAATAGTTCTCATTCATATTTAGAACTCTTGGAGTCGGACAAACATGGAATCACACCCAGAATTATCTTCCCTTATTTTTTCTAACTTATCGACTCCTATTTGAACGGCAATTTCCTAGTACCGAACCCTCATCGAGTTTATTAACATATTGCTAGCAATGGCAGCTCACCCTAACAATGATGTCTATTTTGAATATTAGCCAGTGATTAAGCACAGTACACAATAGCTATAATAAGACATAACAAATGCAAGTTGATGTGGAGTGTGTGCGGGACTTAGGCCTTACTAATACGAGTAATTCAACCCTTTGTTAAGTCGCAATAAGTGCATGTTTAGAAATAATAATACCAAGTCTCAAAATACATACAATTTAATCGGTAATTATGTATTTGAGTGGCTAAAGACATGGGGTCGGAGTACTCGTTTCGTTTTTGTTAGTGGTATAAAGAGCATACGACTAAACAGAAGGAAGGGGCGTCTTTGGGCTTCTCATTTTCTTGGTAAAAAGCTACGAAAAAGTTACTTAACACCGGTTTTATCTGAGACCACTATCACTCCGGTTTAGCCGGCCCATTAGGGTTATTACTACATACTGACGCGTTGTTACCAATAAGCTGTTTTCAGAGAATGCATAAAGACCCTATTTCGCATATTTAACAGGAAATCTAGTAATTATTTTATTATGACTGCCATTCCCTACATAGTAATTTAAAATATACTATAGTTACTGTTAAATAGCGTCTAACCTACCTACCTAGCAACCCTAACCTACGTACGCAAAAATCACAGTTCACTGTGATTTTGTCTTCTTCTTTTATTTACTTTGCACATATTTATTTGAGTTATGTTAACTATCATAGAATATCTTTCCTATTAGTGTTATTTTTCATTGACTTTCTTGTACTTTTTGTAATCAGAAAGTTTACTTATTGGATAATTTCGGATATAATTAATCTAAAATTTGGAATAGAGTAACTAGTCGTTCAGTTAAGTATAAGTTTTATTTAATTCATAATATACTGAATTAATAATAATAACAACATTTAAAAGCTATAATAATGGTGAACTACTTCTTTTTGCTGTATTCGGGTATTGGTTACAACCAAGGCTTATAAAATAAGTTATTGTTTTATCGATTGTATGAAATTATATCCATTGTAATTCTTAATTAATGTAATGTAAAAACACACACATAAATAACACCATAAGACTTAACTCTCTCTTTACCAATTTCTAGGTTAACTTCTTTTTTATGTAAGTAAACGAGCAGACGGAATCACCTGATAGAAACCGACTACCGCCGCCTATAAACGCCTGCAATAACTAATAACTACTAATTTTTTAACTAACATACAAAAAACGCTTACGTGGCTTATAATTTTTAAACGAATTAGTTATATAAGTACAATGGTAACGGATCTCTGAAAAAGTAACAAAACACAAGATTATAATAACAAATATAGGTCCAGCAATGAAATTTTTTAATAAATTAAAAATATAGTATTCAATACAATATTTTTTATTTATTTTATGTATATTTTTCGTTGTAGCCATCGGTATTTACATTTTACAATTATGAAGGTATCTCCATAGTTTGTTTTTACTGTATTACTTATATAAGACTTTCAATCAAATTTTTTTCTAAAAGAAATTTACCTTAATTGATTTTAAAAAAATCTCTGTATTTTGTTTTGTTTAAACTGATTTTGTCTATATTATTATAAAGTACACAAAAATAGAGAATATTTGATTAGAGTTATTAAAGTTTCAGAACAAAAGCTACCTACCATCATTAACAGGCACAATTGTCGACAACAGCTCCATACAGAACCCTTAGAGAGTTAGAGTTCAGCATAAGCTTATTTTTATGGTTCTGGCGTCGACCGATAACGCCGCGCCCCCAACAATGCAAGATATTATTACTATGAATAACAGATAATTGTCCTCTTCAAACCTTTACGGTAGATTAAATTGATTTGTTACTTTATACTCACATTCGGTTCTTAAAGGGTTAGTGTTTCGTGTGGTTGGTGTGAATTAAAAAAAAACATTCTAACTTATAAACTATAAAAGAGTGATGATCGTTTCAAAAGTTAACCTGTATTAAAATGTCAATATAAAATATCATTTAATCCATTTTATCTGTTTGTCTGTCTTTCTGTCTATTAACTCTTCACGCCTAAACCGATTTAGATGTAATTTTGTACAGAGATCGTCCGAGTCCCGGTAAAGGACATAGGTTAGGTTAATTTTTATCCCAGAAATCATCTTTTTAGGGGGTGAAAGGGGGGTGGAAGTTTGTAAAGGGAATCAATAACCGCTGAACTAATTTAGATGAAATTTGGTATGAAGATACTTTGATTCTTGAGGAAAGACATAGGCAGAATGTTATTTATGATTTTAAAATTAGACATGTTGTTTTTCTTTTACAAAAGACAACGCCCTCATTAGGCATATATCCTTTGTCGCGGGGGACATACAAACATTTATGATACGGACACAAAGAATACCCAGACTCAAAACAACAATTTATGAATCACACAAAGTGTTGTTCCATGTAGAGATCGAATCCACAATTGACTGCTTGTGCCACTACGCCATCCGTGCACTCAAATGAATCATTGATCTTCTTTAAAATTATATTTTTAATCGGTTTTAAAAACACAAAAGGAGGTTCTCAATTCGACTGTTTTTTTTTTTGCTGTTACGCGATATCTTTGTCAATTGTGGACCGATTTTAAAAATTCTTATTTACCTTAACTTTTTTCTTGATAAAAGTTATCCTGCAGAGAAGTTTTTTTTCATAGAGCTGAATGCGTTTTGTATTCAATAATAATAAATAACTTCCGTGTGTTGTGATGGATTAAAAATACTGAATGTCACCACCCCTGTTCATCCAACAACAGCACTGCAAAGAAAAGGAAAACTTGAAACAGACCCTATATCCTGGTCTGGTCAGCATGGTATAGTAGGCCAAAACCTTCTTTCTAAGGAGAGATCTATGCCCATCAGTGGACCACCAAAAGCTGTTGATGTTGACGAACAATAAATAACTTCACACATCTCACACACGGCCGTTTGATCCAAAACTAGGCAGAGCCCGTGCTATGGTAACCAGACTGCTGATGAACATACTTAATCGTTTCTACCACATATTATAGATAAATTAAACTCAGTCACAGAAGTAATTATCATGTTCATCACACAAATATTTGTGCAGGGCTGTAATCAAAGCCACAAACCCCAGCCACGCAGTCATTGCCACAAACCACTGGACTTACAGGCCCGTCAAATTACCATGGACTTGATTCCTACATTTTTCTCTCTTGCCAACTCTTGCTAACAATTGGCCTATGATTGCACAAATAAACTGTTTTTTTCAGATTTCTTAAGTTGCATGTTTCAATATACACCAAACTATATATTTGTATATATAGCGTGTCAGGTTGGTGTTGTTAGGTTACACTAACATTCGTTACGGGTTGTTGGAGTCCTAAAAACTCCGACAATAATTTACAGAGCTTTGATATCGCCTAGTACTTGGGTTGTGGAGCTCTGATGGTAGTTGCTCCGCGTAAATAATCGAAGTTCAGTCCTAGTTTGGAAACAAAGGCTTGGGGGAAGAGGAAGAGAGAACGGGTGAGCTTCATATTATCGTCCCATGTGTAGTTTCAGATAATGAGAATTAAGGCTTAAGATAACTGTTCAAGAAGTTTTAAGGTGCTAGAATAAACGTGTTTTTAACCGACTTCAAAAAAGGAGGCGGTTCTCAATTCTTCGGAATCTTTTTTTATATGTACGTTTATCGAATACTCGAAGACGTCTGAACTGACTTGGAAAGTTCTTTTCTTTTTGTTTCAAAAGGAATACTTCCCCGGTGGTCCCACTAAAATTTTATCGGAATCGGTCAATCGGTTTTTGAAAAAACAACAAAAATCTAAAAATTGTATACATTGATGATATTTTACGTTTACTCCGAAACCCCTCTGTCTTATTAGTCATTGGTTAACCATATAAATTGGCGTTCGGCCTTTGGAAAAATACATTGACTTTGAGACTTATTAAAAAGACATTAGTACTCAAAATATTCAGGCTTCTATAATTAAACTGTGTGCTTATAAAGTCAAATAAAATGAGTGTGTGTCTACCAGCCGTAGACACACATTTAATAAAATGAATGTGTGATCTGATAAGGTCGTCAAACATCCGGCGGGAGGACGGTGTTGGTATTAATTGTGTTATTAAACATTTATTTTTCTTTTATATTGTTAATGTGGCAAATAAGAATGACACCTGATTGGTGGCAATAATTACCTTAACTTATGGATGATGATGCATTTTATTAATGCACAAATGGGCCAGGTTCGACCGGAGTGATACCACGGCCTCACATAAAACTGGTGTTAAGCATTTCTTTCGCTGCTTTTTACCGAGTAAGTGAGGTTACCAGAGCGCCATATCTTCTGATTCGGGGGGGGGGGGAGGGGGGGGACTGATAGAGCGGCAATGTACTTATGACTGATGTGTTGCAGGTGTCCATGGGAGGGGGCACTCACTTACCAGCAGGGGACTCCTCTGCTCGTTTACCCCCCTATACTATGAAAATAATACCAATTTAAGATTTGCGGTATTCTCTACCTATACTCTATTAATAGGGTTTTAAAACGAAATTATCCTGTCTGTATTGTCTTTATTCACTTTATTATACGCTGTAAAAAAAAAACTGTATGTAAATTTACAAAAGGATTAATTAAAACCTTTACTTAAACTCTCGATGGCTCAAACATAAACTTATGTGGTTTCCTCAGATGTTGTCATTCTGTATAAACCTTCTCTGTCAAGTTGTTTTATGTGATAAAGAAATGAAAAAAAAGTAATTGTCTAATAATCCATTTCTTGAACATGTCGATTTGTTGCTCAGTAAAAATATAATTCAGTATTTATTTACTTAACGAAATAACAACACTACAACAACCTATTGATTTTACATTCAAAATTTCATTGCATTTATATTCAACCGCAATTTGGAGCCATACCATTTGAAAACCAGAATTTAACAACGACTACGGTAGTTTAAGCGGCACAATCTTTGTTACTTTTATAGAAATGTCATTTTCGACTATATTAATTCAGTCATTGTTTTATTAATCACGTTTAACGCGTGACAGAAGCGTTCATCAAGCTTTATTTAAATGAGACCTAGAGAGAAAATAAATAATTTATATCGATTTTCTCTTTTTATCTTTGAAAGTAAAGCCGCAACGTAACATTTGGATATGAACTATATACTTCTTTATTGGTTTTTCTCTATGAGCTGAGATGCTCATAAGAATTTACTCAATAAAAATAGATTTCATTGTTTCATTTTATACCTACTTGTCTCATTTCCTAGTAGGGATTTCCTTTCTATGGTCTACCCTTCTATACCCACACCTGACACCCCGGCTATAAGAACCAATGAAGGAACACAGAGTGGTATAAGTTGGTTCTAATCCTACGTACCAGTTTCGCGTTTGGTCCCATTGAGGTGAGGACTCAAGTAAAAAGGCAATAGGAATGCGGATTAGTGAAAAAAGTGAAAAGAGATTTGAAAACATGTTTTATTTTTAACTAAATCTTCCCTTGCAATAGGATGAGCTCCGCCTCTCTCTCTAGGTAGAGGGAGAAAAAAAAGAAGAGTTGAAAAAAAAATTTATTCCCAAATCTAATAAATATGGAAAATGTAAAAACGAAAAAAAAAGTTGTTTAATAAATAAGATTAAATAAATTTCTTTTATAATGTTGTGTTGTGATCTATTCACATTTAAAACATTAGGTAATTAAAAATACAACATAAGTAGATAGGTGTGCGTAATGTAATGGCAGTTTAGTTAAAACAAAAAAAACTAAAATACAAAAACTTGCTATGCTCGATGATTTTGACAAAAGTTACAGTGGTGGGCGTGTGGGAGGGATTAGTCCCATCATCATCATCATCAACAGCCTTTAATAGTCCACTGCATGACATAGGCCTCTCCTTAGAAAGGAGGTTTAGTCCCATGCTCGATGATAATAATAAAATAACGTCATAGTCAAATTTTTTGTGTCTGTAAAATAGGAATAATATTAAGGTTAATCATTTGAAATATATATTTATTTATATAGATCACATTAAAATAAATACAAACCTTTGTATTTATTTTTCTGTTATCTATATAACTTGACTTAAAAAAATAAAAAAAGAACTTAGGCTCTATCGCAGTAACTTTTGTCAATTTTTTATAATCTATGGAAATGTATTATTATGTCGTAACGTATTCGTATATAATATAACGTACTCTATCCTTATCCATAGACTGGGCCATAATGACAAAACCATCACTCACTGTTTTAGCTTCTCTTTTACAATGACAGAAAAATAATCATATTGGTACTACTGCACTGTATACATCTAAGTATGTGTTTATTTTTCGTAATGTGGTAACGTCAATATTCTTTCGTTTCTCGTATTAATATAATTTACACTACAACTTATAAGAAATACGTTTGTTAATCAGAATGAATTACCTACTTCAAAGATTACTCCGTCTAAGATAAATTAATTATAGATAATTTAAATATTCCCTATAAAACCTAGACGCAAAATACATGCAACCAGTAAAATAATCCATAAACAATTAAGACGAACATTACCCGTGTAGCAAAGCGTTGTAACTAAATAAATAAAACTTTTTGTGGCACAGATAACGCAGAACAGGTGTGTGGCGCATTGTTCCATATTTGTTCAAAGATATCAAATTATAAAAGATAATGAATGCAGTTGGAAATTAAATTATACTTTTGAGTTTTGTTTGTTTTACCAATGAAAGATTAACTGTGGTGGGTATGTTATCTGGACTTTTTTGTTCAGGTTGAAAAAGCGAGTTGAACATTTATTGTTTGAGGTTTAAATATAGGTTTAAATATTTGAATTGTTTTAATTGTTATACGATAACATGAAGTGAGAGATTTTATGTGATTAATAAGATACATAACTATAAGTTAACCCACCGTCGGCAGTTTGTTCACATATTTAATTGATTAAAACACATTGATAATTTAAGAAAAGAATATAACATCGTTAATTATATGGTTCTATAAAGATAAAAAACAGGTAGCCATAGCGAAACTTTTCTTATCGTAATTATTGACATATATTTATACCTAAAAAAAGTTAATTTTATACTAAGCTGACCTATCTGTTATTATTTGTGAAATTTCTAGATATAAACAACATAAAACAACAGGCTTTGAGATAATAAGCTAAAAGTATAACAAATTTTTTTTTTGAATTATATTGCATATGAAATAACTTTATACATCACAGGAACAACATTTTAAGGTTTAAATAATTAACCTACTTTTCTACTTAATCTTTATAATTTATGCACTTGATGATTGTACGTACACTAAATGCTTGCTTCATTTCTACGTTTTATTATTTTTCTCTTTGTCATTTCTGTTGATTAAGACAAGGATGAGTACAATAGGGTTTTAGTGGAAAAATGTTTGCCTTAGTTTGATATAGATTGATTTAATATTACTTGACTAACTATCAATATCGTTATATGAAAGAAGAGTGTTTAGTATCCACCGTAGGTAATGTTTCTTTTATTAACACGGATAACGCAAACATTTAAAATCCTAAAGCATCCTTATAAAATAATGAAAATAATTATTTAAAAGTATTAGAAGTTTCAGAATGTAGAGATGGATATAAAGAGTAATTTATAGAAACATATTTTTACATTAAATCTGTGAAAATGAAATCTCTTATTTAATCTTACCTTAATCTCTTCGCTTCGTCAATGAACGGTCTTTTCTCCATTTCTGTAAGCAGCTTCCACTCTGCACCCAGTCTCTTCGAGATCTCAGAGTTGTGCATCTTTGGGTTGTCTTGCGCCATTTTCCGCCTCTGACCACGCGACCACACCATGAAAGCATTCATGGGCCGTTTTATGTGGTCATTTGGTTGTTTACTCAGTGACATTGTTAGATCAATTTTGACAACTTTATTTAACCAATAAAAATATTAACACTCCCGATTGCTCGCGCTCATAACTTTCAAAATTAAAGATATAGCAGTTCGTTTTCTATGCTCAAAATTTTAATTATTTTTAAACACAAATTTAAATATCGAACACGTTTATTTCCCGCGCGCAGTGAAAAGCTCGTCGAAAGCTCAATGCGGCGCTTTTCTTGCTAGTGTCATGTTAACGCGAGACCTCTAGTCCCCCCAAGGTTTTCCCCCCTCTAAAGTAACTAGCCAATGTTAGCGCGCCGTGGGCGGCCGCTGGGCGCTGATTGGTTGAAGAATCGTTTGTCTCGCACGTTTGCAACAGGTAGCGACCGCGTTCTTGTTTGCATGTTTATTAGCACGATTAAATTTCTTTTTAAGCCACAATCTTGTGCAAAAAGAACGCAACGCAAATCGAATGGTTATTCGATTTGGTTGAGAGCGACCTGTGATTTGCGATAGTTAATTGTTCGTTGACTTTGAGATTGAGTAATATACTCAGTTGAGTGTTTATTTTGTATAAGTATTTTAGTTTAATCCATATATTATTCGATTAATCTGGTCAATGTATGGATTACATTACATTATTTAAAAATTGTAACCAGTGTATATATGTACCTTTATTTAGTCCTCCAAACATTTTTTTTAGATAGTTATGAAATAGTTTTTTTTTTATAAGTAATAACTTACGATAGAGTGTTGTTGTGAGTGAACACGACGCAAAAAACAAAACAGAGCGCTTATGTTTCTCAGAATTTAGTTTTCGGTTTATTTAATCGGTTTTTGTAAATTTAATATTATATTAAACTAGAGATCACCTGTTGTTCCCTTGACCAATATATCTTAAACTGTAATTGCATAGAATTTAATATGATAACAAGTCAAAATATATATTTGGCCTCAAAGTTAAAGACTGCAGTTTTTACAAAACTTTTAACTATAAAGTTTTATGTAAAAACTGCATAAATTGTAGTTTTTTATAGATTTTTGCACTTTTAAAATATGTATATAAACACTAAGTTTCCCAAACATGCTAACATGCTACCGTGCGCCATGTTTTTTTTTTAATTGAAAAAAATATGCTGATATTAGGCAATTAATTAATAAGTAAATCACTTAAAGCGCTATATTTTGTCATGAACCATAAAATAAAAAAGTTAAGCACAAAGTTTTTTTTTTGGGAACTGAACTAAATTGTCTGGTAAATATCTGGCTTTTTGACTAAGGCAGGGAACATATTTCTTTGTTAAATTTGAACTTGAAAAGGTTTTCCTTCTTAATTTTTACTACACGTACCTACAATGTGCTAACGTAATAGGTTTTCTTTTAATTTATTTTTAACATTACGATGTACATTAATTAATATAACCTAATAAATAATTAATTACTTAATAAAATATTATGGTATAATTAGATTCTATATACAGAGAGTTACGGAAAAGAGTTGTTAAATTGTAGTCGAATGTCGTCATCATCATCAACAGCCTTCCACAGTCCACTGCTGGACTTACGCCTCTCCTTAGAAAGAAGGTTTTGGTCTACTATACCACGCTGGCCAGACGGGTATAGGGTTTGTGTCACGTTTTACTTCTCTTTGCAATGCTGTTTTTACAGTTTGCTCGTTTAGTTGTCTCTTAGGCCACTCACGGGATGAATAGTGTTGGTGACACTCCGTATTTTAATCCATCATCACACGGATAGATTACATTGGAAAATAATTATTTTTGATTAAAAAAAAAGGAGCTGGTAGACATTTTTATACAATATATTATGAATTTTTAGACCAAACTAAGCAGACCCTGTACTATGGTAACCAGAACGCTGATAAACATACTTTAATACTTCTAAATACATACATATTATAGATAAATTACACTCAGACACAGAACAAAAATGATCACACCATTGTTTTTTTTGTTTTTAATAAACTTTAAAACGAAAGGTTTAATAATAATATAATAATAATATTGTACCACATTCACACAACGCCATCTAGTCCCAAACTCAGCAGAGCTTTTGCTATGGGTACTAACCGACTGATATATATACATATATATTTTTTTGTAAATACATACTTATTATACATAGAAACACCCAGACCAAATCAAACATTAAATGTTCATGCACACAAATGTTTGACTTGAGCGGGAATCGAACCCGCGACATTTGGAATAGCAGTCAATTACACAAACCACAGCGTCATTCGGTCGTCGTTTGATACATTTTTGTATGACATTACGCTTTAGTATTTTCAAATCAGATTCTTTTACGGTTATTTTACAATAATGAACTTAAAATACACATAACTTAAAGTGCACATAACTTTTGACTGACTTAGAAATTCAATGTCATTGCACATGAACCTATAAGAAAAAAAAAAAAAAACGAGCCAAGAAACCTCTTCGAAGTTATTGATATATGAAAAAATTACATGAACATGTTTTAAACTTAATTATACAATTCCAGAGATTAGGGTGAGTTTATTTTAATGAACATCATCCACAGCCTTTACTGGTCCACTGCTGGACATAGGCCTCTGCCTATGTCCAGCAGAACCTCCTTTCTAAGGAGAGCCTTAGAAAGGAGGTTTTGGCCTACTATACCACGCTGGCCAGACGGGTTCGTATAGGGTTTGTGTCAAGTTTTCCTTCTCTTTGCAGTGCTGTTGTCCTGCGTAGTTTGCTCCTGTAGTCGGCTCTTACGACACCCACGGGATGAACAGGGGTGGTTACACTTTGTATTCTTAATCCGTCACCACACGGACATAATATCTCACATTATTAAAGAATACAAGCTTCTGATAAACAGTACAACAGATGAAGGCTCCTTTTTTATAATAATATTAAAAATATTTACCTATAGGTATCTTTTTTATTTTATTTTTAGATTTACATTACCAGAATATAAAACAAATCAAATTCTTTACGTACATAATAATAACCAGCAAGACCAGTTCTTATATTGCTTTGTGCATTCTTGTATCGTATTTAATAAGATTTTTACCTTAGAAACAAATGATCTATTCTTTAAAACATTGACATTTATCTGCGGCAGTTCATAATAGATCTTTGGCATTATATTACCTATACTTTCTAGTTTTTTAAACAAAAAGGTACTTTAAAGGTACTTAAACGTTTTAAATTTAATTATTTAAGAATTATTGCGTGGAAAGTTTGGTGCGTCGTTAATTTCGAGAAATGGACCGATCAGTTGGCCACTAAGATCGTGTGATTTAACACCTTTAGACTATTTTCTTTGGGATTACGTTAAATTTAAAGTGTATAGCAATAATCCAGCTACAATTCGTGACCTAAAAACTAACATTCGACGAGCCATAGCCGACATACCGGCCGAAATGGTGCACCGCGTCATCGAAAATTGGTGTAAACGGTGTTGGCCGATATATTATTTAAAACATAAATTGCATGAAATTATCTATCAAATAAATCAATCTGATGCATTTTTCATTAAAAATTGTGTGTTTTACTCAATTTTTAAACCAGGACGTTCTTATTGGTAGACCCCATATATGCTGCAAAATCTCTATGAGTTCTGCACCGATTGTATGAGCTCAAATTTAGACTCGATGTGCAATCCGCTTCAAAGATGGTTTTTATCTATTTTTCGCGACAGCTTTGTTCCTCTTTTCTCATCCATGAAACGTGGCAGGGTACAGCTAGTTTTCATTCTCTACTGTCCACACAATATAGGTGGTAATATGCCAAACACAATATTCCGGCCGTGTCTCACATAGGTGCGCAGACATTCAATTTGCATGAGACATACCACAGCCGCAAACAATTCGCCATGAATGCTCACTAATGGACATTTCTGTTCATAATTGTACTCAATATACAGCTCCTATCTTGATGTATGAGGGAAATTATTCAATTTATAATTCTTCTTGTTTAGCCAGTGTAGCCAAGACACAGAAGTAGTGAGGATGTATTGTATTTTTAATTACCTCAAAATCCTTTTATTAATAAACCAATTTCAAAAAGTATTTTTCTTTTGAAAAAGTTTACTACTTATCCCATTCAAATTAGAAAATAAATACCATCCTTACATATAAAATTAAAAAAAGATAGTTTATTAAAATTAACCATCATATGAATCATTGGTGTTGGTAACATTTTTTTAGAAAAGAAAATTATAATACACATACATATTTTTATTAGTATTAAGAGTAGTAGCAGAAATCCTCTGAACAGGCAAGGTGATCATGCCTGTCGGGTTGTGGCCCCACGGATAATGTTGGAATGATATATATCTTTCATTGCGTGATGCAGGATTAGTACTTACTCCGTAGTTCCATGTATCTTCATTAGATGGCGCTGAAGTATGTTTTTTGTTATATGCATTGCACTGATTTAGCTGTATACAATTGCTCCATCCGCTGACGGGAGATCTAAGTGTACCTACATAGAGATCCTTAGATAATCACTACTCTAAGTTGAGAAAGGGTGGGTCTTTAACGATAACTCAACACATGTCTGTAATAAGTAGAGTTAAGTAGAGGGGGGGGGGGGACACAATTTTTTTAAATTGTATTTATTGCACGGTTGACCCCTTTATCCAATACTAGCTTTTGCCAGTGGCTTCGGCTATTATGTAGCTTTCCATTAGTGAAATAATTTTTGAAATCGGTATACACACAAAAAAACTCACACATTGATAAAGTAAGTATGTATACTAAGTAAGTATACTAAGTAAGTAAGTATACTAAAATAATGAATAAAAAGGAAATGTCAAGGGTCAAATACTCTTCTGCGATTTCTAGAAGATAACACCCACACCCATACCAAAACGCTATTCCTATATTGAACCCACAAAGTCGATATAAAATAGGATATAATGGCTATCTAAAACATAGTGTTGTGGAGGTGTTGTCGCGGCGAGCGCCGGCGGCGACGCGCCGAAGCGGCAAAACGGTACATAACACGATATTGTCGCCGATACACCGGATTGTTTGTGGTACAGACACTCACAGAGTGCCAGTGAGATCACAGATTATTATTTTATATTTCGATCTATTTATAATGTCTGGAAATCGAAAAATTAGCGTCCAATGCATTTAAAAAAAGGAAACTGATAGTGTGTAAATACTAATTTTCAATTTGGTATTCAAATATTTTATAACTAAAATTGTTGGCTGGATAAATTGAAAAAGAAAACAAAATTAAAATATATGTTAAGTGTTTATAAGAAAAACAGTTACAGTTTAAGAGAGTAAATGTTTTTCTTATAAACAAAAAAATTTAAGAGTACTCATTGCCCAACTTATAAAATGACGGGAAATTTCGAACAAAACAACAAACCCATAAAAAATCTTAGATGATATCTTGACTAAAAGATTTTTTGTAAGCTGTCCCCGCTTCGACATGCACATGACTTGTTTTTTAATTTTTCTAGACACGTGAATAGTGTCTATAAAATTAAACTACATAGACAGATGCTCTAGTCCAAGTAGCAGGTAGATTTTGAACTGTCAGTTCTGTAAATAAATTAAACCAAAAATTTTTTCGTAAACTCTTTGTGTTTGAGTGTACTTGACCCGCAGTAACTACATCATGTCGGACGCTCTGTTTCAATTTCACGCTCGCTTGCCAATCAAATGGCAGACGCCACTACATCGACATTATACCTACATTTACACTGTAATTATTATTTTAAACGTTCATTAAAAATATACTGGTATTTATACGGTGTTCAATTTTCAATGTTTTTTCCTATAGCTAAGTTTTAGCTTATTTTTATATACAATCTTCATGTACTAGGTTCTAATCCCAGCTTGCACAAATATTATTCTGTGAAATAACATTTTCTGTAGCCATTATAAGAATGATAATGATAGGAATAAGGATGTTTCTAATTATTGTATATACACTCCTACCTAAATTCCCTAAAGGGGTAGGCAGTTAGGTAACACGCCCAAATTTCGCAGACTTTGATTTTAGTCTACCACTGTGCGCTTTTCAAGACACTTTTTGCCTCGCCCAACTAATCTATGGAACAAGTTATCGTCTGCTGTATTGCGACCTTCAAACCTTTAAAAAAGAGCGTACCTACTCCTTCCTAAACGGCCGGTAACGTGACTCCTGGGTTGCAGACGTTCTTGGGGGCGGTAGTCACTTTCCATCAGGTCACCCGTTTGCTCGTGTGCTGTTCTTACATAAAAAAAACTTACGTAAAAGGGGTAATCCCCTATTGCCGTCAAATTCACACTTCAGGAATTAAATGGAACAATTGGGAGTATCTTGGAATACATCTACGGTAGATAGATCTAAGGAAGACAATTATAAGGAGAAGATATACTCGTATAGGTATACTAGATTTTACCCGCGGCTCCGCCCGCGTAGGTTATCGCGGTAAAAAGTACCCTATGTTACTTTACCACTTTCACATTTAAAATATAAATATGGAAGTGTGGACTAGTAGCGAACCCGATAAACGTTGTACCCATAGTAATATTTTCGAGTGGATAGTCGATATTTACAAAGCAAAACACAGATATACGAATGTCGCCATCCATGACGCGTGGTAACAAAATTGCCGCGATATCACGCTGATGCATTTAAGTTCATTACTTCGTTATCTATGATGCTATTGGGATACTCGACATATGGATGAGAAATAGGTGGTTTTAATCTATTGTATTTTTAGGGTTCTGTTCGTAAAAAGAAATAAGGGAACCTTTAGAAGTTCACTACATTTGTTTCGTTTGTCTGTCTGTCTATTTGTTCCATACCGTTTTTTCTTAGAAATCCACACTGGGCTTAATATTCGCTAACTACTACCCGTAGATTTGCTCTCGTACAAGATTTTTTTTTAACTCTCGCTGGATCAGCTCAGATTTTTATGGTATAAGTGAGCAAACGGGTGACCAGAGGTGCAAGTTTATTCCACATCAACTAGCTCCGTACAGCGAGTGCGTTCGGCGCTGCGATTGGCCTGAGATGAAATCTGCACAAATCGCAACGCCGAACGCGCTCGCTGTCAAGAGCGAGTTGATGAGAAACAAACTGAGGATCAAGTGCTAGTTTATTTTACTTTTACTCGATCTCGATGGGGAACGCGTTTATCGTTGCGATTGGTGGAGATATCAGTGCGGATCAATGGTAGCGCCAAACGCGGTCACCGTGACGTTCGAGTAGAAGAGAACTAAACCCGCACTTGGGCTTCAGATGGCAAGTGTCTATCGCCACCTATGGACACTTGCAAATGTGACACAAATGCGTTGCTGAATCTTGTGACCGGCACCCCCTTGAGCTGGTTGGGAACACACACTTAAAGAGAGGGGGTTCTCACATAACCGCTAACACTCACTCGGTAAAAAGCAACTAAAGAATTACGTAATACCGGTTTTCTTTGAGGCCTTAGTATTCCTCTGGTTGAACCTGGCCCATGTGTGGTAAAGCTTTTCTCTCACACGACTACGTTAGAGAGGTTACAGGTTCATTTCCGCTTTGCAAAAATAAATATTTTGCATGTTTAAACGTGTGGTGACGGATTAAGAATATGGAGTTTCACCATCCTTAGTCATTCCTTGGGTGAAAGAGAAGGAAAACTTAAAACAAACCCTATACCAACCCGTCAGGCCAGCGTGGTATAGTAGGCCATAACTTTCTCCCTAAGGAGAGGCGTATGTTCAGCAGTGGACTACTAAAGGCTGTTGATGATGATGAATATACAAACAAAAGTATCTAATGAAATGGCGTCCAAAGTTTAAATGCAATGAAATTTAAATGAAATGAAAGAGCCAATATGTCCCCAGTGACGTAGAAAATATGCCATTACACTATTGGTAGTGCCCGGGGATAAACGAAAGTGGCTTATTTGCGAACGATTTCAATATTCCTTGAAATTAAGGAACCTACCTATAGGTGCTAGATTAAAAAATACTTTAGTGTTTGCAGATGTGTATCTGTTTACAAAACATTGTATAGCGCCATCTAGCGAAGACCGGCAGATTTACGTAGTAACTTGTACTATACTGCATTGCGCAATGAAGTATACTACTAAGTAATACTAATACACATGTAGTTAACTTATTATTAACAAAGGATATAGAGACAGATTTATGAGTATATTTCTTTTATCTAAAATTTTATTGCTTTAGAATTAATACATGTTTATATCAACTTTGTATTTCCTAAAATAATTCTATTACCGACGTAATCTTATGTCTCACAGTTCACACATGGCCTTCAATAGCTACAGAATAGATACTCGACACGCAGACAAGGAATGAATGCCATCTGCAATGCCCTACGGCCTACGCCGTAGTCAAGGATATTACACCCGCCGGCTACAGAACGTGCTACAGAGTGCTACGACTGAGGGTGAAACAGTGTTATTGTGTGGACTGTGAGGGTTTTAATTGCTTTGTATGAACGAGTTTAGTTGCTTCAAAAGTAATTAGGTTGTTTTTGATAGTTTTATCTCTTATTTGTCAATTGAAAAACCTTCATTGGTCAATTAATTAGTAAAACAGTTTTTTTAATTCCTCATGACTTTGACCTGAGTCATACCTCAGCTAATATGAGCCGTATCAACCGAAGTGATACCACGGTCCAACCATCACGTCTAATCTTGTGGGTTATGGGCGAAACGCACTTGTGACTTGAACTGCAGATCTTCATGAGCGTCGGTAGTCGCTTATCATCAGCTGACGCCTCTGCTCCTTTGCCTCCCTATTCTATAAAAAAATAAATTAATTCAAAAAATTAATGAAAACAAAGTTTCATGTAAATATATCGCCAAAGTGATATTCAAAGCCCTATTAAAAAACCTTAAAAGAATATGGCGTTGGCACAATTCAACCACTTACGTCCCGTTGTTGTCCCGTCCCGCTGTGGTCAGTTCCGACCTAAATACCTACTTAATGGTGACAAAGAATGCAGTAATTGATTTATGTAACTTCATACAGCAGTAGTCTTGTGCGAATGTCGACAGTCAGCGATGTGTCGATCGCAGGAAATAAAAATATCGCATCAATGGCGACATAAAAGAGGCTTTGCGAGTTCGCTACACATGAGATTAGAATATCTTATGAATAAATATCGAAATAATTCATCTAGGTTATATTTGAAGTCCAAAATTGATCTTAGTGGAATGGGGGAGGCCTATGTCCAGCAGTGGATTGCGATAGACTGACGATATTTGAAGACACTGTGCTGTGCTGTTAATGTTTAGCAGTAGGCAAGTCAAAGTTCACATGATTACCATGGAAAGTTTATATCTCAAACACTACAGGTAAATTAGCTTGGAGAAATTTTTGCGTTTGTAGTAGTGTATGGTTGTGCGTGTTTCCACTTTCCACTATCAAGTGACGATTTTTTGCTTTAGATTGAAATATCTCGGCAACGGTGCGTCCTAGGCCAAAAATAACAAAAATTTTGACCCCCCCGTAGACCCCACGGAGTTTTAAAAACCTAGATGAAAGGAAAAAAAAAAATAATTAAATATCGGTCTCTCCTCTTTGAAGTTTCACTTCTATCGTGTGTGAATCGCACACACACCTTTTTTTTTATAAAGTCAAAACCTTTTTCTTTAAAATAAAAACTTGTTTTTATTGAAAACAAAAATCAGAGTGTTGCTAGGGATAAGTATAAAATTAAATAGTAATGTTAGGATATCGAAACATTTTTGTATAGGCCAGAACGATATAGTGGAAACGCGCTCTAAGATCTGAGTAATATACACACCAGTACATATGCAAAAATTTCTCGAGACTAATTTCACTGTAAAATTCTTTGTTTGGGATAATAATTAAGGAGATTAATTGGTAGGTTTAGGTTGAGGGTGAGTGGTAGGTTTCTTTAGTTAGTTTTTAATGAAATGACTGCGTGAAATAGGCTATGGCTAGACTTGTCGAGTGATAGAGAAGAACAGAAGAAGAAAACTCATTACGCCGACCCCAAAATAATCTGGGAAAAGGGTTATAAGAATAATACTAAATAAAGAGACGATAGAACGCAATTGCGATCCCCACATACTACTTGCGCCTTTTTAACATTCATCAATACTCAATATATTTATTGCATTCCACAATGTTTACTTAGATGGTACTCAAATATATGATCAGATCATCATGGACCCTGTCGGGCACAGCAATAGATGAGAGAGGGAGAGATAATACAAACTAATAACAATAATCATAATTCAGTTTTTTATGTACATGCTTAATTTATTGATTGCTCAGATATTCATTGACGCTGTAATAGCATTTTTGTAGTAATAATTGTTTTAATTTATTTAAATATATATTTAATATGGTTCCATTTCTAATTTCTTCGTGTAATTTATTGTAAATTTTGATAGACATTACTTGAGTGCTATTTGAATGGATTTGGAGTCGGGATGAGGGTAGGTTTAGTTAGTTTAATGATGATAAAAAGATGATGTTAGTTCCTTTATATTCAAAATAAACGTGTGGCACTCGGGGACTGCCGCGGTAAAGCTATTGCATTTTTTATCAACTTATGCAATTATAATTTTTTATTTATTTTTTATTTATGCAGTATTTTTTTTTATTTGATATTAATTCAAGTTTGTTCTATTCCACGCGAACGAAGTTGCGGGCACCAGCTAGTATTAAATAATTATCTCAGGAAAAGCCTGAATTTCGTTCGTCTCTTTTTCCCGGTTCAGACGAACCCAAACATAAGGGGTCCAAGTGCTCAAGGAACCGACAAAATCAAAGGGGGGTAAATGAAAAAAGTTGAGGGTAGAGGGGGGAGGTATTTTGTGGTGACCTCAATGCAATCATAAAAAAGTCATCCCTCGAAAATACCCCCCACACCCCTCACCCCTCTTTAGAAGAACAGACTGAATTGTTGTTACATGTTAGGGACCAGATTGTTCGTCTCCTAGTCCCGGTTCAGACGATCCCAAACATCTGGGCCAAATACTCCTAAAAAGTTGAGGGGAGAGAGGGGGAGGTATTTTGAAGGGAGCTCAATGCAATTATAATTTTTTTGTTAGTAGCTTAAAAATCCTGCGCTTCGTTGCCTGGTGATAGCGTTTCCAGAAGCATTGCCACATTGAATGGCTGTAACGCTACTTCTCTTGACTATAAATAGGTAAAAAAACAAAAGTTGGAAAATGACTACCGGCGCCCATGCACGCCTGCAACTCAGGAGTCATAAGCGCGTTGCTGGGCTTTGTGGTTAAAGTTAACTCTTCTGGAAAGACTAGTGGCTAGGACCTACACCTAGTTATCCTAGCTTTAGTACATTATTTACATCATAAGATGTAGATAAAGTACTACAACTAGAAAATAACTACGTGCTTACTTCTACCACGTCTACCACTCTTTTATTGATATTTTTCATCATCAACAGCCTCTAATGGTCCACTGCTGGACACAGGCCTACAGTTTTATTGATATCTTTGATTTCAATAAAACTGTTTAACAGTATTAAGTAAGTTGTTTATTATTTCTTACATATAGATGTTCAGAAGACAGTTTACAACTTGAACTTTAATAGAAAAAAAGCCATAGATGAGTTAGTAGTAGCAATGGGCCTTCATTCAGAAGTTTTTACTGCAGCTGTTTTACTGCAGCAGTTTCTATATATTCTATTGTACACATACAATAACTATCTATCATCAGGTTTAAGAAGTAATTAGACGCGTCTACCTAAACAATATTTAACCTGTACATATTCTCGGATATCGTCAAACATGTCTTGGGATTCGCTCCCCTTGTGTATCACACCCGGTTCTATTATACAGGGTGGAGGAATAACATTTCACTCCATTCTATTCTCGGTATTATTTGTATTTGTTTGTTTGTCACTCGTGCTTTGAATGTCGTTTTGGGAACTTCTGCCTTCTTTATATGGTCTTTTATAGAGTTGCGACGTTTCTTATAATAACCATGGGGTTTCGTTATATAATAGAGAGATTGAATTGAGGGGATGTTTCACTGATATTTAATTCTCAATTTTTTATATTATGTATAAGTATTGAATTATTTAATTAAGAGTCCGTGTGGTGACGGATTAAGAATACGGAATGTCACCACCCCTATTCATCCCGTGGAGCAAATTACGCAGGACAACAGCGCTGCAAAGAGAAGGAAAACTTGAAACAAACCCTATATCAACCCGTCTGGCCAGCGTGGTATAGCAGGCCAAAACCTCCTTTCTAAAGAGAGGCCTAGGTCCAGCAGTGGACTGTTATAGGCTGTTGATGATTATTGAATGAAGTCGTATGCAGATATATGTATGTAAACAATTACAAGACTATTATTATTTTAAGGAATTTTAAGGAACTTAAATGAAGTATTGTTACCTATACCTAAGCTTGATCCTGCGTAACCTGTCTGTGTAGTCTACATACGTACTAAGCATACCTGCTGCCCTTCTAGAACCTCTGTTCTAAATACTTTGTGTATACGAGTACATACATATACATAGCCTTAGTGGTTAATAATCCTGACGGCTAAGCTAGTGGTAGTGGGTTAATTATCCCGGACAGAAGATTGCGAGATAAGCATCATTTTTTTTCATCTCTGGGCGATACTTATGGTTGGGTCTATAGAGCCTTTCGTACGTTTGCTTAGTGTCGGAAAAAAGTCTTGTTACACATTTTTCATTCTCGCTCCCGTCCGCTCAGAGCGTGTAATGCGTGATAAAGATCTTCGTTCCAATAATATGTACACATGTACTCAGAAATACATGAGAATGTTTATCAGTGGTCTGATTACCATAGCATAGGCTCTCCCTAGTTTGTAGTAAGATGGCCGCGCGTGATATAATATAATAATATAATATTCTACCACATTCACACAACGCCATCTAGTCCTAAACTAAGCAGAGCTTGTACTATGGGTACTAGACAACTGATATAAATACATATATACTTTTTTTTGTGTAAATACATGCTTATTATACTTAGAAACACCCTTTTTTTTTTCCGTGCGGAAATCCCCTCGGATACCACCTGTCGGTGGCATGTCGGACCCGAACCGACTAAAACCGCACGCCTTCGCCGGGTACTAATAGCCGGGGAACCAGGTATACCCTAGAAAGGAAGTCCCTGGTGACATAGAAACACTTAGACCAAATCAAACATTAAATGTTCATGCACACAAATGTTTGACTTGAGCGGGAATCGAACCCGCGACCTTTGGAATAGCAGTCCGTTACACACACCACTGCGCCATTCGGTCGTCAAACTATGTGTTGGGTGTTGTTACTTTTAATAAGTTTTACGTTAAACTTAAGATTGCACTTCGTAAATTTATTATCTCTTTTGCTACCAAACGGTAACTACATTTTATGATAATGTGGTGTTTACCTCAAATGGTAGTTCTCGCAAGAATACCGACATAAATCTATATAAGTAAATAGATGCAGTCTCCAGCGATCCTGCATATAAAACTAAGGCTTAAATCTTGCAATAACAATAAGTTAAGACTAAAATACTTGTTTATACCCCACGACTTTTTTTTAATAAATTGTTAAATTAAATGGGAATATAATACTACACTACTAAACCACTAATAATATTGTGTTATAAGTAAATAAATAGTGGGTACATAGAGATACACTACAATAGTATATAATGCAACCATCTGCACTGTAACCGCCGCTAGTCTGCGAATATACATCAATTTGTGAAGTTGTTTTATGGCGAGTCCCGGCATCCAGACTGCTCCCGATATTCTTCAAATATAATTGACTTCAAAGAGGAGGGTACTCATTTTGATTAGTGTGTTTTTAATCTGCGTTATGTAATTTCTTCGATCTTTTTCAGGCAATTAAAAAAATTCCTTTAACTTAATTGAATTTTGTGTAATGTAAAAATGTTATGTGTTTAAGGTTGTAAATTAGAGGTTATAATATGAAAAAAAAATAAGTGGAAAATTAAGGGCCGATAGTTAAATATCGCCATATTTTTACGTATAGGCTCTATATATATTAGTGTAATTTCAGTGTTCCATTACCAAGTCAGGCAGCTAACACCAGCGTCAATGAAGCAGCTAGCATCCCTTTGCAAAAAAAAACCGGTCATTTACGAGTCGAACTCGTGCGCCGAGGGTTCCGTACCTACCCAGAATTTACGTAGATTTTTTAAGTACCAAAATTTACCTTAATTTTCAACTTTTTTATTTTTTTGAATTATTCCTTTATTTGTGCTGTAAGACGTTTTTTTGCCAGAAATTATAGCCTAAGTTACTCCTTATACAGACATCTACCTGATAGTAAAATATTATCAAAATCGGTCCAGCCTATTTGAAGATTATCCAGAACAAACAAACAGACATAAATACACACATATACGTTACTGGTTTCAAGGCATAGGTATCGTGCAAATGGCCGTGTAAGCATAAAAAAAACCTATTACACTACAAACCTCATTTGACATTACAAACAGACACTTCAATTTTATTTATTTGTATAAAAAAACATACATATTGATCGCGATCTGATCATCACACGTTTATTGTGGGAATCTCACCCAGGACACCAGAGTCCTCAGCAGTCAGGACCACTAGTCACCACGGCAATAGGTTAGTAAAAGAAAAATATTTCTCTTTAAATGTAAATCCCCTCGTTTTCTTTATACAAATCGTGTCGCGGTCGTGTCGCGATTTATAAAAAGCTTCGCAACGCCCGCCTTACGACGGTCGGGGCGTTCGCTTTTTGTATTTTCCATTATGGCGGCCAACCGTCTTATTATCATAAATATAGCGTTAAATACTCCCCTTTATGTCGTCTGTGATTTACAAAGTCGCCTCCTGTTGCCAAACCATTTATCTGATCATTGCAAAGTATTTATTTATGTTAGGGGTCGGTATTTTGTGTTTATTGAATTTTAGTTGATTTCTATATCGTGTCTGTTTGTTTGGATGATTGTCTGATAGTTTTGTTCTGTTTATAAAGTGCTAGGAATGGAATATCTATGAGAGTTATCGTGGGAGAGCCAAGTCTCGTCACAAGTGGATAGCCTCGACCGGAATCCTGCCACGGCCTTACGGAAACCTGATGTTAAGCAATATTGGAACGAAAACACCCCTCTTCCCATCCACACCCTATTTTAGGGAGAGTACACTCAAAAGGTTTGCTTCTTTGAGTTGTATGACTCCATGAGGAAGTCACTTCACATCGGGTGACCCGTCTGTTTGTTTGCCCACTTTACCGTAAAAAATATATAAACAAGAATTTATACATATTTTTTTTATATGCCAAAGTTATAACTTAGAAATACTACAAACATTTTTAGCAATTTTCATATCTCAAGTTCAAAATAAAAACCTTAGTTCTCGACTTATTCAAATAAAAAAATCTTTTACTGTAGAAAAATGTATTCATTTAAATACAAATTTGCTGTTTCAAATTTTTTTTAATATTTTTTCATGCTAAAATAAAAAAGATAATGTAAAGAGATGATGAATTATTATTATTTGTTGTCTATGGAAATAGTTTTCTAAATTAAATATTATTATTATTAAATACAAGTTACAATTTTCAAGATTATTGTTCGCATTTTGCTTCAGTTTTTTGTTAAAACAATACAATACAATTATGGTTAGTTACTTGCTTAAAACTCTTACTTATCGAACTAAACGTGTATAAAGTATATGTACGAGTAATATCAATTATTCATTGATATTTGTAAAAAAACATTTAAAAAATAATGTATTTGGTTTTAAGTTCCTTCTAACAGCTCAAACACCAGGTGTCTGCTGTAAATCGTCTCAGAGTTCCTTAAAATTTAGACTGATCTTCCGTCCTCGTTTTCTAATCGACCAGTCATATCTTGTACTTTTGTTAGAACTATATAATGTGCTATGTTTTAACAAAATCAGT
The DNA here is from genome assembly GCA_902825455.1 of Arctia plantaginis. NCBI lineage: Eukaryota > Metazoa > Arthropoda > Insecta > Lepidoptera > Erebidae > Arctia > Arctia plantaginis. Next base: position 2,248,594 of record CADEBD010000288.1, read on the forward strand.
TGACAGATGAAAACTGATTCGTTAGCTATTTTCCACTCTTTGGGTTATTTGTAGACTTGCAACGAATAGTATATTCGGCAGTATACCGAATACCGAATATTCGGCGAGGCCCCTGACCGAATAGCCGAATATTAGGCAAAAGTATTCGGCTGGATTTTAGCGCCAAAAACTTGTACAGACGTGAATTAAATTATGTACCTGTTTTATGTACCAATGACTACTTAATAAATGATTATAAAAGAAATGAGAACCTTACCCTTCTAAATTTTGATTACCACAATAATTCAAGTACATAGAATCCTCCATTTTTCGTATTCAGAAGATGATTATGTACCTGTGTTATGCACCAATGACTACTTAAATGATTATAACAGAAATGAAAATATGAATATATACGTAATCAATCGATTTTAATTTTTCATTTTACCAATTATTTCTCAATGACAAAATATATTATTTAAGTATTCGGTATTCGGCCGAATGATATGTAGATATTCGGTATTCGGCCGAATATAATAAAAGCAGCCGAATAGGCCGAATACCGAATAGTAACCGAATATTCGTTGCAAGTCTAGTTATTTGTTTTCTAAATTAAACGCGTATATCAAATAGAATAAATATTTCGAATGTCGAAAAAGAATGATCGAAATAGGTTTGCACTGTAAAAAGTTATGAAAAAATTAAACAAATTGACTTTGGAACATCCTCCCATAGATAATATACTACAGAAAGAGACTTTCTCCGTTGTGGTCGGTTACAAATCAAGGTACTCACCTATTAAACTTTTTGAATTGGTTTTTAAAACATGCTAGTTGAGAAAACTCTTCTTCGCAATTAAACTAAACATAATTATGTATATTTCTTTTTTGAATAAATGATTAATGATAATAATCTTTGTTGAAAAATGGCTCTCCCAAGGAAATTCGCCCTGGAAGAGCCTCACAGAAAACTCGCATTCAGCAAGGATTTACCGGACTCCAAATTCCCTCCTTGTCCTGATTCTAGTAAGAGAAACTCAGAGCGACAACGCACTTGTAACATCAGGTGACCCGTCTGCTAGTTGGCCCCTTCCATACTTAATATTATAAATGCGAAAATGTGTCTGGCTGTCATTCTGTCTGCTTGAGTCTCAGGAAAGGTCATAGGATGGTTTTTATTAAAGAAATCATGCTTTGAGGGGGTGAAAAGTTTGTATGAGGAATCAATAACCACTGAACCGACTTAGATGAAAATTTCATATAAGTCGGTTCAGTGGTTAGTGGTTATTGGTATCGAGATAGTTTGATTATTGAGGAAGGACATATTTACTCTATGACTGACAATATCCGTGTGGTGACGAACCCTGGTGACACCCCTATTCTTCCCGTGGGTTTTTAAATTTAAACACATAACTATGTTAATACTAAAATATTAAATACAAACTCCACTTCTTCATAATGTTTTATAATAAAGTTATTTCGAAACTATAATTAAAGATCATATTAGTCAAGAATGTTTTATTTTTCAAAAAAATCTAACAATACTGTACCACAATAGGTAATAATACTATATTCAATCAAACAAATAACATTTGTGTACGAGATTTGTGAGGGCAACCATTTATTCAAGGTTAGTCTGACTAAAATAAATTATACTGACTAAGACAAATTGAGTACCCACACAAATTGATTAGTATCAAAACTATAATGTAACCGTTCAAATTGTAAATTGTTTAACGAAAATAACGTAATATTTAAATGTTTGAGTTATGAAGTATAATATATCAAAGTGTTAAGTGAAAAATATATTCTCATGTAAGTGAAATGTAAATTTCTTTTGTAAACATTGCAATAACTAGTAGTGCCATCTCTTCATTACTTAAATCAAGTACTGTGATTGATTTTAGCGCCATCTATACTCTTAAGTAATTAATGCATCCTGATTCCTTCAGGTTCTATGTTTGGTTAGTATTTTGATACTAAGTGTAACATGAATATCACAGATGGCGCTATAAATAGAAAAAAAAGAAGAAAGATTTTTAACCGACTTCAAGAAAAGAGGAGGTTTTGTTAGGTTAAAAGAGGAGGTTCTGTTAGATTTTATTATTTTTGTATGTTTTTTACGCGATTTCTCCTACAATAATTATCTAATTATCAAAATTATTTTGTAATCGAAAGGGCCGACTCGACCGTAGCGATACACTAATTCGTTGAAGGCCATTGCTGGTACTCAAAGGCCGGCCGGCGGCGATAATCACTTACCTAGTAACAGCTGCTCATCATAATCACCACCAACAGCCTTTCATAGACCATTGCTGGACATAGGCCTCTCCTTAAAAATGAGGTTTTGTCCTACTATTCCACGCTGGCCAGACGGGTGGGTATAGGCTTTGTTTCAAGTTTTCCTTACTAATCAGAGCCGTACGGGCTCGACCTCGTTAACCACGCCCTCCCCACTAGACTGACAACCTGGAACTACCAAGCAGGCCCATCTGTGCCCGACCCAGTAATCCGCATGCAATGGCAGGCGGCGCGGAACACCACTTGGACAGGCCGTAGACCTGGAGGTGTCACCCCGAGACCCTAGCTAGGGTCTACGAGAAGAACCACGAGACAGAGACAAAGCCGTACTTGCCTACTTTTGCGAATGAGAAAATGTTCTAAAAAACCAATCTTCTATCCAATATTATCGTCACAACATTGTTACACTTCTAACCCTACTTTGTGTGATGGTGGCCGTTTAGTACAAAGCTGGTATTGACCAACATTTCCATTATTAGCGGATCAGCCGCTCCTTAACTTCATTCGAAGCCAACAATGCACAATCGCGATCTATCCGTATATTTACGACTTGCGAAATGAGGTGCGGCAGATGGATTAGTGAGTACAATAAGCATGTTGGTTTGGGATAGGTCATTCGGTACCTATCAGATTTTAAGAGATAATTTTTAATATTCATCTTCGTTGACTTGAGTCTAAATCCTACAAATAAATAATGAGTTTGACATGTTACTTTTGGCATTACGTTACGTTACGTGTAGTGACGGATTAAGAATACGGAATGTCACTACTCCAATTTATCCCGTGGGTGTCGTAAGAGCCGACTAAGGGCGCAAAACAACGCAGTACACCAGCACTGCAAAAAGAAGGAAAACTTGACACAAACCCTATACCAACCCGTCTGGCCAGCGTGGTATAGTAGGCCAAAATCTCCTTTCTAAGGAGAGGCCTATGTCCAACAGTGGACTATTAAAGGCTGTTAATGTGATGATGACTTTTGGCATAAGTAAACAATCTATGTAAATAAATAAAATTGAAGTGTCTGTTTGTATTGTCAAAATTGTAGGTTTTTTTCATGTTATTTGCACGATACCTATGCCTAAAAACCAGTTTTTTTGTCTGTCTGTTTGTTAATCTTCTAAACGGCTAGACCGATTTACCAGGTAGCTGTCTACATAAGGAATAACTTAGGCTATTTTGCCGCTCAGAAAACCCTTTAAAATTTTGCCCGGTTTGGGCATCGAACCCACTAAAGCAGCGCTTTTCAAATTCCAACGAATTCGCGGGTACCTGCTAGTTTATAATTTATTTTAACAGTCTACTTTTCGTTGTCTTATAAATTGCGTGCTGTTATTTCCAAGTTTATGAATTATTCGCCGATATTTCATACGCAAATCTAGAAACAAATACAATTAATTTAGTAATACATTATTACTATTATTTAATTTTTCAAATTAAACAGGTATAATAATAGCATGACGTTTTATTTATTTTTAAAAATAATATTTCGTATATAATATTTTATGCATTCTGAAAATGGGGTAGGTGCTGCCATCTATGGAATTTTAACCACACTACTATAGCTTTATTGCGTTTAATGTAGTGTCAAGTTTGAGCACCAAAAGTTCTACAGAATAATTTATCCCCTTTTTTTTTTTTTTTCCGTGCGGAAATCCCTTCGGATACCACCTGTCGGTGGCATGTCGGACTCGAACCGACTAAAACCGCACGCCGTCTCGGGTACTAATAGCCGGGGAACCAGGTATACCCTAGAAAGGAAGTCCCTGGTACAGAATAATTTATCCCTGAAACAATGAAAATGCTTCTTCTTATTAACTGTAGATATTTTTATAGTTTTTGGGTTTTAATTTTCTACGTACTTACTTGGCCAATTCCTAGTTTACATACATGTAGGTTGAAACATACGCGAAGACAAGATCTTGAAAAAAAGAAGCGGGCATCCGATTTTTAAATTTTGGATTTTTTAAATTATACTTCAGGATTATAGTTATACTAAAGGATAATACATTATTATCATCAACAACAGCCTTTAATAGTCTACTGCTGTACATAGGCCTCTCCTTAGAAAGGAGGTTTTGGCCTACTATACTACGCTGGCCAGACGGGTTTGTACCTATACGGTTTGTGTCAAGTTTTCCTTCTCTCATTATTATAACAAGACATAATTATAATTAAGAAGTGTATGATTTGATTTGTTAGTTGAACATAAAAAAACACCGGAATAAATACATATCTTACTTAATATAACAGATAAAAGCAAAAACAAAAGTTAACTTAACAATTTCTTCCACCTATTTGCCACGTAAGTGTGCCGAAAACGAGTGAACTCTCCAAAAAGATGCATAGTAATGGTGCTAGCTTGTAAACTCCGAAGTTTATATATATATTCAAGTATTTCTTGTCATCCTTGCGACCTTCCGTGAGTGTTTGTTATTTACTTTGCTGGTATTCAGATCTACTAAATAGGACAAATATAATGGAAGGTAAGTTAGATTCAGTGGTGACTAAAAAAAGTTCTATACTGTCATCATTAGCCTATCGCCTTTTCATTGCTAAACGAAGGCCTCCCCTACGGACCCCCTACAATCGGAGCGGATAGGATAGATGCGGACTGTCCAAGACTGAGTCTTGAGCAGACCGCAGTTTCCTGTAGTCGTCGTAAAAAACTTTTTTAGTACTTCGAGTAATTCTAATATTTTTAAATGAGCACCAAAAAATTGACTGTCGGAGACTTTGTCGCCATCATTACTTGTTTACTAGTGAAGGAAAATCTTTATACCTGAAAGTCCATTTCTTATTATAAACTAACCTAGGTTTACTGTCAAAGAAACCTACAATATCTCTTTAGCGGCTCCTTACATTATTATACAGCGTCACACAAAATATAAAAATCCTAACAACTAATATCAATTTGAGTTAGTTTTGCGGACGGTACAGTTAATAGCGGCCGGGTGCGCGGGCGCGGCGTACACAAAACATACAGCCGAGTATCATTTGACAATTTGCGAGCAATCAATGCATTGTCGCCGCTCTTTATTCAACTCCAAATAATACATGGAAAATTGACCATTCCAATTGTGATCCAGCCATTGTTGGTCTAATGACACGATTCAGGCTAAGCTCGCTTCGAAACTGGTCATCAGTGCATATTCAGATGTGTTGGAGATGGGTATTATCAAATCCTAAGTTTATTCTTCAACAGACTAGTATTTTGGTGTATTTCTTATTAACATGCTCTTTAGCAATTTTATGGGCGGTAATCTCATAAAATATTGTGTTGTTAAAGTGAATTGATAAAAGAACCATAATAATGTTCAATTCTTATATGAAATAGAATAATTGTAATTCACGGGACACTTTTAAGAAGTATTTTCGAGGCAAATGACGTGACAAATGGCATATCAATTGGAACAGCAATCGCCGAGACAGCTACCGAAAATAACAAGACACTCAAATCCGTACCATATAAAACGACCAATGAATGCCTTCATGGTATGGTCAAGGTTGCAACGGAAGAAGATATCAATGATGAACCCTAAGTTACATAACTCTGAGATTTCTAAACGTCTAGGACTTGAATGGAAGAGCTTAGACGAAACAGAAAAGAGACCCTTTATTGATGAAGCGAAGAGATTGAGGATAAAACACATGCAGGATTATCCAGATTACAAATATCGTCCTAGGCGAAAAAATCGTCTAGATGCAACAGCATTTACTAATCCTCCGCTTTATACTACAAGAGAAACTTTTGTGGAAGTAGAACCTCGTCAGGAGACCAACTATCAAGCGTTGTCTTACCCAGACCAGTTCGTATACAATAATATGATCAGTTACACAGTTCCTTCAATGCCTCAGCCAACGTTTGTACCAAATGCCATTAGACCCAAAGAAGAAACTTTGCCAAATTTGGATTTAAGGCCGTTGCCGTCGATCGAGAGCATTTCTCCAAGACCTTTTGCGGTTGTCAACCAGCAGATGATGGTGAAAGCTTATCAGGATCTTCATTACGTGCCCAGTGATGTTACGAGGATATCATACCATTATCCGTTTGGTGTACAGTAGGGAGGAAGTATGCTTTGTTAAATTACCGTAACCGACTTAACTGCCGGTGTTTTGAGGCCATAATAATTTTATGTTTCTAGTGTTTTCTCTTAATTTATATGCTTTAATGTTGTTTTCTTTTGGTCAGATATTAGTTGTTTTGTTAACCGACTTTAGAAAAGGAAGATATTGTCCATTCAGTTGTGCTTTTTATTTAATGTTTGTTATCTTAGAACTCCGTTATTTATAAACCGATTTGCAAACTTCTTTTGTAGAATGGTATACTTCGGTCCTATTTCAATTTAAAGACAAAATATCATCCGTGTGGTGGCGGATTAAGAATACGGAGCGTCACGACCCATATTTATCACGTGTTTGTCGTAAGAGTCCACTCGGGCAGCAAACTGTAAAACAGCACGGCAAAGAGAAGGAAAACTTGACTTAAACCCTATACCAAATCAGCGTGGTATAGTAAACAACAACCTCCTTTCCAGGCAGTGTGTCCAGGCAGTGGACTATTATAAACTGTTGATGTGATGAATTAATCATTATGTAGGTGCTTTGATTGGTGTGACACTTTTTCAAAGTGATTTATGCATGTGTCTGTTTTAGTCAACATACAGTATAAAACAATCAGAAATGTAATGTAAATATTTCGACTGTAAGATTGAAAGTACGTTGTATTTTGTTTGTCAAATTCTGATAAAATCATAGATGAAATTTAATTAAACTTATGCGTTTAGTTTAAGGTATCTTCACTAGCTGACCCTCGCAATTTCGTCTGTGTCTATCAAAAGGTACAAATTTGCCCGGATTTTGCAACTTTTCTCATTGATGCTGGGCTCATATTGGCTGTACCATGATAGTATATAGCCAGGATGGCAATAGCCTTCTTCGATAAATAAGCTGTCCAGTAAAATATTTTTTCAATTCGAACCAGTAGTCCCTGAGATTGGTACGTTCAAACAAACAAACGAACAAACTCTCCACCTTTATAATTTAATATTAGTGTAGATAATTTTAAATTTGTTCACAAGCAAATTGTATTTAACTATAGTCATTATTTTTGCAAGGTGTTTGAAATATTTCTGTTTAAAAAAATAAATCAAGAATCAAGTTTTCGATAAAGGTCTCAATTCTTTAGCATGCACTCCTATAAATACTGAATCAATAGCAGATCATTGCTCTGCAATAAAAAATGTATGGGTAACTCCAGCACTTTACATAAAACGGATTACAGACATACAACAACCGACACAAAAACACCTAGTCTCAGTAATTTGTGGATGACACAAAGTGTTAGAAGTGGCATCGAACTCAAAACCCTCAGCGCAGCAGGAAGCGGCGAGGCGATCGCTTAAACTACTACGTCATGCGTGCAGTCAAACATAAATTCAAACATAAATTTAAAGTTATGAATTGCTATTTTTATTATTATTAAATTGCGATAGAAAAGTTCTGTGAGTGTTATTATTAAAAACAACTTATATATTAAAGAGTGCAGCCTCACTGAAATACTGGTACACGTATTCCTATTTAATACTGTAATACTTACTCTATGATGATTTTTACTTAATATAGGTATTCTTGTTTCCTAGTAGAATTTGAAAAGCATAGCTGCAGTTTACAGAAAACTATGTTCTATTTAAATCCTTGTGTTTAAAGTCAGTGTTCTGACTATTGCTTCGTTTATTGTTTTCAAAAACGTAAAATACGTATATGGTCATTTAATTGCCTGATAAATATTAGTTTAATAGTCCTTTTAAAATATTATTTACAAAAAAATAATTTCGTAAAAACTAAAAAAAAATATCTTCATTATAACTACCTGGTGTCGTAAGAGGCGACTAAGGGAGCAAACAACGCAGGACAACAGCACTACAGAGAGAAGGAAAACTTGATAAAAACCCTATACCAACCCGTCCGGAAAGCGTGGTATAGTAGGCCAAAACCTCCTTTCTAAGGAGAGGCCTATGTCCAGCAGTGGACTAGTAAAGGCTGTTGATGATGATTGATGATGAACTACCTTTAATCTTGCAATTCGTGATTGGGATAAGAAGTGGTGATAATAATTTAGAAAGAGATAACATAAAAATAACTTCACATGCACGTCTGTTTGATACCAAACTAGGAAGAGCCTGTGCTATGGTAACCAAACTGCTGGTAAAGGAGTTTTTAAGGCTTCTGTGAGTGGGCGGGCGTAACCAGTGGGCCCAAACGACGCAGACTGATCAGATCAGTAGAATACTGAAAAAGGCACTTAATAAAGTTACCCATAACTGGCGAACGTGTATGGAAATTCTCTGTGTGCGTAAAATACTTAGATGTGTATAATTGAGTAGGGATAGGTTTTTTTTTGTTATTTACAAATATTTAAGAAGGTGTTGTGGCAATTTATAATAATAAATCGGTTAAAAGCACTAGTCTACAGTTTTTTGGTATTATTTAAAAACATTTGCTAATAATATTCTTAGGTAAGAATTAAGAAAAGTTACGGGTATCTACTCAAATCCCATTAATCATCATCAACAGGCTGCTAGCCATCATTAACAGTCCAGTCAGTTTTGGTCTACTATACTACGATGGCCAGATGGGTCGGCATATGGTTTGTTTCAAGTTTTCCTTCTCTTTATAGAGCTGAAGTCCTGCGTATTTTGCTCCCTTAGTCTTTTCATACGACACACACGGGATGAATTGGGGTGGTGGTATTTTTGAACCGTCACCCGAAATCCCATTATATTTATGGTTAAAAATGAAGATAAGACAAAGTAGAAGTCTTTAGGCATCTTCTTTTATATAAAAACAATGTTTGTTGATTCGTATTTTAGGTATTCGCTGGCGTAAAGGTCGTTCGAAGACCATGAAATTTTGAAAAAGAAGAAAGAACAGGAATACTGTGATAGACATACTGATCTTATATGTCTGGATGATATGATATTTTTGATCCAGACATATACATATCATCCAGACAAAAATATTCATGGGTACAGAAAATTTGATTTTGAACTTGATTAAACTCAAACTCAAAACTCAAACTCTCTTTATTTCATAAAATTTTCTAAATTGTTTGAAATCGTCTTTTATGTAGACTCTAAAACACACACACACAAAAGCAACAAACTCTGTTTTGTCAAATAGTAAGCAAATAAATTTAACAAAAATCAAACCCATACAAAATCTATGATATGCCTTTTTTTTTTTTTTTTTTTTTTACGTGTGGAAATCCCCTCGGACCGTCACCCCGCCGGGGCTCTCGTTCGGCGGGGCGGTGTGTCGGACTCGAACCGACTAAAACCACACGGTGTGCCCTCTTTGCGCTTCCAGTTTAGGAAGGGTCCAGGTAGCTATCTCCTTCTGGACCCTTCCCAGCGCCGGCCCGCTCCTGGTGCGGGCCCCGTCTCAGTGGACCCTCTCTTTAGGCGGCGTCCGGCACACGCGGACGCCGCCCCCTCGCGGCTGGCCAACTAATGCGGGTGGAGGGGAGAACCCATCCCGTCCACCCGCGGCCACACTCAGGGCGGCATGAGGCGCAGGTAAGCGCGCCTCCGCCGCCCGGTTCGCCGGCGGCGAATCAGGTCCGAGTGGAGGTCGTCCTCCCGGGCCTTCTCCGCCGCCTCCTTCTGCGAGATTACCTCCTCGCAGAAGGTTGCGACCGCGGTAAAACAACTGTCGCTACCGGCCATGGAGCGAATTACGGCCGGTAGCGAGAGATCTGCTCCGATGACTGCAGTGAGGGCCCGGCGCTGCGTCGCCCATGCGGGGCAAACCGCCAGCGTGTGCTGGGCCGAATCCTCACTGCAGTCGCAGTGGTGGCAGGCGGGACTCGATTCCCTCCTAGCGACCGAGTGCAGGTACTTTCCGAAGCAACCGTGCCCGGAAAGCACCTGCGTCAGCCGGAAGGAAAGGGTCCCGTGCTGCCGCCCCGCCCACTCGGCGATGACCGGCTGGAGAGCCTCCACGGCGGCGAAGCCAGCGCGTGGAGTCTCCAGCCGGAACGACCATCTCACCATGGTGGCTCGGCGAGCGGCTTCGCGCCACTCGCGCACGTCTTCGGGTGGAGGGCGAAATCCGCTCTCCGCCCGGAAGTCAGCCACTCGCCGATAAACTTCGGCGAGCACTTCCGCCTCCAAATCCCACGGGGGTGTTCCGGCCAAGGCGCAAGCCGCCTCGGTGGACACCGTGCGGTATCCGCGTATGGCTCTGACCGCCAATATCCTCTGGGGGCGCCAGAGGCGCGCCCTATTCGGGGCGGTCAGAGCCGCCACCCACACCGGTGCACCATAAAGCGCCATGGACCGGACAACCCCCGCGTACAGCCGCCTCGTGGGAACACTGGCCCCGCCCAAATTGGGCAAAAGTCGCCCTAGGGCGGAGGCAGTGTCCACCAGCTTCGGACCAAGCTGTCGGAAGTGCTCGTCGAAGAGCCACCTACCGTCTAGGACCAGACCCAGGTACCTCATCTGGGCCCGGACCGGTACGAGGACCGAGCCGACCTCGATTGAGGCGCCGGCGGGCGGACCACGACGGGGCCCATGAAATAATAGGGCCTCCGTCTTATCCAGGGCCACCCGTAATCCCAACGCCTCAATGCGCCCGACCACCTGGGAAACTCCCGTGGCGGCCAGGCGCGCCGCCTCCTGGAAGTTAGCCCCCCGGGCCGTGAGTAAGGTGTCGTCCGCGTAGCAGATTACACCCAGCCCGGGGGGGAGACGCCCTCGTAGGGCCCAGTCGTACCCGATGTTCCACAGGAGAGGTCCTAGGACAGACCCCTGCGGAACACCACACGACATGGCCCTGCGTCTCAAGACGCCATCTCGGTCCTCGTACATGACGGTTCGCTCCTCAAGATAGTCTGCCACCAGCCGCCTCAGGTACTCCGGCACTCCGTGGTAGCGGAGCGCTTCCCTGATGCAGCTAAATGGCAGACTATTGAAGGCGTTGGCGATGTCCAAGGACACCGCCAACACCACTCCGCCGCAGCTCACGGCCTCCTCGGTCACGGCCCTAAGGCGCATCACGGCATCGATCGTCGAACGCCCCTCTCGGAAACCGAATTGGGCGTCCGACAGATCGGGGCCAACCTCGCTAAGGTGCCGGACGATGCGGGCAGAGAGCACCCTCTCAAAAAGTTTGCCCGCCTCGTCCAGCAACACGATAGGCCTATAGGCCGCGACCGATTCGGCAGGCCGTCCCGGCTTCTGCAGCAGGACCAGCTTCCCGCATTTCCAGCGCTCAGGGAAGCGTCCGGACGCCAGGCTAGCGTCCAACACCTCCCTGAGGTGGTCCGACATGTAGTCGAGGGCTCGGGCCATCACTCGAGCTGGAACCCCGTCCGGCCCGGGGGCAGTGTTCTTGGATCTAATCCGTAGAACAGCCGCCCCCAACTCCGATTCCCTGACGGGCGGAACATCAGCCTCGCTGCCCCCGTGGTCTCCGGCTGATGCAGCCATCGACGGGGGTGTGTGCTCCGCCCGCTGCGGGAATAGGCCCTCGACCACTTCCTGCAGGAAGCTGGGCTGGAGAGTCTCCGTAAGGGGGGGGCCCGACGTGCGGAGCTTTTGACGCACCGCACGATAAGGGCGACCCCAGGGGTCACGCTCGAGACTCTCCAGCATCTCCTCTCTACATGCATCCTTGGCGCGGCAGATGGCCAGCCTCAGAGTTTTCCGAGCTTCTCGGTACTCCTCATGAAGCCGGTCCACCTCCTCACCGACCCCGCGGTGACGTCGCCGACTACGGGTGAGGGACCTCCGGGCACGTACACAGGCCGCACGGAGGTCCGCCAACTCCTGGGACCACCAGTAGACCTCCTTCCTTGGAGGCCGACAACCACGAACGCGGGGCATGGCCGCATCGCAAATCTGCGTAATCGCATTGCAGAAGCGACCAGCCCCCATGTCGACCTCCTCGGTCGGGGCCTGCGGAGACAGCCAAGAGTGAATAATGGCCGCCTCCTCTAGTAGGTCCCTGTCGAGCTTGGCGACAGCCCACCGCGGGAAGCGGGAAGGGCGCCGCGCCGCGTGACCCCTACTGGGGTCCTGGGACCGGGAGAGCTCGAATCGGATGTACAAATGATCCGAGAGCGTCTCGACCTCTTCCAGGACACACCAGTTCCTTACTCGTGCGGCGACTGCAGGGGTAGCGAACGAAAGGTCCACTATCGACCCCCCCTGCTGTCGCACGCACGTGTTGGTGGAGCCTCTGTTCAGCAAACAGAGGCCCACCGACGCCGCCCACTCCTCGACGGCTTCGCCCCTGGCGTCCGTCGCAGGGGAACCCCACGCAATGGACTTTGCGTTGAAGTCCCCCAGCACGAGGACGTGCCCAGACACTAGTCGCCGCATCGAGGCCTCCAAGTTGTTAAGGAAGACCTCGAAGTCGTTCAAACTCCGGTTGGGGGAGAAATATACACCATAAATGGTGATTCCCCCCCAATCGGCGGCAACATATCCAGTACCCTTGTCTCTTAGCGACAAGGGCGGGGAATGAGCCGCCGTGGAGCCGACGACTGCCACGGAGCCGTCCCGGTCACCCACCCAGTTTGGACGGGGAGGAACAAAGTAGGGCTCCGCGACTACGGCAACACCTATCGACCACTGTGCCATGGTTTGCAGGAAGAGATCCTGCGCCGCAGCACAGTGGTTGAGATTCGTCTGGACCAGGAGGTTGGAGACTTGATCCATTACTGGATCGTCTCTACAACCTCCTCCATGGGCGTCGGCGTCGACGCAATATTGACGTCGGGGGTAGCCTGGGTCGGCAGGCTAGCCCCCGGCGTTTGCCGAGAAGCGCGGGGAGGCTTGCAGCCCCCCTGCCCCATCATGTGATTGGCGGGCTTTTTGCCCGCCTCACACACCGGGCAGTGGGGGGCGGCAGAGCACTCTGCCGCCTTGTGCCCGGGTTGACCGCAGCGGAAGCATAATCCGCTGCAGTCAAAACAGCTCTCGCACTTGGTGCGAGTGTGTCCCGCGGCTAGGCACTTGAAGCACCTCATCGGCCTCGCGGCCAGAACCGTGATTCTGGCATTTACGAAGCCGACGAGAATGCTTCCGGCGTCGCCCAGTGCTTTGGCCGACGCCACGGGACAGCTCACCCACACCGCACCGAGGCCTCCCGGGCCCGGACGGACGGTGCCGACTCTGATGGTGTCCGCGGTGCACCCAGTCTTCTCCATGACTGCATCGCGGACATCCTCCGACGTGATGGAGTCGTCCAGGCCCGAGATGCGCAGTTCTGCGCATTTGGTGGGCCTGGCGATCTTAACACCGTCCGTGGCGGCGAAAATTCCCCGCAACTTCTCGGCGAATTTGTCGGCCGTCGCCGCGCCTTCAGCCCCAGGGAACTCGAAGACCCGAGCTCCCGTCTGGGCGCGGCGCAGCCTCATCCCCGCCTCCCCGAACTCAGTGGCGAGACCGGGCCGGGCCCCCTTGAAGAGGGCCGCATACGTGAGCCCGCCACTGGCCGCCTCCGGCGACAGCGTCACGACTACAGCCGCGGTTTTGGGCGGCTGCAGCTTCCGCGGCCTCTTTTTTGAGGCCGTTGCCACCGGTGGCGAAGGCTGGGCTTGGGCTGCTTTCTGAGCAGCCCTTCTAGCCCGCCTTCGGGACTTCTTTGAGCCCCTCGCCTCCTGCCAACCCTCGTTGGATGGGGCAGGTGCGGAGGGGCCCGGCAGGGATGTCGGAGCGGGGAGCGGAGGGAAAGCCACTCCGCTCCTCTTCGCCGCTTTAGTCTGGGCCGGCGCCTTGGCCGGTGCCTGAGCCGGCGCCTTGGCCGGTGCCTGGGCCGGCGCCTTGGCTGGCGCCCGGGCCGGTGCCTTGGCCCCCTTCCTCGGCCCCTGGGGAGCCGGTGGAGTCGGGGCCGACGCCGCCGCCGCGTAGGACACGCGGCCTCCCACTACGGGGAGCGCAGTCGGAGCCGCGGCCCCAGGCCGCTGCGACGACGCGAGCGGGGGGCGCACGACCGGCGCAGGAGGCAGTCTCGCCTCCAGACCGGCCAGACGGCCGTCCAGCATACGCCCAACTGCGTCAAGAATTGACCGCAGTTGGGCGTCAGGCACCCCTGAGGTCGCGGTAGGTACAGGCTGGGGCGTGGATGGGGCCTCCCGCTCGGGCTATGATATGCCTGTGCCAATCTACAATCGCCCGTTTCCAAGGGGTTGAGCCTTATGAGAAGAAAGGGCAAACAAAACATGGCTCATCATTAAAGTTCGAAAGGTTCATTTAAAAAAAATATTACAATCAACACTGCTAATAATATTAAGGAGGTCAAGATAGTAGACGTATTTGAACAGAAAATCATTTAAAAGTGTCCACGTTTCTTTTGATAAAAATATTATTTACTTACCAGTACCAGTGTCTCCTGAAATTAAACAGTATTTTTTTCCCTTAATACATCTATGACACAAACAGAGGTAAACGTAATCTTTTATTGACCAAACACCCATTTTAACCATTATCACCAGCCGTCGATTCCCATCCACATCAGCATCACATCTCCGTCGGAAGCTCCACCAGAAATAATGCACAGACGGTGACAAGAGATTTCTCTGATTGATGATCTAAGACACAAGTAATTGATTTACATATTTCTGAACGGCATATTTTTCTCTTCTTATTTCTGAACTGAGGTGATTTATTACGCCTTTATTTACTTTTATATGAAGTTGTACGGAGAGTATCTGTCCGTGTAGTGATGGATTAAGATTACGGAACGTCACTACCCCAATTCATCCCGTGGGTATAGTATGAACAGACTAAGGGCGCAAAACAACGCAGGACACCAGCACTGCAAAAAGAAAGAAAAGTTGATACGAACCCTATACCGTCTGGCCAGCGTGGTATAGTAGGCCAAAACCTCCTTTCTAAGGAGAGGCCTATGTCCAGCAGTGGACTAGTAAAGGCTGTTGATGTGATGTAACCGCTTGATCCCAAAACCTTAGCCGTTACGGGTAACGGTTTTCATTACCAATGTATTATAGTAGGTATACTTCATATAAGAAGTAAGCACATTAGGGGCATCAAACGATCTCCAAGAATCAAGAACGGGCCAATTACAAATTATAGAATTTCGTACAAACGCAACATCGCTTTTGTTCACCAAATTAATCTGGCTTCGAAGAAAGATCACACGGCGTACCTATACCATGTTGATTAAATTAAAACAATTGTTCCAGTACAGGCTGTTTAATTAAAATGGTTGTGCACAAGGCACGCGGCAACACCATTTTTCTTATAATAAGCTTTCTGATAATTGAAAACCTGATTGTTGTGGAATTTTATGGAGTTGTTAATACGTTTAGGATGTTTCAATAAAATTATACCTATTTATTATTTTATATTATTTGGTAACAGATTCCTCCAGTTACAGTGAAAAATAAAAATGTGATTTTTAATAGTTTTTGTTTTTCGTATTGTTATAAATTAATAATAGCTTACTCACATAATCCTTATCCTTTTTACATATTAATTATTAAAATTTAAATTTTTAACCGATTGGAAATATTTGGTATTAAAGTATTGTGATGTTAGTTCTAACGTCTTTTGTTATACATATTTATACAACATGAAACATCAACGTTTTATTTAAATAACTTGACTTTGTGTATCTGGGACGTCCGAACCTTGTCATTGACTTAGAGGTTTATATTAGTGTAACTTAGCCATGCCCTAAGTTCATTATAAAATGACTGTAAATATTTTCAAGATTTCTCATTAATCACACACAAATTTAAACTTTATATTCTCTATTTTTGCCTTTGTCTCAAAACACACCTGATGTAGGGGGTATTATTATCTCTATAGCAATCAAATCAAAGAGGGTTTGCAGTATGTACCTCAGCTATAACTAAAATAGTAATTAAAGAAACCTCACCAAGGCTCTATAAATTGACATTTTGTTTACGCCATTAACCCTCCACCGTCATACAATTAGTTGACATTTTAACCCTATCGGAAAATTTCACTGTATAGATTTCACTTTATTAATAGTTTCGTCTTGAAATAAATGTTATTTTTATATTGATAAGTTTATTTGTGCATACTGTATAATACTCTGAATACAGTGCATTGTTAACACCATAATTTGTCAATTTTTTGTGACGTTATTTGCATCCAAAAGGGTAGGTATAGACATAAATGGCAGGCAACTCTCTTTAAGTGTGTATACCATGGCTGATCTGCGACACAACATTAATCACAGAAACACAGTTTTAAACATCCAATGGTGGATTGTACCATGGGGTTAATAAATACATCACAATCGCAAATTATTATGTTCTGATATTTAAAGTAAAAATACCTATTTCTTAGTGTCCCACTGATTAACCGTGCGGGTGTCAGTTTCATCGCGTGATAGATGGGGACAAAACATGCGACTGCGACAGCGCCTGGCAGTTGCGAATAGGTTTAGGGAGGGTACTCCTTGTGACGCGTCAGCGTTCACCTTTACTGTCAGCTGTATTACCCCCTCTACCTAACGTTATTTGATACGTGCCTAGCAGTGCCGCTTTGGATATTCGTTCAAGAAAAGAGCTTACTGAAGCTCTTGGCAATCCAAAGTCTTCAAGCAGGTCATAAAGGGATTTGTCTAGTATACCCCTTGCACCCACTTCCACGATATACAATGCAATGATATAACCATTTTTAGGGTTCCGTACCTCAAAAGGTAAAAAAGGAACCCTTATAAGATCACTTTCTTGTCGGTCTGTTCGTGTGTCACCACCGATTTTCTCACCTAGCAAGTTGAAATTTATACCAGATACTGAGGTCCCTATTAGGTGTATAAAAATAAAGGTCCTGAGTCAGACGATATAAAGATATGGTCAAATTTAGATTTTCGCTAAAACTTGTAAGTACCAAAATTTACCTTAATTTTCAACTTTTTTTATTTTTCTGAATTTTCTCTTTACTTGTGCTGTAAGACCTTGCTTTTAACCAAAATTGACAATTCTAGGTCAAACGGAAGTATCCTTTAGGTTTTGGGTCGAAAACCTATATAGTAGTTGATCTAGAGTTACGAAATTTGGCGAAAAGAAACGTCTTACAGCACAAATAAAGGAATAATTAAAAAAAAATAAAAAAAGTTGAAAATTAAGATATATTTGGGTAGGTACGTAAAAAAAACTGAGTAGGTGCGCAACCCTCGGCGCACGAGTTCGACTCCTAGCTGACCGGATTTTTAATTGTTTCGTTGGTTAATTCAAAGTACTTGATTTTTTTAAATCGTGGTCTTTAGGAATGTTCGTTTCCTACGGTACCGTGAGTTCTACTAGTACTACAAGCTAAATTTTATTCTGTACATTTCTTTGAAGTATTATTATATATTGGTACTATTAAGCATATGCTATCGGGCGGTGTTATCGTATGTTCATTGTGATTAAACAGTTGCAATATCCGTGACAGACAGACAGAAATAGACTCGTCCCCTATTACTTATAAAAATTAGCTGAATATGGGTGCCACTCTATGTTCGGTTTAAGAAAATACAAACAAGCTGACAAGTCACCTGATGGTAAGTGGCTACCGCTGCCCATGGAAACCTTTTTTTTTTCGTGCTTAATCAGTTAATGTTTTATAATAAGTACAATAACTAATTAAAAATATTAGACTGGAGGGAAAAGACATACAATGTAACGAACAATTTTTCGCCTGTTGTAACTAACCATGTGAATTTAGCACAAAATATTGAAAGTAAAATAGTATTAAAGTTACATAGACCAAACCATCAGTTCCTGACGTGTCCTCAGCACTTGAGTCGAGTATATTATGTTGAGCACTTCACGCTACCATATCTGCTATACAAAAAGGCTCTTTTGTAGAGCACGTCGTACCCATTCTGCACGCATCCCTTGTTTCGTACAACACATCACGCTGTGACGTCATTCAATATCACGCGATGTATTCATCCAAAACATCTCTGCAAAAGCCTTGAACAATACTAGACAACTGTCTAACACCTATCTCGTTGGGCTTAAGCACTAAATCTCTATTAAAAGTTCAGTTTCAACCTTAAGTTGCAATCTGAAGGCTGATTTTAGCATACCAATATTACGAGATGCAATTCTGACACACAAACTGCTACGTATTATCAAGGCTTCGTTAAACTGAATCCAGCTGACCGTAAAGTTTGAAATCCGTTTTATTAAAATTTGAATAGCAACTCTGAATCTAGAAGTACAGAGTAGAAATTTGTTTAGCAGATTTTTTGCCGAAAGACCTTTCAACATTGGGCTGAAATGCAAAACTGTTCAAGCTTAACAAACGCGACTTGCGTAGATGACAAACGAATGTCACCTTTATGCCTATGGTTTTAAGAGTGTTGGTAGAAGGTAGCAGTTCTATCGTACAGGACCGATGTCATAATCGTCATAATGTCTTTCACACAGCACGTGAAGAATGACTGATGTATGAATGCAAGGGAATCCAGTTTTTTCTGTATATCATGGTTCTGAATCATAGTTTTCCTATCGTAAGCTTCACATTACTCGACTATAACCTCTATTTGTGACAAAATAAGAGTTAATTTTTGTAACTTCACAATTGTAAATAACTCGTTTCTTCACACACACATTTGCAAATTATTATCACTAAAAAAAGAAATCGGCGTTATTAGTTTAAATTTCTTTAATAATAGTTCATTAAAATCCTAGGTACCTCTTACTAATGTCTAGATATTTTGTTAGCTGTATAAACTTATATAGAATATAGAATTTTACTGCTCTATACACACATATAATGGTTTACTGTTTGAACGTAATTAATACCTGAATAAAACTGGTAAAAATTGTGTCATAAAATATTTTGTACTTATATGTCTGGAACGATTTCTCTCCGCACTTGATGTCGCTCGATTCGAGCCTTCTGTATGCTGCATACATTATTTGTAAGTCATGCCGTCGAACGTGGTGCTGGGAGATTTTATTTTCAGTCGTTTAAATGAAGATGTCTCGGGTGAAAAATATTATTTGCTTTATTTTTTTATAGTACATGTATTGATGTTGCTGCGTTACGGCAATCGACACATTGACACACAATTTCAAATTGACTATTAGACCAGGGCCTCAATTCTGCTATTTTGTGTTAACGCCAAGCTACTGTCATTCCATTGACACGCTATCGAGATGCCATTGCGACGCCTTTGACATCGGTCTAAATATCAGTATTCTAATAACATAAATTCATAGTGTTAATAGACTGTTGATATAGTAATGTAGGTTGCCATACCTGGAAAATTAAATATATCATTTTCTTACAAATTTAAAATGTACCGTTTACCAAACTATTACAAAGACATCAACGACATTTGTATCAGTGACAAGTCATCGGGAGGCCATTGGTCTTACATAGTGGAATAGGAAAAGTGCAAAACTATTCTAGCGACATTCCATCGACAGTCTATTGATACCATATTAAAATAGCAGAATTGAGGCCCTGGTTGCACTTGCTGGCCGAGCCAGTCTGTGACCACGGCAATGGTCGAGTGAAACGTCAAAAAATTCAATGATACTATTATACCAATTGTCTATAGATGACACAACGTAGTTATTAAAACTCATAATAGATTTTAATAACTATATATCCGTGTGGTGACGGATTAAGAATACGGAGTGTCACCACCCCTATTCATCCCGTGGGTGTCGTAACTACAAGACAACAGCACTGCAAATAGATGGAAAACTCGACACAAACCCTATACCAACCCGTCTGGCCAGCGTGGTATAGTAGGCCAAAACCTCCTTTCTAAGGAGAGGCCTATGTCTAGTAGTGGGACTATTATAGGCCGTTAATGATGATGATGATGAACTATATTTCTAGTAAAAGACATATGTAAGTAAAACACATGGTAAGTACGAGTATTAAATACTGGTAATGTGTAAAACTATCAGAACTTTGAGCCTTTTATATCTACAGTATTTTTTTTGCAATCAAATGGAAACGTTATTAACACTAACGAGCATAACTCGTACGTGATCGTATTAATTTTTAAAGCTATACATAATTATAAATCCTGGAACGCAAATGTATAAAATTTAGTATCTTGCCTTTAAATAAGTGCCGTGTTTACGTCTTAATATCAATTGATTATCATAAACTATCAATAAACGCGCAATTTGCTCAAAGTTAGCAAATAACACATTATAGCAGTCACATCAACCCCAACATTAAGTAGTAAGCAGTTCTAATGCTCACACAGTGCGCACAAACGTCTGTTGTGCCCAAAATGAATTGTGTGCGGAAATGTATTACCGGCGTGTGAAATGACTCGGAACTAGGGATGTGTCTCTGTGATATTTCTTGAAAGTTTTACCTAATACAAATACCTAGTATTTTTTCAAGTCTATGTAAATTTAAAACGAGCAGTTTAAGTATAACTCAGTAATATAGATACTCGTAGGTCACACATCTTACCCCTTCGAGAAAATATAGGAGTAAGATTTTTTCTATTTTTATCAAATTGTATGCAATTTTGATAGACACTAATAGTTTAAGCAGTTGGGTGCATCGCTTATTAACTTGCTTATTAAAGTATTTAACTAAAAATTAAAAAGCAACATAAATTTATTTTCGCCCAAGAACTCGTGGCATTTACTTGACTTAGTCCGTTAATGTCACTAAATTACTACCAGCGAAAGAAAGAATAAATTCAACATAAAAATAATAATATTTTATTTAGATAAAGAGTACAATAATTTACAATAAATGGTTCTCTAATTTATAAATAAAATACATTTGTACCGAACTAGGTTGAACATCAATAATGTAAGTCTATAAAGTAAATTGCATAGGTATTTTATATATTATTTATTTTTTATTTAAGGAAATCACCAATAAAATAAAGGGTGCTTGTGATTTATGACTACTGATATTATACTTTAAAGGACTGATACCTTGATTCCTTTTCTTTACACTAATGCGCATAGTATTAGGTAACCAGGTATGTACTTATTCTAAGCGCTAGATGGCACGCTACGAGGTTTTCGTTAGTTAGATTTCGCAACACCACCCCACCGAAAACCGTAATTGAGTGACGGCCCAATAGGTGTCTATACGAAACACAAATTAGTTAGGTAGTATTCAGTTAAGGTTGAGTATCAACGCTGTTGTTTGGACCAGTTCCAGTACCTGTTACAATTCCCTCGCTACTCAGCCCTAGTATTTCGAGTGGATGGAACCGATGTGCATTACTTTTTGTTTACATATTTACGTCCCGCGTGGGGGTCGACAATAGCATTATTTATTGACCCTCTAAAAGGGACAGTGTTTTGGATTATTATCAATTATTTTTTATTTTCTATCACTCTAATAGAGATCATTTTTGGAAAGATTTATTGTGTTGGGACATATTATGGCCAAGGGACATTAAAAACTTAAACAAGGTGTTACAAAAACGTGTATGTTTAGTTGTTTATATGTTTAAATTTGTAATCTGTACTAATGTTTTATTACAATAAGTTTAGTGAGGAATCGAAAGTAATGATTTATAGTAAGAGGTAAAATTAATTATCAAAAAATTATACCCATTTTGGCATAGACATTACGAATACAGTCCGTGTGATAACGGGTTAAGAATACGGATTTTCACCACCTCCATTCATCCCGTGAGTGTCGTAAGGGCCGACTAAGGGAGAAAACTACGCAGGACAACAACACTCACGGGCGGGGGTCCTCTACTCGTCTGTAGATGGCCCGAGGTATGTCGGGGCACCGGCTATTAGTACCCTTACCCTTAGTAGTTTTAGTCGGTTCGAGTCCGACATGCCACCGATAGGTGGTATCCGAGGGGATTGCCGCACGGAAAAAAAAGGACAACAACACTGCAAAATAGAAGGTAAACTTGACACAAACCCTATACCAAACCCGTCTGGCCAGCGTGGTATAGTAGGCCTAAACCTCTATTCTAAGGAGAGGGGTATGTCCAGCAGTGGACTGTTAAAAGCTGTTGATGATTACGAATACAACGGTGAATATCGCTTAATCGATGATACAACATTCGCTTACCGAACTAGAAAATCAGGATTTTCTCTCCCTACTAATAGTAATTATCTTTTTAAAAAAGGTTAACCGACGCCAATGTGCTTAAGACATAACAAATATTAATAAACCGTAATCTTTATTTCTTATTTTTCTACCCTCAGCGGTGGTATATTTACATATCCACATTGATAAAATTTCAATCAAAGTCCAAACCAATCATTCCTTCCATTACACAATTTGATTAAACCAAACAAATAACACCCCATAAAGTGTTTAACAATCAAATTTAAACAAGTGCCCAGTGCGCCAGATGTCCAAACATGGACAAAATCAACACAAATCTATCGAATTACCAACCGTATGCTCTCATTAGCTTATCGTACATTATTTATTTCACACTGTGCGTTTGGATTTGAGCTATATAAAGAGTCTTTTTGATGTTCTGTTGGCATCGAAACGTTGTTGATTAGAGCTGGTCTGTGTTTAGTAGCGAAGTGTAGTGTAGTAATACATATATAATACGTATGTCTATCTTAAGATAAAAGTAGTGATCACTATTGTATTTACTGGAGAATAAATCTGATCGTTGATCTAACAACATCTTTAATTTCTCTCTCGACACCCAACCTTACATGGCGACCCTGCCAGTAAGCGATCAGGTTCGCGTTGCATTCCGATCGCCTAATAAGGTATTGTGATATTAAACATTGTCACAATCACATCGCAATTATGAGTTATTTTATATTATCGCGTATTGAGAAGTGTAGGGAACGGTTATTTTGTTGCGAAAAATGGGTAAGCAACAGTCTAAGGAAGAACCAGTAATCATCGCACAAAATGCTAGCGGTGGTAACAACGCTTCATCATTGGAGCAAATGTATCAACATACCAGCGTCATCACCTGTATCCTGGGGGTGATATGTCTTATCCTGATTGCCGCATTAATATACTATGCGATTCGGCTGTATGGTAAATGTCACAGAGAGTGGATACGAAGAGAGATACATGAACATAACCTCCGACGGTCAAGCAGTTGGTTTCGGCGACGACACGAGACCCATGGTTCACCCCGTACCAAGGAGGATCAGCCAGACGCGAGAATAGTATGATACAGTGTCGATAAGCGGAAGTGTCAGTATATTGCTAAAGGAAAAATATATAAAAGTGTCTGTGTAACGGTGCGATTCGGAAAATATATAGTGTACTACGTAACAGTAACGGTATAGTAATCAGTATAATGGACTTATTTAGAGGACTTTAGGTTTTAGTGGTGTATAACATACTATATAATATATATCGCATTTGTCAATATGTATTGATGGCAGAAAAATTAGAAAAGTATTATAGTAGCTTGTTTGAAATACGGACATATCTTGTAAAGATAGGACCACAGCGCCGTCGAGGCCCTATTTGTTCGAAAAAATATAAGGAAGCTAATATCATTTTACAAAGTTTTGAAAGACAGTTATTAGATATACGAAGTAACATAAAGAAATTGAGTCAAACTGAACTTAGTTTAATAAATAAATTCACGGAACAAATTAAGAAGGTATTTGAAGAGATTAAAATTTTGTGTAACCCATCTATGGTGATTGATAAAATGGAGTCTTTTAATATTAAGACGGCAGTCGCTTTACTTCCAGTCATGGATGATAAAGAAAATGTTACAAAACAATTAATTTCTGCTATAGAGTTGTATAGCTCTCTACTTGATGACAAATCAATACCAATTCTTATCAGTTTTATATTAAAAACCAGGTTGTCTGAGAATGCCAAGTTACGATTAGCTCAGCATTATGATACAGTACAACTCCTTGTTGATGATATGCAAAAATATTTAATTTCAAAAAAGTCTTTCACAGCCCTACAAGAACAATTGATGCGGTGTAAACAAAATCAGCGAGATATCGAGGACTACGGTAAGGAAATTGAAAACTTATTTGTTAACTTGACCATTTCGCAGGCCGATGGGGATACAAAAAAGTATGACGTAATTAAACCACTGAATGAGAAAATGGCTATAAAACGTTTTGCCACCGGGTTACGAAATAGGCACATAAGCACTATTATTTCCGCCAGGAACTATGAAACATTGAGGGATGCTATCCGAGGTGCGGCTGATGAGCAGACATCTACGTGTCCAGAGGACAGTATCATGAAATTGACGAACAGGGAATACACCCGTAATAATATGTCATATTCATCTAGAGGACGATGTTTTCAGGCACGTGGTGTCTACGATAACCAGCGTGGCCAGTTCCGTCAGCGTAGTCATAGTCACTCTACTCGAGCGCGTGGGCAGCCGCAAGGTGTCTACTATAGAGGTAACCGGTACTCTAGAGGTAGGTACATACATAATAATTATGCTCGAAGTAATCGCAGAGAAAACTACGTAACATCAATTATGGTACGTGATACACAAAATAATAGTACGCCTACTGAATCTAATGCCAGCCAATTTTTTCGTGACCAACAAGAATAATCATGTCAATATTTGTTATTATAATAATTATAATTCTATTCCTTTGTCACTTGGTAACAGATCATATAACTGGTTAGTTGATACGGGTGCGTCACTTAGCGCCATTAAATATGAGACATTGCATCAGAATAACATTCCATTCCAAATAGGGAAGGTAACAATAAACGGAGTGTGTGGTGAACTCTGCTCTGTAGGTTTTGTTGATTTAAGATTATCATTTAAGGACATAGTATTTATACACAGGTTCCATGTTTTTCGAGATTTATGTTGCGTGACTGATGGAATTTTAGGTTTAGATTTTTTGAGGAAATATAACGCTAAATTGAATTTAGAATTAGATATTTTAACTTTATTAAATAATGGCACTGAAATTTGTTTATCTTTACAACCAAGTGTGAGAGGAGAAAAATTTATTCACTTATCGCCCAGATGTGAATCACTGCATTTTGTATCGACCAGTTTGAAAGATGAATTCGTGATTTTACCTAAACAATTATGTGAAGGTGTTTAATGGCTGGGTGTATTGCAAGCCCTAAGAATGGTAAAATACCTATTCGAATACTAAATACGCGAGAGGAGACTATTAGTTTGAGTTTTTTTTGTCCTGAAGTAGAAAACTTGAAGGATTATTCATTACTTTCTTTCGATAAGGCTACCATCAATGCGGATAGAGTGAAAAGGTTATTGAAAGAGTTAAAATTAAGTTATTTAAATAAGGAAGAACAGTTAGAAATTGAGAAAATATGTGCAAAATTTTCTGATGTTTTTCATTTAGAAGGTGATAGATTAACAACGTGTAACATTTATCAGCAATCAATAATATTAAAACCTAATACTGTGCCCGTTTATAAAAAACAATACCGATTGCCAAAGTCTCAAAGAGGAGAAATTCAAAAACAAATTAGTAAAATGTTACAGGACGATATCATTGAAGAAACAACAAGTGAATGGTCTAGCCCTATACTTTTAGTGCCGAAAAAATCAGATTCTACAGAAAAAAAGTATAGACTAGTAGTAGATTATCGAAAATTAAACGAAAATATTGCGGATGACCGCTTCCCACTCCCTAACATAGTAGAAATTCTAGATTCGCTATCAGGTGCTATTTATTTCAGTCACCTTGACCTGCAAAATAGTTACTATCAATTTGTTTTAGATCCAAACAGCAGACAATGCACTGCTTTCACGTTTGATAAGCAATATCAAATGAAAAGGATTCCAATGGGTCTTAAGACCAGCCCTAGCGCATTTTCAAGGGCAATGTCTATAGCGTTATCAGGTTTAAATTACGATAAATGTCTTCTGTATATGGATGATTTAGTCTGCATCGGACGTAATTTAGAAAATCATAATAAAAATTTAATAGATATTTTTTCTAGATTACGAAAAGTTAATTTAAAATTGAACCCCAGTAAGTGTAAGTTTTTAGTTAAAGAGTTATTGTATTTAGGACATGTAGTTAGTGCGGATGGAGTAAAACCTGACCCTAAAAAAACAAAAATAATAGAAAATTATCCACTACCAAAAAATGCTGATGATGTAAGACGATTTGTAGCTTTTTCAAACTATTATCGCCGTTTTATTCCAAATTTTGCTGAAATAGTAATTCCTTTAAACAAATTATTAAGAAAAAATGTCGAATTTATTTGGACACATGAATGTACCAAGTCATTTGAATTATTAAAAAATAGCTTAGTGTCTCCACCTTTATTGCAGTACCCAGATTTTTCAGATGACAATGAATTTCAGTTGTACACAGACGCATCAGGAACTGCAATAGGTTCTGTTTTATGTAATAAAGATGGTCGCCCAGTAGCGTATACAAGTCGTAGCTTAAATAAAGCTGAATTAAACTATGCAACCATAGAAAAAGAAATGCTAGCTATTGTTTGGTCTATTAAATATTTCCGACCTTATTTGTTTGGGAAAAGGTTTACAATTTTTTCAGATCATCGCCCTTTAATATATTTATTTAACATGAACAATCCTTCAAGCCGATTGACGAAATTTCGTTTAGTTTTGGAAGAGTATGATTTTGTGATTGAGTATATAAAAGGTAAAGACAATGTTGCTGCAGACACATTATCTAGGATGCGAGTTACATCAGAAGAGTTGAAAGAAATGAGTGAACGGATAATTAATGTTATGACAAGAAATCAACGAAAGGAACTGGAAGGTCAGAAAGTAATTCACCCAAATTTGCAAACTTTGCCGAGCTCAACCACTAACATTCGGCCTGATCAACCGAAGGTTGTGGAAATGCTTACAAAGCCGTCAAATTCTGTTGAATTATTATTAGTTTCTCGGAGAAAAATGAATATTATGAATAGTGAATTAAATAGTCCAGATAGATTTTTATATAATAAAAGTGAAATGATATTGTATACTTGTCCAGACTTCCGATCATGTATCGCGCGAGACGCATATGTGAGTGAACTGGAGCAATATTGTAAAAAAATGAGTATAAAAGATCTCTTTATTATAAAACTTGCAAGTTGTAATGAATTTGTAAATTGGTTATCAAAAGAAATAAATAATAAAAATCCATGGTCCGGACCACGACTACATATCCTAAAGGGGGTTAAGCGAATAATTTCTAATGATGACAAAAAGGTAATCATAAATGACTATCACATCCTACCAACTAGTGGTCATGCCGGAATAAGAAGAATGTTAAATAACATCAAAAAATCTTATTTTTGGCCTGGAATGGAACGTGACGTTACTGCTTTTGTAGCTAAATGCAAGAAATGCCAAATGCAAAAGCATTCTTTGCCCGTTAAAGAGCCTATGGTGGTAACTAGCACTGCCGCAGGCGCATTTGATAAGATATTTTTAGATTTAGTGGGGCCCCTAGATAAGGATTATTATGGTAAGGTATATATTTTAACTATTCAGTGCGAACTCACTAAGTTCGTAGAAGCATATCCTTTAGATCGTAAGGACGCTGTCACCGTAGCAAAATCTTTCGTAGAAAACTTCATTCTCAGGTATGGTATACCGCGAGAAATCGCGACAGATAAGGGTTCGGAGTTCATAGCATCAACAATGAGTGAGGTTTGTAAATTACTTGGTGTTCAACAATTATTTTCAACCGCTTACCATCATGAATCTATAGGTGCGCTTGAAAATGCACATAAAAATTTAAATGCTTATCTTCGGATACAGACTAATAATAGCTCTAGAGAGTGGAGCACCTGGGTTCCCTATTGGTCTTTTAGTTATAATACTACTGTACACACATCTACAAAATTTACGCCATACGAATTAGTGTTTGGAAAACTGTGTAAATTACCTACAAATTTGTCTCAACAAGTTGAACCTCTGTACAATAGTGATGATTATCCATTAACCTTGAAATATAGACTTCAAAAATCTCAGGTACAAGCTAGGGAAAATTTGTTAATGTCAAAAGTAGCCCGAAAACGTTATTACGATAAGCAAATAAATCCAACTATTTACGAACCTAATGATTTAATTTTATTACGCAATGAAAATTGCAATAAATTTCAGAATGTTTATATTGGTCCTTTTAAAGTTTTAGAAGATGTGTCACCGAATGTTAAAATAATTAGAGATAATAAAATTGAAACAGTTCACAAAAATAGAACCAAATTGTATAGAACTTAAATTTGTAATATTTACCTAGTTTTATAACCTTTAATTTTTTTTTCTTTTTGTTTACCATAAATATTGTGTGTTTTTAGATCTAAGGAATTTTTATAATGAAAATAAAATAAATATCTTGTATTATTTTATTTTTTTTAAAAGAAGGGGGGTGTAGTGTAGTAATACATATATAATACGTATGTCTATCTTAAGATAAAAGTAGTGATCACTATTGTATTTACTGGAGAATAAATCTGATCGTTGATCTAACAACATCTTTAATTTCTCTCTCGACACCCAACCTTACACCTACCTACCTACCTTGTGTTATGCTTATGTCCAGTGGTAGACTATTAAAGGCACGAAATACATACAAACATACTATAGATGACACACATTGAAACAATCGTAGTTCATTGAATTCTACCGATATTTCTGTATGATATCTGTTTATTTAATCTACAGATTATCATAAAACTTTGCATATGTCACCGGAAAATAACAAGAACCGCTGAACAAAAAAAAAAACCTAACCGGGTTGGGGGTAATGAGTGAGCCCACCAGCTCGCTAAGGAGGCGGCTCTGTGACTGAAGAAACTGAAGTGAACTGAAGACTAGAGTTCGGTAAGTATATCAATTTGCGAAAATGTGGGCGTAAAAAAATATAATTTATACCTCGTTTAGGAGGAAATTTATACCTTTGCGATCCTTGTTATTTTCCGGTGATACATGCACTTAAGTATGTTTATACGAAGGTACATAAGCATATCACCTTTCGAAAGAGGTACTGAATAAATTGATTGTAACCTAAATGCCATGTAACGTTGATAGTACCTCTATTTATATAAACAAACAATTATAATATATTACAGTAAAGACCCATATTTACCCGGAACCCTTATAAAGTTGTAACGCTACAATACGCCTGATAGAAAACCCATTTGACGGCCAAATCGATTGGAAAATTTGATTGTTGTTTCCAAGTCGTTGCAATTCTCGTACCATTGCTCTTGTTAGAGAATAGCGATGAGAATAGTGAGGATAAATAAAGCGTTATAATATAAAACGGTTACGCCTTCCTTATTTAAAGTTATGGATAAATGTTCCTAATACTTGCTTAATACTTACTTTTATTCTTGTCTAACTTGTTCAAAACTTGCTCGTTAGATGTTGGTTACGGGAGAAGGTTGGCCTTTATATTGACGTAAATATATGTGTTTTTAATCAACTTGAAAAAGGTACTGAATTTAAATATTAGTACGACTAATATTCAAGGTCAGAACCTCTTTTCAAGTCGATTAACAGTAAACCTAAGCTTTTCCTTACTTAATGTCATAGCACTTTACAACAATAAAAAGAAAATCAATTGACTAGTATAGAAGAAAAATGTACTGAACTACAAAATAGTTCTTGGTTTTTGTATATAGAATATATTTATTATTTATAAGTGCTAAAACCGCAAAGTCTCATATTTTCGCCACGCGGTAAAATAACAACTATGTTGTGAACAGCGGAAGCGAAAGATTCCGCATTCGTACACCAACAAGTGAAGGAGTCATGGTCCATTTATTTCTACACGGTTTTGAGAGACGCGATGGACTCTTATCTGTCTATCGCGTCTCTTAAGATGAACTTCCTCCACTGGTTCCTCCTGGTGGAGGTAGATCGCTCTATATGCAACTCTGATTCGGACCACGACCTCAGACACGAGGGACAGACCCCAGAGAGAGAGGTTTATTTAGTCTTTATAAACACTGTTAAATGGGCCACGTATTTATTTTCCAACTTACTTAATAAAATAACCACAGATAAAAAACATACCGTTTGCAACTTGTGGTGTTGTTGCCAGAATCAAAAAGGGGAACAACAATAAATAATAAAAAATACAAAAGTCCTAATGGCCATTTAACTTTTCCGTAATAAATACGTTCATTATATTAGTAAAGTTGGTATATTTGTGCTTCGCTAATGGATCGTTCGCGAATAATAAACAGCGGAATGGCATTACTTTGTTAAATATTGTGTTTATCAAACGTTTTGAATAAAGTTTTGTTATTGGAAATATTTCGGTCGTTTCTTACCGCTTTTGACCTTTTAAAAGCTAAGAAAGGAATGAAATTGTGACTTACTTATTACGATGATTTCACTTTATAAGGATTTTACGTAACCCATTGTTCTAATGCTGCTTGAGAAGAAGAGAAGTTTCATTAAAGGTTTTTTTTATGCCACAGGTAGATAAACAAGCAGATGGGTCACCTGGTGGTAAGGTGACCACCTCTGCCTATAGACACCTACAACCTACAACTCAAAAGTCACAAGTTGATATAAATTTTCATTAACAAATTGTCTTAATCCTGGTATGTGTAATGTGGGTTCTGTCTAGAGTTGTATAAATTATACAACTAGTTGTATAATATAAGGTATAGACTACAGATTGAAAAGCTTTTATCTATTTTGGTTTAAATTGTAGAATTAAATCGTCCCCTAGCCTTCAAAGTATGGCAGACAATGTTAAATGTATAATGCAAATTATCGCCCTGGGAGCGCGCTATGAGGTCGTATAAGCGCCTTGCGAATACTTCTATAAAAGCGGATAAGATTAAATACTGTTAGCTCTAAGTGAATTGGACTATGTTTAAATAGATAGATAGATATAACCTTATTTGTACAGAAGGGTTTTACAGACATTATAGTGTAATTAAACGTACAACATATTTAATGTACAAAGAGCGGTCTTATCGTTTTGAGCAATTTTTCCAGACAACCTTTGGATGGTTTAGATTTTGAACTCATTTTTTTTTTATGTTAGAGGGAGCAGATGAGCAGAAGGATCATCTGATGGGAAGTGACCATCGCCGCCCATGAACGTCTGCAACTCAGGAGTCACAAACGCGTTGCTAATAAATACTTATAATCTTATAATCTTGTTAATATTAAAAATGTAGAATTAACGTGACTAAATTGTCAAGTGGTGTTTTTTTTTTTTTTTGGTACACAGATCACTTGATGTCCAATGGTTGACTAGTGATTTGTCTGAGTGTCGCCACTACCACCGCTCCTGGACTACGGGAGTAACCTACGCAAGACAACAGCTCTGCAAAGAGAATAAAAACTTGACACAAACCCTATACCAACCCGTCTGGCCAGCGTGGTATAGTAGGCCAAAACCTCCTTTCTAAGAGAAACTTATGTCAAGCAGTGGTCTGTTATAGGCGGGTGATGATGACATATATATATATATATATATGAAATATGAGACAAAGGCCTTTACTTTACTTTAAAGCAGTGTGTTGTACAAAAAAGGAATTTATAAGTGATTACCAAATATTTGTACAAGTAGAAGGAGCCCCATGTCTTTGTTATAACTATGCCAATGTGTAAGCCAAATTTCAAGATGATCCGATGCATTTCATCAAATCAATCCGAGCCGAGAGTCATTGTCTGGCACAAATGGGCCGGCCTCATGGAAAACCGGTATTATGCAAAAATGAGGAAGATACCCCAACCTCCCTGTCCCCACTTCTGGGGGTGGATACAAGGGGCACAATGCATTTTTGACTTTGGAGTTGCAGATGTGCATGAGCGCCGGTAGTCACTTACCATCAGATGCACCATCTGCTCGCTTGCCCCCATACCATAAAAAAACACCATCTTGAAATTTAGCATACCTACACATGGCCAGGAATACGACAGGGCGTGTGACGTGAGCAAATAAACATAGATTTTTTTACTCGAATTGTAAAATTATTATTTTATTGATTTCTATGAGTACTCGGCAAGGACAAATCCAAAAAATCAAACAATATATAAAATGTTACATCATTTATATTGTTTGACCTTTAACCCGTCTTTGACACCTAACAACTTTAAAAGTACTGAATCCGTAACAGTGTTTTTCTTGCAAGATCCATTGTCAAAATGTTTGATAAGAAACTGCCAATAAAACAACAACCAACTTCTTACTTTAAACAAAAACATTTTGGATTACGTATTCACTGTTTGGTGCAAAAATTACGTGTTAACACAATGCTTTTGAGAACTTTATAAAAGAAAACCCCCAAAGGGAAACATTGTTTTTCGTGATAACAACGTAACAAAAAACTAAAAAAAGAACTTTTGTACTAGCCGAACTAAAAACTAGAAAATAATTTTCTATAAGTTCAAAAAGAAAAATCATTGTTTCTCCTGAGGGTAGTCACTTAGCTTTAGATGACCCATCTAATTTCGTTTACCCCCCTCCCCCATTAAACTATAAAACCCCGAGGATTAGATTAAGCGACTTCTTCTATAACGAGCCTTTGTATAACACATCGAAAACTTCTGATGTGTCTGGCCTACTTCAAATTAGGTCTTCCCAGCTGCTGCAATCCCAGTCCCTTTTCGAATCCGAGACTTGTGATATCAAATGCCGTCTGTTATATAGTTTTTAATTAATCTGTTATATTTTTTCACACTAAATTTATGTAAATTTTTCTTTTAATATTCGATTCGTCATCCAAATATTGCCTGTAAGAAAGGAAAATGGCAGATCCTGTACTCCTAATATGATGGATGGTTATAAGATTTGTACCGTTTATAAAGTGATTCATGTAATTATCATGTTTTCTGAACTTTGTTAAAAGTAAATTAATAACTTTAAAAAAAAAGTTACAACTGCAACAAAAAACGTTCAAGTGTTGTTAACAAAACGCAATTCTACGTTTTCTTAACTTGCCATGCATAAAATATAAATTACATAAAAAATGATATGTTTAAACAAACATTTCTTTAATAATGTTGACTG
Source organism: Arctia plantaginis (assembly GCA_902825455.1). Classification (NCBI taxonomy): domain Eukaryota; kingdom Metazoa; phylum Arthropoda; class Insecta; order Lepidoptera; family Erebidae; genus Arctia; species Arctia plantaginis. The sequence continues at coordinate 2,281,759 of CADEBD010000288.1, forward strand.
TACAGATTAGACAAATAAATAAATCAATGATTATTTTAAATCAATTAATTTAAGGAAAGGTGTGTACTATTAACTTTAAATTAAATCGATTTACATAATGTCCCATACATGCGATAGTCCTTTCTTCTAAGCGATACCATCCTATTATATATTCATGTGTAAATTCTCATGGAAGATTGGCCACTCCTAAAATAAATCAGACATCAATAAACCCATGGAGTTTTTGTTACACATTTTAATGAACCAAAAAATGCGGAAAAACTTCGATAAATGATAATGAATACAAGGAAAATTTCCAAGAAGGTCATAGGCTATTATTAGGCCAATTTAAAGCTCATTTTTGTACTAGATGCCATTTATAACGAACAAGAAGACTCAATTTAAACGAAAATTTCATTAATATACATTAAAGAAATGATTTCACGTACCAATTCAATTCAAACCAACTGTGCAATAATCTGCAGTCATTGAAACAAAGTGATTGAGTTAGAGGAAGCAACTCAGTCTCAATACATTCAGACGTCTCTCGTGAATTGCCAATAAACCGTATTTTAGTTCGATTGACGGTTTTAAAACGTACTTATGTTCGATTAAAAACGTAAAGAGGTAATAGATACGCGACAATGTTATATGGATGAATCTGGACACTTAAAAGTAGGAGTTGGCTTATATGTTAAGTGTTATAGCGCAGTTATAGTATGATTACTTGAAAGGTTGAGTGGTAGTTTAATTTGATTGGAGTAAGGTTTTTTGTCTGTCCGTGTGGTGACGGATTAAGAATACGAAGTGTCACCACCCAATTCATCCCGTGGGTGTCGTAAGAGCCGAATAAGGAAACTAACTACGCAGGAAAACAGCACTGTAGTAGTAGTATAGTAGGCCAAAACCTCTTTTCTAAAGAGAGGCCTATGTCTAGCAGTGGACTATTAAAGGCTATTAATGTGAAGTTTTTTTGTAAAATTTGATTTAAGTTAACAACTCTCGCACTAGGAATCCTGTGTCGTGGATGACTTTATTTACATTTACGAAACGGACACAAAGATCACCGAAACTCAGGACTACAATTTGTGGATCACACAAAATGTTGTCCCACGTGGGGATCGAATTCACAACACTCAGCGCAGCTCAGCGAGGTGACCGCTTTCACCACTACGTCATCCCTGCAGCCTCAAGTCAACTTTGTAATTAAGTATGTATATATCATTACTAGCGTACTCGATAGACCTTATCCTAACCAAATAAAGGATTTCTTTTTGGTACCACAACAAATTAGCTAACATCTTAAAGGAATCCATCAAATCAATCGACTCCTGAGTTGCAGACAACAAATACCTAAAATAAAAAACAAATACCGGCAGTGCCTTCTTTATGGTCAAAATTTTTAGAGGCCATCTAAACCTCCATATTTATTTTATAAACTTGAAAGTGAGTTCATCTGTTACCTTTTTACGCCTAAAGCACTGAACCGATTTGAAAAAATAAAACACAAAAGAAAGCTACATTATCAGCGAGTAACATAGGCTAGTTTTTACTACGAGCCGCCTGCGGTCTTTCCATTGGTGAAGAATTTTTAAAATCGGTATAGTGGTTTAGGCGTGAAAGCATAACAAACAAACAAACTCACTTTCACATTAATAATATAAGTATGGATGTATAAAAATCACCATAAATCTGACAACTGGTTCTCTTTTCACTTTTGAAATTACATAAAAATAAAAAATTTCATAGTTATCATCAACAGCCTTTAATAGTCCACTTCTGGACATAGGCCTCTCTTCAAAAAGGGGGGTTTTCGCCTACAATACCACACTGGCCAAACAGGTTGGTTTAAAAATTTCAGTCTGCCTATATTCACTTATTGTGATCATAAGCATTTAATCCTTTATGTAAAGCAAAACAAACGCACAGAAGCTAAACATAATATATTAATGCGTAAGAACGCATTAGGATCCGGAAATGGCAGCGTACACATTCACTATTGTGTTTGAGGAAAAATGATATAATATCATAACATCCCTTTATGACCATTACTGGGCTTGCCCGCCCTGCCAAAGACTAAAACTAAATATAACATCCCAAATTGTGCCTAACACCATTGAGCCTCTTTGAGGATACGCGTATCAATGCTTTAAACTATGCTTCAGTTACTACACTACTACATGCTTCAGTTTTCTCTTGGATGTTACTTCGTAAAATCATAGATTTTTGTGTAGATTTATGGTTATACAGATAAATACAATGTAAAATGTTTGTAAGTTTTTTTTTTTTAATTATATGCTGATTAATTTAATGCCTTAACTCTGTGTGAGTGTTACAATTTAATAGCTTACGAACATTAGTTATTGATCCAATTTTTAAAAGAAAACTCTTCGGCTATTTTAATCATAGTAAGACAATTTTATATTTCTATCAAGTACTTTTCAATGCAGGAGGATCATTTTTGACACTCATACTATACTCGTCGCGTTACGAGCTGTTAAGTCTTAAAGTTGGAAAATATAGGATTTAGACTAACAAATATTACTGTGAATTGGAATACTTGTAATATTCCAAGAGCAAACTAACTGGGTACTTGAATTTTTTATTTTAATTTTTAAGTTAGACGGGCCAGACGAGCAGACGGGTCACCTGATGGAAAGTGAATATCGCCGCCCATGAACGTCTGCAACTCAGGAGTCACTAACGCGTTGCCGGCCTTTTAGGAAGGAGTACGTTCTTTTCTTGAAGGTTTAAATGTCGTACCGGTCCGGTCGTTTCTTCCAAACCTTTGTTTTGATCGAAGATTTCAAACGTTTTAAGTCATGTCTTTTACATTTTTATTCTTGATCTATGAACTTGCCGCCCTACACGAGACAAATCGTCCAGCTGGCCATTTGTCAAAAAACCTGCATCCGCCCAATGAAAGCGGTATTTGTAAACGCCACAACTTTATTTACAGACGCACCCATATCTTAACACAAATACATAAGGTTCAAAATTCGTCTAACAAATTCACACATCGTTATGCACAATTTCTAAAAAGCAATTTTTGTGATTCTTATTACAAAATGCATAAGGTTTATATTATGAAATGTAACATGTATTTTTGATAGTATTAATAAGAATGGTGAATGGTTGAAAGGAGTCTTTTTTGAAGATTTTGGTTAAAAATGTGCGCGGGTGTGTTTGTATGGCATTGTGTTGGCTTTTGGCGATATATCAGAGGGCAGACTCGTCTTAATAAATTCTCTATGATTTATTGTCTATGGTCTAAGTGCTGGTAAGTACGTGTGTTCAACGGCGTGAGACTAACTGCATGGCTTTTGCACATTTGTAAAGGCTAACTGTCTTTATTGTGAGTGAATTGTGAATCAGAGATAGAAGTGTAGACAGAGTGAAAGTTTATAAAAGATATACTTACAAATATGTTGTGTATAAGTATTAAATACCTCTAAATTGATTGTCCTTGTGGTGACGGATTAAGAATACAGATTGTCACCACCCCTATTCATCCCGTGGGTGTTGTAAGAGTCAACTAATTGAAAAAACTACGCAGAACAACAACACTGTAGAGAGAAGGAAAACTTGACACAAACCCTATACCAACCCGTCTGGCCAGCGTGGTATAGTAGGCTAAAACCTCCTTTCTAAGGAGAGGCTTATGTCCAGCAGTGGACTATTAAAGGCTGTTGATGATGATGATGATGAAATTGATTGACTTTTCGACCGTGGTCATAGGCCGTGGTCATTAATATATGTCTGTGATAGTTCTACCCACTCCTATTATTACGTAAAGATCTGTGATATTGTATAGTTGACAGTAAAAGCCAGCCAAAACGCCTGTCCAAAAAAATGTTGCAATATGTTGCTAAAACTTTTAGGCAGGCGTGTATGAATCAAGTTGATACGAGTATTAGATAAATAGATAATATATTACATTGTGCGTATTTAAGGGTTTTTTGCAGTGATTGTAAGACTTAAAATGTACAGCTACAACAATGTACAAAGGGCGGCCTTACCCCTTAGAACAATTCCATGATGTTATCCACACGTTTTGAACATTTTTATAGTGCCTAAATACTGCTTAAATATTTAAGCTCTTTGTATTTTATCGACATATAAACTTTCAATATTTTTTAATTTCTGTCTATTTCTTTCTGTTCTCCGCGCGTATTTAAATACATATATCTCTGGTATAAAAATAAGAATGAAAAAATTATTTTTTTTTCAAGATTTCCTTCATATTATTAGTTTTTAAGTTTGTATTTCATTTATTCTCAAACTGTGAACACTGTAAAATAATTTTTTAATCTGAGAAGGGTGGGCCAGGAGTCCATAGCACAGGGTATCCTAGGTTGGACTCCTCCACAAATATCTGGACTTCAAACACAACTATTTATACACTTTTATGTTCTTACATTTAAACCTTTTCAATATTTTTTGTAAATAAACATTATTATTATGTGTCTCACATTGCAGACAGTTCTAAAAAGGTGTTTTATTAATATACAAACCATGTGGTGATCGACTAAGAATCGTAGTTTGCTCCCTTAGTCGGCTCTTATGACTAGTCACAAGAGCCGACTAAGGGAGCAAAGTACGCAGGACAACAGCACTGCAAAGAGAAGGAAAACTTGACACAAACTCTGTACCAACCAACAAAATAAGAGTTCAACTTAGTATAGTAGGCCAAAAAACTCCTTTCTAAAAAGAGGCCTATGTCCAGCTGTGGACTATAAAAGGCTATTGATTCTATGTAATGTTTCAAGAAAAGACATCTTTTACAAACTGACCTATTTAAACAGTGATAAAGTCTCTCAAAGCCATATCTAGTGACACGCTTTTGTGATCCTATTTAAAAACCGAACAAAACAAATCCTATTTCCATTTACATGAATTAAATGAAAACCCAAGTTCCTTTTATTCATTATTTACGTAAAACTGCATTTATCCTTCTGTTCTCATCGCACAAACAGATATACTAGCCGTCGGTTACCTTATCTCAACTGTCCGATTTCGACGTCATTTCAACGTTTCATTTTACTTCTTGCTGTTTCCGATGTATCCTATTAAAGCGAGGTTTTATTTAAATATATTCACAATATTCAATACCCATGGTGAAGAGTAAACTGAATATTGGACTTTGTATTTTAATTCATTCAAGTTTTTGTATATTAATAGTACTAAGTAAGTGTTTAATCGAATTGCCTGCCCTGTTGGTCTAGTCGTTAGTGACCCTGACTGCTACGGTAGAGGTCGTGGGTTCGATTCCCACCCAGGACAAGTAATTGTGTGATGAGCACAGTTATTTGTTCTGTGTCTGGGTTTACTTAATCTATAATATGTATTTAGAAATATATAAGTATGTTTATCAGCAGTCTGGTTACCATAGCATAGGCTCTGCCTAGTTTGGGATCAAACGGTCCTATGTGAAATGTGTGAAAATATTATGTAAAAAAAGGAATTTCAGTTGTGGAGTCTTTGTTATTATATTATTATGATTCAAGTGACAATACTGAATTAAAATATTTATATTTAATTAAAGATTTGGTTTTAAAGATTAATTGTTTTTGCGATAAAACAGAGTAAGGTTGACAAATATAAAGTTAAACGAAGAAGAAACGAGAGCAATTCAAATATTTTAATTGCGTAGTGGTTTAAGCGGTCACCACGCCGCTTACCACTGCGCTGAGTGTTGTGGGTTCGATCCACACATGGGACGACAATTTGTGTGATCCACAAATTGTTGTACAGAGTCTGGGTGTTCTTTGTGTCCGTTTCCTAGCGAGGTGTTGTCTTTTTAAGAAAAAAAAACTAGTTATAAATAAGTTAGTGTATTTGACGAGTTTCTTAAAAGTACTTACTGCCCCCCTCCCCCCCAGTATTGCTTCCGTAAGGAATTACTAAAGCGCTTGCTGCTTGTACTGTGAAAGATGTATCAGTAAAAGTTGTTTATTTATTATTATCCACACTTACTACTATTATTACAGGTATATCCTAATGCGATAATGTAACTATTACAAAAATACTTGTTTTGTACTTCTATGTTTCTGTCTTGTGTGTTGTAACACACCCTGTGTTGGATTTCTAGTGCCAGATTTTTCCATGATCTCAAGTATCTTGTATGTGTTTAAGTTATATAAAATTCTTTAAAAAGTTCGGTAGTAACGTATAGACGGCAACTTACGTATTTAAGCTATATTGTTCGAACTTAATATAGTTTAATATTAAACATCAAAAACGCACTTATGAAAACAGTATTCATTACGGTAACAACAATGAAAACCGAACAAGAATATACAGAAACAATGGAACCTGCCTTCAAAGTCATAACTGAACCATTGACCAAGTCAAAATTCACACAATGTCAATCATACCTCCCCTAATTAAAATAAACCGACCAAGTATCGTTGGCACTTGAAACAACCACTTTAAAAACTTATGAAAGGACCTACCAATGCTACCACCATAATGGTGATCGAAAACAATCGTTTTAAAAATGGTGAGTGAACAAAAAATTGGCGCGATTACATCTTAGAGTGGTATAAGTGGTGGTAAGTGGTGTAATGAGTTTCTCATGGGGCTATGTTGTGGTACTGTCGCTAGAGGGAGCCTGGAGGTGTAGAGTAGCTATGATTTTTGTGTTTTAAAGACACGTTGTAGGAGTCCAAAAAATACATTACTAGAATCAAGAAGTGAGGTGGTACTTGAAACCTAAAAGCAGATTGAGCTTTAAAAACTGTTGATTTTTAAAGCTTTGTATGTGTGAGAAAAAAAAAACAATCTCGTAGCGATTGCGTTGTTTTAGCTGCCCAGTAGAAAAAAAGGTTTTGAAATAAGGTATAAGAGAAAGATTAATAGAAAACTATACCATTTTTTTCCTTGGTCCCCTCTGAAAACGATAACATTATCAATTATCAACATTAACACTTTTATTAATTTATTCAAACCATTGGATATTTGTTGTTTCGTGTGATTAACTTTGTATGTAATGTTTGCACACCTAAAAGGGTAGTATACATCGACAAAAATGAGTTTCTAAGATATTTGTATAACCTGTATTACGCAAAAAAAACATTCGCAGGCGACGACCGGCCTTAGAACAAACCAACCATGACCTTATGCAATATATCATGACTTTTAAAAAAATATTACCATTTAAGGGTGTTACGGGAATTAGTGTTACCGTATGTCCTTCAATATCCCGTCGCATGGTCCCCCTAAGATCGGCGTCTCACAGCGCCGGCTCCCACGGGTGGCCGGGTGTTGTGGCGCGAATTAGCGCTCAATTTAATGTATGATTTGATTTGTACCCCGTCGATACTCAACTGACCATGAGCCGCAAACGTCTTTTCACTGATTTCCACATCCAAGGAAAGAAGTAGAATCTTTTTTTTTTTTTTCTAATCGCTTATCGTGAGCCTGTAAAATTTTATTGTATTTGAAGAGTTTTATACGTTTTGGTAGATATTGGCTAAACAATATTCTCAATATAAGATTTTAAAATAGAATGTTTATATCTTAAAAATGTAGAGGTGAGATGTTTGAAAAAGTGACTGTCTGATGGAAATCAGTGACCTCACCTGAAGACATTCAGCATTTAATTATGGCAAATTGTAATAAGCTGTAATTCTCTATCTCTTAATTTTTCATTCTTAGAGGTCAAATATTTTTTTAAGTAACAAAAAACAATTGAATTATAACGTTCTTAGAAAAGATATAGTAAAGTGTATGACATTTCACTTGCCCTCTCAAACATCTGATCAGATCCCAAAGATATGAAATAACCGGTTACCAAACAAAGTAAAAACCGTAAACAAAAATAAACACAACTGATTTAAATAGTCACAATTACAAAAAATAAATATAATTCAATATAACAACAAAAGCTTATCACAAATCTTAGCAAACATTACAATGTTTTCAAAGTAAAGAAACCGACATTATTTCGTAATGTTATCTGATTGGACTTTATACAAACACACAAAAGGCATAGAAAACAAAAGTTGTTGAAGTGTGTCTCATAGGGGGCGCAAATGAAACGATACTTGAATCGAGTGTACTGGAGTACTGGTTGAAATCGATATTATGATTATATCGGTATCATTGTTCATGAATGAATGTGAAAGAAGCTGTTTAAAGCTTTGCGGTTGTATTACAATTTGCGTGTGATTCTGTATGACTTGTTTCTTTTCTTTTTTTGTATGTCAGAGGAGGCAGACGAGCAGACGGGTCACCTGATGGAAAGTGACCATCGCCGCGCATGAACGTCTGTGTGTACGTGTACAAAAGTTGTTAAGTAATTCTGTTTATTTTATCTTATATAATTACTTTTAATCTTTTTTTAGTAATCTATTCATGTCCTGATCAAATATTTACAGTAACTAACACACTCACTCAGGATTCACTCGCCTCGTCTCAGAAATTAAAGAATTTCTCTGTATGTATAAGAAGAACAATAAACTAAATAATAGATACGTATAAGCTATTTTAAATTAAAATCTTTGGGATTTTCGTTTTAAATCAATTTTCATTGAAAATGTACTACACATCATAATTATGTATTCAGTATTAGTATGTGGCTACGTCCGTAGCGGGAGCTACGAAATTAGACTCGTAGCAGGCACTTGTAAATAAGCAGCAAAACTGCCAAATACTTTTTCTTTGTATATTACGTTGTTTTTTTATTTAATATTTTGCTTCTTTTTTTAATTTGTTCCTTTTAGGGTACTTATTTTGGTTTGGGGGTACGACAGTATTTGCATACATATTTTATAAATAATTGTGGTCATTACATTATTTCTCGACGTCTGACTTAGGAGTCGAGATCACGAACCACTCAATAAACAAGCCAGTCAAAAAAAGTATCTGATTTAGTCAAAGATATTAGTGGTTTAAATGCAATAAAACATTAGATTATTTATAAAAATATAATGTTGACAAGTAATTAAACAACGTGAACGTTTAAAAACGGTAACAGGAAACCGTGTGTTAGGCCGGTCACACGCGACAACGGCGCCCACGAAAATGGCGCGCGAAACAAACGCACAAGCTAATTTCAAACGGTGACGAATTGAGATCACACGTCTGAACCGCAAGTAGCAATTTGTTATAGCTAACGCCCACGGCGCGCGTTCGCTTTGTCACAGGTAACACGACACGATATTTTATTTTTAGTTTGTTTCGTTTCTGCCCGATCTATTTCTTAATTGTAATAAAAAGTCGAATAAACATTCAGGTGGTAGTAACTAGTTAGTGCTTTATTTCTCTTATTTATAAAACAAAAGTAGTGTTTTGATTTATTTCATAATATTCTCGTTAACCTTAAGTCAAGTTAAACAAGTCATTGATTGAAATACAGTGAGTCAAAAATATGTGTTTGGTCAGAGCTTTCTGAATCCGAGCCAGACAAAGGGTGCTATTTCAAGTTATAATAACATTTTTACTATTAGACGCGTAATAAAATATACCAAATGTACTCCTGTGGATACATCATAGTAGCTTAAAACACCTTGAAAACTGCCATGCAAAAATAAAATTGTAAAATTTAAAGGCAATCGTTCTGAATCTGTGTTTCCAGTGTATTTAATGACTATAATGATATAATATTTAAAAAGAAGAAGATTTCTATTGGCGCAGTTTGTTAATAGGAGGAAAAAGCTTACCAATAATCTACTAATTAATTTAAAAAACATGACAATACACATTACCGCGTCACTTCTGTACGCTTACGAATTAATTCATTTAATGCTATATTCTTATTCAGCGTTCCAAGAGTCTTTTATATGTTAAAAACTAAAACCAATGCCTTAAAACAACCGTGTTAATGGAAACGCGCCGTTTAAACATCGTTTAGCAACATGTAATCATTAGCGCGGCGCGTGTGAAAACAGTCAATTTTGTCGCAACTGCTATTATGTCGGGTTTGATTCCTCGCCAATATGTTACCAGGATTAGCCAAAATGTTTGCGTTTGACTTACATTTGCGGAATAATTGGCACTTTAATTACATATTGGTCTAATAGTTATTTTGATTACAGTTTATTATGTGTCCGGAGAGGGTTAATTCTGTACTTTTGAATGCTGGAATGATGTTATGTGGGTTCTTCGTACCACAGCATTGGTGGACATTTTTTTTTATGTTTCGGATACGAATAGTATCAGACTTTACTTAGTTTAGATTTTTTTGTTCCAAATAAGAATTAAAACTAATTATATTTTCATGAGTTTGATGTTTAAAAAAATGGTTCTATGAGCATAAATCACTAAATTCCATTCGCGTTAAGAAAATAGTGACGTAACGATGGTAAAGGTGTATTCAGAGTGGAGTAAAAATTTAATTTATAAATATTTGTATAACAAATTATGTTTTCATGGATTTTAGTTTATCTAACTGAATGTTAATGTTCATTCGAAAGAAAACAAAAGCATAATAACAACTGCTGCCCATCTGTGGATGGAAACAAAAGATAACACAGCTTTTGGTGTCTTTGAATTAACTTTCAAATATTTTACTAATCTTTGATGGTTGAACTCTTTTTTGCCAGGCGATTTTAATGTGTATTAGTTTCCTTTTGTTCCTTAATAATTTTATTAATAGTATCGGAAACGCCGCAAGCATAAATTGCTGTTTTTATAACACACACTTAAAAACACAATAAATTACTGTGGCGTGCCCGCCGTGGGTTATGTTCAAACCAACTGCAACTACCTAATCAGATGTCATTCGCTTTAGCCATTATCCCATCAAGGATTTTGAAATAGGTCCGTATTAAGAATAGGGATGGACTTTATGACGAACTGGGTATATCTGTAATTATTATTCTGTGATGTATCTATTGTTTCCGAATCAAAACGTCTAGTCACATATGCAGATAAATATTCCATACTTTCCAGGAATTTAAACCATCCGAATTTGTTAGCTGCTGACAGAACAGCACCAAAATTCAATATATCAAACCAAAGCTGACCGCGTTTACACGTACACTAGTCACTGACAAAGCATGCGCGATGTTAATCCACTAACCGGATTCGAGCGGTCGGTACCGGATACAGCCAGAACCATCCGATTTAGTCGGATTTTAGACTGGTAACATACGAATTTTGCCTCGATAGATATGGGCGGTCGAGCGTTCATTTAATCGCATGTCTAAGCGTATAAATCAATTTGGTAGAATTTTGGATGTTACTGCGATATTTAATAATTATTGGATTTTCTAAGACTATTCAGATAATATATATTTAAATTTATTTGAGTTATAGAATAAAAATTAAGCTTTCATAGTGACATATAATGCCACATCTGTATTTTTAAGAGATCTGAAAACCTTTACAAAATATTAAATTATCGTTTGCCGTTTAATATTATGTAAAAGTTTATTTTGTTTCTTGCCTTTTCTATGACCTGATGATCTGATCGGTTACAGCGAGAGGCCAGCCAATAAAGGCGACTTGAAATAGTTCATCTATAGAACAGTTATTATTTAGAATGAGACAACCTTAGGAGGATTTATTTCTATAGATTGCACGTTAGTTGCGTTATTTATGGCAACCCTAACAATATTCTTGTCTTTGCATGGTAGACCGCGGCCGGCAAATTCGGAAGTTGTGTATGTTACATTATGCAGGCTGGAAATGTAATGGTTGATATACAAACCGACGATACACTTTTGTAACAGTGATTTTTTTTAAGCTTTCACACGGAAATGAAATGATGATGATATTTATGTCTGCAAGTAAATCTTTTACGGACTTTACAGCTAGAAGGAGACGGCATTTTCTAAGACTCGCTCTGGGAAGAAACGCTGAAACAAACCGCAGAGTTGTCTTTCTTTTAAGTCCGTGCATAATGCTAAAGAGAACTTTGTAAGTGCAGTATAGGGTCTGGGTTGGCCTTTTGAAGAAAGGAACATAATATTGAGTCAGCCCGTCCCTACCGACGGCATACGAGCCCCAGCCATTGCATAGCATAACCGATATAGTCAGGATCAACAGTAACATTGAAACTAATGAATTGATAAAATGTTTATTTATTCTCCAAACTGTCTATAATTTTTGTCAAAGATCCCTTGTATTCAAACCCTCTAATGAGTAAATGAAGGAATAATGCTTAGTAACTAGGGCTAGAGGCGCGACACCGGAAAGGCAAAGAGACGCAGCTCACAGGGCTTCACTAAAGAGTTGGCCGTCGGCGCTACACTAATTGTCTAAGTGTATAATGAACTTGTTTGAGAAACCCTTGAAGCAAACTTTCAAACAGGAGTGCAATACACTGACTTTCTATGCGTTTCCCTATCTTAAAGTTACATTTTGTTTGACGAATTCTCTAGTGTGGCAACCCTAACTTACACGACATTAAGTCTTCACTAACGATCTTAAGGTTCATATTTGGTTAACTTATATTAAAATATATTCCGTTTCGACAAATAGTAATAGTTCTTGTCACCCTTGTATTCTGTATGCATGTGTCGGCTATTGTCTCGTTGGGTTAATTAGAAAGTTGTAGCACATAAATGGCGCACTTCCAAAGAGGTGGAACTTTGTAATTTCGATCGAGTTTTTACATTTTAATTAGATTTAGTTTTAAACTAATCTTTTTCTTGTTTAGTTCAAGATAGATTATACTTTACACTTATAACATTAGGATTGTCCTTAAGGTTCTTGAGAAGAAGATATATGAGTGTCATTTTTATTGCCATTGATACCCTTAACATCTTAACGCAAGTGGAAGTTTAGTATGAGCTCGTAAGGGTTGAAAATGAATACATACACGCCTATATCCAAAAAGGGGATAGTAAGAGCGGTATTAAACACTGATATTTTGCCAACTGTAGTTTTTAGATTCTCTTATGTCCTAATGGGCATATTTATTGCCGTATTTGACTACATAGATTGGATGAAAATCTAGAGTTTTTTGAAAGGTACATAAATGAAAATACAGACCTACAGAATTTATGACCCATGAGGCCACGCTCAGTTGCATTAAACGGTTTAAAAAACGGCATAACTCGTAATTTTTTTTTGTGACAATATTATAATTTCAATATTCATGTCCTTCCTCCTTAATTCCGAAACCATTAAGTTTAATCCATTTAAAATTATACATTTATATGTAATTACGACTTTAAAAAACCTCATAATTGATAAATTATATGTTGTACAAACACAAAATCATGTTATAGCTTTGGAATGACGCAACGTTTAGACAGTTTCACATTTTTTAAACAAAATAATGTTTTTCTTTTGTCTAAAAAAACAGTACTCATCTATTATAACTGTAACAAAATTAAAATTCATAGTAATTGTTCGTGTACATCATAAACTTCGGCACTCTGTGACTCGTGCCGAAGATATTGCAGCGACAAGCTCGCACGACCATGGTAGTTATCTTACGAGTGACAAAATGTTTTTAGTTAACAATAACATTTAAACAACCAACATCACCAAAACAATTGATAACTGACAATACACAAAACTTTAAAACCATTAACCACCGACAAACGAACAAAACAAATGTCTCCATAACCGCAATAAAATGTTTTTGTTCTAAATAACGGTCTTTGACAGAATTGCATCTCACTTTTCAGACAACCCTATAACAATGGAACATGTCTCAGGAATCAATAATTGTTATCATCGTTTGACAAAGAGTTTTAAGAAATTTCAAAACAAAACAGAACTGTTGTCAGTTTTTGTCCGATTGGTAAAGTTGCGACTGGACCGTATCTTTCTAAGAACATCTACAGTGTGAATAAATATGTTTACAACTGAATCATTATTGTTTTAGAAATACATTAGGAGATTAGTTCCAGAGGTCAGTTTGTAAAGAGAAGAAACTTGGAGAGAAAACATGGGACAATGTTCGGTGCAAACGTTGAACAGTTTGTCCTGCTGCGAAACGGTGCGTCGGGAAGATCTGAGACTGCCGTTACCAATACTTAGAAGCTTGACAACACACAATGATTGTGTGATGAGCACGATCGTTTGTTCTGTGTCTAGGTGTATTTGTATCTGTAATATGTATGTATTTTGAAATATACAAGTATGTTTATGAGCAGTCTGGTTACCATATACAGGTTCTGCCTAGTTTGGGATCAGAGGCCTCTGCGTGAGATGTCTGAGGTTATTATTATTATTTGAAGATCTATATTTTGATAAGTGATTAATTTTAGACTGTGTTTTGTAAAATGCCCACAAAACCTTAAAGGATATACCAGTTGTTATAATTTTCTGTGCGATGGAGATGATATGAAATATCTGCTATACGGTTGACAATCTACTGGGGCTTACCTTTTTTTTTCCGTGCGGAAATCCCCTCGGATACCACCATAGGTGGCATGTCGGACTCGAACCGACTAAAACCGCACGCCGTCTCGGGTACTAATAGCCGGGGAACCAGGTACACCCTAGAAAGGAAGTCCCCGGTGCCCCGACATACCTCGGGTCATCTACAACAACAGGTAGACGACCCCCCCCCCCGTGTGGGAACCCCATGTTCCCTCTGCTCCATAGAAGCGAGCGCGCTTCGCAACGCGCTCGCCGCCACCCCGGCCTGCTTCTGCTAGGGTGACAGATGGCCTCACCTGTCACCCCCAGGCCTGCGCGTACCAGGTCCGTTCCCGGGCCTGGCGGGCCGGGAGAGTCCTAAACCTCTCCCGGTCCCGCTCCACCGTCTCCTTCGCGAGCATACCTTGCTCGCAGAAGGAGAGTTCCACGCACTCTCGCTCCGCACGATAGCCGCAATCAGGCTATCGAGCGAGAGAACTCCCACTCCGATGGCCGCCACGAGGTCTCGCCTCTGCTCAACCCACGCCGGGCACTCTGCCAGCGTGTGGAGAGCCGTGTCCACGGTCTGGCCATCGCAGTGGTGGCACTCAGGCCTACTGGGGCTTACCTAAGATTTTATTAAGACAGTTGACATAAATCAATCAATCAATCAATCAACAACAAGGCGGTCAACCCAACAAGGCGGTCATAAACTTAAGTACTTCTATTCTACTGTATTCTTCTACAACTTCTACTAGTACTGTACTGTCTGCTACAATTTCTATGACTTCTTCACGTACTGTCTCACCGCTAATTAAACCAAAATCCATTCATCAATCTGATTACTCATTAGTTTATTAAAATTTATATCTATAATGAATTTTCGCCCGCACAATGTGCCCGCCGTACAGATTGCCCCTGGGTTAGCACAATGCCGTATTATCAGTGCTAAGTCATTAACTGAGTGCATTCTTGCTGAAAAATAATAGATTCAGACGAACCTTGCGTATAGGATATAGGATGCAGGAAGGTGAGGTGGCACGGTGTTAACTGTCGTTTCTGGCGTGGTGGTGGCGAGTGGCACGTGCAACCAAAGATGAGGTCACTTTTTGAGACCTCCGCCTCCATGGAATTAGAGGGAGATAATATTTGAGCTCCGGTTGTCTCACTCTATCGATGAGAAGCAACGAATGAATAAGCTAACACCAGTTTTCTGTGAGGCCGTGGTATCATTCCGGTTGAGCTGGCCCGTTTGTGCTGAAGCATGACTCTTCCACGGCTAATATGTATAGTTGTGATTGTAAGTTATTGAGGTTTGAGGGCCGTAATGAGACGCTTAGCGATTATGTATTATTTTGTACCCAATGTAAAACACAATGACAAAAATGGCCAAACCTAAAATTATTACACATTACACGTATTTCAAGTATAAATTTTTTACCCCTGCGTAAGAATCGTAAGTATATACTTTTTTTTGACGGCATGGAAAATAGCTTCGGATCTCCTGCTGCTCGGGGACTCAGGAGCCAGGAGTATGTGGTGATTCCAATAAAAACCACCCATGGGAGGACCCGGATGTTATTTCAGGTCCTGGGGGAGGACACCATTAACACCATGCACAATCGTTTTTAGTCGGTTCGAGTCCGACTTAGGTACCGGTGGTAGTCACCGACGTAGCCCGGTCTGCATCTTAATGCAATCAGGCTGCCATTCTATCCCCTTCCACAGCAATCAATCTGCCACCAAGGTCCCCACCCTCTGGCGGCCCGCGGCCCCGTCGACGGCTGGTATCGTCGCCGACGTCCTCTACGTTCGGGATCGGCCCTCTTCCGATCTCGTTCAGAGGTCTCTTTCTGGAACTTTACAGCTTCACAGAAAGAGACCACTGCGCTCCATCCCTCCTAAATATATACCTATTAGTGAATATATAACTATTTACCTTGTTTACTAGTAAAACTGTTCTTTAACCATAGTTTAAGCTATCGATCAACCTTCGCTAACCAGAGTACTGATAGCCTGTCTTTAGAAAAACAAACCATAATGGTATGTCGGGTGAAGTGTCATGGGAAATTTGCGTAAATTAAAATAGGAAGATGGGGCGAATAGGCTTAAAGCCTATATTGTGTTCACCCCGCTTTTGTCACTATTCGAAGCTCAACGGCATTCGAAGACTAACTAGCTAGTATAGCCCTCCCGTTTTTATTTATTGTGTGGGAAAGGGATGGATGTATGCAGGTCATGACTCCAGGCGTCAGTATTGTCCCGGTGTTGAGAAGTAAGTAATTAGGTGCAAGTTTTCTTTGTTGACTTATATTTATATGAAGTTATTTATATTATGTTTTTTTTAAATTAATGAGCTATGTAAGTAAACATCTAGTTGTCTTTACTCCGTGGTGTGACTCTGCAAGGTTTTTCTTTGTATTTTCATACGGAAGGAAAGTATAGTATTTGTAGGATTTTCAGCAGGCGTGAACTAGTTAATTAGGCGTGCGTGTAAGTTGATGGGGCTGTTGGTCTAGTGGCCCTGACTGCTAAGCTGGAGGTCGTGGGTTCCATCAGACCCAGCACAAAATTGTGTGATGAGCACGATCATTTATTCTGTGTCTGGGTGTAAACTTAATCTAGAATATGTATGTATTTAGAAATATATAGGTAAGTATGTTTATCAGCAGGATGGTTACCATAGCACAGTCTGGTCTGTCTAGTTTGGAATCCAACGGACGTGAGTGAGATGTGTGAGGTTATTGGGTCCACGCTCGCGTTACATGCGTTACACGCTCTGAGCGAACGTCTACAAAACAGCGAAAGGAACTACCTTCCGACCGGGGTCCATAGACCCCTCACGCCGTTTTTTTATATTTTTTAAGTTAAGGGGGGTCAAACGAGTAGAGTGGTCACCTGAAAAGGAATGACTACTGCCACCAATGGATATCCCCAACTCAAGACATAAAAAGTGCATTACCACTGCGTGCATCAATAACGAACCGGGAAAGGGAGAGATAAGCCTCCAGTTAATTTCCCACTCGGTAAAAATCAACGATAGAATGGTTTAACACCAATTTTTTGTGATACCGTGGTGTCAATCTGGTCGAGCCAGCTCATTTGTGCTGTACTGTGCCCTGTTAAGTACTGGTTTTAACACAACTTTTTTTTTCTATCATACGCATGAGCTCCGGATATAGGAGGGGGGCAAACCGGGGCACCCGCCCCGGGCGACAGTATCAGGGGGCGCCAAAATCATAATAAAGTAAGATTAAAAATAAAAAACTTGCTCCACAAAGCGCCTAGCATACGGACGCCTGGTTGGCTCACCGTCGAATTGTAAGAAAAAGGCACCACACAGGCCTACACTACAAGTGAACTCATAAAATAAAATAAATAATATATATTTGTGAGCTTTTTTAAGTAATTAATCCCAAACGCTTGAGAGAGGGACGCCACTATCAAGTTTCTGCCCCGGTTCAAAAAAATCCTAGATATGGTAGGAACAGGTTGTCAATGATTAGCCTACGGGGTTGTCACTGTTAAAAATCTAATAATACTTCTAAATAGTAGAATTGGGTACAAATGTTTATAAACTGTATTATTCTATTATAAAGAGCTTCAAATTTAAATATTACAATGGCAATATTTTCTAAAAGTCCGGTGGAACACCGACAAACGTCGAAGTTATTTAATTTTCAATATTTTTACGCCCTTATTATTCATTGAAAAAACAATAGATTAATTGTTTTCCTAATAAGGGTTTATTTGTTTATTTTATTACAGTTGTAAAATAATTTTGTCATAAAATTAAATTGTTGGGTATTTTTATTCTCTTGTTGTGTTCTTTGTTTTTGGTATCAATAAGGTGAAGGTGATAAAACAAAGTGTACAATGTAAGAAAATTAGGTTTTATTTTAGGCTCGTGGGTAGACTGTTTTGTTGTTTGTATGTTCTACTAGAACAAGAACAAAGACGTCAGTTATTGCGGGTTCGATTACTGAATCATGCCAATTTTAATATCTATTAAAGTCTAGTCTCGTGTGGTGACGGAGTAAGAATACGTAATGTCACCACCCCTATTCATCCCGTGGGTGTCGTAAGAGCCGACTAAGGGACCAAACTACAGGACAACAGCACTGCAAAGAGAAGGAAAACTTGAAACCAACCCTATACCAACCCGTCTGGCCAGCGTGGTATAGTAGGCCAAAACCTCCTTTCTAAGGAGAGGCCTATGTCCAGCAGTGGACTGTTATAGGCTGTTGATGTGATGTGTGATGATTAAAGTCTATATTTTCTTTGTGTAATAGCATTAACCAAGATTTACAATGCATACTACAAGCCATGCTTAGTTTAACTAAGTATTTTTTTTTGTAGACGGTGTGGGAAATCATCATTAGCCAGGAGTACGTGGTGTTTATCTACTTGGTGGCGCCCCACTTTGGGGAGGCTACCATGCTTAGTTTGAACCTAGGATACGCTCCAAATATGCACTAGAATGTGATTGGTACATAGTTAGTTTGTAAGGGGATCGTGGCTAAGTGGCAATTGAGTAGGTTAACACATTAGAAAGTTAAGCAATCCTACCCAGGTAAGTCGAAAGATGGGTGACCATTTTTTAACACATTAAGACCCCTCCGTGCCTCGGAGAACCTCTGTCGCAATCGTTACAGGTAGTTGGGGCCCTAAAAAGTTCGACAACAGTTTTTGTACAGAACTTCGATATCGCCTGCTTGGGTGGAGGTCTGATGGCCGTGGCGCAGTGAAAAATCGAAGTTCAGCCGTATCCTAGTAGACTTAAAGAAGACCCCAACCTGGTTTGGAATCAAGGCCCAGCAGGTTTTGTTTGTTAGAGGGTTTTGACTATCGGGCTACCGTCATATCGAGTTCCAGGTTAGCGTCCTACCCCAGGGTGACTACGATCACTCCGGGATGTGCCTCAGACATGAGGTACGGCAGGGAGGACTCCAGAAATCGCTGGGGTTCCTTCCGGACTGCCGAGGTAGGCCGCCGCGGGGTTTAGTGGGTAGACCGGTTCTCCGGGAGTCCCACATACGCCCTACGTTTCCCCAACAGAGGGTATGCTGGCGAAAAGCATTCCCCGCGTTAAAAAAAAAATGTACGACTCTGACCTCATCTGTGGTGGCACTCCTTAATTCATTCAAATAAGTTTTATCTTTTTCTTAACCTTATCTTTGCATCTTACCAACTTTACTTTTCATATGGAACTGCTACTGAATACGTGTGGTGATGCATTAAGAATACAAAGTGTAACTACCAATGTTCATTCCGTGGGTGTCGTAAGAGTCGGCTATGGGAGCAAACTACTCAGGATAAAGCACTGCAAAGAGAAGGAAACCTTAAAACAAATCCTAAGCCTACCCGTCTAGCCAGCGTGGTATATTAGGCAAAAACCTCCTTTCTAAGGAGAGGCCTATGTCCAGTAGTGGACTATAAAAGGCTGTTCATGATGATGATTGAACTTTTAATTTTCCTATGTTATTCCTAAAGCCCGGTTAACCGCAGTAGGCCTCATCTAGTGGAATTAAAATTATACTTGGTGAAATGTTCGCGTTTAACACGCCTCTGCTTACTCCTTCAGGTAGATAAGCGTGAGTGGGTGTATTTCATTGAGAAAGAAGTATTAACAGTTTAGAAGTTCTTAACAATGGGTAAATTAATATTTGACGGCAGTTTTACAATGGACAGACACTGCAAAGAGAAAAACAATGAAACAAAAACAATAGCTCAACGTTACTTTTATTGAACTTTTATCAACGTTTGTTTTACTCTATTGCAAGAATCTTAAGTGGAGCAATCAATACACGCTATATAACAAACAAAACTACGAATTATCATTTATTGTTCGTAGAAACATACAAAATTTGTTTGGACTTTAACAAGACACGAGTCTTTTGAAATCGTTTACGTGTCGTATCGATAGATGTCGCTAGTTGTATTCTTGAGCTAAAGTCGTGATCCAAAAGATGTTTACTACTACTGGATCTTTGTATTTGCTCCGTGGACTGGACTAACAAATTAATTTTGATCTTTGTTATATTTTTGCAAATATTAATCTGTTAGTCTATTTCTCTAGTCGTACTATAAGTATCTATATTTCTGACTATGTTTAAACGTAACACTGACCTATTTTATTTGCTTGGTTCTTTTTACTGTTTATTATGAAAATGATAATTGGGTTGTTTATGAGCACATGGAGCGCCAAGTGACCCCACCGTTACCCAATCTTCGTCTATAAGCTTGTTCCTTTAGAGTTTTCCTTTATTTTTATTATTTTCAGTTAATGCGGCAATACTTTATTCTATAAGTATTTTTTATGCTGTTGCTAAACTCTTAAAATAAGTGTATTTTATTTTTTATTTTATTTCTATTTTTAAGAAGACAACTTCTTCACTAGGAATATATCCTGTGTTGCGGAGGACTTTCCAAACACACATGAAACGCACACAAAGAACACCCAGACTCAGAACGATAGTTTGAGGATCACACAAAGTGTCGTCTCATGTTAGGATCGAACTCACAACACTCAGTGTAGTCCGCTTAAAGCACTGTACGCCAGCCATGCAGTCGTAGGTACTTTGTGTGTATTGGGTGTGGTTCGAACACGCAGTCTTTCAACCGTAAGCTAGATGCCTTTATGCTACCGACACTTAAGCATTCTTGAACCTCATAATTAACTGATAATAAGTAAGTAACCGTACTTCTAAAGGAAATATAAAAATCTTTTGAACTAGACAATTTTACGATTAGGTACTAAAATAATGATAAACTTTGATAGCTTAGATATAAAAGTCTGACAAAACATTCGTATAAACCAAAGTTTCTACGATAAAACTGATATTACTTACATTTAACTTGTAATTATTTTATTGTGGACGACTCCATTTCTCGGAATGCGGTCTTAGATATAAAACAATAGAACTGTCTTCTTTCACAACATCACGTTCGAAAACCAACCGAACTGTAAACTCGTTAAAGACGAAAACCGTTTGTAATTATTTAACATTTGAGACTAAAGAGAACTGTGGAGTGCTAATGAAAAAGTTATTTTATGATTGCAAAAGATTTTTATGGTGGTTCCTTGTTACTCAGGACAATATGATGTCGCCACAAGTTTTCTGTTAAACAATGGCGCATAAGCGTGTCCAATGATCGATGGAACGGGCGTTTTATTGCTAACATAGAGCTTTATACAGAAACTCTTTCATAGTCTTTCTTATTTAGTGGTATAAATTCTTTTGAGAAAAAAGAAAACGTTGGACTGCTTATCATTCCGCTCGTCATAAAATGGCTCTAGGAAATGCTTTGACGCACTGCACAGGCAACTTGAATTATATTTTTAGTATTTTATAGCTGCAATTTCACGAGATATTAGCGCACATTACAGTCATAGTATGGTAACAGAATGTCTTGAATTTCTACCGTGTCTTGTCATGTGGAGATTGAATATTTTTGTTGAAGTTATCGTCGGAAAGTTTATTAAGGTTTGAGATCTCTTACGTTACGCACATCTCCAATGATATTATTATTTTGAATGCTTTATTAAGTAGTTGATAAGTTTGCGCACGTAATTCATCTGGTTGGTCTTTATTAATTAACAAAATCTGCGATGTTTCATTAGAATTATATTGAATTCTTAATTGTTTATTGCGCTAATATAAAACCGACATAGACCAGTATTACTTATTATGCATCGGGCTTGGCACGGACTACAAACAGACTAGAAGGGACTATTGCCATTATAATGTTACCTGTTATATTGAGGGTACTTATTATAGCTTTTTTCCTTAGATTTGTAATTATTTTTTAATTTTTAGTGCTCTTTGTCAGTATCGTTTAAAGTCGGTTCAACTTTTTTTTAAAAGGTTTTTTTTTGTTTTAAAAAAAGTTAACTCCCGCGTTAAGAGTAGGTATATCCTGTGTCGCGGCACAAGCATACATACATGAAACGGACACAAAGAACACCCAGACTCAGGAGAACAATTTGTGGTTCACTCAAAGTGTCGTCCCATGTGGGGTTGAACCCACAACACTCGGCGTAGTAGGAAGCGGCGTGGCGACCACTTAAACCACCCTATTTTACCATTTTTAGTGCAAGATATTTTGTAATGAGTAGATGATTACGATATTTAAAACACTACGTTCCGTAATGTATAGTACCAAACTGTATTAAATAAATTTAATAAGTCCGTTACTTTATTTAGATAAGGTAATAAGATGTAACGTTTATACCTGAAAATATATTGATTTCCACATTACTTAATTGTCTAAAAGGAGTGGTATTGAATGAAACTAAAAAGGAAATATACCCTGCCGAAAAAAAAAAAAAATTCATACTCGGTTTACAAATGAAAGAGTTTTGAGGAAACAAACATGAAAATAATTGCGGAAAAAAAATTAATAATGAAGAAACCAGTTTCAAAAAATCTGTTAAATATCTATTAAATATATTTACGTATGACGTCACGCCAGCCATTTTATAGTTTACCAACATTAAATCAATAATATTTATTATTATTATTACATATATATAAAGCTCTTCCCAAATTCATCCATACCAGTTCAGACGTTCTGGTATGATTGAACAATCAAGATTAAAACATGTACCCTCACAAAGTTTCCCATTTAAAGTGTTGGGAATAAGACTTAATCTAAAGCTTTTGAATTATAATAAGTTACTAAGATTATTAAGGTAAATAAAACTTTTTAGAAACCACGGATAAATTAAAAACAAAAACGTGAAACGTACCTATTCATAAATTACTAAACATACTAAGCGGGTTAGTAAAGAGTTCGTGTTTTAATAACTTGTAGTTACACAGGATTACAAATTATCATAATCATTAGGACTTTTACTAGACACATTTTATTAGATGCACCTTTACCAAAGTCAATAAAAACAACTTAATAGACGTAGTTCAACGATATGTGTAGTTAAGGCTTCCTACAAAAAGTTGACATTCAGACGTAAACCCGTGGTCTATTTATATCACAATTTATTTGGTATACAACAAAATTCCACAATACAAGTGTGTAAAGTATTCTATTACAACAGTTACATCATGCATTGAGCCGCATTCACCGAGCGACATGGCTCCTAGCAGATGCACGCCTGTTCCGCACCACGGCACGCCGCTCTATTGTTGCGTGCGAGCGAGACAACCTGCCCCCATTGTGTACGTGACAAGGACGGAAGTACAGTCTAAGGTGGGGCGCAGGCTGTACTCTCTGAACGTGGATTGGACGTCGTCACGCCGCCCAGAAGCCGCGCCCCCCGCACGCCGAGACCCACACGGCCGCTCCATCAACTCGTCAGTCTATCGTCCGTCTTCGACGCGACACAATCACCTTCTCGTCTGTGCTCATTCACCGCATTGTGCCATATAACACCATAGAGTTAATGCTCTAATAGAACATACGACTTAGTAATAAAATTTTAATCGCTATGTCCACATTAAGTCATCACCCTTATGCGTTCTCTATGCATCATGGTATGCTGCCGGAGTATCCGAGCGCACCACAACCACTGCCGGCCTCCTCGCCGCAGTCAGAGGGCCACATCAAGAGACCTATGAACGCATTCATGGTCTGGTCCAGGCTCCAGAGACGTCAAATCGCCAAGGACAATCCGAAAATGCACAACTCTGAGATCTCAAAGAGGCTAGGAGCCGAGTGGAAGTTGCTATCTGAAATGCAGAAGCGGCCGTTCATCGACGAAGCTAAGAGGTTGAGGGCTCTGCACATGAAGGAGCACCCGGACTACAAGTACAGGCCACGGAGGAAGCCCAAGCCCCCTACCCAAGGAGCCCCAGGTGCCGGTGCGTTCCCGAGCTTCCCTCTGCCATACTTTGCGGGACCGGCTCCCGGTGTAGGACATTTGGATGCCCTATCGTATTCAGCAGTGCCACCATACTTCCCACATCAGTTGGATCACCTACAGTTCTCCAAGTTAATGGCGCCGACGGCGGAGAAACTACCGACGGTATCGTCATCGGCGGCGGCAGTAGTGTCATCGTTCTATTCATCACTGTACACGTCACCAGCGGCGCCACCAAAACCTTTTCACTCATCGCTGTTCCCGCAGTACGGAGTACCATCCTCGCCTGTGTCACCCGTGACTCCAACGCAGCACAGCCCCCACGACGACCAGCTGAGGCGGCCTGTTTCCGTCATATATTGAAGACCAACTTGCCTTCCTTGAAAGACCTTGTCTTTTAAGGTTCGGCACACCGCAGGAGACGGAACATCAGTTAAAGTGTTTTAGACTGTGAATAGAACTTAAATGTATTGACATTATTTATTTTCTAGAGTTACATAATTTAAAGAGTGCGGTCTCATATCAAGTGGCTTGTATATATGTTAAGATAGCCTCGGGAGAGGAGATTTCTGTTTCAACTGTGATTTCTTTTGTTTTCGATGCATCTGTAATATTTAAGGTAAAGTAGCGCTGGTTGGTTAGTTATGTCAAGTGAGATTGGTACCAAAAAGAGATTATTTTCTATAGGTGTCGCATCTAGATGAATAGTTAGTCGTTTATGTCAACCCTGATTTTTGTTTTAATGATATCATAATGACTGTTGAGTTTAATTGTTTCTCGCCTCGGTTCGTTCAGGGTTGCTTCTCTTTACTTTTCTGTGTAATTTATTTATTGGTTTCAACTGTAGATGTAAATTTAAGTGCTAGTTGTATTTAAAGTAAGTGCATTAGTGCATCCCAAAATGTATATATTAGTGTAATTGAATTATAGATGTCAGTACCAACGATGTATTATAATAATGGAGAAAATAACTTTGTTAAATGCCATACAAAATAAACTAAATTGTTTTTATTTTACTTTATCGTTTAATTCACAACTTCCTAAACTGTGACTTATTAAGTCAGAAACTTGACTTGTATTATATTCAGTTGCTTGAATAATAATAAAAGTCATCGACTTGTATTCTATAAATACATTTATTCACTTGGTTAAAATGAATAAATGGCGCTTTCATTTGAAATTAGAACTTACGAATATATTCATTGAAAAGTGTGATTTCATTTTGATGTTCATTAATTTCTATAAAAAAATAATTTATTTAATGACATTATTATTATTTATTGGAATTCCAGATTTCGGATTTACTTAAAATAAATACTGTTGATTATGTCATCAGTTATTTTGACGGGTTTAGTGTTAATTACGAGTGTAGCGACTTCCGGGGAAGTCGAAGTCTTTGAACTTAACATCTTTATATAATTAAGTGTCATTCACTTCCTATTAAGGTTAATTGGTGCGTACGTGATTCAATTTCGGACATGTTTTATTTATATCAATGAACATGTCTATTTTCCATTTCAGACACTTGAATATCAAATTAATTATTAATTTAATCGAATGATTTTACTATTGAAGCTTGGGGCTTTTGTACAATCATTGGTTTTTATGATTCTCATATCAAAGAGTTCTACATGTCTATATAGCAGTTTGTAAAGTAATAATAGAAATCATTTGAAAGTTAATAACTTTGAATAAACGAATTGAAAATATAGGATATAAGTTCTTATTATATTACAGTATAAATATAGATAGATCTATACTAATATTATAAAGCTGAAGAGTTTATTTGTTTGTTTGAACGCGCTAATCTCAGGAACTACTGGTCCGATTTGAAAAATTCATTGTTAGATAGCCCATTTATCGAGGAAGGCTATATCATCACGCTGAGACCAATAGGAGCGGAGCACCAATGAAGAATGTTTCAAAAACGGAGAAAATTTATTACTATTGAGAGACGCAGACGAAGTTGCGCGGGTCAGCTAGTCAATAATAATTGTTCCGTCGGCACGAGAATGTTCTGATATTGTTTCTTCATTATTATTTCTTAGATAAACGCCGAAGCAGTACAGTGCTATCACTGGGTAATTATCCTGACTACTAAGCTAGACTCCATCGAGATGTATTATGGTAGTTATGGTTTCAATTTTCATCCAGAATAATTGTGTCATCACACATCAACAGCCTTTAATAGTCCACTGCTGGACATAGGCCTCTCCTTAGAAAGAAGGTTTTGGCCTACTATACCACGCTGGCCAGACGGGTTGGTATAGGGTTTGTGTCAAGTTTTCCTTCTTTTTGCAGTGCTGGTGTCCTGCGTTGTTTTGCGCCCTTAGTCGCCTCTTACGACACCCACGGGATGAATTGGGATAGTGACATTCCGTATTCTTAATCCGTCACCACACGGACAAATAAATTAAAATAATTGTGTGATGAATACGATTAACTGTTCCGTGTCTGGATGTAATTTGTGTTGTACTTATTTAGTGATATATAGGCCTGTTACTATAGTATAGGATCTACCTAAATTGGGATCAGAAGGCCTTGTATAAAGTGTTTCCAGTTATTCTAATCAATATTACTTATGAACTAGAAAGATAAAAGTGTGCAGGATCTTTTCCTTCTCTACTTTATGCCTTTTTGTTTAGTGTCTCTTCTGTATGGTGACGGATTAAGAATACGGAGAGTCACCACACCTATTCATCTAAGGGAGTAAACTATGTAGGATAACAACACTGAAAAGAGAAGGAATACCCTTTAATAGTCCACTGCTGAACATAGGTCTCTCCTTACAAAGGAGGTTTTGGACTACTACACCACGCTGGCCAGACGGGTTGGTATAGGATTTATGTCAAGTATTCTGACTTAAAGTAAACTACACACTAAACATCATGATGTTTAGTGTGTAATAAGCAGTTTCTCGTTATCCTTAAAGAATAACCTTCAAAATTTTGACCTCTGCGCAACAACTAGTCTATGTAAGTCAGGTGTATTCAGTTTGTATTTGAAGGCAGTGGCCAAGGTCTGGGACTTTCCTCTACCTTTTCTGTCGTTGATGTGAGAAATAGAATCTCTGTTATAAAGCTCGTCTATTCAAAGGATTAAAGTATCTACAGTTTTTTTAGAGGGAAGGAAGGTACACTCCTCTTATTGAAGAAGTCCTCTTGATTACTGAGTGACCAGGAATTTTAGACAAGACTTGAGGATGTTGACTTTGTTGACGTGCTTATTTGACTTCGACATATCACCACGTTATCGTTGTACTCAGGACGGGGTGTAGAGTGTGTATGACAAAAGGGTGTAAAACAAGTTATATAATTGGAAGTAGAGACGGTTATGCCAAGAGAGCTATGCTTGATATTTCTCCGTGTGATTGAATTGTAAATAAAGAGATATAGAGACTAATGAAAGGTTTTATTTTATTTTTTTGAAAGACAACTCCAGCACTAGGAATAAATCCCGTGTCGCGGGGTTCTTTACAAACATACATGGAAACGGACACAAAGAACACCCAGACTCAGAACAACAATTTGTGAATCACACAAAGTGGTGTGCCATGTGGATCGACACCACAACACTCAGCGCAGTAGGAAGAGCCGAGGTGACCGCTTAAACCACTACACCATTTGTACTGACACAGTAAACAGGTAAACATGTTGAAGTGGCAAAGTGGCTGATTGACGGGCCTGTTGGTCGAGTGGTTAGATGCCCTGACTGCTAAGCCGGAGGTCGTGGGTTCGATTCCCACCCAGGACAAATATTGTATGTTGAGCATGATCATTTGTTCTGTGTCTGGGTGTAATTTATCTATATGATGTATGTATTTAAAAATATATAAGTATGTTTATCAGCAGTCTGGTCACCATAGCACAGGCTCTACCTAGTTTGGGATCGTCTGAGCCCAAACTAGGCCGTGTGTGAAATGTGTGAGGTATATTATTATTATTAATAAGCAAATCAGCAGGGATGGTATATGGGGCTGAAAACTTATTCAATAGAGACCATGGAGCGGAAAGTAAAGCCCAGAATGTCTATCAAAGAGATGGATTTAGTAAAGATCTCTGGCCGTCGGTGAATGCAGACAATTTTCAACCACTTTTCACAGAATTCATTTAGGGAGTACTATGTCCAGCTGTTAAGGTCATAAGGCTGAAAGGATGATTTTTGATTCCAAATTCAAAATCGGCTTCAATTTTAGCAAAACGTATATCAAAATATATATAGGTATGTATATCAAAATGATTGCAAACAAAAATCTATTTGCTTTTTTAAGTTTATTTAGTTTTTATGTAATGCTAAAAATGTACTTATAGATTACGGCTTTTTTATCAATACTTGGACGCATACAAGTAGGTTGTTTCGCTATATAATTTTATACATCAATATCTCCTTTTAAGTACATATTATTTACAAATATTCTATAAAAGCTAGCGTTTTAACTTATAATCTAATGAAATATTTCCAAACTTGAGACGTGATTTCATTTCAAAATACTTAACAAAATTTTATGACTAGTCATAATTCGTATACTTTACGTCTTAAATTCTTTGTTACTATGGCAAATTGAGTCCAAACCATTCTTATTGAATTTTAGACTTATTATAAGTTTTATTGACATAAGTTAAATAAACTAAACGATTACCATTTCTTGTCTGTTCAAAATTTTACAGAATAAAACAAAACTATCTTATACCGAAATAGTTTAGAAAGAGAAAGTACTCACCCCCTTGTAGATAAAATGTAACGCCACTCAATAGATGTCGTAACTGGCGGTTTGAAACCCCATTTCGTGTTACTATAGAAAATACTGCATTTTAATTTACATGTCGAATGTAAAGTCCCATACAATATGATGTTGGCGTTGTTAAAACTTGAAACAAACTACACAAAAACCCGTCTGGCCAGCGTGGTATAGTAGGCCAAAACCTTCTTTCTAAGGAGAGGCCTATGTCTAGCAGTGGACTAGTAAAGAATGATGATGATATAGTATGTAATAATAGTTATTATTTATCAAACAAAGCAAAAGTCTAGCTTTAATCAATTCTTAAGAATTATAGTACTTCGAAATTTAATTTAATTTCTTCTTGGTAACTTTTGTTTTTCGACTTAAAAGATACTAAGGTAGGTAGAAATAGGACGAAAACAATATCTAGATTAGTTTGAACAGAAGTTAGGGTTGTCCCCCACTCCGCTGGGAGAATAGAACATGGCTTTCAATTTAATAATTACCAACCCTTAGTCTGTACGGGGGCGTTTTTCAAATCAATTGTTTTATTTTATACCGTTCTTAGCTTTTAGAATGGGGCTATGAAATTGACGATTTGGAATTTATTAAAGTTTATTTTTTATTTTTAAAAGGCTCGCTAATGTAAGAAACGAATTAAGATTCTAAGACCTCTTTTTGGGAATATTGTTATCCCAAAAAAGTGTATCCATAATATAAGGTAATTAAAACTGTTCAATCGAAAGTTAATATTTTCTATTTTTTGCAACACGCGATAGATGGCGTTGTCCCGGTCGGCTGAATCGCGGTGTTAAGATTCTCCGGCCGTAGTATGTAAGCTACACAATAAATAAATTTTATGAGCTCGCATCTAACGGTTGTTTAATTACTCTGTGAAACGTACCTTGAAGCTAGGTAATCTAACAAAACTGTTTAAACTAAAAAAACTGTTATTAATTATAGCTGAAGTAACTCATCTAGTACAAATTAAGTTAAGTTACGTAGGTATCTTAAGTTTTTTTAAGTGGCAATTACCGATATATTTTATCTATCTAAATATGTAACAAGTCGGCAAAATACTAATTAAATGTTGATTTTTGTCGTCTATAAACATTACTATTTATATTAATGTCATTGTGCAACTTTGGCGACTGCAGTCAGCGATGATGTTTAAGTCAAAAACCTACTATAGTATCCCTTTCATTGCTTCTAATCTGTAGGTCCGTATACTGTTTTGTAACCTCAAAAGTAAGAAACCTTTCTTGATACTACATACATAGCAAAGACATCGTTTTATAAATACTACTTACTGCCGAAATACCATAATACACATAGCCTGTATTGCGGTTATTAAAATGAAATGCTTTCTGTTCCTATAAGTGGTTCAAAATGTTGCCTATATTATTTTTACATCAATCATCATCTCACTATGCTTTATGGTAGCAATTTCAAATAGGTAAAGTGTTCATAAAACATTCGTCTGTAGTAGTTCTGTCTGTCTGTCTGTTGCTCGACATAGGCCTGTCCATAGAAAGGAGGTATTGGCCTAATATGTCACGCTGGCCAAACGGGTTGGTTTAGGGTTTGTTTCAAGTTTTCTTTCTCTTTGTACTGCTTTTGTCCTGCGTAGTTTGCTCCCTTAGTTGGCTCTTACGACACCCACGGGATGAATAGGGGTGGTGACACTCAGTATTCTAAATCCGTCACCACACGAACACGTCACGGACACAACGGGTTTCGTCAAAATGTCGTCACATGTGACCATGACACTTTAAGTTTGTAAGTCATTGAAATTAATTTGATTATGTATTTATTTAATTATCTAAGTTTATTGTAATTTTGTTTGATTTCGTAAATAAATTAATGATGAGGATTTCTAAATGCTACCTTGCTTTCGTATTAATTAAGTTTTAGTTTTATAATAATTCAAGATTATTTAGCCAAATATGTCATTTTATTTATCATTTTGATGATGTGGTTTTTTAAATATTCAATTTTTAAGACTGAATATTATTAAACGTAATTTTATTTTTATCATCAGAGCTATGAAAAAGCGATGTTATAAGACTGACGACTTTGTGTGTGTGTGACTTTGAAGTTTTAGAATGAATGCACATATTTGTACGAGTATTAGGAAGTCCGTTGTTATTTAAAAAAAAGGGGAAAATAAAAATTTATCCCATGGGAATTTTACCAACAATATTACATTGTAGATTTGGGAAATTAATTCTTTTTCTTATAATTTAATTCACAACATGTCTCATTATTGACTTTTTTAATGTAATAGTGAGCAAACAAACAGAAGAATCAGCTGATGGTAAGTGACCACCGCCGTTCATAGACACTTGCAGCTATAGAGATACAAGAGTACTGCCACCCTTCGTGTGCCTCAGAATCAGAGAAAAGGGGGTTCTGCCTTCGATAAAAGTAGAAAATAATAGTAAATTTTTGCATAGGATTAACGCAACGCTTGTCTAGTGGCCACACATTGAAAGGAATCCAGTGACTTTTGAATTAATCATTAGTTCGGTAAACCATTGTTCAGAGCTACGATCCTTAAAGGGTTTTGGCGATTTCTCTGTCGAACTCGTCGAGTGGATTTATCTGTTGAAAAGTAAATTAATTTGTCAAATGATTTTATGTTAATTTTGATATTTAAAGGCGAGTATTAGAATACTAGATTTAAGTGTTGTAATACTTAGAAATATTCATTCGAGCTAATTGAATATTTGAATAGATGGCGCAAGTGTTGGTTATGTAAAGACCATGTAAACGATACTATAATAATATAATATAAATATATATATCACACATCTCACACACGGCTGTCTGATCCTAAACTAGGCAGAGCCTGTACTATGGTAACCAGACTGCTGATAAACATACTTATATATTTTCAAAAACATACATACCATAAATAAATTACGCCCAAACACAGGACAAATAACGGTGCTCATCACACACTATTTGTCCTGGGTGGGAATCAAACACACGACCTCTGTCTTAGCAGTCAGGGTCACTAACCACTTTGAATTAATTAATGACATTGATTTTATAACGTATTAGGTTTCAAGGAGTGGAGCTTTCCAGCAGTGGGCTATTAAAGACTGTTTATGTAGCTTTTGTTTGTTTCTTTCTCGCCTTAATTTTTTTAACAGATATTTTGCCCGCTTGTTCGGGGTTCGATTCCACCCCCCGGGACAAATAAGTGTGTAATAAGCACGATCATTTGTTCTGTGTCTATGTGTACTTTATCTATAATATGTATGTATTTAGAAATGTATAAGTATGTTTATCAGCAGTCTGGTTATCATAGCAAATCTTTGTTTCTGTGTTTACGAGGATATTGAACGGCAGTCCATATTTATTAAAATAAAATCATACAACAAATGCCTATAGGATAGTAAAATGCTTTCCAAATAAACCGAATATTATAATTGGTTGTTTGCCATCATAAAATACGTAATAATATTTGAATATTCAATGGAATCACGAATTAAGCCTGAGTGTTGCCAACATTCGATCATTTTCTCCCGTTCGAGTGTAACCCATTTTCCCCATTCCCAGCGCTGGTATTGTAGTGAAAATATATTTTGTATGGAGACGGCATTACAATGAGAAGTCCGTGTTATTTATTTAGATGTATTTCATTGTGGGGACCTGAGTTCGATTCCGGCCCGTACGACCAGACGGGAGGCAATCGAGTCAGGTCCACTATACCCGTACTGGTAACGGATTGGCAAATAATTGAAATCTAGCCCCCGCTATTGTAAGAAAATTGTAACGAAAAATGTATTTGGACGTTCGTGACTTGAAGTATTCGCGTAATAAGATGGAGTACCGTTCTGTTGTACAAATAGTGAAAACAAGTAAGCTTGTTAGACGTTTTAATATTAAATAAAGTGTTGAAACTAAACTAATTTTATTTCATGCTGTACAAGCAAATAAAATGTAAGCAACCTAAACGAAAATTCATTCAAATTATCGTGAGTTGAAAACATATAAGATGACGGGATAACGTTGCGTAAACAAAAAAAAATAACATACCTCATATTGTAATTATCATCCTCTCTTATAATGTGAGAGAATAACATCAACAGCCTATACTAGTCCACTGCTGGACATAGGCCTCTCCTTAGAAAGGAGGATTTGGCCTACTATACCACGCTGGCCGGACGGGTAAGTATAGGGTTTGTTTCAAGTTTTCCTTCTCTTTGCAGTGCTGTTGTCCTGCTTAGTTTGCTCCCTTAGTCGGCTCTTACGACACCCACGCGATGAATTGGGGTGGTGACAATTTGTATTCTTAATCCGTCACCACACGGACTCGTGGACACCACACAATACGTGTACAGTGTCTTAATCCAGTACTTCCAGACTGTAAACTGAGTGTAAATTGTGAGCGATTGCAACATATATTGCAACAGTACAATTAGTACTGAATAAAACGGCATTGTGAACATGTTGTATCTAGGTCTAAGTAATGGTCGAAGAGTTTCCTATTTGTAATATTCATTTATTGGTTTTATCTCCCCGACGGGGACGTCAACTCCAATTGGCTATTCTCTATAGGGTTTTGCCCTCCATTTGATTTTGGAAAATAAAATCCCCTCGGATACCACCCACCGGTGGTTATGTCGGACTCGAACCGACCAAAAACCGCACGCCGTCTCGGGAACCAGATGTACCCTAGGAAGGAAAACCCTGATACCCCAACGTACCTCGGGCCATCTACGGGCGTAAATGACTCCCTCCTCCTAAAAAGTCACCCTAACAGCGAAACTGTTGAGCTACCAAAGAGGTAATGTTGATCTTATAATACCTGCTGGTTCAGAGAGGTTTTCTATAGGGTCTAACAACAGTCAAACAATGCCAGTCAGATTCACTACACCCATAGGAAGAGCTGCAAAATAAATTAAAATATTAAACTCATTACTATGAGTTATATAAACATTCAATAAACAAAGAAAACAAAAGCTTAATTCAAAAACAAAATCCAATTATATTCTACCACTATCATCAATCAGCGATCAGTTTGAATCCAATACGAAAACAGAACAGCGCCATTCTAAAATAATTTGCGAGCATTTTCAGTTGTCAGCGCGACACACAAAACGTCCGTAGACAATACCTTTGATGGATAGTGTTGCCATACTTATAAAATAAACTGCAATAATGGGTATTCTCGTTCGTTATTCAAAAATTTCTCGTGTCGATAGTCATTCAAAATGATAAATGATATTTATATATTTACAAT
Organism: Arctia plantaginis; assembly: GCA_902825455.1. Classification (NCBI taxonomy): domain Eukaryota; kingdom Metazoa; phylum Arthropoda; class Insecta; order Lepidoptera; family Erebidae; genus Arctia; species Arctia plantaginis. The sequence goes on from CADEBD010000288.1 coordinate 2,315,797, forward strand.
GGTGTTGTCAAGATTAATTAAAGTTTGTGTTGCTTAAATAGTTAGTTAGGCAAAGAACGGGTGCTTTTTGTACTCTATGAAAGGCGGTTGCATACCATCGACTTCTTTGTTGAAAGTTACCTCGTGAGATGGTATTTGTTTAAAATCGTTAACTAATGTTATGAAATCTTGTTTCTATTTCAAAAGATTTGTGTACTCATATTATTGGTGGTTTGTTAAGAAATTGTTTGAATTCATGAAAATACATTTCATTATTTATATTGCGATATACACGATTGTTAAAGGATACCAGTTAAAGAGTTTTACATAAAATGTTACTGCCATTTGAATATTTCAAACTTCTTTTAACTAGATTCCTAAAATTGGTGTGGGAAGTTTTCTTATGGAAAAATGTAAATTTAAGATACGCTAAATATTACTCTAGATTTTTTTCTACACATTTTGTCCAGTTGTGAATAGAATTAACCTAAACCTGATGGTTATTGAAAGATGTTTAAAGTAAAAATCAAAACTTGGCAAGACTAGCATTCTGGCAAGGCATGCGTTTTTATTGTTAAGCTAAATTTTCGGTTCAATGGGTTCCGAACGCAAAACTGTATCTTAATCATAAGCAATATCGTTCGAAAGGAACTTTATTATATTGTCATCATCATCATCATCATCAACATCCTATAACAGTTCACTACTGGACATAGGCCTCTCCTTAGAAGGGAGGTTTAGGCCTACTATACCACGCTGGCCAGACGGGTTGATATAGGGTTTGTTTCAAGTTTTCCTTATCTTTGCAGTGCCGTTGTCCTGCGTAGTTTGCTCCCTTAGTCGGCTCTTACGACACCCACAGGATGAATAGGGGTGGTGACATTCCGTATTCTTAATCTGTCACCACACAGTAATATTCACACTTGGAGAAGTACAAAAATGTATCAGTAAGTTAAGTGCTTCATGCCCTTACTACGGATGACGCCGTGTTTTATAAAGGTGAACTCACTCAGGCCACAAGTTGAAAGTGAACGATTTAAAACCTTAACAAGTGTTGAAATTATATCACATTATCAGCATCCTAGTATAAAGCGTTTGCCTTTAAGTTAGTATACCATGTTTTTATCTTACCGTGGGAGAGCCATGATTCTGCACGAATGGGCCGGCTCGACCGGAGTGATACCACGGCCTCACAAAAAACCGGTTGCTTACCATCAGGTGACCCGTTTGCTCGTTTGCCCCCCTATTCCATAAAAAAAAGAAAAAAAATGACGATGGTATATTACCAACCGCCAGATGTTTCGAAAACCACAAAGGAAATATTCTCTTAATTTTTTGGGCATCAAAATATTTACTATTGATTAAAGCTTTACCTGTCTGGTAGAGTTTCAATCGATTATTCATATGTTGTTACGAGTATTTAGCAGTGGTAGTTTTACTTCAGAGCTTAATGAAATGCTGTAGTAACAATGGTTGGGTCACATCTGCCGGAGGACTGAGGACCGAGCAAATTTGTTCTAGGATGGAGATAGTGAAGAGGGAAAAGAAAGTTACATGGACTAGGACACGGATGGATAGATGACGGAGGACCGAAGACTGACCATGCAGGACGCCTTTGTCCAGTGTTGGACTGTAATATGGTTGATTGTTTTTTTGATCAATCAATTTCTATGTTCTTGCCTCAGTAAAACGATTGTCGATTTATAGTTACTATTTAGTATTTTTCTTTTAAAAATACTTCCATTTGCGTACAAAGCAAACACACATATAAAAAACAATTCATAAAACGGCACAAAGTAATCCTACAAATAAAAATACGAAGCATATTAAACATTATTTTCCAAGAAGACGAACATAACATTCGGATTACTCCCCCTTACGTACTGAAAGAGAAAAATAAAATAAAATAGCTATTCAAAGTACATACAAATAAGGCATACGTTATATTGTGTATTTTGAGTATTGCCAACCCTTATTTCGAGACTGCCAGCTCTGAATTTAATGCCATCGATTTTTGCGGAGACTTCTTACGGTTTGATTTTGTCGCGTACGTAATGTGAATACGTGTAATGAAATTGAAGTGTGCTCTTCTTATATTTTCTAGAGCTTTGCCGTATACGTTTTTTTCTCTTAACATTACAATTAATAGAATGTTTTTGAATCCAATATTACAACTGAAATATGTTATGTCCATGGTTTGAAACTATTCTTCTACGAGGTACTTTTATTTTTTGAATATTTACTAAAAAGAAAGTCACCAAACTTTTCCTAACTTAGTTCCTACTTACATGGATAAAAGTAGAAAATGGCAGTGATCTATATAAATTCTTAGGATTGGTTTTCAGGCGTATTACTTGCAAAAAATAGCCTACATTTAGGTATGTGATTGACTAACCTGTTGGTTTAATGATAAGTGATACTGACTGCGGAGCCGAGGTCGTGCACTTGTCCTGTGTGGGCGTAATGTAGCTGAGATATAATACGAGCTGTTTATTTACCATATAGGCTCTGTGTAGTCTAGAGTCAGACGTTTGCCGTCTGTGTAACAGCAGAAAATAATATTATCTCTGTTTTTTATTTATTCAATACTTTCAAAATCAATACTCTGCTTTTAAAAGCTTAATCATCAACAGCAAGTCCACTGCTGGACGCAAGCCTCTCTTTAGAAAGGAGATTTTGGCCTATTATACCACGGTGGCCAGAAGGTTAATAAGCTTAAAAGTCCATTCCAAATTGATGGCACGGATGGCGTTATGGTTTAAGCGGTCACGTCGCCGCTTCCTACAGCTCGATCTGGGTTCAATCCGCATATGGGACAACACTTTGTGTGATCCACAAATTGTTGTTCTCAGTCTGGGTGTCCTTTGTGTCCGTTTAATGTATATTTGTAAAGTGCCCCGCGACACAGAATTTATTCCTTGTGCGGGAGTTGTCTTTAAAAAAAAATGCCATTATTAAGCTAAGCTAATGAAATCGTTCTATTGATACCTAAATAATATATACACAGAACTAATGAAAGTCCAATCAAATGCATTATTCAATCAACATTTAGGCAAACCATAATAATAAATGCATTCACAACAAAAAGCCTTTGTAATTTGGAGCGATTAAACTGTCGCGAATCGCATTAGTACCGCAAATGTGTCGCAGTGAAAAATCGCAGTCGCATCATTGTCACATTTATAATAATGAGAACTATACCAAAAGTTTATATACACACTGAACAAACAAAAATGACCCTAGTATCGTACCAGATAAAACACAACGAAAGTTCCTTTTAACGCTCCCTAGAAAATGAGGAAGTCATCAGAGTAAATTTCAACTTAGTTCTAAAGTAGGTGGAGTTCAAATTGGTTCATGTATTGTTTTTTCGGCTGCTGACCTTTTGTATATGAATAAATTAATTTGTAGTAAGGGCTATTGTGCTATAGTTTCTATTATTGGACCATGTTAATTGTTAAAGTTCTCGCCTGACAGTTACGCGTCGGGTTAATGGGTATACGGTGTTTCAATGGTTATTTATCCCATTGTAATAATGTTTTAGGATGAATACTATTCACTACGGGTCTAAAATGTTGCTAACTTCATTTAGAAAGGACTGAGTGATTGACCTGCGTTACTTACGAGTTTCAAAGGCTGAATGTAAATAGTTTTATAGTTGTGTTGAAATGGTGATGTCGTAATTCATATTGTCTTCATCCATAATTGGCTTTATTGTAACTCAGTGTTTGGTTTCAGAGATTTGCGTAACCTAACACATAATTTTCTTCAATACAGGTAATTGCATAACTATAATGATATGATCCATGCACATAACATACCGTAAATGGAGCTATTTTGTGACAGTGAAATTACATGTGCGATGCAAAAAAGCGGTAAAAATTAATGGATCTGAGTTTAATAAATACATTTCACACTGGTAAAAAAATTGCAATAGCATCTGCATAAAAACTTACAACAGATCAACAACTGCCGCACAATCAACAAAACATTAATAATTAAAACTAATGATGGCGTCGACAAATGTATATATCTGTGTATCAATTCATACGTTTTCATGCAATGTCACACGCGTGTCCGACATCCTCATAAACGTCACCTCCGTGTCCTGTATGATTTATCTTTCCAACAATAATTTTTACAACGTTCCCTTCTCCCCCTCTCTCCTCCATCTCACTGTGATTAATGATGGATGAATTCCTGAATAATTACCAAGACTTTTAATATTCAAGTGATTTCAAAACATTATCATCAAAGTAAATTCTACTCTATGCGTTTGTTAAAGAATCTAATTCCGATTCACATATTTAGATGACCCTTCAGATAATATGTAAACACGAAAAGATTTTTATGCCTGCTGTTTATGTAAGTTACTGTGAATGTTAAACACGTGTACAATTAGGTTTAATTTTGCTTAAAACTGTGCGAATAACCAACAAAAAACGCGAATACCATTGAATGCAAATCTCACTCGAGTTTTAAGGGTAGTGTGCGTAATTTGTTATAATTGTCCCCCCATACTCATGTTTGTTCGTATGTGGCATTTTTATTGCGAATTAGTCGCAATCATTAATTTTGTTTTTCTATTTTAAAAGTTAATATATCGAGAGCTCTTTGTGGTGAGTATAATTAAAGTGATTTTTATGTTCGTATATTGTGAAATGAATGCGCTATCGTTTGCAATGAGTTTCTTTGTCGATTCTTTCGTGTTATTTTGTGCTTTGTGGGGTATTGTATTTGTGATTACTGGTGTTATTAATATCAGTTTAAAACTTATATCGTTGGTTTTCAAGCTTTGTGACGCACTCAATTGTTGAATGTTGCAGAAGGGAGGACCATATTTAAAAAAAAGATTCATTATTTTACTTTTGAGATTTAAACTGAGGATTATCATGATCAAAAATTAGCAGTGCTTTGTTTGTTAAGTAGGAGTTAGAAAATCAGAGGCAAATATTGTATGCCTTTTTTACATATGAGTCTAGCTTGGCTAAAAGGAATAAATTTACTCCGTTTTTGCAACATTTTAAATTGATTCTCGGCTCCTATTAGCAATAGCGTGATGTTATATAGCCTATAGCTTTTCTCGATAATGGGCTATCCAACAGTCAATAATGTTTTAATTCGAACCAGTAGTTCCGGAGATTAGTGCGTTCAACCAAGCAAACGAACTCTTAAGCGTTATAATTTTAGTACAGAAAACAACTATTTTATTAAAGAATTCTTTTATTTCATTAAGATATACACAAAGTAATGTTTATTTAATTCTAACACATTAAAACCATATCAAACTGTTTCTACACACGGATCCTTATGTTTCTTTTATCTGATTGCGCCAACCAGACCTCTTCAAAACCGGATACCGCTGCTTTTCGCTCGGTTGGACCTCAACGGCATCTAATATGCCCTGTATATCTTTTTAATAATATAATAAATACATGAACGATACCCGAGTGGGAACAATAGTATACAATAACTTGTATGGTTTAAAATTCAATAGTTTCTGAGTGGTTCGCTCTTATTGTGTTTTGTAAGCGATATTGTGGATGAATTTATGAATTTTTCAAGTGTCTGTTATCTGCAATGGGGTGAGGTACTACAACTAGGTTATGAGAACAATAATACTCTTTTCTAATTGTTTCTATAGTAGTTGAAATTAAGGTACTTACTTTTTATATTCGAAATCGTTCTTATTAAGTTATATTGTATTAAAATGTCCTTTTTTCATTGGAACTTACCACCCACACGCCCACCACTATAACTCCTGTACACCAGGATCCACAGCAGTGACCCACGAACACACCAAGTTATGACAGTCGGAAAGTACCAGGAGGAAATTAAACTGTCTTGGAACCCGCAACGAAATTAATCAGAAGAAAATTGGAGGAGTTGGAAATACAGTAAATCCACTTCCCTCCTTAGCAAAGCGGGAGACAAAATGAAGTAAAATAGGCATACACCCTTTTAAACGGGGAAGCACCACGTTAAAATGTCCTGTATGATAATAATCACTATGTGTATGGTTAACCATATACGATACGATTTTGGAATTTTTGTATTGACGTCAATTTTGTGCTGAATATATCCGAATCTATTTAGTTTATTCCACTTATTTTGGTACCTACAGTTTATTATAAAAAGCGAACCAACACACACAAACACAGTACCTCGTTATATTTAGTGGTACTCGTGTACGGGACACTTGGTGACAAGTCACATGGAACGATTTGCGGTGGCTCGGTATGTTCCCCTCCATGGTTTGTTAGCTGATGGTATATTGGTAATGAAGCCACTTAGGTCAGGTTAAGCTCTTGTGGTTTAGAAAGTTCTGTAAATAGGTTGAATACTAGTCATATATGTACTACATGAAGCCGCCGCCGCCGATTACCGCTACTTTTCTTAAGTTTTCTTTGTGTATTTTCAGCAACTGAAAGCTTTGTTGGTGTGTATTATCTACAAGGGTCTTAATCCTTTTAGGTTAAGTTAAGTTAAGTATTTTGGGTTAACAGTTAATTAACAATGAATAATTAATTTATCAAAAAATTCACAATGAACTTAATCTAAGTATTTTTTTAGCTTTTTTATACTTATAAGGCTAAGTTCAATGTCAAGTATTTGTCAAAGCTTGACTTATGTAACGAACAATGAAAAAAAAAATTGTATTAAAACATTTGTTTTGTTTTGTTTTTTAATAAGACAACTCCCGCATTAGGAATATATCATCATCATCATACATGAAACGGACAAAAAGAACAACCAGACTCAGAACAACAATTTGTGGATCACACAAAGTGTCGTACCATGTGGGGTTTGAACCCACACCACTCAGCGTAGTTGGAAACGCGTGGCGACCGCTGAAACCACTACGCCATCCGTGCAGTCACAGTAATAGAAATTGTAATAGTCTAATAGAAATCTAAGATATACAGGTAATCAGTCATTAGCTCTTAGACTTTGTAAATTTTACCTAGAGAATACATCTATACGACTAAAAGAAGGCTAACGATAGAAAAACCGACGAGGGTATTAAAGACAAAGAAAAAACAGATAAACATCATTGATGTACCAACTATAATATATAAGTATACCAAATTAATTCTAACTTTTGCAATAAATTAAGCGAAATTACCTCAATGAAAAGAACACTTGAAGGAACTACCAGTATAACCCTCGCAAAACTGAAGTTTAAATAAAATATAAATACAGATGCTATCGAGCGAATCAATTATATGGTGGCAAACACAATTAAGCAAATAAACACACATCTACATATGGAAGCTGACAATGTAGGGGTCCAAACGATTCTTATGCAAATGTACCCAGACCCTTTTGTGAGAATAGCAATAAAAATTATCGCACGCTGTATTAATCTTGCAGCACTTTGTTTATAGAATTAATGTTCTGGTGATTTTATTGGTGTTTACAGAACGATGCGATGTCTATAAAAATGTTGTTGACATGATTGGATTAATTATTATTGTAATATGGATACACATATTTAATATTGTGTTAAATAACGATGCTAGCAAACAGTATTTGTATTGTATCACATCACACACATCAACAGCCTTTAAGAGTCCACTGCTGGATATAGGCCTCTCCTTGGAAAAGAGGTTTTAGCCTACTGTACTGTACTAGCCAGACGGTTTGGTATAGGGTTTGTGTCAAGTTTGCCTTCCCTTTGCAGTGCTGTAGTCCTACGTAGTTAGCTCCCTTAGTCAGGTCTTACGACACCCACGGGGTGAGTCGGTGTGAACGGATAATTTGTGTTGTACATATTATATGGTGTGCTTATTAGCGATTGTAAAAGATTACCTAATAGAGTTTTCGTGAAGAGTTTAAAATATACACGATAAATATATGTATGAAGAGAGTAGAGCACAGCAGATTTCTCAGACGGAACCGTCAGGAAAGGAAACGTGTTTCCGTTTCGAAATATTTTCAATGTTAGTAATGTAGAATGTTGCATTGTTGAATCTTGCATTTTAATGCTTCAGTATATTTTACGGCAGCTTTTTGTTTAATTATCGTTTCTATAGTATTGCTTTCGTAAATTACTGGGAACTAATGGTTCCGTAAGGATACCAGGGATTTTCCTTTGTAGGGTACACTCGGTTCCCCGGTTACTAGTAAACGCGAAGGCATGCGGTTTTTAGTCAGTTCGAGTCTGACATAGCCACCACGGTAATATCCGAGGGTATTCCCCCACAGAAAAAATAATCAGGGAACTGCAAGTCGATCGTAACTTCGGGTACATAAGTTAATCGATTCACATGATTTTTTTATAAAAACAATCAAGAAATTCTAGCACTTGACTTAATTAATGACATTAATATGAATACTAGTAATTTCAGGTGTCTATGGGCGGCGCAGGTCATTTAATATCAGATGACTCGCCTGCTGGCTTCAACATTTATAATAAACAAAAAAAAAAAAACAGTACTACCTACTACCTAGGTACTTACTTGCGACCATAGCACTTCTAAGTATTGGAACTTACGAGTAAAACCTTTACCAAGTGTTGCTAACGGATGAAATCAACTTTAATTTTTAAAGTGACAATTTATAGTTATTGAATTTAACCAAAGGGAAATACTGGGAACAAATTGTTTTACTGCTATAACTAATCACGGAGAGTTAGGATTTACTATAATCACGTTCAAAGAAGCTATTTAGAAGGTTTCTCTATTAGTGACGCTTAATAGTTTCCGTGTGGAAAACGCATTCAGAGATCCAGTACAACATATATATAATGTGTATGTGTTACCTATAGCTAGGTTCCTTTGCTGAGGTTTGATAGGAAATTAGTATTATTGTGCTACAGATTAATAGCCTTCAAAGTGCTTGTTTTGAGCTGTTTGAGAACTTAACCACCAGGAAATGTACTTTACAAAGCGACTTGTGTTGAATCAAGTTGTAGAAAATGTCTACGACCCTTGAAAATACATTCTCGTTAACTTGAATGTGTCTAAACAATTGCTGAGGATTAGTAATGGAATAATGTATTTTAAATACATGACGTTTTTTGTCAAGTCATCACATCACATCAACAGCCTTTAATAGTCCACTGCTGGACATAGGCCTCTCCTTAGAAAGGAGGTTTTGGCCTACTATACCACGCTGGCCAGACGAGTTGGTATAGGGATTTTATCAAGTTTTCCTTCTTTTAGCAGTGCTGGTGTCCTGCGTAGTTTTGCGCCCTTAGTCGCCTCTTACGACACCCACGGGATGAATTGGGGTAGTGACATTCCGTATTCTTAACACCGTCACTACACGGACATTTGTCAAGTAGATATTCGAAAATAATTTTGAGAAGTTTTATATTTTTAGTTTAAGAATACTAATTGTCACCACCCCCATTCATCCCGTGGGTGTGGTAAGAACCGACTAAGGGAGCAAATTACGCAGGAAAACAACACTGCAAGGAAAACATGACACAAACCCTATACCAACTAATGGTATAGTAGGCCAAAACCTCCATTCTAAGGAGAGGCCTATGTCCATCAGTGGACTATTAAAGGCTGTTGATGATGACGATGATAATATTTTTCTCTCTCGGGTTTACTCAAGGAAATTTTAATTCCCGTGTATTTCAATTTAAGAATTACTGAGGTTTACGTCTAATTCAATAAAATGATTAGGTATGCGAAGAAACATGTGTCTTATATCTTTGCACGTTTTACTAAACACGTGAATAGCACTTGTGCACAAAACTCACACTCATCGTCCGATCGAAAACTTAGCTCATCCGAACAATTCAGGGCTATCACAATACTGATCCTAATCGAGACTCACACCCTAACAATTTCAAACTATGCATTAAATGGTTCCGCACCCTTGAGACTGGACGAGCGTGACTTGCCCGTTCATCCCTAAAACCCGTGAGAGGTATGCAAAAAGGGTCGTTTTCAAGATTGATTGTCTAACTCTATCGAAAGCTGTGCTCGGGTTTCTTAAAAGCTTTAGCCCGGTCAGCAGTTCGATTTGCATTTTAAATGTGAATGCTGTATTGATTTGCTAAGTCATGTTTGTTTTCAGATTATACTCGCATTTCTTTTATTGAAATCTATTTTTTTTATGTTACCCTCTAACAGCAGATGAGCAGACGAATACTTGATGGAAAGTGACCATCGCCGCCCATGAACGTCTGCAACTCTGAAGTCACAAATGCTATATTTATTCCAATATTTACTGTCTTTTCAAATCTATTTTGAAAAGCTAGTAAATATTGGAATGGTAACTCCTATTAGTGATGTTCATAGTTCTCGTTGTGTCGGTTTTTTCAATTTTGAGCATCGTGAATCTGTTTCTCTTTTGGATACAGGGACTTAGTCAACCAACTCTATCTTCATGATGACCCCGTTCGGTTTTGCCATTGGCAGGCATTAAAATCTTTATCCTACCGCAACGGCGAACGCGCTCTCCGTCGAGAACGGGTTAATGTGAAAAAAAAACTCACACTAGGCTCTGAGATATAGAACAGTGTGATCCGTGATAACATATTAGGTGCCAGATGCTGCACGAGATGTAGAGAATAATACAAAAGTTGTCAAACGCTCGTGTATTTTAAAAATGAAAAAGTAACTAAAAACGCGCAAACTTACATACAGTCCAGCAAAAAAATTCAAATGAGTAGAAATTTTTCACTGAATACTGTCCATAAAAGGGAAATTATTTCACTTTTTAGGTGCCAAAATTCTATGGCAAAATTTTGATCTACACACAAAGCTTGTCAAAGTTTTGTGTTCTACGCAAAATGACAGACAGACGTATCTTTGTTTAACAAAGTGAGTTTGAAAAATTGTATAGTCTAACTTACGCAAAAGACGATGCGAGTTAGCCTGTAACAAAGTTAACATTTGTGTAAGATTACAACACAGTACAGTCAAAGATACTATTGTCGTCAAAGAGATTGTGTCCTTTGTATTAACTACAAATGTACATACGACTGAAAAATCTACAAATATTATTCAGAAGCAGCGTATGGAAATTAAATATGGATTTCATAAAGCAACTGACAATGACACTCGTGTCGCCCGAGTTAGCGCACTAATTACCTACTTAAGAAGTACCTCGGCAACCTTAATTTTTCCTTAAACTATCGAGAAGAGTCGTAACATAAGGAACTAAGGTCTATTTTATAAAATCAACAATCTATCACGCTTGTAATTTGTTCAAGAATTCGACGAACGTGTTCGACATTTCGTGTCAAAAAAAATACTCTTGTTATTAATGTCGTTATTAGTTAAGTTACGTAAAGTTTGGCATAACGAATTACCTTAGTCAGAGCCTGTATGTGTAAATAATCGTCTATTGGAAAATATTAACGTTGGCTACTGATAAATATATTGTTGTTGCGATTTCGAAGCAATTAGTGAAATGAACCGATGCTCATTGTGCCAAAACTCAATTATTCAGAACATTGATAAGTAAACAACTTTTCACGGCTGTTTATCTCAATATACTTTGAGATGTTTTGCATGTAAAAATAGAATAGAATATAGACTAGAATATGCTTTATTGTACACCAATTACAGTAAGTTGGTTAAATATTACAGATGGATAGCAATCTCTTAAAGACAACCTTTGGATGGACAAATCGACAGTAGATAAGAAGAAACAGTGTACAAAAATGAATTTTTGGCTTCTAAATATAATTACTTGATGTCCTTTTGTCCGTGTGGTGACTGATTAAGTATACAAATTGTCACCACCCCAATTCATCCCGTGGGTGTCGTAAGAGCCGACTAAGGGAGCAAAATAAGCAGGACAACAGCACAGCAAAGAGAAGGAAAACTTGAAAAAAACCCTATACCAACCCGTCTGGCCAGCGTGGTATAGTAGGCCAAAACCTCCTTTCTAAGGAGAGGCCTATGTCCAGCAGTGGACTAGTATAGGCTGTTGATGATGTACTTTTATGTTATATTAAATTAAGTCCCAGCAGCCTGTGCCCAGATATTTACTTACTAGCTTTTGCCCGTGGCTCCGCCCCCGTGTATGTCGGATATCGCTGTAAAAAGTGGCCTATGTAACTCGCTGATAATGTAGCTTTATATTAGTGAAATAATTTTTAAAATCGGTTTAGTGGTTTGGGCGTGAAAGTAACAAACAAACGTACCGTTACCGTAGTCTCCTATTACTATAGTCCTTAATATTAATAGTTTTATTAACGTTAGAGACTTCTTCAGTGTTGTCAGTTTTTGAACTCCACTAAGTGAATATTTGTCTCACATAAATTATATCGAGACACAGAACAAATGATCGTGCTCATCACACAATTAGTTATCCTGGGTAGGAACCTTTGGTTAAGCAGTCAGGGTTACCAAAAACTAGACCAACAAGCCAGTCTTAAGAAAAAGGGGAAGAAAATCCGTGTAATGACCGATTAAAATGACGAAGTATCACCACTCCTGTTCATTCCGTGGGTGTCGTAAGAGCCGACCAAGGGAGCAAACTAGCAGCACAACAGCACTGCAAAGAGAAGAAACACTTGAAACAAAACTTATACCAACCTATCTGGCCAGCGTGGTATAGTAGGCCAAAACCTCTTTTCTAAGTAGACCGGAGTGATCCCACGGCCTCACAGGACACCGACGTTAAGTAATTTCTTCATTGTCCGTGTGGTGACGGTTTAAGAATTCGTATTTTTAATCCGTCACCGAAACTCCGTAGTGTCACCACCTCTATTCTTGCCGTGGGTATCGTAAGTGAGCGGATTAAGGGGAAAACTACGCAGTACAACAGCAAGGAGAAGAAAAATTTGAAACAGAACTTATACCAACCCAACCGACCAGGTATAGTAGGCTAAAACTTCTTTCCTAAGTAGAGGCCTATGTCGAACAGTGGACTGTTAAGGGCTGTTGATGAAATGGTAATATTTAGTTTCAGTAATCTTAAATTTACGGCTTAAATATTCTAAATAAAAGAATAAAGACACGTGAATATCGAGAAATGAAAATGTACTGGGAAGTAATACTGTTGATTCGTAAATTGACCATATAACATAATAATATTGTAAAAGAATAATATAATATTATACTTAGTACCAATACGCACAAACAACACGTGCATTGTATTGTCTGTCCGTACGTACGACGCCATGACGACTATTATTGCACAACAATTATATATTGTAGTCAATAATACGAGAATGTGCTAACTACTTATATTTGTGAATATGATAAAAAATTTAGCGTTCTTTGTTAATCACCACGAAAAGCAAATGCGACAATTTTTCTGGTTTATTTTTTTAACTATTTGGGGGTATATGTGTTACAAGATTCAGCGATTTTTCGTAGATTAAGTGCATGGTTTACGAGTTTTTGTCTGCAGTTCTGCAAGTTGTTTCGCTATCCTTCGTCAAAATGTTTTCCCTTACACATACACAATATTTTTTGCTGGATTCTTTGCAACGTGTATGTAAAATCATAATCGATTGAGTAGGTAGAACGTTAAAGTCTAACATAATAATTTAATTTTTTTTTCTTGTTTAAAATAGTTTTCACTACTTACATAAGATAAAACCTCTGTGTGTTTCAAAACTTAAAATGTAATGTTATGCCGAGGCTGCGTTATACATCCCGTAGTAGTGAGCTCCATTTATCTACACCGAGAGGCATTATTATCAGTGAAGCTGTTAAAATTTATGTGTTTTAATGGAATCCATTGACCTTTTTTTTAACAGTACTGTTGAGGATTATGTGATTTAATAAATGTTAACTATATATCTCATAATTTGCTTTCCATTCGTCCATTGTAATTGTGCGAGAAGGCTGCCAATTGGTTAAATAACCATTGTTATGTGTTTTATTCCTCGATTGTTTTCTTTGCTGTACTGTTAAGAGCTATACACGTCTTATAATCACTTTCCTCGCTATATCTTGTAACATAAACCACTCTTACAGTCGTGTCTATCGGAGCCTTTGCTTTTATTCGTCGATTTGCATCGCCAACCTCATAATGGGGTTGTTTGCCACAAAAGCACACAGGCGACAATGTCATTTAGCGATACGATTCTAATACGACTGTCATTCTGTCAAAATGACGTAACACTGGATATGATTGTATACATAAAAACCTGTCAAATAAGTGACTGGTGCTAATTTAAAATTTGGCGTTTATATTATATGCCGATGTTAATATTAACTGACCATTAAAGCTGAGTTTCCGATATCATGGCAGTGTTGAGAATTTTTTACGTTGCTTTTCACCGAGTTCGTTGTTCGTGTGGTGACGGGAGAAAACGGAGTGTCACCACCTCTATTCATCCCGTGGGTGTCGTAAGAGCGGACTAAGGGACAAACTACGCAGAACAACAGCACTTGAAAGAAAAGGAAAACTTGGCAGAAACCTTATACCAACCCGTCTGGCCAGCGAGGTATAGTAGGCCAAAATCTCATTTATAGGGAGAGGCCTATGTCCAGCAGTGGGCTATTAAAGGCTGTTGATGATTTCACCTAGTGATTGAGGTTACCAAAGCCCCAAACCACTCCTATTCTTCCTTAATTTGGGGATAGGAGGGGGGGGGGGGGGACTCGAAGGCTGGGAACGCACTTGTGGCTTTTGAGTTGCAGTATTCCATTGGTGGTGGTAGTCGATTACCATCAGGTGACCTGTCTGCTCGTTTGCTTCCCTTTATCTCAAAATAAAAAAGTATTAACTTAGTACAAAAAACGTTTTGTGCAATATTATCAGGGGTAGCTGCAATGTGTTTTCTCCTTTAATTCTACTCTATCAGTTTCCATATCTCTGCTAACTCTCATTTTGATTTCACACAGTCCATCTATCTATTATTTGGTCCTCTAGTCTTGTACTCGAGAACTTCCATACATAAAACACCCTTTTTCATGATTTGCTCATCTCTCTGTTTCATATGTCCGTACGACGATATTCGAAGCTGACTCACACAAAAACAATACTTATCTAACTCTTCTACTTATCATCATCATCATCATCAGTCTATCGCAGTACACTGCTGGACATAGGCCTCTCCCATTGCACGCCACTTAGAATATGTATATTATATTATATTATATTGTACTTATAATATGTCAATATTACTGCACGACTGCACGGATGGGGTAGTAGTTTAAGTGGTCACCTCACCGTTTCCTACTACGCTGAGTGCTGTGGGTTCGATCCCCACATGGGACAGCACTTTGTGTGATCCACAAATTGTTGCTCTGAGTCTGGGTGTTCCTTTCATGTATGTTTGTAAAGTCCTCCGCGACACAGGACTTATTCCTAGTGCGTGAGTTGTCTTTTATATAACTTACTTTGTCATAAATACTAAACCTAATGAAAAAAATAATTGTCTTTACAAACATACTTAAAAAAAGTAAAATATCGCAACGAATTTAAAAATGGCGAACCTATTCCATTTTTGAAATCGGCTCAGTACATTTTGCTGCTCTATATGTCAACTGATTTTAATTTTTCTAAATTTTGTTTAATTTTAATTCATAATTTAATGAGTTAAGGTCGAATTTCGACCTCTAGATGACTGTACGTTTGTATAGATAGGTCTAATAGTGGCGGGGTGGCGGCGAGCGCGTTGCGGAGCGCGCTCGCTTCCAGGGAGCACAGGGAACATGGGGTTCCCACACGGGGCGGGGGTCGTCTACTCGTCTGTAGATGACCCGAGGTATGTCGGGGCACCAGGGCCTTCCTTTCTAGGGTATACCTGGTTCCCCGGCTATTAGTACCCGGCGAAGGCGTGCGGTTTTAGTCGGTTCGTGTCCGACATGCCACCGACAGGTGGTATCCGAGGGGATTTCCGCACGGAAAAAAAAAAAAAAAAAAAAAAAAGGTCTAATAGTGGCAATATTCATTGTCCTCTCTGATGGAGTCTATAACTAACATAAGAAGTACAATATGCCGTATCTTAATAAGTATTCGAATCCATTTCAATCGATCTCAGATTGACGTCCTTACAAAGGGACACTCCTTGACTCAGACTCGGAGCTTTCTTATCAACATCAAGATTATACTGCTTCTGCTTTAGTGTCCAGATATGTTGTTCACGAGAGGTCAAAGTTGTAGGTATTTGAGTGTAATTGAGAGCTCTATTGAAGAGGTTGTAAGTGCTTTTTGGTGTGAGAGTTTAAGTTGATTCGTACAGGGCTGTATTTAGTAATACTTTTTATGTAATTTAGTATCTTTAATCGTGCTTATGATTTTAGGAAAATGTTACATATCTATCCAGTATACAATAACATGATGTAAAATAGTTAGTCATACTGTAATATTAAAAGAGAAAAAGTTATGCAATTTTTAGGGTTCCGTACTTCAAAAGGTAAAAAAGGAACCCTTATAAGATCACTTTCTTGTCTGTCTGTCCGTCTGTCCGTGTGTCACCACCGATTCACTCAGGCACGGGTAGACCTAGCAAGTTGAAATTTATACTAGATACTGAGGTCTGTGGTCCCTATTACGTGTATAAAAATTAAGGTCCTGAGTCAACACGATAAAAAGATATGGGCAAATTTCGATTTTCGCGAAAACTTGTAAGTACCAAAATTTTCCTTAATATTATTTTTCGGAATTATCTCGTTATTTGTGCTGTAAGGCCTTGCTTTGAACCAAAATTGACAATTCTAAGTAAACCGGAAGTACCCTATAGGTTTTGGGTCGAAAACCTATATGGTAGTTCACGAAATTTGGCAAAAAGAAACTTCTTACAGCACAAGTAAAGGAATAATTCCAAAAAATAAAAAAAAAGTAGAAAATTAAGATAAATTTTGGTACGTACAAATTTTCGGGAAAATCTACGTAAAATCTGGATAGGTACGGCACCCTCGGCGCACGAGTTCGACTCGTACCTGAGCGGTTATTTTAATCCATACTTATGTTATAAATGTGAAAGAAGGTTTTTGTTTGTTTTCGTCCTCTATCGCTTTTATTATGACGAAACAACACACGCCCAATCCGTCCCTGCCAATATGACTAGTGATGGTCATAATTTAAGACGAGTACCAGTTTAATGGTGGCCAGATCAGATAAACGATATTTTTGTTTTATGCCCTTTAGTGAACAATGGCTCAATAATTCTGTTATTATGGGACCTGTAAAGTGATGGCGGACAAATGAGTCGGACAGGTCTGGAGTTATTTATGGTGTTTTGATGGGGTTTAAAATATCCCATCGTATTATTGGTGACATATTTTTATGTTATTGAACAGAGGTAAAGTTTTTGATTATGTCTTTTCTTTCTTAGGCTAACGAGCAGACGCGTCTTCTGATGGTAAGTGACTATCGTCGCCACAACTCAAGAGTCACAAGTGCATTGCTGTCTTCAGACCCCCGCCTCCAGAATCAGGAGTGAGTGAAAGTCATCTCGCCGGTTCCAACTGCTCTAAGGTTCGATTTGAACCACAATTGTTGTTCTGAATCTGGGTGTTCTTTGTGTCCGTTTCATGTATGTTTGTAAAATCTCCCTCGACACTGGATACATTTCTGGTGCGGGAGTTGCCTTTTTTTAAACGAAAAAAGAAATGTTGCCATTTATGTCCGTCACCACACGAACAGATGCAGTATACTGTGATAAGCAGGCTAAAGTCGTAGAGAGAGCTTTTTTCTCTCTGTCAAGGCTGAGGATGCTGGCTAACTAGCTAATGAAAGCATACTATTCTGTAACTGAGTTTTTAACGGAGAAAATATAATAGAATGCATGTTTTTAATAACTACAATATACCTTTTTTTTTTCCCGTGCGGAAATCCCCTCGGATACCACCTGTCGGTGGCATGTCGGACTCGAACCGACTAAAACCGTACGCCGTCTCGAGTACTAATAGCCGGGGAACCAGGTATATCCTAGAAAGGAAGTCCCTGGTACCAACTACAATATAGGGTATATTGTAGTTGGTACCAGGGACTTCCTTTTACTTAATACGGTTTCTTAATAAATGTGATACATTATTTATTACGATTATGACATTTTTTCTTTTTTAATAATATAATTGTAATTGTTATTTTAATTGATATTGACATAAAATAGAATTCTGACCTCGTATGATGTATTAAATAAGCCCAACTCGTTATTAATGTTATCTTATTGCATGCCTAAAGGTAGGATGTGGCAGAAAAAACTATTAAAACTGTAACGTATGGCGTAGTGGTTTAAGCGGTCGCCACGCCGCTTTCTATTGCGCCGAGTGTTGTTGGTTCAAACCCCACATGGGATAACACTTTGTGTGATCCACAAATTGTTGTTCTGAGTCTGGGTGTACTTTGTGTCCGTTTCATGTATGTTTGTAAAGTCCCCCGCGACACAGGATTTATTCCCAGTGTGGGAGTTGTCTTTTAAAAAAAAAAAAAAACAAAAACACCTAATTGTAAACCCATGTTCGCAATGAAAATAAACTGCTTGATTGATTGATTGATTAACCGAGCTCCTCATTGCTGTTGAAGTGGCGATTTTGAGGCCTCTCCTTAAAGTTTCAGCTTTCAATTATGGAATACTGTGGAAGAACGGGTGTCATCACTCCTACACAAAAGATCATCCCACCTGTCTATCTGATCAGGCCCGGCTAGTCGAGACCAATCGGTTAGTAAATTAGAAATTTGTAAATGTACTAGTCGGCGGGAAAACTTTAGTAGGTAATGGTTAGTCCGTGGTGACGGATTAAGAATGCGGAGTGTCACCACCCCTATTCATCCCCTGGGTGTCGTAAAAGCCGACTAAGGGGACAAACTACGCAGGACAACAGAGCGGCAAAGAGAAGGAAAACTTGACACAAACCCTATACCAACCCGTCTGGCCAGCGTGGTATAGTAGGCCAAAACCTCCTTTCTAAGTAGTGGCCTATATCCAGCAGTGGATTATTCAAGGCTGTTGATGTGATTGATGATGTGATGGTTAGTAATTTTATTCCCTCTCATAGGGCCTGATTAGGCATGTTGTAAATTCGAGGAGTACCTGAAATAACATGGTCCGGTTCCTCCCTGAGTAGCACTTGAGGTCGGCCGTCGAGGTGGTTTTTAGTGGAATCACCATATACTCCTAGCTCCTGAGTCCCCGAGGAGCAGGAGATCCGAAGGGATTTTCCACCCCGTCAACAAAACAAAAAATGGGTTAGTAGTAACTTCGTAGTTCACTCACTTTGTTTAAAATGTCATTGTAGTATGTTTTCCCTGCACGTGGATGTCGTCATAACCCCAAAAAGATCTCACAAAACTAAGCAAAATGGATAACTGCTATTATTATTTAATATTGATAATATTTTTTTTAAATAATAATAATAATAATATTCTACCACATACACACAACGCCATCTAGTCCCAAACTAAGCAGAGCTTGTACTATGGGTACTAGACAACTGATATAAATACATATATACTTTTTTTTTTTGTAAATACATACTTATTATACATAGAAACACCCAGACCAAATCAAACATCAAATGTTCATGCACACAAATGTTTGACTTGAGCGGGAATCGAACCCGCGACCTTTGGAATAGCAGTCCGTTACACAAACCACTACGCCATCCGGTCGTTAAATGGAATATGTCAGCACCTATTTAAGCAGAAAACATGTCGCCTGTCCCTATTAAGAAGATCGGATATGCAATTTTCTTGATTTTGTTTTTTATTACTATTGCTCCAAAAAAAGCAGCATTTTGCAGCAGATTTAACAAAAAGTATATTTTTCCTCATAGTTTTTGAAATAGCCATGTTAATAAATTAAATGTATATGTAAAATTAAGCAATTTTAAACTTTGAAGCGCTCAACTGTAAAATTGCTGGTTTGCAGAGCCTAAATTCGTAAGAGGGACGGACAATATTCACACCTCACTCAGACTATTATAAGCAAACATAAATACTTTTATTATTTATCTTTAAACACAATTAATTCATCCAACATAAGCAACAACAAAATTTTACGACTTTGCAATTCATACAATACTAATATCGACACTAATTAATCCAACCCTCAAACGCAACCCTCGGTCTCTTAGACACCACTATACAAAACACACAAAAAACCGTTAGATCCTTAGCTGTGTCGAAATAGAGATGACATTAGTTTGCATGTACGTCCACTATGGGGTATAATGGACCATGTAGTTAATATGAAGTACAAACAAGTAGTTAAATATTTTTATGCGATATTGGTCGTAAAAGTTGATTGAAGTTGCATTTATAGACTCGGAACAGACACTCGCTTATTGGTACACCATGTACCACGGTGTAGGTATACAGGTGATATTTTATCATCATTTTAATGTTAATTGTTTTAATTAACATTCAATTAATACGCTATTTTCTAAGAGCATTTAGGTATTTTAGTAAATTTTGTAAAGTCATCGACGTCTTGTATTGTATAAGGTTTTCTTAGCGTGTAAATTGTGTACTGACTATTCTTTACTTATAACAAAGAACGAAAATGTTGCTTATTAGTTTGTTCGAAGGTTCATTTAGTAAAATATCTTTAATAAATAGTTTTTAAAATATATAGAGGGTGGAGTTCAATTTTCCAGCTTGACATTTCATATAAACACGCCATTTGTGTAAAACTTTTTTAATTGGAAGGTTTTGTCTTTGGCATAATTTATAAATAATTAACAGACGATTTGTGCCTGTCTATATCACTTAGTGTCCTTTTAATTTAATCTATAAATAGATAAAAAAAATCTAGACATAATATTTATCACTTGCCACAAGATTGCCCTAATACTGAATTCTAGCTGGTTAGGTAGGATTACAACTTTTTGTATCATATGTGCCTCAATAACATAGATAATAAAGAATAAGTACTCGATATTTTATAGCGACGGTTATAATGGTTTCGACGCAAATCGAGCTGTCAATTCGAACGTATTTAAAATTAAATTCACATAAACGTCACTTGAATCATAACCACCGAAAACACGTCATGACTATTTAAAAAGAACAGACAGATACTTTACCTTACAAATCGATATTATTGTTACAACATCGCGATACAGGAGCATGGGAAACTCAATCGGACATAACAGAACAATGTACTAACCCTTCAACTGGTTTAGAATAATACGTATTTAAAATACATGTGTCCGTGCTTACGTGCACACATTATTGATATTATATGATAGTTTATTTTAGTTTCATTGTGACGTGACGGTCTTAGAAAACATTGAGTTGTTGGGTCAGCATGCAGAGGGTTAATCGTATAACCACACTTTAGACTTTTTTCGGGAATTCATCTTTTGTATTTTATAAGTTCTTTAGGATTACGAGCAACGTGCATTAGGTTTAGGTTTCTTATTTTTTGTAGTCAAAGATTGTATATGAATTATTTTAATGCTATTATACTTTAAGGCAGAAATCTCTGAAAGTTATTCAATTACACTTGTTGTTTACATGTATTATGGACTTTATATCTTATCAGAAGACTTGAGTTTGAATACCAGTCTGTAAACAGACGATTTTTTAAACTGTCGATTCATTATCTTTTCACTGTATCTTTTACAAATAAAAACACATTTTACATGGTCACTACAATGTCCACTCTTCCCTATTATATTGCATAAAAAACGTAGTCACCCTATGTCTTAGGGTTGCTTCTTTTAGAAAACTAACGCGTTTTGACAGACAGAGGAAACAATAAGGGGATTTTGGTCTGCATAGTTAGTTTGGGTCATCGCGTCCCGATGCGATTTTGGACAACTTTTGACGGGAACGTCAGTTATTGTTATTCATGTTGATTGACAACCCTAGTGACGCTCTCAAAGGAGTGATAATAAGAAACTTGTTAATTTTATTTTGAAAATAGAATAAGTTTGTTTCTTTTTTAAATTAATTCTATGTCGGAATACACTGCACCAAAATAGATCAAATTGTTTAACTTGTAACTTCGCCAATGGCCGCGACTTCCAGTAGGCACTCGTAGTTAAACTGTGTAGTCTGTGGTGATTATAGAATCGAATAATAATAATAGAAACTGAACTAACTCGAATAACTAAACGAGTGAGTTAAACTCGAGCGGGAGGGACTCCAAGGGCGGCAACGCACTTGTGACTTTTGAGTGTCCATGGACGGCGGTAGTTGCTTACCATCAACTGACCCGATTGCTATTTTGCCCCCTTATACCATAGAAAAGGTACGGTAAATTTCCATAGCGTAATCATAAGATAAAGTAAAACATACACTGGAAAAAGATCATAAACATTCTTACGATATAATTTAAATGAACGCTATTATAAATGTATTACATATGGATGCTTAAAAGCCAAAACTTAAGCGACAAAAGTTCGTAAGATTAAATTAATTCGAATATTTACTTGCTGTACGGGCAATGCACCCGCACATTGTCGTGTCAGCATATTACGCCAACACGTACATTTTACTCGTTAGTAATAAGTAGTACATATCTAGCTTCAAGAGTGTCATTAACCCGAATCATGATCATATCATTTTAGATTTACTTAGCTAAATACACACATCACACACCAACAGCCTTTTCTAGTCCACTGCTAGAAAGGCCTCTCCTTAGAAAGGAGGTTTTGGCCTACTATACCATGCTGGCCAGACGGGTTGGTATAGGGTTTGTTTCAAGTTTTCCTTCTCTCTGCAGCGCTGTTGTCCTGCGTAGTTGGCTTCCTTATTCGCCTCTTACGACACCCACGGGATAAATAGGGGTGGTGACACTCTGTATTCTTAATCCGTCACCACACGGACGCTAGCTGAATACAATAAACAGATATAACAAGTAAACTTATTATCTATCATTTTACTTCTTGATGTAAAAACCTTACACTTTCCTTCCGAGCATCGATATGTATTTTCAACCTCCCGAATTCCCATGCGATTTAAATAAAGAAACAGTACCTACACCGAAATTCGTTTAACGAGAATTCTATTTAAAGTTCACTCAACCACAAAGCCTTAGAACACATCCACACAACTCCACAACTCTCCAAATTACGCATTACATTACAGATCATTTTAATTAATTAGAGTATACAACAATACGTGCTTTGCGTTCTGTCGGCTTTTGTTGCGTTTCAATAAACGTTTTGTCGCGTCGCGTTACATCTTGCGACAGTCTCGCGTGTACCAATCGATCAATGTGAGTGCGCCCTTAATTATACCTTATTTGATGCTGACTAATGGAGTAAATTTAAAAGTACAATTGTATCAGTTCATTTGTTTTGTAAGACAAGTTTAAAGTCTTCGATTTTCAAAAGTCTGTCAAAATTCGAGAACTGTTTTTAGAAAAAGAAAAGCAAAGAAAAGTTTAGTGACCAGTTCTTTTTTTTTGAGACAACTCCCGCATTAGGAATATATCCTGTGCCGCGGGAGACTTTATAAACATACATGAAACGGACACAAAGAACACCCAGACTCAGAACAACACTTTGTAGATCACAAAAAGTGTCGTCCCATGTGGGGATTGAACCCACAACACTAGTAGTAGTAAGCGGCGCGTCGACCGCTTAAACCACTACCCCAGCCGTGCAGTCAAACGGCAATGCAGTATTAATAAAGTGCCTAAAGCAATATATATGCATACTTAAATCGTGGTTTGTAAACGGATCTATTGGCCTTTCCCATGATGGAAGTACCTATAGGTATACATACCTGGTCTTTTTGAGCTACTGTATTTATGATAAGGGGACATATAGGCCAGCTTATGATAAGAGACTACCGCTGGCCATGCAGTCATGCAATTTAGAACCACAGGTGCGTTACCGCCCTCTGAGAGTCCCTCTCAAAGAATTAAGGAAAAGTAAGGGAGGTCTGGAAGTTTTCTGGTAACCTTACTCTCCTTAAGAAAAGCGAGGAAAGAATTCTTTAACACCGGTTTCCTGTAAGGCTGTGCTCTCTCAAGGTAAGTTCAACCCCGTTTGCCAATCCGAAACCTTCTTGTTAACAACAGCAGTGCCAGGATCCCTCTTATTGCAGTAGGTCGCAGCAAAACCCTGGTGAGGTTTCCACATGTAAAAAAAACCCTAACGGTAACCTATTTTATATTCTTCCTCTGTCTCGTCTGAAATTGATAAAGCACCCGAGCAGGGTATACGTCTGGCATGTAAAACCAGCTAAAATCTTTCACATTTAGTTGAACCCGCAATAACATTGTTAAACAGCTAAGGCAATTCATTAATTCTCATATAATAGGTCTTTACCTATGAAATTGCCGTTTTGTATGCAATAAGTGAAAGTACTTATTTTTCAAACTTTTTTATTTCTGTTATTCGAAGTAATCACCCATGCAATCGACGCATCTTTGCCAACCTTTGCAAATCTTTACCTACTAAAAAGTTGTCTAAATTTTGGAAAAAGTAATAGTCGGTAGGTGCAAGGTCAATTCCCGAGAGGCAGTACAAAATGCCTTTGAAGAGTTTGTTGCCTCCCGTCCAGCTGATTTTTACAAGAAGGGCATCAATAAACTGCCAATGCGTTGGCAAAGAGGCATCGATTGCATGGGTGATTACTTCGAATAACAGAAATTAAAAAGTTTGAAAAAATAAGTACTTTCACTTATTGCATACAAAACGGCAATTTCATAGGTAAAGACCTATTATTAGGCAGTTGTTTTATACTGTCTCATACCAAAAACACATTAAAACAATCTAAGTGGTATTCAAATTGCATTGCCGTTTTTATAGGCACAGTTTAATTAAACTGGCCTACACATCGATCAATGGATGTATCAATAATTAATAGTATATTTCTCAATAAGTATCACACACGATTGCCAAACAAAGCGGCATTTGTCTAGTTCTATTGACATTTGATGACATCTGTCCGCATGTTCGTACGAAATAACCGTGAGAAAGACAGGCTGGTTCGCTCTAATCCATTGTTGGAATGTCGGTGGGATGTTTCTAAATTTAGATTTGTGAATATAGATATTAGTATAAGAAATAATTAGATAATTTGGTTTATATAAGTTATATCATTTTTACTATTATATTAGTTTATTTATAACTCAAAGCACAGGTACAGAAGCGAACTTAATGTCCAGAGCATTCTCTCGAAGTAGGTCGGTGATGTAGCAGAATGGCATTCAAAGATAAAATATAAAATTTAGTAGTCCTTAGAAGAAATAGCACTCTAAGTTATATAATACCTAAGATCCCTAAGATGTTGTTGTGTAATTGTTGACTGCAGGTATACCTCCAGTCTACAAATACTTCCATTTAAATGCATTTTTTGCTAAACAACAGTCCATTGTATAATAACTGTTTTTTGATTCTAAAATATGTCCGATAATTAGTAATTTTTGAACCACGTAATAAAAAGTAGGAGGTTAACAATTCGGGTGTATTTTTTTATGTCACCTCAGAATTCCATCATTCCTCATTCATTCCGCTGACTCGAGCGGGAGGGACTCCAAGGGCAGCAACGCACTTGTGACTTTTGAGTTGCAGGTGTCCATGTGCGGCGGTAGTTGCTTACCATCAGGTGACCCGTCTGCTCGTTTGCTCAATTAACCCAAAAAAAAAAGAAAAACAAAATTTTGGTATGAACCCTAAAATGTCCGACAGCAGTCTTTCTACAAAACTTCGATATCGCCTACCTACTTGGGTGGTGAAGGTCTCATGGCAGACGCAGCGCGTAAAAAAATGAAGTTCAGACGTGTCGTAGTAAACTTATGCCGACCCCAACCTAACTAGTTTGGGAAAAAAGGCTCCGAAGAAGTATGAGTCAATTTAGAAAATATTATCAATAGTATCTTTCGTAAGTAATGTTTTACTCTTTTTTGTTGTGAAAAAAGCCCTAAATACTGCAATAGTTTCCAACCAAAAGTTTTTATACACAAAACTAAAAGACAATTTGCGATACAAAAATGCCTCTCAAAACCATAATCAAACAGACGCATTCTGACTCTAACACTCAAATAACTATCCGTTAACTCCGGCAGGTCTAATTCTGTTCTTTATCTATTCAATTATCAGTTTAGAAACAAGACTAGCGTGCCACTCGTGTTTGCCTTATAATGCCTTAACAACTTGTGTTAATGGGTACCACAAATAGAGAATTGGATCGAGGTGTAATATGGGAGGCATTGTGTGCCTTTTGTTTTCTTGGAAGATTTAGATTAAAAAGTTTAAAGTAATTTCTTTGTGTATTTTGGAGATGCTTTGTGGGTTATGAATTGTAAGGAACTAGTATAATTATCGTTTGACTGGACTGTTGGTCTAGTTGTTAGTGACCCTGACTGCTAAGCTTGAGGATGTGGGTTCTATTCAATTTAATAACAGTTGCCAAACAAGGCTATTATGAACCCATCCAGTGTGCAGTCCAATTACACAGGCCTACATCAAGACGAAAGATAAACATACAGAACATGTGAGGTTCACAAGTACCTGTACTTGTGTAAGTAGACTAATTATATAAGAGAAGTTAATAAAATTTATATGTTTTTCCTTGCATCGATAGTCGGAGCATTACTCTTCATCGGTAGTCCGAAGAATTCAGTCTTCTGGCAGTTATTCACTTGTAAAATCATTTTCCAACTAATCTGTCTCTCTTTGAGGAAAAGAGCTAAGAAGATTTTAATTTATATAAATTAAATATATCATCATCATCATCAGCCTATCGTACTCCACTGCTGGACATAGGTATCTCCCATTGCACGCCACTTAAATCGATTTTGGGCTTCTCGCATCCAGATATATAAATATGTATAAATTTCAATACTACTTTCTTCATCCCCACTCCAATCTTATAACACATTTAAAAAAAAATCTAGCTTATCTTATAATTATACTGATACTAATTGCATGGTACATAAATTAATTAATAGAAAAATCCATGGTCCAGTACTATAGGTCCAGATCTATTTCAAAATTAATCAAAATTCGTTCAGTAGGTTTAGAATTGTAAGTTACTTTTGCATTTACATATCTTGTAAGAAGGAAGTGTGTAAGAAGGAAGTGTGGATTGATTGTTTTATAA
Organism: Arctia plantaginis; assembly: GCA_902825455.1. Classification (NCBI taxonomy): domain Eukaryota; kingdom Metazoa; phylum Arthropoda; class Insecta; order Lepidoptera; family Erebidae; genus Arctia; species Arctia plantaginis. The sequence continues at coordinate 2,342,662 of CADEBD010000288.1, forward strand.
AAGTTTGGGTATACTCTTCACTGAATTACAGGAATTTTCTTAAAATCTCTGATCTTGCTGTTATTATTGATATTACATTCAAGGATTGCTCTATTTTTCAGCATAAAAAGTATGTTAATAATTCTTAAAATACAGGAAACTATAACAAAGGGAGTGTGTGGTTAAAAGTGTTAATTTGGACAAATAATGATGATAACCCTACTTAGTGGTCGTGTGACGGTTCTGAGAAGGACACCAGTTTATGAAAATAGACGACGACTTCTGTAGTACGCGCCACCGACGTATTAGGTTAAGGAAACCTGTGGAGTCGACTCCACAGCTTCGGATTTAGCACTACAATTATTTTAATTTAATAATTTTATTGTAATTTACTAAAAAAGTAATGTTAAGTGGTTATTGGTATCTGTAAATATTCCAATTACTTACAGAAACTTACTAAACCGCAAAAAGAGCTATTAGTATGGTCAAATAGCGGGGGACGATCCTTCTATAGCGCTTTGAATAATATTCGTTACTTAACAATATCTAAAATTGTATCAATAGCAACGTGGGCAAGCACTCAACGATTTTTTATTTCTTTAAGTCAACACATATTTCTTAATAAATTAAAATAATAGGCCCTGTGAAACCTTGTCACCAGTGGGAACGAAGCTGGTTGTGACGACTGGGAATAACCGAATAAAAACGCAACATGCATTGTATGAACTACACTGCACACACTACACACTAACGTTTAAATGTTTCTTCGGTACGATACAATAGTATTTTTTTTGACTTAAGCTCTTTATAACATGTAGATAACAAAATGTGGAATTTAAAAACAGATGAAAAAAATACCAAGACAATGACTCCATAGCATTCCCTGTCCGTTACGCTACTGGCATAGTCCATTACTTAAACAAACCAGGGTTTGTGTGTAGTGGCCCCACTTTACACCCACGTACTCCTGTGACTCTGTGCCTAAGTCAGATACTCGCTGATGAAATGACGGAGACGAAAATTGTCTTCATTATCTTTAGGGGATGCTATAAGATAGGGGTGGCTTTTGTTGAAGTTTCCTTTGACGAATCTTAGCTTAGGAGTTTTTCTTTTGAGTTTGTTCTGATGGTAGTAATCATAGACATCTCTAATGTTTCTGTTTTTTAATGTACAAATTGTTTTTTAACACTTATGAAAGCATATTACTTCTTTAGAGCTTGTAGGAAAGTGCTTTTCTGGTTGTTTATCAACTAAGGTTTTCATACAACGAGTATAAAAATTACTGAGCAGAGGATGACCAAAGGAAAGATGGATGGATAACGTAAGAGAGGAGAGTAAGACAAGGAGTGAGCAGTAAACTGATGATGAAGGAGAATGAAAGGCGACAACTCGTAGCGCCGACCTCAAATAAATTATGATAAGGCAAAGAAGGCAGAGAAGGCAAGAGGAAGAGAGGAAGAGGCAAAAAAGATGGGACGACGACATTACACAAGTGGCCGGAGTCATGTGGAACAGGGTGTCACAGGAAAGGAAGGAATGGAAAAGGCTGGAGGAGGCAAACAGATCTAGGAAAGATAACCAAGCAACAGATATTAGCTGATAGAAGTTTATTTAGTTTAAGAGTCCAGTGTTATTATATTATAAGATTAAACCCATTGTAACTAGTTGAGAGATCTGAATAAAAGGCTATATTATTATTATTTTGACGGGCCTGTTGGTCTGGTGGTTAGTGACCCTGACTGCTAAACCGGAGGTCGTGGGTTCGATCCCCACCCAGGACAAATATTGTGTGATGAGCACGGTCATTTGTTCTGTGTCTGGGTGTAATTTATCTATAATATGTATGTATTTAGAAATATATAAGTATGTTTATCAGCGGTCTGGTTACCATAGTACAGGCTCTGCCTAGTTTGGGATCCAGACGGCCGTGTGTGAGTGTGTGAGATATATATATAAAAAAAAAAAAAAAAATATTGTATTTTGATAATGAGTAAAACAATTAATGATAAATACAGTGTCATTACTTGTTCTATAATTAATTGCTAAAAACTTCGCTCGATTTTCCTTCATAACGAGAGAAGGTAAACCTATACAAGTAAATAAAATTGAAGAGACTGTTTGAAATGTCAAAGTAATAGGTATTTTTTATGCTCACACGGTTATTTTCTCGATATCTATGCACAAAACTATATTTTTGTCTGTCTGTCTGTTTGTTCCAGGTAATCTTCTAAACGGCTGAACCAATTTTGATAATATTTTACTACCAGGTAGTGTATACATATAAGGAGTAACTTAGGCTATTTCAATCTCAGAAAACCCCCTATAAAATGTTGCCTGGCCGGGGAATCGAGCTCACTAAGGCAGCGTTTTTCAAATTCCAAGTTAACGAAGTCACTGGGTACCAGCTAGTATAAAAATAACTTCAAACATCACACCCGCGACCGTCTGATCCCAAACTTGGTAGAGCCTGTACTAAAGTTACCAGACTGCTGATAATACTTGTCTCTTGTGATCATCCTTGTATATTTCTAAATACATACATATTATATATATATTATGTCCTGGATTGGAATCGAACTCACGACCTCTGGCTTAGCAGGCAGAATCTCTAACCACTAAGCCAACAAGCCAGTCCAAATGATATTAAATGTTTTAACGTCTAAAGTAAGAAACGAAGAAAGTGGGAGGACCTTGTAATTTGGTGCACTTTGTAAGTGACCTATGTACAACAGGGGAGTAAGGAATAAGGACTGATTGCTTAAGTTAACGGGTGATTATGTCTCCAAGTTATTTTTATCAGAAATTCGACTTATAAGTGCTGTAAAATAATTCTGATTTTAATTATTTGTCACTTCACAAATACGTCTAGCATCGCTACTTACTAATATTTACTTACATAAATTTATAGAACTCTTATTTATCTTTGGCTATTATCATAAATATATAAAAAAAAACAATAAACATCCATTAAGAAGGAGCCAATCTCTTTGCTTTCACAAAGCTCAATATCCAGCATCAATAAAAGCATTTTAAAATTCAACACCACATTTATTTACCATATCTCATTCGTGGTGTTATCAACAAATGTAAAACGGTCCAACTATGAATATACCACAAAGAACAAATACCTTAGACGAATGCTTCAGTTGAATTTACACATCAACCATTAAACTGCATCTTCAAAAACTCGACTTTCTAACCACAAAATTATTGTTGTCCATAGAAAGCGTTCGTACAAGGCATTTGAAGCGATATTTACAAGCAGTACTTATGTTATTTAATCAGTATTTTTGACAGGAAACGACTTGTTTGCGTACACTGTGTGCCTGTGGCGGCTAACACCATGTTGCGTTATGAGACGGTTAGGTTTTTCATCAAACATGTCTGGTGAAGCCCAGGCGTATGGTGTTTAATGTAAAGGCCGGTGTCACAGTTATAATTGAAGCGTAAGTAGGCGATGAAAGCTTCATTGGGCATTTTGACTGAAAAAAGTATGATTTAAATGAAAATTAGTATTTGTGATTAAAGAAGATTGTTGTTGAACAAAACTATTTAAATACTTACATAGTGCTTACGTAAATCTCTTACAGGGTAAGAAATAAATGTAACAAGTTTTGAAGTAACTGAGTTTTTGTTTTAATAAAAGTTTTATTAGCGACTTGTATAACATGTGGAATAATTCACAAATATATGGAAACGTTAATACGTTGGGGCGGTGAAAAAAACCCACGAAATAAGTCTTTATTTAGTGACACACACTTTTAATTTAGTCCGCGTCATCTTATATTCGTATTATAACAAAAAGTACCTACTTCAAATGTAAAAAATATATTTTGGTAATTGTTCCATCTAAATTCAAACGTGCCCAATATACTAGTTGACTTAATTTAAAAACTTGGTTAATTATAAACTTTAATATGTATTTTATTCCAAAAAACCTATATTTAAAAAGAAAAAGTAATATTTAAATTGCCCTTGAAAACGCTGAATAGTGTCATGGCGTCTCGAATGACGTCACAGTCTGCGAAACAAAACTGTTTCCAGTGTCAACTGAAACCATATTAAAGTGAGAAAATATGCTAAAAACGATAAACAATAAGGAGTAACCTGCTCTGTTGTATGAAAACGTCAACAGCAACAATGATGTTTTGCGTGGCGTGACGTACCACTTTCTGATTGGTGTTCGTATTTTGTTCGTTTATTTTTTATTTATTTTTAATAATCTTTAACTTTTATGAGAAATAGAATGCTTTATTCTTATCTATGTCTCTTCATTTATAATTTGAAACTATAAACCAAGCAATTTGTTATTAGTGGACACAAACCTATTGATATGTATTTTGCCATTCATAAGTTTCGTAAACTATCATAAACATTTCAAGCACGTTTTGTAGCTTCAACGTCGCATCGCTTTCCCTACTCTTCAGCCTTTACAATCCACATTGTTGATCCATAATGAACTACATAATGTCGTATTGCTCCCCAACACTGGACGCCCGAAAAAGGAAATCACGAAATGTATTACTTCAACACTGTATTTGACACTCAGTGACATGTTTATTTAAAGCCAAACTCGAATTTTACTTAGAAAAAGGTTTTATGACTATCTTTCTATATCCGTCGTTAGCATTGATTGAAGGATGGATGGGTGTTTTTCCTGCATTAGGAATATACATATATCCTGTGTCGCGGGGGCTTTTACAAACGTATATGAAACGGACACAAAGAACATGCAGACTCAGAACAACAATTTGTAGATCACACAAAGTGGTGTTCCATGTGGGGATCGAACCCACAACACTCAGCGCAATAGGAAGCGGCACCCGGTTAAGCCACTGCGCCATCCGTGCAGTCAATTTATTTAACATTTTTTATCTTTCTGCAATATGTGGAAGTGATTTTGTGAAGTAGGTAAGACAAAACATATCGATTTATGATATCTATGTGTCGAAGCATGGCTGTCCCACAGTACCTACGAGTATAATATTAATAGTAATCCAGTTTTGGGATCACTTAGAGGGTTTCGGTTGGGGGTTCAGGGTAAGGTCAAATTGGCCTCGAAGAAGCTCGGTGTGCTGAACAATAGCCACTCCGGCCCACCGCCTCCAACTCAATAAGGTGTAAGTCCGGCCGCATATGGAATGTTCTCATCTCTATGCGGGGACACCCCAGTACCAGCTTCTTCTTACTCTGGACCGTATCCAACGAAGAGCAACTCGAATTGTCGATAGCCAAAAGATCTCCGACCGGCTTGATCCGCATGTTACGTAGAGATTTAGCTTCACTCTGCATCGTCTATCGTATGTATCACAAGAGTGTTCTGAGAAATTGTTAGGACCAATACCAGCTGCAACTTTCCGCCATCGTTCCACACGGAAAAATTTCATCCTCAACGTTTGAATAATTGGCACTCCACCATTGTGCGCTTTTCAAGACACTTTTTGCCTTGCATAACCAATTTGTGGAACAAGTTATCGTCTGCGGTATTTCCGGACCGATACGACCTTCAAACCTTCAAGAAAAGGGCGTACTCTTTTCTCAAAGGCAACTTTTTTTTTTTTTTTTTAATTCATATCGTATCGAGTAACAAAACTCATCAAAACGCGCTTGTGACTCTTGAGTTGCAGGCGTTTATGGGCATCGGTGGTCGCTTTCCATCAGGTGACATGTCTGCTCGTTTGCCCACTCTTCCATTAAAAAAAAAATAGTTTCAATATAAACAGAGCTTATACTATAAAATCTAGATTGACTGATAGAATACTTATGAACTTTTTATTGTAAATAAAAACAAATTATATATAGAAAAACACCCAAACTCCGAAACAAATATTTGCAGATCATACAAACATTTGGTCCCACCCGGGAATTGGGCCTGAGATCTCAGCACAGAAGTCACACACGCTTCCACTGCACCACCGAGGCAGATATATGTATAGGATAGGCAGATCAGCAAAAGCTAACTTTAGCCTTTCTAGATTCTTACAGTCTTGATGTTTATATACTAACAGTATTTACTATTTTGTAATTAACGTACACATAGTTGCACATTAATATAATAGCTAATACCAAGCAAGGTGACCTTTCTGTTTTATGGTCATATTAAATAGCTATAGGTCATCATTAATTGGTTTTTGAAATAATGTTGCAAAATCCATTATGCCTTAATCTTTTATTTATGGGGCACACGAGCAGGCGGGTTTCCTTATGGTAAGTGATTACCACCGTCCATGAATACCTGCAACTAACAAGTCACAAATGTATTACTGGCGTTTGTTAGCCGTCTTCATAATTTGAGGGTTAGGTCTCTGGTAGCCGGTACTCGCTCGGTGAAATGCAACAATATAACTGTTTAGAACTGGTTTGGTGTGGTGACGGATTAAGAATACGGAGTGTCACCACCTCTATTTACTCCGAGCCGGCTAAGGGAGACTACGCAGAAAAACAGCACTCCAAAGAGAAGGAAAACTTGAAACAAACCCTATACCAACCCGTCTGGCCAGCGTGGTATAGTAGGCCCAAACCTCCTTTGTAAGGAAAGGCCTACGTCCTGCAGTGAACTGTTCACAGTAACAGTGACACACCATTGTTTTATCAATTCCCAAAACTAATCCCTCTTGTCACAAAAATCATTAAATAACCACATACGTTGCAAAAAAAGAACTTTGTTACATTGAAATTAACAGATCGTCGAAAGAACCATATGTGTTTTGGAATTCCACATCCTCACACATCATCAATTTCACACGTACGGATAAGCTAAACTTTTAAAATCACCGAACACTTAAAACTTAATTCCTTCGAAGCCTATGTTTATAGCCAGTAAAAAGTTGTTAAAGCTTAAGTTTGAGATCGTAAAATCTTAGTGTTTATGTGTGTCGAACAATGGAAAATAAATAATGAAAGTTATCGAATGTTGGTTAACAAATACGGGAAGTGCGGTTAGAGGCGAATTCTTATTACAACGGGACGATTCCATGACGACTTATTGGACACTACACATATGTAAATTTTTATACTAGGCCACTAGTTATTTATTTTCTTCTTATGATAAAAGAAAAACAGTGATACTCCGTGAGTGCCGACAGAAGTGAAACCTCCAAATTTTTATTTTATAAGGTTTTTTTTTTGTCTTTTTCGATTCGAAAAGTTCCGACATGAATATATATCTATCTTGTACATGTATACACAATATATATGTTAATATTATATACAGTTATGTTATAAATGTATTTCAACCCAAACTAAACTCTCGTGTAAACGGGGTAAATTTATGTAAATACTTACATACAGAGGTGTCGGTAACTGTAACGGTTTTTCCCATCTCAAAAAATACATTTTTTTCTATTTTTTTTTTACTTTAATAAGGTGAAGTTATCTTAAAGCTTGATAGGGACTGAATTAAGTAGAAAATGCAACACCGTCACTCTATGAAATTCATAGAGTGACGGTGTCGCTCAGATGAGCACAGAGCATGGTCCATGGGAGAGCCACCAAATGTGCCAGCTCGACCGGAGTGGTACCACGTCCTCGAGAAAGCCGGTATTAAGCAACTCATCATCATTATTATCAACAGCCTTTAATAGTCTACTGCTGGACATACGCCTTTCCTTAAAATGGAAGTTTACTACGCAGGACAACAGCACTGTAAAGAGAAGGAAAACTTGAAACAAACCCTATACCAACCCGTCTGGCCAGCGTGGCATGGTAGGCAATTCATTCATTATTCAGAAGAGATACCGAGCCTAAAATCATCATCCATAGGCTCATGAGTTGTAAGTGTTGTAGAGGCGGTGGGGGCACTTACTATCAAGGGCCCCATTTACTCGATTGCCCTCTATATCTTCAATTTTGAAGTCGGCAAGTAATATTAAACACGATGTTTACCTATATACATCAAATCCTTGCAGTTTCATTAATCCTTAAATTTAATAATTCCAAGTGCTATTTTTCAAATTAACATTTCATTAATTCTAATTTATGTACGGAAGTTTACGGATAAAGATTAGAAGACGACCAAAGCAAAGATAGATGAACTGTGTTAAAGAAGATATGGCTAGAATGGGAGTAAGCTGTGAAGTGTGATAAAGGAGAATGGAAGAAAAAAATTCATCGCTCAGACTTCAAAGAAATTCGTGCAAGAAGATTATGGTCATTATAATAACTCAAATCTGCTTGATAAATTATGCTCCTTTCATGCAGCTAACTATTATTTCATAACCTCACAAATTAATGATATCCATCATTACTTCAGCTGTTTGAAGCCATTTGAGGTTATTTAAAGCTATGTTAGGACTATTTAAAGCCGGTTAATCGGTATTTACGGCACCTGATGTGGCCTGGCTGTGTTTATAAGGCTGTTGTGTGCGGACGAGCAACAATGCTTGTTTGGATTTATGTAGGCATTGAATGTTTTTCTTGGTACCTAACGGCTGGGTTGCACCATTTTGGTTATTTTTTTGCATTTTTTGTTCACTTAGGTACTCGATTAACTTAACTCTAGATTAGTAAACAGAACCTACTACGTAATAATGTTATTGATAATTGTGCAATAGTATTTAAGCACATAAATCTTTACGCAACTATCTTTTTATTTAATTGTTTGTAAATAGTTCTAAGTACTAATAATAAGTCAATTTCAAATAATTTGACTTAAAAGGGTGCTGAAGGATGTGAGCGGGGATGAGATGTATGACTAATGATGTCTGCTTGAATGACAAAATTATTTTAAAGATAGATACAGTTATTTTAACCTACGTTTATCACATCAATAGCCTTTAATAGTCCTTTACTAGACATAAGCCTCCATAGAAAGGAGACCTACCTTTACAAATATAGATTTTTTATACTGCTGACGGATGGAGCTAGCGATCAGTAAAAATGAAAATTTACACATAAAACCCAACACTAAGCCTTCGTAATAAAGAATATTCTTGCTTGACATAAAATATGAACTTCAGTTAGTGTCAATCGTTGGATACGGTGCAACCCACCATATAGAATTTTTGTTTTACGGCCGTGTCCCTTTGTGTCAGTATAAAGACGAGTGTTGGGCGGTGGTTGTCACGGACGGATTACCGCTGATTTAGTGGCCATACACTGGTCGAACCTTTGACTGCTCTAAAGCGTACCTTTTCGCGTTATAGGGAGACCAGATTGAATAAGGTTTTCGGAATTCAGAATTTGTTTTGGTTATATTTAAAGTGCAATGGGAGAGGCGTATGTCCAGCAGTGGACTGCGATAGGCTGATGATAAGGATATTTAAAGAATTTTAAGTTTGACTTCTGAGTGATCAATATTCAATTAAATTGTTCGTAGTCACCGGGAGTCTTATTTATAAATGAAGGTTACCTCGGTTTACGATCTCTGAAAACAAGCTTTTAATTGCTGACGGGTCCGTCTAGTAGTAACTGTCCTGTCCTGACCAAGCAAGAGACAAATAGGACAAGGCTAAATTATAGTGTGGTTGGCACCATCCTTTGTTCTGTGCCTCAGTGTAATTGGTATTGATATTTAGAAATATATAAGTGTGTTTATCAACAGTCTTTTTTTTTGTCAAAGGGGGCAGACGAGCAGACGTGTCACCTGATGGAAAGTGACTATCTCCGCCCATGAACGTCTGCAACTCAGGAGTCACAAACGCGTTGCCGGCCTTTTAGGAAGGAGTGCGTTCTTTTCTTGAAGGTCGTATCGGTCCGGAAATATGGTATAGTAGGCCTATGTCCAGCAGTGGACTAGTATAGGCTGTTGATGTGATGATGTGATAACCCGTTCCACAGATAGGTTGTGCGGGGCAAAAAGTGTCTCGAAAAGCGCACAGTAGTTACAACAGCACAGGTAACAGAAGTGAAAATCAGTGCACACCAAAAAAAATCTCTCTGTAGGTGTATAATTATGTTTAACGCTCACGATAGGCATTCTGGCAACCTTTTTTTTTTTTTTTTTTTTTTTTTTTTTTCGTGCGGAAATCCCCTCGGATACCACCTGTCGGTGGCATGTCGGACTCGAACCGACTAAAACCGCACGCCTTCGCCGGGTACTAATAGCCGGGGAACCAGGTATACCCTAGAAAGGAAGGCCCTGGTGCCCCGACATACCTCGGGTCATCTACAGACGAGTAGACGACCCCCGCCCCGTGTGGGAACCCCATGTTCCCTGTGCTCCCTGGAAGCGAGCGCGCTTCGCAACGCGCTCGCCGCCACCCCGGCCTGCTTCTGCTAGGGTGACAGATGGCCTCACCTGTCACCCCCAGGCCTGCGCTTATGGAGGACGGAGGTCATTCTGCGACCTCCGGCGCCTGAGTCGCCTGCGCTGCCTGGCCCGTGCCCGGGCCTGGCGGGCCGGGAGAGTTCTAAACCTCTCCCGGTCCCGCTCCGCCGTCTCCTTCGCGAGCATAACTTGCTCGCAGAAGGAGACGGCAGAGTTCCACGCACTCTCGCTCCGCACGATAGCCGCAATCAGGCTATCGAGCGAGAGAACTCCCACTCCGATGGCCGCCACGAGGTCTCGCCTCTGCTCAACCCACGCCGGGCACTCTGCCAGCGTGTGGAGGCATTCTGGCAACCTGAGGGCCTGGTGTAACATAACTTGATGTCAACTCGCTCTTGACAGCGATGACAACCCATGACGACCGAGTAGATGTCAAATAAACTAACATTTTGGCGTCTGGTCGAAACGTCAGGCATTGCACAGGTATGTCGTTAATACCTATCGTGAACGCGTAGATTCCCGTAAACCTAATTATACTCGTATATTATTATGGATCGTCATAGTTTAAAAGTTATATTTTTATTATCATTTTATATATGATTGAAATTTTTTTTGTTATTAGTTTGTACTTGATTATAATTCTATTATTTATTATTATAAATTTTTACACATGATTGACATTTTATTTCTGTATTGACATGCCCTGATGGAATTTAATTATTTTACTTATATCCTGAAATACTTGATTGTCTGATTGTTTTATTTGTTATATAAAAATTACTGTTACTTTTTATTTTTAGAATGCATTGGAACTATCTATTGTAATTTAAGCTAAAATATTTTTTTAAAATGAATGTACTCGTATACCAATTTTACGTTGATGCATGTACCTATTTAAAAAAACTTATTACTATACAATTGACAGCCTGTTGGTCTAGTGGTTAGTGACCCTGACTGCTAAACCGGAGGTCGTGGGTTCGATTCCCACCCAGAACAAATATTTGTGTGATTAGCACGATCGTTTGTTCTGTATCTGGGTGTAATTTATCTATAATTTGTATGTATTTAGAAATTTATAAGTATGTTTATCAGCAGTCTGGTTACCGTAGTACAGGCTCTGCCTAGTTTGGGATCATACAGCCGTGTGTGAGATGTGTGAGGTCATTATTATTATCTTTATTTCATTCTTTATACATATAAATTACATTTTTAAATATATTTATATACAAAAACAAAAAAAAATACATTTAAAAATATAAAAAAATAGTATCCTATCGGTATCGGGTACAGAGACCAAGATATCGGTGGTTAGGACTCCAGAGACAGAAAAATCATATCATCACAATTCCAATATTATTATTACAATTTGCATGCCAGTTAAGGTAGGTTAAGGAGAGCGATATCAAATGTAATGTTAACACCACTGTATACCCTTGATCAGCAAATAAATATTATTATTATTATAGTCTCTATGTGTTTTAACGCGTCCTCGTGTACCTATGAGTTGAGTTCACTACAAAGTGTTAAACAACTTTTGTAAATATTTCACCAAACTAAGAACTTAATTATATTCCACATTGGGCCGTAGCTAGCCAATAAGTATATTGAAATATTATCTCATAAAAGTCGAAACCGCACCGTCTCGGGCCAAAACCGATATGAGATTGAAGGAGATGAGGAATGACTTCATTTGTCTGATTTCGATATTTCTTTGCCAAGAATCTTTACGTTCGAACAAACAAAGATGTTTCTTGAGTTTAAAAGAATAAGGTTAACATTCGTCTGTCAGATATTAGAGTAGTTTACTATCAAAAGTGTGTCTGCAAAACGCTTTTCGACCGCAATGTTATGAGGTATCTCTCCGAGTTCAAAACAAAGATGCTTTTTGATGGGCGTCAGTGATTTAGTGATTTGCCTATACGATTGTTGTGTTAAAATGAAACAATGAGCGTAAAAGACATTTGGATGATATTTGTTGGAAATCACGAGTTCGAATTTTGTCTGTGTTGTTTTTGTGTTTAGTCTAATTTGTAATGCGCTGATTTCAAAGGCTTGTTTAAAGAGAAAACAATAATGAAGCATATTTTGTTCGCTAACTTGGCTTTATCAACTTAAAACTATTAAATTGACTGCGCGGATGGCGTAGTGGTTTAGGCGGTCGCCACGCTTGTTTTTACTACGCTGAGTGTTGTGGGTTCGATCCCCACATGGGACAAAACTTTGTGTGATTCACAAATTGTTGTTCTGAGTCTAGGTGTTCTTAGTGTCCGTTTCATGTATGATTGTAAAGTCTTCCGCGACACAGGATATAAAAAAGAAAAGAAAAATAATGTTGATAAATAATCATTCATTTTCATAAAACGAGGTATAGGTCTCATATCATGTCAAGTTATTATTATAATGCGACGACGGAACGACAGCATTAGACTCCGATCAAACTTGAAGTTCTTAGTTATAGTTCCCAAATAATAGAAAAAAGCCATTATTTTTGGGAACAAAATGTAGCCAATATACAATTACCATATAGACTGCTAAAACGCTTAAGCAAAACATAATATTTTTTATTAATAACAGCTTTTCGGAGCAGTTACTACATTTAAGTGATTCATTATGAATTTATTAAAAGTTTTCTCGTAAAAACTACCATAAAACCGGATTACACTCGATTCAAATCTCTATGAATCACAAAATAGGGTAAAAGTTTCAATAGTTCTTACAAAACACTTATGACATTTCAGTATCATCATTTGCAAAGAAATAAAGATCCAAGTTAGTATTTTTTACTTAGATTTATGCTGACATGGCACGGGATTGCATTTTTGTTCGTCCATTGTTAAAGAACAAGTGTATTTTAGTGCGGTTTTAGCTCTTCAATTATTGAAGTTATTGTTTTGTACGTACCATATTGAGACGTTACGGAGAACTTAACATCTTGTTGTATCATCATTGTCAGGATGTATGGAGAATTGTTCTTCTGAAGTTACTTTTCAAAGCTAACTGTTATCAGCTAACGGCCTATCATAAGTCATAATGTAACTTTTAAATCATAATCATTTCATGAAAGGATTGGATGTAGTCACTGCGATATCATTGGTGGTAAATCACTGCTGAGATTTGGTCATAGACAAATATAAATGTCATCATGCCTTAACCAAAAATAATAATTTTATTTTTATTAACGACTAGCTGAGACCCGCGGTGTTACCCGCGTTTGTTGGTATAACCGCGGGCAACGCCGCGAGGCGAAGCTAGTCTTAAAAAAGTAGCTTAAGTTACTCCTTATGTTATCAGCTATCTGCCAGTGAAAGTCCCGTCGAAATCGGTCCACCCGTTCCAGAGATTACCCGGAACAAACAGACAGACAGACAGACAAAAAATGTAAAAATGTTATTTTGGCATATGTACCGTGCAAACATACAATATGCATTTATTAAAAAGCGGTTATTTTAATATTACAAACAGACACTCCAATTTTATTTATTTGTATAGACTACAGCCATTTTTTTATATGCCGCAGTGATTTTGTAGACGATGCTTAGGTATGGGTATTTTAAAATCATATGATTAATCATAGTGGATATTGATATTATCCCATGCTTAAATCACACTACATCTCTAATGGGGTGAGCAGGGATTTATAAAACAATGTGTGGGGGTTTCCACACGTGAAAAAAAAAGGAATATTGCCTCGGGCCCTCACACCAACCGGGTTTGCGGCGGGTTGGTGTGTCGGACTCGGACCGACTAAAACCACACGGTAAGCCACTCTGCGCCTGTAATAGGAGGGGTCCGTGACCTGCTCCCTAGTCCAAGGTATGACACTAATATTATTATACTAGCTGACCCAGCAAACGTTGTATTGCAAAACAAAAAAAAATTAGGGATGGGTCACCCTTACCATTTAGGGGTATGAAAAATAGATGTTGGCCGATTCTCAGACCTACCCGATGTGCACACAAAATTTCATGAGAATCGGTCAAGCCGTTTCGGAGGAGTACGGGAACGAGCATTGTGACACGAGAATTTTATATATAAGATTATGAGTGTGTATGTTTTTATGTTTGTTACTTCTTCACGCTTAAATAACTGGGCCCATTTTGATAACATTTGGTATGGAGGTAGCTGACACACTACTTTAACACCTGGGCTACTTACAAAACAATGTTGTGGTATATTTAATAGTGCCATTGCATCTATCTGTAAATTGCAAATGAGTGGCCATGAGTTTGTTTGCCCTTTCTTCTCATAAGGCTCAACCCGTTGGAAACGGGCGATTGTAGATCGGCACGTATGGGTTTAGTTTTTGTTAAATTTATTTGGTTACTATTTGACAAAACAGAGTTTGTTGCTTTTGTGTGTGTTGATCTATAACTTTAGAGTCTACTTAAAAGACGATTTTAAACTATTTTAATTTTTTTATGAAATAAAGAGAGTTTGAGTTGAGTTTATTCCGAACAAATGTACTGTTGAAAATTCCTTTGGGTGAGCAAGGAATTAAAATATATTTTACTAGCTGACCCGGCAGACCTCGTACTGCCTCAATTGATAAATAAAAGACCTAAACTTTTGTATCAAAAAAACAAACAAAAGGAATCCTTTTTTTATGAAAACAATCCAAAAATGCTCGGAATTAAAAAAAAAATCGAGCATTTTCATATTTATTCACCTTTTAAACCTTCTCTGGACTTCCACAAATAATTCAAGACCAAAATTAGCCAAATCGGTACAGCCGTTCTCGACTTTTAGCGAGACTAACGAACAGCAATTCATTTTTATATATATAGAGATAAACCGCGGCGCGCAGCTAGTTCTTAATAAATCCATTTCATCAGCCCAACGCTATTGTCATGTTCCGTGTTGATTTGCAAATCCTTGCCTGTGGCTATCACGGGAAGATCTCGTAAATTCACAATGTACTCCTTATCGTAGGAACGACAGGAGCCCGCTGTGCCCTTCAGGTCAACTTGGTATTCGCATTCAAGCATTATAGGGTTAAAATAGTTTGGTCAATTTATGAGTATTTTAATTGGTTCTGCATTAAATTGACTTAAATAAAATTTATTGAGCATTATACGAGTAGGTAATTTATATTTATATTTTTTTAACATTCTTGATTTACCTGTTTTTTTAGTGGACAGTAAATATTGACTGCTGAATCGGAGGTCGGCCGTTCGATGCCCGTCCAGGAAAATTGAGTGATAGGAGCGTTGTGTCTGTGTATAATCTATTCACAACATGTTAAATAATTTATTTATTTTAATGTATGAAAAGGGTTTTATTTTTATTATAATAAAGTTCAACTTTGAGACCAAAGTGATCAGACCTAGTAACACTTTAGTACCCGTATAAACAAGGGTCTTATTAAGTTGGGAGATTAGTGCCCCTAATATATGATTTGTGTAATAATAATACAATGGGTACAATAGTTTTGTAGGCGCCTGCGCACTTATTTGGAACATTTGATTTGGTAGTACATAGAGTAGTTTACAATAACGAAGTATTTAATATTTATCTGGATATCTGAATTTAAATTTCTACTAATTCAAAAAAGTGTGAAGTTTGTTTGAGTGCGTTAGTCTTTGTAATTGTGGACAGATATGAAATATTTTTTGCATTTTATAGGCAAAATTTTAAAACATGCAGTTCTTAAGAATCGAGTAAATTTTAACATACCTATATAAAAAAAGCATTTGAAATGTGGTGCTGGATGCGGATAATGAACATCGCTTGGATAGAGAACCAAAGAGAAGATGAACCAATGAAGAAGTCCTACTAATGGTAAACAAGGAGAGAGAATTCTTAAATGCTATTGAAAACAGTAAGTCACCACGACTTAAGAATACGGAATGTCACCTCCCCTATTCATCTAGTGGGTGACCGTAAGATCCGACTAAGAGAAAAACTGCATAGAACAACAGCACTTCAAAAAGAAGGAAAATTTGAAACAAACCCTATACCAACCCGTCTGGCCAACGTGGTATAGTAGGCCAAAACCTTCTTTCTAAGGAGAGACCTACGTCCAGCAGTGGACTATTATAGGCTGTTGATGATGATGATGATTGAAAACAGACGAGGTAAAATGGTTGGCCACTTCATAAGACACGTCAATTTCTTTAAGACAAAAGGAAAAATAGAAGGCAAAAGAAAACGAAGAAGAATTGGATCAACGTACATGTAGCAATTTAAGAAGAAAGTCTTAGTCGTGTCCTATCAAGAGGTCAGTGGCGATTGCCCCACCGACGGCCTGGCCCACAAATTGAGAAAAAGATTTATAAAAAATAGATTTTTGTGTTATTCCAATTACACCGTTTTACTAAAGCGGTTAGTAATACTGTGAGTACACGCAATATGTGGGTTCTTTTAGCCCCACAAAAAATTGGGTGATGATCTTATTTTTTTTTTTCATTTTCCTCAAGTCATCGGTCACCGTGCCGCAGGGCGCCCTACACTACGTTCGCGCGGTCCAGCGACCGCCAGTCCGCCTCGAGACATGACTAGTCACCACGACCATGACCCTTCTACTTCAGCGTACTAATTCTTCTATTTCTTTCTTTATTTTCTTTAAAAAAGACAACTCCCGCATTAGGAATATATCCTGTGTCGCGGGGGACTTTACAAACATACATGAAACGGACACAAAGAACATCCAGCCTCAGAACAACAATATGTGGATCACACAAAGTGTGTGATCACACGTCCCATGTGGGGTTTGAACCCACAACACTCAGTGTAGTAGGAAGCGGCGTGGCGACCGCTTAAACCACTACGCCATCCGTGCAAATTTTTATTCGTTTTCTTGCACAACCTTGATAGTAGCGCCGTTGAGGACCACGAGCTTCGTTAATAGTATATAATAAATAATTTTATTCAGTATTATCATTTATTATTTTTATTAATTTGTCAATAATATAAATGTATTTAGATATGTATATTTAAAAGTGTGTTGATCAGCAATCTGGTTACTACAGCCTCTACCTAATTTGGGATCAGATGGCCGTTTGTTAGGTATCTCAAGTTATTATTATTAACTTTTCATAAAAAATAGAGTTTTGGTTGTTAAAGTAACAACGTTTAGTTTTACCGACAACAACTACCAGTACGTTGAGTTACAGAGATGCGATCCTGACTATTCGTCGAGTAGACTATTGCTTGTACTGCCTTCTCTTTTTCTCTACTGTTCCTTTCATATTAAACTTAAAATTCTTGGACTAATTCCTAGTGTCCAGTTGAAAAAATGGCCCATGTTACAATGTTTTTAAGTGGGACAAAAATTATAGTCGGTACAATGTGAGCGTTGATTCGAGTCTGCCCATACCCCTTATACCCCTTCAGGGATACAGGCGTGAAGGTGTGTACGTATAAAGAAGGTATATACGTTTTGATGTCTCTGTGTCGACCCTACTCTTCGCACTAATACCTCCGCAACGATTGTCGCTGTCGGTTCGCGTTATGTCGCTCGCGGTATTAATTTTACATTCATACGATGACGTCACGCCTCATGCCACTAGATATTGTAATCCTCTTCCCATGGCCAGTCGTGAGTAGTGTCGGCAAGAAAGTTTAACTATTGGCATCAATGAAATAAAAACATTAATTTTATAATCATCGAATAGTCTTAAATGCCGTTATATTTATTGTTGTGTTTATTCTATTATATTTTTTGAATAATTTAATGCAAACAAATTGAATTAAGATGATAAACCATTAAACAAACTATCACCTACTACATGATAAATTGTATATATCCTCTAATCCCTGATTTATTTTGTTTCAGAAGTTAAAATATTTGTCAAATATTTGTTAACCAATCCAATAAACAAAACATATTTCTCCTATGAGACACGACGAAAAACGATATTTAGCTATAATCAGAAGTTTGAAGTCCGTTACAAAATTGGCTCAAAGCCTCCTTTCTCCTTTTAAACCTGTTGATGAACAATTTCTTTCCTTCCTTTTTCAACCTTTCTTTGGTGCATCCTCCATAGTTTTGCACCACTATAACAGGATCAAGTACGATTAATCTACTCATCAAGTTTAAGCTTCATAAATTGCAACAGTCTCAAGTTATGGGTTCTGTATAATGAGCAATAGTAATAAAATGTAGGTAATAATTACTTGGTCTTCAGTGTTGGCAGTTAAAATAATTGGTTGCTTTAATTGTCAGTAATAATTAGAATTGATACTTCATTAGAATTTACGCATTTTAATAGTCTCTGTTTAATCGTTGCAGGCAGATTGGCACCAACGCATAAATAAGAGATTGTGAGTTTTGATAGATATAATAAAATTTGTTTACTTTCTTTACTCTTTAGTACAAAATGAAGTCGATTTTTGTTCCTGTACGCTTAGATTTTGCAAACGTAGGTAACCGATTTTAATACGGTTTTTACGAAGATTTAAGAAGAAGGTTCATATGTATAATTTTTGCTACATGCATATTATATTAGAGACAAGTCAAGAATTTCAAAGATTTGTAATTTGATGTTGTAAAAAAACATGTTTTTGTGCGTTAACATTGCAAACGACAGCTAAACCTTACGAAATAAATAAAAATAATGTAAAAGAACTATAAAATGCAATGGTATGTGTCTAAGGAACGTCAAAAAAAATAATTTTTATCGTTTATGTTTATTATCGTGAGAAAAAAAAGATTATTTACGAAACCACTTTGAACAATAGTGTATTATTCCTCATCCAATAAAATACGTTAGACAAATCCAAATCATATCTGCTGACGGTACCGCAGAGAGTTGCAATCACCCTTATCTGTACACCTTTATATAAACAACACTATTCGCGTATTGTTGCAGAACAGATACTTTAAACGCATCCCTATTGTGCGCGCTTTGAGTGACAGCTAAACACAGGGCTGTTGTGTACTGATCCGTACGTCACGAGAGATATTAGAGAATTTCATATGAGTACTTATGGGAATCAGTTCGGCTTTTGTCTTTCAACAGTTGATGAAGGGAGTCCATGTATACTAACAACGGCAAAAGATACAATACCTTTTTGAGGAGGCGGGGAATTTATGTTCAAATTGGTATATCCCAACTTCCACTGTGTCCCTCTCCTGTTAGTAATTCTGACTGCTAAGAGGAGCCGCTGCCAGAGGTCGGTTCGATACCATTCTAGAATATACTTGTGTGATGAGTTCTATCGTTTGGTTTGTATTGCATTAATTTATAATAAATTGCCGGGCGGGTGGAAAGATTTGGGAACAGTTGTCTGTAAGTGTAGACTACGTAAATTTCTAGTAGATAAAATTTACTACAGTGTAACAGATTTACTATCCGAAAAAAATTATTACCTAATGTTAAGACTTACAATTAATATTTTTGCGGATTGAGTCTAAAAGCACGTAGCTACGTAGCACTTAGCCTAATACAAAAAATGATTGCACGCCACTGGGTAACAGCTATCGTGTATTACCCATATTTGCAAAATATTCTATTCTATTCTATTTGTGTCTGGGAGCAATTTATCTACAAATACATTTTTTTTATAAAACATCCACAGCACACAAACATACTTAAGGTATGTTAGAAGTCTGGCCGATATTCACAGATGGAATTTGGGATCTGGCCGTCTCATCCCACATCTCAAGCTATTATCATTATAATTACTGTGTATTTTGCTGATACATACGGTAGTTTGAGTTCTACGGCAGTTATTGTAATATAAAAGAAACATTCTATTCTATAGCTTGTTTTAAACAGCATGTTTTCCAGGTTTACAAAGATTATTTTTCTATAAATATCACAAAGCAACAAACATCAACAAATAGAAAGGAGGTATTGGCCTACTATTTGGTACAATAGTATAGATTTTGGCTACAATACTATAGGTTTGACTACAATACTATAGGTTTTGGCTACAATACTATAGGTTTTGGCTACAATACTATAGGTTTTAGCTACAATACTACAGGTTTTGGCTACAAAGCAACAAACACGAACAAAATTCAAACAAACAATAACAAGAACCAGACAATCTTGTACGCTTAGTTTTGAAACAGTTAGCTCTAGTAACAATACTGTATGTATTCAATATCAACAATAGTTAGGATTGAGACTTCTGGACAAAGTCACTCACTAATGTTCTAAGACTGTAACGAAGACAGCGCGAAATCGAGTAGCTGGTAGAACAATGATGGTGGTACCAAGATATGCTTGTTAACTAACACACAGTAGGACAACTTAAGATGTCAATCTTTGTGATACGTTATATAACAGAAGACAGTAGAATAATATTAATACAAACCATACGCTTGCAAGACTGATTTCATAATGGTTTTTATATGTATGAAAAAGGTGCAATTTTCATTCAACAATTGGAGCAAAGTTTCTTATCGTGCGTTGAACGCTTTAAACGGATGGGAGAGAGACCGAAAAATGTGTAACAAGACTTTTTGCCGACACTTTAATTTCAAAGTCTTGAAAGGAACTTCGTTCCGACAGTTCGTAGACCCCTCACGACGTTTTTTCATTATATTTCAGACGACCGATGGCTTAGTGGTTTAAGGTAGTTAAGTTAAACATATGTGTGCAGGTTTGATTTGGTCTGGGTGTTTCTATGCATAATATGTATGTATTTACAAAAAAAAAAGTATAAATGTATTTATATCAGTTATCTAGTACTAGCCATAGTATAAGCTCTGCTGAGTTAGGGACTAGATGGCGTTATGTGAATGTGGTAGAATATTATATTATATTACTTGATGTTTTTAAGGTATGCGGAGGTGGGGGGTGTAGGAGTGTAAACGAACAAACAGGTAATCTGATGGTAAGTGCCTTACTCACTAAGTGAAGTCACACACGCACCGGTTTCCTGTTAAGTCGTGGTATAACGCCGGTCGATCCGGCCTCCCAAATTTTAATTGTCCGTCCTGGTCCTTAAAATCTTCCAAAAGCTACTTAACTTACTGTCTCGTCCCAATAGTGTCAGCTGATTGTAATGACAAAAGACAGCAGATCTGAGCGTGTGATACGCTCACACACACAATGTCAGATGTTATCGACGCACCACAAATGCTAATGTCACACACAAACGGCCGACGTGAAAACCTTTTCTTGGTTTAATCGTCAATAACTGTTGTTCGAGGATTTGACCGAAATGTGTGTGTGTGTGTGTGTGCATGTTGTGGTGTTTTATGTCCTTTGAAAGAACAATTCGAATGTTGTTTTCAAAATTGTTTTTATTTACGCTTTCACTAATGGTCAAAAGTCGGTCTTCTTAATTTTTTGAAGTAATTCCTCAATTATTTTAACAGTAAACGGTTTTTTAAACGTTTCTGTTATCGTGTCGATGGCAACACTTTAAACGGATTTAGCATAGTGCTCGGGCCGATCAGTTGCGATTAAAAGCAGAAATGCAAAATAAGAAATAAGGTTTTTTACCAAGAAGTAGTACTGATTTAATGAAATTAAAGTTATGTACGATATTAGGTTCAACTGTTTCAACAGATATGTATCCAGCTTCCCTAGTCCATAAAGAAGATAAACATATATGCCAAAAGAAAAAACAAATTTCCACATTACGCAACACACGCCCAAATTTTCCATAAGCCACTTTTTAAAGTAGCCTCGCCTAAAACGATTACCTTAATACCTTCCAAAGCTATTACAACTAAATAGTCCCATTATGTGATAGTTACGTTAAATCGCTAACCGCACGAGGAAGGGTCATAAAGAGGTCTCAAACAAAAGGCTTAAACAATATCTGTCAAACTTCTGTTTCGGTAGTAAACTGGTATACGTGACGGCACTACGCCTACAATGGCCGACATTACGTAGACTCGAAAGAGGGGTATTTGTCATCACAATTGTTTCTTGTATGAACATGACAGGTGGGCAAGACGTTTTTAAAGCAAACATACTCTTGTGTAATTATGTCGTTTGCTAGATGGGAATTATTTATTACGCTAGTTATGTAGTAGATATTGTCAATAATTTTATTGTCTACTAGCTGGTACCCGCGATGTCGTTCGCGTTGTATTTGTAAAGCCCTGTCTAATTCGATTCCCGGACCGGGAAAAATTTATAGGGTTTTTCCTAAACTAGGTCGGGGTCGGCTTTAGGTCTACTTCGCTACGACTGAACTAATTTTTTTTACGCTGTGCAATTACAAACGGCCGCAACTTAAGTACTAGGCGATTTCGAAGTTATAGAAAAAGACTGTTGTCGAAATTTTTTAGGGCTCCAAATACCCGTAACGATTGCCACGTATGTTCGATCTGTGCCACGTATGTATCTCCGAGGCACGGAGGAGTCTCTATGTGTTAATAATGGTCACCCAACCATAGGACGTCCAAAGACCAGGTGGAGTGACGATTTGCGCAAGATGGCTGACAGAAGCTGGATGCGAGTAGCCCAAAATCGATCTAACTGGCGTGCAATGGGAGAGGTCTATGTCCAGCAGTGGACTGCCATAGGCTGATGATGCACCATAGACTGACCTGGCAAGGGTTGTTTAACTGTACAATCTGTTAACCTACAATTTTTTGACTACCTTAGGGAATAAGTATACTGTATTTATTGTAATATGTAGAGTAGCACCTACAATGCAAAAGATAGTAAACTGACTTGCTTACTGAGCCATAGGTCGACAAAAAATTGTGTGATGAATACAATCTGCTGTTCAAACAAGTATAGATTGTATTTTGTTGGGGCTACTGAACAAATTCTTTTAACTAAAGCAGTGTACCTTATCATCAGCAGTACAGCGTTTAGGTTCTTCATACACGACGATATCTTCTTTAGTATATCTTCTATCAACTTCTTTGGATCGTCAGTTTTATTGTTCGATCAAGTCTTCATTAGTTTTATATCTGTCCTCAGTTGTAGTCTCAATATTTTTTTGAATTTTACATGGATCATCTATCTATTCTATTGATATAACGAAAGGCGTTATATTGTACTTGTACCATTTAAACATATGTTCTTAACATGACTTCAAGTAAACAGTCTGCGGACGACACGGACCCAAAATGCACACAGATTAAACCACTCATACGTCACAAAAATCGATACCTCCTCCTCTCGATGCCTCTCGATAGTGATTCTAATCGATTATATTATCAAACACAAGAGGGTATTACACAAAAATCGTTGGAGGGCCATCGAAATCAGTTCCAATTGAATCTTCACCCCTTAAAACGGATTACCGGCGCTCCCTTGATATGGGGGAGTGTTGTGTTCATAAGTTTATTGTCAGAAGAGGTATCTCTCTCGGATGGTGTTACTATTACAATGCTGGTTGTGATGCAAATTCATGAAAATTGATCAAAGAAGATTTTTGTTGCCGCACATACTCGTATATAACCTTTTTATTTTGCATATCAATTTTAATGCATAGTTACACATTCTATAATAGGTTGTTTTTTTTTTTCATTAATATAGTGTGCCTTTATAACTGTACGAGTATTTATCTTGAATGATTTTTGTCCATTGGGTAGAGGGTTTGGACTACCTTTTTTTTTATTTATTTTTCCGTGCGGAAATACCCTCGGATACCACGTATAGGTGGCATGTCGGACTCGAACCAACTAAAACCGCACGCCGTCTCGGGTACTAATAGCCGGGGAACCAGGTGTACCCTAGAAAAGGGTTTGGACTACCTGAAATAGCCTGTTCGAGTAATGTATGAATTGCTTGCACTCCATCCATAAAAAGAATATCTCTTTCTGAACTTATACTCTGATTTCTTTTTTATCTGTTATTCTTTTTATATTGAAGTTTCCTCATGAAAATCTTATTCTAAATGGACTTGTCTTTATTACGGATCGTAATATTGGTTCATATCAGCAATCGAAAGAGGATCTCTAAAAGCAGAAGAAACCTTCGATCCCACGTAATCCTGGGATGCGAAGGAATCGCCACACAACGGGCTAGTAACATACCTGGTACAAAATCTCTCCTAGAAGTCTGTGAACGTCCCAGGAGGCTTCCGCGCTTCTGGAAGGAGCTTGGTTGGCTCACCTAGCCAACTTCTTCTAGACGCATAAAGGTGAACCTTGCCTCTCGATTCTAAATGCGAAAATCGGAGCCCACAACCAATACCAATATCAGCAATTGTTGTGAATTATCGAATGTTCAACAGCATTCTGGCGAGTTTGTCTAGTGGTAGCGATCCTGACTGCTAAACTTAATAAGATTGTGTGATGAACACGGTTCTTTGTTCTGTGTCTAGGTGTATTATGTATGCACTTTGAAAATTAATATAAGTATGTTTATTAGCAGTCTGGTTACCATAGTACTGACTCCGCTTAGTTTGGCCGTGTGTGAGATGTGTGAGTTTTTTTTATTTGCCAATGCCTGGTGTAGAAACGTTGTGTTTTATAAAACTGTTATGTCATAACAACTTGTGACGTCACTCGTTGCTATTATGCCATAATTTACCATAATTTTTCGATTTTGTGTTTGAAAATTAAAATACTTTATTTCTGAGCAACTCCCTATTACTTTAATGCACATCAATGTATCTAGAACAAGCCGATAAAACATTTAGTAGTTATTTAGAAATGGGTGCAAAAGGGGTGGCAGGGCCGTGGTGTAAACTATGGTAGCAAACAATATGTTTTAGGTTCGGTTGATACGTGAGTGGCTCCGGGGGTTGCAGGGGATTAACGCAATAGGCTTGTAAATTGAATCGTTTTTAAACTGCACTCTTGTTAATTGTTTAGGAGGGATTTGGACGAAATATACGGGTTCGATTCTTGAGAAGGTTAATATTTTTTAACAAAAAAATCGTGTCTAAAGGAAAATTATAATTTTCTTTAAGGATAATTGAACCTAGGTGTTGTATTTAATGAATTTTATTGTATAACGCAGTAATTGGTATTTTTTTTTTACTAAAATATTTTAGAGGAAACTCCGGACAATGTTCGGTGTACACGTTGAACAATTTTGTCCTGCTTCGAAATGGTGCGTCGGGAAGATCTGAGACTGCCGTTACCAATACTTAGAAGGTTGACAAAACACAATGATTGTTCTGTGTCTAGATGTATTTTTATTTATACCGTGTGTGAGATCTGTCAAGTTATTATTAGTGGACAATAAAGCTTATTATATAATACATAAATATTTCACCATAGGAAATGTTCCAGTTTTCTATGGTATATATCCATAGAGTGTTAATAGGCATGAGGCTCGAAACAGCTGGTACATGTTCCCTATCATTAAAGCGATCTAAAACTGTGTGAAAAATCCCCACTTCAGTATAATAATACCAGCACCCACGATTATTTGCAGAACTGCAATGAAAAATCACCCTCTATAATACCCGTTAATCGCTCGCTGTGTTTAATTTTATTTGCAAATTAATTGTCCGACAGTGTACAGTACAGTGCGTGCCAAATAAACTGGCTCGTTGAGTTGAGAGCTCGGCCTCGAGTGTTTGTTGTTCCTAATGAGATTAGATTCTGGGTATTTTTTTTTTGAAAAAGTGTAAATGTGTAGTGCAAATAAAACTGGGCTTAAATAAAAGTATCGCATTGTAAATAAATGAAACGTAAGTAAATGAATTTCTGAGTGACAAATTGTTTACGCACAAAATAATAAATGAATAATAAACAATAATAATAATAATATTCTACCACATTCACACAACGCCATCTAGTCCCAAACTAAGCAGAGCTTGTACTATGGGCACTAGAGAACTGATATAAATACATATATACTTTTTTTTTGTAAATACATAAATATTATACATAGAAACACTCAGACCAAATCAAACATTAAAAGTTCATGCACACAAATGTTTGACTTGAGCGGGAATCGAACCCGCGACCTTTGGAATAGCAGTCCGTTACACAAACTACTACGCCATCCGGTCGTTAATAAAGAAGGAATTCTCTCTACTTCTAATAACCTTAAGACTCAAAGCTTCTTGTTTGTACTGTTTAATATCTGGTTGGGAGCTCAATTAAACAACACACACAAAAAGTTGTCCCTGTACCCAGTTCTAGATGAAACGTAGGTTAATTTTGAGCAACATATGGAATTCTATACTATATTATAAAGAGGTAAAGTTTGTTAGTTTGTATGTTCGGGGTAATCTCCGGTACTACTGATCCGCTTTTGAAAATTCTTTCACTGTTATACAGGCCTATGTCTAGCAGTGGACTATTAAAGTCTGTTGATGATGATGATTGATGATTATATACTAACGGCACTCATAGTACGAATAGTGTACTAACAACCCTCCATCAGAAAGAATTGAATCACGCAGAAACTCTTCTAAGCTAATAGTTGGGCGGCTCTTATTCTTAGAGTCATCCGGAAAGATAGAAAAGGTAGCTTACAGCTTACTTGTCATGTTTCTACACCTTAATTACTTAACTAATTCATTATCAAAAGAAGACGCGTTTAAAAAAAAAACAAGAATATTATGTTCCTAAGCGATAGAACAAGCAAAACTTTTACGCAAGCAAAGACAGTATTTTATAACAGAGCGAATTGTAACCCTCAAAAACAAGTTTTGTAAGTTTCTGTTCTCTTAAAATATAATCCTATTGTATAAAATACTCCTAGATCAAGCAAGACTAATTAAATTAAAAAAAAAATACCTTTGAACTAACCCCTAACAGCTACTACAATTGCAGTTAAAAAAGAAAAATGCGTGTCATCATTCAGCCTAGATTACGTGCAAATCACAAGATATTCCAAAAAATAAATAGAAAAAAAGTAAAAGTACAGTCAAGCCTAACAATACTTCGTTAGTTGACCCTTTCGAGAGTAGAATGCGTCCTTCCACTTATGTCTCACGTCAATGTTTACATATATAAATCTTAGAGACACACAATGAATGTGTCGCTCCGGTAATAATATGTTAATTTATATGTAATGTAATAAGTTCTTGTGTGAGCACAGAGGGTGAATTGAATCGCGCTAATCCATTTTATTGCGTGTCACGAGCAGTTGGTTTTTTAAGTTAAAGTACAGTCGTTTAAAATATTGTTTAGTATCCCGCAATAGGTGCTTGGGCCAACAAAGTTAGTTTTATTTTATTGCAATTTATTTGTCTGCTAATACCTTAATGTGTAAGATTATTAGTGTTTGTAGAGAAATGTTTTGTTACAAAACTAATCAAGTATTTTTATACTTATTATTCACACTTATATCTTAAAGTAATTGCTCCGAAATTAAAGTTGTTCCAGGTGTGTATAAATTTAATGTCTGTAACTAAGGATATAATTGGAATAAAACTGTTTTAAATACGTAGAATTGCTTCAGATAGATAAACTCCATTGTTTTTTTTTAGTTTTATTATTAATATATTAAAAAAATATATATTAGACTGCTACACTTTAAAAGTAAGAAATAGATAAGATAAGAGTTATATTCAATTGAAAAATTATTTTATGCGAGGACTAAAACTTTTACTTAAAATATTGGCCTATAACACTTTGTCTCCTGACTGTACATACTAGACAATTTCTTCCTCATGGTCCACGGCGTCACATGGAAATCCGGCCACCCTAAATCACTTTCAATTGTCCCCAGAAACTATGCAAATGCCACAAAGGCCTAGTTCAGATTAGTGCACTATGAATCGTAGTAATTAGGAGATTTATATGCAAACGCCTTTCTGTGGTCCGCATTATTAGTTCATAAAGGGCTATGGTAACACGGCTTAATGTAATTTTGAGTAGAACATATTGTGGAATGAGTGGGTCACTCCTGTTGTCCCAGATTTATGAGCCGCAATGATTTAATAACTGAATGATAACGAATAATATTTATGGCGCTGACTGTTCCCAAGTGACCGTTGCAACGCATATAATTACGTCATGAATTTTAAATTTTAAAAATTTTTCTTTGAGAACTACCGACTTATTGCGTTTATTTAGGCAATTGTTATTTTAACTCTAATGAAATAAGTGTTTTATTCAAATGAACAACTTGCATATCATACGTGTCTAA
Organism: Arctia plantaginis; assembly: GCA_902825455.1. Classification (NCBI taxonomy): domain Eukaryota; kingdom Metazoa; phylum Arthropoda; class Insecta; order Lepidoptera; family Erebidae; genus Arctia; species Arctia plantaginis. The sequence goes on from CADEBD010000288.1 coordinate 2,370,772, forward strand.
TATTCTCATTGTCTTACGAATTCTATAGCATTTCGCAACCACCTTTTTTGCTATATCTAGCTAATAAGCCAACTTATTCAAACTTGTTTTGTTTGTTTTTCTTACAATAAGTAAGGTCTTCGTAACTCTTAAAGAATTTTATTAGCGCTGTCTTAAATTAACTGCATACAGTCGCAGTTGCCGCTTAATTGGGTTATTGTTGGATCATTTTCTATGGGTTATTAAAGAAATTAGAAATATAAGATATAATCATCATCACATCAACAGCCTTTAACAGTCCACTGCTGGACATAAGGCTCTCCTTAGAGAGGAGGTTTTGGCCTATTACACCACCATGAATAGGGATGGTGACACTCCGTATTCTTAATCCGTCACCACACGGACGATAAGATATGAAATCATATTTAATCTTCTATACAAATAAATAAAATTTAAGTGTCCGTTTGTAATGTCAAACCAATAGGGTTTTTTTTAATGGTCACACGGTTATTTCCACGATACCTATGCCTAAAAACCAATTTAATTTTTTGTCTGTCTGTCTGTTTGTTCCATGGTAATCTTCTAAACGGCAAGAACGATTTTGGTAATATTTTACTACCAGGTAGCTGTCTGTCAGTAACTTAGGCTATTTTCCTCTCAGAAAACCCCTTTAAAATTTAGCCCGGTCCGGGAATCGAACCCACTAAGGCAGCGCTTTTCAAATTCGACGGTACCAGCTAGTTTAAAAATAAAACACACTCGCGACAATTATGACACATTGTAAAAAGCTTTAACTTTAACTTAAATTTACACCTCCAAGGAGGTAACATGTATATGTATATTTTTAATTTAACTAGATTTCCCATTAGGTACGACCAATTCAATAAAAAAATAATTACAGTAGTCGCTTTACTAATAGCAATAATGGCATATAACAATCAAATCAACCTCTACTTTATTAAGTAAGTTTAAAAGTGCTATAATAATAACTTCACACATCTAACACACGGCCGTCTGATCCCAAACTAGGCACAGCATGTACTATGGTAACCAGCCTGCTGATAAACATACTTATATATTTAATAAATTATACCCAGATACAGAACAAACGATCGTGCTCATCACACAAATATTTGTCCTGGGTGGGAATCGAACCTCCGGCTTAGCAGTCAGGGTCACTAACCACTAGACCAACAGACAAGCTATTCATTGATATTGAACGATTTGTGTTCATTATAACACCGTAACGCCAGTTTTATTACTCACATATTCCCCAAGATTATGGACTCAAGAAAAAAACAATTAAATTGATTATACTTTCTTGTTTCCTACTAAAAATATGTCAATCTTAGTGTTACTGTCCGATGTACATAACAATTCGTACATTATTATACATGTATAGTTGTTTTTTTTTAAGTTTGTCTAACATTGAAAGGCGTCGCTTTTATTTTGTAAGCTTTGTTTCCTTGCGACACTTTCATAGTAAAAGCGATCTTTGGACTTTAACAAAACGACCTATGAACTCCACCTATTGTCTGGTCTTCAAATATTTCTAAAGGCATGTCTACGTCAATCAAGGCCCCTGTCAATTTTTTTGCTAACGCGAGTTTAATATAAGATGCAAAACTCGTAGGGGATTGTGAGAAGCACATCATGAAGGGGAAACGTCGTATTTAGATATGACTGTATCGAAATAGACATGTTAGGATCTCCAAGATGTTTGATGAGCGAGGTTTTATTATTATTGACTTTATTTAATTAAATATACATATAAATTGCATTTTTAAATACATTTATACCTAACTAGCTGACCCGCGCAACTTCGTCTGCGTCAATAGTAATAAATTTTCTCCGTTTTTGAAACATTCTTCATTGGTGTTCCGCTCCTATTGGTCTTAGCGTGATGATATATAGCCTATAGCCTTCCTCGATAAATGGGCTATCTAACAGTGAAAGAATTTTTCAAATTGGAGCAGTAGTTCCTGAGATTAGCGCGTTCAAACAAACAAACAAACTCTTCAGCTTTATAATATTAGTATAGATAAAAAATATATTTTTAAAATATAACAAATAGTGTCCTGTATTGTGGGAATCCAGAGACAGAAATCACCTAACAATAAGTGCCGTATCGAGAAGTACTGCTTTCTACATCACCCCTTAAATCTAGCTGTCTAACTTGAGCCCATGAAGATGTAGCCGAATCGACACCCTACATTTCTACAATCTCATGGGCCTTAAAATATATATTTAATGGAATTTTAATATAAATAAAGAGGAGGGCATATTTGAAAAACTTTTAAGATCTTGGAAGTTGAAAAATATTAAGATTTTACCATAACTATATATACCATAACTTACCATAACCTCAGTCTTACCATAATATTTAGATACAACGATATTAGACTCAGATCATAAAACAATTAGAAAATGTTGTTAAATGCTTGGACTTTCGTCAAACGCAGTCCAAGGCTCCCAACGTGCACTATATAGCATATGGTATCACGCTTTCCATAACCTATCTCCTCCCTCCTAGCTATCATCCTCAGGCCGATTTACCCTTTATAAAAATCCAAATAATTATAAAATTAAGCCCGCTACAAATAAAACGAACTCATGAGAAGCAAATTACATTTTTTTCAAAATAAAAACCAAGCAACCACTCCTATTTATTTTGCTGGTAAGAATTTATTAACGAATTGCGTAGTTGCAAAAACATGTACAAACAAATATAGCATCCCTACCAATAATTCTTTACCGAAGGTCTAATCGAGGAATGAAACGCAAGCCACATAAAGTCCAACTAAAAGACTCGATCGAAGTTTATTTTTTAAGAACTCCCGACTGTTTCCACCACGAATGTTTATACTTTAATTACTGTAGGAAAAAAACTTTTGGAACAAGAATTTGTACAAAGTTGTGGCGTTTTGCGGGGTTTCCCAATTGTTGCCAAGCCAAATATCGGACTTGAGTTTTAAAATACTTCGTCTTAAGTTCAAACAGCAGGTTTTACTTTAAAATTAAAGGTATTGTGGTGAGGTTGCATTGTACTGGGCTCATCGTCAGCCATGTGACTTAATATACCTGGATTCTGGAGTGTACAACTTCGTATTCATTTTTGGAAAATTATTTTTAATTTGTCAGTGCTTGGAGACGAGTTACCATTGATTTGTATTTTATTGTTTCGATTTCGAAATTAAATTTATGAATTCATATGATTGTGCTGGATGAACGAAACATGATGGAGGAGAAGGGAGGGGGGAGGACAGGAAACGAATTGGTTAGGATTGTGTGAGATGAAAACATATGTTAATGCTCGTAGTTATGTTAGTTTTTTTTTATATTTTTCGTTTGTTTATGGTAACAGAAAAATGCTCTGGCTCTTTACCTAATTTGATACTTAACCTCAATTTGTAGTCTTAAAATAAATAAAGTAGTATCATATGAGAAGGAATACAAGACAGACTAGTTGGTATTGACGACTGAATGGCGTATTGGTTTGTGTAACGGACTGCTATTCCAAAGGTCGCGGGTTCGATTCCCGCTCAAGTCAAACATTTGTGTGCATGAACATTTAATGTTTGATTTGGTCTGGGTGTTTCTATGTATAATATGTATGTATTTACAAAAAAAAAAAGTATATATGTATTTATATCAGTTGTCTAGTACCCATAGTACAAGCTCTGCTTAATTTGGGACTAGGTGGCGTTGTGTGAATGTGGTACAATATATTATTAATATTATTATTATTATTGGGTTCAATTCCCACCCGTGACAAATATTGTGTGAGGAGTACGATGATTTCTTGTGTCTAATTTTAACACATAATTTTAATTTATGTTGAATTATACCTTAGGTGTAATCTATCTATACTATGCATGTTTTACCATAATATACAGTAAAATTGCTTTCATAATCTTATATTCAGAGCTTTAGGGCTTCCAAAAATCAGGTTCGTAGTTATTAAATGATATTAATATATTTAATTACTCTCTTGTGATAGTCATCAGAGCATGCCAACTTGATACATCTGCCTACATTGGCTAGACGAATGGAGAGACATCAAATACTCAGTTTCATACCTCCTTTACACCGACAATACCCTAGAACTGTTTGGTCAACCTAACCACTTTACCCTGACCCACGCATTTCTATGACAGTTCCCCTTTGTTAATCGTGAGTTGTTTAAACGAGAGAAGGCTAACGGGTCCTCTGACGCTGGTGCTGTTCGTGTATTTGTCTTTAGGCTTAGACCAGCGGGCGCGCTGTATCTGAGACAGGAAATTAGGTTTCGATGTTTGAATGTGGATGGTATCAGGACGGTATTATGTGGTAGAGAGCCAGTTTGGATGACGTAATATACGAGTTATATTCATAATGATGATTGATGTACTAAACAGTTATAAATTAAGTATCGGTCTATATTTTAAATACTAAATTTAGGCTAGTTATAGTTTTTTTTGTTAATAAAACTTCTGGATTTAACTAGTATTATAATCAACACATTACAGACAAGTACAGTTTAGACGTTTACAGTATCACAGACAGCTGAACAACAAATCCCAATGTAGTATGGCCATCAGTATTATATTAGTGACGCGACATATAATAATCTACTAAACTAATATAGTGATGTTACAACAAGGCTAAAGATACTTTTTACGGTATTTAAATGTAACACGATTTTGATAAATAGAAATTACTTACATATTTTACGTAAATTCTTACACGTATTTACAGTGCACGCGAAAGTGCGAAAGACTGCACGGATGGCGAAGTCGTTTAAGCGGTCACCTCGTCGGTTCCAACTGTGCTAATTGTTGTGGGTTCAATCCCCACATAGGATATCGCTTTGTGTGATACACAAATTGCTGTTCTGAGTCTGGGTGTTCTTTGTGTCCATTTCATGTATGTTTGTAAAGTCCCCCGCGACACAGGATATAATGCGGGAGTTGTCTTAAAAAAGAAAACAATAAGTATAAAAGTTAATAGTTCGATTAAACAGAGCCCAACTTTCCCCTTTTCTCCCACCTTAACTATCGAAAGAAACGTTGTTTTCTGTCACAAATCTGACCCTTTTTGTCCAGAACCCTGTTGCCGAAATTTTGTGGTCTATACGTCTGATGACTTTACCTACAGAGGGAAACAAAACACAACATTGAAGTCAATTCTATTGAATACATTCAGTATAAATTAGGACCTCTTTATGAGAAACCATCGATTCTCGTCCGAATGTCGTGACGACTTTTGAGTTACAGGTGTCCATGGGCGGCGGTAGTTGCTTACCATAAGGTGACCCATCTGCTCATTTGCCCCCTTATATCATAAAAAAAACAGTGGCTGTCTCCTTCTTACATGAATCATCAGTGTTTCATTCCATATTCGGGCGTGTCGTCTTTTGTCACAACAATGTTTTCGGAGATAGTCAGTACGTCAATCCACAGAAATGTTTCACATGTATATTTGTGCCTGACTGTACATATACTCTATGAACAGGAATATGGTATTGCATTATGCTGAAGGCAGGTCAAAAGTGCAGCTACATAAAAATGATAAGTTGATTTCAAATTATAAAATGTTTAAACGAGCAATTCGGAAACGGCTCCAACGATTTTCATGAAATTTAATTTAGTATATATACAGTAAACCCCCTGCATGGGTTTCAGGGGCGATTAAAATTAATCACTAGGTTTAATTTTTAGAAAATTTACCAAATAAAATACCGCACAAAGATCGGTTATCCATGAACTATTAATTTTCAGTAACTGAGTATCTAACACTGCATATATTATAATATTAAAATATATATTTTATAACAAAAATTTAATTTAGTTTTTAAATATAAAGGCCTGAGGAACAAAGCGAATAAAACTGGGAAAACCTCGTACATTAAAGGGATTTATTTAATTCACTCAAACACTTCTTTATTCTTTTCATCTTCTATGAGTATATCCACTGCTATAAATAAGTTAGACTCACGAGTTATCGTCAGATAGACCTTATTTTTAACCGCTGTGTCAGTTGTTTAAAAAAAAATAACGAACGCAATTATTAATTAAAAACTATTTTAATTATTAAAAAAAAAATGTGGCGCTACATTTCTAAGGCGCTAATAATGTTATAATTTGCGTGAAATTATATATCGCCTGCAAATTATTGTCGGAATAATATGTCAGAACAATAACTCAGATGTCGCTGCGTCATTGAGCGGCATGCGGCAGTAGGCGGCTAGCGGCGGGACCAACACACCATTGCCTAATGATTTTGATTTTCGTTGTTACGAGTTAATTATGACGTGTTTTAAAAGGCGTTTTAATAAAAAAAATGAATAATGGTTTTTGCTTTTGAAAACAATTTACTGGCGAGTAGAATAATAGAAACAAGGATATAATAGAAACATTAAATATATAAACGCACTTGTTGGACGTATCACGATACCCTTTTAAATTAATTAGTGGGTCTGATAAACTTAATTACACTTATAAAATTACCAGTTTTTTTTTTAATTTGATATTATTTATTAAAATACGCAATTTTTACTTCATGAGTAAATACTCCAAATACTACACAACATACCTATCGTGGAAGAGTCTAGCTTCGGTATATAGGTAGGTCGGCTCAATCGAAGTGTTATCATGGCCTCACAGTGAACCAACGTTAAGCATCTTTTTCATTACATTTCAACGAGTAATTGACTTTACCATAGGAAATAGGGATGGAATAAAATCACAAGCTCATGTAATAAATCATATGATTTATAAATCATATTATCCCTCCCGTGACTGATTTACAAAATCACTGCCAACTAATTATTATTATTAAGCTAGCGCAAGACTCGCGCAAGGTCTAAATTAAAAATAAAGAATTTTGGTTGTTTTAATGTTATTTATCTTTGTCTGGGACGAAATCACAATCACATGTGGAATCACTATGACTGATATAAATCATTTCATCATATGATTTAAAAGTAGCCCCGCCATTGCACATGTGGCACTTAACTTCAGGTATCTTCCGTTTATGAGCGGAGGTAGTCACTTACCATACGTGACCCTGTTTGTTCCTTCTGCCATAAAAAAACGCAAATTCTACTTACCCGCTAGTGCAAATTAAATGCAATAACATATTTTTTTCATCAAAATTAGTAAGTTTTGTGAAGTTTCACAAAATTTATTTATTTATTAATTTCTGAAAATATTCATGATATTATTACGACGTATTAGTAAAAACCGTTATACGCGTGTCGTAATCCGCGTGGGTTAAAAATACGGAGTAAGAGTTGACTAAGGGAATAAACAACGTAACATAAACGGCACTGACAAGAAAAGGAAAACTTGAAACAAACCCACTTATATTTTCCATGTTATAAAATATATAAACTCATTTAGAACTTAAAGCTATCCACAACTTTTTTATTACAATATATTGTATGAATAGTTATAAGACAAAACCGAATTTAAAAAAAAGTAGTGTAAAAAAAATAAAAAATAAAAATTAATGTAATAGATTTCTTTGTAGTTATGTTACTATTTTGTATTTTCAGTAAAACAACTATACAAGTTTTTGTTAATGAGTAATCATTGTAAACATGCTAACTCACGACACACGTGAATTACTGGATCCTCGAGTTAATTTAACGGTGGCGCGAAGGGTGGGGGCGCAAATTGGTTCGTTTAATAAAGCGTAGTAGTATTCTGTGAGTGATTTTAGTAGTAGTTTTAGTGAGTAATTTTATTTATTCTTTTATATTTTATTCTCAGCGGGCAATTAAATATTAATTTCTATTTTACATTTCTTTTTCCAAATATCTTTCTTTTTTTCTGCTGTTCTTTTTTATAAGCTATATTAAGAAGATCGTTTGAATTATTTACTGCAAAGTCGACGATGTGGATATTTCTATTAGCTAAAACAGTAACTTGTATATGGTTGCTGTGTATCATATGTATCTGAGGCTCCTATCTTAGGACTGAAATGTGAAAATGACCTCAGTGTTCTTTTTAAAGAAAAGAAAAGAGATCATTCCAGCTAATAAAGCAGAATAAAGATTATCAAATGTTTCTTTAATTGATTCCAGGCGATTGCTGTTTTTATCTACCTAAGATTACTAACTATTTTTTAAATACTAGTTACGCAACATTTTTATCGTATAATTTTTTTACAAAATTTAAAAACACGAAATTATTACACATTATTATTATGTATTTTTTATTTGTAATATTTTTATACCTATTCTCATTTTAACGATCTTTTTTTCATTTACTACACTAATTTATACATACTTAAAGAAATTACACCAAATTATCGATTAAAACTATTAAAATAACATCTCAGACGCTGGCTGTCATTTATCGAACTAATAACATTTCTAATTTCGAATTTGGCACTAGTGTTGTCCATGCTGGCGTAAAACGACACTCGTCGGCAATCAACGTCCCTACGGGGAGTCCCACGTGGCCGCCTATAGTGACATGACTACCGGAGATATACGCACTCACGCGGTACAAACCGGCAATTGTCAAGACTTGGAATATACAGCTCGAAATCCGACTTTATTTATATGAGCATAGAGACGATTATATTTCGAAACAAATGATAATCGCCACGAAGATGAATGCACATCGCATAGAGTTTTCCGCTAATTATCATGCTAATACTCGGCTCGGGTACCCCTGCTGAGCTGAATTTTAATTTAATGAAGATAACTTATAGCGGTTTAAAATATTTGTATAAATTAGAATATCTTACTGATACGTTTTGTACAAAATATAGCGATAAAAGTGGTTGTAATATATGCATCTTAACAGCTTTTTATCAAAATAGGTGTCCGTTTCTTTTATGGGCAAGTATAAAGGGAGTTCTTGAACATTTCTGCAAGTAATGCACTTAATAAACTAACTGATTACTATTTTCCTCTTCATAAAAGAGAACACAATATAAAATAATCTTTTACTATAGAGGGGAGTGAAGAATGCTATTCACGGTATAATAAAAGCGTCTATCAGTCTCAAGCCTGCTGTTACAACAGAAGCAATCCAGATAATTCTCATTACACACATTTCACTATTCGATGTTTCTAATACACCATTATGTTTAGCGGCGGGAGGTCTCGATTGTGGCAATCGGCGTCTTTGTTGCACATCACTACCGAGTGAACGGATCCCGCCAAAATTTAAATGTCATCGTTCCAATTCGAAATTCAATTAGGTGTAATTAATGCGGTGTGTTCCAGTGGCGGAACTGAATCTTTTACAGATTTGAAAACAATGGAACGAGCCTCGTCGGCGAGTCAAACGATATGTAACGTAACTCATGTTTTTTTTTCTTCTACTTGATAATAGTTGTCTAATGTTTATGCTTTTCTAACTTTGTCTTAATTTATTTAACTGTTTTTATTTAGGTTTCCATACTAATATTATAAATGCGAAAATGTGTCTGTCTATCTGTTACCTCTTCACGCTTAAAGCCCTAAACAGATTTAGATAAAATTTGGTATGGACATACTTTGATTCTTAAGGAAAGACATAGGCTACTTTTCACCGCAATAACCAACATATACGAAGGCGGAGTCGCGGGAAAAAACTATATGTTATATACATTATCTCTATCGATGGTGTCAACAATTTGTATTAAATTTTATTATTTATGTTGTTTTATTATTAATGCATATAGTTTACATAAAATAAATGTATATGTCTATCCATAATATTGCAATAAATTAAAGAAATAGTACAGCTTATGCTTACGAAAGACAAGCAGGTTGAAAGATAAGATAGATTTTTGTAACGATTTAAAAAAAATAGAAAAAAACCCTGCAAATGCTACGTTTGATAGCTAATGTTCCTTCTTTGGTAGAAACATAGCCTCCTTGCTCAATTATGGATGTTACACGGTTAAATTAAAATGGCGTAGGTTGCGTAAACACAATTAGCGGATTTATCGACTACCCGAATAGGGTCCAAGACTGGATAGGTACTTTGATGCATATTAGACCTATGTCCAGTAGTGGGCTTTTTTACCGGGGTTAGCGGCAGGGTGGTGTGTCGGCCTCGGACCGACTAAAACTCAACTGCGTGCCACTCTGCGCCTTTGATATGAGGGATTTGGGCACTATTGTTATTAGGGATCCGGATTGCTCAGACGCAATGAGGACCAAGCGCCTGCCCGCAACGGCGCGGGTACTACCTTCGAGTACAGTCTCTATTTGGACGACGTACGGCACACGCGCACAGAGGATACACTACTACCAAAAATAACGAAGTTTCATTTAAATTTGCAACCCCATTTTGCACCGTTAGAGTGGAATATTTAAAAATCCTACGCAAAATAAATCGTACTACATAACACCTACGTAAAAATGTTACTGCACACCTACGTCACCAAAGGAACATTTGTGCAAAATTTAGATCTAGAAGCAAAATCTAGATACCGCGGTTGCAGCTATGCGTTGATCGATCAGTCAGCCTGACAGTTTCTTCTTGTATATATATATAGAAGACTAGCTGACCCGGCATATACATTATTGTTGTATGTATTTTTCAATGCTAAATTTTTTGTCAAAAAGTTTTTGTCAAAAAAATAAAAATTACGCTTATCATTTAGGGGTATGAAAAAGAGATATTACTCGATTCTACCTACCCCAAAATTTGATCAAAAGCGGTCTAGCCGTTTCGGAGGAGTTTGGTAACAAACACCGCGACACGAGAATGTTATATAGTAGATAAATAAAAATTGATCGAAATAATACCTGTTGGCATAGCAACGGTAGCCGGAAAGTAATTATTCAACAGACAAGGCACGGAATAGAACTATTGAACAGAAGTTTAGTGTTCAAGACAATTGTTCATTGTGTTGAACAGGTATTAGGTACGCTTCGCTGTTTGGGGTCCCCATCATTCTATTTTATGTGAGATAGTTAATGTGTCTTATTAATTTGTTGATCAATACATTATAAGAAACTAATACAGATAGTAATGTAAATGTTTATTTTTGCAGTTTATTTTTACAACTGTTTTTCATTGTTTTGGCTTTAAACCGCCTTCAATTTAGCGCGCAAACTGGCATTTTTATTTCAAATTTCATTATAACAATTACTTCTTTTTAAATGTGAAAATAAGTCAACATAGATGTTACTTTTTTATTTTAATACTTAATCAGTTAAGTTTTTAAGTTTGATAATAGCACAATAGTGATTGTTGCTACACCGATCATAGAACCGGCGAGTTCCGGTAAGCTGGGGTCATCATCACATCACATCAACAGCCTATAACAGTCCACTGCTGGACATAGGCCTCTCCTTAGATAGGAGGTTTTGGCATACTATACCACCCAGGCCAGACGGGTTGGTACAGGGTTTGTTTCAAGTTTTCCTTCTCTTTGCAGTGCTGTTGTCCCGCGTAATTTGCTCCTTTAGTCGGCTCTTACGACACCCACAGGATGAATAGGGGTGGTGACATTCCGTATTCTTAATCCGTCACCACACGGATAACTGGGGTGGTTTTTAATATTTCATTAACAAGAAAAATATATTCTATTAAGTTTTACCTATTAACATAAAACCTCCTTTCTAATGAGATGCCTATGTCCATCAGTGGACTACAAAAGGCTGTTGATATGGTTAACATAAAAAAAATTACACTCCTCTCGTCAGGCTACGCTAGTCAAAAGTACAGGTAAGTAAATACTTTTAAACCAACGAAGATTTTCAGCCGTTATTTACCAATTATGACCAGCTATATGTGCTTATAATACGAACACTTTTAAGAGTATTTTGAGAAGTAGCTAAATTGAGACACTTTAATCATTAGTAGAAATATAATAGGAAAAAAGGAGGCTTTAATGCTGAACTAAATAAAAAAGTATTACTATCCACCTGTGGGCTCCATCCATATGTCTTCATCACCAGACTATTCTACTATATATAATAATACCAAGCTTATTCTGATGAACTCTACAAAAAGACATGTACGGCAACCCTCGAGGGGTTCACCAGTAGCAACTAAAGAGCTCTACTAATCAATTTCTGGCTCCATTATCAAGTTAGCTCTAACGATACGACAATTAGAAGTAGGTTTCCATAAACTTTGATTTTCCTGCTCTTACTGAAAGTTATAGATAATTTCTTAGTTGAGAGACACGCGTTCCTTGACAGATATACTTTCAAGTTTTTTTTTAAAAAGACAACTCCCGCACTAGGTATATATTCTGTATCGCGGGGGACTTTACAAACATACATGGTAACGGACACAAAGAACACCCAGACTGAGACCAAAAATTTGTAGATCACACAAAGTGTTGTCCCGTGTAGGGATTGGACTCGAGGCGAGGTTACCACTCAAACCACTACGCCATCCGTGCAGTCAATCAGATTGTCTTTCTAAAAGATAAAGACGTGGTAACCCTATTGAACAAGAACTACATATTCTAATAACCATCGTAGGCGGACTGCGGTGTTTAGGACTGAACAGGTTATGTTTAAAACTAAACAATTTAGGGGTGTGACCGACGCATCCGTTGTACAATGTTGAGGTGTTAAAACCATTGTCCTGATGCCTTTTGGGTACTCCGACACATTAATTAAAATAAGTATCTTAAAAAATGTGGTGAAGTAGCCTCGTTAAATATTAATGAAGTCTTTCTTTGTGGACCAACTAGTCCATCAACTGGTGCTAAGTTTTATTATAGTTGGAATGTCAGTTTGTTTGTCACGCTTTCACACCTTAACTGGTAAGCCGAAATTGAATAACATGAGATTTATTTGCGGGAACTTTAGTTTACAAAGTTATTACGTCTGTATGAGTTAGAACATATTGGAGGGGCAGACGAGCAGACTTCTAGACTTCTTCGAATAAATAATAAATCTAATCTTTTTATATAATATTTTGGCAAAATTAATGATGGCACCATAAAGTAAATCGTACCTTCGGTCAGGAGACCGTCGTGAATTACGCACAAAGTAGAGAGAATGAGAAAATAAGGAAGGATTAAAAGAAGTTTGAGAGTCGAGACGTTTCAAGATTGTAAAAAAGCTGGAAGAAGTACTGACAAAAGAGTAGCTTTAAAGTTTGTTGTCAACAAAAAAGCTTTAACGTTTAAAGAAAAAGTTAACAAGCACACTGTTAACGGGTAATTCTTCCATCTTTTTACTTTTTATGTTGCATCATTTACCGCAACATAATAATTTAAATATATGTATCTACATATATATATATAAATATATATCTATATACGCGGTGTAAGGGACAGCGCCCGGGGCCTTCCCTCCGGCCGCCATTTTGTGTTAGTGTGCGTAGACAGTTTTTACGGAATACACATGTAGTTATTACTTTTGTACGATACCTACGGGAATGACCTTAACCTTTGCAGCTGATTGCTTAAAAAGTTTAATTTTCCGGCAGAAAATTCCAATGATTTTCGACTCAGAATAATGGTGTGAATACACTCAGTATTCGTTACGACGTCCTTTACACCGTGTGTATATATATATATATATATTTGAAGTATTGTCAGAATGTTAATAATTGAGTATTTTAGAAGAATCACCAACTATTACTAGTACTAGTACTACTTCCGTAAAGGTCAGAAGAACGAAGTTAAACACGTGTTTAAGTAATACGCCTACAATTTTATTACGTTATTTATTTGCTTTGCACGTGAAGGAAACAACTCAAAGAAACCGTACAAAATCAACCCAAAAACTTTATATATTTTTAAACTAATAAAATCACAAAGTAAGGTTAACTTTCCTTTGTTGTGCTACTACATGGCCGATCAAAAATTGCCAGTGCTAATTAATGTTATAAATTAGCACTAACCAAAACCCCGGGGTTAACAGCGTAAAAAATTCAACGAGTGAAAAGCTTAATTACCGCGGTGAGCTTTTAATATCAATAATTTTTAGTTTAAGACCCCTCTTTGGCGGTGTGGAGATATGAAAGGAGTGTGCGCTGGATGCGTTAATATGGTATGAAATTGTATTTGTAGAGCTTTTGAGTTTATTAGCCATTTTGAGCCACAATACGATTCAACTTATCCATATTCCAAAAAAAAAGAAATAGGAATAAATTACAATACAATGTAGATTGCCTACCAATAGTTTAAAGAATGTGTACCGATCTTTACCGATATTTCACTAGTGACTAGATTTTTGCTATTTTCCATGTGTTGTTGAAAAAACTGCATAACAATGTCTAAACGGTTCCTAAATCAAATTGGATAACCAAGAGTCACTGTAATTATTATATAAATAACTGAATTAATTAATAAAATTTATTATATCTTCTCTATAATTTACCAGAACCAGAATAAAAAATATTCTGCACTTCTCTGCCGTTGTACTTGTTAAATATCATCTCCTCTCATTAGAAAGAAGGTGTAATGTTAATAGGTAAAATTTAATATAAAATATTTTCTTTTTGACGGTATAAAAGTTATTCATGGATAAGTTCCGCCCTTGAGGGGATGAAAAGGTCTGTGGTTCTCTCGTCGATTAAAACCACCCTGGTTTTCCGCAACTCGCCTATGATGGGTGTAGCAACAATCACTATTTTATTTCTTGCTGTAAATGTTTTTAAGTTTGATAATAGCTATCAAACTTAAAAACATTTACTGATTACTAAAAAGGTAACATCTATGTTGACTTATTTTTACATTAAAAAATATATAATTGTAATAATGCAATTTGAAATAGAAATAATGAGATGTCAATTTGCAAGCTAAATTGAAGGCGGTTTAAATGTGTCAGTCGTCAGTCAAAACCCTGAAAAACAGTTGTAAAAATAAACTGTTGTCTTACTCCCTTAGTCGGCTCTTACGACAACCAATAGGAGGAAACAGGGTGGTGACACTTCGTGTTTTTAATCTGTCACCACACGGACTTAGATATTATTAATAGATATCATCTGTATCTAATATCAACCCTCTCAAGACCTGGAGTCAATTTGTGTGGTTTGTGTCAAGTTTTCCTTCTCTTTGCAGTGCTGTTGTTCTGCTCCCTTAGTTGGCTCTTACGACACCTACGGGATAAATAGGAGAGGTAACACTGCGTTTAATACGGAACACACGATAATTCAAGAGCTTCACACATCTCACACACGGTCGTCTGATTTCAAACTAAGCGGAGCCTGTACTATGGCAACCAGCCTGCTGATAAACATACTTATATATTTCTAAATAAACACGCATTATAGATAAATTACACCCAGTAACAGAACAAATGATAGTGCTCATCACACAATTATTTATCCTGGATGGGAACGGAACTTTCGGCTTTGCAATCAGGGTCACTGTAATTTGTAAGGTTTCTAAAACTTAGTTAAAAGATCTTAAGAATTTAGAATTCATAATAAATATTAAAGAACACAAAGTGTATGAAAAACAATGATGTATTTCAAATAGCAGATGAATTTACTTTGTTTGTTTACTTTGTTTCTTACGAAATAGGAATGTACTATTAAAACATATTACTCAATAAATACTTGCAAAAGTTCTGTAATATCTTTTGAAAGCAATTAGCAATATCACAGAAATGCTGAAGATATTGTGAAACAGAAACAAAAGTAATTAAAACTTAATTATTAACATAAATTACAACTCCGGTACTGCCGTACGGCGTGTTTCATCATCAGCCTATCGCAGTTCTCTGCTGGACATAAACCTCTCCCATTGCACGCCACTTAGATCGATTTTGGGCTTCTCGCATCCAGCTCCTGCCAGCCATCTTAATGTGTGTGTTTATTTTATTAAAAATGTTTTAAATAGTATATTCGTAAAAATCATAAGTGAGTACCAAAATCTTTGAACGACTATCGTAGATTTTCCGTCGTTAAAAATAATCCAGAGCCTTAAGTTGGTAATAAAGTTCAGAGCTGTTCAGAGCTTAAGTGTCACGAGTTTTTTGTACCATAGGATCGATTTATTCACCGAAATTAGGGTTGATTATGATGGTGATGCCTAAAGAACCTAGTCAGTGATCAGTATGGATGGATTATGAAATAAGATTAAAAATACCTTTTTTCCGAGAATAAGACACAGAGGTCTTGAAGAGAGAAGTCTTGAAGGTCTCTAGAGAACGGTCTTGATATTAGATACAGATAATATCAAATATTTTAATAATCCTGTACGAATTTATGGCCTCATCAGGGCAAACCTTTTTGTAGATAAAACATACGATTTTACTTACACCATCATTGCATCCTACTAGTTATCACGACTAAGAAAAGTGTGCAGCTAAAAGCAAATATTAAATTCTTGTAATGGCACTGTCTCAATACCCGTCTAAGATACTATCTAGTAGAGGGTTGTGTAGTAATGGCATTCTTCTGTCTTCTATCAAAGCCGAATCAATATGCCACCTTCCGTTTTACCACATCTCTGTCAACGAACTACTCAATGCTATAATTGCATAAGGCGTGAGAGCAAGCGTTGGCAGAACTGCTAACTAATTGCCATTGAAAAAAGGCGAAACCGCGACTGAAAACATTTCCACCATGCTTTGATGTTTTTTTTCCAAGGCCTTTTTACCCTCAAAGGTTGATAAGCTGTACTACGCAAAGCTGGTAATAAGGCACTTTGAGGCAGGTGTGACGTACTCACACCATGAAAGACGAGTGTGGACAGATTTATGGAGACATCTTGTAAAGTGTAAGGGTTTTTCTTTTGAGGTGTTACAACAGCATGAGCTAATTAATTTATTTTATTGGCTAGTTATTTTGTTTTGTTTAATGTTGAATGTGATGAGTATGTGTTAGTTTAATTTAATGTGGTGCTAAGATACTTTTAAATCTAGGACTTTTGATGTGATTTACCGATAGTTAAATGACAAAGCTCGCTAAGCTATCTACTAATTATTACTAGTTTTTAAACGAAACATTCTAAAACGTATGTTAATGATAAATATAGTTTCTCATAAAAGTCGAGTCGAGGGGTTTTAAGTTATTATTAAGTTTAACTTATCTGTCTGTCTGTCGGTGGCATCGTTGCTCCCGAACGGATTGACTAATTCCGATGCGGACTTTTTTTTCGATCTGATCGAGATGGTTCTTAGCTATAAATTTTGAAGATCATCAGGTCACTTCCTAGGTGATGAAGGGATCTCACTAAAATCCACATATCTGATCGATCTGAAACTTGGTATACTGTTACTTTGATGGTATTTCCACGACATAGTAACCTGGAACTTGCTGCTGCATCAAGTAGTCTGCGGGATAGCCAACTCCTCAAAAAATTACAGCATATTTACCATGTATGGGTTTCTTAGAATAGTCTCAATGAGCAGTTATTGTTTTTTAAAGTTTTTTTTAGAGTTTTTTAATGATGCTATTATTGATTTTGTGCAGCCTGGTTTATAGCAACGAATTATGACATTAATGACCTGAGACAAAGAATGAAATGAATTAATGACCTGAAATATTAAAACATGGTTTTTTCCATAACTGCACGGATGGCTTAGTGGTTGAAGCGGTCGCCACGCTCTCTCTACTACGCCGAGTGTTGTGGGTTCAAACACCACATGGGACGACACTTTGTCTGATCCACAAATTGTTGTACTGAGTCTGGGTGTTCTTTGTGTCCGTTTCATGTATGTTTGTAAAGTCCCCCGCGACACAGGATATACATATTTATGAATGCCATACTCATTACATACTCATTACAGCTTATTATTGTTAAATGTAGTCATTGTGTAATTTTCTACTTATTGTATGGTTAACTTTATTCAATAAAAAATATTATTATTATTATTTATATTCCTAATGCGTATGTTGGCTTTTATATAAAAAAAAATAACATACACATACACGTGAAAAATAATAAAAAGGAAAGTATTAAAGGAAATAAAGGAAATTACGAAACTACACTCAAATAGCCCATCGTAGTCAACCATTACACAACTCATTCCCTGCCTCTCACAATTTTTACACGCCTTATATTACCTTCACTTGTATGTTTGTTTGTATGTTTGTAACCGACTCCTTTGGGCGTGATTTTGACTGACTTTAAACAGTCAGAATTCGTTCAAACTTTGTAGATATATCGAGGACCGATGACAATACTCTAATTTAAAAAATAAAAAAAATATTAAAGTTTATAATTATAGTTTTAAAAAACTAAAAAACAAACTTTCTATAGAAAACCAAACTAAAAAATAGAAAATAAATTTGAAAAAAAAGGGTGGGGTGCTTTTTACTATTGACAACAGGCACCCAACGCTTTTTCCCAACACACGGTCCTCAACCTTTCGTATCCAATCCATTCCTGAACATCCAATCATTCCAGATATTATTTATAGTGAATCTACATCGCACAGGAGATTATATTTAGATAAATTACAATGCATAACAAAATTGCCGTTTCTGTCATCTAAATTTCATTCATTTAAACATCAAACTAATACCAATTCAATTGAATAAACACCTCTGTATTATGAGAAACAATCAAAACCCTTTGGATCCGTAAACTCATGTTATAATTGGTACAATGATACATTCACTGTTCCTTCACATATTAACTTTGGCATTATTGGTGTTTTTGTCCTCAACACAATATATAATAAAGGCAATAGTTATATATATATGTATATAATATATATATAAACAAAAATTCACAGTTATGAAACACTCATAATTGTGAATTTTTGGGTGTTTCATAACTGTGCATTTTTGTTTATGGTTTAAATTGACATTACAATGTTTTAAAGCTAAGATTATATAAAAGAAGTTTTATTTTAAAGCAGTTAACAACGAATGCAGTTTAAAAGGACGCCATCTTGAAGTTAGGCTTTGGTTGTTTGACAACAGACATATGTTTCCATGCCCATCGCCTTTAAATATATTTTTTTCTTTGACACATCATACAACTCATCACAACAAGAGCCTTTAATAGTCCACTGCTGGACATAGGCCTCTCCTTAGACAGGGAGTTTAGACCTAATGTATAGTACTCGCTGGCCAGACGGGTTGGTATAAAGTTTGTGTCGAGTTTTCCTTCTTTTTGCAATGCTGTTGTCTTGCGTAGTTTACTCCCTCAGTCGGCTCTTACGACACCCACTGGATGAATAGAGGTGGTGACACTCCGTATTCTTAATCCGTCACCACACGGATGATTTGTCTTTGTAATCACTTAACATGTAGTTGTTTATTTAAATTATATTTAATTATTACATTTCTATAGTATATAAATGCTAGCGTGGTACAGTAGGGCAAAACCTTTCTAAAGAGAGGCCTATGTCCAGTAGTGGAATATTAATGATGATGTACATATGTATTTTACGCATGTATTAATTTCTTCGGCCTACAAGAACTTTTAAACTCATGGTTCATCATCATCACATCAACAGCATTTAATAGTTCACTGCTGGACATAGGCCTCTCCTTAGAAAAAAGGTTTTAGCCTACTATACCACCCAGACGGGTGGGTATAGGGTTTCTGTCAAGTTTTCCTTCTCTCTGCAGTGATGTTGTCCTGCGTAGTTTTCTCCCTTAGTCGACTCTTACGACATCCAAATGATAAATAGGGGTGATGACACTCTGTATTATTAATCTGTCACCACACGGACCATGATTGCCAATTATTAAATGTATTTAAAATTACTATACAACTTACGTCACAAACTAACTCTTTTTAAAAACACAAGTATTAATTTCATTTATTAAATGATAAATTTGAACAATAACTAACTGAGTACTCAAGTTCTATCGACCGGCCAAGGACAGGTCCTTAACTCCTCGGCCGTTGACGTCTTATAACAGGTCATACAACCTTAATAACATTGTATTAAGAAAACTTAGCAGTTCCATATTATTGTAATGTACACTTATAACAGCACAATGTCTTTGTATGATTTCATGTTCTCTTAACATTTATATTACGATGATTTAACATTAAAATAACAGTTTAACAAATCTCTACCTGACTTATTACATAGATGTTTCTACGCTAAAATTTGTTCGGAGAAAATTATTTTTTGCCAGGTTCTCTTCGGCCGCCAGAGACCAAGTTTCGAAATCAATTTCGAAATAAGAATAATAAATTCTCCTTTCGAAACTTTTTATGATAAAAAAAGGTTCTATTTGAAAGAATTTACTTAAATTTTATGCTCTAGCAACATTGCTTTTACATATTTGGGCTGGCTTGGCTGCAGTGATATGCTAACCTTTTTTTAGGAGTATGTGGTGACTCCACTTAAAACCACCCCGACGGCCGGCCATGTTATTTCAGGTTCTCCCTGAATTGACACCATGCCTAATCAGTCCCTATCCCAGGAGAGAACACTTCCCAACATAATGCAATCAGGCCGGCCATTCCATCCCCTACCGCAGCAATCAATCTGCCACCAGAGGTCCCCACTCTCTGGCGGTCCGCGGCCCCGTCGACGGCTGTTATGACAGTAGTCGCTTAACATTAGATGACACTCTGCTAGTTTACTATCTACACTATTCAAAAATTATATTAACTAATTTTTATTATCACGTTGGATAGTTTGTAGCGCTACATACGGACCATTAAAACCGAACAATTAGTTTAAAAAGCTCATTATCTTTTGAACAAGAACGCACTATAATAATTAAACTGTGTCTAAAACACATTCATCCTCATTAAAACACCTTATAACATCAGATAAAGAAAAATACTGACAATTAAACCCTACCTTGACACCTCAGTAACACTTCAAATTAAGTTGTTGTCCAAAATAAAGGTCCCTACATTTTTCTGAAGATAAAATCTCATTAAAATCGTACAATCTAACCATTAACTAATTGGTACGGTCTTGTATTATCCGCACTGTTAGAGACAGACATTTTTCCGAAGCAACTTCTAATTAAACGAGACACTTCTTCAATTTGTTCCCTTATCTTCGACATCAAAGTTGACATTCTCAAGTTTGTAAGGAAATTTAAGCTTTGCTGCTACGAACATAAAATTATTTTTTTAATGGTTTTGAATCTAGTGTTATTTAAAGAGATTCGTCGAAGTAACACTGCATCGTCGGTTTTGAACAAAAGTGACTTGAAAAGGTAAATGAGCGTCTTCACAAAGTTGAAGCGATTAGCGTTTAAGCTAAGGGAGTTTGGCGGAGTGTGAAAAGTCTTATAAGTGTGTAGAGAAGTAATTAAATGGTAAGTACCAAGTATGCTTGGGAGACTTAGATGCAATAATATCTGTTTAAATGAGACAAATTAAAAGTATTTATGATACATCTTTATATTGCGAAATAAATAGGGCTACTGAAGCAATTTGTTTCATAATGTCATTGTTAAACTTTCTGGTACTTCTTACATAAATTTACAACTTGGAACAATAAAAAATTCTCGTTACGAAACGACCGAGTAATATAAGTAAATAAATTCAGAATACTTTTTAACAAACGGTTAAGTAAAATAAAACAAAATCCAGTGCCATTATATCAAGTGCTGATCTCACATAAAAGGCTAAGAATGGGTAAATACCCAGAGCTTCTGTAGTTGACCCAAGTTATGTAATTAAAGTAAATAAAGTCGAAACAATTTTTCAAGAATTATGAAATTTGATATAACTTTGTAATTTTTTCTATAGAAATTTAACATTACGGTCACTACGTAATTTGTTGGAAACTGTGGTTGATTCTGATTCTATTGTTTATACAAAACAAGTTAGAATAAAACCTACCTTTGACTTGGAAGATCGCTTTATAGCGTACTTATGCATACCTTTACCTCCATATCCTTAAAGGGTTAGGTAGAGGCGTAATAAATGCATTATGTTATAATTATAGTCCCACTTAATAAATAGCAAGTATATAGCTGTCAACTTGGCACTATAAAATGAAGGTGACAAAATTGGGTGAATATGGAAAGAAAATGTGGATAAGAAGAGAAATGCAGTGATTGGTAAGGGATATTGGTTATACGGGTGAATTGGGGAGGGCAAGCCAAGGCTCAAACAGGTCAAGGACATGTTTATGGCATAGAGAGCGAACGAACAGACGGGTTACCTGATGGTTCAACTGAAGTGTTACAAGTGTGTTGACGCTTTTTGAATTCCTCCGACCTCAGAAATACGACAAGGAGGATTTGGGCTCTGGTAATCTAGTGAAAGAAAGAAATACATTTATTATTGACAAAATTCGCAAAAAAAGATGGTAGAAGCATACATTTATGCAGGTATATAGATTCGCAGCAGTCGCGTTAAAAGTTCAAATTGGACAGTTTAGCTGACAAACTAAAGCAGAGCACTGGTGTGTGAAAAGTTACTCACTTAGTGAAAAGCAATTACTATGGTCGAGCCAGGCCATTTGTGTCGAGGCATGCCACTCTTAACCTGCGCAATAGCTCCGGCAATAGCCATACCTGTAACTAAAGCTATTGCTGGAAAGCCTAGGAACTCTAACCTCTTCTAGATTTTTCTAGTTTTGTTGTTGTTCTAGATTGTTTCACCTCTTGATAATAGTGGGAAACCTTTCTACTCCAAAGCTAGTCGGGAACTATGAAAATAAGCACGTGAGTAGGACCGTTTATCCTGGACTTATCTAGGGGTTCGTAGCTCCGACTGCTAAGATGGAGGTCGTGAGTTAGATTCCTATCCAGAACAAATAGTAGTGTGATGAGCGACAAATAGTAGTGTTATGTTATAAAGGGACAAACGAGCAGAAGCCTCTCCTTTCTAAGGAGAGGCCTATGTCCAGCAGTGGACTAGTATAGGCTGTTGATGTGTGTTGATGTGAAACGAGCAGACGGGTCACCTGATGGTAAGCAACACAGCACAGGTGCGTTGCTGCCCTTGGAGTCCCTCCCGCTGACTCGAGGGAGATTTGGGCTCCGGTAACCTGACTCACTCAGTGAAAGGCAACGAAAGAATTGCTTAACACCGGTTTTCTGTGGGTACTTAGATATATTTACATGTTTATCAGCAGTCTGGTTACCATAGCACAGACTCTGCTTAGTTTTGGATTAGACTGCCGTATGTGAGATGTTTGTTTATTACATACATTATTATTATCATTGATAAATACAAAACAAGTCACTTATATTTCAGAACAAGCCATACAATTAAATCACAGTGTCGATTTGTTTTTAAACATCAAGTTAGGTAACGGTCTCGTGTTTTCTTTTCTTATTTATTTCCTTTGTAATCAGTAACAAAGAACACAAACAAAGTTATTAATTAAATACGAATGATAATTAATTAATTTGTGTAGAAACTCTTTCTGAATTATGTAACACAAAATATTCATTAACTGTCTTAATAGCGCTTTCACTTCTAATTCCCTTTACAATAATCTTTAAGTGATGAAGGATAATTATGGCAGAGAATTAGATAGAGCTTATGAGGAAAAAGACTCAGGGTTTTTATGATGTATGGGACAGATTATTATAGGTAGTAGTGACCATACAACAGATTGATGACTTCTACCTTTGTTTCTGTACTGGAAATACTAAGAACAAGAGAAAGCTGGCACAGAAGATGTTTGGTTTATCTCTCTCTCAGCAATTTATCAGTCAGGAATTGACTTGAGTTTGTTAAGAGCGACAAGTTACCGTGAGAAGACTTCTACTTTTACGATTTTTTCAATCATTTCAAGTATACGGAGATTGTTCTGCTTTAGTAGTGGTGTATTCAGAAGAGGGATATAGGTGTGAAACCTTTTTTTGTTTCATAGAATTTCAATGACCTGTTTTTTTCGTCGATGTCAAACTCCCTCGCAGCGTGTTTTTATCTTCATAGGAATGTGTGTTTTTTACCAACGTATATGACTGTGGAAGATCGGATAATAAGTCGGCTCGAGTGGACTGACACGCCAGCCTCACTGAAAACCAGTGCTAAACAAGACCTCCCCTCCTCCGAATTCTGGGCAAAAGGGCACTTAAAGGCAGGCCAGGCCTCTCTGACTCTTGAATTGCAAGTGTCCATAAGCATTGTCACTTACCATCAGATAACCCGTCTCCGAATCTAGAAAATTTACAAAAAAAAACACCAAATCTCAAGTAGAATTTAGTACAGACGTTTACAAGGTAACGACCTGTTAACAACGCTATGAATCACGATAATTACACAAATAACGTTATGATGATACACCGTTTCCATCAGTCATAATCAATGAATAGGCAATTTACTCCTGAATAATGTCTAGCACTTCAATTTTAATAAACCAAACCAATCAAAGCTTTTAAAATGTTCTTCTAAATAACTAACCGCATTGTTTAGCGACATTTGAAAGTTTCAAACTTAAAATGCCGGTGAATTTACTGAGTGAGATTGTTTCTCTGTCCATGAATCTTTTTAGTTTTTGTAAGAGCATCGATACCAAATGGAGATGGACAATCGATCAAATTTATCGTTGATAAAAACATCAGATCAGACATTGTACACAACATCAATAGAAACATCAATAGTTAAAAGCATTATTTGGAAGCGTGCGCGCAATTCTTACTCACTAAATTTTTTCACGTCTCTTTAAACTTAAAAACATCTTTATTGTCTTGTCGTTAGAGTTTAAATTGAATATAAATTTAGTATTTAGTATGCAAATAATACAACATTCGCCTGTAACGGCTGATTTATGATGTGGTTCGGACACCCAAGGAACAAAAACTTGGTATCAATAGAACAAGAAACACAAATGAATGCCTGTTACAATACACACTGTAATTGTTTAGACAAAGGCCTCAGATTCGAATACACTGTACTTCAACACCAACATATTTTTATTCAAATTTGAACTTTAACTAAAAGCAACAGGCCTCAATTTTGGGGACATTGCTTGATGACTTCCAACGTTACGAAATTGTTAGGTACTAAGTAATATCTTGAACCATCAAAGCTTTTGCCGATGGTACTAAAGTTAATTTTTATGACATCTATACACAATGGAAGTACATTATGAAAGAAAAGGCATACCATACCCGTGTCAACTATTCTTAACTGTTGTTTTAAGGGCCTTTCATTCCCACTGTGCGCTTTTAAACTTTTTGGTGACTACATTACTCGTTCATTATTTAAAATAATAGTATTTGTGGGTGTATACTTGTAGTTGTTGTCAGTGTAGCCAAAAATTTCGGCTTTTAAAGAATTATCTACTCTATTTTATTTGTTTACAGACTATATTTCAATAAGTTTTAGCAACGTCATGCTGTTTCGGAACCACAGTAATGAGTTTTGTATAGTTTTCTCGCAATACAAAGGTCTAGGCGCATAGAAATGTGATAATTGTAGTTGGTTCTGGTAAATTTTACGGTGAGTCAAAATCTAACTGTTCCATTCTACGTGTGAAAACAAATTGCATCTACATTACAGTACTTATGCTATTGTAAAAGCTTTTTATGGACTATTTCTTAAAAATATTTAGTAATGGTTTTTTTTTGGAATAACGGTTTCTTATCAAAAATTAAATATTTAAATCATATACTCGCCTGTTATCCCCTAAGCTTTAGACAGAAGTGATTTAAACGCCTGTTGGTCTAAGGTTTTATAATCTGTATGTAAGTGTGTTTATTAAGAAATATGCGTGTTCTTGTTACGTGAGTGACATTAAAATTACAAACGGCAAAATATAGGCGTATAATAAGCCTTATTTCAATCATATTAAGTAAAATCATAATCTAAATATCTTTAAAACAAATTTTATTTCAGCTATCGTTATAGGCACATAAAAACACAATCGATTTGCATATTTCCAATTTCGATTTAAATAGTTGAATTCCCAATCATAACTTTCAGAACGGACTCTTCTATTTTTAAATTTCCCGCCAAGACGGAGGGAGGAATAAAACGGAATAGAAAAAAAAAACAATCAATTAGGTGAACTGTCATCGGCAGTAGCAAGGGAGAATGATAAAAGTCCAAGTTTCGACGATATTATTCGCTATGGCGGGACCAAGGTCTTTGATTTTATTGATTCGTTTGTTCAGATGGTAAGTTTTATGTAATAGGGTTTTTTAAGGCGTAATTTTTAAAATGCAGATAATATTTATGATGTTTGTGTGTTCGGAATATGCATTTTCAAAGAAACGGTTTTTGTTTTGATAAATTAATTTAAATTGTACAATTTTTTTGCAAGATAAGTATTTCTGAAAAAAAAATATCGTGAAAATATACCGTGAAGAAAAGACTACACACCATTGAAATATTGTTTATTTTGAAATTGTGATAGAAAAACTGCGACCGATCGTTTTTTACCCGAAAACCTTTTTTGTATCAATAATCCTTGACGTTACATATTCATACCAAACTACCCGCTAATTGCACAAAAACTTCCCTCAACACAAACAAACAGACTCACACAAAGGACAGATTAGGGAGCATCCAGATCGTATTTAAGATAAATGAGTATTTTCGCTAAGCACGGCTTTAGATCGACGAAGATAAAGAACAGATGTGTGGTGACGCCGGGAGAATCTTTTTTTGAATGATATGATAAGACAGTATTATACAAATTGAACTGTTTTGATATTCTCTTAGCTGTAAATAGCAAAACAATACTTTGCTCTTATTATAAAAACTTGTAGAAATATTTTATTTATATCAGTCATCATTATATTACCTCTTCTATTTAAAAAAGATTTAATATTTGGTACATCAACAGCCTATACTAGTCCACTGCTGGACATAGGCCTCTCCTTAGAAAGGACGTTTTGACCTACTATACCACGCTGGCCAGACGGGTTGGCAGATATAGGGTTTGTTTTAGCTTTTCCTGCTCTTTTGCAGTGCTCGGATGCATGCACACGGGATGAATAGGGTATGTGACACTCCGTATTCTCAATCCATCACCACACGGACAGTAATCAGTATATTTATAAATAGTAGTTTCTTTAAGGCTCATTGTCTCTGCTTTGCCAATAATTTCTCAACGATCGAAATTCTAAACATTACCTGCCTAGATTTTAAAAGATGTACTTGAAGAAGTTATAAATATAATATCAACTGGAGAGTTATATAAATAAAGATACCATATTCTGAAGAGGTCATAAGTATTGTAGCATTTTATTTATCTTTTACACAACTGGCAGCTGCTACACACCTACGTACTTAACTGACCCAAATTTTATTCAGTATTTTAACACAATGGTTACGTTTATATCGGGACAATAAAGCACAAACTCATTTTAATTGTACTACAATAGGACGAATAGGATTATGTCTTTGCACTCGACCTAATTGGTAACAATAGGCCGCCATTTTGAAATGGATTTTCTATTTTAAGTTTTGAATTCGGATATAGAACGTTTTATAACAGTGGGTTGAAAAGATGAACCTGGCTGAATTTTAATTCAGTTTATTCTTGTTTTTAATTTTCTTTTTATTATTCTCATTTGTTAATTTCGAAGTTGACTTTAAACAAAAGTTTTTATATATAAGAATATACAATTGCGTGATGATTCGACCATTTCCTGATATTTAAATCTGACTATAATTGTTTTAAATGTCAACGTTTGATGATTTACAAATAATCCACATTTATATAGGGTATTACTGATATATATTTAACGTTGTGTAAAATTGTTGATGAAAAGGAACTTATCCATTTCCCTTTTAAGTTGGCGTAACGTAATTTTACTTCAAGGTTTTCCTCTGTTTGTAAATGCTTATTCTGTTTTCCAATATTTCTCCACTGCCAAAATGCATCACATTTAAACCATTTAAACCATTTAAACCATTTATTTTTGCTACACAAGAAACATAAAACATACACGGATACAAGGCACATTACTACAACACAAAATTAATTTTATAATACATTTGGCAAAATGTGTAGCAAGGGCTACCAGCTCAGTATACGTTGCGCGAAAGCACAACACTGGTTTTCAGCTGGCGCCTGACATTTGCCCCAACAGTTAGAAACTAAACGCACACAGATAACTCGCATTACAATGAATATAAAATCCAAGTAAATAATATGTAAAGTAATAATAAAATAGTAATACATAAAAAAAATAAAAAATGACAGGAGTGTATATAACAAACAAAAAAAAAAGAATATTTATTGAAAGGATACAAAAAAGTTTTAAAATTATGTCTACAATATATGCATGCAGGTCCTCACGACCAGACAAAGAGCGAATATGAAAGACGGGTGCGAAGGACACACGGTTCCGCTACAGTAATTTCTGTTGAGTAAGAAGTATTCTAAGCAAATGTTTTTTCAAAGTCGTTAGGGACATACTTTTTCGCAGAGGTGGAGGTAAGTCGTTCCATATCTTTGAAGCAGAATACTTGAAGCCTCCCTTGTATTGAGCTGTTCTGTGTGCTGGTATTACCAAGTTGTTGGCTTCTCTTCTGCGAGTATTTCTCTCTTGCACATCCTTAACCCATACTAGCTTTTCGTATAAATATTTAGGTATTTTCGTAAAAACAATTTTGTGTACCAAACATGTAAAATGTATTTTTCTACGAGCCTCCATTTTCAATGTATTGGCATAATTTAGATATGGCGTAATGTGGGATCGCTTAGGTACGTTGTGGCAAAAACGAACGCATGCATTTTGAACTCTTTGTATGGTGTAATGATGTAATGATATCAGCTCTGTAACTATTTTTAAATTTGATTCCAATATTTAACTATACTATTAAGTAGTTGTGTGTTAATATGGTATTTGAATATTTTTAAAGTTTTCTCCTGGAGTATAAATTGTATGATTGTTAATACACGAACATAAAGATTGTGAAAACATCATGATAGATCATAATCAATTACTATTTACTTCACCACTTGTAAAAGATATGGTAAATCGTTTAAAACAGAACCTATCCTCATAGTCCTACATTATGATATAATTTAAATTTCATTTAGGTACCTTTAACAGTGCTTTTCTATCGTAAATCATGAAAAGCCGTGACCAAACAAATTATTGAGTCAAAAGTTGAAAGCAATTGTATGGTATCTCCATCCCTCTCACACATATCGCGTTATCTCTATCGCGTACACTGTCGGACACATTAAGGGTACACGTATAAGCTGCTTATTGTATTTTTATAGTTATTTTGATCGTCGCACACAAGGTTTATTGTATGGATTATCCTATATGAATACGGAATGGGGTATAACATTTATTGTGTTGGATGTACACAGCTGATGTTGAACGAAACAATGGCGGTGTTTGCGAATCGCCAGTACGAGGCTTTGTCAGTGTTTTATTTTTAAAATAACTTGTAAATATGTTTAATTGAAAACATGTTGTTGAATTTGGATTTAATATCGATTGTGTTATTGAAAAATTAGTTTCAGGTTTTGTATTATCGTTATATATAATAGTCATAATTCATAATAGATTAGGTTTAAACAAAAGCTGTAGTACTAATAATATTGTATTTATATAGTTATCAGAATTATTTCACTCAAGGTTGTGGTGGTAAATTGTTGTATTTGTTTTCATAATGAGTTAGATCACTTTAAAACAACATTTTTATCTATAAATAATAATTGACCAATTCAAAAGTGAAAATAGAGTAGGGGCAATTTAAAAAGAAATTCTTACTATAGGATAAGTGGTTCCAAACTTAACATCAACATAAGGACTGGCAGCATAGGCATGTGCCTATGTTGCCAGCCTTCGAGTCCCCCCCTTCCCAAATTGAGGAAGAGCAGGAGTGGTTTGGGGCTTTGGTGAAACTCGGTGAAATCATCAACAGCCTTTAGTAGTCCACTGCTGGACATAGGCCTCTTCTTAGAAAGGTGGTTGTGATCTACTATACCACGTTGGCCAGACGGGTTAGTAAAAGGTACGTAACAAATAACAATAATAAGCAATAACCTCACAACTAAAAACATCAAATTACAACTAAGCTGTTTCTATAATGATAAATGGATATTTTACACACGGCCGTCTGATCCCGAACTACGCAGAGCCTGTAGGTACTATGATAACCAGACTGCTGATAAACGTACTTATACAGATTCATAATAATACGTACGTTATATAGATAAATTATACCAAGACACATAATAAATAATCGTGCTCATCACAGAAATATTTGGCCTGGGTGGGAATCAAACCCACGACCTCTTGGTAAAAAATCAGAATTACTAATCAGTAGATCAACAGGCCCATCAAGATTCGGATGGGTCTAAACGATATCATAACAGTAATAGGTAGTCATATAATATATCACTTCAACATATGTGTAGTTAAGACTTTGAACTCATTATACGAGCCATTTTATTAAAAGCGAAGGTGATATTTTACAAAAGATCACGCTTACGGCCAATAAAAATATCTAAAAGCCCATCTCACACATCAAACTTTTTTACAAAAACCCTTTAGCAACCATAAATCGAACGTAATAAATGCCACTGCCGACAATACCAAATTAAATGAAAACCCGCACGTACAAATACAAAAAGTAATGGATAACGATACAAATAGAAATATTCTCTTAACACGCATTCAGCTATAGACAATTGGATCCCATAAATCATAGACTTGACAAGAAAACACAGACGCACAAACAATATAATGCACTTACAAAACTAAATAGATCTCCAATTTTCAACTTTATTTTTAAAGGTATAAGGGTTACAAAAACGAACAGTGACGGTAAAATCACTCTAAATACGCAACACGCATTCGCCGCCCCGTCGCTTAAAAACGACTTCAATCGGGTTTCGCGTAAATTATGGGACAACCCTAAACAATGTGAAGAAAAAAGGTCTATTCGCTAATGGATTTTGTTCTCAAAAATTAATTTGGGGGTACTTGACAAAACTGTATGCACCCAATCAGATGTGACCCTAAGTTAGGGTTGTCGGGCTTTTGTTATTTTTGTGGGAGAGTAAGATACGAGTTGAGAATAGGATCTTATTTAAAATATCAATTAAGAAAAACACAACATAGTATTTTTATATTTATATAACAGATAGACATTAACTGGATACGTTGTAAATTTATTTGTGCAAGGGAATTATCATATTCACGTTATAGGTGTCATATATCCGGCCGTGGCCATATACTGACAGAGACTGTGACGATAGACAGTACAACCTGATCCAAAAAGAGTTTTACATAATTAATTATTTATTACGAAACGCGAAAGTGAACAAGTTACTATTATTGCATGGTTTAATAGAGAATATGGTTGTCACTCAACAATCACCAATTTTTATTTTCAGTTACAGATTCGCTTAAATTTGAATTTAATCTTATTGTATTTACTTTTGTCTAATTTCATAAGATTTCTTGTGAAGTCAATGGTAGTTTATAGGCAAGTTAGTAGGTACATTGTCTAAAGTGCCTCCTAGATTTGAGCACAGTGTTATCGTCTACAATACTTAAGAGACATAACACACACATGACAGAACGCCTGCGGACTTTAAAAAAATCTATTGTTTTGACTAGAAAAAATCGTCATTTATCGCTTTTGTCTTTGATAAAAGTTAGTATAGAATAGTATACGAGTAGAAGTAAAATATGATAAATAGGCCATGTAGTCAAAAAGTTTACAACCAATAGAGAGGAAGAATTTTCTCGTTGAACCCATTAGCTGGCTTGTTAAGATGTGACAGCTTACAGTTTAAACTGAAGTATATTGTTAATATTTTTTTTACTATCATACTCTTTAGTATACTTCATATGTTTATCAGTCGTCATGCGAAGATTTGAGACGTGAACTATAAGCCTAAAATTGATATTTTTGTAGACAGGCTACTAGTAGTCACTGTTATGAAGAATCCGTCTATAAAGTACAAAATGTACTATTTTTTTTTTTACTGGTAGTGGTTCAGAATAACATTCATTTCCCTATTATAGTACATAAAACAACGATTGTTCAATAAATAGCAATGGTTATTCTCTCTTAAATGAAAAGTTGTAAAATTATTACACAACTTCTAACTCTAAAAACTTTCCAAAGATTTATTCGATTCTTA
Source organism: Arctia plantaginis (assembly GCA_902825455.1). NCBI lineage: Eukaryota > Metazoa > Arthropoda > Insecta > Lepidoptera > Erebidae > Arctia > Arctia plantaginis. The sequence continues at coordinate 2,402,576 of CADEBD010000288.1, forward strand.
GCAACCCTACCCACCCCTATTACCTAAGAGCGACAAAACTTAGATCTCCGGGTTACAGGGTGAAGTGGCATTGTTTCACAACCCTAGCTAACTTTTTAATTTATTAACGAAAGGGTTGCCAGTCGTAAAAATTACTTTTATTGTTTGTAACGACATCTCGGCCTACGTGATAACAATGTACATTATAATTCAGTTTTGAAATGTTACTTTACCAGTATTATTTGATCTGTTTTATGGACGATATTGTTCGGAATTAAGGTTTAATAGGAATGGTTGAAATTTAAAAGGACTCCGCGTGTGGAAGTTGAAGATACAAAGTCAAGTGGTTTTGTTATTAAGCTTATGTCCCGCTTAAGGTTGAGACAACCGTTTGTACAATGTACAAAACCTGTTTTTTAAATTGTAAGAGTGATTTAGTGCACTGGGAATGGTTTTTAGTGACGTTTAAATGTGTTGCTTAAACAATGATCTGGTTATAAATTTAATTTAGGACTATTCATAGACGGAACATGTTTAGAAAAGGGTTTTTGACTGAATAAAGTAATCTAATTATGTCTGTGATCTATTATAATTATCTATCAAAGCTTTTAGTTCTTTCAGATGACTTTCTAAGTGTGATTCATACTAACAGTTAGTGTGATGAACATGCTACCTGGAATGGAAAATCGGAGTGGAAGCTATGTAGAAAAGTGCGTCCTCTCTGAAAGTATCAAATGCGGTGGAAAGATGATGTGAGCCGGGCCGAACTATACGCGAAAAGCTCAATGTCAAGAGAAATATAAAATGTTGAACGGCCTACACTAAGTTCGTCGACATAGATAGATAAGAAGGAACAGATAATATATAAGAATATTCAAGCTCATATTCTATACTAATATTATAAAGCTGAAGAGTTTGTTTGTTTGTTTGTTTGAACGCGCTAATCTCAGGAACTACGGGTCCGATTTGAAAAATTCTTTCAGTGTTAGATAGCCCATTTATCGAGGAAGGCTATAGACTATATATCATCACGCTAAGACCAATAGGAGCGGAGCACCAATGAAGAATGTTTCAAAAACGGAGAAAATTTTTTACTATTGAGAGACGCAGACGAAGTTGCGCGGGTCAGCTAGTTACAAATATACCTGTAATATTTTTATTTTCTTCCACCACTTAAACACAGTCCTGTTCGTCCTTTGGTTAGTGACCTGTGTGTCTGCTAAACCAATAGTCCTGGTTTCAATCCCACCTTTTTTTCTTTTTTTTTCTGTGCGGAAATTCCCTTCGGATACCACTTACCGGTGGCAATGTCGGACTCGAACCGTAGTCGGGGACAAATACTTGTGTAATGAGTACAATTATCTGTTCTGTGTCTGAGTCCAACTTTTCTGAGATATATATTTATAAATGTATTTAGTAATACATAAATATGTTTATCAGTAAACTGGTTATAATAGTACAGGCTCTGCATAGTTTGTTATCAAACGGCCGTGTGTTAAGTTACCATTTTTTTTAAATACTTGTCTAAAAATACTAGGCTACATTACCAGTTGATTTCTTCGTTCATAGCTGTTTATTAGTAACGTATACACATTTTGATCAATATCAAATATAAAACAATGTAATTTATAGCATTGTACCCAACTAAAGAACTAAATAAAATGCCTGAACCCACGAGCCCTTCACGAAATAACAATCTATAACTTTTCCGGCGTTGAATTGAAATCGGGAACTTTGGTAAACCAAATTTTACTTCTTATTCAAACGGGTCTGTAAGGGGAGACATTATCGACACCGCTATACCACTCCATAGGGCCTTGTGTGGATTCTATCAAAAAATCTCCTTGAAATCTTCCGGTCCTGGTAATGTATGTTGATTTGACTATAGATTGTACATAGGAAAAACATTCGTCTTATTTTTTAGTTTATTACAATATTTGATCGTAATAATTTTTGTATTGTTTTTGTATACCTACGTTTGAATATCTCCAGGAGGATAGATGGCAGTTATCTTTAGTTTGGTAGACCTTTGTTTAATGTTTTAGGATTTTAAGAAATGTACAAGTATTTTTTTTTTTAAGAAAGACTACTTCCGCATTAGGAATACATCATGTGTCACGGTTGACTTTACAAACATACATGAAACGAACACAAAGAACACAGAACAACAATTTGTGAATCATACAAAGTGTCGTCCCATGTGGGGATCGGACCTACAACACTCGGCGTAGTAGTAAACGGCGTGGCGATCGCTTAAACCACTACGCCATCCGTAATCCATCTCAGGTCATATCGGCTTAGTTTTGAATTTGATTTCTTAATAACAGAAGGGTTGCGATAACTCTAAGATTAAAGTAAAATATCTGATTTGGTAACTTAGTAGTCTATATGCAAACAACTGACTGGCCTGATGGTACGTGAAGACACCTGCAACTAACAGTCACAAATGTGTACCGTTTGAGTTCCCCTCCTCTAGAATTAGAGGAAGTAGGGCTCTGGTACCTTCACGCATTCGGTGAAAAGCAAAGAAAGAATTGCTCACACATGACATCACATCAAACGCCTTTAATAGTCCACTGCTGGAAATAAGCCTCTCCTTAGAAAGTGTGTGTCAAGTTTTCCTTCTATTTGCAGTGTTGTTGTCCTGCGCAGTTTGCTCCCTTAGTTGGCTCTTACGACACCCGCGAGATGAATAGGGGTGGTGACAGTCCGTATTCTTATTCCGTCACTACACGGAAAGAATTGCTCAATTCCAGTTTTCTGGAAGGCCGTGGTAACATTTGTACCGCAGCATGACTATCCCACGATGTGGTCTGGTCATTTTCTTTCTCTAGTTGAACTTTCCATCGACACATTCTCATATATTTTTAATTTTTAAACAAATCTAACATCAAACTCTTTGACATTAACGGAAATAATGTTGGGTCACAAACGTAAAGGTCTATTCGAAAAAGGTCAGAGCAATGTGAAATATATTTTTATGTAAATGTTGTAAAGATGGCGGCACAATGCCTTTGTAGATATCTGTTTAGTGACGTTACACTATTCACATCCAAAAGTAATGCTGGAAAAAGTAAAAAAGGGGCGACATTAAGTATATGGAATATTACTGATAGTAACTGTTCTGCTACAGATAGAGATAATTGAAAAGGTAAATTAATCAATAAATAAATCACGGGGCTTTGACCCTTTTAGAGATCTGTCCACCTGTTAGGTTAACAATACTTTTAGCGATTTTGCATCGTTTCTTTAGCACCGTGGGAGAATCCATTCTTTCCATTTAATACTTTTCAAATTATAGAATAAATGTACCTACCCCGGGTACGCCATAAAAGTTTCTTCTGAAAATTTAAACACCAACAAAATTTATTGCATTTCGTTGATGTTTAAACATTTTTAAACAGTTACCAAATGCAAGAAAAAGCCATAATCGGAAAAATCCTATTATCCCTTAGCAGTTTCCTCAAGAGACGTCCCATATTTCGCAACACGAATCGGCCGTTTTCAATTGTAAGCGAACCTTGATAAATGTAAATAACGGCCTACACCTGACCAACTAACATAGAGCCACAAGCTGAAACCAGCCGAACATCTTTCCATTGAATAGTATACCACTCCATACCAAAGCAGGGATTGGAATATACTGGGCGCAGTTGCTTTAGTCCAATTTATTGAGACCTGTGCTTTAGGAGAGTTTAAACGGTAGCTTGGAGCAGAATACACTGGTTGGCAGATGTTCCAGGTCGATATTTTATTCGTGCTTGTTAAATTTCATTGTGGTTTGGTTCCCTTTAGTTTAGTTATTTTATTTATTTGAAAAACTAACTGCAGCTAGAGTTTTATTTTTGTTGGCATCACCTGGATTAATTTACTGTAAGGTACTGATAAATTTAAACTTAAAATTACCCATAAATGTTTTGTTTATTTATCTGTCTATATTTAGAAATCAAGTTATATGAGGAGATACATTTTCAGACTTCGCTGAGGGCGTAAGATTTAGAGTAGAGGGTGGATAGGGTAACTACATTTCCAGGAGGCATAAATGCTTTGTTCTTCGTTTAAAATAAATTAACCTTTCAAACCTTTCATGTAATCTTATAGTCTTGTAGAAAAAATAAAAAAAATACATTAGTAATTATTTTCATTACTGAAAATGATTAGATCAGAGCAAATATGACGTAAAGATTGTTGAATCTTACGAGGTGAGGTAAGGGAACGTTGCGGTTTAACATTTATTAAAGAGTGGCTGACTTGATTAGACAGTCTACTATTATGTGTCTTTTAAATGACGACGATTAATAAATTTCTCTTAATTAAAATAAGGAAAAGAGAAATAAAGCAGAAGTATTTTATTCTAATAAAAAAAAATATTTTCTCTTCTGATCACGTTTACCAAATGTAAAAAATGTTAAAAGAGGTTCAAAAATTTAATTAAAAATAAAAGTATTAAGTTAAAACCTTATTGGTCAGTCAAGCGCAAGCGTACCTTTCGTTTTCGAATTTTAAAATTACCTATTTGCAAAATGAACATTAATCAAACTGATTGAACCGGAAATACAACAAAACTAAATGCAAGCATAAATCAAGGTATCAACAAAAGTGAAACTGTCACATGTTGCGCATAGATCTGCGCGCGCGCCTATTGTGAGCAACTAATTGTTGGCAAGTATTGTTGGTCCGAATGTCACACCTGCTTAATGTCACACTGGAAAATATAGCTCTTGTGGTATTTGTTACATTTCATAGTACTGTGTTATTATGATTGTGAAGATATTTATTTAGTTTAAAACCGACTTCAAAAACTGCGAATTTAAAAATTTTTAAATTAAGTTTATTACCTCAGAACTCTGATATTTGTGAATCATTTGGCAAATTGTGCTTTTATTTGAGATACTTCTCTTTGGCTCTATGCCTTTTGGCCTTATCCCTTAGGGTGGAGTAATAAGGAATATAGAAAAGAGTTTATAACAAGTCATCACAGACGAATAGAAGTCGGTGATGCTTTTTGAAAAGGTAATTATTTAGACGGTTAATTACTAAGTAAACTACATACCATCCGTTGTGATATTCTTAAAAATATAATAATATTTTAATAATATTTCTGACATCTGACACACAACGCCATCTAGTTTCCAACTAAGCAGAGCTTGTACTATGAAAGCTAGATTGACTGATAGAATACTTATATACCTTTTTTGTAAATACATACATATTATAGGTACATAGAAAACACCCAAACTCCCAAAAAAAAAATTTGCAGATCATACAAATATTTGGTCCTCAGGCAGTCGAAATAAGTAGAAAATATGTCGGTTTCATACTTAAGTTTTAACTGAAATGTAATATGTCAAATTGGGTACCAATCAGTTTATTTCATTTTAATAATATTTGAAGTTTCGTCATTTTTAAAGTTAGAAACACGAAATAAAAAATAATCAACCGTACGACGCCGTGGGCAATAGCCAGTATTGTATACTTTTACACTAAAACTAACAGTAACTAAAACTGAAATTGCAGATTCTACAGATAGATAACCACAACGTTTACTAAAGAACAATCGTCAACAATGAGCCTTATATCCAACAGCTAATTGTCACAAAATGTGACGACATAAAGGTAAGAAACACAGAAAGAACAAAACAATCTGTTACCGAACATTACCCGCTGTGACGCCCGCATCCGATGGGCCTATGGCCACAAAACTAAATACAGTAGTACAAAATCGCCCTTTGTGTAACACAATACATTATTTTTGTATTTTACAAATACAATACACAAATCGCCGTATCCCGAAAAGTTCGCAAAACAATCGCAGCACCCCGCGGATCAATCTCTAATGAATAGGAAAGGTGTCGAAAAATTAAAACCATTTGCACCCATTTTTGATAAAACCAAAACAATATCAACCTTAAAACTCTTGCAATAAGAGCTTTTCATTTACCAGTGAATGTATTTTGAGTAATTGTACAAATTCAAAATCGTCATCGCAGTTTAAAGTTGAACTGTCACTTAAAATTATGTTTAAATATCAGTACAATAGAGTTGAAACTTAAAAATATATGGCCCAAGACATATCAGAAATAATGTTTTGTATTTATTTTTATTTCTTCACTTGTAAAGGATCATTACAGTGTATTGTTGGATAATTTCACGCATTTGGGCGACACTGCGGGCGTTTGGTGCGATTTAGCGGGAATTTCATTATAAAGGTTTGTATGAAGGCTTGTATTGTCAACCATTTTTGTTGCAGTGGCTTTTCACTGTGAAATATATGGATGGAGTCATCATGGATACTAGTGTGGCTTTTAAGACTTTCTTTTATGGTTTTATTGGTTGTTTTTGTTTACAACGTTGAAATTATTTTGTGCCAAAGCCATTATATTTGATAATGGTTTTGTGGCTTTCTATGACGTCCGAAGGAGTATTTAAAACAATTAGTAACTATTCCGAAAAATGGTAAAAATTTATTTATTTCAGTAGTTTTAATGGCTCCATGACGAAAAAATATCTGGTACAGTGGTGATTGAGTATATCGTACATACTTTCAAACAATGTAGTAGTTTTAATATACCAATAGAGGTTATACACAGCCGTTTTTTTCCTACTCGAATTAAACCTACCTCAAACCCATGGGATATCTGGTTTCATTCCATTATCTTTAAGAACTTTAACGTGTTTGACTTCCAACTATACCAGGAGTATATCAAAGAAATAGGGTTTTTGGAGTACAAAGGGCAATTTTTCAAAATAAAATTACAACATGTTACTTTATAAAATTATTTGAATAATTTATTCTTATTGTTAACATAGCAATAAAATATGGTGTGGTTTATAATATAGTGCTATGTTGTGGCTGGTAAACATGAATCGAAGAATTTCAAAAAGTAAGAGAGAGTTTTATATAAGAGGTGCATATCGTATGCACCTCTTATATAAATCATCAGATCATCATAGCTAAAATAATCTTTTGGAATCTCTAAAACGAACCATAGACGATTTATGAGGTACGAGAGCTAATAGAGCTACATGTCATCATCATCAACAGCCTATAACAGTCCACTGCTGGAGTAGTACTTTATGTCTAGTCTAAAGTTTAATACTTCTTGTACATAAATTTAGCAGTCTTCAATAATGGAGATGATAACATGCCAATATGATCATCATCATCCTCATCAACAGCCTGTAACAGTCCACTGCTGGACATAGGCCTCTCCTTAGAAAGGAGGTTTTGGCCAACTATACCACTCTGGCCAGACGGGTTGATATAGAGTTCGTTTCAAGTTTTCCTTCTCTTTGCAGTGCTGTTGTCCTGCGTAGTTTGCTCACTTAGTCGGCTCTTACGACACCCACGGGATGAATAGGGGTGGTGACATGGGGGTATGTACATGTAATACATGTACACATGTACTACATGTACATACCGACCAAGTTCTACTTCGATAAGAGAATAAGAAGTAAGTTCAAATCGATTTATGCAAACTATTTTTTTACATATTTAGTTACTTACAAGTGAATTTAATGAAAACCTTTAAAAAAGTTTGGTTACAGTCAGTAACAGTACGGTTAGTTTTTAAGATCGGTCAAGAAACTCTAAAACTGTCTCTAAAACTCTGATAACACAATATCTTATATTTTTTCTTTATGGCTTAAACCCTTTCTAAATTGGGCAGAAGCATTTGCATTTTACTTTTATTCTATTGTATTTAGCCTTATTGTCTATATCTATTCAAACTAAAAATATTTTTGTTCTATAGTGTAAAAGTGTGGCGCCGAAGTAAACAATATCTTCCAATTTTTTTTGCAAATTTTTCGTAAAATTTAATAGCCGTATTTTTCTTTTTCAAGTTTACTAACAACCGAAATTACTAGTATTCCCGTTAACTCTTTCAGCTAAGCTAACTTGTTTGTGTTAGGAGTGGGTTCACGTCAGTAGTGTACTGGTCAGGATTCGAACCCACTTACTTTTCGAACACTAATGAATTGTTCTGGCCATGAGAGAACTATGTTTCGGCACAAATGGACCGGTTCGACCGGGGTGCTACCATGATGGCCTTAAAAACCGCCGTCACTATCATGAAAAAAAACACGCTGAAAAAGAAACTGTGTAAACTATATACTTGCCTATTCAGCGTTAAGAATAATTCAAACTGTACCTGTTATTGGTTTAATTGATACGAATTATTTTGATTTAAATTTATTGTTAAACCCAGTAATCTGAAATTACCCAAAATCCAGCAGGGCCAGATTTATACTATTCCAGAGATCAAACCAAAGTCCACAATACATCAATGCATATTCCATACTTAATGGTGACAAGTCTGGTCGAGATTTGTGTGCACGCATTACTTGAACGTGTGAGTAACTGGCGATAGTATAAAGCTGGTGTAAAATGTGCGGGGAAAATGAAAGAAATAATAATTAGCTGGTGGATTGTGTGGGTAGACTTATGCCTCGTTTGGGGTTTGAATCTTTGAATGTGTGAGTGAATAAGTTTGTTTGTTTAGCTTTTAGGCTAAACTATTCAATCAAGCATCACCTTTCTACATTTTTTGTAGGTATTGGGGCTCAGATTACAAAACAAAAGGCAGATGGAATGTACACAACAAATAGTATGAGGGCGTGTAGGTATTATATTATTTATGTGTGCTTGACAACTTTTGTTTTGCAATCTGAGTGTTGCGGTATGAAAACGATATATGCCTTTTATCTAACTTTTTTTTTTCTGTGCGTAAATCCCCTCGGATACCACTTACTGGTGGCAATGTCGGACTCGAACCGACTAAAACCGCACGCCGTCTCAGGTACTAGTAGTCGGGGAGCCAGGGATTTCCTTTCTAGGGTACAGAAAGGAAATCCCTGGTGCCCCAACGTACCTCTACCATCGGCCATCTACGGCGGGTAGACGACCCCCCCTGTGTGGGAACACCCATGTTCCCTCTGTGCTCCCAGAGGGGCGCGAGCGCTTCGCAACGCGCTCCGAGCCGGCAGAGTTCCACGCACTCTCGCTCCGCACGATAGCCGCAATCAGGTTATCGATCCAGAGAACTCCCACTCCGATGTCTCGCCTGTGCTCCACCCACGCTGGGCTTTCTGTCAGCGTGTCCACGGTCTGACCATCGGTATGGTGGCACTCAGGCGTTGGCTCTTTGCGGATCAGACACAGGTGATCCCCGAAACATCCTTTCCCAGTGATCACCTGCGTCAGTCGGTATGAGAGGGTCCCGTGATGCCTCTCGAGCCAATCCTCCATAACGGGTCTTACCGCCGCGATGACGCCGTGCCCGGCCTTTTATCTACCTAGATAAAACTGTTCTTATTGGTTGTAAGTTGGAGAAGGTTTATTTAGGGTATAGAGTGCGAACTTACTCGTACTTCTCCAGGGCGTAGTTCACCGTATTCATTCGGTGAAAAGGAACGAGTTGAAAAGGAAATTGCTAAAAACATGGCTCATCATCATCATCAGCCTATCGCAGTCCACTGCTGGACATGGGCCTCTCCCATTGCACGCCACTTAGATCGATTTTGGGCTTCTCGCATCCAGCTCCTGACAGCCATCTTGCGCAAATCGTCACTCCACCTGGCCTGTAGGCGTCCTACACTACGTTTGCCGAGACGCTGTCTCCACTTAAGAACTCGTGAACCTTGTTGTCAGTTTAAACATGGTTCTACCAGGGTCAAAATTTTAAGCAATAGGTATATTCCATGTTCGCAGATCTATCTGTCTATCTATGTATGCTTACGCTTTCAGTAATCAATATTAGTTTATATAATATTTGAAATCGTACAAAAATATACATTTTCAAACTTCAACATCAGTATTTATCTTTACCGTTCACCTTTTTTCTAATAAACTTCTGATAAAAATACCTTTTGTTTAGTCGGTGTTGTTTGTCAATCAAGACAGTATGTCAGTTTAAAAGGCAGATTTGATTTATGACAATAGCTGTACAGTATACAGGTAGGTCCAGAAATGAGTCAACTAAATATTCAAATAAATACCTGACTGAATGACTCGACGAGTCATAAAGACTGACTCGCTGCTGTTTCGTAAAATTTTAGGCACTTCAGTAAAATTACATTGTAGATTTAAGGCCACAACCAAAATAATGATATTAAATTGTAGTCTCTAAGTTAACCTACGTAATTCTTTAAATGTTTTATGTATACATACATACACTCACGTCTTTTATCCCCTAAGGGGTCAGATAGAGAAGGTAATAAAAGTCCCACTTGTATAATAGTGATAAATCTCTTACTTTCAACCGAGCACATATGTTTTTAGATAAACGTACTTATATATTTCTAAATTCATACATATTATAGATAAATTATACCCACACACACAATAAACGATCGTAGTCATCACACAATATATTTGCCCTGGGTGGGAATTGAACCCACGACCTCTTGCTTATCAGTCAGTATCGATAATCACTTGACCAACGGACTAATCAAGGTTTGAACCTATAAAATCAACTTTTTGTACATATTTTGAGCGCTGCCATGTAATGTCATCATTAATTTTGCAAACACGTTGTCAACCATTCCACCAAAAAAAAAAAAACTGTTCCCTAAGAATAAAAATTATAACCTTCGTTATGCCAAAAGTATTAGCTTTTTCAACAGAATTCCTTTTTAAAAAGCTCTTCCAAAAAGGTTTTATATAACTGTTATCTTTATTACTAAGATTCTAAACAAAGCACCAATCCAGTCGCTTACTTAATCCTGTGTAACATACCTTCCCTCCTACAAGCTCATATGTGTGTGTAAGTATACCTTAGTGTGTGAAGTAATGTAGTTAGAAGTAGGTTCGTTATAACATGTTACGTTTGTGTGCGTGCGTGTGTGGGTCTGTGTGCGTGCGTGTGTGCATGTGTCGGCGACGCTGCGTCTGCGCACGGCTGCATTGGAATGCGGCCAAGGAGGGGGATCGAACCCCGAATGAATGTGTTTCTTTTAAATGACTTTTTTTGTTTCCATTTAAATGTTTTGATTTTAAGTTCGATATCTTTATCTAAACTAGATGGATGGTATTTTAAAGACATACGTGTGTATTTTATAAGACATTATTAGAAGAAAAAAAGAAAAATAATATTAGATTATTATGAGTTTGTACTAAAAAAACGTTATCAGTAACAAAACAAATACACATGTTCACAATTACATTTAACAAACAAAAAACTTAAAATATCCTTATACAATTTGTTTCTAATGTCAAATGTACACATATCCCTATTGTGCATGTTTCCAGATTTATTGACAAATTGATTAAATAATGTCTATGATGCCATGAATTTAACTACACCTTCCATTGCGGATCCGAAGTTATGAATTGCATTCGATACAACCCATTATAGCTGTACCCCAATGCATATCCTTTGCGGAGAAGGTATCAAACCTTTTTTGCAACTACAATTTTTTTATGAGTCTGGTGCCAATAATGAACTAAACAAAATAAAATATTTAATGAATGGTGTTTAAAATTATAAAGATTATATTTATTTATAACTTTATGCACTTTTGTACATCGTCGGACTTAATGCCCAAGGTATTCTCTTCCAGTCAACCTCTGGGTAGTGTAGAAATCGTGAATGGTAGACACATATAGGTTGTAATACTAACGACTAAGATATACACTACACAACACAACACACGTAATTTTATCCACAAACAAATACTCACTTTACACAAAAATATACACATACATACACACACATATACACAAGTATACATATACATACACATATATATATATATAAATACACACATATACACTATACATATATATGTGTATCTACGTAGGTATATACAAACAAATATTCGCATTATATTCGTACACCATGAGTGTAGGAAAATTGGCTACTGCGTTATCGATTCGATGTTTCCGCCGTCTCTCGATGTATCTGCCTCTCTATACTATTTTATGATGCAGTACTATGCCTAAATAGTGGTTTCATGGTGGTTCGAAGCTAACCAGACATTCTCTACCTTACAAAATTTAAAAGAACCTGTTAGTTCAAAAAATATTTCATACATTCTGTCAGATTGATCTTTGGCTTTCAAACTGCCATGGGAAAATACCGTCAGACTTGGACACACATTCCTAAATACCCCATAACAGTCGAATTTGTACCACTTATCGACAATATGTCCATTTATAAACATATAACGAAGCATATAACCATCCAAGTTTTCTAAATTAAATCATAATTTAAACAGCGCTCGTTCTGAAATTGTCATTCTTTTATCTCCGTGTGGATAATTTATAAACAGTGTTTGGTCGACAGCCATACCGATATCCTATGTTACAGCTATAATCTCGGCTTGGACCACAAAATGTTTGTATAGCTCAACTAATAAAGTTTAGGGACCCCTGAGAAGCTGTTAGCAGTTTTAAAAGCAAGTAATAAAGTAAATGTTGTTGATTTAAACGGAAAGGTAAAAGGAGCTAATATTTATTTATTTAACGGTCAGTTCACTTAGCTAGTGGTCTAGCTAAGTGAACTGACTGCCAAGAAATGTCGCGAGTTCGTTTCCTACCCAGGACAAAATATTTGTGGATAAATTTACCTAAAATATTTAAGTATGTTTATCAGCAATCTGGTATAATTAGTACAGTATGGAATCCGATAGCCGTGTGTAAGATGTGTGATGCATAAACAAACCGTTTTATAGTTTTAATTATTTACAATCTCTAATTTCATGTCAAGTTAAAAAATTTTTTGTTAAAAACATTAAAGGAAGTTAATAAATAATTAACAACGACCTTATTATTATTTTTTGTATCGAGAACCCTTTCAAATCAAAATTTTCACACTTGACCGCATTTATACAATAAGAACTGTATGCTTGCTTCTTTACGAACAGAATAGGCTATGATCACCAACCCACTCGTTTCGAAGCCTCGAATAATAACATTATTATGAGAACCACAACCTATGAGCCCACCACTGTATCAGCCAATTAAAAATCAATCAAAAATGTATCTTATCGCTTTGGAATACGATTGATACGCGTTGAGACTGTTAGTAATGGTAACTTTGTATATTAAGAGTACATTTTTAAGCGTCTTTGTCGCTTGATCACCGCCTCACTGCGACAATGCTTACTATAGATGCATTCAGACCTTTTTGGTAACAGTTCCAATGAAAAGAAATAAAAGAAAATTCTAAATCTGAATTTCAAACCTATTTAGCTACAATGTTCTTGTTTATGGTTCAAACATAATGTTCTTTTTTGTTTTTTTTTTCAATTTGTTACGCTTTTGGTTATTAACGAAGGACTTCATTATCTATGCATTTATATTTATTTTATTTAGTCTGTAGTTTTAATAGTCCCAACTGTAAATTCCCTATCAGAAACCCTTAACGACGATTTCGTAGGATTTTTAGGATTGAAGAATCGCAAGCAAAAACATAAATGCAAACTACAGTACTGCAGGTTCTAACCTAATCTCATAATTCTAATCTTATATTTAAACACGCTTTAATTAGCTCGGTATATATGTTTCTATGTACTCGTATGTATGTAACGGAATCTTTGAACGAGATTTTGACCCACTTCAAAACGTCAAATTAAATTGAAACTTCGCATACTTATCAAGGAGCTATGACAATACGATACTTTGATAAATTTGGTCGATTATCCTGATCAGGATCTTCAAGATTAACGGTTTTTTCCAAAATCCCAAAATACGGTGGGTAATGTCTTTTGCGATATATTAAGAGGCATGTGCTGATGTATGTAACTTACTTACTTGTTACTTTTTTAGTTTTAATGAGAAAATAATCATCATTAATTACTAAAAAGCAAAAATATATTATAGTTTAAAATAACGAAAAAAAAACCACGCTATTGTACTAGCCCGACTAAAAAGCAGAAAATGGTATTCTATGAGTTCAAAAATAAAACACAATTTGTCGTAAAAAAAGTGGAGGAAAAATATATTTGAACAAATTCCATAGTAGATAAAGAACAAAAAAAACGATTAGAAAGAAATCCAAGTTCATCATAAAGTTTTTTATGATCCACAGATGCGTATAAAGGGCCCCGATAAAACACATTTTTGTCCGAAACAATATGACACTAACAAGTCAAAGTATCGATTCTCGATTGTTTTGGAAATAAAATCGATTGTCATTCGATGGTATCGTTTCGTCTCACGACTGGAGTAATCTTAGTGTTGCGATCGACGCAAAATATTTACGAAAAGTAATATAAAGGTTCAGTTTGATCGGTGCGATGCGGTACGTTTTGATCTTGTTAAGATGGGGTTCCACTAATGCGATCAGATATCATTTTTGACACCTCGTTCTATGGATGTCTTTGGTCAGATATCGTTCTATGGATATCTTTGGTCAGAGTACTTTAATATTTAGACGGTAAGTTTAGTATTATGACTAAGCGCTATAGTCCAAAGCTAAGGCGCTATTTCATAAACCAAATTAACATACAAAACATAACCCTACCTTATGTGCTTATTAAGCTGAAGCTGAAAAGAGCTACACTTTGATGTTTCTATGTATAATAAGTATGTATTTGCAAAAAAAAAGTATAAATGTATTTATATCAGTTGTCTAGTAGCCATAGTACAAGCCCTGCTTAGTTTGGGACTAGATAGCGTTGTGTGAATGTGGTAGATTATTATTATTATTATCTTAGCCAAAAGGCCGAGAAGCGATTATCGATATTATCCGTGTGGTGAGGGATTAAGAATACAGAGTGTCACCACCCCTATTCATCAAAAGGTTTTCGTAAGAGCCGACAAAGGGAATAAACTACGCAGGACAACAACACTGCAAAGAGAAGCAAAACTGCAAACAAACCTCCTTTCTGAGGAGAGGCCTATGTCCAGAAGTGGACTAGTAAAGGCTGTTGATGATGATGATTGATGATGTGCTTATATCCTTTTTATGATAAAGAAGATAAATAAACAGACAGATCAACTGATGGTAAGCGAAAACGGCCGCCCATGGACGTCTGCACCTGAAGAAGTAAAAGTTAGGTGGCGAGCTTCCGTAAAATTATTTTTCTTGTCTAAAATACGAATAGATAATGTAGAATATACACAGTTTGATTATACCACTAAGATTAAACAACAAATTAGTATTCGAAAGGCTTACCGGTGAAGTTACCGGAAATGTTACCGGTAATGTTAAATCTACAGTATCATGTATAATATACGGTTTTAATAATCCTTTTTTTTTATATTGACATTTAATTTTTAACTTTAAGTTGTCAGATTCAAAATTAAATGGTGCTAATTCTGTTCTTCGAAAACTCTCTAAACTAAACTAAAAATCACTAAAAAAATTTTTAGTTCTGTCAAAAATATCTTCTCTAAAAATTAAATATGTTCTCATATTTAACGCTCAAACAACATACTATACAACAATAATATATACATATATTACCAGATATTTGTTAGATGTCGAAATTCTTTGTCGAACGACAAACTGGGAAAGAAAACCGGTTGCCGAATAATTAGTTCAAAATTAAGGCTAAATAAGAATTACGTTTTAGTTAGAGGTTTTTAAGTTAATAGTATAGTATTAAATTAAAGTTAAGACGTTAAACTAATTAGGACCTGAAATAAAATGGTCTGGGTCCTCCCAGAGTAGGGCACCTGAGGCCGGCCGGCGTTGTGGTTTTTAGTGGAATCACCACATACTCGTGGTTCCTAAGTCTCTGAGGAGCAGGAGATCCGAAGGGATACTCGTATACCACCGTTAACAAAAAAAAACGATGTTAAATTATTTAATTCATCATCATCAGCCTATCGCAGTCCACTACGCTAATGGTCACTCCACCTGGCCTGTGTGCGTCCTACACTGCATTTGCCAAGACGCGGTCTCCACTCAAGAACTCGTTTTCCAAAACGCTTGACGGTTCTGCCTCTAATATGGCCAGGCCACTGCCACTTCAGCTTGCTGATCCGGTAGGCCATGTCGGTGACCCTGGTTCTCTGCCAGATCACCTCATTCCTGATGCGATCCCTTAGAGAAGCGCCGAGCATAGCCCTTTCCATAGCTTATTAAGGCTTATTTTATTTTATTTCTCAAATATCGTCGTATCGTATAAGAAAAGTATTAAAGAAGGTACACACCTGCTTCTTAATATCAATATTAACTTATATTAGTCACTAGCTATTACCCGCAACTTCGGCATCGGAATTTGACAAGTGCTACCACAGTGGGTATGGTTCCCGGACCGGGCAATATTTTATAGAGTTTTTCTGATAGGAAAAATAGCCTAAGTTATTCCTTATATAGACAACTAATAGTAAAATATTACTAAAATCGGTCCAGCCGTTTAGAAGATTACCCGGAACAAATAGACAGACAGACTGGCAGACTGACAAAAAAAAAACTGATTTTTAGGCAAAGGTATCGTGCAAATAACCATGTGTGCAGCATGAAATAAACCTATTATTTTGATAATACATACAGATACTTCAAGTTTGTTTATTTGTAGGTATAGATGATCGCCGCCCGGGAACCGTACCTACAGCCATCCTTGATAGCGGTGATAAGAAGACCGCTTAAGATTCACTTATTGTTCGATCAGCTTTTAAGATGTAGCTGATAACACGAACGTTGACAAAAGACCGGCCGACCGATGCTTTGTCAAGATTTAGGGGTCTTTGATACTTTAGTTTATTATGATTTTTATTAAAAAGTTACAATTTTAAATACAAAAAAAATGGTGTTTTATATAGTAGGCCAAAACCTCCTTTCTAAGGAGAGGCCTATGTCAGCAGTGGACTAGTATAGGCTGTTGATGATGATGATTGATGATGATGATTAGCAAATTGTTGCGTAAATATCGTGAAAGTAAGTGAAGTTCGTTTTTTCTAAGATGTAACATATTTATTGAATCAAAATATTTACCCTTATTATCTATGCATTGCTGCCATCTAAACGGTAATTCGTTTATGCGTTTACGATAGAACTCTGGAGATCTAGATTTGACAAACTGTGTGAAAGTATTTGGTACTGCCTCCTGGGGAGAATGTGTTTTTAGAACATTTTTTTTAAAAAAGTTCTAGATGGGAACCGAATAAACGGACTCGCACGCACTCAGGATCACTAACCTCTAAAAAACAGGCATTCTACGTTCTTATTAAATATAACTTTATTATCAATTCTCCTTGATCCTATAAGTTAATTCTAGAAAAGTAATATAAAGTAATTCTAACACATATTTTTAATTTCCAATAAGAGGCTCAGAAATGTCAGGGCAATGGAATTAATTGGATTTCCAAGGAAAACAAATAAAAAGTTGGTATAGGTATAATTATATTTTTTCAAACTTTGAGTGCCGTCTGTAAATTAATGTAATTGATGTGTTGGGGATATGAGCACACATGTACTTACGTACTAATATTTTGTTTAAAAATATATATGGATCAATAATATAAAGAAATAGAAAACTTCAAACATGTATGTCTCATTAATACTATTATATTAATATTACTTATTTTCTGGTGTATGGTGTGTGGAGCAAACTACGCTGGATAACAACACTGTAAAGAGAAGGAAAACTTGAAACAAAACCCTGTAGTAGCCCATCTGTCCAGCGTGGTATAGTATGCCAAACCTTCCTTACTAAGAAAAGGCTTATGTAAAGCAGTGGATTTTTAAAGGCTGTTGAAGATGATGATGATGTTGTTTTAGTCGGATTGATTCCTTTAACAACACACCGAAAACCCCGGTGATAATGAGAGCACCACACGAGTTTCTTTTAGGTTTAACTTAAAAATCTCTAAAACTTAAATATTCTTTGCTCTTTATAGGCAAACTCTTGGAAAACACTGGGTGTTTGGAATCCACGAAATTCGCTTCATTGAAGAAAATTGATTACATACCCAAGGATAGTTGGCATCAGACAGGCAGACGGCCATAAAAGTAAAAGGCAAACCATTTGGCAATAAATGCAGGAGTGCTTGAAAGAGAATGTCGAGTGGTCAAGGAGAATGGAAGACGTAAACTCATTGCACTTACCATAAACAAATTTGAAAAAAATGTAGAAAAATTATGACAATAATAGCAAAACTCTTGAAAAACTTTAAAAGCTATTTAACATTACACTACGGAGCTGAGGACCCGAGTAGTAACCATAAACGTCATGTAAAACACGGGAAACAAATCTGACCACAACATTCCTATAATAATTCAATAGCAACCATGCCTAATGAACAATTTATGGGCAACCCAAGTAAACCGAACGTTATAAATCGTTCATTAGGTAACATACAAAGACACCAATTTTCATGTTCCTTTAGTTTTATATTTTACCCAAATAAACTGGGTTATGTCCTTGAGAATATAAACGCATATCATAAAATTAAAAGAGAAGAGTACAGTCGTTTTTTTGAAGCTAGAAATTTAAGAAGAAAATTAATTAGTAATAAATATAAGTATTAAGGCTTTGTTAATTTAGACCTTGTCCCGAGACCTACCAACTAAAACTCCCGCTTGAAAAAAATATTCGGTAGCTATACCTGATTAAATTTAGATTATGTAAAGACGATGAAAATATATATGGCTCAAAATATGGCGTACTTTCTGAAGACTCGTAAGATACGACTAATTCGCTTGCAAGTGAATTCAGAGCAAAACTTTTGTTAAATTTATTACAATAAAGAACGAATGAAGTGTCTCATAAAATTTATTAGCACCTTGGATTAATTTTATGTTCAGAGATTTTTGAGCGTCCTTATTAAGGTATTCAATTTACGTGAATCGTGTTTTATAAGATAATGTATTATTGGCTTCTTTACGCTCTTTGATATTCTCAGTAAAATGCAGCTTTTGATAACATTAATATTGATTTAGAAGTTGGCAGTTTTCAAACAAATATACTTTAACGTTTATGGCGATAAAACACGGCACAAATTGGTAGTTTTGGTAGTAAGTAAAACGGCTCAGATGCCTACGTACCTATGACTCTGAGATTGCTGGTGTCATTTTGCGGTACTGGTTAATGATCAGGGCCTCAATTCTGATATTTTATGTTAACGCCAAGCCACTGTCATTCCATCGACACACTATTGACACCATTGACATCGGTCCAAATATCAGTATTCTACTAACATAAATTCACAGTGGCAATAGACTGTCGATATAGTAATACAGGTCATACATGGAATAATAATATGTCCTACATGGAAAATTCAATTTATAATTTTCTTACAAATTTAAAATGTACTGTTTACCAAACTGTTACAAAGACATCGACGATAATTGTATCAGTGACAAGTCATTAGGACATTGGTCTTACATAGTTAGTAGAATAGGAAAACTGAAAAACTATTCCGACGACATTCTATCGACAGTCTATTGATATTAAAATAGCAGAATTGAGGCCCAGCTGACCCGTCTGTTCGTTTCTTCCATATACTGTAAAAAAGTCTCCAAAGCTCATCGTCTCAATATCTCGAACAAATTATTTCATCAGACGCTTTCATATCATACACTATCATGTAAGTTCCTTAATCCATTCGCCACAGTCACCAACGAGTGTAGTTAACACCTCGAATACGGCCACAATTGACAGGTCCATTGACGACGAACAAAAGATGTTATGCTAGGAATGTCGGCTGTGTTCTCCTAACTGACAATTAATTTGTAAGCCTATAATTTATGCAGGACTGGCATATAAGTTTTGTGGTAGAAAAGGTGTAAAGTTATTGTCTTTTATTAGTCAAGTTTTGTTTTTATACAGATGAATACATATTAGTAATGTTATATGACGGTAAGTGGTGTGTATTTAGACCAATATAATAGAACACAGTAAGTAAAAAGTCGCTCAACGTGCTATGGAAAGAGCTATTCTCGGCGTTTCTTTAAGGGATCGCATCAGGAATGAGGTAATCCGGCTGAGAACCAAGGTCACCGACATAGCCTACCATATCAGCAAGCTGAAGTGGCAGTGGGCTGACCATATTAGCCGCATAACCGACAACCGTTGGGGAAAACGAGTTCTTGAGTGAAATCCGCGTCTCGGTAAACGGCAGGAGCTGGATGCGAGAAGCCCAAAATCGATCTAAGTTGCGTGCAATGAGAGAGGCCTAGGCTGATGATGATGAAGTAAAAATTATTTTGGTGCTTCGATATTTTTGATGTGTAGGTAAGATTTTTTTTCACTTTCCTGATTTCATATAGGGGATAGAAATAATTAACAGAAAACCGCGGAAGCTCCTGTTTTGACCAATGACTGCGCAGGAGTTAGAAATCAGATGACAGGTGAGATGTCAGATGTAATTACCATAAGGCTCACTCTTTTCATAAACTTTGCTGTGGTAACCAAAGTGCTGAGAAACTTACATATATATTTATAAATACACCAATCTTACAGATAAATTAGATTCAGACACAATACAATCATGCTCATCACACAATTATTTATTCTGGGTATGAAATAAGCCCCTGACATTTAGGATCACTAGCCCACAGATCAGTCAAGGCAATTTCGGCTGCACGGATGGCGTAGTGGTTAAAGCGGTCGCCACGCCGGTACCTACCACGCCGAGTGTTGTGGGTTCGATCCCTACATAGGACTTCACTTTGTGTAATTAAGTCAAATTTTGTCTGTAGTCAAATTCTGGTAAAAAATATTTGTATCTTCTACTACCCATTGTAACACCATTTGTCACAATATTTTTGCAAATAAATATGATTCTGATTCTGTGATGTGTGTGTGTGTGTGTGATTCTACAAATTGTTGTTCTGTGTCTAGGTGTCCTTTGTGTCACTTTGATGTATGTGCCCCGCGACACATTTCCATCGACACAGGATAAATTCCTGATGCGGGAGTTGTCTTTGGAGAGAATTAAAAAAAAATGGTGATATAATTCTATTAATAGGCATAGTCTATCATTCAAAAAGGATATCAGTAACAATTCTCCTCTTGCCGTTCCCACCCCTACTGAGGATCGTGACTTCTACAAATCATCCCTCGGACAGCAGTACGTATAGTGTTGCAAACGCTTTCACTGGCGGCTTCGGTTTCTAATCTGTCCAGAGCATAGATATCCTTCTTCTTGGACTCTTTACCTGAATATTTCCTGTTATCAGGAGATTTTTAAGATTGTCGCTTTTATCAGTAACACAGAGACACAACTACTTCTACCATTAACTACCAGGGTTACCAGGGGTAAAAAAAAGTATCCCACGGAAATTATTTATATTAAGCCAAAAGTGTGTTATGCCAGAATCCGTAGTCTATTATAGTAACAATAATATTTAATAGGAAAGCCATGCCCAGTAGCTAAGGTATGAAAACAATGAATACACAGCGATCAAATTACTTTCCCATACGTTAATCACATTGATCTTAAATATCAATCTCGACGTTCTTTAGGCTACTGTAGAAAAAGAACCATTAAAATTCTTCAAACTAAATTAAAAACGATTATTTTTTTCTACAGCATTTTCGTTATTACAAAAGCATCACACTTTTCTAAGATATTATACGATGATCCATACTAATTGGTGGTCGATATAGATCGTAAACAGGTAAGCGATCATCGTATTGAAAGCCTTAATTAAAAGCGGTATACAACCTCCATAAATAAGTCCAAATGTAAGCTGGTAACACTCGGTGTTAGAATAGCCACTAAAATAATTATGATGGCAATGTGTGGTATAAAAAATATTGAATGTGTTTGTGAGGGTGTTTTTTAATGTGGCAATGAGTACCCAAGTACTTTTGCTAGCAAAGATTAGACCAGACATTGTGGTTAAGTTTTTGACCGACTTCAAAAAAGGAAGATTTATGTTGAAGTGATTTGTCTTCTACTTATTTAATAACTGACGTTGCCTAAGATGCGTTCCCCTACCATCTATTTTCTTTAAAAAAAAAGATATGTTGACATCATTAAATAACTTGGACCTGAACAAAAAAATATCTCAAAACGGCAAAAAAAAGAACAAAATTTTGCAAGTTAAATTTGTAAAATAATCGTATTGATATTATTATTACCGCTCTGGATCGGGAAACTAATATACAACACATTCTAATAAATTTACAAATTAATGAAAAACAGGGTCGAAAAAATAGGATGTTGAGAAATCACATTCGCAAATTAGAATCCAGGCACGGTTATTAATAGGTTCAGGAACCTGTTTTACAAGCAAACCGAATGTGTTTCTTGCACATTAAATAAAGTTATTATAACAAGATTATGTCAGAAAAAGAAAAAAGGTTTTTTTTAAAGAATACTTAAAAAAAAAAGTTTTTTCTTTTTCTGACATATTCTTTTCCTGGCAGGTCTGTACATTTATAATCCTTCCGGCGACGGTAGCCGTCATTAGAGTGGCTGCGAACTTACGACACCAATTTAATTGGTGTCTATATATCACCCCGTCCGTCCGTCCGTTCGTTTTATTGTTGGCACAGTAGCTCTATAAACATGTGAAACTATTGTTATTCTTGTACCTCGTAAACGAATTGATGTAGCCGATAGAGAAATAGGTTAGTTGTTATCAAACGTGTTTAATGTTGAGTTTTTATCTTCATATTTTCCTTATAACAACAATTTATAATATAACACAGACGTTACAAAAGCGCTTTCTAGATCTAAACTAAACATAAGTTGGAACTAACGGTTTTAAAACTCTTAATAATGTACTTAAAACTAGTTGTATCGGTCCGGTAATACCGCAGACGACAACTTGTACCACAGATTAGATGTGAAGAAGTTTTAATTTCAGACGGAAATTTCTTTGGAGTCTCGACGTTTTCCCGAGAAATACTGGGGCGGCTGGTATAAAGGGCATCTCCTGTACTATCATCTGCATCGCAATGAATGCTACTAGTTTGCAACATGTCATTGATATGCAGAAGAAACAGTGTGGGTGACAGCACACAGCCTTGCGGGATACCAGCTTTTACGAATTTAAAGTCGGAGCATGCGCCGTCAACAACGAACTCAATGCTTCTGTCCGTAAGGAAACTGATGACCCAGTTACAAAATTTCTCGGGAAGCCCATAGGAAGGGAGCTTCGAGAGAAGCGCCTTATGCCAAATCCAATCGAAGGCCTTCGATATGTCCAAACTAACTGCACAAGCCTCTCACTTGGTCACGATCGCCTGTGCCCACCGGTGTGTTAGAAAGACGAGAAGATCACCAGCTGAGCGAGGATGCAATAACAAAAAATAGAAATAGACAATCCATATTCATAATATTAGATGGATACCAAAAGAAGTTTAACTACAAGAGTATACCTTGACTTACCCTTGTTAAATACAGGCGTGAGAGTATTATTTGGGTAAAAGAGGATAAAGAAGCTTTGAGTAGAATCATTATTCAGTGGAAGTTCTTCGCCACCTTTAACAAACGAGTTTAAGGATTTTTAAATAAAAAAATAAAATAAACTGTTAATAAAACGAACTTTTTTTTTGATATTTAAGTAGATGACAACCACCGCAATCAGTGTGCCAATTCTCCATGATGTATATCTTCGTATCTGCCAGCCAGGCACATTTCTCACGGCTACCTAAGTACTGAGCCGGGACAAAAATGGCGTTTTGACATTTACGTAACATCCGGAAGCCGTGTCGGAATGTTAATTGAACAAGATGGTATCTTATAATAAGTCATTGTGCCTCTGAAATGCATTTGTGGACCACTTATGAAGTGTGGAGATTGTATTGTCCAATTTGACTGTTTTATGATAAGAATATTATACGAAAGTAATGTACCCAAATTTGAGATAACGTAATTAGTTTTTATTTTTTCATTTATTGAAACTTCTTTACTTGCATAATTAGTAGCATAATGATCTCGAAGAGAACAAGCTAATTAATAAAACAAAAATCCGACTGCGTGAAAATGTTAAGTGGGTAATACTTAAAATTTACAATTATGTGTCACGCTCACAATTAAAACGAATCTAATGACACATCAAACGCCACAATCTTACGATAGAGATACGCGATTCTAAACTGCTTGAAGCTGCTCAAACAGTTTAGAATTTAATATTCTTTTAATACCATTCAGTGCGTTCACTTCTTATCTACCTCTCTGTATAGTCTTTTGAGTTGCCCTTTTCTATATACCTTTAAGTGCGCGTTTAATGACAATGCTCGTTACGACGTAGATATGGAAGACTAAAATAATAGTTTTTAGGAATATAGACGTGAGCATAAGATGTGTCACGGTCCGTGTGGTGACGGATTTATGCCGTGGGTCTCGTAAGAGCCGACTAAGATAGCAAACTACGCAGGACAACAGCACTGCAGAGAAAAGAAAAACTTGACACAAACCCTATACCAACCCGTCTGGCCAGCGTGGTATAGTGGACCTAAACTTCCTTTCTAAGGAGAGGCCTATATCCAGCAGTGGGCTATTAATGATAAGATGTGTTTGTTGCAACTTTCATAGAAATTTGCATCAAATGCCAAAATCCGTAAATCTGTTCAGTTTTAATCCTGATTTAATTACTTAAAACTCAGAACAACAATTAAGATCGCTATTCTAGAAACTATTAATATTTAACAGCAAAAAAATAACAGTGAAGATATTTTAGATATTCGAGATAAGTAACGATACATATTATAACCGATATTCAAGACATCCAGTTAGGAGACCAAAATGACTGCCGGACTGCTATCGTAAAAAAGCTACTCATTACGTCAATTACAATTCAACCTGAATATTATATTAAATATAATAAGAGTCTTAATAACCATAACGATTAAATCGCAAGTAGGACCTCACTAGTTGATTTGGCAACCGTGACTAAGTCAAATTTTAATCCCAGCTGATACCACAAACCGTGAAATCCTCGCATAAACAAAAAACATTCTGCGGTTTATAACCCAACATCCTATAAAATAGGTCTGGTCATAAAACAACTGGCTACTAATCCACAAGATTTTGCCGAAATTATGAATAAATATAAGTTAATAATTTATACATTTTAACGGAAGACCGTCTTAAGACAAATATTCTAAAAATGTCGCCGTATAACCATTTGCGATTAATCAATATAAAACCTTACAAATTAAATTAGATTTGGTTCACCAATATAATGATTGCACGCGAAAAAATACATTTTCGTTTTTATTTCTTTTACGAAAAGGATTGATTTAGTTTTTAAGATATGAAATTATTTTGTGTTCAATTGTGAACTTTATTCAAGTTTAAAAAAAGAGATTTATATCACACTAAGCTCAGCATTAGAAAAAAACGTTGATTACAAATTGTAAATAAGATCTTAAATCTCCGTGTTTTGGTGATTTAAGATTTTGTAATTTTGTTTTTGTGTTAATTAGGCGAATGAGGTAAATGTGTTTATTAGATTAAGGTGGGCGGGACTTAAATCAATCCGAAAGATCGACTTGCGTTTCTACCTACCTGTTACCTACTTCACAATAAAATTTGGCATATCCTGTGACCGTGAAAGTATCTAAATGATGTTTTCTGTTGCCACAATTATGACAAAAGTGTTACGAAAACATCATAGGGTTTTCAAGTAATGTCGGTCTTACGTTACTACTATTCTTGGTAAATCTTCAAACTAAGGTCCACACTAAGGAACATCATTAGCCTGTTCTAGTCCACTGCTGGACATAGGTCTCTTCTTAAAATGGTTTTGGCCTACTGTTTACGGGGGGTTTGGAGGTCTGGTGACTTCACTCGCTCGGTTAAAAGCAACGAAAGAACTGCTTAAGATAAGCTGGTACCCGCGACTTCGTTGCTGCTTTCGCTGCCTTAGTGGTGTAGTACGGTCCCGAAGAGATACGTGAGTGGCGTGAGGCCGCTCGTCGAGCCACGATTGCTCGTTGGTCATCCCGGCAGGGCGGCAGCACGGGACCCTTTCTTTCCGGCTGACGCAGGTCCTTTTCGGGCACGGTTGTTTCGGGAAGTACCTGCACTCGGTCGCCAGGAGGGAATTGAGTCCCTCCTGTCATCACTGCGTCTGCAGTGAGGACTTGGCTCAGCGCACGGGGGCAATTTGCCCAGCTTGGGCACCGCAGCGCCGGGTTCTCATTGCAGTCATCGGGGGGGATTTCTCGCTGCCGGCCGTCATACGCTTCATGGCCAGTAGTGACAGATGTTTCACCGCGGTCGCATCCTTCTGCGAAGACGTCATCTCGCAGAAGGAGGCGGCGGAGAGGACCCGGGAGGACAACCTCCACTCGGACCCAATCCGTCGCCGTCGAACCGGGCAGCGGAGGCGCGTACCACCACCTCATGCCGCCCTTAGTGTGGCCGCGGGTGGACGGGACGGATTTTCCCCTCCACCCGCTATAACGGCCAACCGCGAGGAGCCGGACGTGTCCGCGTGTGCCGGACGTCGCCTAAATGGAGATTTTACCCGAAGGTGGTGCCCTCGCCGTTGCGGGCAGGCTCTAGGAGGGGTCCGGATGTCTTAATAACAGCACTTCCCGGATCCCTCCTATTACAGGCGCAGAGTGGCACACCGTGTGGTTTTAGTCGGTCCGATTCCGACAAACCACCCCGCCGCAAACCCCGGTGGGGTGACGGCCTGAAGGGGGTTTCCACACGTAAAAAAAAAAAAGTGGTGTAGTACGGTGCGCGACTGCAGTCCATGAGGCCTCGTGTTCGATTCCCGGACCAAACAAAATTTTATAGGGTTTTTCGGAGAGCAAAATAGCCTAAGTTACTCCTTATATTATTACAGACAGTAGTACAATGTTTTTAAAATCGGTCCATTAGTTTTGAAGATTACCCGGAAAAAACAGACAGTCAGACAGGCAAAAAATATTTAAACTGATTTATAGGTATCGTCCAAATAACCGTGTGAGCATGAAAAACCTTATTATCTTAACATTACAAACATACACATCAAATTTCATTTATTTGTAGAGATTTAAAGTTTAGATTAAAAATATTTTTAAATCTAATCTTTAAATCTCGAATCCGGCTCACGCGTTTGGTAGGGCTACCGTTTTAGCATGACGTCAACATACCGGTAGGATTCTGACTGACCATGCCGCTAATACGTCCCTGTCCACCGCTACAAATGATGGCAGACCGCGTCATTAAGGGGTCAGGTGGAAAAATATGGATTTTTATTATTGGTTAGGAAGCTTTCACACTTGGTGTTAGTGTAGAGAGTATAGTGATATCTAATTAATTAATTTTAGAATAGGTGTCAGTATAGTACAAAACAAAGCCAATGACAATTTTTGGTTCGAACAGAGATGTTTTATACATGTAAACTAGACAATATTTCATTAATTATTTCTTTAAAAGAATGAAATTAGTAACAATGTTGGGAGGGTTTGTGTGTATATGCACACAATAATCGCATGTTTCTTTATTTAAAGCCTTGGTAGCAAAAAATGTGATTACACATAAAATTCCAAAGATTAATATTTGTTACACATCACATCACATCAACAGCCTTTAATAGTCCAGTGCTGGACATAGGCCTCTCCTTAGAAAGGAGGTTTTGGCCTACTATACCACGCTGGCCAGACGGGTTGGTGTAGGGTTTGTGTCAAGTTTTCCTTCTTTTTGCAGTGATGGTGTCCTGCGTTGTTTTGCGCCCCTAGTCGTCTCTTACGACACCCACGGGATGAATTGGGGTAGTGACATTCCGTATTCTCAATCCGTCACTACACGGACTATTTGTTACATGTTTTATTAACTCACGTTCAAAAGTAATATAAGTTAACAATCGGTCTGGTTAGTGACAACCACCTGGGTTTGATTCCCAGGTCAGGGATATAACCATTTCTGAGCATAAAATGCTATTTTCTAGAGTTGGAAATGATGTAATCTAAATGGCTCAAGGTTTACAATGGGAAACTTACTCACGAAAAATGTTATTGATACACACCTCTGTACACCGTCTGAAAATTTCATCCTTCGTGTTTCAAAAATTACCTGAATACACTTTAATATTATAGCCAAAGAAAATGTGCAATTTTTATATTTACTAAAACAAATAGCTTCTCTTCCCCGGTCACTTTGATTGTAAAAAACATTTCGCACTGGTCTGCGGCCGCCTTTACAACAACAACACTTATTTTATTCGTACATAATGGGTCAGCCCCGAGGCCCGACTCCTGCGCAGCGGGAGACAGAGGCAGCAACCACCGCACCGCATAAATTCAACATTTGTCACGGTATTAACACTCGAAAAAGGGTTTTATCATGTCACCCCCGTATCCGGTAATCTTAGTGTATTTTTGCTTTTGAATTTAAAAAAAACGAACGTATTTTTGTCATCTGGCTTTTAAATTAACTGGCTGGTTTAAAGTAACTGAGTAGCTTGTGGTAGACTTCAAACATGTTTTATAAAAAATTGCTCTTTTTTTCAATTATTTTTCTTGCATCAATGAAGTTTCCAAATTTAGAGATAGTATGCTTAGACAAATTAAATATTTATTAGTACTATTTTTATCTCTGCTGTAACGATTAACCGAATGTACTTGTGGAAGGTCTTCATCAGCCTTTAATAGTCTACTGCTGAACATAAGCCTCTCCTCAGAAAGGAAGCTGGCCATGCTGGCCAGACGAGTTGGTATAGGTTTTTTTCAAGTTTTCCTTCTTTTTGCAGTGCTGTTGTCTGATGCAACACAGCAATAAACCTATCTGAGCTTTGCTGTGTTGCAGAAATAAATATCATTTCATCATTACAACGAGGTTCTCCTCAGTCTTCACTTTATCTGAATTTTGTCAACAAAATTTACGCGTCCCATCAAAAATTATAAAATGAATATTTCTGAATATTTCTGAACCTAGAAGACTGTACTCATACACCGGTGTTTTTGGACTAGTTTAAGTTGTACCCGTTAGGTCAGGTATTAACTGCACGTCTAAATGGAACGGTTTTATAAATTTCTTCAACAAAATAATATTTACTGACATCGTCAGATTAGGCGTACACTTCATGTAAACAAATGTCATCAAACGCTGAAGTGTCAGGCCAGGTCAGACAGTAGCAAATCTCAGGTTTTATTCATTTCTATTAAAAAAAAACACTAGATAACTCTTTATAGGTTGTATGTTTCAGGCAAATCTAAAGAAACCAGTTTTAATCCTCAATATACTGTGTTTAATGGATAAACTTACGAAATAGATTATTTTTGATAAAAAAATAGAGCGATTTATTATACTTTTAATGATTTATTGAATGATCGTGTAGCATTAGTGGCCATCTGTATAATAAAAATAATCTAATTTATACGCTAGCAACCCAACATAAAAGGTTACTACAAGTAATATTGTCTGTGATACAATACAGTGAATGCACGCGTTAAAAATCGCAAAAAAAAGTCGATTGGAGTAAAGAGCGATTGTTGTGCAAACTTATTCGATACGGTTAAATGGGGCGATGTAAACGCGAAGTCATTTACCCGCGTATGTGAAACATGCTTAATGATTTAGAAGTAATATCACTTGATAGATAGGATCGACTTTGAATTTTAGTGCATGTGATATAGAATTCATATTTAAATGTTTTATGATTTACAAAAAATCTGAAAATTATTATAAATCGAAATCATACTATTGTTAACGAAAACAAATATAATCGATTCAATTATTTTTTCTAACATATCGGCGCTATTGATCGCTGTAATGGATCGCATCGTTTCCGTCGGTACTTTTGCGCAAATCAACTCATGCGCAAACAAGTGGGTAATTTTGAAGTTACTCGTCATAAACGGTATCGGATATGATATGATATTTCCGTTTCTAAGTGGCGGTACCTTTAGATAATAACTATTTATTTCCTTTGTTATTAAATTTTTATCTTTTAAAAATAAGTGGGTTACGAGTTCTATAATAATGGATAATCTATATAAAATACAATACAAAATCTACTTTGCTTTTGTTAGAAAAGGTGCTTTTAAACCTTCTTCAGCCACTTACCCGGAACATTATATTTAAATAAATAAAACAATAACTGTAAATATCTAAGAACTCAAATAGCTACAAAAGCTTTACAACAAAAGAAATTATTTTTAATTACCGAATGTTCCAGAAAAACAAAACATCAAAAATAATCCTCTATTAAGTTTCATAACACCCATTTTATAGAGATACGATCTAGCTAGTATAGATACGACATACATACAATCAAAAGGAATGCGCCGCACGATCATATAGAAAAAAGACATGTATCCAACTAATAAAAACAAAATAGTATTAAGTAGACAGAGAAAAAAAAACTTCATTGACTAAGCGGCGAGTGGACATCACTAGAAATAACCGACTTTGTCCACATTCCCACTAAATTATACTCTATTGAATCATTATAGAGATTCAAATTGAAAATACATGTATCGTTTCAAAGCGGCTAACTTGTACACCTGTTAAAAACCTTTAAATCCTTTACATATTTTTATAACGCATTCTTCAGAACACATTCTTTGTGTTTATTTTAAAAATGATTTTTTAAAAGAGGGTAGAATGATAAATAACGTATGATATTTGATTAAAATGACGGTGCAGTTTATCGATAGTACAATGCTTGTGCTTCCGAACGGGTCCTGCAGTATCGATCATTTATTTCTTAGTTATTTCAATAAGGAATTTATTGAAGTCTCGACGATCATGATTAGGTATTATTTCTATAATAATAGTGCTTTTAATGAATATGCTTTTCAAGTACGGTATCGTACGCATTACAATTAAAGTTTATTAAATCTGCTTCATTTCTTTTATTACATTGCTCAATATAGATATATGATAAAACAATTCATCATGAATTGTATGCATCATTTGTTACAATAAATAAATTATTATTATTCATTCAATTTTTAGATGAAAAACATTAACGTACAATAAAACTTCAGGCGCCTGGCCGTCTGTTGTTAGCATCTTATATCTTGCAAAGTGGTTTTGGCTACCTCTAATCCCAGTTTTTGTTCCTTAGCCTTCTTGATTTGCTATTCAAAACAGATGATTCTCTAAGGAATCGTGATTCCTTTCTATATTGTCGTTGGCGTCGGTTCGTCTGCTCGCTCCTAAACTCGTTTGTCCGTCTACAATGGCCCTCGAAAGAGTCGGAAGGCTATTGATGTCCTTTTTTGTTGGTGAATCTTGTTGGTGATTGTCTATCGATTGTTATAAGGTTGTAACAGGAATATCAGACTGAATAAAATGTATGTCCTGCTCCAAATAGCAGATTTTAATTCAAAGGCTGGCCTAACATTTTGAGCTTTTGCCAAATAAATTTGGATTTAGGTATTTTTGAAAGAAGCTTATGTCAATTCTTTTCTATGACACATAAGAAAAGAACAGTACATACCAAAGTGTGAAGCTCTAATGGTGGGATCTTTTTGGAACTTTAAACTCTAATAGTATAGAAATTAGGATTTAAATACCTTCAAATATAACTCTTAGTGTGATGTAATGAACTCATACTTTCGACCACATCAACTTGCCTATAGCCATTCACTAATGAACCCATTACGACATACTTAGAATAAACCAATTATTTCCTAAACACTCTTACAAAAATAACAAAGTCACGCCCTCACAAGAAAAACATTTTAATATTACAATAGTGGCGCAGTAATTATCTACGGTGAATCTGAACAACCGATTTCAGGTCGACAATTTATTTGACATACTAAACGTCGAATTCAAAAAAGGTATCTTTCGTCACATCATCTGCAAGTTTACTATCATGATCTATAACAACCTCTATCACTTCAGTAATAAGTTCAAAATCGTCTAAATCATTTTTAAATTTAATCTTGTCAGCTACTTTACAAGTAAAGTTTTTTTTTATCCAAGACCATTTAACATTAATGAGTGGACTATGAAGTGGTACTAGATGTACCACGTGCCACTCACAACCCACCAAAGAAACCAACTACCGTTCGTTTTGATACAATAGTTAAAAATAATTGTACTATTAAAGTCTTAGAAGAACATGCAGTAGTTAATGGCTCTTGAGACAGCCTTACAATTGGAAGTCAAGACTTTTTATGTTATATTAATTTATTCTTTTAATATTACAATGACGATTTTGATGTTAAGTTTGTAATTGTGTTGTTTTCTGCAGCTTTTATTGTGTTCTGAAGAAGTGTTATTTAAATATTTTAAGTCCGGTTCATGTGTACCTACGTATATTTCTATAATTTCATTAATTAATTACTTCCATTATTAAAAGATTACTAGATACTTAGATTTATCTCTACTATTATAAACACAAGTATACCTGTTTCATAATTATGATTTACGCGATATCTATATGTTGATTTCTTGTTTTTATCTTTGAAATTTATTCGAAAGTTAATGTAGAGTCATCGTTTCAATTAAACTACTATTACAGTTACTTAACGCCACCTTAAAATATAGCGTTATAAGTGTAAACAAGCTAAGTGAACTGCCTGTTATCGCTGTTTATATTTATTACACATTTTGCCTCGCGCACTAAATCTGTGGACTAAATTGTTTAAAAATACCCCTTCGTACTTATGAGTTCTGGTTGTATTAGCGATCGTATTTACTTACCATCAGGTGTTCTGTCAACTCATTTGTAGTGAAGGAAAAAATAATTGCACGAAAAAACTTCTACAATCTTGAAACCCATACAAACTAAACCAATATCTCAATGCACTTCCATAGTTCACACCCTACTTACAAACACACAATCAGAGTTAAAGTCCAAATTAAAATCCTATTGAAATCCCTTTGTTATCTGACCGCGATCGTAATAAGACAAGAGAAGCTAATTCTACAAAAGCAAAGGGTGCTCTACAATAGATAAACGATAATAAAAACCAAACAGATACATGTACATTGGAAACTAATAAATCACACAATATAGACTCTTATGCAGACGACATAGAGGTTATAAAAGTTTTTGATACAATTGAATAGTATTTAGATAGCAAATATCATTCCGTATGTTTAGAAATATAGGATCAGTTATTTTTTCTAGTCTAATGCCTTTTCTGAATGGAATGTTATAGTTTCACACTAGGGGTGTCTGATTTACGAATCTTCTCACGGTCACTGTTTTTGGTATCTTATCTACTTAATACATATTATTTTATGTAACCTTAAATTTAGCTTTTTGGCCCATTTTTTGAATGTAAAAAAAGACAGACAGTTAAAATTCGATTTCAATTAAATTGTAATTTCCTAGACCAATACTTTCAAAAACTTCAGCTAAAAGACTATTTCTCGGCAATTTTTCAAGAAGTAAGATTGCTTATTCCATGTCACATTTAATATTTTGGATTATGATAGGTATGATATATGAATGACAAAAAAATCACTGTATTTTGTTTTTCTTTCAATCGAAGAGCTGTCGAATATAATTTCCCTTAAAACATGAATGAACCATTGTGCCACCTCAAACAATACGTACTAACTAAAACCGAGACTATGTACATACACCCATCATCACAAAATGGTGGTGTACGTGGAAGCACACAAAACCAACAGATTCATAATTGCTTGTGTTTATATAACAGAAGCCATTCACAGACCTACAGAAGCCGAAAGGAGATTTTAAACAAACACATCTTAGAATTTCTTTACATGACCGTCTGTACAAAGAATGATTCAAGTGGCCAAACCGACCGGACACCACAATGGTGGACAGCTTGTAAAAAAAACCAAATATTATCACGCACAGCTTGACTCAAGGTTGTTGCAAACAAAAAACTCAATACCTGAAACGCAATGATTATGTATCTTTTGTTTTTCATAAATGACTATACATTACCAAATTGGCCCATCATTCATAAGGTCACGACTCGAACATCTGTGTAAGAAGAAAATTATCAGCCCGAGGACTGCAAATTCGTTAGCGTACAGAGACAATTCCAGTTTCGTGAATTCTGATGGACACAATAAGACTCCAACAATTCCTTTTCGACAACAATAGAGTTATTGTCATAAAATAGCCAATAGGTACGAAAATGACGGGTTGCGAACCGCTTTGTGCGTACCGAACTTTCGGCTATTATCGTGGATTCTTTGTTAGTGGATATCCTCGGGGAATCGCGAGACAACGTCCATAATGCCACCGTGAAACGTATTTATAAACGTTATGATATGAATGGATAATATGCGAGACGCCATTGTGTTATTGTGACCCGACAATGATGGCAAATCGTAGCCTTGAGTTTGTACAATTATGAGATTAGACACTCAACAAGTAAGGATGCTGATTTGACACCAGATGTTTTAAGAATTGACCCTTTGTGAGCTAAGATCACAATACAAGACCAGTGTTCACACTAACATGAGGATTACAAAGATGGCTTAGAACTACATGGGCTTATTACAAGCAAGATATACCTAATTGAATAACGGCGGAATAATAAAAGTGATACGAATGTATTACAAAATATTATTTTTTGACATGTGCGTGCTCACTTTATTTACACAGTGTGTTTGTTTGGGATACAAATTCTTTGTTAAAGGGAGAAAAGAACAAATACAGGGAATAATAACTTTAAAGATAAGTCAGTGAAACGGAGCGCTTGAAAAAAATAACGTTTTAAAGCAAAAAAGTTATTTTTCAAATTAGGAATTAAAAAGTATCTCCAAAACCTTAAAAGTATCCTATTGCTGGTCTGAAGGTATACTAACCTAGGCGTATGGCCATGGTTCATAACTATTCGAGAACGTAGTTATAATAGAAATTACTTTCCAAGGCGAGTGCCATTGATGTTTAAACCAATGACAATAAATGTCAAATGTGACTATACTCCTACAAATATCAAACCGTTATTAGACGCAAATACGCGCATTGACGTTTAAAATTTAAAATATAAAAAGAAAACAAAGTTTGTACCAATATAGACAAAGAAGTTTCAAAGAAAATTAAAAAAAAACAATGAAAAAGCAAGACGGATATGAATCTGCATAAAGACTTCAAGGTTTGGTTACATATTCATAAAATTTACAAAGTATAGTTGTCCCATTAATTTTATTATACTTAAAAAGACACTAATTTCTTAAAAATATTGACAAGACAAAACTCAATTTTTTACCGCACTCAGGTGATAAACCTTGACGCCCTCCAAAAACAAAGTGAAAAACATAGGTAAGTAAAATACCACTGGCACAGCGCGCGGCCATTGTGAACAGAATAGAATAAAAGATAAAAGGCATAAAAAGAAAAAAGATTGTGTCGTTTCTGTTTGAACAATGACGTTGTCAGTGGCAGCCATATTGTTTGCGATGCGTGAGTGCGACAAACGAATACTTGTAAATATATTACTGATTTAAACATATAGTAAGTCACAGTATAATTTACTATTTTCTCTGTTTTAACTACTTCTTACCTTACTTTGAAAATTTGAAACAAATTCCATACTAACCCGTCTGGCCGGCGTGGTAAAGTAGGCCAAAACCTCCTTTTTAAAGAGAGGCCTGTATCCAGCAGTGGACTTCTAAAGGCTGCTCATTATGATGTCTATTTGCAAATCACAATATCGATATCAATAACAATCGTAATTTGAGCACGTTATATATTGTTTTATCGCTATATGAACGAATTGAGATGATTAACCTATTAGTTAGTTTAGCCTCTTGACTTTTGTTTAACATTTTTTCAAATTCTGGGTTTATATTTAGGTTATGCCAACCTTTGAACTAAATTAATCATTGCACACAGTTTAAAAGTACTCGTGTAGTACTTGTAAACTATGTGCAATTATTGTATGCTTATAATAACCGTAAGTTATATCAATGACAGAATAAACATAATAAACAATCGATATAACGATATAAATTTAACTAAATATGTCAAAGTATATGCTAATGATAAATTATATGGGAAAATAAACGTCACATGTATTTGTCATAGGCATCTCAAAGATTTAAACGAGATCTTGGGAAAATATTTTGGCAACTTTTTAAATGGCGACTAATTGTGTTACGTCAACAGTAAACCGATGATCCAAAAAGTTTAGCGACACAAAAGAGTTTATATCAAGTCGTATTATTACAAGTGTTAACCCAAAAATCAATTCTGTTACAAAAACAGATGAATGCTTAATTCCTATTCTCACAGTAGCTTTTCTACCAAACATAAGAGATGGCTTTGTCGCCATATTGGATTCTAAGATTGCGTGCACCAAGCCTTTGTCACTTCTTTTTTTTATTTTTTTAGGGACAATGAGATTTGATACGTCGTAGGATCTGAATGGATTGTTTTTTTTTATTATTTTTAACACCTGAAACCTGGTATCCTTTTTTAGGCAAAACGCTGATCAATTTTATTTCTTTTGTTGAAAGATTTTGTCCGGATGTAACAGAATAGCGAGTATCATTTCATTGATATGGGGGTGGTTAATCACCATTCATTGTCACCAGTCAGTGGGATGGTTCATGGTGTGCAGTGACATCAATGCAAGTATTTTATTTCTATACTTTGATATGGTGAAAGTGTGTAAACGGCTCTTGTTTCCCTTTAAAGTTTTTTTCAAATGGAGATAACACACGATGATTACTAACGTTTGTATAATTACTGCAATGTTTATTACCCTATTAGAAGTATTTAAAGCAAATGCTTAAATTAAACGTCTTTTCTACCTCTATCTACCTAGTTTATTCTACCTCATCAACAGCCTCTAATAGTCCACTGCTGGATATAAACCTCTTCTTAGAAAGGAGGTTTTGGCCTACTATACTACGGTGGCCAGACGGGTTGGTATAGGGTTTGTGTCCCTGAGTGTGGCCGCGGGTGGACGGGGTGGGTTTCCCCTCCACCCGCATTAGTTTGGCCAGCCGCGAGGGGGCGGCGTCCGCGTGTGCCGGACGTCGCCTAAAGAGAGGAAAATATATTGAGACGGAGCCCGCACCAGGAGCGGGCTGGCGCTAGGAGGGGTCCGGATGTCTTAACAACAGCTGTTCCCGGATCCCTCCTGTTACAGGTGCAGAGTGGCACACCGTGTGGTTTTAGTCGGTCCGAGTCCGACACACCACCCCGCCGCAAACTACACAAAAAAAAAACACCACTTTCCACACGTTAAAAAAAAAATAAAAATAAAAAAGGGTTTGTGTCAAGTTTTCCTTCTCTCTGCAGTGCTGTTGTTCTGCGTAGTTTTCTCCCTAAGTCAGCTCATTATTATAATATATTATTCTACCTGTCCTTACTATTTACTCAAGGTTTAACAGATGACCTTTTTGCAAAGAGTACATTTTTTTATCCTTGTTTCCAGGATGAAATTTATCTGTAAAAAACAAAGCAATAAGAATCGAAGCGTATTCTAGAATCCTATAGATATTAGCTAACCTTTCTATCCATCAAAAAAGAGATGTAAAATATGTAAATATATTCTTTTCATTAATTTTATGGTAGCACCTTTTCCTGCTCTTCTTTCTGAATTAAATACCATTCTTAGAACAAACTCGTGTACTACCCACCGGTCAAAATCGACTAATGGGTGGTGTCATTATGTAATCATTATGCACTACGAAAGAAATTATTCAAATTACGAACGTCCATCCGATTTGACCACAAGACACCCTTCTAAAAAAGCATGCGTTTTTTTTAATTCTTATTCCCATAAAATGTTTCTAGAAATTTGATGTTAATATTCTTGACAGTGACTCTGTTTTAGAATCATCATTGTTCCATCAGGTATAACTGCATTATAAAAACGACTTACGAAGATATGGAAATGTGCGAAGGTACCTATATCTCAATCTGCATGTTAATCAATTTATATATATTGTAACAACTTTTAAAATCGTATTTTTTTATTTTTAAATAGTTCACTGCTATATATACTGACAGACCGTACTTAGAAAGGAGATTTTAGCCTAGTATTCCACGGTGGCCAGACGGGTTATAGGGTTTGTGTCAAGTTTTCCTTCTCTTTACAGTACTGTTGCCCTACGTAGTGTGTTCACGGAAAGAATAGAAAACAATCACTGGGAAAATATATTTGGGGCAGATGTCAAGTTACAATTATAGTCAGTCATGGTCAAGTTTTTTAATGTTTATGATTGAAGATCTGTAACAAAAGAGCATTCTGATACCCCAGAGCATACCGCAACGCATCTTTGACTCCTAGGTTGCAGTTGTCCATGAACAGCGGAAGTCACTTACTATCAGTGGACAATGGTGGACATATGCAATGATAAGGTGGGATGAAGTTTTCTGCTATTAGAATTCTACTTCTAGTACCGTATAGAAGTAGAATTCTAATAGCAGAAAACTTCATTTCTTCTGTATAGACTAACACTAAATTATATGTAAAATCAATATTTAAGGGCTGAATGTTGAATGAGTCCGTGTGGTGACGGATTAAGAATACAAATTGTCACCACCCCAATTCATCCCGTGGGTGTCGTAAGAGCCGACTAAGGGAGCAAACTAAGCAGGACAATAGCACTGCAAAGAGAAGGAAAACTAGAAACAAACCCTATACCAACCCGTCTGGCCAGCGTGGTATAGTAGGCCAAAACCTCCTTTCTAAGGAGAGGCCTATGTCCAGCAGTGGACTAGTATAGGCTGTTGATGTGTGATGTGATGTGTGTGTGATGAATGTTGACATAACTCGTTGAAGAGCATGACGAGTAGATAAGACATCGCCATCGGCCTTTTTATAGAAGAAGGAAGAAACTACATTATTTAAATGTGTTTTTGCTACAACATACTTTTGCCAAAATCTAATCTCAAAAAACAAACAATTAATTATTGTTGCAACACTATCTGGGAACACAAGAAATAAGCCTTTCACACTTAAATATGTAATTTAATTTCAACATAAAAACTATTAAACTGTTCATGAAAACGCCCTTTTTTCTCATGAAATATGTTTTTGTTTAATCCTTAACTTGTGACTTGTGTACCAATCTTCTCTGCGTGAAAACGCCTACCGTCAAGAAACCGTATGTTCTAAAAGGCGTAAGTGTGAATACCGAAGGTCCAATGATTCGAATAAGGGGGCCCACCCGCTGTTTTCGACTCACGGCCTATTAAAGTTAAATTTATCGTTTTAAGTGACGAATATATTAATGAAATTATTTTTTAGAATGTGTGATAATGGAATTTGAGTTTGTGAGTGCGTTTTCTGTAAGAGTTTCAAGTGCATCCAGTTGCAACTACGTGACACAACAGTATTCTAAATCTAAATATATATTAAAATATATAATATTAATATTTATTATTATTTTAAGAATACAACTCCCGCATTAGAAATGTATTCTGCGTCAGGGACTTTACAAACATACATGAAATGGACACAAAGAACACCCAGATTCAGAATAACAATTTGTGGATCACACAAGTGTCGTACCATGTGGGAATCGAACCCACAACACACAGTGGCGTGGCGACCGCTTAAACCCCTACGCCATCCGTGCAGTCATTAGTAATTATTATTTCGGAAACTAAATTATACCAATAGACTATACCAATTCATTCACATACCACTAGCAAATTAGAAACTAGTAACTAACTACACTGGCATATCATCATCATCATCATCAACAGCCTTTAATAGTCCACTGCTGGACATAGGCCTCTCCTTAGAAAGGAGGTTTTGGCCTACTATACCACGCTGGCCAGACGGGTTGGTATAGGGTTTGTTTCAAGTTTTCCTTCTCTCTGCAGTGTTGTTGTCCTGCGTAGTTTTCTCCCTTAGTCGCCTCTTACGACACCCACGGGATGAATAGGGGTGGTGACACTCTGTATTCTTAATCCGTCACCACAAGGACACTGGCATAACTGAAACCGAATGGCATTTGCTGATAAGTGGAGTTGTCAGATAAACTTTGAAAAAAGTGGGACCACCTCCATCCTACAGAAAGTGCCAATTACGTGTTATGATGGTAAGAAGGCACAACTTTAGTCAGAAAGATAGACTAAGGCTATAACCAAAGAAGATAAAATAATTGGATAATGAGAAAAAAATGCGCTAACTAATCAACTAGGTTACATAAAATTTACAATGATTCAAGAATGACTTAGAAAAGAACTCGACATTTGCACTAAACCGCTTATAGGCTAACACACCCATCTCCCCGTGACGTCATGGGAGTTCCTCTCGTTGTACCAGGAGGTCAGGCAAGTGAGGCGGTACTCGCACCAGGCGGCCCGCCCCTTTCGCTGGGCTTCACTGAGGGAATTTCGTAGAATTCGTAGAAAACATTGTAGGTATTCACACGGTTAACTTGGTAAAAAGGGTGTGATTACTTACAACTGGGATATTAAATATAACTTTTAACCCTTAACTAACATTATTATTATGTTACCAGTGATATTAAATAGTAGTTATAGTTGTGTTCAAGTGATTGTGGATTAAATCGTAAAGAAATCATATAATTCCAGGATTGATACTACATTAAATATTGTGTTAAATTACAATTATAATTAGAACTTGATTAGTGAGTTTGATTTCAGTTAGTTGTCAGTTATTAGGAGCTTGCGTGAAAGCACAAAGAAGTTACAAAAAAATCTATAGTCAGTAGACTTTAATGATAATAAAGAAATTTAATTTATTTTTTATTTATTCAATAAGAACCCTTATTATTATTGTCTTAAATTTCAGTAGGTGATAACACAATTATAAAAAGAATAATATTTTAATTTATTTTATTTTTATTTGAGTCGTGGGACCGGAAAACCGGTGTTAAGCAATTGCTTCGTTGCCTTTCACTGAGTGAGTGAGGTTACCGGAGCCCAAATCCCCCTCCAAGGGCAGCAACACACTTGTGACTTTCGAGTTTACAGGTGTCCATGGGCGACGGTAGTAGCTTACCATTAGGTAACCCGTCTGCTCGTTTGCCTCCTTATACCAAAAAAAAAATAACCAAAGAATAAGGTTTGGCAAAATATACGTGGAAAAATCGATAGCAAATACATCGCTTCTGTTTTTTTTAATAAAATACCTAGATGTATGTAGCTACATATATATATTATATTTTTGTTACTTTACGCAAGTTGAAACTGTTGAATAATTGAACAGAATTCAGTATATTTTATTACTTATTTTGATCTGAGGTAGTTTCATAAACAAAGGTTAGTTGCAAAATTAAGATTTTAAAACTTAGGTGTTATAATTGGAATGCTTTTAGCGTCATAACTTATAAATGGCCTTTTCAATTGTTCTTGTTGTTTCACTTGTTCTACCGATGTCCCTATCAATTTAAGAAGTATGACATCAAACAGTTTAGTAGTTCTCTCACTTTTAAATCTCTTTTTATTCTCAAATTTCTGTTCTAGCAATTTGGGTCACACATTATCATACTGTGGTGACAAGTTGAAACAATATGTAACCAATATAACGTAACGTAACATAATTATTCTGTCATAGAAACCATAATTTACAATGGTTTTTTGTTCAAAGAATTGTGTGATTCTTATTTCAAATTGTTGCAAAACAAGGCGTCTTCTAGCTAGAGATTACAGTGTGAACTAGGCAGCAGGGCGGCGCACTCGC
Source organism: Arctia plantaginis (assembly GCA_902825455.1). Taxonomy (NCBI): domain Eukaryota; kingdom Metazoa; phylum Arthropoda; class Insecta; order Lepidoptera; family Erebidae; genus Arctia; species Arctia plantaginis. The sequence continues at coordinate 2,443,910 of CADEBD010000288.1, forward strand.
CAGGAGGCCCGCCCATGCTACAGAACGTTCCTGGCAAAAACTGAATATATATTGCAAATTCTCACGAACCTTCTAATAAGTATTCACATTGTTCGTAAATTTGACTATGTTTGTAATTTGAAATTAGAACAGAATTTGTTTCTTTTATACATTAATATAGAATGATTTAAAAAAACTTGCTCAACTTTCATACTTTATAATCGTCTTGGCAGATATTCTGTGTTTTTTATCAACTTTACTAACTTAAGTAAATTGCCATATATAGGTAAATTGACCAACATCTAAAGTAAAACGTTGGCACGGATGGCGTAGTGGTTTAAGCGGTCACCTCGCCGCTTCCCACTACGCTGAGTGTAGTGGGTCCAAACCCCACATGGTACAACATTTTGTGTGTTCCATAAATTGTTGTTCTGAGTCTGGGTATTCTTCGTGTCCGTTTCATGTATGTTTGTAAAGTCCCCCGCGACACAGGATACATTATCTTCATCAAAAAAAACAAAAATGAAGTAACATGAACATATTTAAAACAAAGCTTTATAATAATATATTGTAAGTCAATAAACGTGTTTTGCTAACACCAATTACACCGAATTATAACCATAACAACCAATAGACAAACACTGTAAAAAAAACCTCAAACAATAAAACAACAATGTTTCGCAAGCCAAACTAGTTACACCACAAACGCTAACAATAAAAATATTATCCAGAAAAGAAATCCGACATGAAATGACAATCTGAATCAAATAATCCTTCTAATGCTATCACACTAACACATTGAAACCATTGAAGATTCCCATACAACACTCACTTGCATAGTAAAATAACACCCCTTTAAATAAAATTACCATAAAGTATAATTAGGTGTATTATAATATAGTTAGTACGGTGGGCAGTTAGTTTTTTTATTAAAAAATAGACAAAAATAGTACAACAATATACTGTGTTTACATAGTGCTTGAATGTATAATTAATTGTGAAATATTAGTGCGGTCATGAGAAAGCGAACGGGGACCGGATTACATTACGTTACATTATATGTAATCTGATGTAATATTGAGTTAAGTGTAATGTTACGTTAATGTACTTGTGACTGTTTTAAACTAAACAAAAGGCTGGGATTTTCCGACAGTAGCTAATTCCAGTTGCACTGAGCTATTACTTACATTTCTCAATCCTGTCATCAGTCAACAACAACAGACTTTAATAGTCCACTGTTTTACATAGGCCTCTCCTTAGAAAGGAGGTTTTGGCCTACTATGCATCGCTGGCCAGACGGGTTGGTATAGAGTTTGTGTCAAGTTTTCCTCAATTTTTCAGTGCTGTTGTCCTACGTAGTTTGCCCCCTCAGTCGGCTTTTACGACACCCATGGGATGAATAGGGATAGTGACACTCCGTGTTCTTAATCCGTCACCACACAGATTCCTCAATCCATCCTTAGGTAAAAGTAATATTCCATTTCTACTAATGTCCTTCTAAGGTCTTTAACCATCTTACCTTTCAATAATATACTTCTGATTCTCCCATCTAGTTCCTAAAATTCCTAGTAGACGGAATTAGATCACCTTTTCATACGTGGGACCAAAGTATGATCAGCAAATCGTAGACGCTTAATACGCATACATGAACGTGAGTATTTGGGTGTATGTTTTAAACTTATCTGTCAAGTATTCACTTCTACTAGTGGTCGAAATTCGACCATAATTCATATATTTTTTAAGTTTGAACTTTATTAGGGTTCTTTTGTCAATCCTCTATAATCAAAGGTTTCATCATGGCTATAATGTATTTCTAACTCACTTTACATAAAGAAAGTTGCTTTATGCACTTCTACTCCATGTAAAGTTTAACTGTGTCAAATTCAACGTTAATGGTTTCAATTTTCTTAAAAAGGAATACATTTCGCTTCACGTATTAATATATAAATATCCGATGAATGCGTACCTTTGAATTCATCTAACTCTATACTTTTGATCTGACCAGTCAGTGTAACCAGGTCAAATGTAAGGAAATCTGAAGGTGTTAGAATTGAAATACCAAATGGCAAATTGCTGGGTATGCTACCAGTAAGCGGCTATACGATGGAATTATGTAATGCATGTACGTAAATATAAAGGGTCTACCAATAGGGATGACTTGGTTTTGATAGCTCATAGCGGCCATGTTTGATGATGGATCTTTGACGTCTCTTGACATTTGTGTTCAGTAAGGTTTGCCATTTTATCATGTCACGTTTCACTTTAAACCAACGCTTGGAACTTCTTTGAAAGTGACGAAGGAAACCCTGTTACTGTGAATGGCGAGCGCTATAACTCGATGTTAACCGAATATTTCTTTCCGGAATTTGATGATATTGATACAGACGACCTTTATTTTCAACAAGACGGTGCACCACCTCACATTACTCGAGTGAACATGGAATTATTGCGTGGAAAGTTTGATGAGTCGTTAATTTCGAGAAATGGACCGATCAGTTGGCCACCAAGATCGTGTGATTTAACACCTTTAGACTATTTTCTTTGGGGTTATGTTAAATCTAAAGTGTACAGCAATAATCCAGCTACAATTCGTGACCTAAAAACCATACCATACCGGCCGAAATGGTGCACCGCGTCATCGAAAATTGGCGTGAGCGGGTGACCGTCTGCAAAAAGAGCCGCGGCGGTCATTTGGCCGATATATTATTTAAAACATAAATTGCATAAAATTATCTATCAAATAAATCAATCGCATGCATTTTTCATAAAAATTTTTTGTTTTTTTTCAATTTTTAAACCAGGACGTTCTTATTGGTAGACCCCATAATTCCATATCTTTTAGTTTTATTGAATATCTATTTTAAATCAAAACAGTGTTAACACCTTTCCATTCTCAGTAAACCATTTTTCGTTTGCATATCTATTACCAACAATGTTTTTTGATAGTTTAAAGATCCGGGGTCGACTTCTGATCTCGACCACCATCTTTACTTTTTTCTTCGTGTTGACGTTCCCTCATGTCATCACCTCATCTTGGTTAACTTTGGAGTGGTATCGTAATCTAAATGTTGTCAATAGTAATATCTATTAAACGGGACCCAAGCTATACCCTAAGAAAGAAACCTGGATGCTCACGGAAACTGGCTACTAGTCTTAAAAAAGACCCGAATCATTTTTACTGAATTATTTTCTTCCGACAATGACCTGTTAATATAATTTCCTCGACATTGAAAACCCTCAATTCAATAAACAATTCCAACAATGTACTGTATAATCGTAATCGTTTATTCCAATACGTCACAGTTCACGCCCGAGCACCGAAGTCCAAACAGCGGGACGAAATCCTGAGTTATGTGCCTACACACCACTGCACAATGGATGATCAATAACAATTTGAGGACGAGTACGGTGATTTGTTGTTACGCTAAAATGTTAAGTGGATTGCACACTAGAAGGGTTTTTTCAGATACCGGTTTTTTTTTAATATTCTTTTTTCTTATGCCAAACATGAAGGCGACTCACCTGATGGTAAGTGACTACCGCTAGACACCTGCAACTCGAAAGTCACAAGTGCGTTTTCCCATAAAATAGGCGGAGGCGGCTGGTCAGACCCCGGTTTCGTCACTTATTCGGTGTAAAGTAACGAACAAATTGCTTAATGAGACTGTGGTATCGCCACACATGAAGTACTCCTGTCACACGAAGCATGGCTCGCCCACATTTAGCATGGCTCTTTTCTTTTTTTGTTAGTTAGTACTTTTCTTAAGCAAGTTGTAAAATACGATACAAAGTCAATCCTGAAAAATATCAAGGTTGTTTATAAGTGAAATTGACACAAAAATTTAATGTTTTGTGACAAAACACTTAATACTAGAGGGTTGGTATTAATTAGATGATGAAAATTTGCGGGGTTTTAAATACACCTCTGTCTATCCTTTCCGGGTTAAAGATGTAAGTGTATGGAATATACCTGTAAAAGGATGTATATTTCTATGCAATGTAACAATACTGTGGAATTCAATTCAATAACTACACGGTAAAGACTGATTTCTAACAATACAATTTACTTTTATATTTAAGTATAAATGTATGTTAATTATCGTCGTAAAAAGTAACCTAGGTATATAACTCGCAGATTTATAGCTTTTTGTTTTTTTTAAATCGGTTAAGTGGTTTAGGTGTCAAAGCGTAACAAACAAACTCACATTCATATTTATAATAAAAGTATGGATTATAGTGCTTAGTATAATAGTTAAACTGTAACTTGTCCTGCCTTATTTTTTACTTTAATCTTTAATCTTTGATGATGTTGATGATGACTTGTTGGTGATCTCTCATGTATTTTTTATTAAACAATCTTTAAGGCTAATATAACATAAACATTGCTCCTGAAAGATCATGGCGTTTAATTTTTTGCTTAAAACTTTACAAAGGTGTATGTTTTATCAAAAAATTATTCATGCTATTAGTAATTATCGCATACGATACGTAAATTATTTGCATACCTGTCACAATCTAAATTATCTATTGCAAATCACTCATAATTAGACTCAATGACTACAACATGAGATTTACGAAAAGCTTATTATTAGTTTGATATAAATTTTCATTCAAAACCAACTGCTAATAAATTTATTGCACCGAATCCATTCAACAAGAACCATATTAATTGTATTACCTGTTTAACTTATTCAGGGATTCAAAGCAAATCCTCGCATTTTAGGTATTTACCATCCGATCAATATTATTTATGACCGGGCCATTAATGACTGTCACATATATCAGGCGGCTGGCCGCGCTACACGTCATCGGCTTGCATTTGACGTCGTTTGCAAGAGTGTGCAAGCTCCTTTACTATTTTAAAATTTAATTATGTAAAAACATAAAATGAAAGTAAGCTTCGATGATACTTATGATATAGATTTATTTGTATTTTGAACTTGTTTTTCTTTAAATATCGAATTGATTTACTTATTCATCCAATTATTCATGAATAATTCACTGCATTTGATAGTAAGTGTAACCAGACCATAATTTGCCAGCTTTTTTTTATATTAGAGGGGGCAGACGAGCAGACGGGTCACCTGATGGAAAGTGACCATCGCCGCCCATGAACGTCTGCAACTCAGGAGTCACAAACGCGTTGCCAGCCTTTTAGGAAGGAGTACGCTCTTTTCTTGAAGGTCGTATCGGTCCGAAAATACCGCAGACGATAACCCGTTCCACAGATTGGTTGTGCGGGGCAAAAATTGCTATTGCAATTACCCTGACGCAAGTAGAAAAAATGGAAGAAATGTACTGCGAATTCTTGGTTCGACTCTTGAGTCGGAAAATTTATTCAACTTTCTCTGTTACTACTAATGTGAATACTAACGCAATCAACGCCATCGACAAAATATTGTTAAACGTAAATTAATAAACAACAGCAAACGTATTTTTTTTAATATGACGTTTCATCATGAAAACGTATATACGTACAAGTTCCCCAGGGAGATCAATACTATGGCTGACTGGAAAACTTATTTTAAAATATGGTTTTATATAATATACAAAATGTTCAATGACCATTGAGTCTTAAATTAGTATTAACATCATTAAAATTAACAGGAGCATATCTTTTAGCCATTGCCGTACGTTTAGAATCGGTGCAATGTATTAAATTTTAAAGCGTTTTGACTAGTTCTTATCATGGCTCAAAGTAAAGGAGCTAGGTAAAGGTTTTAGCATATGTACTGCTGTTTTAGCATAGGTTGCAGATGACATCTGGGGCGGTATATTATGGGGATCTTGTGTCAACTAGGGTGAATTTCCTTGCGTTTAGGCGATTTTGCCATACTTATTATAGAAATCAAATATAGCTCACTTAGGACCCATAATATTTTGTGGCCGTGGTATTTCCCTGTTTAAAAGGGTGTATGCTATTTTACTTCATTTTGTCTGAAGTGGATTTACTGTATTTCCAACTTCTCCAATTTTCTTCTGATTAATTTTGTTAAAAGACAGTTTTTTTTTTCCTGGGACTTCCTGAGTGTCATAACTTTGTGTGTTCGTGGGTCACTGCTGTTGGGAGGTGGCTGTTCGTTGGGAGGTGTAGTGTCACCATGTGTGGGAGGGATTAGTATATGCGCTGCCGACTAAGGGAGCAAACTACGTACAAAAACAGCACTGCAAAAAAGAAGGAAAACTTGAAACAAACCTTATACCAACATGTCTAGCGAGCGTGGTATAGTAGGCCCAAACCTCCTTTCTAAGAAGAGGCCTATGTCCAGCAGAGGACTGTTAAAGGCTCTTGATGACGATGATGAAAGCGGCTAGGAGGTAAGACTTACCTCAAGTCTCGTATCAAAAATGACATTGAGACTCCAGTAGTTTGCAGAGGCCAGAGTCTATCACTATCCATCTCCTGGCTTCGTCATTGGGCTATCGTTACCAAAATTGATCTGTTGGTCTCGTCAAAACGAATCATGAGCTCAAATACCAAAGGGTCACTATAGGAGGGCAAACGAGCAAATGGGTCACCTAATATTAAGTGACTACCACCGTCCATGGACACCTGCTACTCAAGAGTCGCAAGTGCTTTGATGTCCATTGAGTGCCTTACCCAGAGTCCAGGGAGGAGGGTTTGGTCTATGGTAACCATACTCATTCGGTAAAAGCAATGAAACAATAGCTTAACACCGGTTTTCTGTGAGGCCTTCTTATGACACCGGTAGAGCCGATCCATTTATGCATGGCTATCCTGGGTATCACAGGGTCGCACCATACGCCTCCAGGCTCTATCATCAGCGGGGGGGGGGGGGGTCGTCTACTCGTCTGTAGATGACCCGAGGTATGTCGGGGCACCAGGGACTTCCTTTCTAGGGTATACCTGGTTCCCCGGCTATTAGTACCCGAGACGGCGTGCGGTTTTAGTCGGTTCGAGTCCGACATGCCACCGGTGGTATCCGAGGGGATTTCCGCACGAAAAAAAAAAAAAAGGCTTTATCATCAGATCGACTCTAAGCTTTTAAATTGTAAAATTTTCATCCAAACTACTACTACTACACACATAAATTTTATTTTCGATACGACATTTAAAATAAATTAAATGTGACTCCCAAGATTTGTGAATGTAGTTAGTTTAATTATATTTCATCGGGAGACGATTTTCAATCCAAAGCCGATCAACAATAAAAAATATCTTCATAAATACATCTAAATAAACATAATAAATAAAAAAAAACGTGGAATAGACTCGCAACATAAACTCGGGACTATTTTTTACAAGGAATTACATATTTCTTTCATATATTATTCCGTTCAATATGAACAGTGCCATGGAACCTGCGATCTGCGGGGCTCAGTAAATCAGGATTAGCGCGACGCCAACCAGTCTCATTTGTGTGTTATTTATAAAGTAAATCCGAGACGCTGCGTCGAGGCCACTGCGTGCGGAAAAATGTATAACTTGGTATTTTTACGATGACTTTTTTGTTTTAAAAAAATTAATGGGAAATATTTTAAATGGTCTTAGTATGGTGTTTTGTTTAATTTATTCGACTAGAACATATATCATTTAATTCACAAACATTTTCTTAATATATTGGATAACCAGATCTTGACAGCAGTGTTAAGTTTATGGCTCTCTATGGAAACATGTGAACTTTCTATGGTGTTGTGTTGTTATTTCTATGGTGTACTCTATACATCCATTTTGAATAAACTAAAATGTTTTAAAAATTATGAAGTTTTGAATGTATTTTTAAAGAACGCGTACAATTTACTAGTATTAAAGATACTTGGAGAGTTAAAATGGTAGTTAATTAGGTGTGGGGATAAGGGAGGCACTAAAAGTTTAAGGATTGCCTATAAAAATTGTTTGAGGATTGTAAGGAACAGCTTAAGCAAGACAGTGCTGCATGCATGTTTCAGCACATCTCTTCTTTCTTCTGATCTCCGGCTGCTGGAAGACGTCGTCATGGTGATACAGAAGCTAGAAGTATGTCATGAATTTACAAATAAACCACCTGCGTAGCACCAGGAGCCCTACTCTGAGGAGATCCGCATGTGCTTTTAAGATGATGACTTTCACAATAGTCCAACATTTATTTTACATACATTAGCCCTTTAGTTAGTTATGCAGATTACTGGCCTGGCTGCGGGTTTGATACCCACCCAGGACTAATAATTGTTTGATGAGCAAGTTCATTTGTTCATTAGGCTTGAATTTGTTTATTAAATGGATAGGTGTGTTTATTAATATATAAATACGTTTATCTGTAGTTCGGTTGCCACAATTAGCCTAAACACACAATTTGCAGAGATAAATCGTTTAAACGTAATAAGTAAACGTAAAGTAATAGGTCTATTATACTATTATAAACGCACAGTCTATGGTGTACCGCAGGGAAGTGTGCTGGTACCCTTATTATTTTTAAAACATATCAATGACTTTCTACGCCAAATTCCATAACCAATGGTTCTTTTTGCTGATGACAGTACTGCAATAATTACGTGTAACAATAGGGATACGTATTAACAGGCAATTAATAACACATTAAACAATATAGTAAATTGTTTAAATGCAAATAATCCGGTGATTCCAACGCAGAAGGATCGACAACTTTCATATAAAATCTAATGGGCAAGACATACAGGTAGTATATGTAGCAAGATTTTTGGGTATTCTTGTTGATAGTCAGCTTACATGGAAGCCCCAGGCAGAGAACATAATCAAGAAACTAAATAAATCTGCTTATGCACTCTTCCATTTTGCAAAGCAGGACGACACACATACATTGCTAATTGCATATGCTCAATGTTGAGATTCGGCATTATTTTTTGGAGGAATTGCACGGATAGAGATATGATTTTTAAATCTCAAAAACGCTGTATTACTTACTAACTACGGACAGTTCTTTATCTGCTTTTAAGAATTTTAAATGATTAACTTTTCTATGCTTATATATTTTGAAAATAACAATGTTTGTTAAATTAAAAAGACATTTGTTTCCATTATGTAATGACAGTTAAGATCACAATACACTAGCATGTTATCGACGGGTGGATACAAAACTGCACTTCTAAGGAAAATCGTATTGTGTATGAGGTCTCCAATACATAATAAAATACCAGACACAGTGTAAAATTTGACATTTCAACAATTTAAAAACAAGTGAACTGACTACCTGGTAGAAAAATGTTATTACTGCCTATTTAAATTTAACAGATTATTTAAATATGATATGTTTGACATTTTTGTAGTTATTTTGACAAACAAGGTTTTCCATTCTATTATTTCTAATTGAAGTTTTATTGACATACAAGGTTTTTTTTTATCTTAATTAATATCCGTCATCAATATTTGTAAGTAATAATTAATTATAATATTATCTTAAAATGTGTATGCCACACGGCAGAATGTACCAGGAACTTTGATGAACAGGATTTGAATTGCCTAGTTCAGGATCAGATGGCCGTAGCAGTCTCATAGTAGCAGTCGCAAGCAGTCTCAAATCATTATAATTGTTATAAGGCTCATTTCGAACCCTAATAAGATTCGAAGCATTTTGTGGACTATTATGACATGTGTATTTACTGTTGTAATGTAACACGTATTCACTATTTGGTAGAACAACAATATGTTGTGTAGTGAAAATAGGTTTACACAGAAGTTCCACAATAAAAATAATTGAGACAAAAAAATGAAAAAACATGTGGCGATATAATACTGAATACTTCATTTGTTTATTGTATGTACAAATTGCTGTAAAAACTATTGTCCCGTGATCATGGTTGGCTGGTCTAAAATATAAGCTTTGCGCAAATCGCTATCGCTTATATTTGATCAATAGTTGGCTCCAGTCTGTTTTAGATCAAGACTTTTTTTGTATTAACAAAGAGCTTTAGGAATGTCAAAGTCATTTTCAATAGATGTATGTGTGTTGTCAGTGTACTGCAGATTTAAAATCTCTACTAAACTAACGATTTGTGCATCGTATTTAGATGTGCACTGACGTGCAATGTCATTGAATAGCCTGACGTTTCGACCAGGTTACAGGCCGTGGTCTCAGGCTGACTCATCAGTGTTCGCCCTCCGCTTGTACATAATACCTATTGAATGAGTGTATTAAGTGAATCAACGTAGAAAGTTTATCATTGAAGAGTTGTCTTAAAGAATTTCCTAGAACACTTTCAATAATTAAATAATATATAATAATAATATATCTCACACACTCACACACGGCCGTCTGATCCCAAACTAGGCAGAGCCTGTACTATGGTAACCAGACTGCTGATAAACATACTTATATATTTCTAAATACATACATATTATAGATAAATTACACCCATACACAGAACAAATGACCGTGCTCATCACACAATATTTGTCCTGGGTGGGAATCGAACCCACGACCTCCGGTTTAGCAGTCAGGGTCACTAACCACTAGACCAACAGGCCCGTCAATAAATAACTTTATCTAAAGTAGTCGACTAAGGAGATATTCCTTCTAAACTTTGCTCAAAATCTTATTTCTCAAAACGCCTCGCTGTCACACCAGTTCCAGCTTACACCACTTCTGTAGATGCCCTGAAGCTCTACACATGGCAACATTCAGCGGATAATACCCTTTATTCTATTACAACACAGAACAGGCCTCTTTTCGTGTAATTGTGTGAGGTGATGTTCATTTTATCTATTTACAAAACTTCTTTTATAATTATTATTGATTGTTCAAATAAATACACAACATGGTATACCCCATTTGACTTCATTCTACGTACGAGGCAAAACAAATGAAAACTTATGACATGTGGGCGACCGAGGACAAATAATTGTGTGAAGAGCACGATCATTTGTTCTGTGGCGGGGTGTAATTTATCTATAATATGTATGTATTTAGAAATATATAAGTATGCTTACCAGCAGTCTGGTTACAATAGGACAGACAGCTTATTATTATGATATTAATTAATTTAAGTTTTTTTGTTTTATTTTTGAGCCGTAACAACTTAATTAACTTTCATAAAATTTAGAAGTAAACAGAAGTACATAAAAGTAAAGGAAGTACCTTTCCTTTCGGAAAAAGAAAACTAGTCCTAAAAGCGTGGATTAGTTGACAAAATGTTTATATAAACGTGATGGTTCCAGGGTTTCCTAGACATAAGTTAGTTTGTAACAAGTTTTAAATGGATTAGGCAATAATTTCTAAAGTAATAGGTACCTATGTATGAGGGGTCACACTGGGTCTTTAGAAAATAAAAAACGGCATCTTATACCTAGAAGCCTGTTATTTTTTATGGCATTTTGAAGAAGTTTCCTTTCCTTTGTAAGTACTGTTGCATGCGATGGAATTGTTGACTGAAGCAGTGAGCGCACTCTTCTTTAGAGATCTCTTCAACGTTTTCTTTAAACGCAGCTACGGCATCATCAGGGTTTATAAAACAAATTCCTGTAAGTTTATCCTTTTTTTTGTAATAAATAAAACGTCACAAGGTGCCAGGTCGGGATTGTAAGCAGAATGACTCACTAGCTCCACAAATACTTGATCCATCAGTCTATCTGGCGGAGTGACAACACTGCAAGTGTTGTCGTGGTGGAGGATGATCCTGGTTCTTGGGTGTGTGTGACATTTTCCAAAATAACCGGTAGAAATAACTGACATACCAATCTACAGCCACAGTCCTTTTATATTCTAGAATAATTGTTGCGAAATAACTTGTCTGTCCAAAGAACGAGGCAACCTACTTTTTCCATTGACTTCTGCCCTTCTTTACTTTTGTTGGCCAATCTTCGATTGGAAAAATCAATTACGCAGATTGTCTTTTGGTTTCGGGTTAGTAACAATATACATACAATATAATACAACAGCTTTCAGCATCTATGAAGATGTGTATATACAGCATTCGAGTACTTTTCAAGCATTGAGCGGAACCAATCCAAACGACGGCGTTTTTTGACCTTCTGACAAATTATGAGGTATCCCTCTAGTACAAAGCTTTCTGACGCCTAAAACTTCATATAAGACCTTTTGTACTGACTCATACGAATGTCTAAAGCTGTTAAAATTTGTTGATATCTCACTCTTCTATCAGTTTCTATTTCACTCACTCTCTAGTTGCCGTAAAAGGACTTCCTTTTCGAAAATCATACGTGAGTTTGCTTCGACCACGGTTTAACTAATAAAACCAGATGTAAACAGTAGCACGAGGTGCTGCTTCGTAATCAAATGCCAATCGAAGTCTATCGTAACATTGTTGTTGAGTAAGGCCGCTTGTAACCCAATGTGTGTAACACATACATTAGTACTAGTATGTACAACTAAATTGGGCAGCCTGTAGATTACTAAGAATATCATCTTAGAGAAAACACAGTGTGCAATATCACTAGATAAACCACTAGGGTTGCAAATGATTATAGACAAAGTAACCGCTTTCGGTCCTTTTTTGTACCTTTAAACAACCATAACATATTTGGAATACATAGAGTGAAAAAAAAAGAAAACAGAAAAGAAAGCTAACATTTTAAACAATATATAGTATATACGCTGTAACTTTTGTTTTTACATTTGATTGAAATCAAATGTTTTTTACTGTGAAAATATATTTTATGATTCTTTAATACTTTTCTTACCAAAAAATTGTCTATTTCTTCATCCAAGGGTTGCCTGTAAGAAACAGCCTTTTACAAAACTATCGAAATTTAATCGCCAGGAGATCTTTAGTAACTATACCAAATAATAATAATAATGTATCATTTTTCAGGTAGAAAGCCAATGAAGGACATTTTACGATATTTTAAATAGGTAAGTACAGTTACTCGTATCCAATTTATCATCATCATCATCATCAACAGCCTTTAGCAGTCCACTGCCGGACAAGAGTCTCTCCTTAAAAAGGAGGTTTTGATCTACTATACCACGCTGGCTAGACGTGTTATTATAGGGTTTGTTTCAAGTTTTCCTTCTCATTTGCAGTGCTGTTTTTCTACGTAGTTTGCTCCCTTAGTCGGCAATGCATATACTAATCGCTCCCACACGCCCACCACTGTAACTTCTGTACACCAGGATCGACAGCAGTGACTCACGAACACACCAAGTCATAATCACTGAAAAGAAAATTACAAATAAAATTTCTAAAAATAAACCTTTTAATCCGTCTGTAGTTCGCATATCAATAAACAAATTTCATTGATGCAAAAATTTCATTCGTGCGATGAATAAAATGACTTTGTAAATGCCGCTTATGACTCGAAATATTGCCTCTTGTATGGCTAATGTCCAACAATTGGGTGCATGGGCCCATATTTTGCGCATCTCTGCTCCCGTTCGGCCCTGGCGGGTGTAACTTCGATTCGCTTGAATCGTCACATTGTCATCCGACAAGTAGTTTCGGGAAAATATACCACCCTGTAACTGGCACTAATTTGTACAGGGCCAAACTTAAATTTCTATCATAATGTAAAAAAAATGGTTATAAATAAAAAGGGGATAGTTTTGAGACATAATGTTGAAACTTTTGAAAGTATTTTTATTTAATATAATACTTTTTGTTCTATGGGAATAACAGTTGTATTTCGTTTAATTTTTAATATTTTGTAACTTTTTACTATTTGAACTAAACAGCTTGTCGTTGGTCAAGTCCCCAATAATCTGATTAACTTTTCAGGTTTTATCTCTTTTTAGGTCTTGTGGACGAAATATATTCTGTTTAAATATATGTAGTCGATGTATACTAATGCGAAGTTCTAGGTCTTAAGTGGCTTTGTTTTCTGAGTTACAAATGCTGCTATGATTAAAGAAAAATTGTGCTATTATTTCTGTTCAGCTTCAGCTTCCCAAAAACGACGTTTTTTGTTCGTCACTTTACTAATGAATACATATTTTTTTTATGGCATAACGGGGCAAACGAGCAGACGGGTCACCTGGTGGTAAGCAACTGCCGCCGCCCATGGACACCTGCAACTCAAAAGTCACAATATTTTAAAAATCTTTTAAGCTGTTACTTTTATAGTCTATATAAATTAATTAACTAATTAAACCACAACATTTATGTTGTACATAAAAATATTCATCGATTTCAGTAAATGCAAAGTAAATTTAAATGAATTATATTTAAGATATGTAAATTCGATTAGATTAGATGCTCTAATTAGTATTAGATCCAGTTCTGCTGAATTATTACTAATAAGATACCATAGAAATAGGTACACCATAGAAAACCTTAAAAAAAACTAGTTTGATGTTATCCGTTTTTCCGATGGGTGAAAATTTGTTGTGAATATGATTTAAAGTGGACGTTGTATTTGCTAAAAAAATATGATTTATATTTCAGCCTAAATACGGCACTGCAATAAAGGTGCAACCCATTGCAAAAATAGACAGAAATTGTCCAAAAATTCTAAACGTGATCAGTTCATTGTGTCCACACACCCGCCACAATGGCACACAATGCCCATCCTTAGCCACTCTTTATTCCCAAACAAAGCCACTTTTACTAACAATAAATCGTTTACAACTACCAAAAGTTATATTTATCTCAAATTTGCAACCGATATTAGACTTTCATATGAATATACTTAGGAATTATTTTTGGGATTTCGCGTTCCACATTTTGGGATGTTTCGGAAATGGGAGGTGTTGATCGCGTGTTTGCTAGTTGTCATTGTTACCTACACCCATTGTGCGATTGTTCGAAGTTATTGAATGGCATCAATGAGAAACATTTTAATATCACTAAATTATAAACGTCTTCCGTGAGTGATCAGCACAGGGAATATATGGAGTCGCTGTGATATTTAAGAGTAATGTATGACAAATACGTATCATAAACTTTAATTATCTATAATACGTATGTATTTAGAAATATTTAAGTGTGTTTATCATGAGTCTGGTTACCATAGTATAGGCTCTGCCTAGTTTGGGATCAGACTAGCGTCTTTGAGATATGTGAAGGTTTTGTAATAACAAAACCTTACATACCTTACATAGTACACCTTACATACTATAGCTATTATTTTATTTCTTCTGTTTCAACCTACCTATGGAATGTATATGTCTGCACTAAAAATATTTCATTTTACTTAACTTCAGCCTTTTGCTCTCCCTCTATTATACTTACTCTTTAATAGTTCAGGCAACTACAAAATAAATAATATAGTGTGTAAAGTTACAATGTCAAAAGTTTTATCGTATTTTAAATACGGTTTATTTTTATATACAACTGGGAGATGTGCCAATAGACTCGAAATATGCAATGCAACGCACGCAATCTTTTGCATGGGTTATGTACTAGCCAAGACCGAAGAATAATTTTAGGGAAGAATGTTCATCTTCTAAATTTATTGGAAAGAGTAAACAAAAGGTAGACTTACCTAGTTTTAAACAAGATTTTTAAATTTGAAGGTACTTCTCTGTCTCTATTACATGCTAACATCAATTATGTTACACTTATTAACCAGGATCACAATTAAAAACTGTTTTTGACAACGGAAATATGTAGCTAATTGAAGTATTATTAAAAAGGGTTTTATTCTTGTTCAAATATTTATAAATACCTACTGATACAATATCTCCCAAATAAAAAGAATTTAAAAGTACTTTATTTATTTAAAAACAATTTTAATGTTTTAACAATAACACCACTCCTCTCAGTTTCCTGTCCACCCCCGCACAATTTATTGCAATATGAAACTATTCGCACGCATTCATACATCAAGGTAGACACAAACACTATCTCTGCATGACACATCCGGACCCATACAACACATTCTATCACTTCTCTGCATCACTCGTGCAATATTTCAACACTGCTACAATTAAAGCTGTATTTAACAGGTCAAGTTAATTTCAGTCTTACATCTGTAGCATTTAAGTTCTATATTGCATAAAAAAATTCAGTGTTAATCAGACAGAGGTCAATAATTCCAGTGATTGGACAATTGAGACATTTTCGCCGGAAGTGAAGTGGATATATTGAAGGCTCTATTTGCACAATTAGTTACGAATGTAATAGTGAAGGGTATTATGAAACCTTTTTATGATATCATAAAGTAACCACATGGTCCTAACATTGTGTTTCTATTTCGTGACATTCCATTATAATATTCTAAGGAACGGATTAAGAATACAGAGTGTCACCACACCTATTCATCCCGTGGCTGTCGTAAGAGCCGACTAAGGGAGAAAACTCCGCAGAACAAAAGCACTGCAGAGAGAAGGAAAACTTGACACAAACCCTATACCAACCCGTCTGGCCAGCGTGGTATAGAAAGCCAAAACCTCCTTCCTAAGAAGAGGCTTATGTCCAGCAGTGGACTATTAAAAGCTGTTGATGTGATTATTGTAAGGAACATAAAAGTCCTTTATCAGCTGCTGTATTAACTGAAACTGATAGAAATAAAGAAATATATTTATATGTACTTAAGTAACACAATAATAACCTTACATCTTAAAAAAATAAACGCACTTAAAACATGTGGACCTCAAGTGAAATTTGAAAAGAATCTAGCTGAGCATTTGCAAGACATGTGCCATTTTAATCAGACCAATCAGATCATTTTAATCTGTCAATCTAGCTTTCATAGTACAAGCTTTGTTTACTTTGAAATTAGATGGCGTTGTGTGTCAGATGTCTGAAAAATATTATCCCAAATAATCAAACCGTGGGCATAGAATTCTACATGGGAGTACGGTCATTAGAGTTCTTAAAACTTTCTTTTAGATACCGTTACTTACTTAGTTAAAGGGGTCTAAAATGGGGGCAAAGTTATGTGTTTAACGCTAGTATACCATTTTCAAGGACATGTACATGTATGTACATACCTACAGGATATGTATGTTAAAGAACATGCACAGGGATATTGGATGGATTGGATAGAAAACAACTTTTTCTAATCTAACCTAACTGATATGTAATTAAATAGTAATATTAAACTCCGAAACAATATTAAGTTATTTTTTTTTTGTGATGTTATCATCATCAACAGAATACAATAGTCTACTGCTGGACATAGGCCTCTCCTTAGAAAGGAGGTTTTGGCCTACTACTCGTCTTCTACGCTGGCCAGACGGGTTGGTATAGGGTTTGTTTCAAGTTTTCCTTCGTTTTCAAATGCTGTTGTTCTGTGCAGTTTGTTCCCTTAGTCAGCTCTTACGACACCCACGGGATGAATAGGGGTGGTGACATTCCGTATTCTTAATCAGTCACCGTTATGTAATATTGAGTAAATAAGCACAAAAGATTTTTCTTATATATACGTGATTATGTTAAAAGTATTAAAAAAAAAGAAGTTTAGTTCCCCAATAAATAAAATACCTGAAGTCTTATAGTACCAGCCAAACAGCTGGTAATTTAAACCTCAAATTCTTACAGATATTTACACCAGGTGCTACAAAATAACGGTATGCCAAAAGTATTCAACATTGCATCAATAAAGGAAGCAGAAATTGGCCAACGTTCAATCAAAGAAAATACTCATTCTTTGGTCTAACAGCCTGAACAGAACCAGATCATCCATTTATAGATAAGTACGGAAATACTGTAAGACCACTAAAGCTTTCCGAAAATAATAAGACGATGCTTTGCATATTGTTCAATTTAACCGTAAAGGCAGTTAAGCCTTCCTCTGTATTGTTAGGCGGTGCATCTGAAGCTCTCCGTCTGAAACAGTCCTTATCTGTTTCATTCACAAATATTTACAAATGCGGATTTGAGTAACAATGTTTCATTCATAAGTATTTTCCATTTATGTTTGTCCAGCATCTAAGAGACTATTAATCCTCTACTGTCCAGATAGTTAAGATTTTATTCCATGAAATCGTTGGCTCCCAGTTTGTCTATTTATTTTGCGGTCTATGCTCTCATTTTTCTTAACTATTCTTAAAAAAAATTGAGGTTATTAATTTGACAAACCTTTTTTATCTGCATATACGTATCAGATGATATTTTGAAATATTTTTTTAAATCAATTTGTTGTACTCATGATTGGTATTATTTGTTTGAAAAATATTTAATCTCTGGAATTTGGAGTATTAAGCGGTAAATAATACAGTTTGTTTTAATTTATGATGTAATAGGCTCATTGAAGACAGCGATGCTATTTAAAGTAAACTAAAGGAAAAAAAATAAGATACTTTGAGAAATATAAAAATTAAAAATGAAGGTTCAATTTAAAATAAATTTTAATATATTTTATAAAGAAATACATAATAATACTAATGGTTTCCATTGCTTTTTTTGCACTTGCACAGATTGTTTTTGTCATGTAACCGTTATAAAAAGGTTATAACTCATTAGATCTTGCTTTCAACGAAGTTTATAAAAAAAATGCTATTATTAAACATACTTTACCGTTAATAAAATTTTCATTCACAACTCCAACCTCTTTCGTAGAATCGGCCAATCTAACTCAATTAATATCAATAGCACTGGCTGTACATAAAATGGTATTGCTTCTTTTGATTCTATTATTAAACTTAAAATTGGAACTCATTCATTAATACCAAATCTCTTTTCATGGAACACCTTTCGAACGGGACCAACGCTTAACATTGAATTATAAAAATTCCGGAGGCGGTGTTCATTCATTTCGTTCGAGGAGACTTAGCGGCACCAGGATTATCCACTCCCGTCTGAAGTTTCATTAATATGTGGTATAATACTTTTTTTTTAATCTCTTTCTATGTTTGTCAGTTGAAGTGTAAACTTTGTATTGTGTACAAAGTTGGATTAAGGAAGTTCGTTTGGTTTGTTTTTTTTTTGTTTGCGTTTAGTGAAATGTGAACAATCTTGTCACCTTTTTTAGTATCATTTTTGTAACTCTCATCACATTATATTAATAATCAAAGAATGAAATAATTTAAACAAAAGTTCATTCTTTTTTGCATACTTAATAAAAATTAAAAAAGCTCTAATCAAATACGATATTAAAACTGTTCATACCCTCGACTATAAAAATCATGGCGGTCAGAGCATCGAGCTTGTGATGGCTGTTTTGATTATTTCAGTGGATTTAAAATTATTTGTTTTATAATTAATTGATGACAATAAATTAACCCGGAAATCAATTCTATATTTAACCATGTTTTAACATTAACCTTTTTTGTTCGGGTAAAAAAGTTTTCAGTTTGTCAATATTATATTGGTATTCTACCTTAAATTTAATATTTTTAGGTAATTTTATTATTGTTAATTGCTTATGTTATTTACTGGTATGTACTAAACCGATTTTGTATGTTGTGGCAAACCGCATAAACCCCAGTGATTTAAGGTTTGCCAATTTTTATTTAATGAATTGTTTAGTTATGTAAATAAATTCTTTTATATCAATGTGTTTTATATAACAAAAATATAATTGTGTTTGAATTTGTGACGCCATCTAACGATAAGAAGTTGAACTATTTCGTTACTACTTATTCTACATTACATAATAAATCTTTTTTGGCAAATAAAAAAAAATGCCTACCTGTAAATTTTGTTACAAAACACGCAATATTTTCGCAAATAAAGAAAGTTTCCTGTTTAAAACAAAACCAGAAGTAAGTTAAAGTTGTCATCAATACTTGTAATATAAATGTGAAATTGAGTTTGTTTGTTTGTTTGTTAGCTTTCACGCCTAAACCACAAAACCGATTTAAAGATTTTTTTCACAAATGTAAAGCTGCATGATAAAGCGAGTAACATTAAAACATGATAATTAGGCCTTTTACTTATCAAGTGATAATAACCATGACAATTTGAATCTTTTAGCTTAAGTTGATACAATTCCCACTGTACAACTATTTAAGTAATATACGAATAAAACCAAACACTAGTCAAGCAAATATATATAATTGTAGGAAAGGATCTTGAAATAAAAACAAGAAATCAATTAATTATTATTCAACGGTCGCTGTAGTCATTGCATCGTTCAGCATTTGACAAGCACCTTTAGGATTATCACTGCGATGCAGGCGGAAGTAGCCCCTTTCACCAAACGAACGTGCCCAAGAGTTCTTCACAAGCCAGTAAGGCTTGCCGTTTTCTAAAATAAATGAACATAAATAGTAGTCAAATATAGGAACAATGAGAATAAATATCATACTAATAAAGGCGAAAGTTTTAGAGTGTGTGTATTTGTTTGTTTGTTAATTTTTCATGTTCAAACGGCTGGTTCGTGTGGTGACGGATTAAGAATATAGAGTGTCACCGCTCCTATTCAACCCGTGGGTGTCGTAAGAGCCGACTAAGGGAAAAAACTACGCAACACTGCAGAGAGAAGGAAAACTTGACACAAATCCTATGCCAACCCGTCTGGTCAGCGTGGTATAGTAGGCCAAAACCTCCTTTCTACGGAGAAGCTTATGTCCAGCAGTGGACTATTAAAAGCTGTTGATGTAATGATGATTATGTGAAACGGCTGGACACATAGGCTATTTTTTTCACGTAAAAATGTAGTGTTCCCTAGGTATGTTTTAGTGTATCGGATCAATAAAAAAAATTATCAACTATTTAAGGCCTTAACATTGGATCATTGCTTTGTCGAGATAGACAGTCAAATCTGTAAAAACGTCGAAAAAATAAAGTCCAATTGTAGGTCACTAATTACAAAATTGCCGCTGTCGGATATATAGATATCAGCTGTGTTGTCACAGTCGCTATAATATCAATATAAACATAGATTTGCAGGCTCATTAGCTCAAAAAAGTTGTTACTAGGTATTTGTAGTTGTTTAGAAGTAAGATACTTTGACTATGTTTAGTCAAAGTATCTTACTTCTAAACCACTACAAATCGTAAATGATCCAAAGCCTTGAAGCAGAATACTTCAGTTCTCATTTTTTTATTTTTTATTATATTTGTAATATACTGTCTGTTGTATAGGAGACAGACAAGCATATTTATCACCTGATGGCAAATCAATACCATCGCCAATGGAATTATGCAACTCTAGAGAAACAATTGCGAATCCCTTTAACATGATCTGGCAAATTCACCCGGATACCATGGTTAAAGTGTGAAGTGATAGTGGTGATGTCGTGGTGAAATTTTACCTGTTCCATATCCTACGAGGAGTACACCGTGACTGATCTTTCCCAAGCAAAGGTTATCTGGAAATATTCCTCCCGTGTACATGTTCAAATACGCAGCTTGTATACCTGTTTAACACAAGAATTAATTTTATCACAATGTGGGTAAAAATATGTTCACATGAATAAAAACAAAGTTTTTTTTTACAATCGTTTGATCTGTTATTTAATCCACCAATTCGACGAACTAACTGATATTATTTTTTTATGGAATAAAAGTTTCGAGGAAGAAATGTCACATTAATAAATTAAAAACCAAAAATATTCGACAAAAGAAACTTACCGATAGAAATGGGCCCAACCTTGTACAAAACTTGCTTGACTTTTTCTTGAGACGTAAGATTATATGAAATACAATCAGTAACCTTAGCTACAATTTTGCTTTTGTCTAATCTGCATTTACCTTTGGAACCTTCATACTTATAGTCTGATTCCTTCATTTGGCCTCCTTTAGCAATAAGTGCCCTGTGGAACACCAATTTACATTAGATGCTTTTCCCAAATCGGTTTATCTTAATCGCCGATCTTATACAAAAATGGCTAGGTATTAATTTTCACAAAAATCCCAATTCCCCATGTGATCCCAATCGCCTGCGATCGGGCAATCTTGCACAAATATTCAATTATATTGATAATCTATTAGAATACAATAAGTATAAATCAGGAAGAACTTTTTGAAATTCCTAATAAACTGAGAGTAAACAGAAAAAAGAGAAAAACTAATTTTCTTTCGAACTAATCAAGCCTATTGTAGAACACTGCTGGACGTAGGCCTCTCCTTAGAAAGGAGGTTTTGGTCCACTATTCTGCCCACTATTACACGCCGGTTAGACGAGTTGGTATAGGGTTTGTGTCAAGTTTTTCTTCTCTTTGTAGTGATGTTGTCCTGCGTAGTTTGCTCCCTTATTCGTCTCTTACGAAACCCACGGGAAGAATAGGAATATTGTAATTAAAAAATCATTTAAAAAAATTGAACCGACTTCAAATAATACTAGCAGGGAGCATTAAAAATTAAAAAATAAATACAAATCTAATTAAAAGAACCAAAGTAAGTGCGACATATAACCTAAGGAAAATAGATACCTTCTAGTCTGTTTGAAGTCGGGGCCAAGCCAAATAAGTAATAAAAGGATTTATTTAATCCCTATTAGTGTAAAATACGACTAGATATGATATTTAAAACACTTCGTACTCTAATGTTTATGTTACCAAACTGTAGTATGTTAGATTATATAAAATTTAGTTTTAATAAGTCCGCTACGATAAGATAGTAAGGAAATGGAACCCAAAATATATTGTTTTCCACATTACTTAATTATCCACCATTAACAATGGGATTTTATTTCAAACCATTTTTTTGCTACATAAGATACATAAAAACATATACGGATACAAGGCACATTTACATTGGTTAAAATTATAATACATTTCGGCCCAATGTGTAGCAAAGTTCGCGCTGTTTTATTTTATATTTTTATTTAAAAAAGACAACTCCCGCATTAGAAATATATCCTGTGTCACGGGGGACTTTACAAACATACATGAAACAGAGACAAAGAACACCCAGACTTAGAACAACTATTTGTGGATCACACAAAGTGTCGTCCCATGTGGGGTTTGAACCTACAACACTTGGCGTAGTAGAGAGCGGCGTGGCGAACGCTTAAACCACTAAGCCATCCGTGCAGTTATGGCAAATACAATGTTTTAATATTTCAGGTTATTGATTATTGTCATTCATTGTCTCAGGTCATTAATGTTATAATTCGTTATAATAAGAATAAAATAAGGTCAATACATGATTATATTATTGAAAGAGTTAGCCTCTACCTCCAGGAAGAATGGAGGTCTAGGAACCTTCTATCATCAGCTTAGCAACATGAGATAACGACAATCAAACGCAAATAGCTAGAGAAAAAAGCTAATCGGTTCACGTTGTAAAATTTAAGGGCTTCCCTCGATTTCTCCAGGATCCCATTATCCATATATTATTGGATGGTAATAGGATAACTTCGGGAGTATACCCTTCCGATTACAAACATAATTTTTAAAATCGGTCCACAATTGACGGAGATACCGCATAACAAACATAGAAAAAGAAAAACATACATACGAATTAAGAACCTTCTCTTTTGTGTTTTTAAAGTAGGTCAAAAAACTAGTATTCATATGGGTAATAGTTACTTCATAGCTGTAGACATAAATCCTCCGCCACATCCATCAGAGTTTTCATCACAGTCCATAAGTTCTTGTTCCGAAAGCGGTATAGCCTCGCGATGTTTAATGGCGTACTGGCTCTCAACACAAGCTGAAAAAACATACATAGTTCTCGGGACTATAAGGGCGTATAGTCTATTTAATTGAGTATAATTTACACCTTTAAAATCATCTTGTTTAAAGCATACATTTTCACCTTCCGCGAACGACACGATTCCCGCACTAGGAATAAATCGTGTGTCGCGGGGGACTTTACAAACATACATAAAACGGACACAAAGAACACCCAGACTAAGAACAACAATTTGTGAATCACACTAAGTGTCGTCCCATGTGGGGATCGGACCCACAGCACTCAGCGTAGTAGTGAGCGGCGTGGCGACCGCTTAAACCACTACGCCATCCGTGCAGTCAAAGTCCTATCTGATTCTAAACTAGGACACAACCTATATTGTGGTGCCCTATATAGACCAACCAATCTGTGGAACGGGTTATCATCTGCGGTATTTCCGGACCGATACGACCTTCAAACCTTCAAGAAAAGAGCGTACTCCTTCCTAAAAGGCCGGCCGCGTTTGTGACTCCTGAGTCGCAGACGTTCATGGGCGGCGATGGTCACTTTCCATCAGGTGACTCGTCTGCTCGTTTGCCCCTCTAACATAAAAAAAAAACAAATAATTATTGTATTCATCATGCAATTATTTTTTCTTTTTGGGAAGTGGTCCCGCAACCTCTTGATCTATTTAATGTAATCATGACAAGTCGATCCAGCTCGGTCGTGAAGAAAATGAATATTCCACGGCAAAATAAATTTCATCCTCAACTTCAGTTGGTTCATTAACTTCTTGTACAATATAACTAGACGTTAGAATCTGCGTCTCTCTTTACCGTTTTCTAAAGTAAACTGTTGGATCAGTATAATAACAAGTAATAAAGAAAATACTAACCAGTTGCACTGAAAGCCCAACAAGATCCACAGCCACCTTGGTCTTTCACTGGAGTGACAACATTTTTGTCACGCCAATCAAATGATTCTGGTGCGCCCGAGTAATCAATATCTGCGTCGTGAATAATTTTATCGCAATAAACCTGAGTTGCATCTTCTCTTAAGCATGTATAAGTTGACACAAATTCTTTAGTAGTTAAGTCCATAAATGCAGTTATACCTAAAAAGTGTGAAATGTGTTGAATGGGTTAAAAAAAATGTGTTTAAAGACAAATTCTTTTCCACTATGCAAACTTTTACTCGTCTAATTTTACAATGTATCTATGATTTTAAAGCGCCAGCTCACCCAAATAATATGCACATCGTCATAGCGAAGCAAAACCTTATACCAACCCGACAGGCCAGCGTGGTAAAGACGGCCAAAACCTCCTTTCTAAATAGAGGCCTATGTCTGGCAGTAGACTACGTTGGTAGTAGTAGAAGTAAGCTTGTTTATGATTAGTCTTAATCTGAAATTACGAATAATGTAAGTTGTTACCAAAGACAGCGTCTGGATGTTCCTTATTCAAGCGGTTAGCATCCTCTAAATTCTTCTTGAATATTTGGAAACGAGTTTCTTTCTCCATTTCATTGGCATATTGCTTGTCAAATTCTTTTATGAAATCTTCAAAGTATCTGTCAGCATCCTCAAGAGAATACTCTACAGATTTAGCGAATACGCTTACGCATAAGCAAGCGGTAATTAGAAAAAATGCGTACATCCTTAATTGATTAGTTGTTTCTATGCTTCTAATACTGCTGTACGAGTACATTTCTTTTATACCAACTGTGAACCAAAACTATGTTCTTATCATCATTGTAATGCAATACTTGGTATTTGAAGCAGTTATGATAACAAAACTATTTGTCAT
Source organism: Arctia plantaginis (assembly GCA_902825455.1). Taxonomy (NCBI): domain Eukaryota; kingdom Metazoa; phylum Arthropoda; class Insecta; order Lepidoptera; family Erebidae; genus Arctia; species Arctia plantaginis. The sequence goes on from CADEBD010000288.1 coordinate 2,469,009, forward strand.
GATGTGTAAAATTTAATTTGGTATTTTTTCATTACCAAATTAATAAAAAATGTTCTACGTAGTTGGAAGATTTTTACTGATAAGTAATGTGGATTCGTATTGACTATAACCGAGGTAGGTATGAGGAGGTAGCCGAGGGAGGCCCTCTTCTTAGAAAAAAGATTTTGGCCTATTCTATGGAAAAAGCTGGATAATGCTAAATTACCAAGAGAACTACTCAATATCATCAAATTCTGGTATGGAAGCCAGGTCAATAGTGTCAGGTGGGCAGGGGTCAGATCTGATGCGTATGGGTTGGAGTGCGGGGTGAGACAAGGAGGGTTGACATCGCCCACGCTCTTCAACCTGTACATGAATGAGCTGATTGAGGAGCTTAGCGGCACCAGGATAGGCTGCCACATAGATGGAGTGTGCTTAAATAATATTAGCTATGCGGATGACATGGTGCTGCTGAGTGCGTCGCCCTGTGGCCTCAACAAGCTGTTGAGCATTTGTGAAAGGTATGCATTACAGCATGGACTTGTGTACAATGCAAAAAAGAGTAAGATTATGGTCTTCGAGGCCGGCAGCAGTGGTGTACCTATTGAGATGCCTACCATTAAACTGAACGAAGTTCCTCTACAGAGAGTAAACCAATTTAAATATCTAGGGCACAATCTGACTGCCGACCTCAAGGATGATAATGACATCGAACGGGAGCGAAGGGCGCTGTCTGTACGTGCTAACATGATAGCTCGCAGGTTTGCACGTTGTTCGGGTGTGGTCAAGATCGCATTATTCCGTGCATTTTGTACCTCATTCTACGCGTGTAGCCTGTGGGATCGTTTTACACTAAAAGCATACAGCGCCCTTCGAGTTCAATATAACAACGCGTTTAGGGTGCTGGTGGGGTTGCCACGTTTCTGTAGTGCTTCAGGGATGTTTGCAGAAGCCCGCGTTGATTGCTTTTATACAGTAATGCGTAAGAGATGCGCGTCCCTGGTACGCAGGGTGCGGGGCAGCACCAACAGCATTCTAAAAATGATCGCTAGCCGAATGGATTGCGCGATCGTGAACCGGTGTTGCAGACTTTCTGCTGGACCTGCAGCATAATGCCCATTTATGTGCCATGTTAGGTACCGGTTCATGTCATTGTATTTCGCTGTGTTTTTATTTTTCATTTACTAACATAGTTATAAGTCAAATTGTTACTAACACTATGAGTTTTGTTACTCGATAGGATATGAATAAATAAAAATAAAAAAAAATATACCACGCTGCCGGCAAAACTTGAAACAAGCCCTAAATCAAACTATTAAAGGCTGTTGATGACGAAATGTGTCTAAGACCAACCCGACCAATAAGACTAAGACCGTGTGCCATTTAACACATACCTACTATGGAATTTAGTGTACTAAGTATTTGCAATATATTAATTTGTGCAGTGAATGGCAGTTAAAACGAATACCTCACGATGTTTTAGGATTAGTACAAAGTTTTATTAAAATATGCAGATTTTTTTGCGTGTTGAGTAGTGAAATTGCCATGTTTTTTCAACAAAAAATTCATGATAACAAATTATTTTTTAATGTGTAACATTTTTATTGATATTGAAGAAAGTATAAAATGACTTGAGGCAAAGCTGGTAATTATTTGACTGGCAATGTTTCCTTTGGCCTTATTGTTCATCAGCTGGTGTGCAGGCGCATTAACGGAAGCATCACAATACTATGATCTAGACGACGCTCACATTCACTTCAATGAGTTTATGACCAAATTTGGTAAAAACTACGTCAGTGAACATGAAATGAGACATCGCTTTGAAATATTTAAAGCGAACTTGCAAGAAGTGAACAGATTGAACCAAGAAGAAAATGTCAATGTTTACGGTAGTTTTATCATTTTATAACTATTTAGTTACTGTGTACCTTTTTAACCATTTACATTTTGCCCATACTCCTACAGCACTTATGTTGAGTTTCATAATTGACTTATCTAGCTTGATATGTTAATGAAAATCCTGGGAGTAGACTTTTCAAATTCATCAATCATTTTAGAAATGATAAGTCCACGACCATGAAATTTGTGTTATGGTGGTGGACGGTTTCTCAGTTTTAAAAATACCAACACCATAAAGGTTTTCATGTTTTATTCAATTATTCTGAGTGAATTTAATTATCAGGATAAAATTTCCAGAATATTTGACATTGTCAGATAGTTAAAAAAATATTGAACATCCTACCTTAGTATTGCCTTCGTTCAAAATGTTCAAACATCTGTGAAATATTTCATAAGAACAAATGGTTTAATATGTATGGTTTTAATGGTTTAATGTAATATTTTTTCTAGGAATAAGCCGGTTTATGGATGTAACAAAAGAAGAGTTTGTCAATACCTATACAGGTTTTCGTGCTATGAATTATGGTGACCATTGCGTGAGGAAATATGACGAAGATATTCCTAATACTAATGTACCAGATTCATTTGATTGGCGAGAAAAGAACGCTGTTGCTAAAGTAGACAATCAAGGCGAATGCGGATGCTGCTGGGCGTTTAGTGCAGCCGGTTAGTAAAACAACATTTTTATTTTGCATGATGTCATAAGAGTTCACTAACGGAGCAAACTCTGCAGGAGAACAACACTACCAAGAGGAGGAAAACTTTAATCAAACTTGAAAACCGAACCGTTTGGCCAGCGTGGTATAGTAATACCACGCTGGCTAAAAGCATGAGTATGCACGTTGTGTTAGTTTCTATTTGTATGTCATCATCATCAACAACCTTTAACAGTCCATTACTTGACATAGGCCTCTCATTAGAAAGAAAGTTTTGACACGCACACACATATCACGAGATGAATATGGGTGGTAACACTCTGTATTCTTAATCCGTCACCACACGGACAATGTCAGAGTGTCTTGTATCATAAATTGGCTATTACCGGAATGTCCAAGTCCTTTAAAATTTGTTATGTAAACGAATCTACAGTGATATCATAAAACTGAACAGTTAGTTTGTTTGTTAACTAGTATTATATACATGAAAACTTTTCAGTTTTATAAAATTTGTCACTATTGCAGCAAAATTGAAAATTTAAGTATTTCACGACTACGGAAAGAATCGGTAGTGTAAAGTTTTTTTATCCCCTCTACAGGTTCGTTCTTGACGATTCATGTCCATGTTGGACATGTTGTTATGTTGAAAATGAAAACATTAAAAAATAATTGTTTTACTGAGACTGAATTCTAAAATATTTGCTGTATGTAAATTGGAACTATTTGCAGGTGTTCTGGAAGGTCAATATGCCATCCGCCATAAAGGACCTGTAAGTCTGTCTAAACAACAGATGATTGATTGCGACCTTTTGTCCGAAGGTTGTTGCGGTGGAACTCCAGGGAACGCCATCAAGTAATTTCATCCATTTATTTTAAAATTGAAGAAAGAAAAAAGAGAAAGAAAAGGAAAGAGAAGGAAAACTTGACACAAACCCTATACCAACCCGTCTGGCCAGCGTGGTATAGTAGGCCAAAACCTCCTTTCTAAGGAGAGGCCTATGTCCAGCAGTGGACTAGTATAGGCTGTTGATGATGATGATGATGATTTTAAAATTTTAGAGGGAACACCACGCGTTCTCTCATATAACTTCAATATATTAGTTAAAAGTATTAAACTGTAAATTTTGATTAGTACGTGATTCATAGATTGGACAATTGTAGAGAAAAGTTTTATGTACGAAAATTATTGCGTCCAAAAAGAGAAGAAGACTAAAGAAAACGTGTACAGACTGACTATCAGAGGGCATGTCTCTAAAGGGACTAAGTAGTTGAATAATAATGAACAGAATAGAAGAACAAAACATATCGAAGGCAAGAGTAATTAATTACTTTTGCATTAATTACATATTTTTTGAACGCACAAATTTTTTCGTAGTTAAGTTCTATTCTTGGGACCTTAATCGAAAATAAAGTGATGGGTATTATTTACACAATCTGGATATAAAAGAATAGAAGGATAAATTATTAGACATTTTTTCGTTCGATATTTCATTGTATACTGTATACTGTTGTTGAAGAGTTATTTGCCTAGGAGCACTTTGCGTTTTCGGAAATGTAAATTATTACAAAATATTAAAACCAATATCATATTTACTTACTGTTAAAAGTTATTAATTACCGACCAAATACATTTAAATAACGTTGAGAAGTTGATAATGTAGGTATGCGATATTTTTTTTCTATAAGTTGTACTCTTCTGTAACTCACTTTAATGTGTACCAGATAATGTTTGTAACGCTGTTGCGGTTTAGTTAATATTAACTGTACTTAAAAAATATAGAAATTATGGAGCTAAACATTATTGGTATAGAGATGTATTTCCTTTTTTCAGATCGGTCATTGAACAAGGAGGAATTTTGAGAGAGCGTGACTATCCCTTTATCGGTAGAAAACTAAATTGCACGATAGAAAAACCGATTGTTGCAGCTGTTAAAAGTTGTACTTTATGGCGAATTGAGTCACAAGAGAAAATAAAACGCCTTCTATATACATATGGGCCTATTTCAATTGGTAATGTAGCAAAATAATGCGTCTGACTTTACGTAAATAGAGATTTAAAATAGGTCGAGATGTATCTTTAGTTTTTGGTTTCTTCATTTATTTTGATAGTAACGTTTCAAGAATTTCTAACTTTAGCACTTAGATGGTCACTGTTAGGTGTTCGTTTGATGTTTTTGCTCTTTTTATGATTAAAAAGAGCAAAAACAATTAGAAGAGAAAAAGGATAGAAAGAAAGATTCCGTGAGGGGTCCGTGGACCCCCTATAGGAACGAAGGTCCATTCGCTTTTTGATGCTACATATTATTGGACTATATATAGTATACTAGCTGACCCTGCAAACGTTGTTTTGCTATTTACATTACTTAAAAATTTTTTTTTTTGAATTTTTAAAATCCGTTCTTAGCTGACCTCTAATCGGTAAAAAGAATATTCCTACCAAATTTCAAGTCTTTAAATCTAATGGTTCCAGAGATATCGTGATGAGTGACTATATACGTGGAAATCTCTTATATATATAATATGTATGAAATATGAAAAAGCTGTGAGCGTCGACGCGCCAACTGAAGTTTTTTTTTTTTTTCTTAAAAAGACAACTCCCGCATTAGGAAAATATCCTGTGTGGCGGGGAATCTTACAAACATACATGAAACGGACACAAAGAACACCCAGACTCAGAACAACAATTTGTGGATCACACAAAGTGTCGTCCCATGTGGGATTTGAACCCACAACACTCGGCGTAGTAGGGAGCGGCGTGGCGACCGCTTAAACCACTACGCCATCCGTGCAGTCATTCGGTGCTACGCCATCACTGAAGTGTCGGAAAATAGTCTTATTACACATATTTCGTTCTCGCTCCCATCCGCTCAGAGCGTGTAACGCGCAATTAGGAACTTCGTTCCAAAATTTTGAGATAAATTACTAATTTTATTGTATCTTACAGCTATTAGGGGGGAAGGAATAATTCACTATGACCATGGGATTATACCTAAATGTAATAATAACACATTTGCTTTAAATCATGCTGTTTTGTTGGTGGGATATGGTGCAGGTGAGTGTTACAGTTCGATGCTTAATACTTTATTTATTGGCCTGGAGGTGCAGTTATATTATTTTTCTTGGTTTTACTAAATTTTAGCTTTAGTTATTTACATTTTATTTGGTTTAATATTAAGATTTTAGTTATAATCAGTTGTAAGAAGAAAATTATTATCGTCTGAGAGCCATGCTTTGGCATGAATGGGCCAACTTGACAGGAGTGAGGAGGTTTCACACAAAAAGGCGCTGTTAGTTTTTTTTTTCGATACTTTCCAATGAGTTTTAAGTTCTACTTTCATTTCTTTTTTTTGTCATATACCATCGAATTTGATACTTACAGTGTAATTATAATGTAAGCAAACCGAAGTGCCTTATTCTAGTGATTGCAACTTGATTTGCTTATATGTCGGTTCCTCGCTGTAGCAGGAACCGACAGTTACCTTTTTCTCCTCTACTATTGTCTATGTTTCTAAATTACATCACTTGAAATCTCCAGGATGCGTATCATCTCTTTTTGTTGACTTGTCACTATATTACGAAACCGTCATACCGTAATGACATATCTAAGGCTATTTGTAAAATAATTCAAGATCCAGATGATTTTGGTGACTGGTTCAAGAAATTTGGCTTGATAGTTAACCCATCTAAATGCCAGGTCGTCATTGTAGGCAGTCAACGTCTCAGCAGGAGACTAGACATACATAGACTGCCACCTGTAACATTCAACGGATCTATAACACCATTTAGTTCTTCTGTAAATGATCTAGATCTGATCACTGAAAATATAGTTATATTAACTGCTAAACCCAGGTTACCAGTATGAATGAAAGAGATAAATAATAAATGATATTTATTTCTGTAAGTAAATCTTTTCAGATATTTTTACAAGTCGGACTTTATAGCTAGAAAGAGCCGGCATTTCCTAAGACTCACTCTGGGAAGAAACGCCGAAACAAACCACAGAGGTTTGCAGAGGAGAGTTGCAGAATATTGCAGTACTTTATAACTTCTGAATTATTTTATTGCGTTTACTTAAAACTATGCAATTTCCGACTTTGATTTACCACATTATTGATTATGCACGACCTGAATACAGATATGCTCAACAAATACCGCTCGTATTTTCATTTATATTTATTATTCATCTTCATAACTGCTTTCCATCAGACATTGAAAGTATGATAAGGTTTACTCTTTTCGCTTTGAACTAGGCTGTCTGCCAATTTGTCAGCGCCGTCATCTGTACGCCCTAAATATATATACGCCCTATATTCTCATTCATTCATATTTCTCCTACACAAATCATCTCTGTGTTTCAGTATCTTTGCTCTAAACATAATAGAACTCTACGCTTTTCAAATAATCTTCTCGTATTATGTCCCAGTCATTCTTCACTTTGTGTAACTTCTCATTCCAGTGTTCAGTCTGTCCTCCTCTGGAACGTCCTGCCTCAGAAAACCAGGATAGCACATAGTTGGATGCTATGCTAATAAATGCGTTATTTGTTACAGAAAACGGCCAACAATATTGGACTGTAAAGAATTCATGGGGTAACTTTTGGGGAAATTCTGGCTACTTCCGTCTGCCCCGTGGTGAAGGCATCGATTCTTGTGGAATGCAAGTTGATTTTTTGACTACAGCAGAACTTGAATAATCTATCGTCTTCTCAGTTTTTAACATATCTAATCAGTTTATATGTTTGAAGGATTTGTCTAAGAAATAAATATATGAGCATTTTATAAGGTATTTTTAGTTAATGACAGTGAATACGGCTATTTTAACGTGTGTATAGAATCAATTGTATCAAAAGCAAGTGTGCTTTTTAAAGTTTATTGTCACATACCTTTTGCTGATGGGGCAGACACTGGATTGTGTAACACAGTTTTTATTGTTGTTAAATTCCGTCCAACAAAGTATTAAAAATAACAACTTCTGTATTTAAATTTGGGGTCATTTGACTCCAAATTAATCTCTTTCTGAACAAAAGGACACTAATTTCTTTATTTAAAAGAAAAATGGATAAATGCGAGGCTGACTGTGCAGATAGATTGACTATCTCGGAAATCGATTCTCGAAGTATTGGTCCGTGTTTGATGACTATCAAATGTAGCATTGCCCTGTAGCACGTAGGTTTTAACTATGAATTGATTATAGGTAGTGGCAGTTGGTTAATTTTTAATTTTAGAATTTTTTATTTTATTGTGTTAATTTTCTAAGTACCATTTACAAGCTTCCACATGTAGAAGGAAGACAGAAGACGAAAAAGAAGTTTTTTTTTATGGAAAGACAACTTCCGCATTAGGAATACATTCCGTGTCGCGGGGGACTTTACAAACATACATGAAACGGACACAAAGAACACCCAGACTCAGAACAACAATTTGTGAATCACACGTCCCATGTGGGGGGTGAACTCACAACACTCGGCGCAGTAGGAAGCGGCGTGGCGACCGCTTAAACCACTACGCCATCCGTGCAGTTATCTTTGATTTGTATTGACTCAGAAGCTTGTGACTAAATTTTTTACAGTTTTAGTGTTTAAGACAATTTCATCTTGTTTTTTTGTAACCACAAAATGATTATAATAGTTGCTATTTTCCTTTTGCAAAATGATAAGTGTGTGATATTCCTGGATGAAGTGTGGACTTGTTTTCAAGAGGCGACACGGTGTTTTTCTGTTTCAGTGACAGAAAATCATTTTTTTTATGTTTGAAGGGGCAGACGAACAGACGGGTTGCCGGCCTTTTAGGAAGGATTACGCTCTTTTCTTAAAGGTTTGGTTTTATCTTTTAGTTGAAATACAATTATTGTTTATTTCAGTTATGATAATATGCACTAAGTGTAAGTGTAAGCACACAACAAACTTCGAGTCCATTTCCTATTCATAATACATATCGGTTAAAGAAACTTGGTTAGAATTTCATACTCATTTATCGTAACTAAAACATTAGTGAAATTAGTTCATCCATACCAGTTTCTAGTCTGAAATTTATCGAAGGTGGGTTCCGCAATAACCAAGATACAAGAAGGCAAGTAAACATTACATATATAGTAAGACACATACAAAATATAACTCATAATATAATATTTATTATTATTAAAATTATTTAAACATTGACAAAGATTTTAGATATAACTTGAAAAATTAATCAACAGTAGCAGTCGCCATAAAAGTGTTGAGCATACGACAAGCCCCGTTTGGATTGTTACTGCGTTGCATTCGATAATAGCCATTTTCTTCAATATCAGCACCCCAAGAGTTCTTCACAATCCAGTAAGGTATTCCATTTTCTAGAGTAAAATAAAGATACAATATAAGATCAGATATATATTATGTCGGAGAAGTTAGAAGCGAGAGAAAGATCCTGTCATCCTTTCAGACACCCTCGCCATTTATGGGTGCATTTAACTAGAGCTAGACCCTTCATCATCATCATCAGCCTTTAACAGTCCTCTGCTGGAAATAGGTCTCTCCTTAGAAAGGAGGTTTTGGCCTACTATACCACGCTGGCCAGACGGGTTGGTATAGAGTTTGTTTCAAGTTTTCCTTCTCTTTGAAGTGATGTTTGTCCTGCATAGTTTGTGGTTATGAAACTCCGTATTCTTAATCCGTCACCAGCTAGACCCTACTTCACTATATTTTCCATCTGGTCAGTGGTAAATAAGTAGTAGGTATAATAATCAATTGGTATACATTTTTCCCTTTCTTTCAAGTAGAAGCTCCTAAGAATTGCCTTATTAAGATGACAATGACTGGTAAGATACCCGAACCGATTAAAATTTCGTGCTATCTGTATGAGGCCAAAATTCGGCGACTAAGCTGGCTTTTGAAGAACACAAGATGGGCAGTATAATTTATATTTCGTCAACAATGAGAAGGAAGGCCCCAAAAATATTGAATTATTAATATATACTTATACCTGTTCCATATCCGACTAGAAGAACTCCATGATGTATGTCTGCAGTACATTGGTCATCCATTATTATTCCCTTTGTGTAATGATGCAAGACTTCACTCGATACCGCTAGAAATTAGAGTGTAAAATTCGTTTAATACATTGTTGGGCTGAAAAATCTGATGTTCCTTGGAATGGATCGTTTCTGGGCGCGGTAAGAAAGCAGCCGTGGGTAAGTTTCTGTATGTAGAACTTTATATCATTTTGTTTTTGTACCTCTATTTTTAATTGTTTATTGTGTAATTCATAAATAAATGTAACAATGATTACATTTCTTTGGACTATTTTAGTTTCATTACGAGATCATTTTCCCGCCCTTTTCAAAACTTTATGTAGGTTCCGCGTATCATTGCTAAGGATGTTTTTCTTAAGGCGGATCGTCTGCTAAGCCTTAGTGACGCGATTATTTTCGGGGTTGGACAAAAGAAGAAGAGAAATAGATAGGAAATTGGAGCTAGCGCCTAAACCATTAACAGTGAACCATTTAAAAGAGAGGCAGTAGTGGTGGCGAAACTTATACCAACAGTGAATATTTAGTCAATGATTGAAGTGAAATCACGGCGTTACAGAAAAGCGATAGTAAATAGTTCTCTCATTGTATTCTCCAGAGTAAGTGGTGCTAGTAAGGTACCAGAGATTATGACGTGGTCTTCCAAATGTCGGCAATATACTTGTGACTCTAGGTAGTACCAGCGTAGGTGGTCACTTACCGTCAGGTAGCCCGTCTGCTCATTTATATCCTGTATTGTAAAAAATAACTTAGCAACTTTTCATGTATGTCTGTGTTCATAGAATAGTTCGTTTTGTAATCAGGGATGCAAACACAATTAACACGATATTCTCCAATACATTTACTTACAATATATATTGGATTAATAATTCATCCGTATGGTGACGGATTAAGAATACGAAGTGTCATTACCCCTATTCATCCCGTCCAAGAGCAAACTAAGGGAGCAAACTACGCAGGACAACTGCACTGCAAAGAGAAGGAAAACTTGACACAAACCCTATACCAAGTCGTCTGTAGTATCGTATAGTAGGCCAAACCCTCCTTTCTAAGGAGGGGCCTGTGTCCAGCAGTGGACTATTTAATATGGTGTTTATGTAATAATTCATCACTTACCAATAGATATTGGTCCAATTTTATATAAAAGCTGTTTAACTTTTTCTTGACTGGTAAGGTTATATGAAACACAGTCGGATATTTTCGCTACAGCTTTACTTGGGTCAAATTGGCATTTTGACTGTTTTGCCATGTATGGATAGTCCTTTTCTGTCATTAGTCCCTTTCCTTCTTTAAGGCCCCTGTGGAGTACCAAATTTCGCAATGCTTTTTTTTGTTAGATTGTGTTTAGCGATGAATAAATGATTATGATTATTACTATGATAGCTTCATGACGATCGTTCTGCTAGCAAAACTTTAAGCGTAAGGATGTAAAAAAAAATATTTTTATGTCAGGGGATCAGATAATTTTTGCATTATATTATTATGTAAGTATATGAAATAATATTTTAGTTTACTTATGAGTTACAAAGTTATTTCTGGATAAAGTGTCTTTAATAAAGACAGAGACAATAAATAAATCCAGTATAATATTCCATTAACTACAAATAACAAAATTTTACTTTCCATGATATTGGTATTTGCCAGTGATACCCCTTTAATATTAAAGCAATTATTAGGGAGTTGTTGACCACTTTATTCTTGGTAATTTTATGCATAAACATTTCTATCATTTTTATCTAACAGGTTTCTTAAAAGTATTAAAATTGACAGCATGAGGTTTGCCACAATAATTATATTAAAATGTGATCGTATAATACACTCCTGTCGACCTTTTCGGAAATATAGGCATAAACAAATATATTCTTACTTAAAAGCCAAACTCATATATCCACCCAAGCAACCAAAGCATTTTTTCTCGCAGTCTACAAGTTGTTGTTCGGCAAATTCTGTGAGGTTACCATGTTTAAGGAAATACTGCGACTCTATATGAGCTGAAATATATATAAAAGTTACATATGAGGCCTCTTGTAACATTAATACTCAAATACAGTTTGCGTTAACTAGGCGAAAATATGATTGAATTTTTAAATTAAAAACAATACAATGTCTACACTTTTGCTAATTTTATTTGGAGTCGAACTTAACCAACCATCTTCTTTCTTGAGGCACTAACATTTGACATTTCACTACTTATTGTTTATCTCATTCTCTACTATAATTCCCATAAATTTCAATGTCTGTCTATACCATTTATTTCTTCATTGTATTACAGTGTGTTGGTCCTCAGATTTTCGACCAATGACATTGCTGAATATACACAAGTCACCAAAATTTTACTAACCTATTGAACTGAAAGCCCAGCAAGATCCACATGCTCCTTGGTCTTTAACCCTAGTGACAGCTTTTTTGTCGCGCCAATCAAATGCATCCGGTGCCCCTGCATCCGGAATATCTTTGTCAGTTTTTATAACATCACAATACATAGTGTAACTATCATAACTTGGGTCCAAGATACATGAATATCTTGCTGCAAATTCTTCCAAAGTTAAGTCCATGAATTTTGTCACGCCTGGAAAAAAAAGATTTATTTAAATATTTGCCTGTCTAAAATGTAAATGTAGGTACATATTTATTAAAGGTGTAAGTCTAGAGCCAGACCGTGGACACGGTGTAAGTCTAGAATAACTACGATGGTATTTTTATGTTCACTATAATTTCGGTCGTTCGGCGTTTTGACCAATTCCACCGATCGTAGTCATATGCGATTGCTTAGTCACTTTCTTCTGGAAGTACTCAAAAAAAATTGTAATTTTGATATGGTTTCTATAAAATGTTGTTAATTAAGTAAGAAGATATCAATTTAGGACAAAGTGATGGTTGGTAGCTGTTTCCATAGATCGTTACTGAATGAACTGACTTTTTTTACTTTCGATTTGACAACTTTTACTGTTGAAACCCGTTTAGTTATAATTTTATATCATTGACTGAAAAATATCTAAATGAGCAAACTTTAACCGTAATTAATGCATTAAAAATGTTATAGTTACCATAAACAGCATGCTTGCTTTCTTTATTCAATCTATTGACATCCTCTAAGTTTTTCTTAAATATACTGAAGCGAAATTCTTTCTCACGTTCGTCAACATACTGTTTGTTGAATTTATTTCTGAAGTCTTTAAAGTGTATGTGAGCATCTTCGAGATCGAAGTACTCCACGGACCTGACCGATGCGGTCGCGCTGATACATACGGCCAAGAAAAGTAACCAGTACATTTTTAGTTTTTGAAGTAAAGTTAACTGTTGTTGTCGGTATTTATAACAATTCTTATTTTGAAAATATGTGTTTATCAGTACAATAAAGTATATTTGGTATGTAAAACACGTTACTTAAAGTTAATAGTTTACAAGATAAACGATTTTATTGCCGTTTTATTATCAAACATATTTTTTTAATTATTTTACTAACAAATTAATTATTTTACTACTTACAGCAATTAAATAGCATATAAACAGCAATTAATTATTTTACTACTTATTTAGTACTGACCGCATTAGCAGTATACAGAAATCATCATCATCATTGGCCTCCAGACGATTTAGTTACTGTCCTGTACAGAAATAAGGTCTGATTAAATGCGCCCGTAACCGGCGAACCTGCAGGAAGGTATGTCAGGATCATGGCAAATGGCGTTTTATCATTTATATCTCTGTTTTATCATCTCTGTCCGCCCCAAACTCCCGTTTGGGGTGTAAAAGTGTATGTAAATATTAAACTTAAAATTAGTTATCCTGGGTTGCGAAGAAGCCGTGGGGTACTGATGTTCTAGAATAAATAAAACGCAGTGACAACCCAGACGGAATTTGTGGTATGCTGAATCTTGATATGATATGGCTACTGCCACCGTTGATTGATTATTTTCGATTCGATCGTTGTAATTTTTTAATTTGAATAATAATTAACAGTTTTAAATAGTTTTGTTGCATTTTTATCTCACTTTGTGCAGTTAAAAAAAAAATCTTACACATCTCACACACCGCCATCTGATCCCAAACTAGGCAGAGCATGTGCTGCGGTAACCAGACTACTGATAAACATACTTATATATTTCTAGATACATACATATTATAGATAAATTACACCCAGACACAGAACAAACGATGGTGCTCATCACACAAATATTTGTTCTAGGTGGGAATCGAACCCACGACCTCCGGTTTAGCAGTCAGGGTCACTAACCACTAGACCAACAGGCCCGTTCATATTTACTTTCATTCAAGTTTCTCAATTATTTCAAATGATTCGGTCGATTTTAGACTAAAAGCTGAGGACATTTAGTACTATTCGATTTCTGGATTATGAGTAGGAAATGGGCACGAAGTTTGTTGTAGCGCTAACTATTGTCAAGTTTGACTGACTAGTAATTAGTATCACTGAATAGTGTTAGCGGAAATATGTAAGAAATATATTTTAAACTAGAACACAGAAACCACAACGTTTTTTTATTTTTCTTTATTGATCAATCAACATTTTTTTAAATTTAACGTTTCAATAAACGGTTTACTTAAATACTTAGTATGCACAAAATACAATAATATGTTCACAACTCCATTTTTCAAGCATAACAATAATAAATAAAAAAACTAAAATAACAAAAACACAGCTAAAAGTAATCAATTTATAATATTTTAAATTGATGATTTTTAGCTGTGTTTTTGTTATTTTAGTTTTTTTCATGTGCTATGTACCTATACTTGAAAAATAGAATTGTAAATATTTTTTGTATTTTGTGCATAAAAAACACACTGTCGGTGTGGTGACGGATTAGGAATATGGAGTGTCACCACCCCTATTCATCCCGTGGGTGTCGTAAGAGCCGACTAAAGGAATATACTACGCAGAACAACAGCGCCTCAAAGAGCAGGAAACCTTGAAACAAATCTGTCAGGCCAGCATGGTATAGTAAGCCAAAACCTCCTCTCTAAGGAAAGGCCTATGTCCAGCAGTGGACTGTTAAATGGTGGTATTGATAAAAAAAGACAAAGTAATTGAATGGTGATATTGTACTCGTATGTAGTCACTGTGTCCGTGTGGTGACGGATTAAGAATACAGAGTGTCACCACCCCTGTTTATCCCGTGGGTGTCGTAAGAGGCGACTAAGGGAGAAAAGTACGTAGAACAACAGCACTGCAGAGAGAAGGAAAACTTGACACAAACCCTATACCAACCCGTCTGGCCAGCGTGGTATAGTAGGCCAAAACCTCCTTTCTAAAGAGAGGCCTATGTCCAGCAGTGGACTATTAAAGGCTGTTGATGTGATGATGATGTAGTCACTAATTATTTTGCTGCATTTGAATCATACATATATTTATGTCAACTAAGTCATTGCAATTACTAACTTACATAGCCAAAAAACTATTGAACTTGTACCAAATACTTTTCTGGTGTTACTATTCTGTGAAGTGGAGGATGTGTGAGTGTCCTCAGGTCATCTAACAAGGGAATGCCCACACCTTTCATTTTTGAAACTAAACTTTTACTTTTCACCCGTGAAGCCGTTGCCTGTCTGCAGCCTTACAGAATAAAATATTTTCTTTGTGGGTATAACAAAATATCGATCGACAAATATCAACAGATTCAGTCAAGTCGATAATATCAACTGTTTTGGGAAAGCCTGTGTTTCCCCATCACCAAAGTGTGTGTGGTAATAAAGGTTAGGAAACATAATAGTTATAACACTAAAAGCAACTGGATAAAAAAGCCCAACTTACCACCAAACCTTCAAAGAAAACACCTTATAAAATGCTCACGTGTTTATTATTCTCACATAAAACTTTCAAACATTTAAGATTTGCTACAAATTAAGAAGACCACAGATTATTCAAGTTCTGCAGTAGTCATGTAAGTACTTTGCATTCCACAAGAATCGATACCTTCACCACGCAGCAGTCGAAAGTAGCCATACTCCCCCCAGTCTGAACTCCAGGAATTTTTCACGGTCCAATACGGTATACCGTTTTCTGTAACAGATAATACATTTGTTAAAAAAACTAGCCTTTTCTCGTGTTACAGTAACTTTATAATCAGTTCCGAACTTTTTCTGATAATATCCTATGTCCTTAGCTGTATCCCTGGCAAAGGACAACTAGTCTATATTTTTTTGTGCGTGTTTAAACCCCCTAGAGATGTGACCCCACGGGAGCTTAATTTTTTTTTTTCCAATTCGACAAAATTAAAAATATACCAAAAGATAACATTTCTATAATCCGGTTGCAACCTACAACCTACTATCAACTCAAAGACACTGAAAAGAAAAACAGTCCAGCAGTTGAGGAAGAATTTACTGACAGAATCGTAAAAAAAACTCGGATAAACATATTTCTTAAATTAAGTATTACCTCTATTAAGTACTTAAAAAACTGTATAACTCACCTGTGCCGTATCCCACCAACAAAACAGCATGATTAACACCAAATATGTTAACACATTTATGTATAATCCCCTGGTTATATTTCATTAGTCCTTCCGCCCTGACAGCTGTAAGATACAACGGATTAGATGTTTACCTCAATTATTTTTTACTTTTCTCTTAACCTACAGATTGTTAAGATCTCTCGTAGACACTTGCTGCTAAATTTGATACTTTCTCATGGTTTGGGTTAACTAGCAGACAGGTTACTTAATAGTAAGTGACTACTGCCGTCCTTCCTGCATTTCAAGAGACACAAGTACGTTGCAACCCAATAAGTCCCAAGAATTGGGAATTCTTTATTATGGAAAATGGGAAAACACTAAAAATAAGGCAAATTCCAGACCTATTTTGGACGTGTGACATAGACATACGATATTTATGGTATCAATCGACATTTTCCTGGCTACTTCCTAGTTTTTAAAATTTGACTGGTTTATTTTATGGCCAAACGTTTGCCTAACGTTAAAACGAGTTGTAAATGTATTTAAATGTAGACATTTTCAGATGGGACACAGGAAAAAAAACTAAGGTAAGAAACATGTATAAGGTGAGGTCCTAGTCTTGATAATGCAAATGCGGAGGAGGCATGGAACTGAAAGAGTAGCTTGAAAAGTTATGGGGCTGCAAGGCTCCGTGTCGATTTTGTATTGTGCGCAATATTTTCCTGAATTCAAGACAGCATATACCCTAATCAAATACTACTAATATAACGTAAAGTAAAACAGCAATATTTTACTACATTACCGATAGAAATAGGTCCATATGAATATAAAAGCTGCTTTATTTTCTCTTGTGACGTTATACTCCATGAAAAACACCTTTTAACATGGACTATAAAAGAGTTGTTTAAGGCGCATATTTCTTGATAACCCTCAAACGGATAATCACGTTCTCTCACAATTCCACCTCGTGTAATGACCGATCTGTGAAAGTGATATATATCTCTGTACCAATAATGTGTAACTTCTAAATTTACCCATCGTTATTAGAATGAAGTACAGTTGATATTAACTATAGCACCACAGCATTACCAACTTATCTGCATCATAATAACGTGGGTGTCGTAAGAGCTGACAAAGGAGCAAACACTGCAAGACATCAGCACTGCAAAGAGAACTAAAACTTGAAACAAACCCTATATCAACCAGTCTGGCCAGCGTGGTATAGAAGGCCAAAACCTTCTTTTTAAGGAAAGGCCCATGTCCAGAAGATGACTATTACAGGCTGTTGATGATGATGATGATTGTTGAAGATTTCAAGTTACAAAAACAAATACCCATATCAACAGCTTCTCAACGTTTATCCAAACTTCTTTCGTCGGTAATTAAGAATTTTTACAGTATGTTAATATAATATTAGTTTAAATGTATTATAATAATTCGCATGCCCAAAATAGGCTGAATGCTCTGAGAACAGAACGAATAAATGTTTACTAATTTTTCTTTTATATTCTAACAGCGTGAGCAATGTCCCATTCCTTCAATCGTCATTTCAAGAAAGAACTTAACAAAGTATTAAGTAATTAAAAATATGTGGTTTGTGTAACGGACTGCTATTCCAAAGGTCGCGGGTTCGATTCCCGCTCAAGTCAAACATTTGTGTGCATGAACATTTGATGTTTGATTTGGTCTGGGTGTTTCTATGTATAATATGTATGTATTTACAAAAAAAAAGTATATATGTATTTATATCAGTTGTCTAGTACCCATAGTACAAGCTCTGCTTAGTTTGGGACTAGATGGCGTCGTGTGTGTGTGGTAGAATATTATTATTATTTATTATTCATGTAATTACTTGATGGCGGTCCCTGGAAACCCTCCGCAACAACCATCGGACAAGTGGTCGCAATCGATTATTTGTTGCTTAGATAGTTCTAAATGGTCAAAACGTTCAAAACGTCCTCTCTGGTGGATGGCGTATTGACCTTCCAGAATACCTGTGAATCATTCGTATTTACTTAAATTAAATGTTTCGGATTTCAGCCTCAGTAAAAACACTGTCTATATAATTAACAACTAAATTTTTGACGTAGCAAGGTGGGCGCTGTTGAAAAGAGTTCATCATCAACAGACTCCAACAGTCCACTGCTGGACCTACTATACCACGCTTACCAGACGGGTTGGTATAGGGTTTGTGTCAAGTTTTCCTTCTCTTTGCAGTGTTGTTGTCCTGTGTAGTTTGCTCCCTTAGTCGGCTCTTACTCTTACTCTTACTAACGACTTTATACTACAGGTTTTGTGCGTACTGTTAAAATACTAAAACATTATTACCGCATTAATTGTTGCTACAATAATGACTAAATTTAATTTAATTGTGTTTTTCATGTATATAATATTGATGTACATGACAATGGCCTGTACTTTTGGGAAAATACAGGTATGCCACTCTGACGTACTCAATTTATCACTTACATAACTTTTACTGCAATAATGATAAAATTTTATTAATCTGTCGAAGTTTTCATGTAAATAATACTAGCTGGCAAACAAACAAATACTTCAGCTTTAAACTATCAGTATGGATTTCTTTAGATCAGTGTTAGAGGACTTGGACATTCCGGTAATAGCCAATTCAAGTTATACTTATGCGATCCTTACGTACTCAAGGTATTAATCACATTCCCGAATATTCGTAATCTCAATATCCCTATCCTACATTTCATTCCTCTTTTATCCATCTTTTGTTTCAATTTACCCTAAATTTTCCATCTAAAACCTAGAAATGCCTGGTTAAAGGCATCAGGCCTTCCCCCTATTATATTAGTTGCATTAAAGTTGACAAAATATAAACGTCTTTAATACGCTCCAAAACCACTTCATGTATAAATGCATGAGTGTATGTGTGTGTGTGTGTGTATGTGTGTGTGTATGTGTGTGTGTGTTTATATTTAACTATATTAGTTTACTAACCGGCTGCACTAAAGGCAAAGCTACCTCCGCATTTGCCTTGATCCCCTACTTCAGTAACAGCGTTCCTCTGTCGCCAATCGAATGATTCTGGTACATCAGTATCGGGAATATGGTCGTCAGTTTGTACCTTGCAATAGTCATCATATTTCATGTAACGAAAACCAGTATGGTGCTGGATAAAATCCTGTATGTCCAAATCCATAAACTGGTTTATTCCTAAAAGTTACAATTTATTCCTATACAATGTCTGAACATTTTGAACGAAGATAACACAATTAGGTGCACAATATTGATTGAACTATATGGGCAATGTAATCCATTCTGGCAATCTCATATTGATAATTAAACTAACTCAGCATAAGTCAAGAAAACAAGACACTTAACTGGTGTTGGTATCCTTAAAACTTAGAAACTGTGTTACGATTTCTAACACCATACCACAAATTTCATAGTTGTGGATTTACTATTTCTAAAAAGATTGAATAATCTGGGAGAGAGACAAACAAGTTCTCTCCCTTTTTGAAGTCGGTTAAAGGCAAGTAGTCCATAGAATCCAAACATTTATAAAAATTATAAAATTACCTACCGAAAACATTAGCATTTTCCTCTTGGTTCAATTTGTTCACTTCTTTTAAGTTCTCTTGAAATATTTCAAAGCGGTAGTTCATTTCAATTTTAGTACTGTACTTTTTACCAAATTTTGTAACGAACTCTTTGAAGTAGGTTTGAGCTTTCCCAAGATCATAGTATTGTGGTGTTGTTAATGAGCCTGCACAACAGCTTACGAACAACAAGGCCAGAGGAAACATGGTGTAGCGAATAATGAATACCTTTGAGTCGAGTTCTTTTATAATTTCTCCAATATCGATAAAATGTTATCTTCAAATTGTTCTGGAAAGAACATGCGAAGAATTCCCCATATTTTCATATTTAGTTCAAAATTTTATCGAAATATTTCTTTTCGATAAAATTTTGTACTAAATACAAAAACATGGTATTGAGGAATTCGTTTTAACCGCCTTTCAAGCCACAAATTAATATATTACATTAAAGTATCGTGTGTTTATTGGCACACGTGTTATAGATAGCCTTATGAACGACTGAATCAAACACATACCGTACTTCGTTATAAATGTGAAAGTGAGTGCGTAACGCTTGCACGCCTAAACCACTAAACCTAATTTGAAAATTATTTTACCAATGGAAAGCTACTTATCAGCGAGTAGCTTAGGCTACTTTTTACCTCGATAACTATATACACGCGGGTGGAGCCGCGGGCAAACGCTAGTCTTTGAATAATTTAGAAATTCAAACAGAAAATCAGTAGATGACTGCTTTAATTGATAATGTGTGTAAAGATGAAGGTGATTTAACCAATAAAATGCAGCTATATTAATGACAGTTTGCATGTTTAGGTACTCAACTCATTGAATCTACGTTAAATTGCTTTCATGTCTTGTTTTAGTTCCTGTTACAATTCAATCATCATGTAATTGTGCATACATTATCTCAAAGATAATAAATAATAAAAGAAATATGCTACCTCATATCATTTTATTTATAATAACTTAATACACAAGTTGTACACAGGCGGACTTAATGCCCAGGGCATTCCTTCGGGTGATGTAGAAAAATGATGCGGTAGGTGCAAGAGAAAACAGGAAATTTAATTTATTTATATTAAATTTGTTACTTTAATTTAACTCTTATTTGTTAAAAGAATATGTGTAAAATTATTTGTTTTTAATTTCGAGGGACGTAACATTTAAGAGCCTGAGTTGAAAAGACAAAACAGTATTTCTATAGATAAAACAAGTGTATATTACTTATTTTTTAATAAAGGCAACTCCCGCACTAGGAATAAATCCTGTGTCGCGGGGGACTTTACAAACATACATGAAACGGACACAAGGAACACCCAGAGTCAGAACAACAATTAGTGGATCACACAGTGTCGTCCCATGTCGGGTTTGAACCCACAACACTCGGCGCAGTAGGAAGCGGCGTGGCGACCCCTTAAACCACTACACCATCCGTGCAGTCAGCCAGTATTACAAACGGATTACACTGAGTACCTAATTTTACAGGCACATAATGAGATTGTGCCATATGTTCTGGTGTTACAGTATTAAAGCAATCGAATACTATAAATCGATTCTGTTTCCGATCACAGAACACTCATCCATACGTCCATCCTGTGCTCTGCAATCTCAGTCCCATTTCCCTTACCCCCAGCTCCTTCGGCCGATATGTTTCGTTGCCCTGTTTTACCTTCATCCTTTGTCCCGCCTAAAACGATTACAATCACGAGGATCGCCGTCAGTCACGCGGGCGTTTACAAAAGAAACCATCCAAAAGCTTTTGCAATCTTACACTTTTCTCCAAATCTAATTGAAAAAATCATTTTATTTTTCTAAGTACAATTTTTAGACGTTTCCGAACGCCACACTGTTATTTGCGCCACAAGGCGTAGCCATTGTAGTTAGATGGAAAAAATAAAAAGGCGATGTCACTTTGTTTTGTTTGAACGAACGAATGCATTGTTATAATACAGTAAAAATTGTTGACCCTATATTTCAGTTTCTAATTTCTGGGGCAACTAGATTCATGCAATAGCATAACATGAGAACTGTTCTGTAAGTGTGTAAATTTTAAATTTAAATTGAACAAGGCCCCCGTCCTTCAAACGTGATTCCATCTGTTATTGAGCACGCAATCAAGATCTGCTTGGATTGCAGTACACACGTAACCAGGGTAGTTTATTAGACATACAGTAACATACTATCAATGTGACCATTGGCTGTAGAAATAATAAGATATATTTAATTACTTCGTTTTATTGTGTCCAAACATACAAACAAGCTTTGTCAACAGATGCCATAACCGAAGTCATCATACCACAGGAATGAGCTCTTTCTCCGCGCTGTAGTAGGAACTAGCCTAATTTACCAAATCGAGGCTCACACAAATATTCCAACATCCAGAAAAGTGAGGCCTCTCTTTAGAAAGGAGGTTTTGGCCTACTATACCCCGCCCTTCGGTCTGGAAACACTCTCCTTTGGTATATGTAAAAGTATCTGGATTTGACAGCATAAACATAAATGATTTTAACAGTCCAGGCATTGGGTACCACTGACGACAGTGAGACTGATGTCGGATCCAATGAGACTGGTGTCTAAATGTCACAATCTGTCAGAGTATTTAATAACATGTAAAGTTCGTCTTTGCAGCAGGAGATCTATTATTTTATAGATGTATTCCATATTAGAGATGTGTTTCTAAGCTTAACCAAAAAAAAATTGTTCAGTCGCCGTGTGTATAGTCGTCAGTCCTGGTAAATTTAACTTACTAGTCTAGTAAGTCGGAACTGACGCGTTGTCGGTGCGTTGAAGTCCGACCGGTGAGCCGTGGCAGTTTCAGTGTAATGGGTGAATGGTCTGCATGCTGCATAAAAAAGAAAGATGTTCTTCTTAAATGGACCGTTAGTGCATAGTGCTGTGCTGAGGGGTAACCAGGCTAGAGCGGTCGCTCCACGCTAGTCATATCCCTATTGAGGCCGAGATTGCTGGCTGGCTGAGACTTGATTACTGCTCATCGCCGTAGCAGTATACATGATGGTGCTGATGCTGCTGCTGTTCTTTTTCTTCTGGAGGTTGCTTGAATACGTTGATATCATAAGTAAAATATACATAATAATAAAAATGATAATATTCTATCACATTCACACAACGCCACCTAGTCAAAAAGGGGGAATCGAACCCGCAACCTGTGGCGTAGCAAGCCCTTACACAAACCACACCGCCATACAGCCGTCATTTATTGTTAATATTAATAGATTATTAAGCATAAATGAATATTTGACTAGTGTAGATACTAATATTATAAAGCTGAAGAGTTAGTTTGGTTGATCGCGCTAATCTCAGGAACTAATTGATTGAATCTCAGGAGTTCTAATTGAAAAAAATATATTTAAAAAATAGTCCAAAAAATGGAAAAAAAATATTCCTTTTAAGAAACGTAGACGAAATTGCGCGGGTCAGCTAATAATTAATATTTCCAATGTATATTATGAAATGGATTTAATGCAACGGAATTCTAAGTTAAACCCCCTTATATAAGTTTCTGATAGTAAAAGTATTTGGAACTTTATCTATGTTCTATTGTTCACCATTGTATCTAAATAGTTATGGGCGTACAACAGAAATACTGATTTCTGACATTTGTGTGCCTAACTGACATGAGAATGGATTTCTGAAGTCTGAATCTAATTTATTTCTAATCTAATTCTACTTAATATAGTTTTTCTTGCAACTGTTATGATGGCAGTGATCTATGACGCATATTTTGAGCATATATATTTTTATGTCTTATTTGTCGTTTTGCCACTTGCTATTAAATTATAATTAAAAACTTTAAGAGATCTCGAGTGGTATGAATATCGGCCTTTGTAATAGTGTTCTGGCCAAACCTGTGTCTGTTGAAGCCCGGAAGTTATATAAATTAGTAGAGTTGTGTCTATGCTAGATGTTAACTAATGTATTCGTACTGTCACAGGGCGATGTAGTGGCACAGCGTCAAAGCCCTCTAAAAAAAAAACCTTAAGAGACCTCCTACCTCAAAGTATCATTCCTTCACTCATTATTTTTTTTAAATAAAAAATCTTTTGTCGAATAGAGGAGTAATAGTACTAGGTATGGAACTATTATGCTTTTGCCTATCAGTATCTGTTCCTATACTAGGTACTAGAGACAATACTACAGGTAATAATAATATAGGTAATGTCTTAGTGAATGTAAACAAGTTTACTTTTAAATATGTTTATGTTAGAATACGAATAGAATAAAAAGTATACGGAGTGTTACCATCCCTATTTATCCCGTGTTTGTCATAAGAGCCGACAACAAATTACGCGGGACAACAGCACTGTAATAGAAGGAAAACTTGACATAAACCCTTTTTTTTTTTTTTTTTTTTTTTTTTTTTTTTTTTTTACGTGTGGAAATCCCCTCGGACCGTCACCCCTCCGGGGTTTGCGGCGGGGTGGTGTGTCGGACTCGGACCGACTAAAACCACACGGTGTGCCACTCTGCGCCTGTAACAGGAGGGATCCGGGAACAGCTGTTGTTAAGACATCCGGACCCCTCCTAGCGCCAGCCCGCTCCTGGTGCGGGCTCCGTCTCAATGTGGATGTTCCTCTCTTTAGGCGACGTCCGGCACACGCGGACGCCGCCCCCTCGCGGCTGGCCAACTAATGCGGGTGGAGGGGAAACCCACCCCGTCCACCCGCGGCCACACTCAGGGCGGCATGAGGCTGTGGTAGGCGGGCCTCCGCCGCCCGGTTCGCCGGCGGCGGATCGGGTCCGAGTGGAGGTCGTCCTCCCGGGCCCTCTCCGCCGCCTCCTTCCGCGAGATTACTACCTCGCAGAAGGTTGCGACCGCGGTAAAACAACTGTCGCTACCGGCCATGGAGCGTACTACGG
The DNA here is from genome assembly GCA_902825455.1 of Arctia plantaginis. Taxonomy (NCBI): domain Eukaryota; kingdom Metazoa; phylum Arthropoda; class Insecta; order Lepidoptera; family Erebidae; genus Arctia; species Arctia plantaginis. Next base: position 2,493,408 of record CADEBD010000288.1, read on the forward strand.
CCGGTAGCGAGAGATCCACTCCGATGACTGCAGTGAGGGCCCGGCGCTGCGCCGCCCATGCGGGGCAGACCGCCAGCGTGTGCTGGGCCGAGTCCTCACTGCAGTCGCAGTGGTGGCAGGCGGGACTCAGTTCCCTCCTAGCGACCGTGTGCAGGTACCTTCCGAAGCAACCGTGCCCGGAAAGCACCTGCGTCAGTCGGAAGGAAAGGGTCCCGTGCTGCCGCCCTGCCCACTCGGCGATGACCGGCTGGAGAGCCTCCACGGCGGCGAAGCCAGCGCGTGGAGTCTCCAGCCGGAACGACCAACGAGCCATCGTGGCTCGGCGAGCGGCTTCGCGCCACTCGCGCACATCCTCGGGCGGAGGGCGAAATCCGCTCTCCGCCCGGAAGTCAGCCCACTCGCCGATAAACTTCGGCGAGCACTTCCGCCTCCAAATCCCACGGGGGAGTTCCGGCCAACGCGCATGCCACCTCCGTAGAAACGGTGCGGTAACCGCGTATGGCTCTGACCGCCATTACCCTCTGAGGGCGCCAGAGGCGTACCCTATTCTGGGCGGTCAGAGCCGCCGCCCACACCGGTGCACCGTACAGCGCCATTGACCGGACAACCCCCGTGTACAGCCGTCTTGTCGCGACGCTGGGTCCACCCATATTGGGCAAGAGTCGCCCTAGGGCAGACGCAGCGCCGACCAGCTTTGGAGCAAGCTGTCGGAAGTGCTCGTCGAAGAGCCACCTCCCGTCGAGGATCAGGCCCAGATATTTCATCTGGGCCCGAACCGGTACGAGGACCGAGTTGACCACGATTGAGGCGCCAGGGGGTGGACCACGACGGGGCCCATGGAATAACAGGGCCTCCGTCTTATCTAGGGCCACCCGTAAGCCCAGCGCCTCAATGCGCCCGACCACCAGGGAGACTCCCCCTGTGGCCAGGCGCGCCGCCTCTTGGAAGTTTGCCCCCCGGGCTGTCACGAGGGTATCGTCCGCGTAACAGATTACACCCAGCCCGGGGGGGAAATCGGCGCGAAGGGCCCAGTCGTACCCTATGTTCCACAAGAGGGGTCCAAGAACAGACCCCTGTGGAACACCGCACGACATGGGCCGACTCCTCAAATTACCTTCTCGGTCCTCGTACACGACGGTACGCTCCTCTAAGTAGTCTGCCACTAGCCGCCTCAGGTACTTTGGCACCCCATGATAGTGGAGTGCTTCCCTGATGCAGCTGAATGGCAGACTATTGAATGCGTTGGCGATGTCTAATGACACCGCCAACAGCACGCCGCCACAGCTCACTGCCTCTTCGGTCACGGCCCTCAGGCGCAACACGGCGTCGACTGTCGAACGCCCCGCCCGAAAACCAAATTGGGCGTCCGACAGATCGGGGCCCACCTCGCAGAGGTGCCGGACGATGCGGGCAGAAAGAACCCTCTCAAACAATTTGCCCGCCTCGTCCAGCAGCACGATGGGCCTATAGGCCGCGACCGAATCGGCAGACCGTCCCGGCTTCTGCAGCAGGACCAGCTTCCCGCATTTCCAGCGCTCAGGGAAGCGTCCGGACGCCAGGCTAGCGTCCAACACCCCCCTGAGGCGGTCCGACATGTAGTCGAGGGCTCGGGCCATCACTCGGGCTGGAACCCCGTCCGGCCCGGGGGCGGTGTTCTTGGATCGAATCCGTAGAACAGCCGCCCCCAACTCCGATTCCCTGACGGGCGGAACATCGACCTCGCTGCCCCCGTCGTCTCCGGCTGATGCAGCCATCGACGGGGGTGTGTGCTCCGCCCGCTGCGGGAATAGGCCCTCGACCACTTCCTGCAGGAAGCTGGGCTGGAGAGTCTCCGTAAGGGGGGGGGCCCGACGCGCGGAGCTTTTGTCGCACCGTGCGGTAAGGGCGACCCCAGGGGTCACGATTAAGACCCTCCAGCATCTCCTGTCTCTTTTCCTCTTTGGCGCGGCTAATGGCCAGCTTCAGAGTTTTCCGCGCCCGCCGGTACTCCTCATGAAGCCGGTCCTCCTCACCGTCTCCACGGTGACGCCGCCGACTGCGTGTGTAGGACCTCCGGGCACGTGTACAGGCCGCACGGAGGTCCGCCAGCTCCTGGGACCACCAGTAGACCTCCTTCCTTGGAGGCCGACGACCTCGAATGCGGGGCATGGCCGCATCGCAGATATGCGTAATCGCATCGCGGAAGCGGCCAGCCCCCACGTCGACCTCCTCGGTCGGAGCCTGAGGAGACAGCCACGAGTGAATTATGGCTGCCTCCTCTAGTAGGTCCCGGTTCAGTCTGGCAACAGCCCACCGCGGAAAGCGGGATAAACGCCGCGCCACGTGACCCCTACTGGAGTCCTGGGTCCGGGAGAGCTCAAATCGGATATACAGGTGATCCGAGAGCGTCTCAACCTCTTCCAGGACACACCAGTTCCTTACTCGTGCGGCGAGGGCAGGGGTAGCGAACGAGAGGTCCACTATCGACCCCCCCTGCTGTCGCACGCACGTGTTGGTGGAGCCTCTGTTTAGAAGACAGAGGCCCACCGAGGCCGCCCACTCCTCTACGGCCTCGCCCCTTGCGTCCGTCCTGGGGGAACCCCACGCAATGGACTTTGCGTTGAAGTCCCCCAGCACAAGGACGTGCCCAGACGCTAGTCGCCGTATCGAGGTCTCCAAGCTGGTTAGGAAAACCTCGAAGTCGTTCAAACTCCGGTTGGGGGAGAAATAAACACCATATATGGTGATCCCCCCCCACTCGACGGCAACATATCCAGTGCCCTTGTCTCTTAGCGACAAGGGCGGGGAATGAGCCGTCGTGGAACCGACGACTGCCACGGAGCCGTCCCAGTCACCCATCCAGTTTGGACGGGGAGGGACAGAATAGGGCTCCGCGACTACGGCAACACCTATCGACCACTGTGCCATGGTTTGCAGGAAGAGATCCTGCGCCGCGGCACAGTGGTTCAGGTTCGTCTGGACCAGGAGGCTGGAGACCCGATCCATTACTGGATCGTCTCTACAGCCTCCTCCATGGGCGACGACGTCGACGCACGAACTACATCGGAGGCAGCCTGGGTCGACTGGCTAGCCCCCGATGCTTGCTGAGAGTTGCGGGGAGGCTTGCAGCCCCCCTGCCCCATCTGATGATTGGCGGGCTTGTTACCCGCCGCACACACCGGGCAGTGAGGGGCGGCAGAGCATTCCACCGCCACATGCCCCGGTCGACCACAGCGGAAACATAGTCCGCTGCAGTCGAAACAGCTTTGGCACTTGACGCGCGTGTGCCCCGATGCTAGGCATTTGTAACACCTCATCGGTCTCGCCGCCAGGACTGTGATCCTAGCGCTCACGAAACCGATGAGCAGCCTGCCGGCGTCGGCCAATACTTTGGCCGACGCTACGGGACAGCTGACCCACACGGCGCCAAGCCCCCCTGGACCGGGGCGGATGGTGCCGACCCTGACGTTGTCCGCGCTGCACCCCGTCTTCTCCCGGATTACAGCGCGGACATCTTCGGCCGTCACAGAGTCGTCCAGGCCCGAGATACGCAGCTCCGCGCACTTGGTAGGCCTGGCGATCTTGACACCATCTGTGGCCGCGAATAAACCCCGCAGCCTCTCAGCGAAAGTGTCCGCCGTCTTGGCGCCTTCAGCCCCTGGGAACTCGAGAACTCGAGCTCCCGTTTGGGCGAGGCGCATCCTGACCCCCACCGTCCCGAAGTCGTTGGCGAGGCTGTCCCGGGCCTTTTTAAAAACGGCCGCGTAGGACAACCCGCCGTCAGCCGCCTCCGGGGACACGGTCACCACTACAGCCGCGGTTTTGGGCGGCTGCAGCTTCCGCGGCCTCTTTGCAGAAGCCGTTGCCACCGGTGGCGAAGGCTGGGCTTGGGCTGCTTTTTGGGCAGCCCTTCTGGCCCGCCTTCGGGACTTCTTGGAGCCCCTCGCCTCCTGCCAGCCCTCGTTGGAGGGGGCAGGTGCGGAGGGGCCCGGCAGGGGTGTCGGAGTGGGGGAGCGGAGGGAATGCCACTCCGCTCCTCGGCGCCGTTTTAGGCCCCGTCTTGGCCGGCACTTTGGCCTGCGCCTTGGCCGGCGCCTGGGACGGTGCCTTGGCCGGCGCCTGGGCCGGTGCCTTGGCCCCCCTCCTCGGCTTTTGGGGAGCCGATGGAGTCGGGGCAGACGCCGCCGCCGCGTAGGAGACGCGGCCTCCCACTACGGGGAGCGCGGTCGGAGCGGCGGCCTTAGGCCGCTGTGTCGACGCGAGCGGGGGGCGCACAACCGGCGCAGGGGGCAGTCTCGCCTCCAGGCCAGCCAGGCGTCCGTCCAGCATATTCCCAACTGCGATGAGGATTTCTCGCAGTTGGGAGTCAAATGCCCCTGAGTTTGTAGTAGGGGCAGGCTGGGACGCGGACGGGGCTTCCCGCTCGGGGAGGTTCGCCTGGAAGCGGGCGAACTGAGCGCTCAGCTCGTTCACCCGCTCCGTCAGCCTCTCGTTGGCCACCTGCAGGCGAGACACATCACCCACTAGGCTCTCCACGACCTCCAACAAAGCGGAGGAGGAGTCCTTAAGGGCCCTCACAAACGAGCCCTTAAGGTTCACGGACTTGGTGGCCACCTTGTGGATGACGGCCACCGCCGCTTTCGCCCTCTCCTGCACGGACACGGAAGCCTGGGGGGCATTTCCCCCCCACCGGCTCCCGAACCTTGAGCAGGAGATCCGCGATCTCCTCCTCCGCTACGGCCTCGCCGTCCACCCGTACATTCCTGTACGACTCCGCGTTTGAGAACGCGGAGCCTGACGGGGTCGAGACCGAGGCCGAGGCAGGTTTGCGTGCCCTCCCTCGGCGGCTGCTTGCCACCTTCGGTGGCATCATCTCCTGGGACGTGTCGGTTTCCTCGTCCCTGGAGCGTCCTCGTTTCCGGCTGTCGCTTCGCTCCGCCTCCATGGCGTCAGCGCCATCCGACGAAACGGCGGATCCGGAGCGCAGCCGATCTGATGCTCTTCGGCTCCCAGAGACCAGCGTCAGACTGACTTCTGGGAGCCCCATCGAGATAGGCGTCCCCGACGCCACCTCACCCTCAGTGGACGACCCATCCGCTCCACTGTTCTGCTTCTCCTTCCTTCGCTGTGCTTCCTTTTCCATTAGGCTTGCCTGTTTTCGTTGTGTTTGTCCGATCGTTTTCTTTTGGTTTTTGTTAGCATTTTCCATAGTAAATCCCACGAGTGGGGGAGAACTAGAGGTCCACCCGGGCATAGATCCCCCATTACCCGGGCAAGCGTAAGTTTTTAACCCAACCGAGGGGTCCGCAGGTACCTCGGCTTGGAGTGCGCTCGCGACTGAACTTCCCATCAGCCATGCATCCCCTGGCCACGCACCAGAACACGGGATTCGGGGAATTTTTTAGAGAGGTTATCTTCCTCGCGGTCCGGGCGGTTAAGCCAAGACCCTCGCCCCCGATCAGAGCCGCGAGACTTAACCACAGCGCTCTTCTCGGGATTACGATATGCCGACGGTTGACAGGGAGACTACGTCCCCCTGCCTGCTCGGTGGTAGTGTGAGTACACGCCGAGCCCGTCCTCCTTTCTCCACCGCTATCAGCGGAGAAACTGTGGCCCCTACAGGGCCCCGCCATCAGGTTTTTTACCGAGGTTTCCTCCTCCATGCTCCGAAGAGCGAAGAGCCAGCAGGGCAACCGGCAGACACGCCCACCCTGCTGGACCAGGCCTTGCCCGAGAGCCGATGAACGGCTACCTCTTCTGTTAGAATATTGGCCGCTGGCGATAATCCTCTCCTCCAAGAGGACAAGGAGGAAACAGTACCATCGCCAGCGTTTCCAGGGTGCACCACGGGGAGGTTTTCTAGCTAGCACCCCACATAAACCCTAGACCAACCCGCCTGGCCAATGTTGTATAGTAGGTCAATACCTCCTGTTTAAGATGAGGCCTATGTCCAGCAGTGGACTTATTAATAGCTATTAATGATGATGATAAAAGTTATGTTTACGGGGAATAACTAGCACTGGCCGTGGTCAGGCCCAGTGCAAGCTGGTCAAAACATCAGGCAGTTTAAAAGTATGTACTTAAAACCTATCGCGAATGCGTTGGTTCCCGTAAACATAATTACATATTATGGAACGTAACAGTTTAAATATGTCGTTTACTCGAAACCTTTAAATTTAAATGGGGTACAAAAGGTTTAAAACCGTCTCTTAAAATATTTTAATAACATAGATTGCTGTTCTTTACAATCGACTACACCAAAAATTTAATCATAAATAACATTAGGTACATTTTTAGCATTTTATTGCAAAAATATCGCTTCAAATATCATTAAAAGACATTTTTAGAGAAATGCCTTTAGTACAAAATTGGTATAAAAGGCAAAACAACGTTGAACAAAACATCTTCAAGTTCGTTTGGCTAAAGTCTTACGAACACAATGTTTTTATTTCTGATCTTCTTGTGTTGGGGTGTAAGTGCTGCGCCCAATAAAGCCCAGTATTATTCTCTTGAAGACGCAGCTTCATACTTTGAAGAGTTTATCATCAAGCATGGCAAACAATATGCTGATGAGCAAGAAAAAAGCGCCCGTTTCGAAATATTTAAAACGAACTTAAAAGATGTCAACCAATTGAACAACATCAGTCAAGCCGCAGTTTTTGGTAAATTACATTCTTATTTATATTTTTATAATCATCATCATCATCAACAGCATTTAATGGTTCATTGCTGGACATAGGCCTCTCCACAGAAAGGAGGTTTTGGCCTACTATACCACGCTGGATAGACAGGTTGGTATAGAGTTTGTATCAAGTTTTCCTTCTCTTTGCAATGCTATTGTCCTGCGTAGTTTGCCCATAGTCGATTTAGGTATTAGCATATATATAGGTACCTTTGAATTCCCTGACGTAACTTTGTACTGGCTGTGGTCACAGGCACGTACAAAGTCACGCACGGTACACGTTAATTCCCGTAAACATAATTACACACTAGTTTTACTGTTAACAGTCCAGCTTGGCGCCGCATCTGCTAGGATGAAAGATGACTTCCTCCCGTCACCCACAGGGAAAACGGAGGTCGTTCATCGATCTGCGGCGCCTAAGCCACCTGTGGTACCTGACCCGTTTTTGGACCTGGGGATCGGAAGAGTTCTAAACCTCTCCCGGTCCCGCTCCACCCTCTCCTTCTCGAGCACTAGTTGCTCTTAAAAGGAGGTGGCGGAGTTCCATACGCTTCATATACGTTACGTTCCATAGCTCCATAGGTTCCATAGCTGCAATTATGGTCCCGAGCGAAAGAACCCCCCACTCAATGAATTATTTACGTAAAAAAATATCCTGCATTGTCCTGTGCATTAGAGAGAATAATATAAAAGCCGTTTAGTACTCTTGAAATCTGTCACATTTGAACAAAACATACAATCTCTTCACTTCTCTTCTTCTCTGCTCTTCTCTTCTGACTGGCCTGTTAGTCTAGTGGTTAGTGACCCTGACTGCTACGCCAGAGGTCGTGGGTTCGATTCCCACCCAGAACAAATAATTGTGTGATGAGCACGGTCATTTGTTCTATGTCTGGGTGTACTTTATCTATAATTTGTATGTATTTAGAAATATATAAGTATGTTTATCAGCAGTCTAGTTACCATAGTACAGGCTCTACCTAGTTTGGGATCAGATCGCCGTGTGTGAGATATGTGTGAAATATTAAAATATTATTGTATATTAAATATTATATTAAAATTCATTTCTTTTTCAGGAATAACCTCATTTACGGATTTAACTAAAGATGAGTTTAAGAGATTGTATTCAAACTGTTTTATTGGTGAACAGGACACTTCGTGTAGTCTAAAAACAGATGGTGATATCCCCGATGCAGGTGCACCGGAGTCATTGGATTATCGCCAAATGGGATATGTATCTGGGGTGAAAAATCAAATGACATGCGGTGATTGTTACGCGTTCAGTTCTACTGGTAGGTAACATTTTATTTCTATAACATCACGCCGGTAACCTTCAATGGGTAGGTAGTGATATATTAAACAACCTCAATTTGCTAGCATTTATTTTGTTTTACACATAGTTAGGGCATGGATCTATTCATTACTACGTTAACTGACCTGTTGGTCTAGTTATAATTTTATTTATTTATTTATTTTTATTTATTTTTCATTGAAAGACCATACGTACAGTTCATGATTATACATAGACACATTATGAAACAACAGGACAATTAAAAGTTCAGGACGAATAAATACGAAGTTTTGTAAGCACGTTTTTGTTTTCCATTTCAGGGTTCGATTGATCTGTGATATGTTTGTATTTCACATCAACAGCCTATATTAGTCCACTGCTGGACATAGGCCTCTCCTTAGAAAAAAGGTTTTGGCCTACTATACCACGCTGGCCAGACGGGTTGGTATAGGGTTTGTGTCAAGTTTTCCTTCTCTTTGCAGTGCTGTTGTCCTGCTTAGTTTGCTCCCTTAGTCGGCTCTTACGACACCCACGGGATGAATTGGGGTGGTGACAATTTGTATTCTTAATCCGTCACCACACGGACTTGTTTGTATTTAGAAATGTGTTTATCAGCAGTCTGGTTAACATAGTATGGGCTCTGCCTAGTTTGGGATCAGAAGGCCGTCTGAGTTGTGTGTGTTGTTTTTTCTAATCTTAAAAGACAACTCCCGCACTAGGAATTTATCCTGTGTCGCGGGAGACTTTACAAACATACGAGTACATTAAACGGACACAAAGAATGCCCAGACTCAGAACAACAATTTGTGAATCACACAAAGTGTTGTCCCATGTGGGGATCGGACCCACAACATTCAGAGCAGTGGGAAGCGGCGAGGTGACCGTTTAAACCACTTATCACACCATCATAATCAACCTATAAACACCATCCGTTCATTCGGAAGTTATTATTAATGTGTTTTTAATTAAATTAAATCTGTTGAAATTGTAATGTAATATGCAAAGATACATTTAAAAGTTTAAGAAAAATAGCTCCTATGTTAAAATATATAAAAAAATCTGTCATTCAATTTGTCAATTGTCAAGATCGGAGTTGAACCTTTATGAACTGTTACAAAATCTCAGAATTGGTAGTTAAATTTTGTAACAGTTTTGACTCTAATTGTGATGTTTGCAATTTTTAATGGTTTTTAGTAGGTGAAAAAAAGGTAGTTGGATATTTTCCTAAAATCTATTATGTAGTTCTGCTCTTGTTCATGTGATCGCTGTGTAACACTTTATAGAAATAGCTATAAAAATGTGAGAGTGTAATACACTCTCACATTTTTATAGGTATTTTAAAAGTTCTCAAGTTTGACCACATACACTGAGTGTATGTGGTCAAACTTGAGAACTTTGTCAATTTTGAAACTTGAGAAACAAACAAACTTGAGAAATTCGTCAACTTTTATACTTTTTCATACCAGTTACTCTAGCTTCCTGCTCTTTTATCAAATATGTTCACTGGATAAGTTAGTTGCAAATGAACTAAATTTTACATTCAATCACAGGTCCAAAACCTTAGAAACTTTGTCACGAGTACATTAAAAAAATCCTATATAACATTTACAGGACACCTCGAAGGTCAATATTTCAAAAAACATGGATCAATGCAAGAGTTTTCTGAACAACAGATCCTTGACTGTAACCAGAAATCAAGTGGATGTCGGGGTGGAACGATGGGTTCTTCTTTCGCGTAAATGATAAATAATATTATTTTATGTTATTTACAGGAAGATTTCTTACATTTAATTGCCTTTTCTCATCAACAGGAAGTATCATCATCTCAGTTTAGTCTAGTATTACTACTGGCTATAAAACAACTATAACTGTCACTGTTTTTAATTTTATTATTATTTTTTGATTTACGCTGTGGACGCTGTCGTGAAAATACTGCACTTCAAACTTCAGTTCAGTGTTCAGTGTGCATGGACGCAATAACGCTAAAACATCGGGCTATTGACGTGGGAAGCCACCCGCTAGAAATCTTGGTTCTGTCCATGGTCCACAGCGAGAGCAGATCGAATTCCACAGCTTCTTTTGTTAGAAAATTAAGTGCCAGTGCTCTCTCGTTCCCAAGAAGAGACGCCTGATGCCAAAGATGAATCAAAATTAACCTTGCATCCGAAGGAAGGCAAGGTCCTCTGTACGCAATAGTTTAGTTAGGCTGATCTGCCGGGATTCTATGGGCTTCTTTTCTAGAGTATCCCGTATCCCTCATTGTGTAGTTTTAGTCAGTTCGATTCCAACATACTACTTCAGCGCGCGCTTCGTAATGTTTGAAGTTTTTAAATTGTTCAATCTCATATTAAAAGTAAACAATTTGACAATAGCAAAGTATGATTTCATAACAATTTTTTTGGCGTTTACTGAAAAGGCCTCTTTTGATTTTGCAGTCAAATTCTGTTCTGTTTTAAATGCAATAAATGATTTCTACTTCATTTATAAAATTCTTGAAATGTAAAACGGAACGTAACGTAAACAAAAACGTATAACATATAAATTGTATATCATATTTTGTAGAACACTCATTGATTTGGGAGGTGCTATGGCTGAACGGGATTATCCATATGAAAACCAAAAAGGGCAGTGCAGGTCCGATGCTAGTCGAGCTGTCGCAAGAATTTCGGCTTGCTACCAATACTCGCTATCATCTCAAGAAAAAGTCAAGCAACTTTTGTACCTTGTGGGACCAATATCTATAGGTAATGATTTTAAGTTTAAGAAAAATAGCTTCTAAATTAAAATATCTAAAAAAGGAAATTTCTTAAAATTTAAGGAATTAAATAAAAAGCGAATAAAATAAATTATGAGTAGAACAAGGAGACGGGACTTAGAGGACAAGACTTAGAGGACAGGATTTAGTCGGTATGATATAGTCATAATAAACTGAAAGTACGAAGTTTGTTACTTACGCGTAAGCAGAGGCGAGACTCACATTCTTTTATTATTAGGTCTTTACCTATGAAATTGCCGTTTTGTATGCAATAAGTGAAAGTGCTTATTTTTTCAAACTTTTTTATTAATTCTGTTATTCGAAGTAATCACCCATGCATTCGACGCATCTTTGCCAACGCATTGGCAGTTTATTGATGCCCTTCTTGTAAAAATTAGCTGGACGGGAGGCAACAAACTTTTCAAAGGCATTTTGTACTGCCTCTCGGGAATTGAATTTTTTACCCACTAAAAAGTTGTCTAAATTTTGGAAAAAGTAATAGTCGGTAGGTGCAAGGTCTGGTGAGTATGGCGGATGAGGGAGAGCTTCCAACCCCAGCTCTTGCAGCTTGGAGACTGTCTGTTGTGCAGTATGGGGTCGCGCGTTGTCGTGAAGGAGCAGTGGGGACGACCGATTGACCAAAGCTGGTTGCAGATGTGACCACCAGACCTTTTATAATCTTAGTACGTCTTATGTGATAGGGGCCAAGTTCATATCCGTCAACTAGATACTTTTGTTGGTACATTAGAAAGTTTAGCGTATACTAAAACAAAATACATAAGAAGATAAGGAAAGGCTTCCTTCCAAGCCTTGTAAACATTGTTTATAATTATAGTCTGATGAGTATAATTATGGGGCATTGTAAAGATAGCTTGAACGAGTGTCACATTTCATTCGTCTCGTTAATGGAATCTAAAATAAGTTATATGTACGAAAGCAGAAGGATGCTTACTCTTTGATCAATGTTCTTGCTAGATAGTTTAAGTTCATTGGATTTGTGTAGTAAAGACCTGGAAACTGAAGTATAAAATCGGATTTTGTGCCAAAGCCGAATTACAGAGGTCTAAAGGCTAAAGTTCATTTACTAAAGTATTTTTGTACTAGTTAGACGCGTTAACTGAGGACTTATTTTTTTTTAAATATCGTTCCCTTCGTACCATCTGAAAATGGCTGGATATGGAAGAAACCTGGCAAAACATTTTGATGATAAATATAATTCAAACAATCGTGTATCTACAAGCTATGGCTTTGAGCTTTGATTCAAGATTATGGCTACAAGGTTAATAAAATGAATAGGGTAATAAGATTTTAGTTGGCTATTTTATTGCAATACTAAAGTCATAACCATGTGAATTGGCATTTGACACCATGTAGGACTTACGATGCGACGGAGACTTATATGAGTAATTGTTGTACATTATAAATATTCCACTTAGCTGTACGAGACGACTATCTAAAACAATACACCGGAGGTATTATTATGGATTCGGTGTGCACCGGTAAAGTGGCCCATGCAGTTCTCTTAGTGGGATACGGAAGAGGTAAAATTATTTTTATATTTTTTAACTATTTCTGTATAAATTTCTATGACGGAGAAACCAGTTTAATGCAATTTTAGTCTTTTTTCGACTATAATAAATGAGGAAGTTTTGGACTGATGTTTGTGACTCAATTGTGGCAGAATGTCTGCAGTGATCTGAATGATATAAATAGTTGGCAATTTAGAAATTAATGCGATTGAAGACGCGGGCAAAGAGCATAAAATATGGAGTTAACGTTTAGTTTAAAAAGGGATAAAATATGAAGGGACGATATTAAGATGGTATGGTAATAAGAAGAATATTACCTTTCTGAAGGATTTTTTATATTCATACTTTTTAAAAGACAACTCCCGTACTAGGAATACATACGGGGGACTATACAAACATACACGGAAACAAAGAACACCCAGACTCAGAACAACAACTTTTGGATCACACAAAATGTTGTTCCATGTGGGGATTGAGCCCTCAACACCTAGCGCAGTAGGAACCGACGACGACGGTGACCATTTAAGCCATTGCATTATCCGTGCAGTCGGCTGGGAAGTGCCAGCAAAAGCTCGGACAAGTCAGCATGAAGGTGCTAACGTCTCATCTCGTACTCGAATGTTTCAGATAATGGTGTTGATTATTGGCTGATTAAGAACTCGTGGGGTGCGCAGCATGGTGAACAAGGATACTTCAGAGTTCAACGTAACGGAGGTCCAGACGGTGCCTGTGGATTACTAAATCAGGGCATGGCCTCCGCTGATGTTGAATAGTCAAAAATGACATTATTTTATTCTTCTTTTTCATTTTAGAAATAAACGTAAATTTAAAACTCTATCAGACCCACAACCAGAACAGAATACTCAGATTCTGGGACACAGGACAGCTGCATGCGATGCTGGAGTTCTATACCACCGCCAATTAAGAACCTGAAAACCATATACACTTTAAAACTCACTTAAAAAAATTACCTTCTTGATCAACAAAAACATTAAATTTACTTACCTCAAATGTTATGGGCCCAGTGGAAGTCTAGTGTCTTAAATGTTTTAGGCTATTGATGTGTATGAGTATTGTCTTCGATTTGTTAGTATATGTGACAGGACCTGCAATCGAAGATTATTACGTAGAATAATTACATGTACATGTATTCGACAGTACCTAATTAGATTAGAAATATTGAATTTGTAGTATGCAGCAGTAGGTTAATTCAAAATCATTGCTTACCCTGCTAAATTTGATCCAGAAGTAGGAACAGTGTACCCTTGTATATTTTATTATCAAATACAATTGCGGCTGTCGGGGCGAGAACTAAGGTGGCACTGAAAATTAGTACTGACGTGGCATCTATCTACCACAGTGTACACTACCTCACCTATTTTCTGAAATACGGTGTACAACCCTCAGCAATATGAAAGGTTCTTTATGGTACATAGTTTCAAAAGTATAAGTTAAAAATTAATAGTTATTATAAGTAACATTTCATAGACGCGGGGTTAGATACGTGGCACATTGACGTGACGTGTCGAGTCTGTCAGGTATTTGACATATTGAAAAATGTTGCCTTGTTAACTTGTTTATCAAACCTTATTTGATTTTTAGTTTCTTTGTGTATGTTGTTTTTAAACTTTTGTATCCTGTGCTTTATGAAATAAATAATATTCTATTACATTCTATTCCATTTCATTTCAGTCTATTCTATTCTTTTCTTTTCTTTTCTTTTCTTTTCTTTTCTTTTCTTTTCTTTTCTTTTCTTTTCTTGTCTTTTCTTGTCTTTTCTTTTCTTTTCTTTTCTTGTCTTTTCTTGTCTTTTCTTTTCTTTTCTTTTCTTTTCTTTACTGTTCTTTTCTTTACTGTTCTATTCTATTAAGAGAACAAATTAATAACTAATAATTAAATGTAAACTGGTACTGGCATTTGGCATCTTTTGAGTCCTCTTCTCCAGAATTAGGGCGAAAGAATTACTTAACATCAGTGTTCTGTAAGGGCCGTGAGTGATCCAATCCAATAAAGCCGGTCCACTTATCCCGCAGCATTTATATTATATTATTATAAAAATTAAAATATATATAATTTAATAATATCAAAAGATACTTTAACAAGCTAAGTACAAAGTTTAATTTAACTCACAATCCATTTGAGGGACAATCGCCGCTATTGACTAAATCAAAGATAGTCACTTCCATTTGAAATTTCCATTAAATTTCAATTTCCAAACTCATTCCGTTGACAATGGGGTATTCTACAATAGGCGAACAGTGGAATATTCAATAGTAATGCCACTTTCGTATGTGTGGCTACAAATGTAATGAAAGTTACCAGAATGCGCAAATTTCACGCTAAGTGCTTACTGACCAGTCAAAAACTGATTGTTAGACGTTCATTGATGTTTTTTTCCTTTGGTCCGCCTCTTAGACTATTGTAGGTTGAGATGGTTATAAATTCCTTCGCAGTTTTGGGGTTCTGTAACGAAAAGATTACTTTTGTACATGTGTTTTATAACCTATATAATATCCGGTCCCCCTCTGATTATAAATTCTTTCTCAGTTTTGAGGTTCTGTAACGAAAAGGTTACTTTTGTACATGTGTTTTATAACCTATATATAAAATAATATAAAATGTTCTATCAAATCTTATCATGTCTTATGGTAGTCGCATCAGCTTTTGAAGTTCAATTCTGATACCACATGTTTCCCCAGCTATATTTTAAACTCATGAGTCCTTTTAATGACGTTACTCACATAATTTGTAGGAAAAGATCTCACACATCGCTGAATATTAAAATGTCTTAAGCGTTACCTAACCTTTAAATTCCAGTATTTACGTTCAAATTAGTAAAAATACGGTAAGTAGACTGGTCACAGGTTGACTGGCGCAACATTTTTCACTCTCCGTTGTTGAGACCTTGAGTCTCCTTTTTCGTTAATTTTGCAGAGTTTTATCTTTTTAATCACATATATACAGATAAACTAAACTGTCCTTGATTTTACATTGATACGTAGTACTGACAACTGAAGAAGAAACCACTATTCCAAACACCTCTATGACCGTCTAATTTTAAAAAGCATGTACGGAACCTTTGTAAAACCTTTTTCGTCAAACAATGTAGTGTCATTGTGTTTGTATATTAATGTACACACGACAAAATCGTTATAGATAAATAACTTTTTTTCTGTCATTTGTTACCATTGAATGGCCGGTTCCAACATGTCTGGCTCTGCCTCTCTCTGCTATGGTGTTCATTCATCACTGGTGTGGAGAATATATTCGTCATATTACACAACAAAGGGCTTTTATACCTGCTTTATTGGGTCCTCGAGTATTGTGTGTGTTTTTGGAAATTATCTGTTGGTTTGTTACTTGAAGTGGGAGTTATAACAAGTATTTATAACATACGAAAGTAAGATTGCGTGTGTTACTGTAACATTTTCTCTTCTAAACAGTTAATTCAATTTTAATCAATTTTAACGAAAAGGTAAACATATGTATTAATACTCTTTCGTCTTCTCGAGGGTTCTCCAAGATACTTCACAAGACGAAAGAGTATTTATATAAGTAGAGTAACAGTTTAAATAACTTCAAATGAAGTAATTAAAACAAATTGTTTACTGTATTTATACCACGCAGCAAACAAATCCTTTGCTAATGGTAAGCCGTTACCTATGCGTGTTATACGCAATTGTAACAATGACGGCAGTTTTCTTTAAAACTGCGTCTCTTGCACATACGGTGATAAATTCCATACTGTTCAAGAAATATAGTATTCAACTTAAAAATATCCAACACATTTTATTAAATTCATATGTACATAATATAAATTTTTTGTACGCAACGTATAAATATACTAAACACAGTCAGATAGTACTGGTCCTAACTATTCCGAGTCCCATCTTAGTATTATTTCCGTGCATTAAGTAAAGACCATTGTATTCGTAATATTGGTATGAGAAAATGAATTCCTTTTGATGTTTACACTGCCTGCTGGTCTAGTGGACAGCGATGCTGGTTGAAGCCAGAGATCATAGGAGCGATTCCCACCCAGGACAAATATTCCGTGATGAGCATGATTATTTTGATCTATTTCCGGGTGTAGTTTATCTATTATATGTATTTAGAAACACAAATAAACCAGAATGGAGATGTTCTTTGTTATTTCACTGGATTTAAAACGGCGTTTCATGACTCAGTATAAAATTTAACGTGTTTTTGAACCTTTCTTTACTTAAAAGTCGTTCTTTTTCGACTTTTTTTTAAAGGCATTCTTTTTTTAAACTTTTCATAACTTCTCTCTTTATCTTTTAAAAATATAACTAGTTATAATAGTTACCAGCCAACAACTTTTTTTTTTAATTACACAATATGGCTTCTAGTGTCAAATCCTATAAAATCTCTTTTGTAACTGTCATAAAATATACTTTGACTTCTTATAATACGTCAAACTAAATCAAGTTTATTAAGAAAACAACGTATTAACCAAAGGGTGTTTATCATATTTATCAATGTCCGATCACCCCCTAGCTAGTGCGCGTCGAACCGTGTCCGATCCTAACCAAACTGCCCGCGGCCAAGATTAGGAAACGAGTTGACTCTTCTGTCTTTATCTATGGTATTAGAAAAGAAAGAGATGGTTTGGTAATATGACAGGGAAAGAGCAGGTTCGGAAAAAATTCAATGTTACTTGTTTGACAAGTTTCTAACAAGAAACGTGGGTGCCATTGTGCATTTAGTATCCGATTGTTAGGAACTGGGGTCTACGTAGCTGTAGAAGGAGCTTGTTGAGGTAATAGAAATTGTTTTATGATGATTGGATCTTTACTCATTTAAATCGGCCTTAAATCGGAGTGTGGACTTGATGTCGAATAGACAGTTTTTCAGTCATTGGTCCGACGAGGCAAAATACTAATATGGATTAAAACGGAAACCCATTGTTTACAGTCTATCAAACACACAAATTCATACTAATATTATAAATTCAGAAGTGTGTCTTTCTGTTACCTCTTTACGCTTAAACCGCTGAATTGATTTACATTAAATTTGGTATAGAGATAGTTCAAGTCCCGGGAAAGGACATAGGATAGTTTTTATTCCAGAAATCGTTCTTTAAGGGGATGAAACGGCTTATGGAAGTTTGTATGGGGAATCAATAACCACTGAACCGATTTAAATGATATTTGGTATTGAGATAGTTTGATTTTTTTGGAAGGACAGGCTTTGTACAAAAGCAGCCAAAAGCAAGTTTCTTCTAAAATTACCGTGGAAGAACTGACTCGACTGGAGTGATACCATGGCTTCGCAGAAAACCGGTGTTAAGCAAACAAGGCTATCGAAGGCCTAAAGTCTGGAGGGGTTGGAGCACTCAGAGCCTGGCATGGCACCCACGAGTTGTTAATCGGCGATGGTAATCCCTTACCATCTATTAATAGTAGAGAACACGCAGAGATCTTAGAGATTTTATTTCAAATCCGATTACTAACATCATCATGATCAGCCTATCGCCACAGCTGGACATAGGCCTCTCGCATTGCACTCCACCTCGATCGATTTTTTCAACTCCTACTAGCCATCTTACCTAAATCATCACTCCACCTGGCCTGTGGACAAATGAGAAACATGGCGACGACAAATTAACGTATATAAAACCACCATGTCATATCAAAAAAAAATATCTACTATTTTGAAAATACCGTAATTGCTAAAAATGAACTTATACATCCTTTGATGTTTACACCTTTACAATCGGTCGAACGGTTCTCAAGCGACTGGACACTCCCTAAAGTACTCTTCACATTTTAGCTGGGGAGTTTGTTCTACCACCCCCCCACGTTCACTCCATACACATCAAAGTTTGTATGAAAGGCCACTTGGCTTTAAATGATACTCAACCTGCTTTGATTTACTCTATAGCCTCTGGTCATTATACGTATGTGTGTGTTCCTTATACAAATGTGTAATTTAAACTTTTGATAGCTTGATAGGTCGGTTCGAAAATTAAAAAAGATTATAAATATTTTTAAAATAGGAACTATTCTTTTTTCTTCAATTAGTAATCGTGACTACAGAGTGCAATTTACGTGTTAGTTCTAGAAGATGCAATGTAAAAAAAAATATGTCAACGAATAATATTTTTCTGTGATAGCACGGACATTAATACCCTATATGGAGATAAAAATCTTTAAATATGATTACCAAATCGAAAGAAATATTCGTAAATTAATTAGAATGTTACTCTAAGTACCTACATTCATATGACAAAATCATAAATACTTTTTATGATTAAATCAAAGGCAAACATGGAGCATATGGCGCGAAACGTCACGGTTGCGTTCCTAATTTGATTTGATTACAATTTGAATGTTACGAATAAATTGACAGTAGTTGTCAAAATAAGGTAGGATGACCGTGATGACCCTGCATGTGTTACACTTTTAAAATCACAAAAAGAATATAATTTAATATATATAATAAATTTATAATACCAAAAACATTAACACACACATTTTACGCATCTAACAACAAGAGCCCTTAAAATATGTAATTTAAAAAAATATTATAAGTTTCTTTTCTAGTAGGTACTTACCTATAGGTCACTTGTGTTTTCCCTGTCATATTACTTTAAAAGTTTCTCAACCAAAGAGATTGCGGTAAATGTGCGTTTTTAAATCTAAATATATTTTTCTAGTAAAAGTTTCGTTCTCTCAGCACCCCGACTTGCGTATATCCCATAATGTTAAAAATGGCAACAAAACTCACCAAATTACAATATAAATTATAAACGTCATAGACAAGTCAAAAACAGATTCCAGAATTTTAAATTCGAATGCTGGTGCCGTCCTGTCTGCCACGGCAGACGCTACGGCACCTACCTGACTTCCAATCCCTAACGTATCTCTCTCGCACACGCACAGTCTTATTAAGAACGAGCAAGATAGTATCCCACCGTTCCTTTCATTTGAATGAAACGATGAAAAAATATGGCGCGTACAATTTTGTTTGTTCTAGCCGCCCGAACTGACCCATGTCATTATAAAGTGTTATCTCACATGAATATATTTTTAATGTTGAGGTTTTTCTTTTTTAAATTGTGAGGAATGATATTTTTTTAATATATCGAGTATGAAGTGTAGTATATGTAAGGAAATTAGAATAAAAAAGATTTCTATTAATGCTTTTAAACTTATATATTCTATAACATTATTATGAAGCGATAGACTTTGGTTACTGCATAATAATGGACCGTTTACATGTGAAGTATAAAGGGTTAGAATATCAAGGTGACGTCCATCAGTGGTGAAAGAGAGGCTATGGAGTACGGTGGATCGATTTTTTAGAGCGATAGATTGAAGACGAAACTGCTCTATTAAATAAGAGAAAATCACAAGAATATTATACATTCTAGAATATTTGTCAATTTTCAGTTAATGTTAATAAAATTACGCACATTTTTCTTGTTTATTTTGATCACGTTCTGCTTTTATTAGTTTTAGAAAGTAAATAGTTATATAAATATGATAAATAAAACAATTATTATTAATTTAAGCCTATTTATTGTTAAAATTATTCTATCAATCCCTCTGTTCTCTTAAACGCATCACTTGTAATAATAACGTAAGAAATTAAATGTATGTATACTTCCAAAGACTTATGTGTCAACTTTCCATATACTATAGCATCCAGCGCCCGCGCATGCGAAGTGATCGAACTCGGTTTTATTAAAGGTTTTATTAATGTACCACGATAGTCGGAGGCATTTTTATATGCCTACCTTGCTCCCGAACGAGCCAGCGTGACGTGGGAATCGAGTGCGGTGACTTTTAGATTTTTTTCAAAGGACTGTCGCGTTTTTAAATTTTCGTTTATTTTTATTGTGCTTGTGTATATATAGGAATATCAGAGGTTGTGAATGATACGAGTATCATTATGGATGGTTGTATTTTTCGGGGTATACACTTTTACATTTAAAGTAACTCGTTTAAGATTGTCGTTTCGACTGTCAAGGTTTATCAAATAAACTAAAACTCACCACGTCCTCATAGAAATGTCAAGCAGTGTTTCCTTTGCTTTTCACCGAATAAGTGAGGTTAACAGAAGCCAGTCTCCAAACCTTCACTTATACACGTGGCAACGTACTTGTATCTTTTTAGGTTCAGGTGTCCATGTCCAGGGGGGGGGGGTCGTCTACTCGTCTGTAGATGACCCGAGGTATGTCGGGGCACCAGGGACTTCCTTTCTAGGGTATACCTGGTTCCCCGGCTATTAGTACCCGAGACGGCGTGCAGCCACTATATGGCTGAGGTTTTATTTTAAAAAGACAACTCCCGCATTGGGAATATATATCCTGTGTCGCAGGGGACTTTACAAACATATATGCAACGGACACAAAGAACACGCAGACTCAGAACAACAATTTGTGGATCACACAACGTGGTGTCCCATGTGCGGATCGAACCCACAACACTCAGCATAGTAGGAAACGGTGTGGCGACCACTTAAAACTATATATAATTTGAGGTATTCAAATGATTTATAGTTTTCAGTCTATGAATGTCCGTGTTGTGACGGATTAAGATACGGAGTGTCAATACCCCAATTCATCCCGTGGGTGTCGTAAGAGCCGACTAAGGGCGCAAAACAACGCAAAACACCAGCACTGAAAAAATAAGAAAAACTTGACACAAACCCTATACCAACCCGTCTGGCCAGCTTGGTGTAGTAGGCCAAAAACCTCCTTTCTAAGGAGAGGCCTATGTCCAGCAGTGGACTATTATAGGCTGTTGATGTGATGATGAGTCTATGTATGGGTTACCATTCTTAACACATTGAGACCCTGCCGTGCCTCGGAGAGCACGTTAAGCCGTCTTGGTCCCGGTCACCATACGAACATCTGCGGTAATCGCTAAGATTCCAATAACAGTCTTTCTACATATCTTTGACTAGCTGACCCGCGCAACTTCGTCTGCGTCTCTCAATAGTAATAAATTTTCTCCGTTTTTGAAACATTCTTCATTGGTGCTCCGCTCCTATTGGTCTTAGAGTGATGATATATAGCTTATAGCCTTCCTCGATAAATGGGCTATCTAACACTGAAAGAATTTTTTAAATCGGCCAAGTAGTTCCTGAGATTAGCGCGTTCAAACAAACAAACAAACAATCAAACTCTTCAGCTTTATAATATTAGTATAGATATCGCATACTTGGGTTGTGGAGGTGTGATAGCAGTCGCGCCGCGTAAATAATCGAAGTTCAGCCTTGTCGCAGTAGACTTAAAACCGACCCCAACCTAGTTTGAGGAAAAAGACTCGGAGGAAGATATTGATACTGCAATGCAGGCTTACAAATAGGCGTCACGACTATCATAACAATAGAAATTGTAGCATAAAATCTTAAGAATTATTTCATTATTTCTTCAGGGAAGTTGAAGTTTTGAAGGTCTTTTCATGTAAAATGTAGACCTCAACCGTTCTGAAATCATGAATTGTTTTTAGTTTGTTTTTAGTGCTATCTTTTGTTTCTACTTCTCTGTCAGCTATTAGATACCAATATAGTTTAGCAAAAACAATACATTTATTAATAATCTTTAAAAAAAGTATCACTGATTTTAATGAGCCTTCGTCATGGTTAATTGAAATAAACTGTATACTTCTTTAATTTTCACCCTTGGGAGTGGTATTTGTAATTCAAAATGAATAGGACTAAACGGGCAGTATACCCTTAAAAACAAGAATTTTCAAAATCGATTCATAAAAGTAGTCAGTTAAAAAGATGATAAAACTTCACACGTTAATAAACTTCCTTAAAAATACTTCCTAAACTCGAACGACACTAAACTTGTCCAACCAAGATTAAGATTGCACAACCAAATAACGAAACGCCAAAAGCATACACCTTTATCTTCAAACAGCTTTTATAACAAAGGCATACAAAACGAACAATACCTAATTCCAACTGACAATGACTTGGCAAAATGCCCCCGGTTTATCTAGCTAGACAAAACCGGACATCGGACATTCCCGGACTGTCCCCTAACCTGCTAAGTCGCCGTTAAGCTCTCCGACCACATTTCCCATAAAATAAGATTTAAAACAGGACTCATAAATAATATTTACCTTATTATTCATTGTCGTGTCATTGTGTGGAGCAATTTAATTTAACATGGTTGGTGCGACCGCCTCTTCCATGGTGACACCCCTAGACACGCTGACATTGTAAATCATTAAGTGATTTTATAGTTTTTCTCCTGTTGTATAGAAATAGGATAGTTTAGTTATTTGTAACGTACACTGTAATTAGCGTTACTTATGGGCGTATAGTCAATTTTATTTAGGATTTACGGGTGTATACAACACGAAGAAACTGAAGTGGATGTCGATTTGTATTTTTAATGGGTTGCTGGCATATAAATCATTATAATCATTAACAGCTCTTACTAGTCTACTGCTGCACTATCTAGATATAGGCCTCTCCTTAGAAAGGAGGTATTGGCCTACTATACTATGGTATAGTAGAGTAGACCAATACCTTGAAGGAAAACTTGACACAATCCCTATACTAATTATGGTTAGTACAGGGTTTGTGTCAAGTTTTCCTTCTCTTTACATTGCTGTTGTCTTGCGTAGGTTGCTCCCTAAGTCGGCTCTTACGACACCCACGGGATAAATCTATATATATAAAAGAAAGTCGTGTTAGTTACACTATTTATAACTCAAGAACGGCTTTACCGATCTGGCTGAAAATTGGTGGGGAGGTAGCTTAGAGCCAGGAGACGGACATAGGATATTTTTTTAATTCCGTTCGACAGTTTTTTTTTTGTTTTTTACGAACTTTGCTTTACTCGGAGATGCCACGTTATTATACTTGGAATGCTTCGAATTTTCAAAGACGGAAGCAAGGCGATGCGGTTCCTGGGTATCCGGATGTGCGTTCTACTGATGCTCTTGGTCGTATGTATACAGTTCATCCAAAGAATGATGAATGTTTCTATTTACGGTTGTTGCTGGTAAATGTGGGTTGTGCGTGCGCCAACGTCATTTGAGACACTACGGACTGTTAATGGTGTAATATTCCCAACATATCGTGCTGCATGTGAAGAACTGAACTTATTAGAAAACGATACCCATTGGGATACGACAATCGCTGAAGCCATTATCTCTGCATCTCCAAGTCAGATACGCACATTATTCGCTATCATAATTTCGACATGCTTTCCATCAAACCCATGTAACCTGTGGCACAAATATAAGGATAATATGTCACAAGATATTTTACATCAAATTCGTATCACTTCCAGAAATCACGATGTTGAGATGAATGAGGAGATACATAATCGTGCTTTACTCTTGATCGAAGATATGTGTTACCTCATGTGCGGTACTTTATTAATCAGGTTAGGAATGCCAGCGCCCAATCGTGAAATGAATGACGCATTTAATCGAGAATTGGAACGGGAACGTGAATATGATCACCAGGAATTAGATTTAGTAGTTCAAACGAATGTACCCCTGTTGAATTCCCAACAAAAGGAAGTTTATGATACTTTAATGAAGGCAATCGATGATGGAAATGGTGGTTTATATTTCCTAGATGCCCCTGGTGGACCAGGTAAGATATTCCTCATGTCAGTAGTTAAGGCCACTGTTCGGGCGAGATCCAACATAGCGGTTGCAGTTGCTTCTTCTGGAATAGCAGCCACATTGTTAGAAGGATGCCGTACGGCTCATTCAGCATTAAAATTACCGTTAAATCTTCAAACTATTGAAGAACCAACGTGTAATATTACGAAAAATTCAGCAATGGCCAAAGTTTTATCGGCATCGAAAATCATCATCTGGGACGAATGCACAATGGCGCATAAACGTGCATTAGAAGCACTTAACCGAACATTGAAAGATTTACGGAATGACTCGAGATGTTTTGGAGGAGCAATGATTTTACTGTCTGGCGATTTCCGCCAAACACTGCCAGTAATTCCAAGATCTACGGCTGCCGACGAAATAAACGCTTGCCTCAAATCGTCGAATCTATGGCGCTATGTGAAAAAACTGCAGCTGACAACAAACATGAGAGTTGCATTGCTTAATGATACATCTGCTGAAGATTTCTCTGAGCAATTGCTGACTATCGGTAATGGTCAAGTACCTGTCGATGAATCGAGCGGATTGATATCGTTTCCAAATAATTTCTGTAATTTTGTCTCATCAAAAGACGAACTTATCAACAATGTATTTAAAGATATTATTTCTAACTACAAAAATAATGAATGGTTGAGTGAGCGAGCAATTTTAGCGGCTAAGAATAAAAATGTAGACGACCTGAACTATATAATTCATAATAAGATCATTGAAACAATGCATTCATTCAAATCTATTGACTGCGTCACAAATGAAGATAAAGCCACCAACTATCCAATTGAATTTTTAAACTCCTTGGATGTGCCTGGCTTACCACCGCAAAATTTACGCCTAAAGGTTGGCTCCGTAGTAATCATGCTTCGAAACATAAACCAACCAAAACTGTGCAACGGTATGCGTTTGGTGGTTAAAAAATTGATGAACAATGTAATTTACGCGATGATATTGAAAAGAAAATTCAAAGGTGAGGAAGTTCTCATTCCGAGGATCCCGATGATCCCAACCGATTTGCCGTTTGAATTTAAAAGACTTCAATTTCCGATCCGTCTTGCATTTGCCATGACCATCAACAAATCACAAGGCCAATCCTTAAAAGTTTGTGGTTTGAATCTAGAACATCCATGTTTTTCCCATGGTCAATTATATGTGGCATGTTCACGGGTCGGAAGACCATCTGCGTTGTTTGTTTTTGCGCCTGATGAGAAAACAAAAAATGTCGTGTATCACAAGGTACTTAAGTGAAGAGCAACCTATGTACTGAAATGCAGAAACAATAATAAATGATTAATGTACTTCATTTTTTTTCTAAGAATAAAATAACTTACTAAATTCGAAAATCGGCTTATTTATTGCCTTTAAGGCGGAACAGAGTTCGCCGGGTCAGCTAGTAATATACTAATAATATAATATAATATATTCTACCACATACACACAACGCCATCTAGTCCCAAACTAAGCAGAGCTTGTACTATGGGTACTAGACAACTGATATAAATACATATATACTTTTTTTTTTGTAAATACATACATATTATACATAGAAACACCAGACCAAATCAAACATCAAAATTAAATGTTCATGCACACAAATGTTTGACTTGAGCGGGAATCAAACCCGCGACCTTTGGAATAGCAGTCCGTTACACAAACCACTACGCCATCCAGTCGTCAAAATAGGGGTGTTGATATTATATATTTTTAATCCGTCACCACATAGACAATATAAATTATAGAAGTTTATACACAGATGTTTATGTGATGTTTTACATTGCATTGCAAGTGATGATACGGTGACTGCTTATCTTATGATTTTTGCCGGTAAAAAAGAATCTGCTCGCTAAGGGAATATTATTTTTAAAATGTTACATCTACCTGTCTACCTTCCATCGTGGTAATAAATTTGGAACAGAAGAGAAAGAAGATCTCGAAGCATCACTTCGCTTAAATAAATTAAAAAAAAAATAATAAATAAATAAATTTGGAACACTCTTTTTTCAAAATCTCTTCGCATCTCCTGGGAGACACCGTCGTTGGGAGTCAGGAGGAGGAGGTAAGGAAGAGTATGTAGTGTTTCCTCTAAAAACCAACCCGACTGCAACCACAACGTGGCCCAGCGAAGCGTGGCAGGGTACAGCTAGTGGCTTATAACTATGTTTACTCACACTAGGTATTAAGTACACGCTATTGAAATGCCTAACGTTTCGCCCAGGTTGCATTGACCTTGGTCACAGGCTCACAATCAGCTGGGATTTGTTATATGATTTACTGCGTTTTTGAACGCCTGGTGACGGATTAAGAATACAGAGTGTCACCCACCCCAGTGTGTAACACCCACGTGTAAGAGCCGACTAATGGAGCAAACTACGCAGGACAACAGCACTGCAAAGAGGAGGAAAACTTAAAACAAACCCTATACGAACCCGTTTGGCCAGCATGGTGTAGTAGGCCGAAACCTCATTTTTAAGGAGTGGCCTATGTCCAGCTGTAGACTGCTCAAGGCTGTCGAGGATGATGATGACTGCTTTTTATGATAAAGAGTGTGGGCAAATTAACAGACCTGATGGCAAGTGTCTACCCCCGCTTATGGTCAGCTGCAACTTAAGAGGTACTACGTCCCGAGTGCATTGCGGTCTTTTAAGGCACGCTCTCTTTCCTTGAAGCCGTATCGATCCGGAAATAACGCAGATGACAATTGGTTCCATGCATAAGTTTATAATTGATTCGTTTTTAACGATGAGATTTAAAAACAAAATTCATACAAAACATTCAAAAAACTTGGATTGGAGTGGATTTACTGTATTTCCAACTCCTCCAATTTTCTTCTGATTAATTTCGTTGCGGGTTCCAAGACAGTTTAATTTCTTCCTGGGACTTCCCGAGTGTCATAACTCGGTGTGTTCGTGGGTCACTGCTGTGGATCCTGGTGTACAGGAGTTACAGTGGTGGGCGTGTGGGTGGGATTAGTCAAAAACATTCAAAAAAAAAAGTGATATTCACGAAAATATGTTTTTGGTATAAAACTCATAATTTATATAAACAGACGTTCTGTCTCTTGGCTGAGTGGCCGGTGTAGTTTACAACACCTTCCAATTATAATGAACGAAACCGGGACGTAAATTATAAGCGAATAGCGAGAAAACAGAATAGCTCTAAGCGAATAATACATCAATATATTGATGAGCCTGTTGGTCAAGTGGCTAACAATCCTAGCCAAAAGATGTATGGATGGATGGGTTCGGTTCCCATCCAGGATAAACATCTAGTGATTAGAACGATCATTCGTTCTTTGTTCAGGTGTAATTTATATATGCTTAGATTGTGGAGGGGGTATAATTTATCTATACTTGAATTGTGGAGGTTTTATGGCAGTCGCTCCGCCTAAAAAAAATCAGCGGTATCGTAGAAGACTTAAAGCTAACCCCAACCTAGTTTGGAAAAAAGGTACGTAGGAAGTTTAGAAATATGTAAGTATGTATATCATCAGTATTATTGCCATAGCACAGCTTCGGATTGGGTTCCTGTGTGACACGTGTCAAGTTATTATTATTGTTTAAAAGTTTGAATAAACCATTAACATTAATCCATATGAATATAATAAATCTGAAAAGTAATAATAAAATATCAATCAGAAATAAACTAGAAATTTCTTTTTCTTCTGAAATAGAAAGCTACTGCTTCCCGTCATGAGCGTAACGCCACTTGCATGCGCAGTTGCTAATATTACTATTTACTGTATTCAGTAAATATTACATTTTAGATGTCTATCATTACTACTATTAGATCATAGATGTCTAGTTATTGTTCTAACTCTGAGCTAATGAAAATAAGAAGTAATGTAAACACATATAAACGCTATCGCCTTTAACTTGTAATATCGTTTACAACATGTCGGTGATAACAGATTGACGTTTACGATTCAAGCTAATCAACTATCAGTTGTTTATTATTTTATTGTTTATGATATAGAAAAGTATTTATTTGTGTCTTAAAGTAAAATTAACCTAACATCAAGACACATTGGGATCAAATTAGTTTGATTACATATTTGAATGATATGTCGTTATAAATATACATAGGTATCTATGATGTTTGGGTACTTATTCCAGTGATACTAATTCATCACCATCATGACCTTTCTGCCCTTATCCAATGTCATCTGTAGTCGTCGTAATGTCTAACCTAGAAAGGGCTTTTGGATTATTAATTCTATGGTCATATGAATGTGATCTTCTCTTCTCCAAACAGAAGGAAATTAGGGTAATGAAAACGGATAAGGTGAAGGAGCTCCAGTAAGGGTTACCTCAAGTCTCTGATAGGGTCTAAGACTGTAGTAGCTATGCCGAAGGGTCGTTTAGGTTCATTTTAAAAAGGGTAAACCAATTACAAAAACAAATCAATTAATTAAATTTGCGGTTCATTTGGACTCAGCGTGCCGTTGATCCTTGACTGTCTGCCATATAAACAAAACAGTGGCGGTTTTATTCGTTTCAAGTAAAAAAGAAAAAAAGGTAACTATGAACATATGGATTAATTTTGTATATATTTTTACCATTATGATAAAGTTTTTGCTTATTGTGAAACCCTTTTTTGAAGTTTTTACAGAACACTAATCTCTATAACAATAACTTTCTATTTTTGTGGACGTTTTCGGTTATGGTTAAGCGGAGCTCATTACACTGATATTGACATAAATAGGCAAAGAGAAGGAAAACTTGAAACACACCCTTTTTTTTTAACGTGTGGAAATCCCCTCGGACCGTCACCCCGCCGGGGCTCTCGTTCGGCGGGGCGGTGTGTCGGACTCGAACCGACTAAAACCACACGGTGTGCCCTCTTTGCGCTTCCAGTTTAGGAGGGGTCCAGGTAGTTATCGCCTTCTGGACCCCTCCCAGCGCCGGCCCGCTCCTGGTGCGGGCTCCGTCTCAAAATGTTTACCTCTCTTTAGGCGACGTTCGGCACACGCGGACGCCGCCCCCTCGCGGCTGGCCAACTAATGCGGGTGGAGGGGAGAACCCATCCCATCCACCCGCGGCCACACTCAGAACTTGAAACAAACCCTATACCAACCCGTCTGGCCAGCGTGGTATAATAGGCCAAAACCTCCTTTCTAAGGAGAGGCCTGTGTCCAGCAGTGGACTATTACAGGCTGTTGATGATGATGATAATGACATAATTATGTGACCTGATTGCAATTGGGTAAAGTGCCTTATTATTAAATTAGTACTACCTGGTCAACTTTCAGGATATGGGAAAAGTAGATATCCATATCAATACTTGTATAAAACTAAGTGAGCACAACCTAGTGTAAAAACTTGCTTATAATACTTAATTATTTCACCAGATCTAAATAAATAAAACTATACTGAGATTTAAATTTTAGATTCCTATAAGACTAGAATTACTATGTAAATATTCTAACTAGAATTAGTATATATTTTAATTTAGTAAAAAAAAATGATATGCAGTGCATTAAACCATTCATTTCTACCGCGTAAGCCTTCATCTGAACACCTCACACTTCAGGTGGCCGGTTCATCCAGTAGTGGTAATCTCACAGTTCGTTATTGAGTTCGTGGTTACTTAGCAACTACTTAAAATAAAAGTTAAAGTTAAAACTTAAAGAATAAAACTTAATGTTCCTAGCCCTTAATAGTCCCCTGCTGGACATAGTCCTCTTCTTAGAAAGGAGGTTTGGGCCTACTATACCAGGCTGGCTAGACGAGTTTGTATCAAGTTGTCCTTCTATTTGTAAAGGCTGTTGTCTTGCAGAGTTTGCTCCCTTAGTCGGCTCTTACGACACCCTCGGGATGAATAGGGGTGGTGACGTATTCTTAATTCGACACCACACGGACCTTCGAAAGTTCGGACAAAAAAAGGTATTTTGGTAATAAAATATTTAAGTATTCCTAGATTCAATTTTCGGTTAAATCACTATATAGTCACATTTCATTCAACGTTGGATATTTAATACCACGAAAATACCTTTTAATATTCATCATCATCATCATCAACAGCCTTTAATAGTCCACTGCTGGACATAAGCCTCTCCTTAGAAAGGAGGTTTTGGCCTATTATACCACGCTGGCCAGACGGGTTTCGGGGTGCTGGGCTAGAAAACCTCCTCGTGGTGCACCCTGGAAACGCTGGCGATGGTACTGTTTCCTCCTTGTCCTCTTGGAGGAGAGGATTATCGCCAGCGGCCAATATTCTAGCAGAAGAGGCAGCCGTTCATCGGCTCTCGGGCAAGGCCTGGTCCAGCAGGGTGGGCGTGTCTGCCGGTTGCCCTGCTGGCTCTTCGCTCTTCGGAGCATGGAGGAGGAAACCTCGGTAAAAAACCTGATGGCGGGGCCCTGTAGGGGCCACAGTTTCTCCGCTGACAGCGGTGGAGAAAGGAGGACGGGCTCGGCGTGTACTCACACTACCACCGAGCAGGCAGGGGGACGTAGTCTCCCTGTCAACCGTCGGCATATCGTAATCCCGAGAAGAGCGCTGTGGTTAAGTCTCGCGGCTCTGATCGGGGGCGAGGGTCTTGGCTTAACCGCCCGGACCGCGAGGAAGATAACCTCTCTAAAAAATTCCCCGAATCCCGTGTTCTGGTGCGTGGCCAGGGGATGCATGGCTGATGGGAAGTTCAGTCGCGAGCGCACTCCAAGCCGAGGTACCTGCGGACCCCTCGGTTAGGTTAAATATTTACGCTTGCCCGGGTAATGGGGGATCTCTGCCCGGGTGGACCTTTAGTTCTCCCCCACTCGTGGGATCAATTATGGACAATAATCAAACTCAATCAAAGAAAACGATCGGAACAAAACAACAACAAAAGGCAAGCAAAACGGACACTGCAACGAAATGTGCAAGGGAGAAGAGGAACAGTGGAGCGGATGGGTCGTCCACTGAGGGTGAGATGGTGTCAGGAACGCCTATCTCGATGGGGCTCCCAGAAGTCAGTCTAACGCTGGTCTCTGGGAGCCGAAGAGCATCGGATCGTATTCGTTCCGGATCCGCCGTCTCCTCGGATGGCGCGGAGGCCATGGAGGCAGAGCGAAGCGACAGCCGAAAACGCGGACGCTCAGGGGACGTGGAAACCGACACGTCCGGCGAAATGATGCCACCAAAGGTGGCAAGCAGCCGCCGAGGGAGGGCGCGCAAACCGGCCTCGGCCCCGGTCTTAACCCCGTCAGGCTCCGCGTTCTCAAACGCGGAGTCCTACAGAAGTGTACGGGTGGACGGCGAGGCCGTAGCGGAGGAGGAGATCGCGGATCTCCTGCTCAAGGTTCGGGAGCCGGTGGGGGGAAATGCCCCCCAGGCTCCCGTGTCCGTGCAGGAGAGGGCGAAAGCGGCGGTGGCCGTCATTCACAAGGTGGCCACCAAGTCCGTGAACCTTAAGGGCTCGTTTGTGAGGGCCCTTAAGGACTCCTCCTCCGCTTTGTCGGAGGTCGTGGAGGGCCTAGTGGGCGACGTTTCGCGCCTACAGGTGGCCAACGAGAGACTGACGGAGCGGGTGAATGAGCTGAGTGCTCAGTTCGCCCGCTTCCAGGCGAACCTCCCCGAGCGGGAAGCCCCGTCCGCGTCCCAGCCTGCCCCTACCACCAACTCAGGGGCATTTGACTCCCAACTGCGAGAAATCCTCATCGCAGTTGGGAATATGCTGGACGGACGCCTGGCTGGCCTGGAGGCGAGACTGCCTCCTGCGCCGATTATGCGCCCCCCGCTCGCGTCGGCACAGCGGCCTAAGGCCGCCGCTCCGACCGCGCTCCCCGTAGTGGGAGGCCGCGTCTCCTACGCGGCGGCGGCGTCTGCCCCGACTCCATCGGCTCCCCAAAAGCCGAGGAGGGGGGCCAAGGCACCGGCCCAGGCGCCGGCCAAGGCACCGGCTAAGGCGCCGGCCAAGGCACATCCCCAGGCGCCGGCCAAGACGGGGCCTAAAACGGCGCCGAGGAGCGGAGTGGCATTCCCTCCGCTCCCCACTCCGACACCCCTGCCGGGCCCCTCCGCACCTGCCCCCTCCAACGAGGGTTGGCAGGAGGCGAGGGGCTCCAAGAAGTCCCGAAGGCGGGCCAGAAAGGCTGCCCAAAAAGCAGCCCAAGCCCAGCCTTCGCCACCGGTGGCAACGGCCTCTGCAAAGAGGCCGCGGAAGCTGCAGCCGCCCAAAACCGCGGCTGTAGTTGTGACCGTGTCCCCGGAGGCGGCTGACGGCGGGCTGTCCTATGCGGCCGTCTTCAAGAAGGCCCGGGACAGCCTCGCCAACGAGTTTGGGACGGTGGGGGTCAGGATGCGCCTCGCCCAGACGGGAGCTCGAGTTCTCGAGTTCCCTGGGGCTGAAGGTGCAAAGACGGCGGACTCCTTCGCTGAGAAGCTGCGGGGAATATTTGCAGCCACAGATGGTGTCAGGGTCGCCAGGCCTACCAAGTGCGCGGAACTGCGCATCTCGGGCCTGGACGACTCAGTGACGGCCGAAGATGTCCGCGCTGTAATCCGGGAGAAGACGGGGTGCAGCGCGGACAACGTCAGGGTCGGCACCATCCGCCCCGGTCCAGGAGGGCTTGGCGCCGTGTGGGTCAGCTGTCCCGTAGCGTCGGCCAAAGTATTGGCCGACGCCGGCAGGCTGCTCGTCGGTTTCGTGAGCGCCAGGATCACAGTCCTGGCGGCGAGACCGATGAGATGCTACAAATGCCTAGCATCGGGACACACGCGCGTCAAGTGCGACAGTTGTTTTGACTGCGGCGGACTGTGTTTCCGCTGCGGTCAACCGGGGCATAAGGCGGCAGAATGCTCTGCCGCCCCTCACTGCCCAGTGTGTGCGGCGGGCAATAAGCCCGCCAATCACCAGATGGGGCAGAGAGGCTGCAAGCCTCCCCGCAGTTCTCGGCAGACGTCGGGGGTTAGCCAGTCGACCCAGGCTGCCTCCGATGTAGTTCGTGCGTCGACGTCGTCGCCCATGGAGGAGGTTGTAGAGACGATCCAGTAATGGATCAAGTCTCCAACCTCCTGGTCCAGACGAACCTGAACCACTGTGCCGCGGCGCAGGATCTCTTCCTGCAAACCATGGCACAGTGGTCGATAGGTGTTGCCGTAGTCGCGGAGCCCTATTCTGTCCCTCCCCGTCCAAACTGGATGGGTGACTGGGACGGCTCCGTGGCAGTCGTCGGTTCCACGACGGCTCATTCCCCGCCCTTGTCGCTAAGAGACAAGGGCACTGGATATGTTGCCGTCGAGTGGGGGGGGATCACCATATATGGTGTCTATTTCTCCCCCAACCGGAGTTTGAACGACTTCGAGGTTTTCCTAACCAGCTTGGAGACCTCGATACGGCGACTAGCGTCTGGGCACGTCCTTGTGCTGGGGGACTTCAACGCAAAGTCCATTGCGTGGGGTTCCCCCAGGACGGACGCCAGGGGCGAGGCCGTAGAGGAGTGGGCGGCCTCGGTGGGCCTCTGTCTTCTAAACAGAGGCTCCACCAACACGTGCGTGCGACAGCAGGGGGGGTCGATAGTGGACCTTTCGTTCGCTACCCCTGCCCTCGCCGCACGAGTAAGGAACTGGTGTGTCCTGGAAGAGGTTGAGACGCTCTCGGATCACCTGTATATCCGATTTGAGCTCTCCCGGACCCAGGACTCCAGTAGGGGTCACGTGGCGCGGCGTTTATCCCGCTTTCCGCGGTGGGCCGTTGCCAGGCTGAACCGGGACCTACTAGAGGAGGCAGCCATAATTCACTCGTGGCTGTCTCCCCAGGCTCCGACCGAGGAGGTCGACGTGGGGGCTGGCCGCTTTCGCGATGCGATTACGCATGTATGCGATGCGGCCATGCCCCGCGTTCGAGGTCGTCGGCCTCCAAGGAAGGAGGTCTACTGGTGGTCCCAGGAGCTGGCGGACCTCCGTGCGGCCTGTACAAGTGCCCGGAGGTCCTACACGCGCAGTCGGCGGCGTCACCGTGGAGACGGTGAGGAGGACCGGCTTCATGAGGAGTACCGACGGGCGCGGAAAACTCTGAAGCTGGCCATTAGCCGCGCCAAAGAAGAAAAAAGACAGGAGATGCTGGAGGGTCTTAATCGTGACCCCTGGGGTCGCCCTTACCGCGCGGTGCGACAAAAGCTCCGCGCGTCGGGCCCCCCCCTTACGGAGACTCTCCAGCCCAGCTTCCTGCGAGAAGTGGTTGAGGGCCTTTTCCCGCAACGAGCGGAACACACTCCCCCGGCGATGGCCTCCTTGGCCGGAGACGACGGGGAGCACGGGGAGGAAAATGTTCCGCCCGTCCGGGATTCGGAGGTAGGGGCGGCTGTTCTACGGATCCGTTCCAAGAACACCGCCCCTGGGCCAGACGGGGTACCGGCCCGAGTGCTGGCCCTGGCCCTCAACCACTTGGCAGACCGCCTCGGGGAGGTGTTCGACGCTAGCTTGGCGTCGGGACGCTTCCCTGAGTGCTGGAAGAGCGGGAAGCTGGTCCTATTGAGGAAGCCGGGACGGCCTGCCGATTCGGTCGCGGCCTATAGGCCCATCGTGCTGCTGGACGAGGCGGGCAAATTGTTTGAGAGGGTTCTTTCTGCCCGCATCGTCCGGCACCTCTGCGAGGTGGGCCCGGATCTGTCGGACGCCCAATTTGGTTTTCGGGCGGGGCGTTCGACAGTCGACGCTGTGTTGCGCCTGAGGGCCGTGACCGAAGAGGCCGTGAGCTGTGGCGGCGTGCTGTTGGCGGTGTCATTGGACATCGCCAACGCATTCAATAGTCTGCCATTCAGCTGCATCAGGGAAGCACTCCACTATCATGGGGTGCCAAAGTACCTGAGGCGGCTGGTGGCAGACTATTTAGAGGAGCGTACCGTCGTGTACGAGGACCGAGAAGGTAATTTGAGGAGTCGGCCCATGTCGTGCGGTGTTCCACAGGGGTCTGTTCTTGGACCCCTCTTGTGGAACATAGGGTACGACTGGGCCCTTCGCGCCGATTTCCCCCCCGGGCTGGGTGTAATCTGTTACGCAGACGATACCCTGGTGACAGCCCGGGGGGCAAACTTCCAAGAGGCGGCGCGCCTGGCCACAGGGGGAGTCTCCCTGGTGGTCGGGCGCATTGAGGCGCTGGGCTTACGGGTGGCCCTAGATAAGACGGAGGCCCTGTTATTTCATGGGCCCCGTCGTGGTCCACCCCCTGGCGCCTCAATCGTGGTCAACTCGGTCCTCGTACCGGTTCGGGCCCAGATGAAATATCTGGGCCTGATCCTCGACGGGAGGTGGCTCTTCGACGAGCACTTCCGACAGCTTGCTCCAAAGCTGGTCGGCGCTGCGTCTGCCCTAGGGCGACTTTTGCCCAATATGGGTGGACCCAGCGTCGCGACAAGACGGCTGTACACGGGGGTTGTCCGGTCAATGGCGCTGTACGGTGCACCGGTGTGGGTGGCGGCTCTGACCGCCCAGAATAGGGTACGCCTCTGGCGCCCTCAGAGGGTAATGGCGGTCAGAGCCATACGCGGTTACCGCACCGTTTCTACGGAGGTGGCATGCGCGTTGGCCGGAACTCCCCCGTGGGATTCGGAGGCGGAAGTGCTCGCCGAAGTTTATCGGCGAGTGGCTGACTCCCGGGCGGAGAGCGGATTTCGCCCTCCGCCCGAGGATGTGCGCGAGTGGCGCGAAGCCGCTCGCCGAGCCACGATGGCTCGTTGGTCGTTCCGGCTGGAGACTCCACACGCTGGCTTCGCCGCCGTGGAGGCTCTCCAGCCGGTCATCGCCGAGTGGGCAGGGCGGCAGCACGGGACCCTTTCCTTCCGACTGACGCAGGTGCTTTCCGGGCACGGTTGCTTCGGAAAGTACCTGCACACGGTCGCTAGGAGGGAACTGAGTCCCGCCTGCCACCACTGCGACTGCAGTGAGGACTCGGCCCAGCACACGCTGGCGGTCTGCCCCGCATGGGCGGCGCAGCGCCGGGCCCTCACTGCAGTCATCGGAGTGGATCTCTCGCTACCGGCCGTAGTACGCTCCATGGCCGGTAGCGACAGTTGTTTTACCGCGGTCGCAACCTTCTGCGAGGTAGTAATCTCGCGGAAGGAGGCGGCGGAGAGGGCCCGGGAGGACGACCTCCACTCGGACCCGATCCGCCGCCGGCGAACCGGGCGGCGGAGGCCCGCCTACCACAGCCTCATGCCGCCCTGAGTGTGGCCGCGGGTGGACGGGGTGGGTTTCCCCTCCACCCGCATTAGTTGGCCAGCCGCGAGGGGGCGGCGTTCGCGTGTGCCGGACGTCGCCTAAAGAGAGGAACATCTACATTGAGACGGAGCCCGCACCAGGAGCGGGCTGGCGCTAGGAGGGGTCCGGATGTCTTAACAACAGCTGTTCCCGGATCCCTCCTGTTACAGGCGCAGAGTGGCACACCGTGTGGTTTTAGTCGGTCCGAGTCCGACACACCACCCCGCCGCAAACCCCGGAGGGGTGACGGTCCGAGGGGATTTCCACACGTTAAAAAAAAAAAAAAAAAAGGGTTTGTGTCAAGTTTTCCTTCTCTCTGCAGTGTTGTTGTTCTGCGTAGTTTTTCCCTTAGTTGACTCTTACAACACCCACGGGATGAATAGGGGTGGTGACAATCTGTATTCTTAATCCGTCACCACACGGACGGATAAAGAATTTAAAATTACCTACGACAGTTGTGAAATCGAGAGTTGATTGGAACCGAATTCTGGTCTTTTAGTAGTCTAGTACATTTGTATAACGTAGTGCCTGAATACCCCACCAATCTTATACCAGCCTCAAGCAAAGCCTCCTTTCTAAGGACAGGCATATGTCCAACAGTGCACTATTAAAGGTTGTCAATGATGATTATGTCTGAACTTTTAATACGAGAATTGGCCTATATAACGTTATAAACGCCAAATCGTAAAAATGTACTTATCAATAGTCAGACCTATAAAAATTCAAACAGATTTCAAATTCTTCAATTTGAATACATTTCACAGCAGCTACGTCTCAATAATCTGATTATTTATTTAATATATTATACATATGCTGCGCCCCAATACATCTCAATAGATTTTAGTTATAGTTCAATACAATCAGACTGACGATAAAAACCATTCATACGGCCATATCTTCCGCACAATTTATTAAAACTGACATCAAGTTACGCCCACTTTAATCTTAATGTGGTGCAAATTTACTAATAGTTACCCCTTTTTGACGTGTTTCTGTCTCGTTCTCATGTATAGAAGACGACAGGGAGGTCGCACGACCCTTAAAGCAATAAAACTGTCAGCGTATAGTTGCAAATTTGACATTTATTGCAAAATTATGCAGGACTATTTCCTATTAAGTTTTTTTGTTGATCTATAATGCTCATTGTGTTAGCAAGTTCGCGAATTGATTTTTCTCATAAAATTGTGTCTTAGCTTTAAAAAATATATTTATTGACGCTAAATACTTTTTCTCTCTCTCTCTCTCTCTGGTCGATCCTGTATGTCTGAGGATGGTCTTCAGCATCAGGGTTCACCTGGAAGGTATGATTTTCTCTCCACCGGTTTGAGGGACAATGGGTATTTAAGGATGACCGTGTAAGGTTTGAACGACGGCGCGATTTTTTGCCGCAATGAGGTTTTCTAAATTTCCATCGCCTCTGCTCACTATGTGACCGAAAAATGAAGATATCGCATACCTTTCCTTTTACATAGCAAAATGGTCAATTTCTACTAATATCCGTTTACAATCCGTATACAATTACAATAATAATAATCATCTTCAACAGCCTTTAATAGTCTACAGCTGGAACAGCCACAGCCTCTCCTTAGAAAATATGTTTTGGCCCTACTATTCCAAGCTGGTCGGACGGGTTTTTTTTTTTTTTTAATAATAATAATAATAATTTATTATATATATTGTTGGGTTGGTATAACCTTTTTCCTAAACTAGATTGGGGACAGTTTTTAGTCCACTACGATACATAATTATGAACTTTGATTGCGGTGCGACTGCCAATAGACCTCCACAACCCAATAGAATAATAGTAACGAATACATGTTTAAACATGACAAAAAAGAGCTCGCGCGCCCTCGGGTCATAACAATGCACTTTATAACAATAGGTTTAAAGTTTATTTCCGAGTATCAGTTCTGCGCTGGCCCTTGCTGTGAAGCAAAAAACTTAATAGAAACTTAATACAAATCATTATTTAATAACTAATTAAACCAATATATAAAATGATTATTGTTGGTAATGAAAAAACATAAAATTAATAAAAAACGATTGAACAAAATGATATTAACTTAAATAAGTAGCAAGCAATTAATATTCATAGAAATCTTAATAAAATAATTTCTGTTCTTTATATATTTGTGATATATGTGGGTCTAGGAGAATTGGATGGTTTTCTCTTAAGTTGCATTTATATTGAACTAGCTTTTACACGCGGCTCCGACCGCGTTTATGTCGGTTACGATAGCCTATATCCTTCCTCAAGAGTCAAACTATTTCCATAAGTAGGTACCAAATTTCATATAAAACGTTTCAGCGCTTATCAATCCGCCATACAAACTTCCACCCCCTTAAAGGATGATTTCTGGGATAAAAACTATCCTATGTCCTTTCCCGGGACTTGAACTATCTCTATACCAAAATTTAAATCCAAATCAATTCAGCGGTTTAAGCGTAAAGAGGTAACAGACAGACAGATAAACTTTCGAATTTATAATATTAGTATGGATTTGTGTGTTTGATAGAATGTAAAGAATTGGTTCCCGTTTTTATCCATATTAGTATTTTTCCTAGTCGGACCAATGAGTGAAAATCCTCCCTCGACTTCAACTGTCTCTATACAAAATTTAATCTAAATCGGTTCTGCGGTTTAAGCGGGGAGAGCAAACAGACAGACAGACACGCTTTCGCATTATTATAATCATTATCATTAAACTCAGCCGAAAGACGTCCACTGCTAGACATAGGCCTCTCCCAAGTCTCTCCTCAACAACCGGTCCTGTGCTGCCTGCATCCAACGGCATCCCGCGACCTTCACCAGGTCATTGGACCATCGGTAGCATTTCTAATATTAGTATGGATATTAATTTTCATAAAGAGTATTTCGTTCTTAATAGTGAACCAGTATTAGTTAGTATTTTAGGGAAATTTCCAGTCTGAGATCCCGAAAAGGATCAAGGCTGGACTCCTGGTACCACAAATCGGACCAGATGATACACTGGTCCGTATTCAAACGAGGCTAAAGTACCAAAATAGCCAGTACAATGTGGCCAACTGGGCCCTCTACCATGCCGAGGCGCAGGAGGAAAAGAAATGTCTCTTCCTAGTGCTCGGTATCCCAGAAGAGGACGTCGTGAAGCTCAAGGCTAGCGAGCGTAGAGTATACTACAAACTGGGTAACCTCTACGTTCGCTTCCTTGATGAACGTCCCGCCCCACCAACTAACCCAAACGAGGAGCCATTCGAGGGAGGAGGAGAATCGGCCCTACAACACCCTAAGGACGGCAATGGAGGGGATCCTCTGAGACCCGTTGAGGAAACAGCCTGCCGGGGTCCACCTCCTGAGGAGTTGGAGGACCTACCGGTGGGCGAGAGTGACCTCGACGACATAGAGGATATGCTGAACAGCGATGATGGCGCTGTCTGCACCCCCCCATAACACCCTTATAGCCATCCAAATCAACCTCCAGCACAGCCATACAGCAACGGCTACCCTACGCAGAGAGCTGGAGGTAAAAACCAACACCGTAGCCCTAATCCAGGAGCCGTGGATTAGGAAGGGCAGGATCTGCGGTCTAAATAATATTGGAGGTAAGATACTTCTCAACACTACCATTGATAACCCGCGCACTTGTATTTATACACCAAAACATGCGTGTACTACCTTAATGACCGAGTTCTGTTCCAGAGACCTTACCTCTGTTAGGTTAAAGGAACCCTCATCAAACCTGCCTGACGTGGTGAAAGCATCAGCCTACTTGCCGGGCGATGCTGACATCCCCACTCCGGAGCTGGCTGCGCTGGCACACCACTGCGAGCGCGAGGGTCTAGAGCTGATCATCTCTGCCGACACCAACGCGCACCATGCGCTGTGGGGCAGCAGGAGCAACAACCGGAGAGGTGAGGAATTTGTATCGTTCCTATTATCAACCAACCTTAACATTATCAACGTGGGCTCGGAGCCGACATTTGTCACGTCCAGGGCCCAAACTATAATTGATCTTACATTAGCAAGTGAGCACGCATCGCAACACATATCGAACTGGCATGTTTCGAACGAAGCATCGTGCTCAGACCATCGCTGGATCAAATTTAACTTTGAAATGAAACTTAAACTACCCGATCCCCGACGGAATCCCCGCACGATGGACCGGAAACGGTATGAACATCTTACTGCGGAGAATCTGCGAAGCATCAACCCAACATACGCTACGGGGACTGTTAAGGACATTGACAGTCATGTTGTCAACCTTACACAGACACTGATCGATTGCTTTGAACAAACATGCCCACTTTCCACACCCAGAACTGGACCACAGAACAAACACCAATGGTGGGGTCCGGAACTGGAAAGACTACGTCGTAAAGTGAGAAAGTTGTTCAATAAAGCAAAAAACTCGCGATTAGACCAACATTGGGATGCCTACACGCAGGCCCGACAACAATATAAGAAGAGAATCAGAACCAGGAAAACTGAGTGCTGGAGAAACTTCTGTACTAACATAGAGAACAACAACCAGGCCAATAGAGTCAAAATCATACTGTGTAGTAGAGGCGAACACAATCTTGGCTCACTGAAGAAGCCTGATGGTGAGTATACCAAAACAGACTCGGAAGCCTCAGAGCTGTTATTAAAAACACACTTCCCTGGATGTCGCATATCAGATGTGATGGAAAAATGGGAAGACAGATGGGAAAAACCACCAGATGATACAGACTGGGATACGGCCCGCAAAGTTGTCACCCATGACAAACTAAGATGGGCAATTAACAGCTTCCTACCATTCAAGGCGCCAGGACTAGATGGTGTCTTCCCAGGCCTACTGAGATGGTCTGATACGACATTACTGGACCATCTTATAAAAATCTATAGGGGCTGCCTGGCGCATCAGTACATCCCCTTGAAATGGAGAGAAGTTAAAGTAGTCTTCATCCCCAAACCTGGTAAAGGTGACTACACACAACCCAAATCACACCGACCTATTAGTCTCACATCTTTCCTACTAAAGGTTCTTGAGAGGCTAATAGATAGGGAAATCAGGGAAACTGCGTTAGTCAGTCACCCTCTACACCTCAATCAACACGCATACTCGATGGGTAAATCAACAGAATCTGCCCTACATCGAGTTGTTTCATATATAGAAGACAATCTAAATCACAAAAGGTCAACACTGGCCACCTTTATCGATATCGAGGGAGCCTTTGACAAGACCAACTTCACCAGCATTAGCCAAGCTCTTTCTAGGCATGGTGTTGATTCCACAATCTCAGGGTGGATTGACAGCATGCTAAGATATAGAGCTATACAATTCACTGTGAGCGAAGTGACTAGAGGAGTGGTGGCTAGAGGTTGCCCCCAGGGCGGTGTACTCTCCCCCCTTCTATGGAACATTGTTGTGGATGAGCTCATCGCACAACTCAATGACCAAAGATTCCTCACAATAGGCTATGCAGACGATCTTACCATTCTCATCAGCGGTCCTTTTGAGAGCATTACATGCGATCAAATGAGACTTGCACTGAAGATCGTGGAACAATGGTGCGCAGCACACAACCTGACAGTGAACCCATCCAAAACAGAGATGATCATGTTCACAAACAAACGCAGCCTAGGAAATCTCAGACTTCCCAAGCTATTTGGAACACAACTTACTCTTACCAAAGAGGTCAAATACCTAGGAGTAATACTGGACAGTAAACTCCTGTGGAATAAGCACCTCGATGAAAAACTGAATAAAGCCTGCATTATTTTCTGCCAATGCAAGCGGCTACTCGGCAAAAGCTGGGGACTATCACCCAAAATTACTTTATGGCTATACAGGACAGTCATAAGACCAATAATCACTTACGGTGCTGTTGTCTGGTGGCAGAGAACAGAGCTAAGCACCGTCATAAACAAACTGCAGCAATTCCAGCGACTCCCATGCTCCGCGGTCACTGGCTGTATGCGCACAACGCCTACTGCCGCACTGGAGGTGGCTCTTGGTCTGCCACCCCTGGATCTATTCATACAGCAGGAGGCCGCCATGGCGATCATTAGACTCAAACACCTGGGTCTATGGCACAAAAGGGAGGGATCGCACTCTAAATTATGGGATCAATTGGTGGAATACGAACCACTGATAGCAGCTCCATGCGATAGAATCCCAAAACACCATATCTTCACAAGAAGATACTACATCCAGATACATGGAAATGACCGTGATCAATCCGGCATTAACGAAGTCCGAATTTACACGGACGGTTCCAAGACTAGGTCAGGAACTGGAGCCGGAGTTTTCTCGCAAGACCTAAATATAAACATATCACTAGCGTTAGGCCAACACAGCTCCATATTTCAATGTGAATGTGTGGCAATAACTTACGCCGCCACAACGGCCATGTCAAGGGGTATCAAGGACTACAACATCCGAATAATATCCGACAGCATGGCCGTCTTAAAGGCACTGGAGGGCAACACAATGACCTCTGGTATTGTCTTCGAATGCCACCAAGCACTGGAACAGCTCGCTATATTCAATGGGGTACTCCTCCAATGGATTAAAGGGCACAGTAACTCACACGGGAACGATGCCGCAGATGAGTTGGCAAGGAGGGGATCGGCAACCCCAACCTCTGGCCCAACCCCACTTCTGCCCATATCGTTTAACCAAATACGATGCTGGGTCAGGCAACGGACCTGTGAAGCACACAACCGGAGGTGGAAAAACTCACCCGGCTGCAGACAGTCCAAACTGGTGCTGAATCAAGTCACGCCACGACTCACCTGCAGACTGATCAGTCTTAGCAGACCGGACATCAGAATGGTTGTCGGAACTATTACAGGACATCTAGCCCTGAACCGACAACTATTCATAGTCAATGCGACGGACAGCCCCCTGTGCAGGGGGTGTCTGGAAGCTGAAGAAACGGCCGCCCACGTAGTCCTGGAATGCGAGGGAGTGGCCACACAACGGGCAAATATCATTCCTGATATAAAGTCGCTCCTAGAAGCCTGTGAACGCCCCAGGAGGCTTCTGCGCTTCTGGAAGGAGCTTGGCTGGCTCACCTAGTCAGCCAATCCCCGACGCATAAAGGACCACTCTGAGTCTAAATGCGGAAACCGAGGCCCACAACCAATACCAATACCAATAGGGAAATTTCAGATAACTTTTATGGTAAGTCTAGAGTCACAAGACCACTGCCAGCCTTTGAGTGCGCCAGCCAGAAAAAGGGGGAGGCTGGAGAGTCATTTTGGACCTCTGGCAACCTCACAGGCTCTGTGAGATGCTTTACACCGATTTTCTGTAGGCCTGTGGTGGTAGAAGCATGACTCTCCTGCGGGTTACAATTCATTGTAATTTTTGAATTGAAGGAATATAATACGATTTCATCCTCCTATTATTGTTTTTAAAATGATATTTGTAATTTTTTGTTTGTTTTTTTAAATATCGCCTCTAATATAAAGTGACAAAAATTTTTTATTATTTGAATATAAGGAGTTTTAGGAGTTTTAAGGAGTTTTTTATGTTTATTAGACAATAAACATTAGTTATTTAACAAAGCTAGTATTCTTAGCTTCTGAGATATTTTATGGTATACGAGTAGACTAGTCATCTGATGGTAAGTGACTACCGCTGCCCATGAACTACAAGAGCTTTGTAACCCCCCCCCCCCCTTCCTCCCCTTCTCCAGAGTCTAGGGTGGAGGTACTCAAAAGGGGTCCGGATGTCTTAATAACAGCAGTTCTCGGATCTCCTACCCATTACAGGCGCAGAGTGGCACACCGCGTTGGGTGGGGTGACAGCCCGCCCGAGGTTTCCCCACATAAAAAAAGGGGGTACTCAAATGGCTATCTGGTATCTTTATGTATCCAGGATTAATTTCAAAGTGTGTATTTTTGTCACAATCATCAAATCAAATAAACATAATACCGCAAAAGCCTTTCCCATCAGCTGATACCGCTCGCTTATTATACGCATATTAAGTTAATCTTAAGTTAAGCACTTTCGTATTAAATTTTATGAGTTATTAACGAGAGAACATAAGTAAAGATTAGCGTTCATGTAACGGGGGATTAAACTGTGACGTAACAAGATGGCGGACGGTTTAACGGGTGATAGCTGGCTTGATTAGTAAGTTTGTTTATAAGATTATGCTAGTTTTTTCATGTATAATCATTTTTGTTTCGGACTAAGCAGAGCTTATACTATGAAAGTTAGATTCATTGATAGAATACCTATATGTATACCTACCTTTTTTTGTAAATACATACATAAACATAGAAAACACTCAAACTCCGAAATAAATATTTGCAGATCATATGAACATTCGATCCGACCCCTC
The DNA here is from genome assembly GCA_902825455.1 of Arctia plantaginis. NCBI lineage: Eukaryota > Metazoa > Arthropoda > Insecta > Lepidoptera > Erebidae > Arctia > Arctia plantaginis. Next base: position 2,537,749 of record CADEBD010000288.1, read on the forward strand.
GAAGCCGAGCCCTCAGCCCAGCCAGCCACCGAGGCAGTCCGATTAATATAATATAATGGGTATAATTATTCCAAATTAAGGATATTAAGACTAAATAAATAAAAAATAGATCAACTAACAGTAAGCTTAGGCATAGGTAGTAGTCGTAATAAAATTGTATACCGCTTGCTACAGCAATGGTGAACAAGCATGGAGAATTCTTTTTTTTTTTAAAGACTCCCGACAGACATCTTGGGTTTGAAATTTGTCATAGTGTATAGTATTCTACTAGTCAAGCCCTTTCATTTGATATCCATATTGAGGTAGTTGTGAAAAATCCGTCATTTTGTGGCGGCGACCATCTTGGACCGTTTTTCATCAAACATAGCTAAAAACACTCCTGACTAATTCACCTTTCATACAAAAATAACAAAATCAAAATCGGTTCATCCGTTCGGGAGCTACGATGCCAGAGACAGACACTTACAGACACGTCAAACTTACAACAACCCGTCGTTTTTGCGTCGAGATAAAAGAGACAAACATACACACTTGTATGCCCGAGTTGCAGGTCCATGGCTGGCGGTAGTCACTTACCTTCAGGTAACCCGCATCCTCGAAGAAAAGAATAAAGACGAAATTAAGTCACTTTGAACTGAGCTCAGCTTTCAGTCTTGTCTTCGTGAATAGCCTAATGTCTCTCGTCCACAACCTTTTTTTGCCTATAGCATTAATTTCATCTCATATCTGAAATGCTTTTATTATTCTATTCAAAGACATTGAGGCGTAAGTATATATAAAAGCTGATTTTTTCTTAAACTATAAATAAACAACAGGATCTTCAAAAATCCATGAATCAGCAATGGTTAGCCCTTTCAATCGTTTCTTAAAAAGGGTGGAAATTTGCGAAATTATCTCCGTCAATTCTTTTCTCGTGAGTTCTAAATTGGGGACAGATGCAATTGTACAGCAAAAATAACAATACAGTGAGACAGCAGCATAAAAAACACAGCATATTACAATTGCAAAGAAATTTACTCTCCTTGTATTGATCCCCAATAGAACTTATATTAAATTCAAAACCCTTTAAATACAATTGAATAATATTTATTAGGTTTTTTTTTCTAAATCGATTTCACCATGTAATGCTCCAGATAACGGCAATTGAAAAAAAATAATTGAAAGGGTCTTTTTGGGTAACTTGAGGTCATACTTGCTCACACCCCTGTACTTCCTGTCTTAAACTGATAGGGTTGTCACTAAAAGTCACCGTTTTATCTAATTTATTTAATAATTAAAATTCATTAAGTAACAATATAATAATAATATATCTCACACACTAACACACGGCCAAAACTAGGCAAAGCCTGTACTATGGTAACCAGACCGCTGATAAAGATACTTATATATTTCTAAATACATACATATTATAGATAAATTACACCCAGACACAGAACAAATGACCGTGCTCATCACACAATATTTGTCCTGGGTGGGAATCGAACCCACGACCTCCGGTTTAGCAGTCAGGGTCACTAACCACTAGACCAACAGGCCCGACCAACCGTTTCATTTTATTTCATTTTTTTTTATAAATGACTAGGTTTTGTATGCGTTGGTATCGATTTTGTTAATCATTTTTGTCTGGATAGTTTAATCTATCTCTCTGCCAAATTGCAGATATCACAGCCGTTTTGGTTAACGTTACTGTATAACAAACATTCGTTCAAAAATTTTCCATTAACATTTGTATAAATATAAGATTGATAAAAATGTACTTCTTAATATTCTTCAAATATAATAAATCATTTTAAGTTATAACCAATAATGGATTCTTTTGTATATTCTCATTTCAGAACGATACTAATTTTGTCTGTATTATTTTCAATGTCATTATAAAAGCTAAATACATATTTTATAACCTAAAATCTACATATATTGAGGTTATTAGTGAAAACGTACAAAAAAACAGGTTTTGAATAGGTATTAATCAAAAATAATATAATTTATTAACTTTATAAGTATACAGAATGAGTTTAAAATAAAATTCCTATTCATTAATATAAATTCATCCTTTAACAAACTAAAAAAATAAATGCCGTTATCTCTAGACTGACTAGCGGGATTTCGTTTAGTCTCAGTAGTGCAAATCTTTATATATATAATTCTTCTGTGAGTGTGTATGTCACTGAACTTCTCTCAAACGACTGGACCGATTTTGATGAAATTTTTTGTGTGTGTTCAAGGGGATCTGGGAATGGTTTAGATTCACAATTTTGAATGGTAAGGGTGACCCATCCCTAATTTTTTTTTGTAGCAATACAACGTTTGCCGTATCAGCTAGTCTTATATATAAAATTCTCGTGTCACAATGTTCGTTCCCGTACTCCTCCGAAAGGGCTTGACCGATTCTCATGAAATTTTGTGTGCACATCGGGTAGGTCTGAGAATCGGCCAACATCTATTTTTCATACCCCTAAATGGTAAGGGTGACCCATCCCTAATTTTTTTTTGGTTCGCAATACAACGTTTGCCGGGTCAGCTAGTTCAAATATATATTTTTTGTTGTCTTTTATTTAAATCTATAGCATATGGGTATGATTATGTAACAAAATTTGGGAGGAAAAAATGTAGTGACCTAAAAAAAATCAGTGAAGGGCCTGGCAAATTAGTAGCAAATACAGGCGAGAAGAAGAGCACTTGAGCAAATCACGTGGCTTGCAGATCATTAAACAGATTTAAGTTCAACCTGTATATATTACATTCACTCTTAACGCCTTAGCAAATTTAAATATACATAAGAAAATTAAAAAACGTTTGTTTTTAAAATTGTTTTGAATTGTTAATTTATGCGAAGTAAATTTATTTTATTCTAAAAACTAGTATTTTATTATAATTAAGAGATTTATTTAATAGTTATCAATACCCAATATTTTTAATTATGTAAAATAGAACTAAGTGACTAGTTAAGAGACACTGGTGTATATTTTATAAATAAAATGTATCAACCATATCATTAAATAATATAACAAAAAATTAGTTAGTAATAGCTAAAATATATAACTAAGAAAAGAGGTTTCGACTCAAGCTTCCGACCCTTTAAATAAAAATATTTATTTTGAAAAGTGCCAACCCTGGCGTATTGCAATTCGCGAGTACAACCATGCGACAGGTCACGGTGACTATCGACAGCTCCGTGAGAATGCGCTTGCGCAGCTGACGTCACGTCACCCGAGCCGAGCCGATGACAGCCGATGAGACCTATTGTTGTAGTTTAATAGTAAGTTTTGTTTATTTGCCAAATGGATTTTGATTGTAATAGTTGTAGTGTTAGGCAAACTTAGATCTGTTTGGAGAATCTTGAATGACAATGCTTGAGGAATTAAAGACAAACATTGGAACTGTAAGGGTTAACTATTATTTCTTCTTTACATATCACTATCAAGTTAGTGCGGTTTCACCCTTGTAAAAGTCATTTTTCCACCCCTTTAAAAAAAAAATACTGCGTGGTAATTCCCTAGGTCTTTCCTGTAGTCTTGGTATATACAAAATAATGGTGATACTATTAACAAAATCACAATCACATGGGTTAATCATATGATTCAATATATATGATTGTGATTTTGTTCCATCACTTTTCACCGAGTGAGTGAGGTTATGGCGCCCAAACCTCTTTTTCTGAGAAGAAAACACTCAAAGTGCAGCAACGCAATTGTGTCTCTTGAGTTGCATGCGCCTATGGCGGTGATAGTCACTTACCATCAGGTGAACCATATGTTTTAAAAATTTCAGGTGCTTATTGTTTCATAGAGACAAATATTTAGGCGGATAACCAAATGCTAAGTGGCTTCTGCCGCCCATGAACACCTGTGACTCATGAGGTATAAGTTGGGTTACGGTATCATGGAGCCGGTCAAGATCTACCAAAACATCGTTCTCCCACAGTATTTATCTAAACGTGTTTTACCGAATAAAAGTAGGTACACCAGTACCTACTTTTATTCACCAGATCATTAGATCATAGTCACCAGACTATTTCTTGATACGCATGAGGCTGCGGGTATAAACTAGATTAAATACATATTGAAATTTACTTCTAAATACATAATGGATACCCTGGTATACATGATGGTGACCCTGACTGCTAAATCGGAGGTCGTGAGTTCGATTCCCACCCAGGACAAATATTGTGTGATGAGCACGGTCATTTGTTCTGTGTCTGGGTCTAATGTATCTATCATCATCATCAACAGCCTATACTAGTCCACTGCTGGACATAGGCCTCTCCTTAGGAATGTATCTATAATATGTAGGTATCTATTTAAAAATATATAAGTATGTTTATCAGCAGTCTGGTTTCCAGAGTACAGGCCCTGCCTAGTTTAGGATCAGACGGCCGTGTGTGAGATATATTATCATTATTTTTAAATGACAATTACCGTCTTTGATGAACAATATACATAGCAGCGTCTGGATATTCACACAAATCTCGAGATTTCCCAAGGATTCGCTACAAATAACAATATATGGTTCTCCATCTGCCATTAATTTCAAATAAAGAGCACAAAACTAACCAAAAATGGTCCAACTTAACATCCTACTGCCATTCACTACCCGATTAGTTGGTACTATAGCCTTGTTCGAAGAATTACTAGTAAGTATAACAAACCCAGTAGCCAAGCGTGTGATTGCTTCAGTAAAGATTTACACAAATCTTAATGAATAGACCTGCTTTATGGACTTAAGCTCAACACAGGACTTCCGATTACGAAAATAGGGCCATTCAACTATTCCCTATTATTCATTATGTTGGAAAGTGAATGGTACGCCTTATAGGCAGATGACACCACTTAACTCTTAAACGACAATTCAATTAGTCGAAGATTAAGTGTTACAAAAACGTAAGTACTTTCTTTAGTTAATCCGTGTTTTATTAACATATGTATTAACTGGTTCAAACCGGATATTGTGGAACCGGCCGCATAGATAACGATCTAATTTTGAATGTAGATTTGCGGGATTGCATTCTATTTACGAACGACCACTGGTTTATTATTTAAAATTTTATTTGAAATGCTTTTGACTCTTAACACGTCTGAGTAAAGTGGATTTTTGAATGAGTTTTAATTACGCAGCTGCATTGTGAAGATTGTATTTTCATACTGAGCTTTTGGTGTAACAATGTTATTCTTACAGAAGAAATAATTCTTAGTAGCTATGAAATAAAGTCGAAAATCGTATGTTTAATATGTAAAATATATTGGTATGCTATCTCGTTCATTGGGAGGATTATCGATGTCCGATTTTCGTTAAAGATTCCCATACGTTTTGTTTGTATCGGTAGCTTTGACTGTATACATGGTGTTGCGTATTGTTGTCGAATGTACAGCTGGTTGTTTTTTATTCAACAACGGTAGGATTTTTTTAGTCCGTAATGAACGGGGTTTAGATTTAGTAGTTTCTTAACAAGAATGTAAATTCGAATTTATCCATTATTGGGTAAATTACTCTTTGGAAAGATGTGTCATTTTTTTAACAACTTACCAATCCGTCTGATCTGAAACGAGGCAGAGCCTGTACTATGGTAACCAGGCTGCTTGTAAACATACCATACCTATGTATTCCTAAATACATACATATATTATCATAGATAAATTACACCCAGACAGAACGAAAACCAATTATTTGTCCTGGGTGAAAATCGAACCCATGACCTCTGTCGTAGCAGTCAGGGTCTCTAACCAGTCTAACCACTAGACCAACAGACCAGACATTATTTCTAACTAGGCTTTTTTGTTTAAGAAATGTGTACTACTACTACTAAAAAAGTAATATAAAAGAATGGTAATAATTTAGAAAAAAAGTTCATCATCATCATCAGCCTATCGCACTCCACTGCTGGAAATAGGCCTCTCCCATTGCACGCCACTAAAAACAGTTATTAAGGAATAATTTTAACATCCCTACTTAGGCTTATAATTGGAGTTTTTAAGTTTAAGTTAAAATCCAGACACCGTTTCCAAAGTGCACCATATTATATGAAAATAATTTAAAAAAAAATCAATGTTTTATTAGCGAGCATAACACCATTTTTGTGGCTTTTGAAAAAAATAAATTAACAATTCTAAACTTCTCTGCCTACATTTGCTACATTTTCGAACCCGAATGTCCTTTTCATTAGATTCTTAACTCGACAAAAATAAGTACCATGGGGGCTATTAGGTATGTGCCTGCAGGCCTGGTTCCATGTCTATTCGTCATTTAAATGAATTAAGCTAAAATTTAACATCCATTTATGTAGAGTTAGCAACTTAATATTAAATACAAATAGTTATAATAACTTAATATAACCACATTAAAAAAAAAACTTAATAAAAACATTAACGGAAATTCATCTACTATATCTATGATCTGATGTTATCAATCAAAAATCAACTCTATTCACCGACGTCAAGGTATGATATCTATTGTAGTATAACAAAAATATCATTAAACCAATCACGAAGAAAATTAAACTTTATTTGTTAGAGACAAGGTTCAAATTTCTTTAAGTGTGGTTTTTTAAAAGGTTTAAGGGCTGTGCCGAGAAAGAATAATTAACATAACGCCGACAACGGAAGTGGGTAAGTAGATAATATAAATTGTTATTTAGTTGTATTCATACATTTATGTTAAGAAATACAACCAATATATTTTCATAATATGTAGGACGTGTTTTGGATTTGTGTTAAAGGGATAAATGATAGAAATAAAAGGGTTCTGTACCTATTTTAAAAATAAGTTTTCGAGAAATGAACTACTAATGGCTGGCCTGCTGGACTACTCGTAGTTGTTAGAATTTGGTTGTTTTTTTCTGTATCTGGGTATTATTTATAAATTTATTCCTAAAGTAAGGAAATCTTATTTAAAGTAAGATATAGAAAGTAAGTAAGTCTTTGTCGCAACTTACGATATCATTGGCGGTGGTAGTCACTTACCATCAGGTTGAACCGTCTGATCATTTGTCTATACCTTATAAAAAATGAAGCACATGAAATGCACAGCTTCTGTAGTTCCCAGAGATGAAAGAGGCAGGTTTCACATCATTTTCCACCAGATTTAACACATTGCGGCAAATTCATTGCTTTATTTGATCTTATCATTGCACCTAAACAAATAACATTCGGGTTTTGTACCATTTTGTATTGTGATATTTTATTTTGAGTTTTATTGTTGACACAGTAAAGTTTAATTTTGAGTGAAAATACTAGGACAAAACTTGTACGGATGAAAAAAAAATGTCTCATTATGTCGTTTATTAGCTCTCATATTGTGTGTGGTACAATTAATAAGAAATTAATTTCTTTTACACTTAATTAAATGTTATTGTCTTGCAGAAATTAATAATATGTATAGGAAGATACATATACGTTCAGATAAATATAAATAAATAAAAATATTTACAATTTATTATTTATTTAAAGGTAAAACGACGTCAACAACGGTAAACGAATAACTATCAACGACTGTTTTAACAGGTTTTCTTTCTTGCAACACGGAATAATGGTTATAGTAGAACACATCTAGTCTAGACCCGGTTTGGGTTGTCCTAGGGATGGTCATCATGAAAAGTGTCTTCTCGCCCATACCCTAGCCTTCACACTGTCTGCCAACCACATAAAAAATGTATCAGCAAAATCATTAAGCATTCGCCTAAACATTGCACATGACCTACCTACGTAGTTTGTTGAATACATAAAAGTGTCTATTTGGTAAATTTGTACATGACGTACAAAATTACTTTTGTCTGTTCAACTGGACGATATATTTATCGCTACAGCTCATAACATACACCACACATAAAACATTCACACACAAAATGATCATTGCAGATTAAGCCGTAGGTTTTGCGCTCTGCTGACTGCGAAAGCCCAATCTTATAGCCCTACAGGGTCTATTGTCGATGACGTAAATACTATGGCTCTATGGTCTCTTTGGTGATCGAATTAACGATAGGTTTGTGGGTTTAATGCTATGGGGATTTGCTACTGGTTTTGAGGAACTTATAAACTACTTGATTCAGATTAAAAAAAAACAAGCAAGACTTCAACGAGTCCCAAATCTGACACTTAACTTGACTTGTTACTAGGTGAGTCGTATGCTTGTTTACTACTTCAATAGGACACTAATAACAAGAGGAATTTTTTTGAAGACAATTCCCGCATTAGGAATATATCCTATGTCGCGAGGGACTTTAACAAACATACATGAAACGGACACAAAGAACACCCAGACTCAGAACAACAATTTGTGGATCACACATAGTGTTGTTCCATGTGGGGATCGAACCCACAACACTCAGCGCAGTAGAAAGCTAGGTGGCGACCGCTTAAACCAATACGCCATCCGTGTATATCATTTGTAACATCTGTCAGTTCATCTTCCGACGGCTGATTCTAGGACCTGATTAAAAACCTTGACTGATACTAGATGAGCCGTATGCTTGTTTAACACCACAGTAGGAAAAACTAGCGAACTTACAGTAATTGCATATTACCCGTGTGTAACAACTCACTTCTTATAGAATAAAAACCAATTAAATCCATACTTACTAGGTATATATTATAAATGTTTCTTTTTATGAAAGAGGGGTCACACGGGTCACCTGATGGAAATTGACAGCCGCCACCCATGAACGCCAGCCACTCAGGAATCCCAATCGTGGTACCGACCTTTGAGGAAGAAGTACGCTCTTTTCTTGAAGGTCGTATCGGTCCGAAATACCGCAGCTGATAACATGTTCCACAGATTGGTTGTACAGGCTAAAAGTGTCTTGAAAAGCTCACAGTAGTCGAGCGCAAGTTATGTGAAAGTGAGTTTATTCGTTTGTTAAGCTTTCACGCCTAAACCACTAAACCGATTTTAAAAATTATTCCACCAATGGAAAGCTACATTATCGGCGAGTAACATAGGCTACTTGTTACCGTGATAACCGAGATACACGCGGGCGGAGCTGCGGGCAAATACTAGTAATAAAATATTTCTTATATATAAAATTCTCGTGTCACAATGTTCGTTCCCGTACTCCTCCGAAACGGCTTGACCGATTCTCATGAAATTTTGTGTGCACATCGGGTAGGTCTGAGAATGGGCCAACATCTATTTTTCATACCCCTAAATGGTAAGGGTGACCCATCCCTAATTTTTTTTTGTTTTGCAATACAACGTTTGCCGGGTCAGCTAGTTTTTATATAATAATCTTGTTCGCACTTTATATCTTTTCTCCATAGACGTAGTTGCACATTAACTACATAGCTTGTTTTCATCATCAACAGCCGTAAGTAGTCCACTGCTGGTCATAGGACTCTCCCATTGCACTCCACTTAGATCGATTTATTTATTGGTTTATTTTAACACCTATTTTCTATGAGGCCGTGGCATCACTTCGCTCAAGCCAACCAATGACCAATGGAGAGCTATGCTTCGGCCAATACTGATGTGCCTAATCATAGCTCTCCCAAAGATGGAATAGCTAGTTATTAATAATGCATTACATACAATTTGTACTATTTGTGTGATTCACAAATTGTTGTTCTGAGTCTGGGTGTTCTTGTTTAATGTATATTTGTCCCGCGACACAGAATATATTCCTAGAGCGGGAGTTGTCTTTTAAAAAATAAAAATATGTACATGTAGACGCATATTTCGAACTCTTTCAACTTATTGGAGGTCTTTTCGTGTGAATAAGTATAGTTATTCTGATCTCTTTAATATCGATCTCCATAATCCAATAAAACCGAATCGTAAACCCATTTAAATATCAATTAATCAATCAATTATTAACGGTTGCATATCTCAACAGTTTTGCATAAGAAAAAACCTATCAATCAAATTTAGAATTCCAAATTCAAATTTCAAAAATTGTTCACGCCTCTTCATACATAAAGGAACCATCGTTTTATATCGATTTTAAATTTCGAATTTGCACAAAAAAAATTAGCATCAAAATATCGATATAACGGATTTGTTCGATACGTTCAATCCGTAACAAATAAGCGAATTTGTATCCCTTTTGTAATCGAAATGTATTAACATATGCCATTGTATCGTATGGATAGGCAAAACGATATGCTAATGATACTTTATTGTGATCGGCGTGGTGAATCGCGCGCACATCGGAACTATTTGTTGTTACGCGATTTCACGGAAAATCTGATAGCTTTATATCTGACATAAGGCAAGGAGAATGTCTCAAAGGCAATGCGATGTTATTATACCCTTTTATATAGTGCTAAATTACGAGCTTAATCCAATTGATGAATTTTGCAATATTGAGAGTTCTTTATGGTTTTTTACACAATCGGAATAAATAAAAAAAAATCGGTCAGAATTAAAGCAATTTCTAATACAATGTTAGACCTTAATAGGGTATTAAACGCTTAAAATCTATCTAGATTTTTTATTATGTTTAGTTTATGTAATAAAACACGGTCCGCCGGTTGCCTATGTTTATCTATGTATTAAAGTCATTCATTACTAATTTGTTGTTGTTTATTCTGTAGTTTATTTATTATAAACTATATATAGATAGATAATACTTTATTTGTACACCAGGATTTTTACAGGTATTGTAAAGTATAACATGTACAACAGAAGTTACGTACAAAGAGCGGCCTTATTGCTCAGAGCAATTTATTCCAGGCAACCTTTATTGGACTAGAATTATTATAATCTGGTGGTACCTGCAATAATATTTATTGTTGTAATAATGTTTATGATTTCTATTCAAGCCTTATTTCTATTAAATATTAGCTGACCCGGCAAACGTTGTTTTGCCAAAAAATATATTTAGGGGTTGTTCACCCTTATCATTTAGGGATATGAAAAATAGATGTTGGCCGATTCTCAGTCCTACCCGAAATGCACACAATTGGTCCAACTGTTTAGGAGAAGTTCTGTAACAAACGTTGCGACACGAGAATTTTATATATTAGATTACCTATGTAGGTACATATAAAACGATTGAAATCGTTCTGTACTGGCAACACATTTCAATAGATATCGATCTTTTACAAACTACTTAGTATACCTACCTACTATTAGTTTTTTCTCAAGACTCCTACAATTAAATTTAGTGTTCAAACTAATCTATATATGTTATCTGTTTCAACACAGTTAGACATAAATAACATGCTCTAATAAAATCAAAAGGCTTCTTTGGAGGGGTATTTATATAATGTATTGTTTCCATTAGTATTCAAAGAGTTTTCATTAATGGACCATTTTGTCCATTATCAAATCAAGTATATGTATCAGTTCGCCAATAAACGAATTTGTAACGGTCTATCGAGTTCCGTTGTGATCAACAAAATCTCATTCTCTCATCTCAACAAATGACAGTAGCTGAAGCAATAAAAATAACAAAGCTACCTGCATTTACACATGTTACCGAATCTACATACGTTGCGCCCCAAACATATGCAAAAATCATTTATCGACATTTTAAATTCTTTTATCTGTGGCACATGTACACCGTCGCGGATTGCTCAATAGATTTTTTTATTGGCAATAAAATGTCTATGTAGTTAATTTGCGTATGGTGTATTGTAGACCGCACATTGTAGCAGTCTGTCCGTGTGTAGGGCGCGACCCGCTGCCCTCATGTCGCCAACATTTCACACAACCTAACAATTCAATTATCGAACGCTTACATTGTATTATATTCATAATTTTAAACGGCCTACCATTTTTCGGTGGCCATGTCGATTTTTTAACAAAACCTCATTTGAATTTGAAATAAGAATGTGACGTTTGTGATTTTTTTTAATATTTTGGTGATGTATTTCTTGTATCACTTACGTATTTGCATATTAGTTTGTATTATGCAGTTATTGGATCATTTCATACTTGTTAGACATATGGTAATTTTTTTATAGAATTTTTATTGATCTGTATTCGAAGTTACATCTTTTCTTAGTTGATGGAATGTTATTCTTCAATCTAGCTTCCGTTATGATTTCTATTGATGTTAAAATGTTGATATTGTGTGCATGCATTCTTGACCTTTAATTTATTCCAACGGCATTTTTATTAGAAATCGATACGTTATTGTATTTTTAAGTTCAGTTGTTATTGTGTCAGATTTAACATGACAAGAGTTCTGAAATTATCAATATGGATTCATCTTTTTTAAACATCTTTAATAACAATTTATAAAATTCTCAAATGTGAATAGATTCTTTAGATGATACTCTTCTTACCGATATTAGAATACACATTTTCTACCAAAAAAACAGAAGTATTAGGTTGGTAGGTTTGATGATACAAATAATCACACTATATTTACTCAAACTATAGATAACAGATCCGTGTGGTGGCGGATTAAGAATACGGAGTGTCGCCACTCCTGCTCATCCCATGAGTGTCGTAAGAGCCGACTCAGGGTACTATACCAACAACAAGACAACAGCACTGCAGAGAGACGGAAATCTTGAAACAAATCCTATACCAACCCGTCTCGCCAGCGTGGTGTAGTAGGCCGAAACCTCCTTGCCTATTTCCAGCAGTGGACTACTAAAGGCAGTTGATGATGATGATAGATAATAGCGAGTATCTAGTATAAGATATTAATCTACAACAAGTATATCAATTGATTGTCACAAGGAGATCATTGTTCTGAGTTTTAGGGCAATTTAATAATCTTACATAATTGTTTTCAAAATTTCTCGTCTAGTACCTACCTACATGTCTGTATTAACTGTAACAATCTGATTGTTATAGGGTAAACAAATGATAGCTAGTAATACCTATATACCCAAGTACCTACTATATATACCTAAGTATATGTTTTTTGACATAATTATGGTTGACAATAACTTGAAAATGTTTATTTCCACTATATAATAATAATTGACTCCTTTGCAGGACTTCGTAATCCATAACTGGTAAAACATATCACCTATTTCATCTTCACGCAATGCATTTTTTTAAAGGCAATTCGCGCATTAGGAACATATCTTGTGTTGTGGAGGACTTTACAAACATACATGAAATGGACAAGAAGAATACCCTGACAACAATTTGTAGATCACACAAAGTGTCGTCCCATGTGAAGATCGGTCCCACAATACTCAGCGTAGTAGTGACGACCGCTTAAACCACAGCACGATCCGTGTAGTCGAGAAATTGGTACTGGTAAAATTAGTACTGTATCAGTCACCCATGTTTAAATGAAATAAATTATTCTATTCTATTTTACTACCTGCCTATAGAAGTCTATGTTGTTCTCGTGTGCTTACAAGAGTAAGCCAAGGCCATGTGACTTAATACCTAAATTGCTACTCAAAACCGTTTATTTTTGTTGTGCGTTGTGGAAATACCTATTTACTAATAGCCGTGACTTACTATATCTTTGTATACACATATACACGTGGTTTTAACAGTAGGGCACTTTATTTATTTATTTATTTAGAGCATGGAAGACTTATAGCTACAAATGTTAAATATGATACAAATTACAGTAGTCACCTGAAAGCCAATTACAGGTCTTCACTTATAAAGCCATATTAATATTTTAAAGTTCAATCCAAAAATACCACTCATATATCGAAAGACGATCTCACGGAACCGTTTGGGTATATGTGCATTCTAAGTATTATTTTCAAAGAAAAAAGGACCGTCTTAAGAAACCTCTAGCCAAAGGATCACTGACATCAAAGGGCCGCACTTAAGCTATTAATCACCAATATTTTATACCAATTTTAAAGTTCAGCGCCTCCTATATTATTATATAATACGTATATTATAATAAAGCATCTATATAGTATGATATTATGTGCCTGTGTTTAGTAAAATATATAAGTACCTATCTTTATCAGAATTCTGGTTGTCATAGTACAAGCTCTGCCTAGTTTGAGATCAGACGGCCGTGTGTGACATGTGTTAGGTTATAGGTACATCAGAATAATTGAGTAACCGAAACTTATTCTTTATTTATTCAACAGAAAACGATTAATCTTAGGAGGTAGATATTTATTCAGTCACTCTTCCCATAAATAATATAGGCATGTGAGGAAATTCTAATAAGAGAGGAATACCTAAGAAAACATCATACATATTGTTTTTTAAGCATTATGTCAGTCTAATGAGGCACACTCTTGAATATATTTCATACTTACCTACTCCAAGTCTTATTTTTTTAGATTTGGTACACATTTTCCAAAGCTTAAGTGTTTTGGAAAATGTGTACCAAATCTTATCTTAAGGTAGATAAGATAGGTACATATCTAATCAGAAAAATATTTAGACAAAATTACGACACTTTTTACAATGTCTTTTGTTTTTTTTATCTAAAAATAATACCTACACGTATATTTATACCAAATACCTAGATAATAAATAAATATTACAATTAAATGACACTGAGTCTTTTGAACGTCAAACAAGAAAAATCTCTTGAATTGTTGTGTGTTAAAACATCTACATGTTATAAATAGGTATGTTTATATTAGCAGTTTTTACCTATCCACTGACTACTGCCTTTTATGTACTATATAATTAATTTTTAATATATGAGGCTCATTATTTATCACCTGTGCTTAGAGAAAGACATAAATCTTATTTGAATTAACAACTCGCCTCTTTGTTGAAAGTGACATCTAGTTACGCAATTGGAACTAATTGTACAGTTGTATAAAGCATCTTATTGATTTGAGGTTAACCTTTATCGTAACACATGTCTCAGTGCCTCCTTAAAGAAATCACTAAAAATATTATAAATTAAATATCTAATTTGATTCATGCGTCGTGAAAATACAATTATAATCAAGAAGAGAATTTTATTGCCGGAAGTTTTGCCTTTTGTCAAAAATACTTTTCAATCTCCATGTTACCTTTTAAATCTACCTTACAAAATATACAAATAAATTTTCTGTTTAATTTCACGTTTTACCAGGAATTGAATCCTTGAAACTTAGGAGTGAAAAACTTTTTAAGGTCATCAAAGGCAAAGTCAATAAACTTTATTAAATAAACAACAAAAAAATATTCATTGTTATTTCTAATTAACGGTCATGCACTTGTAATTTTAAGTATTGTAGATATTCACGTACATATGTATACACACATACGTGCCTGAATACACAAATATAACATTGCCCGTTGCATTGTTTTCTCAATAAGCAGTATAACGAAACACGCTAAGTGGGCATTGAGAGGCTCAGGTGAGACCGCTGTCATACGAATTTATTTTTGTTTCATACACCAAGTCATCATAAACAAAAAGGTGGACGGGACGAGCGAGACCGCGAGCACGACGCGCCAACCAATTTGCATTGTACGCCTGCTAGTAAACGCTTAAAATTCTTATTTCGAACTGTTGGTCTCGTTCTGCATAATAACATCCGTAAGGCAATGCCAGCTGCTTGGCCAATAGCGTCGCTCGGCTCGTACTCGTGGGCGTAGTGGAGCGTTTCGATTGGCGCGCGCACTCGGCTTGATTACTCGATTTGTCGGTAGTCGTCACCGCAGTCGGTGCGCGCGATTGTCGATTGTCGCCATTGTGTCGAGCGAGCGACGAGCGCGCGGTACGTTCGCTTGATTCGCACCGATAACGCAAATCGACTGAATCGATCGTGTTATAAACTAATAGTTACACAATGACAACATTCGAAATTTGAATATTTGTTTTTGAGTAATATTGATTTGAGTGTGTGTGTTGTGAGGACTGAGTTTTCATCGTGACTTAAAGCGGAGCTATGGATCTGGAATTGCATCAGAGGGCGAGCGGCCACTTCATGAGGTAAACATTCAATGAAATCGTAATTTAAAAAAAAACTTTTTTTATTTAGATGGTGTTGTCTTTGGTCGTTGGTCGTGCCGAGGTCAGACCACAATGTCGATGAACCTACATCTGATTGATTAGTTTTGGTGCTTGTTCGGTAACTATTGTATTCGCCTGTTTATAAGTTTGTTTATTATTACTTTGAGGTAAGTGACGAGTAAAATAATTAGTTATTACGAGGTTCGGTTGTATTTAACACTTAAATTATGATGTTTTTTGATTACGTTACCATCAGTAACCATCTTTATGGAATTGTTTTGTTGTCCTAACTATTTAGGTATAATGAATGCTTAGGCAAGCATAAATGTCACTGTTATAAACTTGTTGCATATTCAGAGATGATTCTTTTTATATTATTAATTCTGTTGAAATAATTAATTATTAATTGCATAAGCAATACATAAATAAAGAATTGCATTCAACCTTCATAAGATATTGTTTATGTAAATACTACTATAATCATAATATCTAAGTAGGTAAATACTTTTCTACTTATAAGAAATTATATGTAGGTATATAAGAATATTAAAATTATGAATGAATTCATTAATAAAACCTTTCATTGCTATCAAATTCTTATAAGACTTTTATACCAATAGGGTTGTAAATAAGCAATCGCCCCATACAGGCAAACAGTTAGGTATCTTTTTACACATCACATTTAGGCATTGATATAGGTATGTATACCTATCATTACCTTTGTTTGTGCTTTACTGGGTATTTTACCTAGTTATATGTAGGTAGGTGTGTTGGGGTATTGTTTTATTATACCTAATAACAAAAGAGCGTAGGTACTCCCACCACTTGTGTCTCTTGAGTAACATGTGGTCATGGACGGTGGTAGTCTTTTACCATCAGGTGACTCGTCTGCTCGTATGGTCCTTTACCATGAGAAAAGTACGAATACCTTTTGTCACAGACCGTGAGCATTCCAATAAACCCGTACCTAAACCTCCTTTCTAAGGAGAGGCCTATGTCCAGCAGTGGACTATTTAAGGCTGTTGATGTGTGATGATGACACCTGACCGTCTATGCGTGTGGTGACAGATTAAGAATACGGAGTGTCACCACGACTATTCATCCCGTGGGTGTGTTAAAAGCCGACTAAGGGAGCAAACTACGCAGGACAACAGCACTGGAAAGAGAAGGAAAACTTGACACAAACCCTATATTAACCCGTCTGGCCAGCGTGGTGTAGTAGGCCAAAACCTTTAGAGGGAACTGCTTGGGTCTTCAGTAACCTCACTGACTCGATGATTAGCAATACAGAAATAATTTAACGCCGATTTTCAGAGTTCGTGGGATTACTCCGGTCGAGCTGAGATCTATCTAGTGCTGAACCATAGGCAGTTCTCCTATAGTAAAATTGTCTTTGTATGAATTTCCACAAGGTGGTTTTACCTCCCCTCTTTAGATAGATAATACTATATTTGTTATACAGAAGGGTTTTACAGACATTTTAAAGTAATTAATGTAAGTAGATGATGTACAATTGGCGGCCTTATCGCTTATAGCAATTTCTTCCAGGCAACCTTCGGATGGGCTGGATTCATTTTGAACTGGTGATAGGTATATAGAAATTCGAGTACTAAATAAGTACCTACGAAATATTTATTATACATAAATCCTAGTAATCTATATTAATACTATATATGCATACCTACAGGAACAATTATTTTTAAGGTCGTTTTATAAGATAATATTACTTTGTACATTACATCTGTTGTTAATTACTTTATAATGTCTGTAAAACCGTGATGTACAAATAAAGTATTTATCTATTTATTATACTGATAAAAGAAATGTGAAAGGTTTTAAATATATACGCACTTATGTACGATTCACATAAACACAAAACTATTATAACAAATATTTCTGTATCAAATTGCAGAATGTACCATAATAATGTACCTATTAAACTCCCCCCATGGTGGTTTAAACGTGAGGGGAAACTATAAAAAAAAAGAAATGTATACCTACCTAGGTATATATTTAAAACCTTATGTTTCAAGCAAGGCAAGTGGTTACCTTAACAACCAACATACTTATGTTAATAATTAAGGAAACCACTTGCTCCGACACACATCAGTCGGCTCAACAGCCTTACAGAAAACCAATGTTAAGTAACTGTTTCGTTACTTTTTACTAAATGAGTAAGGTTACCAGAGCCTAAATCCCCCCCCCCCTTTCCCCCCTCCCTCTACCTGGTTGCGAGGGTGTCGACTCGCGACGGCAACCACGTACCACGTAATCTGTCTACTTGTTAGCCCCCCTACCTATACCATAAAACAACATGTTAATAATTTTTAACCCCTATTACTACCAACTACCTTGTTATATCTTTACACCAATTTCAGCAGTTCGCATCGACGATAACATCGAATGCATGTCCAAATTAAAATTCACGTTAACTATGCGCAAGAGAATTAAAACAAAAAAGTCAAGGTATACGGTATATTTTATTAAAGACAACTCCCGCACTAGGTATTACTTTACAAACATAGGTACATTAATTTGTGAATCACACAAAGGGATGTCCCATGTGGGGATCGGAACCACAACGTTTAAACCACTACGCCTACCTCACCTCACTAGTAGTGAGGCACGGGCGCCGGCTTTACCTTCATAGGTAGTGAGTCACTACCTATGAAGGTAAAGCCGGCGCCGTGTAGATAGGTCAGAATAAGTTGAAAATAAATTAATATATATTCGTAAAAACTATTTTACTCAATCTCTACTGAATCGTTCAGTTTATCCTAGTAAGTATCATCCTTTAATTATTATCTTTTAATCCACAATTCTCACACACGGCCGTCTTTTCCCAAACTAGGCAGAGCCTGTACTATGGTACCCAGACTGCTGATAGACATACTTATGTAGTACCAAATAGCACAAATGATAGTCTTCACGCAATTATTTATCCTGGATGGCAACCAAATTTACAACCTCTAGAGGTCCTGGTTGCTGGCAAGGATCTCTGACCACTAGACCTACAGGTCATCATCATCATCAAAAGCCTTTAATAGTCCACTGCTGAACAAAAGCCTCTCCTTAGAAAGGAGGTTTTGGCCTACTGTACCACGCTGGCCAGACGGGTTACTATAGGGTTTGTGTAAAGTTTTCCTTCTCTCTGCAGTGTTGTTGTTCTGCGTAGTTTTTTCCCTTAGTCGGGGACGACACCCACGAGATGAATAGGGGCGGTGACACTCTGTATTCTTAATCCGTCACCACACGGACTTACAGGTCAGTCGAAGATAATGATAAGAATTTAGTTGAAATTCTTCCAATTATTTAGTTCGATAAAGTTACAAGACTATATTTAGGAAGTCGCAGCGAACCAAAATGAGTTTAGAACACAGTTACGTCTAGAACGAATAGTTAGATAATTTTGTCTGTAAGCTAATCATTGTACTCTGTCGTTTATGAATTTTGTAAAATGAATATAAACCATTTGATGTTATGTTATATGTAGGTAAATAGAATACGGTAGGGTAGTCCTTTTAAATAAACATTAATTCGAGGCAAACTCAATGTAATAGGTACGGTAGTTACGTAATTATTTTCAGTTTTTACGTTGTTAGTGTAATGTTACAATTGTTATTGTGCTATCTTGATATCTTCTGTTTGATTCCAGTTTCAATAAAGTTTATTATTAAGTATTTCTTTTAGATTCTCAGTAAAAACTTGTTGTTTGAAAACTTATGAGATATGTTGCAATGTAGGTATTTATTACATGACCAAAATAGCCTATAAAATATTAGCACAATACTTACTTAGGTATATCTCTACTTACCTCTTAGCAGATATTAAAGGTTGAATATTTTAATGTGTTAGTCTTGAGAAGTAGGTAACGTCATAGGTAAGTCTGTTGAGACGCCATTCATAAAAATTGGGCCAGCCGTTTGATATTAGGAGTAGAAACATATGTCTGCCTTTTTCAGTCAAACTTAGAAAAAATATAATTAATGTACGTATTTTGACAGCTATGAACTTTAACCGTGAAGAGCTCTTGCGGTGGGAGAGCTTTACTTCGGCATAATTTGGATCAGCTCGACTCGTATTGGTACAACGGCTTCAAAGTTAATCGGCGTCGCAAGATCGCAAAATCGGCCACTCACTTCTCATTGACTTGGGGGGGTAGAGGAGAAGGCGTGTAAGGGCAACGCACTTGACTTAGGAGGATCTACCAATCAAACTAGGTGATTAAGGTCGACCGCAGTCGAACATTTATTGTTAGGAAGTTGTTTAAATAACGTGAGAACTTTCATTTCGCGATGCAGAATCGATTGGTACACCGTAGTTTGTCGTGTCTTGGTATAATAAGCCCGCTTGTTAATGAATGACATTCGATGAATACACAGGGAATGCCATCTAGCGACGGTGAACAGAACTAGTAAGGCTCAAAGCATGAAATCAATGTTTTAACGGACTTTGTTGATTAGTTTGAAATAAACTTATATGGGACAAGATTTAAACTTGGAACGTCATTAAAACTTCTTGTCATTTATACTCATACAGATATAATACCCAAAACTGATGGGTTTTTTCTCTGAATGTTTGTTTAATGCTCTAACTGACATCACGAGTCCGACTTATAAATAAATAATATTTTAAGACATTGACACACAACGCCATCTAGTTCCAAACTAAGCACAGCTTGTGGTATAATTGAATTATTATTTTTTAATTAAGTACTATTTTTATTTTGCATTATTTTTATATAGGTATATTTAGAATATTTATTGGGAAAGGTTATAAGGTTTGTAATATCACTATATAATCACGCAGATAAAAGTGAAGGGAGAACGCCTTGTGTCATACAAAGTCTAAACTCCTTGTATTTGATATTCTGTGATTTAATATACAATACCAGTAACTAATTAATGGTAGTAGATAGAGGGCAATGTTAGATTAATCTATTTCAAGTGGTAATAATGTTGATTAAAGAAGTACCTGTAAAGTACTAGTAGTTTTTTCCCTTAGTCGGCTCATACGACACCCACGGGATGAATTGGGGTAGTGACATTCCGTATTCTTAATCCGTCACTACACGGACAATCAATAACCATGGGTTATGTTCATGAACAAACCACCATGTGTTTATTCGTTCGCCATTTTACTATTCACGTGATGAAGAAAACCCCTTCTAAGTGATGGCACATTTATAACTTTGCCCGTCTTGTTCATCAGAAGCCTTCTTGAAGCTCGGCTTTTGCTGTGCTCTATCCTACACATTTATGTTGTGATCAATCGCGTTGAAAAGTGGTTGTCACGTAATCGTGAGGTGTCTATCAAACTACACCTGAGCTAGTGCCTGTCATAACTGTTACAACACTAGCACTCTGAGAAAAAGAATGGGTAACGGGAGTGAACTGAACAGCTGAACTTGCTGATTTGAGTGTAGGGCTTCAAGTGTTTTTGATGTCTTAAGGTCTTGCATAAAACTGTTTTGAATGCAGCACACAACCTCATATTCTTGTTAATTTTGATTATTTACTTGAAATACTGAATGCGCCTGACTGTGCTAGTACTATTAAACAATAACCTACCTCAAATACAACTAGTAAAGCTTAAATTTTAAATAACTTACGCTCTGTGTACTTACGCTCTTAGAAATTATAAAACCTCGGATGGATAAACTCAAAAAACAAGACAACTTACACCAGTTTCTGAAGTCGAAAATAATGTTGAACAATCTTGTTTTGCTTTTCGCCAAGTTAGTGACGTTATCGAATCCCAAGCCTACTCCCCCTAATTCTAGGGGGCGACAACGCACTTGAGGCTCTTGAGAAGCAGGTGAACATGGGCGGCGGTAGTCACTTACCCACGATGAGCTACTCGTTTGCCTTCCTTTACTATAAAAAAAACTGCCAGTGGAGTGCCAACAGAAGTTAAAACCTAAAAATTTAAATTTTTGGACTATAACAGGTTTGTCTTTGCTTTTTTTCGATTAGAAAAGTTCCGACATGAATACATATCTATGTTGTACGTATATACACAATATATGTTTATGTTGTATATAGTTATATTATTAATGTATTTAAACCCAAACTCAACTCTCGTGTAAACGTGGCCAATATATGTAGATGCTTATATACAGAGGTGTTGGTAACGGTAACAGTGTCGCGAGTTCAATGGTTTTTCCCATATCAAAAAATACATTCTTTTGTATATTGTTCAAAAATGCCCAACGCGCCTAAAGAAGTTTTCGCTTCAAATATTCTGAATCATTACAGTATTTTTTTAAAACACAAAAAAAAACAAAAAGGGTTACAAAAGTCCCACAAGGATCGAACCAGCACTGTTTACGACCAATTAAGTTCTAAACTGGTCTAATGAGAACGAGCACATCTCTTATACAGGTTGTTATAAACTCTGTGCATTACAGATTTACAATGGTGATTAGCCTTTGTGTTCCACCGACAATTTTATATCTGTTATGAATACAAGAAATATAAAGTTTCTGAACAAAGAAAACATTTCAGAACATTAATATTGTAGGTATTGGAGATGATCTGTATATACGAGTATATATTAGCTACTTGTGTGTTTAGAAGAGTGCTATTTATTATGATTCGGTATTTTCTATACCGGCTTTTTTTCCGCCGATAAAGTGACATTACGTCTCAAGATTTCAGGTAGAAAAAGAGAAAAGGTAGGCTTGTAACAGGTATGTACCTGTGCTATATTAAGTGAAATACAGACAGACAAGCAGAGTTACTGTCGCATTAACAATATTAGGTAGTTAGAATCGATAGTACCTACCTACTTACGGCACTTTAAGCAATATACTTGTAGGTACACATACTACGCATTATTGCAATAGTGTGGTGGTGACGGATTAAGAATACGGAATGTCACAACCCCTATTTATCCCATGGGTGTCGTAAGAGTCGACTAAGAGAACAAACTACGTAGGAGAACAGCACTGCCAAAAGAAGGAAACCTTAACCTAACCTAGGCCAAAACCTACTTTCTAAGAAGAGGCCTACCTATGTCCAGCAGTTGACTATTAAAGGCTGTTGATATGATTGCAATAGTAAGTACCTATATAATCTACCACTATCGAGGTCTTACATATACTTTAAAAACACCGAAGTTATCAGAGGACAAGGGCCATAAAAAAAAACACTCAAAATCTTTCGTCACTATTGCCAGAAAATAATATTAGGAATAGAACTGTGAAGATAATGATAATATACGACGTAGCATGCTTAATTAAAACATTTTCGAAAGCCACGCAGAGAACAGGACATACGGTCCCGACCGCCTGGCGAGCTTATCAACAACAGAAGCAAGATCATTAAATAAATACCTTATTTACAATATATTGACTGTACGAATGGCGTAGTGGTTTAAGCGGTCGCCACGCTACTTAGCACTACGCTGAGTGTTGTGGGTTCAATCCCCACATGGGACGACACTTTGTGTGATCCACAAATTGTTGTTCTGAGTCTGGGTGTTCTTTGTGTCCGTTTCATGTATGTTTGTAAAGTCCCCCGCGACACAGGATATATTCCTAATGCGGGTGTTGTCTTAAAAAAAAAAAAATATATCCTGATCAATCACCACGTCAAATCATTGGGATTCAAGTTTACGGGTAGGGATTCGATTCCCGTTCAATCCTACTATACTATTTAGTGTAAGGTATTTCTATGTACCAGAGACTGTCAACATGTTTTTCTGTCTTGATCCGGACCATGTTATTTCAGATCCTCCCCGAATTGACACTATGCCTAATAAGGCCCTTTTTTTACGTGTGGAAACCTCCTCGGGCCGTCACCCCACCGGGGTTTGCGGCGGGGTGGTGTGTCGGACTCGGACCGACTAAAACCACACGGTGTGCCACTCTGCGCCTGTAATAGGAGGGATCCGGGAACAGCTGTTATTAAGACATCCGGACCCCTCCTAGCGCCGGCCCGCTCCTGTTGCGGGCCCCGTCTCAAAATTTTCCTCTCTTTATTATCTATAGGGATTATCTTTATACCTATAATAAAAGAAATCTGTGGCGACTCGACACATAAACATACTACAGCGCCATCTAATGAAGATACACCGAACTACGGAGTAACTACTAAAATAAGAATTGCTAATCCTGTATCGCGATATAAAGAATTCCCTCGACGGTTAGCATATATACAACTTCCCAACATCAACCGTTGGGCCTCGGCCCGCCAGGCATGATCACCTCGCCTGGTCGGAGGATCCTCCCTTTGTGTTGGAGGGACATGACACCCGTTCCTCCACAAAATCAACAGACGGATTCACTGACACATCAATCGATGCACAGCTGAAATCGCTGGATGTGGAAGCATGAAATTTTGCATATATGTTCCTAAGGTGACGCAGGTGTGCACTAAGAAAGGGTTTTCAAACATTCCACCCCTAATGGTGGATAATGGGGGTTGGAAATTTATACGAAAATGTTATTTTTAATGTAGCTTTTTAACTTGATAATAAAAAACGTTGTTACAATGTTTTTAAAAGTACCCTTAAAACGGGTGTACCTAAGTTTATATGGTGAACTTTTTTTTTTAACTTTTCGATTCATAACTATGTATGTATACCCAGTATATCTGTGTACCATACTTAACATCTTGCAACCGACTACAATTTAAATAATTTATCTCATTAGACACCTGCCACACACAAATCTTTGCATCACCCCAAGGTTGACTGAAAGAAAATGTCTATGGCATTAAGTCCGCCTTATGCAATGTATTTGCAGGAAATATAAATAAAAAACTCTTAGTATAATTATATTCTCTATCAAAAATAACAATAATAATCGGACATTTATTTTTTTAACTTTTCAAAACGTAAGTATGTTTGTTACTCAATCACGCCAAAACAGCTTGCCGGATATAGACGAGATTCGGCACATAGATAGACTATAGTATAGAATAGCATAAATCCTGGCTAAATTTATTGTCAACATTGACATTTACGCGAGCGAAGCCGTGAGCAAAAGGCAGTGTATAAAAGACACACATTTATGCAACAGAAACAAAGAATACCCAGACTTATTTACCATTTTACAAAGCCTTTTACAATTATTAATTATAGTACATTAGAAAACCATTGAGATTTGTAAAAATGCAACAGATGCTACATTAAGCGAAGTTGTTAACACTATACAATAAACACTAACACTATACAATAAACATACAGTAAAAAATACACCCATCATTATGTTGGTACGTTAAAAATAATTATATTACCTAAGCGTACGGGCGCAGTGTCCTGTTGTGTCCGTGTGGTGACGGATTCAGTATACGGAGTGTCACCACCCGGCCTATTCATCCCGTGGGTGTCGTAAAAGCCGACTAAATGAGCAAATTACTCAGGACAACAGCACTGCAAAGAGAAGGAAAATTGATGATGATGATGATGATGATGATGGAGCGGCGTAGAACGGTGAAGTCAACTCCGAGTCAGGCAAGGAGAGGAGGAAAGATTACTGCCAAACATGACTGGGCCATTTTTTCCAAAAAGAATCCCTTTAAATTATGTTGACCCTATTCTACCTATGTATTATATTATATACTATTCCCTTTAACTCAAAGAACGAATAAGTTAGTTATTTATTTATAATTAAACTCAGAGAAAGAAGCCCAAAGGAAGGTCATACTTCCACAAAAATGTGGCCGGAGTGATAACACGGTCTCATAGAAAACCGGTGTTCGGTAAGCAATTCTTTCGTTGCTTTGTGGGGTTACTGGAATCTCTCCTCCCCATTCTGGGAGGGGGGAGGCGGTTCCGGTAACCTCCAATAACCGGGGTGGGAGTTGCAGGTGTCTATCGGTGGCGGAAATTACTTAATCAGGTGACCCGTCTGCTAAATTGTATCCTAAACCATAAAAACCAAAGCCAAATAATTTCAAGTAATTGTTTATCACCACTTCTAACCATTTATACTAATACCTACACTCTACACATAACGTAACCACTATCGACCAATCGTGGTAATTACCACCTCATTACGACATTTACTTGCGGCGAGTCGGTTACATTTAAACGTCGGCCTATGTTCTGCCGCTGGTAAACAATCGCTCATGACTGCGTATGCGCATGACATTAGCGTCCTGTTACTGCTCGCGCCGATTTCACTTGCGCACGTATCTACTGTCAGCCGGACTTAAACAAAAGACAATAACAACGATGTCGACGACAAAGCGTCATGTCAAAAGTTTTTTTCAAGAAATGTTTTCAAATTTCGAACTAATCTGACGTTATAATAAAAACGAAAAAAAAATGTTTATGCGTGATAGGATTTAGTGTAGGTGTATTAATCGTATAGGTTTTACTGTACAATTAAACTATCCTTTAAAATTGTCAGCTGACTCTTTATGCACTAACTCTGAAAGAGAATATTTTATATTCACACATAAACCAAAGGTATGCTTATATACATATTCTTATAAAATGAAGTTTATTATGAAATAAAAAAAGGATAACAATTTGGACGTAGCCCTATATATATAGTACGTAGGGACCATCGATTTTTAACTTGTGCTTTCTGTCTTAGGTGAACAGAAACCGCTATGCACTTTATTCTGGGGTCCTTGACTAGTTGATAAAGATACATTTGTAATCGTAATCGCTGGTCCTTCGAGTCCGAGATCCTTTGTCAAAGGGTGACTCTTTGGCCTGTCAATTTAAGTAATTTTCACATTTTGTGTCAACATTACAGGGTTTATGAGATTGCTATTGATGTGTAATCTATGAGAATACTGTTATATATTACATTTTCATAATTAATGAATTTACTATATTGTCATAAAACAACTTAAAACCTACTAAAAATAGACCAGGATTAACTTATTTTATACACTTACTACTACACTACTTAATTTATACACATAAATACAATTTAAATGTCTGTTTGTAAAGTCAAAATAATAGGTTTTTTTAATGCTCACACGGTTATTTGCACGATACCTATGCCTAAAATCCAGTTTAAATATTGTTTGTCTGCCTGGCTGTTTTGCCGGGTAATCTACAAAACGGCTGGACCGATTTTAATAATATTTTACCACCCGGTAGCTGTCTAAATAAGGAGTAATTTATGCTATTTTCCCTCCCCCTATTAAATTCTGCCCGGTCCGGAAATCGACCCCTACTACTACTACTAGACAGCCAAGTCAGCGCTTTTAAATTCCACACGAACGAAGTCGCGGGTACCAGCTACTTTTACTTAAGTTATGTTATATATTGCCAAACAAACAGTTGTAACATTTTACCCAAAGTATTAATTACATTAAATTGTCAAGTTTTGTTCTACCATCCATCTTTTAAAATACCCTACAGAACCCGCAAACATTGTGATCGTGTAGGGTAACCACATATTCGGTGCGGACGAGCGAAATCCCAAAGTTTCGACGTCCAACGTTAATTGGTTGGACAAGCGGTGCAGTTGTTTGCGTCGGTGTCTTACGACCTCTAAGTAGTTTACAGTAGCTTGTTTGTGTTCCACTGTATGTCGGGAACATTGTTTGATCTTTGACATAATTTGTTGGGTGTGAGAAGAGTTATTGCTAATTTGGAGCGATAAGTAGTCTTGGGATTATCGGTGTATAGTTTGTAATGTATAATGAGTTTTAAACATTGTAGTGTTTTATTTAAATACCAACAGCATACATACACTACTCTCTTATACCATATGCATGCCCGTTATAGGTACATACAAGATTCACCACAATAGATAACACCTGACATTACAATCCGTCCGTCCATTAAAGTCCGTGTGGTGACGGATTAAGATTGTCACCACCCCCATTCATAACGTGGCTGTTGTAAGAGCCGACTAAGGCAGCAAACTAAGCTGAACAGCACCACTATAAACAGATGGTAAACTTGACACAAACGCTATACTAACCAGTCTGGCCGGTGTGGTATAGTAGGCCAAAACCTCCTTTCTAAGGAGAGGCCTATGTCCAGCAGTGGACTGTTAAAGCCTGTTGATGATGATGATGATGATGAAATTCCAATATTACGAGTAAAATTATACAAAAACTAAATGAAACTTAATACTTCTTATATCTTGATTACATTTAAGGTTACTCTAGTGATAATATTTTAATTGATAAATAATTTTTGATTAAATGAGTTTTATTTCAAAGTTGGGTAAGGGGTTTATATCTCCTATTTAATAATGGTAGGTTACGTAATACTGATCTGTTACAGGCTCGCCTGTTAGGTATTCTGTCTGTTGGCTGCAAGGTCTAACCGAAGATCAATCCACCAACAAAAGATTTTCTTTTAGTATCATAATTTATTTCGACAGTTAAATATATATAATCTTAAATGCAATACAATAATTAGGGACTTTGGTAAAAAAAGAGAAGTATTTTATTCTATCCCGTTACAGCTGAACCTGCCGAGCCCAATAGTTATAAACCAAAATTTTTTCAGAGACCTATTCAAATATACTTAGGTACTCAAAACTTTATCAAAATGGATCCAACCATTCACGAGTAGTTCTTTCACAAACAATCGTACAGAATAGTTTTGTTTAAGTATAAAGAGTTCAACGAACGTTGAGCTTCTTGATTTATTGTGTTTTAATCAAATTGATTAGCTTGACCATATTATGTTTAATTAAATACATAGCCAGCTAATATTTAATTAAGTCTAAGCAGGAACATTTTTATTGAATATACTATTGAGTATATACACAGAATCTGCTAACAGTAAGTCTGGCCCATGTTTGGATCACCAAAAACCGCCATCCAAGGTAATAATAGATTAAAAAAATATACATTCTTCTCACAAAAGTAACAAGGTAGCCAAAACAAACACACTTCCCTCGCAAAACAGAAAAGGCGCTTCAATGTTTCACATACCTCCGATTGTCAATGTTTGGTTTCAAGTTCACGGGCTACCGTCAAATGTTAGCTAGCTGGAACCGACGTCTTAAAATAAACTATAAAAATAACGAACTTTACATAAATGTTGACAAACGTTATTTGTTTGAAGTGAGTCAGAATCTTGTTAAGTAAGCAGAATTGAAACCTCAACCTCTAAAAAGAAAAGAAAAAATAAAATAGGTCTCTCACAAACAAACAGTAAAAGTTTGCAAGATATTTATAATATAATGAATTTACTACTTACAAGAAAATTCAAAACTTATTTACTGAGAAATCTGTAATTTGCAGTTCACGTTTAACTTCAACATTATACTAAAGTGTAAAGATGATACATTTTCAACGTGGGAGAGCCATGCTTCGGCACGAATGGGCCGGCTCGACCGGAGTGATACCACGGCCTCACAGAAAACCGGTGTTAAGCAATTTTTTCGTTGCCTTTCACTGAGTGAGTGAGGTGAGTGACTCGAGGGGGAGGGACTCCAAGGGCAGCAACGCACTTGTGACTTTTGAGTTGCAGATGTCCATGGGGGGCGGTAGTTGCTTACCATCGGGTGACCCGCCTGCTCGTTTGCCCCCTTATACTATAAAAAAAAACACTCGTAATATTTTACAGTTTTGAGTTTTTAACAACAAGAAGTATGATCAAACCGTCCATAACAAAGGAATGTAAAAGATACGGATAGTAAAAAAGAAAGGGATAGCTATCGACTCAAATTCCTGTGACGAATAGCGACTGTATCGCTAGAAATAACACTTCTTTTATTGTCTGTTCCGCTCGCACCACCAATCTGTGGAACAAATTATTGTCTGAGGTATTTCCGGACCGATATGACCTTCAAACATTCATGAAAAGAGCGTACTGCTTCCTCATAGGCCGGCAATGCGCTTGTGACTGCTGAGTAGCAGGGGTTCTTGGACGGAGGTAGTCATCTTCCATCAGGTGACAGGCAAGCACACGACCCTCTCTTTCTTAAAAAAAAAACCATTAACATGCACAGATATAAATCTCAGTATTTATTTATTGGAAGAACATGATATAAACGACTACTAAGAACTTAATAAGCAAAGGAATTCAAGGAAACCATAAAATAATTTAACACCCTTTTCTGACTGTATTATAAAATATGTCACTCCGATTTTGCTAATTAGATCTGTACCTGGCCTGTCAGTAAGGTAGGTAACCAGTACAATCCTAAGTATATACTTTACTAATAGAGATTTTTTATCACATTACAAATTAATTAGTTCATCATCATCATCAGTCTATCGCAGTAAACTCCTGGACATAGGCCTCTCCTATTGCACACCACTTGGATCAATTGTTTAGTTAATTGTTGTTAATTCACATAATAAACAGAACATAGAGTTTCATATTAAAAACAATCTAAAAACTGGCCGGCTGGGTTGCCAGGTGACAAATATTAACACATTCCATAGAAAACATGAATTTTTTGACCAGAATAGCTACCTATCCGTCCCAGAATCTCGAGAAAATGTATTGAAAAAATCACTTAACGACTTTTAAATCTGTTTGAAATGAAATCCGGGCTTTAAATTTAATTAAGCGGGCCACCCTAGTACTCACACATGCAACTGTAATACACATATGTATATACATTTATGTGAAATCTGTGATTTGGCTAATGCTACCGTTTTTAAAATTCCATTGATATGTTGCATAAGAAATTAAGTGTACGGTTAAATTTACTAAATACCTAAGTAACTATAAATTAATTTCTATTACAAAAAATTAGAAACTGTACTTTTTGACCTATAAACTTTTAAACTGCAATTTCTCTGTACTTGAGATCTACGAGTATATTCTATATCCGTAAAGATAACACATCGCATTAGCAGCCTAATGATACAATCAAAATCGGTCATGACATAACCATCGAAATAATCTTTTTTGACACCCACACACACACACACACATTAATACAACTTAAGGGTTTTGAATATATTAATAAATAAATTAGAAAAACAAGATAATAAAGCCGGTAACCGAACCCCTTCAATTGTGTCATTAAGACAACAGTAAAATAAATAAATACATTTACCAAACTCATTCGTGACACCCCTTAGTAGGGTGACCAGCTCGCGACATACGTTTTCTGACACATTTTGTCATGTACGCCTGTTATAAATGATAGCTCCCCCCTTGTGGGTTTTGTTTGCGGTTAGGACATATCCTACGCTTCCCGAATTGATTTGTTTCGTTTTGTCTACATTTGGGAACGGTTGGTGGTTGATTTTATATAGTCAAGTGTTTAATGTTGTGGTTGATTATAAGGTAATGATTAAGTACTGTTTGGATACGTAAACAGTTGTTTAAGTTTAAAAGGGGCATTCATTGAAATATAACACTGAGTTTTGAATTAATTTTTCAGTCCATGGACACGAAGTATTATCAGTACTCAAAAAGCAGTTTTTTTTTATATAAGAGGTAGGAAAAACAAGTGCAAGATTATTTAAATACCTTTAATTTTAGAGTGATATAAGTTTAAATTCATTTAAGAACATTAAATCAAAAGAAAATTTTGTCATATTTAAAGCTCTAATTAATAATTACATAGGTAACTTATGAATACTTTCATAATCATAAATTAAAACCCTTCACTGTGATATCCCACTCGTTTAACTAAGGAGATAAAATGGAAACACATTTATGAGGCTGAAAATCCATCATACTGTTTTTTTTTATTATTTTGAAATTGCGAGTAAAATTCTTCAAAATCAGTTCATCCATTTATTAGTTATGAGCTAACACATAAACATATAACCTCCTTGCCTTGACTTTGCTACACTTTGAAAAATATACTACCTACTGACATCTATCGCACATTCCCTAAAACTGTGGTACATTTAAATGAACATGTATTTAAGAATGAAGCCTTGTTGTTTTTGAACCTGATAATTATTAAAATATTATTTAAAACCAAGATCCAGACTTTGACTGCTTTAAAGTATTTTCTAAATAAAAATCCCGCAGTTATTATGTAAATCTCATTGTCAAATTATTGGCATTAAAACCAAAAAAAGTCAAAAGCAAAAGCCACTTGTCGAGTATTATCCTCAGCACTTCTTGATTACCAACATTTTGTTATCCATTTCGACGTCTCCTACTTAAGGAAACTCAAACTCCACTCGTTTTAAGAGCCAATCAGAAGCTTGCTCTTTAAAACCATCCTTACGTCATAAGCCATTCCTGACACCCTCTTGTAATATTAATATTTTCCACATTTTTGAGCACAGTAATTGTCCGCCATATTAAATGTAACGATTTGATGCACGTGGTAGGCGAGGGTAGTCCTCGTTAAAGGTGGATCAAAATTTATTAATATTTTGGGGACACCCTATTGTGAGTTTTTTAAAACTCGGAGATAATTGCATGTTTTGCTGTGATATTGATATTAATTAATTTTTTGGATGAGTTGCTTTAATACTTATATCAATTGTTGCAGTATATTATGGCTTCGCTTACGTCGATTTTTTTTTCTATCACAAGGGAACAGTATATATATACCTATATAAATAAATTTCAAGGCTTACTAGCAACCGAAATTACTAGTATTCCCGTTAAACCCGCTAAGGTTAATTGCTTGTTCTAGGAGTGGGTTCACGTCGGTAGTTTACTGGTCAGGATTCGAACCCACGACTTCATGATCGCAAGTCCAAGGCCTTAACCACTAGGCTACCGCCGTTTATTTCTTAAAGTCAACCTGAGAATGGTACAGCCGTTTAAGTATTCATATCAAAACTGCTACTGATAAATATAATATTTCTGAGTTTGAATATGTTCTGAGTTTGTGCCCCTCATGAGATTAACGATTGTGCCGAGTAGGTATATGTACCTGAATATTAATTGTACGATTAAAAAACCTACTGTGACATAACTATTATTCCCTTCTGAAGTAGTTGCACAATAAAATAAAATAAAAATTTAAAAAACCACCGACACACATCTTGGATTTTAAATTTGTCATAGTGCATAGTATTCTACTAGTCAAGCTCTTTCATTTGATACCCTTATTGAGGGAGTTGTAATATATAATCCGCCATTTTGTGGCGTCGGCCATCTTGGACCGATTTTCATCTAACATAGCTACCGACTAATTCACCTTTCAAACAAACAAAATGTAATCAAAATCGGTTCATCCGTTCAGGAGCTACGATGCCAGAGTCAGACATACACAGACACGTCAAACTTATAACACCCCGTCGCTTTTGCGTCAGGGGTTAGAAAATCATTATAGAAAGCATTTAAAAAGTGAATTATTTTTGTCCACAGTGCTGCAGGTGCGATGTGCGACCGAACCGGCTTCGGAACATCCATGAGTCACTTCCCCATGGGCCATATGTCTGCCATGGGAGCTATTGGCACCATGGGCTCCATCTCTGCCATGAACGGGCCCTCACAACAAAAGAAAGTACAGGAGGAACACATAAAGAGACCAATGAACGCCTTCATGGTGTGGTCGAGGCTGCAGAGGCGTAAAATCGCCCAGGATAATCCAAAGATGCATAATTCTGAAATCTCGAAACGATTAGGTAAGTTTTATTATCAATTCTTTCCCTGAAGAATTGTTATTTGCTTTATAATACAGGAAAGCTGAAATTTTAGAAAGGAAATCCCGTTCTTTGGGTTCATTTATTTGTCAATATTTGCCGAAGACTGTAGGTGGTGGAAAGATATTAAATCGACCATGTTCCTTTGTACCTCTTGCATGCGCGACTTAGAATTGATTTGATTGAATTAGTTCAATATGTATTTACTAGATGACGCTAGTGAGATTAAACCGTCGATCGGCTTGTAGTAAAAATAAATGTTGTAAAAATAATCCAGTAGGAATCAAAGTACTATTTGTACACTCCATTTTACCACTAAGTTCAATACCTACCTTACACTTATAGATAAAAAGTGCTAAAATGACTAAAAGAAGTTTCATCATTATGATAAAAATTAAGTGCCTATACAAAATTATACTATTATATACAATAACATACGGACATTTTTGTTCGATTGTCAGTCCCGGATCTAAGATTTTTTCGAACCGGGACAGAAACTTGGTAGTAGCGACCCTCTCTCCAGCGTTTGAGAATTATCTCAAAACTTACTTAAAAACACTCGCAAATATATAAGTTCTCTTGTAGTGTGGACCTGTGTGGCGCTTTTTTCTTACTAGTCGATGGTGAGCCAACCAGGCTTCCGTATGCTAGGCGTTTGTGGAGCAAGATTTTTATTTTTAATCATATTGTACAATGATTTTGGCGCCCCCTAAAACTGCTGCCCGGGGCGGGCGGGTGCCCCCCCTGCCCCCCCTCCCTATATCCGGGGCTATTGATTGTTTGTTTAGATGCGCTGTTCTCTGGCACTACCTGTTGGATTCCAGTAAATGTTATTGTTTTGAGGATGGTCATAGGCTCTATGAACACCTATTATTAGGCTGAGACCCTTAAGAGCTGAGCAGTGAAGATGCGATTGACGATGTACGGGTACAGGTTGTAAATACGAGTGATATAATATACTTCTATTATACTCGTATAACTCGTATTTACTGCCTGTTCCCGTGGTGCTCTGAAAGTCAATGCGACTATTGCACGTTTGTCAAATCAAGACAGGATTTTAAGAAAGAAAGTAACACTGGTTAATCAATTAAACATTAATCTAGTACATTAAGTTCACCAACAGATGTCACTGTTAACAGTAACTGATAATAGGTATTAATACTAGGTAGGTACAAGTTGTAGTACAACAGTATAACTCGGTTCTAACAAGAAATTTGTTAGTATGAGAATTATCGTTTATATCGTAACAGTGTATTTGAGATGCAAATTATTTTGTTAGAAAGGCTTAAGGAAATAATGGTAACAATAATAATAAATTATTGATATAACCATTGTTACAATACATTAGAACCTTGATTCCTGTACAATCTGTGTTACAGGAAACAGTGTCTTCACCCGATTTGTTGTATCAACTATACAATAAGTAGTGTGTGTGTGCGTGCGCGCGTGTGTGTGTGTGTGTGTGCGTGTGTGTGTGTGTGTGCGTGTGTTTGTGTGCGTGTGTCTATATCATTAGGCAGGTATATAGCCTGCTTAAAAAAGTTTCATCACATCATCATCACATCAACAGCCTTTAATAGCCCACTGCTGGACATAAGCCTCTCCTTAGAAAGGAGGTTTTGGCCTACTATACCACGCTGACCAGACGGGTTGGTATAGGGTTTGTTTCAAGTTTTCTTTCTCTCTGCAGTGCTTTTGTTCTGCGTAGTTTTTTCCCTTAGTCGGCTCTTACGACACCCACGGGATGAATAGGGATGGTGACACTCTTTACTGGTGACTATTCTTAATCCGTCACCATAAAGTTTCATATTAAAGTATAAAATAAAGAAAAGAGAAAATTTGACAGCTTTTCAAAATAAGAACATGATCTATGATTAGTCTTTTCAATAACTTTTTAAATCAATAACAAAACTATGATTCCATTTTCAGATTAACGTCAAAATAAACCCTTTTGTTTGTGGAGTATGTCTTGATAATGTACGATGACGTCAGTACTCAGCTCTGGGCCCCATTGTCCCAGAGAATCTATTGAAATTCAGACTAAATTACTATTATGCAAAGTGATAGTACCTGCTTACTCGAAAGGGTTCATTTTGATTGCAAATTGATCATTCTGGGGATTTATTGGAGCAATTTCATTTTAATTTATGAGGAGATATCGTTTATAGGACAAAGTGTCTGTATTCGTCGTGTATTCTAACTAATAATTTATAAGTAGAAATTTATGTTATGTGACAAGAAAAACAAATGATTTAAACTGAAATACTTTAGTCTTTTGGTATTTAGGTAGGTACCTAAATGTCAAATTATAGTAGGTAGGTACCTATATCTATTACATTCAATCTTCTTGTTTTCTTCTTGTTTTAAAAAGACAACTCCCCCATTAGGAGTTTATCCTGTGTCACGGGGAACTTTACAAACACACATGAAACGGACACAAAGAACACCCAGACTCAGAACAACAATTTTTGACCACACAAAGTGTTGTTCCATGTGGGGATCGAACACACAACACTCAGCGAAGTAGGAAACGGCGTGGTGACCGCTTAAACGACTACACCATCCGTGCAGTCAATCCTTTATAATTCTTCCTTCCTTAAATCCTTTATAAATAATTTAAATGTTACTCACATTCTTATTAGGTTCCTTTTTACAAAATTAAATGTATTGGTTTCCTAACTTACAAACATATACTCACGTCTATTTCCTCTAGGTATGGGATAGACAGAGGTGTATCAAATGCCATTTTTTTGCTCGCTATAATTTTGTACTGTAGGTAAAGTAAATATTAACTATGTATAATAAAACCATGAATCTTGTTGATCAATAAGGTATAACGACCAATATTAATATTATCCACTCCACTCCACTCAAAATTGATCTACATTTTTCTTTACTGAATATATTTAGAAAATCCTACCACGCCTCAACTTGTGGCCAGCATTAAAAAATCGCTGAATTAAAAAAAAAACCTTTGCAACATCCTACAGAAGCGACACAGCGGGGGTATTTTCGAGTAAATAACACCTCAAATGTAAGCACAAGTTCGTTCGAAATTTAAAAAAGCCCAGAAATAGGGCTGGGACGAACGGAAGAGTATGGCAATACAAGCAAATCGGCCACGGCTATTCTGCCGGTGACGGCGAGAGGAAACGGATTTTCTATTTTTTTATTTTTTTACCCCCTCCGGGTTAGAGAGAAGCTTTTTACAATGTGGTATGTTTTATAGACACTTATTTGTTCAAATTAAAGGATATCTTTTATTATGTAGGTACACTCTCTTTTAAGCCGTTTAGAAGTGCAGCGTTTTTAGAGTCGCGAAAATTTCATATTATATAAAAATATATGAAAAAATACCTACTGTATGCTCTTAAAACCCATAGCTAAACATATCTTTACACTTTTAAAGCTGTCAATATAAAACAGAAACATTAAATTCTGGTTTCTTTTCTTATTAAAAAAAATCTCCTTTCTTGTATTAACAAAATGTGCTTTATTTTATTTTAAACAAGACGCTTACAACCTCTATATTGGTATGACATACACATCCTTGCACAATAATTCATTCGCTTTAAAATTCATGTGTTTCAAACCGTCAACGCCATCTATTGTCAGTGAAAACAACTAAGGCTGTATTCGTTTTTCTTTTTGCGATTTCCCGGACAGAGGGGTGACAATGCTTCATGTAAAAGTACTCTTTGTCAAGTTCAAACATACATTATTCATGGTGTGTTGTAGTGTTGGATTTTTGTTTGTCAAGGGAGTAATCGTGGAGGGAATTAGATTAAGGAATAATGTACTCTGCTCGTTATTCTGTAGGGAAATAAATCTGAAAGACAATATGGTTTCTTCATTTTAGGTTTTAATTTAAAATTATCATAAGATGACCATGATAATGATTATAATAATTAAATTGCCGGTTTAGTCAACTGTATAAATCTAATGTAATTGCTGCTGAACCCACCTTATACCTACTCTGTTTTAGCTAGTTATCAGAGGTCAATGTTTTTGAGGGAACTAGAAGATTGTAATGGCGATTTCGATCATTGGCAGCAGGAATACCAGGGTATCTTTTAGTCGGTAAGAGTTCGATAGTCTCCTTGTAGAGAAGAGGACACCCTTGAGAATCTTTCATTCAGTGAACAAAAAAATGATTCTCAAACTCAAACTATCTTTATTTCACTTTTTTTTAATTGTTTGATATCGTCTTTTATCTAGACTCTAAAGTCATAGATCAACACACAAATTGCAACAATCTCTGTTTTGTCAAATAGTAAGCAAAATAAATTTCATAAAAATTATACTTATACAAAATCTATGATATGCCTGTGCCGATCTACAACCGCCTGTTTTCAAGGTGTTGAGCCTTATGAGAAAAAAAGGCAAACAAACTCATGGCCACTCTATTGCAATTTACAGATAGATACAATGGCATCATTGAATATACCACAACATTATTTTGGTGTGTGCCAGTATGTCCGTTATTAAGGATTAAAAGGTAAAAAGACAATAAAGAGAAAATAAGATTTAGAAAAAAATAAACAGAAAATTAAATAAAAAATATATAATAAAAAACACACTAGCCCACACCACATTTTTACTTAAGAAATAGCCTGCGCTAAATTAATCCCAAGCATTTTTGTCTTCTATGTATTCCACAATTGAGTAATATGCTTTCTGACGAAATTTATGTTTTGTAAATCTACATGCATACATATGCATATACAATGAGTACATAATCTGAGTGAAAACACACTACCTATCATTTTTTTGCTAATGGCTATGACTATTTATAAAAAAAAACAAATGAAAATGATGCAAATGAGGACTTACCTAATACCAGAGCTAGAGGTATTTTCTTTTATGATGACAGTTTGAAAAACTCTGAATACGACGATTTGTAATCGTAAATAGATTAGATAGACGTTATATGTTCAAATTCTAAGAAAACTATTGTAAATAAGCACAATCAAAAGATTTATGAACTCTGCCGATATGAACCCACATAATATAAACTTAATCCGTGGAAACTGAGCAAACGAAGAGTTTATTTTACAGAGCTAATATCAAAAATATTTTTTTTACGTAGCTTTATTAAGTTCAGACACAAGCATACATATTTTTAGTAAACGTATATCATTATCTATATCTTTAATTGAAAAAATCGTTTGTTTAGAAAACAATGCTAAATCGACGGAATATCGTATTGCGAGCATGCTGCAACGCATCTGTTCAACCTGTCAGTACCAATTGTTTATCGAGCGGTACTAATAATTGTGGCCCGTTTTGTAATCGAAATCAATCGTCAAGTCGAACAAAGGTGTGTGCACAATAGAGCGAAAGTTTTGCAGCTTGGGATATACGGACTTTAAGTATAGCCAGCATATGTACCTATGTGGTTACTTACACGGAAATATTGAAATTGCAAAATATGTGCTGTGTTTGTTACTAATGATAAATTATTGCAATTTTTTTTTAAAGTACATACATCTACTCTAGATAACAATGTGTGTTTTGTTTTATTATCATAATATAGTTATAAGATATAGATATAACTATAGTTAATCTTAATAAAATAAACTATTGAGACGCCATTACCATCGGTTAAAATATCAGTATTCTACTTACATAAATTCAATATAAATAGACTGCCGATAAAGTAATATAGGTCATCAATGGTGATTTCAACAACATTGCATTTTCAACATTGAAAAATTCAATATATCATTTTATTACAAACTTAAAAAAAATATTACTAAACTGTTATAAAGACGATATTTGTATCAGTGACAAGTCATCCATTGGTTTTACATATATAGTTAGTAGAATAGGAACAGTGCCAAACTATTTCGACGACTATCCATCGACAGTCTATTGATACAATATTAAAATAGCAGAATTGAGGTCCTCATAGTAAGTGACACAAGTGTGTTACCCCCCTTTGGTTATTTATTATATTTAAATTAGTTTTTTTTTATGTGGACCATTATACCTAAAATGCTGGTAAAAAATCTCGCTACACAACACGCCCGTGTGTGACACATGTTTGTTTTCATCAGTGTCCGATGCACCTACCCTTAATAGTTTATACACGACGGGGCGGGTGCACCACCAGTTAATATTAATTAAGGTGGGGTGAGGGCCACCCCAGCTATCTAGGTGTCGAAGACGTGTACAACTTGATGACTATGTAATGCATATTAATTGTTTAATGTAACTCAATAAGGTTGGATTTGGTTTGTAAAGACTTGGATTATTGTGAGGGTTTGTTGAACGATATTATAAAATGATTCGATACTAACTGTACCCTGTGGCAAATTATGGTTGCATTGCTAAGAAATGGGAAGATCTGACGCAAAAAATAGATAAAAACAATATTTGAAGAGGTTTGTATATCGTGTTAAAATTTGAGCTCAATCGGTGCATAACTTTTTGAGTTACATAAACCAACTTAACATTTTTTATATATAGATTGAGAATAGTGTGATGACTTCAAACTATGGAATAAAAATGTGCTTCAGAGCCATCTAGTGAAAACACACCGAACAACTTAGTTAATTGAATCGCGATATGAAAAGTTTTTCCGCCGATTAGTAGAATATATACGACTTTCCCATATTCGGAGGATCCTCTCTCTGTGTTAGTGTTAGAACAACATGACACCCGTTCCTCTACAATACTTTAGCGTTGCTATAACGATATCAAAAAAGTGGTTCTAAACTGCTCGTCACACAAAAAGATGAGTTTAAGATGATTTTACGGTTTTGATGTCAGAATTCAGCAAGTTAGCTTTAAGGACAAGCTTTATATAATTATAATAAAATCTAAATTATTAAATCAATATAATGTGAACATTTAATTATTAATCAATATTTTTTTTAATAAATAAAATGTAACTACTACATGAAGGAACAAACGAACTGTATATTAAAAGAAACAGAATCTTATTTTCCAAGTCCATCCCTATTCAATTCAAACACATCACTAATTACAGAGAAAGAAAAAAATTAAACGGCCTACCCTCAAAAACATTAAAAACGTACCCTCCATTGTATTATATAACAACACATGGCTTAATACCTAATTTACTACAATTTTCCTCGGTCCACAACCATAGGCGTATCGGTGACTTTTTTGTACCAAACTTTTTTGTTTTCACACTTTTTCCATCTAGTAATTACCATCTTACCAAACACTATTGGGTATTTTGAACGGGGCCACGGCCAATGGTAGCACCGCGTCTAATCTGTAAAAGAACTCTCTTAAGGTATAAAAGTCGATAGTTTTTTACCATCAAAATGTATAGTCCTCAGAAATAACCCATACTCTTTGTAAAGAATCTATTAAAGAGGTTCTGTGGTAAATTTTGTGAGAATGACTCTTCCGTTTGTAGCCAGGGAGCTGCCATTGTAACTGATATAAATTGCATAATACGTTTTTTGAGGATAAGATATCAAGAGTGCTTTGTGCCTAAATTGATTTAAAAGGTTATTGTACTTTTGATGTTTGGTTCACGCTGTCTTTAAGTTTTATATTATGGCGCATTTTTTACTAATTATTGACTGGTTTTTGTCGCTGACTGTTTGATATAACTGTTCATATTGTCGTATAGGTGATAAATGTTTATAAGAAATACTTTTAAAGCTATCCAGGAGAGTTTAACCTGGGGTAGGCAGAACTACTTTAATTATGGTAAACGAGATATTTCATCATCATCACACATCAACAGCCTTTAATAGTCCACTGCTAGACATAGGCCTCTCCTTAGAAAGGAGGTTTTGGCCTGCTATACCACGCTGGCCAGACGGGTTGGTATACGGTTTGTGTCAAGTTTTCCTTCTTTTTGGAGTGCTGGTGTCCTGCGTTGTTTTGCGCGCTTAGTCGGCTCTTACGACACCCACGGGATGAATTGGGGTAGTGACATTCCGTATTCTTAATCCGTCACTATTATTCACTATTAGATATTCGTCACTAGATATTTAACATGTTTATTGCAGAGAATTAGTTTCTCATATTTCTGAACCGTTGCAAAGTCCATTATCACGGATGAACTAAACTATCGGAGTAAACTATCAAGTGAAAATAACCATGGTAGTTCGATTCATAGCATTTATAATGATCCTAAGATACAGCTTGCGCCTCTTTTAGAGAGTTTACGATACTCTGTGTGTACAGTACCATAACGTGTTCAGGGTGCTGTTAAAGCTAGCATGCCGTTGATGATGGAGTGGCAGCCCTAGGGTCATTACATGAGAGACATATTATTATCGTCTTACTGGATTTTGTTTATACTAAAGTAAGAACATTAATAATAGCTTATTTATGGAATAAGTCTGAAATAAATTATTGTTGTTATCAAAACGGGTTGTTTTTCTCCTCTTTATTTTTTTGTTTTTTTTTTAGATCCATATTACAAAAACTTGTCACCGTGAAAATGTAAATTTAAACAATATTAGTGCTAAATTTGTGAGGAATAATATTTTTAAATGAGTTAAAAAATCCTTAAATATTACAAAGTGCCTTTCAACTGCGATTTCGATCCCGTAATGTAGATTATTTCATTCGATTTCTTTATTCCTCGGGAACAGTACTTGTTGGGATGACTGTATCTTAATTTACCAGTATCTATAATATATGTATTTCTGTATCTTTTACAATGTGTTTTCAAAATGCCTTGATAATCTGTTAACTTAAGTACAGGTCAATAAAGCGTAATGGAAGAAACGAACTCACTTGCCCATTTATGATAGAAGTTAGGATATATTCAATAATACTGCGATCACATGGCAGTCTGATCCCAAACTAGACAGAACCTTTGCTATGGTAATGAGACTGATAAACATACTTATATATTTCTAAACACACTAATATTAGATATATAACACACATACACAGAACAAATAACCAAGCTTATCACGTAATTATTCGTCCAGGGTGGAAATCGAACCCAAGACCTTTAGTTTAGTAGTCAGTCACTAACCACTTAGCCAGTCAAATGACTACTTATTAGACTAACATTATCGAAAGAGGTTTATTGTATCACCTTTAATTAATTCCCAGTTGATGAAACTGGCTGCAATCCATAATATTCTAAGGTTTTTAAAAAAATTATACCTATTTAAAAATAAAGCAGTTAGACAATTGTTGACGATATCGTTCCAAATTTAAATTGCGATATAACACAGAGACTTTTAAGTCTTGAATAAAATGACACCTCTGCACCTTAGAGTTACGTTGACGTTAGTTTAAAAAGCCAGTACCTACTCTTTATATACTTAGTCGAAACGGGAGCGCTTATCGCTGCAACACAGGCACCCCGCCCTACGGGGTGTTCGCAACAAAAATACTGTTGTTTCCTTATTGTTGCCGTCTGTTGTCGGTCGTTGTCGCTTGTTGTCAGCGAGGGCCCCGTTGTTTAATTACTAACGATTTTTGTAACGCTTTGTAAACGATGTGATATTTTTGTTTGGCTCCCTGTCTAGTGTGGTTGAGTTTTTGTTATAATGTTCACAAAGAGATAACGATTTGGAGGGATCTCTTCTTTGCATAGTAATTTTAATTCTATTATTCTGTTAGACATATCTAGTTTCGCGATGGAAATTTATTCATTCGTTCTAAGGACAAAGAGTGACGCTGCATTGAAACAATAAATTATTTCATTATTAAAGTAGCCCACGCAATTGGCAATATTGGTTTACTTCTTTTAAATATTGATGACCGGATGGCGTAGTGTTTTGTGTAACATACTGCTATTCTAAAGGTCACGGGTTCGATTCCCGCTCAAGTCAAACATTTTTGTGAATGAAAATTTAATGTTTGATTTGGTCTGGGTGTTTCTATGTACAATATGTATATATTCACAACAAAAAAAGGATAAATGTATTAATATCAGTTGTCTAGTACCCATAGTACAGGCTCTGCTTAATTTGTGACTAGATGGCGTTGTGTGAATGTGGTAAAAAGCCTTAGAGTTCTGAGTGTAATTTATCTATAATATGTATTTATATAGATATTTCTATTTAACGAATATGTTTATCAGCAGACTGATTACCACTGCACAGGCTCTGCCGAGTTTGGGATCAGATGACCACGTGTGAGATTATTATTTTTAAATTCAGACTCCTTGCCAAGAAACCTTTGTAACGGCAGATTGTTTCAAAATAAACTGTTTTAAATACCTCAACGTACTATAATGCATCTAATATAGGATATAAGTAATGCATTATTTGCTCTGACTTTTTACCGTCGGAGAGCCATGCTTCGACACGAATGGGCCGGCTCGACCGGAGTGACACCACGGCCTCACAGAATACCGGTGTTAAGCAATTCCTTCGTTGCCTTTCACTGAGTGAGTGAGGTTACCGGAGCCCAAATCCCCCCTCCCGCTAACTCGAGCGGGAGGAACTCCAAGGGCGGCAACGCACTTGTGACTTTTGAGTTTCAGGTGTCCATGGGCGGCGGCAGTTGCTTACCAACAGGTGACCCGTCTGCTCGTTTGCCCCTTTATACCATTAAAAAAAAGATTTCTTATATTATTCTCTGCAGTAGTTAGGAGCATCGTCAGAAATTGTCCCACTAAACGTCGACTCAAGAAAATCGCCTAGTCATGGCTGATAACTAGAGCTAGTGGAGAAACCTTGAAATCAAATCTCTGAAATCATGAATAGAAGAACAGAATATAAATACACTACTATGTATAAATTACTACGAACATTTATAAGTATTTTTACAATGTTAGTTTTAGTTTAGTTCAGTCAATGTTAGTGCACGGATGGCGTAGTGGTTTAAGCGGTCGCCACGCCACGCCTACGCCGAGTGTTGTGGGTTCAAACCCCACATGGGACGACACTTTGTGTGATCCACAAATTGTTGTTCTGAGTCTGGGTGTAGTAATCTGTCCGAGACTCTACTAGCATTCACCTTTTACTTACACATCCATCTCGTTAGTAAATTTTTCAACTTTCTAGTGTGAGTTTGTTTCACTTCTACTAGATCGTGACGGTGGCCGCTTTCGGCGTTGTGATTAGTCCGCACTGAAATCTCCACCAATCGCAACACCAAACGCGTTCGCCGCCGCGAGCGAGTCGATAGAACTATGGTCTAGA
This sequence comes from Arctia plantaginis, assembly GCA_902825455.1. NCBI lineage: Eukaryota > Metazoa > Arthropoda > Insecta > Lepidoptera > Erebidae > Arctia > Arctia plantaginis. The sequence goes on from CADEBD010000288.1 coordinate 2,582,091, forward strand.
ACTCGGGCCTCTGTTCTAGACCATACTCTATCTCTGTGTCAAATTTCATTCAGTTGCCTGCAGAGATTCTGGCGTATTTGAGTCACAAACATATATCCTCCTCATGCAATCTTTCGCATTATAACAGCAGTAATCGTAAATCTGTTTATATACTAAACGACATTTAAATTTATCCATTCCAATTACTTAAGAATCACTCGTACAAAACAAGTCTAACTTAATCATAAAAGCCTACACTATCCACACAATGGCGACACTCCCCTAAAACTCGTAACAAAAAAATCTATTAACATTTAATAAAATCATGACCTAAATAACATTTCTTACCATTTCAATTTTACGGACGAACGGGTGGTGGGTGCTCCTTCGCCATGCGTCTTTGTAAGACCCTCCTCCTCCCGCCCGGCCACTCCACCCCTCTTTTACCTCCTCCCGTTTCACCATTGTCGCATGGCACACAAGCTTTCAGAGTAATGAAGAGCATTTTCGTCCGATTCTGAACACAATGGCCCCTTTAATACAAGGCAGAGAGGAAACTTCTTTGTTGCCGAGAGTATTGTACCTAACGTGTGTGTTTGGTGCTGTGTATTGTTTTTTGTTGTGTTTGTCTGTTCGATTGTTGTGACAATGGTGTGTTATGTATGATCTATCCAATGGAAGGTGTTTGATGTTTTTATGGCACGTTTAGGCGTACCCCTTTTACAAAGCACTTACGTATGACGCCAATTTAATGAAAATGAAATGTTTAGAATTGGTGTTATTCAATTTTAAGTATAGAATATTTATAGACTTCGCTACTATTTATAGTCCTTTATTTATATCGACTTAAAGTAGCTTAATGAGCAAGACTTTTTAAAGTGACATTGCTTGTATTGTTCCATCTGTGCGGAGGAGTTTTAAATTATCGTTTATAAGTCTGCGTACATGAGTCATTAAGGACCTGCTTCTTTCAAACAATCAACTCGTACTATTAATTGCTGAAAATATATCTGGTGCCTAATGACTGTATCGCATAGGTAAAATTTCGCCTTGATTGTAATGTGTATCGATTGTGTGATTCGCCTTGAACAATGGATTACCGTACAATCACAAGATTGTACGGTAATTTGTTTTTAAATATAAAGTATATATTGAGATTATTATTAGTATTAATATGAAGTAATTAAGAAAATTCTATTATACAATCATACATTTTTTATATATATATGACGTCACACTCGCTCCGACACTATCCCTCTGTAATTTCAACCCAACACTTACGTCACTATTTTCAACATTCAAAATAAAACAATACTCGAATGAATAACATAACTTGTAAAATTAACCACACTAACGAAAACCACCACTTCTAATTGGAGCAAATTCTCTGCCTATATACAAATACTCTTCCATATCTTCTACCATAATTCCTTTGTAAATTCTACCACTATATTCAAAGACAATTAACTAGTACATAACTATTAATACCTAATTCCACAACTGAATACCGGACAATCATTGTTCAGTGTTGCCATCCTATTACCATTGTTTCTGTAACGAACGGGCTGTGTAGGAAATAATTATTGTGTAGTGGCAACACTGTGTAGTATCGACACGTGTCTTTTGTCGTTCTATTGTTCATGTTGCTATTAATTAAGAATAAATAAATAGTGTTAGGGTTTTGTTGATGTAGAGGGTTTAAGGAATAGGCCGAATTAAGAATAAAGGACTTCTGTTTCACAGAAGATATTGTGTTCTAAAAGTAAGTTGTGAGAGGTATATAAATAGGATTTCTACCGTTAGCTAACTATTTGTTTTTGGCATCTATCATAATCATTTAATAGCCTTTAATAGTCTACTGCTGGACATAGGCCACTCCTTAGAAAGGCGGTTTTGGCCTACTATACCACGCTGGCCAGACGGGTTGGTATAGGGTTTGTGTCAAGTTTTTCTTCTTTTTGCAGTGCTGGTGTCCTCCGTTGTTTTACGCCCTTAGTCGGACAGTCTTACAACACCCACGGGAGGAATTGGGGTAGCGACATTCTGTATTTTTAATCCGTCACTACGCTATCATAATATTAGACATTATTTCTACTACGATACGGCTGAACTTCGATTTCTTTACGCGGATTGATATCAGACGTCCAAAACCCAAGCGATATCGAAGTTCTTTAGGAAGATTAGGACTTTTTAGGACTCCAGCTATAGGTAAAGATTGCCATAGATGTTCGTACGGAAACCAGGACCGATGGCTTAACGTACTCCTACTCCTAACAAAGACTTAGACCATTTATAGACTGACCTGGCTAGGATTGATGAACTCTTCAATATGTTACCATCCACTCGGTTACCATTTAACCAGTATATTTGAATATTTTTCATTTTAATGTAGTTGATATAAAATGAAGTTGCGTACAGGTACACTTCCTATTGACTCCAGTTCGACGATGAACAATTTTTAATCTGATACTTTTCTTTATGGTATAAGGGTCATATGAGAAGATAGATCACCTGATGATAAGTGACTATCACTGCCCATGGACGCCTGCATCTCAAGAGTCCCACGTACTGACGTTGCAACCTTCTGAGTACCTATCAGATACATGGGGAGAGGTAATCCCACTCCCTCGCTGAAAAGCAATGTAAGAATAGCTGAACACATGAGGGCCAAGTGCGAGTTTATTTTACTTCTACTCGATCGTCAAGGTGACCGCGTTAGGCGCTGTGATTGGCCCGCGCTGAAGTCTTCACCAATCACAACGCCGAACGCGCTCACGGTCGAGAAATAAACACTAAAGACTCAGTTTTCTGTGAGACCGTGGTATCACTCCGATCTAACCGACTCATTTGTGACGAAGCCAGGAAGAAAACTATAGGTATACCGACTTTTACGGGAAACAAAACACAAGCAAAAACTTACAAGCACTTACGGGTCTTTAAAACAATTTTCTTATTTATTAATAAGTACTACCATATCATACACATTATACTTATAACGAATTTTGATACTATGTGGCATTATACCTGATATGTATGACAATTACGGTGTACATAGCATTTACTGTAGTGTGTAGTAGAGAAGTATACTTAATAATGGTAAACTATTTGAATTAATACTACATAAAATCAATTTTGTATCTAATTAACATTTGTTTAGGGTTGAGGTTAATAGATACTATCTATTTACAGTAATTTCATGGGCGAGACTTCCAATTTAACAAGCGAAAGATCATTTAAGTTAATACCTAACAAAAGCTCAAATAACAGTCCATAACTTTCTATAATACCAAACCTAACATCGTCCGAACAGAAATAGATATTCGCAAGTTCTCAACACTCAGCTTACATAGAAACTTATAAATACTTATTAAGTCCTAGTTGTCTAACGATCCAGAGATTTATTTGTTACATCTTCTTCAACAAGAATACGCGTAGTATTCATAATAAATAACCTTAATTACAGAAAATTCAAAATAATTAATACAAATTAAGTTTAATCAAAGCAAATTAAAATAAATCACTGTTATATTTATTAAGTCAATTTAAATGATAATAATATTTTTAGCTTTATTTTATAAGATAAAACATTGATTATACGTCACGCTAAAACGTAAGGCTCAATACTACATAAAATCCATGTCTAATCAAAAATGTAGGTTAATCAAGTAGAATAAAAATAAAACAATAATATAACACGAACGCATTCCAACCTATATAGATGTTTACTCAATTGCTTACGCCGGTTAAACATTCAATATTTGCTAATTACAGTCTGTATTCATTTAAAAGACAAAGCCGAAAACAAACCAGTTGTGGAACAAACACCATGTAAATACATTTTCCAACTGCTGACGTGCATGCATGTCAACTAGCATTTTAACTTCACAAGTGTCACAATTTCTTTGACTCTCAAACAGTGTGTCTTTGTATGTGAGAGTTGAAGCAGTTTTTGTGTACTACAATGCTAATATTATAATGTTAATATGTGGTCGTATGCTTTGTTTTAACTCGCAACCTATGTTGGCGTAAAAGTTTTACTATTTTTTACATTCAAACATACACTTACTTCTTTATCTGTCGTGGCGTAGACAGAGGCGTCAAAATGCCCACCTTTTGCCGCCTAAAATTTTAGTTACACTTACGTAATATGTGATATGCCAATTGCCGTCAACCACGCACTTATATTATAAATGTGAAAATAGGTTGATGTTGATGTGAATTTAGGTCTAGAAATAATCTGCTTATGTTGGTTAAACTCATAATAATATGTGGGTAGCTTTATCTATTTTATTGTAAAATATTTTGTTTATATTAAAAAAGTAAATAAAGAAAGATAGACATACATAATTTACAAGCATGTATACGTATAGAAACATTTATTACATGAAATCTTGTATAATAGTATCTCATATGTCTATAGGCCGTATTTATTCCATAAGAGTTTACGCACCGAAAATCTCACGTTACTAAGTAGCAACACCACACAGACTTAGTAAGACTTCATAATGTTGTATTATAAAACTAATAAATGATAATATTCTTGATATAATTCTTGCAAATAACACCTCTATTGTAATGAGCAAAGTGGCTTATTTTTCCTAAACAGTCCTAAAACCGTCGTCGTAATTTTAATAGAACATTAGTCTTTTATACCATTGTTGTTACTAAGCACACGATCCTATCATCTGTACCGACAAAAGAGGAGAAAACCCACCCCAAAGTATCGACATAATAATGAGGAACCGGGAAAAACTTCTGTTGTGGAATGAAAAGCGCAAATTCGTCATTAGGCGGCGCTTTCCGCCATTGTTGTAGCTGTCTCACTCCCTCTCAGTAAATTTTCCATAAGTGCGAGTGAGAGTAAGGTTGGTCCTTCGAGCCGGATTGTTCCTTTCTATGTTAGCGACATTGTTTTCGCTTTTATACCCGGCTGAATTGGGATTGTCTTGTCTGTTTGAATGGCCGATGGCGCCCCTCCACGGTGGATGAATACAGGCTTCTATAAATGGGGGGAGACAAAGGGTTGGTCTCTTGAATCGGCTGGGAGACAGGTCGTTTGATTATTGTATCGATTCAATGTATTGTCTCCGCAATGAAGGATGGTTAGGGCAAATTACTTTTCTGCTTTTAGTTCAATGTTTTAATAGTTCGTGTATTATTGTTTGGTAAAGTAAATAAACCAATATTATTGTTTAATTAGTCATCTCAATTGATTGGCACTTCTAGTAGTACAAACTAGACTACAAACTTAGCATAGTGGTTTGTGTAACGGAATGCCATTCCAAAGGTCGCGGGTTCGATTCCCGCGTCAAACATTTGTGTCCATTATCATTTAATGTTTGATTTGATCTGGGTGTTTCTATGTATAATATATATGTATTTTCCAAAAAAAAAGTAAATATGTATTTTTGTCAGTTGTCTAGTACTCATAGTACAAACTCTGCTTAGTTTGGGACTAGATGGCGTTGTGTGAATGTGGGAAAATATATTATATTAAATTAAACTAACATTAGCACATGCTTTTTAAAGTTGGCAGAGATAGGTAATAGACCAGTTTTCTATCATAACTTACTTCTCGGGATTTCCCTACTATCAAGGAAACTCCCGTTAAAGCCAGACGGTCTTACATAAGTAGCTACGCTAAGTAGTAGTAAAATTAATCGTTTGACATGCTTTTCGCCATTGCATGATCACCTCGCCTGAGAATTGTAGAATCCTTCCATTGCATTATAGAAAAATAGCAGACGTTCCTCAACAAGTATATCTAAAAATACTGAATATAACATTTGTAATTTCTGAACTGCATAGAATTAGCACATAAACGTTTGTTGGTAGTACGAGTTTTATACTTTTATAACATTTCATTGGAGGAAGACAAAGAAAACGTTGGTCTGATGACATAAAAAAGAACGCGTCCACTGTGGCCCAGAATAACTCAAACAAGAGCAGAATGGAAAGAGCTGGAGGAGGCCTTTGTGTCACAAGGACACGCCGACGCCCAATAACTGCGGCATAATAATAATATTGTATTGATATAATTATAATGTTAATTAATTTAATTGCATGTTAACACTTAACTATTTAATAATGAATACGTGTAACTATGTTGGCAATAAAGGCTTAATAATTAATAAACATAACATTTCATTGATTTCACAAAATATAAAAGCCGCAATGTTTTAGAGTTAACATAATCACTAATTACAATCTCGGATAATAATCTACGAAAGGTCACAAGTTTTTATTCATCATCATCATCATCATCATCAGCCTATCGCAGTCCACTGCTGGACATAGGCCTCTCCCATTGTTTTTGTTTTCTCCCAAGTTTTTATTCAACAAGTCCTAAATGCTATGCTCGGGTCTTGCAATACGCTTTAACTTTTATTACCAGAGCTTATTTTTTTTTATGGTATAAGAGGGACGAGTTATATGAGCAGACGAGTTACCTGATGGTAAGCATCTACCACCGCCCATGGACACCTGCAACTCAAAAGTCACAAGTGCGTTTCCGCCCTTGGAGTCCCTCTCGCTCGAGTCAGCGGAAGGGGAGATTTGGGCTCCGGTAACCTCACTCACTCAGTGAAAGGCAACGAAAGAATTGCTTAACACCGGTTTTCTGTGAGGCCGTGGTATCACTCCGGCCCATTCCCACTTAACGTCGGAAGACCAAAATATTTAGACTGGTCAATCAAAATTCAGCTGCTCGCAAAATAATCATAACCCATGTTATGTATATGTTGTATTTATTATATGTAGTAACAAACCAACTTACCTTTTTAAGATAAATTAACATATTTATTATTATTATTATCTCCATGTTGCACCTTTCGTAATTAAAAATGAGTTCATCATCATCTACAGCTTTAATAGTCCACTGTTGGACATAGGCCTCACTTCAGAAAGGAGGTTTTTTCCAAGTATACCACGCCGGCCCGACGGGTTGGTATAGGATTTGTTTTAAGTTTTCCTTCTCCTTACTGTGTTGTTGTCCAGCAGAGTTTGCACCCTTAGTGGATACGAGTGGTGACACTCCGTATTTTAAATCCGACACCACACAGAAAATAAATTACCAACTTTTAAACGTACCAAAATTAACACCCGTTATCAGCCGGGGTCAGATTATGACCAAGTCAAGTGTAACCTGGTCAAAAAGTCAGACAATTCAAATGTATATAATACCTATTACTTGATCAATTAACTCCCGTATATTTGCATAACTTAAGATATAGTCAATAACTTTTATAGTATTTAATGTAAAATTGTTGTCACGATTGGTGTTTTTGAACGTATTAAATGGCGCGTGCGATTTCTATATATATATTATCTGTTATGTATTGGCAAGAAAACCATTTAAGCAGCCGCATCATGCATGCTAAGTATCGTCGATAGGTTTTTCTAGTAAGTTTCAGATACTCGTATAGAAAAAAATATAACAGTCAACAACTGCGCTAAAACCACCAGCATTCGTAAAAATAGTATTTGTAATCTAAAGATTTTTTCCCGTTTGTGATATTCGGAACAATGGCTGGGCAAACTTGAAGCAGAAAAATTGGAATTAAAATTGTCGATACTGTTCATAACTCAGAAACACAACGAGGGTTAGAGTGGGCAGCATGGAGATTTTCCACGTCTCTACTTATCCTTTGGGGATACATGGGGGTTCGCCATCATCATCATCATATATCACGCTGGCCAGACGGGTAGCTATAGGGTTCATTTCAAGCTTTCCTTCTCTTTGCAGTGCTGTTGTCATGCATAGTTTGCTCCCTCAGTCGGCTCATACGACACCCACGAGATGACGGGTGGTGGCACTCTGTATTCTTAATTCGTCACCACATAAACGGGTGTGTGTAGTTATTCATGTGTCAAAACTTTAATTTAACATAAAATTTAATTAATTCTTCCCTTCACAGGTGCGGAATGGAAGCTTCTTACCGAAGACGAGAAGCGACCGTTTATCGACGAAGCCAAGCGCATCAGGGCGATGCACATGAAAGAACACCCCGATTACAAGTACCGGCCTCGGAGGAAGCCGAAAACTTTGAGGAAGGAGGGATACCCGTACTCCATACCATATCCCAGTGTCCCCATGGATGCTTTGAGAGCTGGTAAGTACATTCCCCTTAGTAAATAATCTACTATATCAATAGATATATCAGAACTGAATTAATAAATTGTTACGTCATACCTTGCTATCGTCAAGCCATTTATGTGATGAAGGGGTTCAATCCCCACTCAGTATAATTAATACTTTTTATCCCTTTTTAATTTGTCTGGGCAATTCCATGTAAGATGAAGTAAGAACATAAATATATTCCCCAAAAAAAGTATTATATCTCACACCCGGTTGTCCTGGACCCAAATTTTCTAATTTTTTTTATTTAAAAAGAAAAGCCGCGTTAGGAATATATTCCTGTGTCGCGGGGGACTTCACAAACATACTTTAAACGGACACAAAGAACACCCAGACTCAGAACAACAATTTCTGGATCACACAAAGTGTAGTCCCATGTGGGGATCGGACCCACAACACTCAGCGTAGTAGTAAGAGGCGTGGCGACCGCTTAAACCACTACGCCATCTGTGCAGTCAAACTAGACAAAGCCAGTACTTTTTTAACCATATAACTGATTGTAACTTATTTTTCCTAATTTTAATATCCTCATATCCTAATGCCCGTTTGACGGCATTCTGCCCCTTAATTCTTTATTAGTACTAAAATTATAGTTGAACACATACCTTTAAGAATATAGAGATAAGTGTTTATATGTACATAAATAAATATAAACAAAGATCCAGCATCTTTAGGGCTTTAGAAATCAAACACAAACGGTGCCATATAAAACTTAAATACAAGCCAATGCACCCAACACCTCCTCCACACGAGTCTGGCTATCATCGCATCAGTGCAATAAAGAGTTTTATAAGCTTTACAACAGATAATGACAGCCTTGCCTGTGTACACCACAATAGATATTAGAGGTTTATTAGCTACAATGTCGCTGTTTGATTCTCATAATGAAGTTTTGTATCATAAGGCCATATTATTAACGGTGAAACGTATTCATTTATGGTGTAGTAGTTAAATAAGAAGGTAAGTAGTTCCATTCAATGGCCCCTTCCAGTGGTCAGAAAAGATCATCATCATCATCAACAGCCTTTAATAGTCCACTGCTGGACATAAGCCTCTCCTTAGAAAGGAGGTTTTGGCCTACTATACCACGCTGGCCAGACGGGTTGGTATAGGGTTTGTGTCAAGTTTTCCTTCTCTCTGCAGTGCTGTTTTTTCCCTTAATCGGCTCTTACGACACCCACGGGATGAATAGGGGTGGTGACACTCTGTATTCTTAATCCGTCACCAAAGATGGTAGGTAGGTATTACTAGCGCAGTGCGTGGCGTTTCAGTAAGGATTGGCAGTGCTTGATCAATTAAGACTATCGGTGGCTACAGACACTGGTGATAGGGAACCATCAGTTAGAACGTGTGCAAATACTTTTTGTAATAACCTTTTTCTTTAACCTTTTTTCTTTTCAACAAACAGAACGACTGATTTGAGTTTTGTTAGTTTAAAATGTTAACGGACCTTCAATATATAAAATGACTTACTAACTGCAAATAGAAGGAAAACTTGATGCAAACCCTTTTTTTTTTTTTTTTTTTTTTTTTTAACGTGTGGAAATCCCCTCGGACCGTCACCCATCCGGGGTTTGCGGCGGGGTGGTGTGTCGGACTCGGACCGACTAAAACCACACGGTGTGCCACTCTGCGCCTGTAACAGGAGGGATCCGGGAACAGCTGTTGTTAAGACATCCGGACCCCTCCTAGCGCCAGCCCGCTCCTGGTGCGGGCTCCGTCTCAATATAGATGTTCCTCTCTTTAGGCGACGTCCGGCACACGCGGACGCCGCCCCCTCGCGGCTGGCCAACTAATGCGGGTGGAGGGGAAACCCACCCCGTCCACCCGCGGCCACACTCAGGGCGGCATGAGGCTGTGGTAGGCGGGCCTCCGCCGCCCGGTTCGCCGGCGGCGGATCGGGTCCGAGTGGAGGTCGTCCTCCCGGGCCCTTTCCGCCGCCTCCTTCCGCGAGATTACTACCTCGCAGAAGGTTGCGACCGCGGTAAAACAACTGTCGCTACCGGCCATGGAGCGTACTACGGCCGGTAGCGAGAGATCCACTCCGATGACTGCAGTGAGGGCCCGGCGCTGCGCCGCCCATGCGGGGCAGACCGCCAGCGTGTGCTGGGCCGAGTCCTCACTGCAGTCGCAGTGGTGGCAGGCGGGACTCAGTTCCCTCCTAGCGACCGTGTGCAGGTACTTTCCGAAGCAACCGTGCCCGGAAAGCACCTGCGTCAGTCGGAAGGAAAGGGTCCCGTGCTGCCGCCCTGCCCACTCGGCGATGACCGGCTGGAGAGCCTCCACGGCGGCGAAGCCAGCGCGTGGAGTCTCCAGCCGGAACGACCAACGAGCCATGCAAACCCTATACCAACCCGTCTGGCCAGCGTGGTATAGTAGGCCTAAAGACCTTTCTAATGAGAGGCCTATGTCCACCAGTGGACTATTAAAGAGAGCACACAGGTCACTGGATATTAAGCAGTAATTGCCGTCTTTTTTACGAAAAACGGTAAATGCATTGATTTTTATATATGTTGTATAAAAAATTGCCAAACTCTCCTTTTTAAGGAGAGGCGTATGTCCAACAGTGGACTATTAAAGAGACCAGTCAGGTCACTTAATATTAAGCCGTAATTGGCGTCTTTTGTGTGAAAAAAAGTACATGCATTGATATTTATATATTTGTTTTGTTTTTAATTCCAGTGAAATTCACCTAAAATTAGTGCTAAAGTAACATTTACGTATAATCTTAAATAATTATGTTACTACGAGTATAGTAAAATCGTGAATTAATATAGAGTTGCAATCACCCTTCAAAATATAATGAACAAAATTTAGTACTAAGCGTTATGTAACCGATTTCAATGTTATAACTGCGTTCCACTTCATCGCATTATACTCACTTTTTCTTTTTTCTTTCTCTGTCTCTCTCTTACGCCAAACAATCCGTTACAATCGGGGAGAAAAGTTTTCTGTCCAAATAGCCAGAGCAGTACAAAAGGGCTTGTATTGGACGTTATCAGCCTATTCATTGGATGTCATCGAATCCGCCATAGCCGAATTGGGATTACACAATGGCCGTGCTTCGTTTACTATATACGATTACGCGAGACATTTGATTTAGTGGTGTTCGGTTTACGTGCGAGCCATTCATGAGTTTCTGAATAGTTTAGTCTGTAAACAAATTTGTAACGGCTGCCCCGTCTACAATTTTGTTCACTTTGTCAGTTGTCACTGAGATTATTGACTACTTACCATTTATTTTATAAATTGAAGGTTCTTTAACTTTTAAATTAACAAAATTCAAATCAGTCCTTCTGTTTTTACAAAAAGGTTTAAAGAAAAAGGTTATTACAAAAAGTATTTGCACACGTTCTAACTGATAGTTCGCTTTCACTAGTGTCTCTAGCTACCGATATTCTTAATTGATCAAGCACTGCCAATCCACGCCACGCACTGCGCTAGTAATACCTACCTACTATCTTTTCTGGCCACTGGCCGGGGCCATTGGATAGAATTACTTACCTTCTCATTTCCATAAGGGAGCTACTACTACGATACTGAATAGGGTAAAAAATAATTGATTACAACTGATAAATAAGATGAACTAAACTTTGTCCTATGATAATCTTGAATGATGCGATTTTTACAGAAGTTATCTTTATCGTCGGTCTATTATTGACTATTTCCATTGCTAATAAATAAACGCGGGGGAAGTAAACAAGTTAACTTATTAACTGTTACTAAATTCTACTGTACTGTACTCTCCATGTAGTTAAATTCGGAACTAGACACAGAGATTCAAATTTACTACCCGTACCTAAACTACACGTAAGTACACCGCTTGATAATAAACCTAAATTAGGAAACTATCTGCTAACTACTCGCTACAGTAACTCGCCTTCATTAAACGCAGCACTCCGGTCACTCGCCCTATCCACGACAAAAACGCACGCCTACAGTCACGACAAAGCCTCGTGACTCCAAAAATAACGATTTAAACCTAAAAAATCACAACTACAAAATACTACAAAGGTAGAAAGGGACAAAAAATATTTATTTTTTATAACAAATTATATTATATTCTTACGCCTATTTAGTGAAATATTCTCGATATTGAACTATAAAGTTGGTTATTTATGTCTTTTAGTTATGTTTTTGATGCGACATAATTCTATATTGTTAACCGTTTTATTAGAGAAAGTCATTGTGGTGCCCGCCATCTTGGTGTATGAAAATGGTTTAGATTGTAAAGTCGCGTGTACATTAGCGGTAACTTTATACCAGACAATGGTTCGATCACGGCTATACTTGTAATTTCACAGTGATATATTCAGGATATGGTTTGGTTTGGTGGTATTCTGGTTCTTTTACCGTTAAAGAGTCATGCTTTAGCCGAAGTGCTACCCCAGCCTATCGGAGGGGCGGTTTCAGGCGATTCTTTGGTTCTTTCCACTTGGTTTTGGCATACTATACCACGCTAGCCAGACGGATTAGTTTAGGGTTTGTGTCAAGTTTTCCTTGTCTTTGCAGTGCTTTTGTTCTGCGTCATTTTTAGTCGGCTCTTACAATACCCACTAGATGAATAGGGTTGATGATATTCCGTATTTTTAATCCGTCACCACACGGAAAATAATCTATATACAAAGTATCTAAATCTAATTTATACGTGTTCTACAGCTAAAATTACAAGCCATACTGAATTAAGGTCTAGACAGCTCTATATAATATATTCGAGAACCTCACTAGGTATTATGAAACACAACGTATCACATTTACATAAAGGTTGGTACACAATGCCTGAGCCATAAGAAAAACCGCTTCACCTACGTCACAGGACCTCACAACAAAAGATATTCGAAATATGAAAAGCGAAAATGGAACGCATAGTTTAAACCGTCTTGGCTGCTTTTGACAGTTGACAGTTTTCACTGTCAACGTGACAATGGGGTTAGTTGGGGTGCGTCAGTTGGGGTTACACCATTGACATGCGATTAAAATTATTGAAAGACTTTGCCTTTAAACGTGTCGCTATTGAATTTTTCTTTAAAGGGTTGTTTTGAGGTTTAGTTTTGTGGGGTTTCTTATACTTTAAAATACAAGTAAAATATTTGTTTTAAGACAATTACAATCAATCTAACTAAATCTGTAAGGTATCTACGATACCTGGTGGACAATATTATGTCTTTATTCGTGCTTCAAATATTTGAAAGTAGAATAAAAAAAAACAAAAACAAACCTCTTTTAATTTGCACATACAATACATTGAAATAAAAATAACCCGTTTGTGAGTGCTGAGTTGCAGGCGTTCATGGGCGGTGGTGATCACTTTTGTGATTTGATACTACACCAAAGTGACCACTACCTAAACAATATTTCTATTAATAGCACTATGTAATAAAGATTATAATTAAAAAAAAAAGAGATATATTAACCCGCCGGTCATTTTAATTCCATCAGAAATTTAATGTAACCTACGACATAATAAATTGGTAATATTTGAAAGATAAATAATAAAACACGGTCCGTAAGGAACTTAATCCTTTGAAGTCCATATTACGAATACTATACCGAGTAGTTGTATACTTCGACGACCGAATGGCGTAGTGGTTAGTGTAACGGACTGCTATTCCAAAGGTCGCGGGTTCGATTCCCGCTCAACTCAAACATTTGTGTGCATGAACATTTAATGTTTGATTTGGTCTGGGTGTTTCTATGTATAATAAGTATGTATTTACAAAAAAAAAAGTATATATGTATTTATATCAGTTCTCTAGTACCCATAGTACAAGCTCTGCTTAGTTTGGGACTAGATGGCGTTGTGTGAATGTGGTGCAATATTATTATTATTATTATTAATTAGGATGTGTAACTATCATCTCACCTAGCATCTGACAGTCATATCTATCACGCTTGCCCCACTTTTTGCCACTCACTCTGCCCATTTTCACGAGACTACTCGCACATATTTCAGGAAAATGAAAGGAATAATAATAATTGTTTTTTTTTAATAATAATAATAAAGTTTCAATGATGTTATGAAAAAAAAAAACAAAAACAAACCCCTTTTAATTTGCACATACAATACATTGAAATAAAAATAACCCGTTTGTGACTGCTGAGTTGCAGGCGTTCATGGGGTTTCTACACGGGGGGGGGGGTCGTCTACTCGTCTGTAGATGACCCGAGGTATGTCGGGGCACCAGGGACTTCCTTTCTAGGGTATACCTGGTTCCCCGGCTATTAGTACCCGAGACGGCGTGCGGTTTTAGTCGGTTCGAGTCCGCCATGCCACCGACAGGTGGTATCGGAGGAGATTTCGGCACGGAAAAAAAAAAACAAAAAGGTGTTATAACTTTAGTTAGCTGAATCCGTCTGACAGACTGGTATCTGCGCTAGGAGGACCTGTATGACAGATCCAGCCTCTCCAACTCTAGACAACTTACCTGTCTGATTTACTCCATTAAACGTAACCAGATGGAAGTGTAAAGACATCACGAGGGATTTAAAATAAAACTAGTAGATGAATATGATAATATGCTGAACATTAAGACGACCGCATGGCGTAGTGGTTTGTGTAACGGACTGCTATTCTAAAAGGTCTCGTGTTCGATTCCCGCTCAAGTCAAACATTTGTGTGGATGAACTTTTAATGTTTGATTTGGTATGGGTGTTTCTATGTATAATATGTATGTATTTACAAAAGTATATATGTATTTATATCAGTTGTCTAGTACCCATGGTACAAGCTTTGCTTAGTTTGGGACTAGATGGTGTGAATGTGGTAGAATATTATTATATTATATTATTAATGAATGAAACATGTAAAGTAATTATTACGTGGTGGCCTATGTTTATGCATGTGTGCACGCGTGTGTGTATGTGTTGGTGTCAAAAAACTGCATTTACAAACAGTAACAAATAGCTACTCAGGCAATATTACCCGACATTAACATTTTTTACCCGTCTCCATTGCGGTCGCCAAAACTAAACGTGGGCGGAGTCGGCACGTGTGTCCTGACCCTTAAATAAGGGTCGCGCCACACTTTGCACTAACATGGCTTTTAAGTTAATTGCAGTTGTGAATTTATGTCGTGAAATAAACCTAGGGGTGAATAATTACTTTCGCCATTTAGGAATAATTTTTAATATGCTTGTGGATGTTTTAATTAGTAATACAACATTTTTTTTGTAATAAAAGTTTATGTTCGTAATTTTTTCGTGAAATTGCTTAATATTTATAATTTGAAATGTGAGGATATTTCTTTTTGATTTTTAGGAAACACTTGTAAACTTGAGATTGGAATTTCAAACTTCAGGGGCAGTCTTTTTGCAACCTTATTTTCAGGAAAGATAAATGCTTTTTAATATAATTAGGTTTTTTTTTTATTGAGTCTTTGTCTTATTACACTTACATTAAATAATAAAATCCACTTACAAATCTCTATTAGAATATACCCTTAAACGTGAATCGCACGTGTCGGTCACGTGGCTCTGACGTCACAAACTCTAGGGTTCAGCTGCCAAGTGAGTGCAAGCGCACTGCAGCAACGCCCCCTTGCGGGTAATTTGGACGATTATTGATGGGTTTGTGTCGGAGATTTAAGTTGAAATTGTCAGGATTTGTATTTATTGGTCATAGGTCATATATCATACACAAACTAAAGTAAATATGAAGTATTATTTAACAGAGGAATTCTTTTTGTGTGCTTTATGCGATGCACTTAATTCCTAAATAAAAAACTACTAAAACTAAACTAAAACTACCTAATAATAATAGTTTATTTATAAGCCGCACGGCGACGGGCCTGTTGGTCTAGTGGGTTCGATTCCCACCCAGGACAAATATTGTGTGATTAGCACGGTCATTAGTTCTGTGTCTGGGTGTAATTTATATATAATATGTATGTATGTTTAAAAAAATATATAAGTATGTTTATCAGCAGTCTGGTTACTATAGCACAGGCTCTGCCTAGTTTGGGATCAGACAGCCGAGTGTGAGATGTGTAAGGTTATTATTATTATTATTATTATTCTTATCGCAGTTAACTTATAAATATACGAGTAAGTATGAATACCCGAAGAAAATTCCTTTTTAACCAAAAATGATCATCAGAGTTAATTAAAACAATTAGCCCAAATTCCACTATAAAACAAAACTCTCAAACGCTGCCTGAACTTTATCGTGAAAGCGACGATGAAATTCAGACAGCGTTGAAAGTTTTCCGACTCTTGAACCTGATGCCCTCACCTACGTACTTTATTATACTAACTAAGTGATCATATGTTCCTACTTTTATGTGATACTAGCTGACCCGGCAAACGTTGTATTGCAAAACAAAAAAAAATTAGGGATGGGTCACCCTCACCATTTAGGGGTATGAAAAATAGATATTGGCCGATTCTCAGACCTACCCGATGTGCACACAAAATTTCATGAGAATCGGTCAAGCCGTTTCGGAGGTGTACGGAAACGAACATTGTGACACGAGGATTTTATATATTAGATATACTTTAGCAAAAGACTTCAAGAGACTTCAACAAAAATTTTGTAACATTAACCCCAGTCCACCCCTAAGAGGGTAAACGTTTAATTGAACTTAGTTTAAGAACATAATATTATTAAATAATACTGTATATAAAATGAATTAAACCCCTAAATACCCTAAAAACCTCATCAGCATGAGCTGAGGGCCTAGTGTAAGATAATTTCACATGAACTTTCACTCGACAGCGAGCGCGTTTGACGTTGTGAGAGTTGAGCCTCGTTGCGATTGGCTATCACTAAAATCTTAACCAATCGCATCGCCAAAGGCGCTCGCTGTAGAGAGCTACTCCGAACGCTGTCGACGTGACGAACGAGATCATGTGAAATAACGCGCTTACTGTCGAGTGAAACTTGATGTGAAATTATCTTATTCATCATATGTGGGGTTTGAATCCACAACACTCGGCGTAGTAGGAAGCGGCGAGGTGACCGCTTAAACCACTACGCCATCCGTGCGGTCAATTATCTTACACTAGGCCTTCAGGTCATGCTGATGAGGTTTCTAGGGTATTTAGGGGTTTAATACCACATCGACTCGCTCTCGATGGCTAGCGTTTAGCGTTGCGATTGGTTGAGATTTCGATGCGGGCCAATCGTAGCGCCGAACGCGATCAGCGTGACGATCGAGTAGAAGTGAAATAAACTCGCACTTGGCCCTCTGAGCACTTCGCAGCAAGCTTAAGCGGTTAACATCATTTACAAAGGACGATTACATTCCCAAGGCAGCCGTAAAAGAAAAAGCCCGGAGCATTTTGCAATAAAATGAAAGAGTAGGTACGTGAAGAAAGATATCGAGTGATAGAAGAATGCAAACTTCTCTTTTTTCCCCTTTTCCTCCTATAAATTTTAGTTAGGAAGAAGAAGATAATAGTAATAATAATATTTTGCCACATTCACACAACGCCATCTAGTCTCAAACTAAGCATAGTTGGCTACACCTTATAAATACATAGAGGTTTACTTTTTATTGTAAAAACAGTAATATTAAACATTGAAACACCCAGACTAAATCAAACATTAGGAAAATGTTCTTGCACACAAATATCGGGCATCGAACCCACGACTTTTGGCGTAGCAGCCCGTTATAAAAACGACTACGCCATCCGGCCGTCAAGTAAGTGTACCTATTATTAGGTAAAAATATTTTATTTAAATAATTTTTCACTGTAAACTTAACCATTTTTCAAAAACACATCATCTGTTTGTTTACCTGAGTTTACCCAGATGTTGTTCATTGTTTAAAACTTATTTGACTTTTATTGAATAATAAAACATTTCAACACAACAATTCTTTAATATCCTTTGAATATTTATTCAAAACCATAGCTTATGTACTCGTAGTAGTCTACGGATTTCGTAAAAGTTTGAGCAACACCACTGGCACTATACAAGCCTTTCGGGCCAGCGTGGTATAGTAAGCGAAAACCTGCTATCTAAGGACAGGGTTTATGTCATCCTGTGGACTATTAAAGGCTGTTGATGATGATGATGACAAAGAACCTGATCAAAAGTAATTATCTAAGTATAATATAAATCCTAAATACTTGAGGGACTAATCAAAATTACCGTTTACTAATAATAGATGTAGTCTTATTACCGATAGATGGCGCTGTTATAAATTAATTACTTTCTGAAACTTTGTACATTAAAATCACGTTTGACTTTCAACATGGCTATTGTTGTAAAATAAATTTGTAAATACTCTGACAAGCGTTACTTGAAACATTTATTTTAACAACTGTATCTGATACTAGCTATTGTGTAACACAGACAGGTTTCATAAAATTGGTCTATTGCTTCAAAACGCTCACACATAAATGTATTTATTGTATGTTTAAGTTAAACTGTATTAATTGCTATGTAAATTTTATAAGAACAATGAAATCTTTGAAAGCGATTTATGTATTCATATTGGATACATGTTTTTCTTTAATTGTTTGTCAGAATTATTAATAATATAATTGACGCAGACAATCTATTGTTTTACTGTGCACTTATTTGTAAAGTTTTGTGTTTTAGTCGGAAACTACATTGTACGTTCATTGTCTGAGGTTTCAATGATAGCCAATATTTCGTAGCATCTACTTTATTATTATTTTCCTATCCTACTTCTATTTTAATTAATCAGAGTAGGCAACTGCCTAGGGGCCCCGCATCAGTCTGAATCTTCGAAAAAAAGGGGCCCCGAGGAATGCATTGCCTAATGGCCTAAGTGTAGTCCGGCCCTGCTCATACATGCATACCCTAAGCAAAGACAGGGTTTAGGGTCTAGTAGTTAGCAATCCCTACAGCTAAACCTGAGGTTGTGGGTTCGATTTCCACTTTATTATACAGTTTATTGGAATTCAACATGATATAGGAATGTACATTGAAGTCACTGATATTTCTAATAAAATCTGTTGACGGAATAATTAGTTTCATACATCCTTGTATAAAGTATTAAAGTTTTCATTTATTATAATTTTATATTTCTTAATGAAATGTAATTAATTAGTCAAGTACCCGTAGACGACGATAATTCAACCCTTATGTGATCATCATCATCAACAGCCTTTAATAGTCCACTGCTGGACATAAGCCCCTACTTAGAAAGGAGGTTTTGACCTACTATATGCTGGCCAGTCGGGTTGGTAGGTATAGGGTTTGTGTCAAATTTTCTTTCTTTTTGCAGTGCTGTTGTTCTGCAAGACTAAGAGAATTATGATTATGGAGTGTCACCACCCGTATTCATATTCAAGTGGTGACACTCCGTGTTCTTATTCCGTCATCACACTGATCAATGTAACTATTAACGGATCAAGTGTAGTATTACTTCCTAAGAACATTTAAGTAAAAAAATATAATAGAATATTATTTTAAAAAAAAACAACTGTTCTAATAGAGTACCGTTGAAAGGAAAAATAAAAGTCCATAAACATAACATATTTTTGTTGAGTATTACATATGTAATAAGAATTTATTTTTTTGTTATTTTACAACAGAAATATCATGAGTCCTAATACTCACTTACAGTCCAAACATTCGGTGCTAATCCGTACAATAATCCAATAAATTGCTTATTCATGATGAGCATATTATGTATACCAGCAGTTTGTTACCGAACGGAAGTGTCCAATCGCGTGCGCCGCCGGAAGCTCCACCCCCCTCCGCCAAACTGCTTCCGGTCACGTGACGTCATTTACATGACAGTTGAGCGCAGGTCGTTGGGGAGAACAGACGTGCGTAGCGGAGACTTTTTGTTTATGGCTCTAGGAAATGATTTGTAGTTTTGTTTATATTTTATTTTTTTGGTTGTCGTGTGAATTCCCTTTTTTTTTCTTTTTGAAATTAGACCATCTACACTTAGTACCCTTATTTTCAAGTAATTAACTAATAATACCTAATACTTTACTTATGATCTGCAAGGATCTAAATGGGGCACAAATGGGCCTTGGTGTCAATCTCTTATCCAAATAGAAGACATCCAGTACCCCGTACCTTGGGTCCTATGACATACCTATCAGTTCATTGATCTGATTTACTTTGTTCCTCTGTCCTATTTGAAAATGATGACTTTCATTCTCATGAAGGCTTACAGCCAGTAAGTGGCCATAAGTGGAATTAAGTCAAAATCCTCTACAATATTACACATTCTGGGGCTCAACATGGAATCGGGAAATGAATAGGAAAATGGTGATAAATATCAAAACTGCCTGAAACAAAACTTGACTTAATAATAATCTCACGCACGGCCGTCTGATCCCAAACTAGACATACTATACGGTTTTTTTTTCAAATACATACATTTTATCATATGAAAATACATTACACCGAAACTCATACTCATGACTGCACAGATGGCGCAGTGGTTTAAGTGGTCGCCACGCCGCTTTCTACTGCGCCGAGTGTTGTGGGTTCAAACCCCACATGGGACGACACTTTGTGTGATCCACAAATTGTTGTTCTGAGTCTGGGTGTTCTTTGTGTCCGTTTCATGTATGTTTGTAAAGTCCCCCGCGACACAGGATATATTCCTAATGCGGGAGTTGTCTTTTTAAAAAATCAAAATCAAAAAAGAATATACTCGTAATAACTGAGTATAAGCAGCTCCGTCAGTTCAGTTGAAAAATTCAGTTCCAATCTACTCTCGATCTCACAACTGTCATAAAAGGTATTCTCGTAGTAAAGTGGTAAACATCCAACGTTGACTGTAATGTATATCGTATTGTGATCGAAAGTTGAAAATAGTGAGAATCGGTATTCTGCTAGTGATACTTTAATGCGAATGAAATGTAGTTCGTATTCTCATCTCTCTGTTCATACGTCAAGTTTGATATTTCTGTGAGATTGAGGCTGAAATTTATAAAGCGTACTTAGACTTTGCTCAGACTTACCTCACGAGTTAAGTGTGCGTTGAAATTTATAGTCATAATGCTTAGCTCAAGCTGAGCAAATGCTTAGCATAGTCTAAGTCACCAAAATCCATGACTTAGCGATTACTTACGATTAATATGCCAGAGTCAATGTGAAAAGATGGTTCGATTGTCCAGGAAGAAAAGCCGTAATCTAGTTCGAAAGCGTTGTAACAGAAGTCCGTAAGGGTGTGCCAGGGTCAAGATAAAAAGTTAATACGAGAAATTGATATATTTGCGAATGAACTCGAGACGAGACAACCTCAAATATTGTTATGACATTTGACAAGTCAAATATACGTACGTTTTGTTTTACTTGTACATGTGTTATTTTTGCCTTTTATCACTTAAAATAAATGAAAACTAAAGGTGTTAATTGATTGAAATACAATAATATGATAAAATTTATAAGATTACTAATATTTTAGGTTATTACAGCTATTTTAAAAATAATATATTTTTGAAATACCAAGAATTTAAATTAATATGCTATGCAAATCGAAACGTTTAAAAATTTTTCCTGAGCTCTTGCTTAGCATACACTCAGTAAATTCTTAGCCTAAGAGGACTATAAATTCGAATGCTAAGATTACACTGAGCAGGAACTTAGGTAAGTTTAGCGTAAGCAAAGTCTGAGCAAAGTCTAAGTACGCTTTATAAATTTCAGCCTTAGTCTTGTTCAAGAGTAGACTGAAGCAAAGTATTTTCATGAGCAGAATACCTTTTTCAGTCAATTCATAATTCAGTTTTAGTTTAACCTCTTTTCGGTCTGTGATGTTTTAAGATTGAGAATTGGTCTTCAGGGTACCATAACACACAGATATCGAGTAGGATGATATGCAAGATTCGTGGTTAATCTATCAATTTAACTACGGTTTGTTAAGTACGTCTGTTCCCCTGGTGCTATGAAACGGCGAAAATCCACCCTCGCCCCGCTGTCATTGCGAAGCGTCGCACAAGGTTTTAGGGATCAATGCGTTTTGTGATATCTAGTTTATCTTGATAGATACATTTATATATATTTAAAATACCTCTGCTGTTAAGTATTACCCTTGTAATGCTTTAATTTGTACTAAAATAAGATTTCAAAAGATGGACTATGTGCTTTATGAATATGAAATAGTAGTGAATGGTGCTTCGACGCTTTTGTAACTTTGACAGACTAACCTAGACTATCAAAGGTGTAAGAGAGACGAAAAAAATAGTTATAACCCGGAAATTTGTACACCGAACACATAAAAAAATTTGTTCCAGTTAAATTAACAACAGAAAATAATGTAATAACAAATGGTAAGCAAATCTGTCAATATTTTAATGATTACTTTTCCACAGTTGGTTCTAAGTTAGCCAATAATATACTACAAACACAAACAAACCTATACACTCCAAACAAGTTAAATATAAATGTGACACAGTCACAAAAAAATACAGCTACATTAAATACACTACATGCTTGCACAAAAAAAGAAATCAGTAAAATAATCGATAACTTAGATATAAATACAAGTAGTGGTATTGATGGGATTACGGTTAAAGATTTAAAATGCATTAAAAACTTAATAATAGATAACTTAACTGAATGTATAAATAAGTGCCTTGAACTGGGAATATTCCCTGATAGTCTTAAGATTGCCAAAGTGACTCCTGTTTACAAGTCTGGAAGCAAATCTGATCCAGGTAATTATCGACCAATTTCCGTGCTCCCGGTCATCTCCAAAGTCTTTGAAAGAATTATTTACATCCGTCTTTACAACTACCTTACAGACACAAATTTCTTTTTTGTGAACCAGTATGGATTTAGGCCAAAATCAAGTACTTTATCCGCTACTATGGATCTAACAACAAAAATTAAAAATGCTATAGATAAAAAACAATATGTCCTAGGTGTCTTTATAGACCTAAAAAAAGCATTTGATACAATTAGCCACAATATGCTTTTAAACAAGTTAAGAGATGCAGGAATATCAGGAACAGCACATAAAATTCTTAGGTCGTACTTAGAAAGCCGGGAACAAGTAGTCAAAATTGAAAACCATGTAAGTTTGCCTGCTAAACTAACATACGGAATTCCTCAAGGATCGATTCTCGGCCCCCTGTTGTTTTTAATTTATATTAATAATATAAACAATGTTAAAACATCAGGCACCATTACACTTTACGCAGATGACACCTGTCTCTTTTATTTTGGACCCAACCTGATAGATATCGTGAAAGAGGCACAAAATGATTTAAATATTTTAAACAACTGGTTTCTATCTAACTTATTAACTATTAATACGAAAAAAACATCATACATGATCATTGCTGCAAAAAATAAGAAGATTGACCATCAAATCCAACTAACAATAAATAAAGAAAATATTACAAAATCAAGTGGTGAAAGATATTTAGGCCTCTTTTTGGACACAAAATTAACATGGAAACACCATATTGCATATATCAAATCCAAAATATCTCCTGTTATTGGTGCACTACGTCGAATGTCCTTTTGCGTCCCTAGTAAGGCTCGAGTAATGATCTATAACGCTCTAGTTAGACCTCATATAGAATACCTGATTGAGATATGGGGCACTGCTTCGAAATCGAATATCCAAGAAATTCAAGTCTTGCAAAATAAAGCAATAAAAACACTTTATAACTACGACTACCTAACACCAACACTTAACATCTACAAGGATACCAAAATCCTAACAATTAGACAACTATACATTCTTAAAACTTGTATACTAATACATAAAATCATAACACAAGGTACACATTCACAATTAAGCTTCAAAGAAAAAACCTATACATACAACGCTAGGAAACGAAAAAAACTAGAAGTGACAAAGCCTAGAACCAACTATGGTAAGAAAAAATATATTATATGAAGGTATAAAACTTTATAATGAAATACCTGATGATATTACTAAAAGTGATAACTTGTATAAATTTAAAAAAAAATTAGGAGATTACATTAGGATAAAGTACTGACTGTAATGAAGTTGTCTGTATATCTTTAGTTTTGTACTACTGTAATATGTGTTTTATACTACTGTGTATTGAGATCACAGAGATACTTAACTAATTTATTGTGTTGTTACATTTTCTCATTATGTAAGTGAACTGTATTGTTCTTTTTATGAGAAATAAATGTCTCTAAACCGAAATCTCGTGCGCGACCGTCCCGCGGGGTACAGACAGTGGCGGCGGCGAGGTAGCGCGTCATTGTAGCACACGGCTACACACGATTCCCTTCCCCGCTACACCACCCGCTACCCGCTGACATCTTGAGTACCTCGTCCCCGCCACCGTCTGTCACCCCGCAGGACGGTCGCGCACGACGTTGATGGACTATAGTAACTGTTATCCACTAAGCTCCCGTTCCCTGTCTCTATGTGTGTCAGTTGCGTTGGCGCTGCCTGTGTATTTGCACACAACTACTGGCAAAAAGAAAGCCCGTTTTTTCAGCACAAAAGAGGTTAAAATTATAATGCAAGTTATACTGGTGAACTAACTAAAATAGACGAAATTCTACGGTCAGTTGATCTCTGGTTCGTATTAATCTGAATCTATAAATATACTAATCCAAAAATATCTGCTATTAACACTCCAGAGACAAAACCCAACAACCTTGTCGAAATAACTGTTTCCTAATATTATTAATACATATCTTATCATCATCATCATCAACAGCCTTTACTAGTCCACTGCTGGACATGGACCTCTCCTTAGAAACGAGGTTTTGGCCTACTATACCACCCTGGCCAGACGGGTTGGTATAAGGTTTGTTTCAAGTTTTCCTTCTCTTTTGCAGTGCTGTTATCCTGCGTAGTTTACTGCCTTAGTCGGCTCTTACGACACCCACTGGATGAATAGGGGTGGAAACACTCTGTATTCTTAATCCGTCACCACACAGATACATACATATCTAGTCACACTTAAAATAAAAACTAAACAAAATGATAAAATAATATAACTCCTAAAACCCATTTCATTCTAATCCATACCACAAAATAACCCGCGCGCATTCGCCGGTCAGTTGATAAATCACCCTACCTGTCGGGTCAAAATAACCATTTTCCGAGAAATTTAACACATTCGGACATAAAGAGCACAGAGCAAGAAAAAAACGGGGGCCATTGAAAATGGAAACCCGTAGGAAATCCCATTTAGCCGGTGTCCGACCTTTCTGTCGATCCTTTTACAATAGCGTGTGTTATATTTACATATATTATTCGGAAGATGGTCATTACGGATATGATGAAGGTGAATCCTTGTATGAAATTATATCCATTTTTGGGTTTTTCTCTCGTCAATATCGGAAAAAAGAGTTTGTAATCAGCTTTTGTAGGTATAGCTGTGTTTAAAAGTGCCTGTTGTCTATCCATATCTGCATAGCTCATTGTAATAATAACGAAAGGTCATTTAAATCTTCAAACTTTACAATAAAAGTGCTTGCAGGCGTTCATGGGTGGCGGGAGTCACTTTCCATCAGGTGACTCATCTGCTGGTTTGCCCTCTGTATCATAAAAATTATGAAAAAACAGAGCATACAGAAGTGAAAACTTGTTTTTTTTTATTATGACAGGAAAATCTTGTTTTTTTTTTTCATTTCGAAAAGAGCCGCTTTGAATATATATTTATGTTGTAGTTATATACACAATATATGTTTATATTATCTATAGTTATATTATCAATGTATTTCAACCCAAACTCAACTCTCGTGTATACAGAACTCTTATATACAGAGGTGTCGGTAACGGTAAAAGTGTCGAGTGTTCTAAAGTTTTTTTCCCAGATCAAAAAATACATTATTTTGTTTATTGTTCAAAAATGCCATACGCACCTAAAGAAGTTTTCACTTCAATAATAAAACGATACTTTGATCTTATTTTCAGATCTCAGATCTCTGCTAAAATTGGAGTCGATAAAATGAGACACTTCCTTAACCCTTCGAAAGTCTTAAATTATTCAATCAACGCATAATTAATCTTTTGTGGGCGGCTTCGATCGGAATTGGAAAAGTACTTTTAGGTACTGGATGAAATGTATATTATTTGGTTTTCTGTACATTTTTTTCACTATAATCGGTTCGGTAGTTAAGGCGAAAAAGAGTAATATAAAAAAACTAATATGTAGTTATAATATTAGGTAGGATAGTAGATTACGTCGTCGGTAAAAGCGAGAAAGGGGAGGGAGGGTTTTATAGGGTAAGGATTACTGCATGGGAAGGGCTTTCTTTAGGCACCGCTAACAATCGTCTGTGCGACCATCGAGTCAATGTAGAGAGAAGTAAACTCACAATAAAATATACTAGCCTAAAACGAAATAAACTGTGTCAACAATTGTAGCCATTTAAATTTATTGTACTAGCACACGAGTAGTACACATATATTATAATCCATATTGCCGTCTAAGTAAATAAGAAATACACTCTAGAACTTTTATTTCCTTAACAGAACTCGTCAACATTAATAACTTAAACTCACAAAAAATAATATTACTCATTTTTTCTGCTTCTCCAAACTTCCACAAAGTGACAAAGCCCACGAAAAAAACTGCCTATTTTAATAATAACCCCTTCAATAGTCCTTTGAAAAACTTTGAAACTTCCAAACCGTTTCTGTTTATAAAAGTCCGTGACTGGAAAATTCGTGTGTTTTAATTAAAATTAGTCATTTACTGTTGCATTTTAGCGGTTTCCGTAAACCTCTGGTTGGAATTAATTGGCCTTTTTGTTTGGTCTGTTCGACCAACAGCAAGTTAATTTAGGGTTAATGCAGCCTTTCATATTGTTTGGCTTCGTAGCCAGGTTATAGTGGGAAATTATCGTTTGGTGCTGAAGGCTTGTGTTCGAAGTAATTAACGTTTGATGCAGGAACCCTTACGAGAGATTTGGGTTATATATATACACGGTATAAGGGACGTCGTAACGAATACTGAAATAGTGTATTCAGACCATCATTCTGAGTCGAAAATCATTGGAATTTTCAGTCGGCAAATTAAACTTATTATGCAATCGGCTGTCATAGGTTAAGGTCATACCCCGTAGGTATCGCACTAAAGTAATAACTACATGTGTATTCCGTGCAAAGAGTGTACGCACATTAGCACTAAATGGCGGCCGGAGTGGAAGCCCTGCGCGCTTCGTCTGTTTGATTAATAACTTTGCAGTTTTTTGGTATTTATAAAATTGTTTTTTCTTTTAAATGAAAACATTTAAAGCAACATACACAAAAGTAGTCACATACACATAAGTAGTCAAAAGACTACCTATTGTGATATCATTTTTCATCATTTTCAAGTAGAAAAATGGAAATTAAAAAAAAAGAATGATGAATTTTCCGGCAGAAAATTCCAATCATTTTCGACTCAGAATCATGGTCATACACTATTTCAGTATTCGGTACGATGTCCCTTACACCTTGTATATTATACTTAGAAATGTAGCCACGGCCATTTAGTACCTACCTATGTCTTGTCACCGATATGCAGTCGTTTAATTTACTACAGTTAGGGAGACTACGCTATAAGAATGTCTTAAAGGTCATACATTTGGCGTTTTAGAGGCGTTAATGATTTGCACCGTGAAAAATCACTTCATTGAAATTTACTAAATGATTTATTTTAAAGTTTATACTTAGAAATTAGAATTTTGAAATAAAATATTCATTAATAGAGCTTAACTAGAAATGTCTGGCATAAAAGTCTTACCTATACAAGGTGTAAGGGACATCGTACCGAATACTGAAATAGTGTATTCAGATCATGATTCTGAGTCGAAAATCATTGGAATTTTCTGAATGCATCAATGATGTTCTGAATACACTATTTCAGTATTCGTTACGACGTCCCTTACACCTTGTATATTAATACAATAAGAAAACTGTTGCAAGCCTTTTTAGTCATATTTCTACGAATCTACACGAAATTTCAAATACGTAGGTATTTGAAACTTCGTGTTAGTGTGTGTATGGAGAAACTTAAACAATGTAAGTCACAAAAAATTTAAAGTACGCAAAAACGGCTATATTAGGCTATCAATCACATTACACATTATCAAATCAACAGCCTTTAATAGTCCACAGCTGGACATAATAAAATTCTTACTAACTAAAAAATACTTAAAAAATCGTCTTATATATCGCCATTCAATAAGAGAATGGCTCACACAGGAAATTTCTTTTATTACTTTCATGTTTTTCTTTCTTAATTAAAATACGTTTACAAAAAGCTCTGCTCTTTATCAAAAATGTTTTATGTCAGGTAATAAAACATTACAAAAAAAACTTAGAAGACTTTAATAAATCTATCGTCGGCCGCACGCCAATACCAGGAGACTAGATACCCACAAGAGATGACAGCGAATTTAATTATAAATATAATAAAAAAATCTCGATCGTCCCTTTCTAAAAACCGTCATGTACTTCGCGTTCGCAAAAATAAACCTTCAAACGATTTTGCACCTTACGACTCGCCCATATAACTTATTGTCCTTTTAATAAATTGCATTATAATTTTGACGCGTTTTATAATAATATAATATTGTAGATACGATTGACGTCACCACAATGAGGGTGTCTCATATATTTTTTTATTTAAATTCTATATTCAAATATTTCAGGAGAGACATGAAGTGTATTTCGATTTCCACGTAATAGGATTACGAGTGGTTAGATTGTCGTGACATCCTAATTTGGTTGTATTATAAATATTTCGGCACGAAATTTGACAGTTCTATTCTAAATTTATAGATTTGACATGAATTGACAACATATTTTTTTTTTAATAAAACACTTTTTATTTAATAAAACACTTTTTTTTAATTTATTATGATTCGTATCTTTTGTACAAAGCCTTGTCGGTGAATTAAATTGATAGGAACTTATAAAATTAAATATTAGTGCATTAAAATGACGAATTAATTAAAGGCTTGAGATACTTCTAAATAAGCTTAAAATTAGGCTAGAATAAAATTACAGTAATAGATAATTTATAGGGTAATAAATCAACTGTTCAAATTAAATTCCTAAATCCGGCTTCATTATTTATCCATACCGTCAACTAGTCAAAGTAAGACGTATTTAATAAACACCTCTAAGGAACTGACCGTTGGTTAATAGCACTCGAGGGTGAGATTATTCGAAGCACAATGAAATAATTAATTGGTGCTCGAATCAGAGTTCCCAGCCGGCTATTATGGCCGTGGAGTACTGTCCATTACGGCGGCCACTTGCTCACTGGATGCTGGTGCGAAGTGAATTAGATTAGACATTCTGCACGTCTATGAATGTTTTGAATTTCGAATTGTTTTGGAATGGTTTAAATAGTTTGTAGGGGATTAGGGTTGTCACAGAATACAATGATGTTTTACAATTGTCTTTGGTCACTAACCAATTGCTTTGTATGTCTGGAAAAAAAAGTAGTTTAAGTTTTGCAGCAGAGTTGGTAAGCTCGTGTGGAGAAGGTAGGCTTCTTATTGTGTGTATAGAAAAAAGTTTAAACACGCAATACAAAGCTGTTTTTTTTAATATTTCTGACTTTAACAAAATAGCTAATAGTTTATGCATTGGCCTGATTTAAATACCTATTAAAGATGGACGCTAAGGAGTAGAAGAGTAAGGTAATCATAGATTTATATTGAAACTAGCTATGTAATAATGAAAAAAAAACAAGCTTTCCAAAATGAATAATTAAAACCAGATAAACTACAATTATAATGAATTGATTCTGCATTATTTAACTACATAGTACTTAATAAAAAGAGTAGATTTTATATTTGCCTTCTATATGAAAAACGATTTCAATATTTTGTATATAGTAGTGTTTTATGTAGTAAATATATTTTGACTTTGTGTATCTCTAGCCATTTTCTTTTTTCCTTAAAGTTTGCCACTATATTAAAGAATTTTTTATTATTATTATTAAATACTATTTAAAATAATCATCTGTCCGCCTTAGTAGCGGACGTCCTACTTATTACCTATTAAAGCTCTCTCTGTCGTCGCGTAATGCGTTTGACTGTATGGTACGTAGTGCTTTAAGCGGTGTTGAGTGTTATGGGTTGGATCCCCACATGGGACAACACTAATTAAAGTAATCCACAAATTGTGGCTCTGGGTCTGGTCGTGCTTTGTGTAAAGTTTACTGCTACTTCAATTTGCTGCTCCATTTATTTTTGTAGGAAAGTTTAATTTTTTTATGTCATTATGAAAATGAATATTATTCATTTAGTGTTTCCTTTATCAGGTATGGCCGGTGGAGGTATGGGTCAAGCCATGGGTGGATACTACGGCGCTGCATATGGACCACTCGGAGCCAGCATGGCGGCAGCAGCAGCAGCAGCTGCGCAACAGAACGCTATTTCAGCCGCACTTACACCTAACCCACAGGTAAGATTTAATTAATTTATTAAGTAAATAAGTTGTTTGGCACAGCCCTGGATCGCAGTCACACAAGAGGTTAGAACTGTTACGACTATATTGTTTAGTAAATATTTCAGTAAAAGTATACCTATTATATAGTTTCAGTAGTAGTATATAAATTCAGTATTTTCAAAGTTCTGTTGTATGTTCACTATTTTGAAGGCCCAGTTTGTCGAGTTTTATGTGATCTAAACGCTTTTTTTTGACGGGGTGGAAAATCCCTTCGGATCTTCTGCTCCTTGATTACTCAGGAGCGAGGAGTATGTGGTGATGCCACTAAAAACCACCCCGATGACGGCCACCGATGAAACCACACCATGCTTAATGAGGCCCTATCGTTTATATCGTATAATTTATGTATAATATGTACGTGGTATTTATCAGCAGTCTGGTTCTGCATAGTTTGGGATCAGACGGCCGTGTATGAGATGTTTGAGGTTATTTATTCTTTCTTCTTTAGCTTTATTCCTTTTAAACAATTACGGCGAAGCCCATAAGTATAGTTAAGTATGTGTATGTTTGAGCCGTATGTGTCTATCTCCGTCTATTTTTATCAATGTTACAACGCAACTGCTAAACTGATGATTCTAAAAGGATTGTGTTCTAAGGGTACATTAATCTGTTAGTACTTATTGTCTAATATATGTATGTGAAAGAAATTCTTTAAAAGGGATAAAAGATTAAACTCCATCTACATTTCATCCCTTTTATTACTGTTGGACGTATCCGCACATAATAAACTAAATTTGACTAATCTACATGACTTTCTATCTGACTATCTACATGACTAAATTTACTAATATAGCATGCTTTGGTCACCATTAATCATTAAGTAGGCCGTATACCTACTTATTTAAAACCTCCTTAGAAAAAAAATAGAAATACAACAGAGTGTACATATGTAAGTAATTTTATTTATTTAAGAATGTTGGCACACCAGCCCTGAATCTATACTAATATTATATAGCTGAAGAGTTTGTTTGTTTGTTTGTTTGAACGCGCTAATCTCAGCAACTACTGGTCCGATTAAAAAAATTCTTTCAGTGTTAGATAGCCCATTTATCGAGGAAGGCTATAGGCTATATATCATCACGCTAAGACCAATAGGAGCGGAGCCCCAATGAAGAATGTTTCAAAAACGGAGAAAATTTATTACTATTGAGAGACGCAGACGAAGTTGCGCGGGTTAGCTAGTACCCAATATTTCCGAAAAGGGGCCGAGAGTTGCCGAAGCAACGTAATGTTAGATAATTATTCTATTAGCCTAACGCGGCAAAAGCATGAAATCTTAAGCGTTTTGCTTAAAATTATTAACACCGTGAAATGGGCCCATCACGGATGAAAAATTTCACCGCAAATCAGCCCTAAGGGGCCTTAAAATTTTGACACGTCATGATTATAGACCAATATGGTCTAAGATGACGTGTTGATTTGATTTTTCGTAAATTTGCCGGTAGCTGTAAAAAAATTGAAACGTTTAATAATGTTTAAGATTAGGGGATAACCCATATGTTTCGCTACGAAAGTGTGTAAAAATGGTGATTAATAAAGCGGGGAAAATTAAATTTTAACGCTGCGTAAATTTAAATGTCATTAAGATTTCTATACTTTTTATTGTTATACAAAAAAAAATACAAGGTTTTTACAAGCTTTTTACATCTTGGAAGTCAATTAAACCCTATTTTTTTGTTAGATACACATGAATCTAGAGGTACATACACATAGTTTGGATGATAATACCATACCTTGTGATCTTGAAACTGATGTCACCATAGAGCTAGAAGGAAAGTGGAATAGATAGTCCTTTTGTTCGTCTCTCAATCTTACTGTATAAGGCAAATAATATTCGTCATATATTAAAGCACTAGCTGACCCCGCAAACGTCGTTTTTTGAATTTCTTAAAATCCGTTCTTAGCTGACCTCTACTCGGTGAAAAGAATATTCCTACAAAATTTCAAGTCTTTAGCTCTAATGGTTCCAGAGATATCGTGATGAGTGATTTACGTGGAAATCTCTTATATATATATAGATAGATTGAGATCAGCTTTAAGTCTATTTAGATAGGTAGCTGTATAAATAATTAAATTCTATTATAGAAAATCGCATTTCTTGTAAACTTCAGAATTTTTTGATGCTGCAGTACGCAAAATATAATTTAACGGAGCTTTAGGTTATTTATAATAATCCGTGTGGTGACGGATTAAGAATACGGAATGTCACCACCCCTATAATTATCCAGTGGATGTCGTAAGAGCCGACTAAGGGACCTACCTACGCAGGACAACAGCACTGCAAAGAGAAGGAAAACTTGACACAAACCCTATACCAACCCATCTGGCCAGCGTGGTATAGTAGGCCAAACCTCCTTTCTAAGGAGAGGCTTAGGTATGTCCAGCAGCGGACTATTAAAGGCTGTTGTTGATGATGATGATGACAGAAGTGGTCCAATTTACATGCCGGTTCAACATTGGTTACTCTCCCCTATATATATATCATCCTAGATATATTTGTTTCTCAATTAAAATAATATTTAAACACTTACCATGACATTTAAAACCCTCTACAAATCTTAAGATTTTCTTTAAATTCGTGAATCAACATCATATTCTCAAACTTGTCTATACCCTCACGCCCAAGGGACTCGGCCCTCTGATTTTAAAAACCTACCCTCGCGTCTGACGTTTAATCTTCTGAAAGTGACGTAGATGTGTTGTTGAGCGTAGGGCGAAGGGCGCGATCCAGATTCTGTTTCCACGTTATTAGATTGTTATGTTGGGGATTATAAGATGA
Organism: Arctia plantaginis; assembly: GCA_902825455.1. Taxonomy (NCBI): domain Eukaryota; kingdom Metazoa; phylum Arthropoda; class Insecta; order Lepidoptera; family Erebidae; genus Arctia; species Arctia plantaginis. Next base: position 2,615,323 of record CADEBD010000288.1, read on the forward strand.
TTTATTTTATGTTGAGGTGTGAATTTGTGGGGATAAATAGGTTAAATAAATAGAACAATGGGGACAAAGTTGTTAAAGATAAATTTTTGGAACTTTAGTTAGAAGAATACCTAAACTAGGAGTTTGCTGAAATTGGTTGATTTCTTATGTTGTCGGTCGTAACCAACGGTGTAACTAACCAGTCATTGATTTATTTATTAAGATAACACACAATTATTATTTTTTAAGACAGGAATATATAATGATCCCCAGTAAAAAACCTCTTTTAATCTTTTTTTTTCTTTAATCCTGTTATAATCCTGTTATTTTTGGGTTTTCTGTCCGATCTTCTGTCCTATCACTCTGATTGAACCGGCTTATTTATTCCGAAGCGTGGTTCTCTACTTTTAAATCATATTCATATGATAAAATGATTGGGTTTAATCACAACGATTTCGCCTGTGATTGTGATTTGGTCATAGAAAAAGATAAATGTCATTAAAATCAATCTAAATTCTTTTTATCAAAGATTACGACCTTTTTTTAGATTTAGACCTGTCGCGAGTCTAACACTAACGTAATAATAATAATAACTTAGAGCGGTTTTGTAAGTTAGTTATAGGTGTGTGTCATAGTAAGTGATTCATAAATCATATGATTTACGTTAATGATTGTTATTTTATTCCATCCCTAAATTTCGAAAAAAGAACATACCTAATGTAACTCAATAAAAAGTCTAACCCTGCACAAGGTGTGACCAAAACATTTAATTAACCCTTCGCCCGCCCCGGTAACGCTTGCATCGGATGATGCCGCGGTTCCATTCTTATTGCCGTGACGAATCCACACGATACCGGTAGGAAACAATATAATCAACTACTATTCATATCAACAACAGCAACTTTACCTGGCCTGTATTAAAAATAGTGATCAGGCACTTTCGGCTCATTAGGGCTGTCTCAAATGGTTTAACTGCAATAATAAATACAATGTTTGAAAGTGTGTAAGGGAAGTTATTGAATTTACAGACGGAAGGAACAATTGTTGTTAACAACGAAACAAAATGATACCAGATTCTTTATTGTATGATAATTTTGGTAGCACATAGAATTTAAACAATACGACGTTGTATTACAAGTCAGGGATAGTAGCACCATGTAGAAATGGCTTCGTAAAATCATAGGAAAGTTTTTTTATAATTTTAAACTTTCTCAAAATATTAAAAAAAAACAGCATATACAACCTGGTCAGAGAGCCTAGTGTAAGTTTATTTCACATCGACTCGATCGTCAGGGTGACAGCGTTCGGCGTTGTGTTTGGTGAAGAGTTTAGTTTTTACCCATCTCTAGAACTCTGGTCTAAGGTGACCCATGTGAGTGCTATGGGTGTGACGCTCACATGTTAAAGCTATTTTCATAATTTACAAATAATCCTTAATAATCTAGTATATATACTTAACTAACAATAACACTATCTATGTCCATAAAGTCTCTTAACACAATGAAAATAAAAGATATTTATATCCACATTATATCCACAAACAGAAGAGAACAAAAAGAAAAACGAAACAAAATACGAGAAGCAACCCTATGACTAAAGCTACCGCCAAATGTCGAGTTCTAACGAACCATTGTGATTTCTCGATTATATTGATCGATGATTTATCTATGGTTATCGACTTGATATGAGCTCCTTTCACGGCTCACGGCTCGCCGGTACGCTTGACGACTAATTAGCCACCTAAACGCAACGTGAAATTGTGAAATTCGCTACTAACTTTTTAATAATTTTGGGGCGAAGTTTTCTCTTAAAAAAACATATTTTTTATTTATTTTGACAAAAGAGGATTGTAGCGCCTTTAGAAGCCGACAATATTGCTTTTTAACCGACTTCAAAAGAAGATTACCTCATTTTTTATTTCAGAACTCCTTTTATTAATTTTATTAGAATCAATTTTGAAAATTCTATTTTTTTATTTAGAATAGTATACTTTCCGTTTCGTCCCATTCGAGGGCGAAAATATAAGAAATGAAGAATACAGAATTGTTAATCAAGTATTACCGACTTGAATGCATGCATAATACTTATTTTTTAGTTTTTTTTTGTAAGTAATGTGTAGGTGTAATTTTGTGAGGTGACCATGGGCTAGAAAACGCAGTGTGGGACGAAATGTGGGTTTACGACCCTGTTAAAGTGGCAGGAAACAATTAGATTGTGACTGTAGACCAATTGAGTTAGGATAACACATAAAGAGACGTTGAAATTAATTTAAAACAAAAAAAATATTGTTTAATACTAGAATCTGACTAGTGATTGTAGATATTGTCAATCAATTCAGGTATCAAACTAGACAGAGCCTGTATTATGGTAACCAAACTGCTGATAAACATATTTATGTATTTCTAAATGAATACAAGCAGACACAAATTAAATGATCGTGCTCATCACACAATTGTTGGTCAATTGTCCTGGGCCGCAATTCTGCTATTTTAATATTGTATCAATAGACTGTCGATGGAAAGTCGTCGGAATAGTTTTGCACTTTTCCTATTCTACTAACTATGTGAGACCAATGGATGACTTGTCACTGATACACATGACGTCGATGTCTCTGTAACAGTTTGGTAAACGTTACATTCTAAATTTGTATGAAAACGATATATTAATTTGATAGGTATGTCAATGTTGTTGATATCGCCATTGATGACCTATATTACTATATCGACAGTCTATTGACACTGTGAATTTATGTTAGTAGAATACTGATATTTTGACCGATGTAAATGGCGTCGATAGTGTGTCAACGCAATGACAGTAGCTTGGCGTTAACATAAAATAGCAGAATTGAGGCCCTGGTTAGTAATCAAACCCACAATCTCTGGCTTAGTACTTAGAATCACCAACCACTTGACCAACAGGCCCACTATTTAGTCGTCAGTTAGAATTAGGATTTAGAATTGATTAATTTATCTAGTTTTAGTTCGTCAGATTCAGTTCGTCGGTTTCATCGTAGTCAAAAACAAAAAATATAATAATAATAATATTTTCGGACATCTGCCACACAACGCCATCTAGTTCCAAATTAAGCAGAGCTTGTATTATGAAAGCTAGATTCATTGATACAATACTTACATACTTTTTTTTTGTAAAACATACATATTACACATATAACACCCAAGCTCCGAAACAAATATTTGCAGATCATAGAAACATTTGGTCTGACCCGAGAAACGAACCCGAAAAATAAAAAGAAACTTAGTCAAAAACCAAACTACCATTTTCTTATTTTTTTTAGAGGTTTGTTAGGTCTATGAACATTACTTAACAGTATCTATGAAAATTACTGTTAAATAATAAACTAGTTCGAAGGAAAACTGGAAACAAACCCTTCATTTTTTACGTGTGTAAACCCACCCACCGGCGTTTGCGGCAGGGTGGTGTGTCGGAGTCGGACCGACTAAAACCACACGGTGTGCCACTCTGCGCCTGTAACAGGAGGGATCCGGGAACTGCTGTTATTAAAACATCAGGACCCCTCCTAGCGCCTGCCCGCAACGGCGCGGGCACCACCCTAGAAACAAACCCTATACCAACCCGTCTGCCCAGCGTGGTATAGTAGGCCAAAACTTACTTTCTAAGGAGAGGCCTATGTCCAGCAGTGGACTAGTAAAGGCTGTTGATAATATGATGTTCATAGGCAGTAGTAGGTAATAGTAATATTTATCTCAAAATAATAAAGAGTGGTCAAATTTCGACCACTAGTTAAAAACTAGTTTAATAAAATCGTTATCACTTGTAAGGCTTTTATACCGTCAGTTAAAGATATAAAAGATACTACAGCCCCATTGTTACGCTATTTTCTTTACACCTCAAGCCTTTCGTTTCCCACGCGTATCAATAAAACCTCTTCAAAAGTCCAGACCATCACAATTCCACATTGACAAACGCCGCATAGTTCCTACAAAACAAAAAAAAAAACATCTCGTATATAACTGGTTTGCAATAAAATAGCCGTAAGGGCGAGCCGTAAACTCCGTACATGATGCCTTTGCGTCTGGCTAATCCTGATTTAGCGCTCTAGCTGTGACCAGCCGCCGTATGTTATGCGCAAGCGCACGCTACATACAGACACATAAAACTACAGACTAGTGGGCGAACTTGTTAGCTCTGTAAACATTTTTATAATGTAACAGCCTTTTATGTAGCCTTTTGATGGCGTTTCAATAGTTTGAAATGGAAATCTGGCAGTAAACGGGATAAATGTCCACCTAATCCTGATTCAAGACGTTAGTTAAATGTTTTGTTTGGTTGCATTTGTTAATAGAATATTCTTTGAAGATAAATGTTATATGACATGGTTGTCAAGATTTATAGGACATTAAGGAGTTGTAATATTTGTTAGCTGTACACAGAAATATAATCTATTGTTTAACAAAATCACCACTATGTTTAGTTATAGGAACTTATAAAATTTCGAATGCGATAATAAATAATTAAGAAGAAGATAAAGAGCCAATAAGAGTCAGGTCATAATAGTTAGTGAACCAGGTTGCATTGGCTGTGGTAACAAGCTTCTTTTAATTTATCAGGCATTCATGGGAATGTAAAATCTATGTAGTTCGTGATCGCGCTATAATCTATACGTATGCTAGTTTTAGTCTTAGTACTGTCTAGTTACCATAGTTAAAAGATTTTTTTTTTAATTACGACTATTACGAATTAGACTGTTTTAAAATCACGACTATTCTTAACACATAGAATTATATTTTCTATTCTTAACAATGTTAGCTGAACAAGTGGTCTGTGTGTCGCCTCTAAACGATATTTTCTTCACAATATTGTGTAGGGCTCACTTCATTAAAAAATTTAAAATTCGAACCTTTATTTGATTCCATTGTTAGGTGTGATTTGTGTATCTGTGCGTGTAAAATACAATACTGTATTACGTTTCAATACAACAAGCAACTTTATACCGTATTTCAGTTGGTTTATAACTCAAAATTTAACGCTTAATATTCTGTGTTACATGTAAATATGTAATCGAAAGAAAATTCTTTTTTAATTTGTTTAAATCATGTTTTATAAGTATTTTGTCTATTTTGTATCATGTTTTATAAGTGTGTTTGTTTATTTTGTATCATGTTTTATAAGTTTTATAACTAGCGTTTGCCAGCGGCTGCATTTGTTAACACCAATTAAATCAATCACTATTTTGTCGGGATAAAGAAAATCAACGCAATGTGAAAATCTATGTCTGTACCAAATTTTATCTAGTTCGATCCATCCTTGCCTAACTGAGTAACAAACATCTAAACTTAAACATTTCTATCTAACTAGCTGTACCCTGCCTGGCTGTGCGGTGGCACAAGACTGCACGGATGGCGTAGTGGTTTAAGAGGTCGCCACGCCGCTTCCTGCTACGCTGAGTGTTGTGGGTTCGTTCCCCACATGGGACGACACTTTGTGTGATCCACAAATTACCGCTCTGAGTCTGGTGTTCTTTGTGTCCGTTTCATGTGTTTGTGAAGTCCACCGCGCCACAGGATTTCTGCCTAGAGCGGGAGTTGTCTATCCGTGCAGTGCATTATAATTATAAAATAAATTACTTACAAGATAATTAGAAGGAATAATATTTATGGCAGAAATAACCTTCTTGGCTTTAATATATCTAACTGTAAATTTCTTTGTCAACAGGTTGGACCTTCAATGGACATGTCAAAATATTCCCTGGATGCTGAAAAGTACCGCAGCTATGGCATGTACCCAGACCCATCGCGAGGATACCTGGACTCCGCCGCCCTCTCCAAGGCATACATGTACATGGACCAGCAGCAACAAAGGTCATACCCTGTAGACATTAGCAAAATGTACTCCGAGGCGTCGGCAGCAGCGATGGCGGGCCTTAGCTCCGTCAACTCAGCGCCTTCAAGCCTGTCCCCGCGCTCACCAGCTGAATCTCCGGATATGACAGCAAAAACACAAGACAGAACCGAAGGCAGTTCCTCGTCAGGCTCAAACCCTTCACCGTCCCTCCCCTACTACCAAGGATCTTCAAGTATCCTCATGCCACAGTACCCTGGACAGTACCCACAGAGTACTCAGGGAGGTTCAGAATTTAGGCGGCCACTCACAGTTATATTTTGACCTGAAAATTAGTTTATTGTTGTTGATGTTTATTTATTTGTTTAATTTTATTGTTCTTGGACTGCAATTGTTTTTCGGATGAGGCGTGTTCGATTTTCAATTTAAATTATAAGTAACGGATATTCGAAATTTAAAATTATGTAAAAGTGTTCTACGGAGTGAGAACCTTTTTAATTTTAAGTTTATTTTGTATGAGATTTTTATTTGAATCGATTTTCGAATCGATTGTATAGTCCTTTTAGCACCAGTGTTGGTCTATGCTTTATTTTTGTTTTGTGGTCCAAAGTTCCTTCCTGATTTCCCTCTGATAGAACCTAAAGTTGAGTAGATATTTGTAGATGTATAGACACGTATTTGTACATATTTACTATACTTAGTTGTTTAAAAATTAAAAATGAACTTCATTGATAAATCAGTGTTACTGCAAAAAAGTACCTAATTACTAATTAATTTAAAAGTGATTTTCAATTTCGATCATTTCACGAACAAAATGCATTACATATAACTAACGGGAATCAACGTGATTAATAAGTGCATAGCTTTGAATCGCCTGACGTTTCGTCCAGTTTGCACTGGCTGTGGTCAGAGGTTCTGCGGTGCATCCAGTCGTTAATCGCTTTCATTATCGTTAATTAGCAATAATAATAAACCTTTTATATAAAGTCAAAGTTTAAAAGACAGTTTAATTAATAAAATACACTGTAAATAAAAAAAAAACAATAATCTGCCTTTTTTCCTAATTAAGTTGGGGTCAGCTTTAATTCTACTGCGATATTGCTGATCTTCGATGTTTTCACGCGGAATGACTGCCATCAGACCTTCACAACCCAAGTACCAGGGGACATCGAAGCTCTGTAGTAAGACTCTTGTCGGACTTTTAGGGCTCCAACTGCCTGTAACACCACAGATATTCGTATAACAACCAGGTCCTACGGCTTAACATGCTCTCCGAGGCACGGAGGGTTTTCAATATGTTAAGAATAGACCTGGCTAGTATTGCTGAACTTTGGAGTGTGTTTACCACGTAGCTCGTACCTAATTAAAAAAAAAAACAAATACAGAACACTGGCAGGCTACATTGGCATATCAATAAAGAATCATTGAAATAAAAATGTTTGTAACAGGACAACATTTTTTTTTTGTTTTTAAAGTTTAAAAAAAATGTTGTCGATGTAATAATAGTCTATTGGAACTTAATAGTCCAAAATAAATTACAACGATTTTTGATAGACGTGTACATAAGTGGTTGTTATTTTTATCACTAGATTCGTATGTGTCATTTTGTAAAATAAATTAAATCTTTTTAATATCAAACCGCTTTAGAGATTAAGAGTTGTGTACAAAAAAAAAGTTTTGTTCCTGCCAACATCAAAAACGGAATAGAGATCTGGATATTTGAAAGTTAATATTTAACAAAAAGTTTTAACACCTGGTCCTTTTTTTTATAGATTTTCAGACAGATTAATTTGAATTCGGTCCTTTTCTTTTTTAATATTCTATTGCATTATAATGTACGATTTAATTAATTTGCCTGTAAAACTGTAATGATCTGTATCACTAACCGAATCGTTAATAATTGATTAAATTAATAATTGAGCAAATCTTAAACTTCAAATTTATTTGTTTTTTGGAATTTGATTATTCGAAATGTAAATTTGTCGATTGTAATTTTTAATCATTTTTTAAATGAAATTTTAAAAATTACGTTTTCGATTTGATTTATTATTAATTTTCTACATTAGAAATGGCAAGCGAATCTTTGATTCTCGTGAAGATTTTCTTTGTTACAAATCTACTAGATAAATTAAAAAAATATATGTTAAAAGCCATTTAGTAATTGTTGCATTGTTGCATTTAAATGTTGCCATATTTATTTTGACTTCATGATTATTATAATTTACTTTCACAACTCGCCTGTTTATATAAATATTATTCTGTAAGTCTAAACAAAAGTATTTTAACCAATATTTAGAAATTGTAATTTATGACAAAACAATTTAAATAGGTATATCTTGTAAATTAAATGTTGTAAATTAAAGTCGAATGTAACGGCGAGACTATTATCTCGATTAAAAAATATTATACGTAATTAAAATTATTAGACATTTTAATATGATTTTTTAATTAATTATATACATTCCACAATCTTACTAACTGATACAAAAGAGAGATCTCCTCGACATCAAAACTAAAAAAGTTCTCTGTCTCTCTCTTTCTCCTCTTCAGTACAAACTAGAAATATCCAAGACCACATTAAATAAACAAGCTGTTTATATAATTGAAGGCCTTCTTGTTCATTAAAAATATTTTACTGGTAGGTAAGTATCCATCAGACAGTGAAAACATTTGGAAACAAGTTTAGGGTAGTAAAATTTTAATTCAATAACTCATTAAATAGTATACAACGTTCAAAAAATGGTGATGAGAGATGCTTTCAAGGGATGATGAAAGTACAATCAAGAAACCTCCTTTCTAAGGAGAGGCATACCAGCAGTGGACTACTAAATGTTGATGATGATGATGATGATGAATCACGGAACACATTGATACATTAAGTAGAGCCTACCATGTACCAAACGTCTCATGTGTTATCTATTACTTCCAACATCACGTCAACAGCCTTTAATAGTCCAGAGCTGGACATGGATAAGGAGAGGCTGGACATAGATTGGCCAACTCTAACACGCTGGCCAGACGGGTTGGTATAGGGTTTGTATCAAGTTTTCCTTCTCTTTGCAGTGCTGTTTTCTTGCGTAGTTTGCTCCCTTAGTCGACTCTTGCGACACCCACATGATGAATAGGGGTGGTGACGGGTCAAGAATACGGAATTTTCGACCTGTCACCACACGGATTATAACATCAAATCTTACCTACTATTATTATAAACGCAAAGAGTTTGAATAGAAATTTGTAACTCAATCATGCCAGAACGACTGAATGAAATTAAAAGAAATATGGTTGTCTGGAGTACCTACCTAATTTTATTTTCCAAAAACAATAATAACAAAATTGACACTAACACGACCAAAGCCGGGGGTAAATGTTACTTATATAGAATAAATATAATAACTATTAAATCTTCTTTATTAGATGCGTTGCGATGCGTTTAACCACTTATACTATTAAAAAAACCTTGTCATTTTCCTCGTACTATTAAAAATGTACTCACAGCTACAATAGTTGTAACTTTTCTGAAAAAAAAAACAATTTTCACAAAATATTATACGATTTAAACTTGCTGCAGTATCCTCAGTGATCTTTTCTATAAACTTTGAGGAGTAACAAGTAAACTCTGCGCGTACGCCAAAGTTAAACGGAACATCAATTTGTTTAGTAGTTATAAATATTTCTAAAGTACTACTCTGTCAAGAAAGTACCGGGAAAAGATCAATAATACACTAAATGTTTGTTATTCATCCAAATTTATTTTATCACCTTCAAAGTGTGCTCCTTCAGAAACGATACACTTACCCCAACGAATAATCCAATCATCAAAACATTTTTTAAACTCTGTTTCCGGAATTGAGTTCAGTTCTTCCGGAATTGAAAACGGGTGCCACAAAGTGATAATTTGAGTTTAGGAAAAAGAAAGAAGTCGGCTAGAGCCATATCTGGTGAACATGGTGGTAGCTCGATGGTATTTGTTGAGTGTTTGGTCAAAAATTCGTTCACAATGATGGCCCATGGAAATGGCCAATCCATGGCATGGCAAATCAATGGGAAATCCAAGAATTTTCTTTCCACAAATCTGGCCTTTTTCGTCAAATTTGCTCTCTTAAATGCCGCATAACGCTCAAATAATATTCTTTATTTACCGCTTGACCTTCCAGCAAGAATTCCGAGTGCACAACACCGCGATAGTCAAAGAAAACAGTCAACATGACTTTGACTATTGATCGACTTTGGCGTGGTTTTTTCGGTTTCGGTTAAGTTGGAAGGCGCCACTTTGAAGCTTGTTGACTAGTTTGCATGTCAAACTCGTAAACCCACGTCTTGTCACCAGTAACAATGCGTTTCATGAATGTTGGGTCGGAATTGACTCGTTCTAGCATGTCCTTAGCGACTCTCATGCGATTGAGTTCTTGGAGAAATTTGGAGAAATTTAGGTCTTTTGGGACTAGCCGAGCGGTAACATATTTCATATTCAAATAATTGATTAAAATGGTATGGATCGCCTCGTGAGGTACATAAAGTTCGGCGGCTATCCCTCTCAAAGTTGAATGAGGATTTTCAGTCACTATTTCAGTTCAGTTGCAGACGTTGATGGCCTACCAGAGCGAGGCAAATTTTCACTCACATCTCGACCGCTTTTGAGCGCTTTGCACCGTACGCCTTCTGTAACATTTTCAGTGACTCCGAACACGAAATTCCATGGGCGATGTAAAATTTAAGACAAACTCTTTGTTCGATGTTCCATTATGAAATTCGCAATACACACTAGATATGATATAATTAAAAACAGCACTGTATTTAATATAAATAGCCAAAATGGAAAACAGTTGTGCCAATCTAACAACAAAAATAAAAAAAATTGGAACCATAAACAAATCAACCATTTCCGATACTTTTTTGACTGAATGTATAACAGAATAAGTGATTTGTAGTATGAGTACTAGACAACTGATATAAATACATAAATACTTTTTTTTACAACTACTACTTTTTTTATATATATACATATTATACATATACATATTATACATTAATTTTCAAACACACAAATGTTTGACTTGAGCGGGATTCGAACCCGAATACCTTAGAAATAACAGTCTGTTACACAAACCAGTACGCCATCAGGTCGCCAGGTTGGAAAAAAATACTTTAGTACTTTTTCTTTGCGAACTTTAAATAAAAGCAACATATCAACTGAAAAAAATATATTTATTTATTCAGTAATTATAACAGCTTTAAAAGTTTATTAAAATAACACAATTACCCTTCAACATTCGCCAAATTACTCCATCAGTATTACCCGAAATAAAACCCTAAAACTTCTGAAATAAGACATAAAATCAAATAATAAAACCTTCTGTTTTGAGTAGCAATCAAGTATGAAATTTGCTTGCGATATATCCGCCCTATGTTTTTTAATTAAATATGAGCACTTGATAGATATCATTGCGCCTAACACTAGGGTAGTGATTTGGCACAAAATAAACAACAGGGCTGTCTTTTGTGCACCAAATACGACGGAATAACATAAACAATAGAACCCTCTATAATAGAAAAGGTAAAAATATAATATACAGGTTGATGCTAAACCAAATTCGTAGACGTAAAACTAAAGATGTACTCATGTTATATAATACTCTTTTTTCAAAATGATAGTTTTTTAACAAGAAAAAGAAACGAGTGGGGCTTACAGCAGTCGTGTGTGGTTCTAGCTTTAGCCCGCGGCTCCCCCAGCATGTCTATGTTACTCGCTAATATTATAGCTTTCTATTGGTGAAAGAATTCTTCAAATCGGTGTAGTAGTTTAGGCATAAAAGCTAACGAACAAACAAACAAACTCACTTTTACATTTCTTACATACTAGTGTTTGCCCGTGGCTCTACCCGCGTGTATATCGGTTATCAAACTCAAACTATCTTTATTTCATAAAATTGTTTGAAATCGTCTTTTATGTAGACACTAAAGTCTCAAGTTTCAACGAACACAATAGCAACTCTGTTCTGTCAAATAGTAAGCAAAATAAATTCAATAAAAATTATACTTATACAAAATCTATGATATGCCTATGCGGATCTACAACCGCCCGTTTCTAAAGTGTTGAGCCTGATGAGAAGAAAGAATATTATGAAGAAGAATAGAGAGAATAGAAAGAACTTAGAATATCTCAAAACCCATAACCGGGCAGTGAGCCGTTGAAGATCAGTGCTTCGACATACATGGGCTTCATAAAAAACCAGTGTTAAGTAATTCTTGGATGCTTTTCATGTGTGTGGTGAGTGAATGAGGGAGTGAGTGAGATACCGGGCCCAAAACCTTCCTCCCTCTGATTTTGGGGGAGGAATTCAACGAGAGGTAACGCACTTATAACTCTTGAGTTGTAGCTGTCTATGGGCGGTGGTACTAACTTACCACCAGGTAACCCGTCTGATCGTTTGCCTACTTGTACTAAAAAAAACATTAAGTTAATTGACTGCCTCGGATATGCAGTGGTAGCATATGCGACTACTGTATTGAGGTCTTGGGTTTGATTCCTGGATCGCACCAAATGTTTGTATGATCTGCAAGTATTTGTTTCGGAGTTTGGGTGTTCTTTTTCTATAAAAAAAGTATTTAAGTATTCTATCAGTCAATCTAATTTTCATAGTACAAGCTATGCTTAGTTTGAAACTAGATGGCGTTGTGTGTAAGATGTCCGATGTACTTATATAAATTAGCACAGAGAGGGATAGGTAAACACCAAAATATCGGCAGACCTGCCATAAAAAAGAAGAGGGCCTGAACGTAATGGATCTTGCGTAAAGTGCCTATATTAACTTCCAATAACTGGAAAGAATTTCCAAAGTATTCGATGTTGGACCGGTGTTTACGATATTTCTCCAATATGGAATGATGAGGTGGGTCCATCGTAAAGAGTACTCAGTCCGTACATAATGAGGCCACATAATGACACCAAGTCCCAGTTTATAGGTCTACGATGCGTGGGATGTAAAGCGGGGTCCTATCAAAAATGTAGTATAAATATTTTTATGTAAGGTAACAGTTACTAATATTTTATAGCACACATGAAATTTTACAGTTTTTTTGGGTTCTGTATGTCGTTAGAATGGTTTTATACGCAATGTTGTATATCAACATTGATAAATAACGATGAATAAAGCATTATTATGTTACTACATATTATGAAATCTAGCCCCCCACAGCGTCTGACTGTCTTTCTGTCTGAACGTGATATACTCCAAATGTACTGAAAGGATTTTCGTACAATTTTAACTAGGCAATGTATAGAATGATTCATAAAGATGAAATGATGGAAGGTTTTGGGACATAATTGTTTAAGGTTTTGTATTAATTTAATGAAATACAATGACAAAAAGAATATGCCAGGAGCTTTAAGGGCGGACGTCACATAAACCAAAACAAACAATAGGTATATGTATTTACAAATTGTTTCTTTTGAAAAGATTTATAACAATGTAACAACTCTCTATGTGTGAATAATGATTAAATATAAGCATTATATGCTTCAAGACGAGCGCGTTACAATTGTGTATTTATATACCAGCTTTTCATCGGTACTGGTTGTGGGCTCAGATTGCCGCATTTAGACTCGAGAATGGTTGACTAGGTGAGCCAACCAAATTGTTTCCAGAAGCGCAGAAGGCTCCTGTGGCGTTCAAAGGCTTCTAAAAGCGATTTTATATCAGGTATGATACTTGCAGGTTGTGTGGGAACTCCCTCGCATTCCAGGATTACGATGACCCCTCCTGTGTGGGGACACGGATGTTCCCTTCCTGCCCCGAAGGGCGTGGTCACGCTGACATTATTACGTTGACTCCATTGACTCTATCAAATACATAAATATCAAAAAGTAATGCTCAAATCAGTTACTAAACCTATATATAATTCATAGATAGAAATTAAACATCAACCTGTATCTCACGTACACCCTAACTAAGCCATTACGACAAAACGAACTAAAATAAACAGCCGTGTCTGATGCAGAGCCGTCGACTGTTTTCAATATAAACAAAATCAGAACTAATATTATATCGCCATTATACACATTGCACTCGTGATAAAACGGCCGCTATTATTTATTTTATAATCATTTACTAGTGGTAATAAAAAAGTATAATTATGAAGTGGTTAATTGTGGTGTGTTATGATAATTTTAGACCGAATAAGTTCTATTGAGTACACTAATTCACTTAAAGATCTTGGACTTTTGGAGTGTTATGGGTTTGAACCCCGCATGGGATAATACTTTGTGTGATCCACATATTATTGTTCTGAATCTGGGTGTTCGTCGTGTCCGTTTCGTGTATGTTTGTAAAGTCCCCCGTCGGTCGATAAAGGATATAGTCCTAGTTCAGGAGTTGTCTTTGAAAAGAAAAGGACCTGCTGGAACTATTCCTTATATCCTGTAATCAGTTGAAGAATGTAAGGACAGATCCTTACATTCTTCAACCAGTCTATAAATTAAACGAGGCATACAATTATCATTACAGAAATTGTTAAGAAATGAATCTGTAATAAGAATACGGAATGTCACTACCCCTATTCATCCCATGGATGTCGTAAGAGCCGACTAAGGGAGCAAACCACGCAGGACAACAACACTGCAAAGAGAAGGCAAACTTGAAACAACCCTTTAGGTACCTACCAACCCGTCTGACCCGCATGGTGTAGTAGGCCAAAACCTCCTTTCTAAGGAGAGGCCTATGTCCAGCATTGAACTATTAAAGGCTGTTGATGGTGATGATGATGATAACATCATTTTCACTTTAAATTATAGTAACTCTCATGTCACACCTATTAAAATAATATACCTAATGTCGTAGCTCAAGAAAATCCAACATTGTATAATTAAAAAGTTCTCGATAAATTCTAGGTTTATTCTCTACAGTTAAACCATAAAACGACAACCTCAAAACACAGTCATTACTGCATTACTGAACCACAAGTTATTATACGTCTGAAAACAGACATTACACTCTGTTACTAGTAATTACACAGCGTGATTACCGATATTACTCCGCGGTAATTTACTACTAACTGTTTTCAGAGCTGAATGGAATTGAGGGGAAATTCTGAACGTGGTAACTTCGACACTTTCAGACATTCAAAACAAACATACGTTTGTACTATGCATAATGTATTCAAAGTTCTTAAGGATAAGGTTTTTATTAAAAAAATTAAAATCAAAATAGTTATAGATATGCTACAGATCATGTTTAAACAGACGTTATTGCACTGTTGCTGGTGATTAAGGTTACCAGTACGCTAGTGTCCTTTCTAGATTACATCTGAGGGGCAGGTCCACATGACCTCGTAACGGAATGGTGTCTAGTTTTAGTCGGTTACCGTACCCGTCGGGGTTTCCGCACATAAAGAAGGAGAAAGGTTTGTTTTGTAGCACAGGGGTTAAACGAGCAGACTGGTTATCTGACGGTAATTAACAACCTTGACAACACAGTCACATGTGCGTTACCCTCCATTGGCCTCCAAATTGGACTAAGTTCTGAGGGAAGGAGTTTAGGGTTCCGGTAACCTCACTAAGTTGGAGAAAATTTTCAGTTTTCAATAAGACTTCTGTTATAGATTTATTTAGTAACTCATTACAAAATTTTAAGCAAATGTTATTTGAAAATCTGTGTCAATAGAGAAAAACTTAAATATGTATACTGAGTATTACGTAGCCTGCATTGTATTCCTTGACACAATTGTTCTAATATGGTAAATACCCTTGTATTTTTTAAATTTGTCTTTTTTTTTACACAATATGATTAGTTTTTGCATTGTATTGATATAAATACTCTACTCAGTAACATCTGTGACTCATGCAGCTTTATAAGTAAACACATAGACCTTAATAATTACATAAATTGATTTCGGCACTCGTTATCTATCACTATATGTATATTTGTTGCGTAATTTTGTTTTACATGCCACAATAAATGAAAAAACAAAAGCATTGAAGATTCTGCTTAAACTTCGGTCGACCCGTCCCATTTGTGCTGAAGCATGACTATCCCATGGTAATAGGGATTCAGGACATATCATCTGGCCATTGACTGGTCTATTGACGGGCCTGTTAGCGTAATGGTAAGCGAGCCTGACTGCTAAGCCTGAGGAGTCGATACCCATCCAGGATAGACTTTGTACGATTAGCACGATTATTTGTTCTATATCTAAGTGTAACTTACCTATAATGTAATGTATGTATTTTGGTGGCAGTGGGCTGGCCATATTAGCCGCAGAACCGACAACCGTTGGGGAAAACGAGTTCTGGCCCACAGGCCAGGTGGAGTGACGATTTGCGCAAGATGGCTGGCAGGAGCTGGATGCGAGAAGCCCAAAATCGATTTAAGTGGCGTCCAATGGGAGAGCCCTATGTCCAGCAGTGGACTGCGATAGGCCTATGATGTATTTGGGAACATATAAGTATGTACCTATGTTTATCAGCAGTCTGGTTACCATAGTTCAGTATAATTTGGGATCAGACGGCCGTGAGTGATATGTGGACCATAGCGTGGCGTCAATTGTGTTCGGAAGTTTCTTATGTGCTTAGACGCTGTTAATCGCAAGAAAACATGCACCATATTATGTTTGATCACTGTTTTTAGTTGTATAATCCATCCTGCCTATGAACTACCTAGGTGGTGCACTGGTAGCGTATGCGACTGCTGTGCTGAAATCTCTAGTTCGATTCCCGGGTAGGACCAAATGTTTGTATGATCTGCAAATATTGGTTTCGAGGTTTAGGTGTTTTCTATGTATAATATGTATGTATTTACAAAAAAGTATCTAAGTATTCCATCAGTTAATCTAGTTTTCATAGTACAAGCTCTGCTTTGTTTGAAATTAGATGTAAATATTATTATTATTATAAAAAAGTGTTAATACACATTTATGAGGTTTCTCGCAATTTAAGAAAGGTTTTGCTTTATTGAGTGCATGAAAAGTAAGTATTTTAAATTTACAATTAATTATTATTTTATATCAGTTAAAATAAACATTCACTTTACATAAAATCTAACATACAGTACAATAAACATGATATTTAGTTTTTCAACTAATTATTTTCTTAATAAAAATATAAATGAAATTAATATTTACAACATTTACACTATTTATTATCGCCTACTGTTCCCAGAAGACTGGCAGCATTGCAAAGGTCAAGACCATATTACGCTGACCTATTCTGTTCTAAGGAGAGGCCTATGTCCAGCAGTGGACTGTTAAAGGCTGTTGATGATGATGATGATGATGATGATGATTCTGTTCTAAGAGTCAATAAACCTATAAACAACAAATTAAAATACTTAGAATTATGAACTATACAGGTTTGCGCAAACTCTATTTTCACTGTTAATGGGTTCCGTCACATGTTGGCTTACCGGGGAATGAGGAGGCGGATCGATTGGCAAAGAAAGCTATCCTGGATGGTACTGAAATCAATATCACCCCAAGTTATTCGGAAGTTTTACCTAAATTTAAAATGTTGTGCCAGAATAATTGGAAAGAATATTTTAATCAAAGATCTCTAGAAAAAGGAATCTGGTATAGAACGATTCAAAGTGAACCCCCTTATATTCCATGGTTTGCCAACAGAATTATTAATAGGAAATATATTGTAATAGCTCATAGACTACGATCTGGACACGTCCCACTCAACAAGTTTCGACATCTTATGGGCATAAGCACCAGCCCAAATTGTGAAGAATGCGGTATTGTTGAGGACGTCTATCATTTTTTGATGGAGTGTGTCAAAACTAGGGCTGAGAGAGAGGCTCTGGTAAATAGGCTAAAAATTAATATTATAGATGTTGGTATGTTTCAAAGTATATTGTCAAAGCCTCTGTCAGAAGCGGCGTTGTTAGTTTATAAATTATTTGAACTGTAGTTTATATCCCTGTATTATTAATAGCAGTATATTCTATATATTTAAGTTAAATTTAAAGATTAGTACATTGTAAGTTTAGGGTACGATGGGGCTGACATGGTCTTATGTGTGACTACAAGCCCCTAAATAAAAAAGATTAAAAAAAAAAAAAAAAAAAAAACACTGTTAATGCAAGTGGTAGTTAAGTTCTGATTACTCACATTAACTATGAAATGTCCAAAGTACGCGACTGCAATTAACCACTTGAATTAGCTACCTATACAATATTATTAGTTTGGGTTTTAGGGTCCTATCTGTATATTATGAATGTTTTTTTATTAAATAGGGAGGGAATTTTTTGTAGTGTAATTATAATTATAATAATATATTCTACCACATTTACACAACGCCATCTAGTCCCAAACTAAGCAGAGCTTGTACTATGGGTACTAGACAACTGATATAAATACATATATACTTTTTTTTGTAAATACATACATATTATACATAGAAACACCCAGACCAAATCAAACATTAAATGTTCATGCACACAAATGTTTGACTTGAGCGGGAATCGAACCCGCGACCTTTAGAATAGCAGTCCGTTACACAAACCGTAGTGGTTTCCATGGTGGCCATCCGGTCGTCAAAATTAATTATTTGATATTAAAACGTTGTATTTTAACTCTTTTTATGGTATGAAGGAGCAACAAGAAGACAGGAACCGCGTGTGTGCCTCCAGTAGCCATACTAAATTGCGGAAAGATTTTTTTACCGGCTGTTCTCTGTGGCGCCGTAGTATCACTCTGAGGGCCAAGAGCTAGTTTATTTCACTTCTACTCGATCGCACTGAAATCTCCACCAATCGCAATGATAAACGCTCTCGACGGCGAGCTTTCGATGTGAAATAAACTTGAACTCGGTCCTCTGGTCGAATGTGTCATCCATAAATAAAGAGATTAGGCACAAACATACTATCATTTTCTTGAAGCCTTTCAGAACGCTTTCGATCCCTCTGATAATGACGACCGAATGGCGTAGTGGTTTGTGTAACGGACTGCTATTCCAAAGGTCGCGGGTTCGATTCCCGCTCAAGTCAAAAGTTTGTGTGCATGAACATTTAATGTTTGATTTGGTCTGGGTGTTTCTATGTATAATAAATAAGTATGTATTTACAAAAAAAAAAGTATATATGTATTTATATCAGTTGTCTAGTACCCACAGTACAAGCTCTGCTTAGTTTGGGACTAGATGGCGTTGTGTGAATGTGGTACAATTTTTTTTTTATATCGTTATAGAGTTAAAGTCTCAATTATAAAAGACACAAAGATATCTAACATTGACGCGATCACTATAAAATATTGTGTAAACTTTTATTACTGTAAAATAAACAGGATTTCAAATTACGAAACTAGGGGTTTCAGTTACGGCACCAGGGACTTTCTTTCTAGGGTATACCTGGTTCCCCGGCCATTAGTATCCGAGACGGCGTGCGGTTTTAGTCGGTTCGAGTCCGACATGCCACCGATAGGTGGTATCCGAGGGGATTGCCGCACGGAATAAAAAAGGGAGTTTCAGTTAAAGTTCACAGTTATTTAATGGGATAAAACTTTGTTCTATGTTTACTGAAAGAAAATGTTCTTAAAATCATTTTTTACAGTTCATTTAACTAATTAACGGTCCAACCACTACCTACTTAACGATCCTAGAATATGACCAAACAATCTGTAACATTCAGTATATCTTAGTATCCCGGTCATAATATATTATTATGTTTCGGGCTACCAATAACTTTAGTAAAGGCGTTACCTAAGTAGAAATCATATAAATTTCACACGTAACCCCTGTGGTCAAAAGTCAATTTAAAGAACAACACACTGACCGTTCGCCTTCTATTATCAATTTTGACAAGTCCCGACATGTCAAATGTCAAAACGGCACGTGTCGACGCGTGCGCTTTAAACTTTTATCGGATTTTGACAGCATCCTGTCAAATAGTGACGTGTTGTGAATTGTGGGTGACGGTGTGCGATAATGATTTTGGTTTTGTTGTGTTATGCAAAAGTTATTGTAATATAAATTAAATGGAAAATATTTCTGTTATAAGGGTTTATAAAAGCTTATCTTCATATAAATATATTCCAAGAAAACTCTTTGTACATATTTTTAAGATGTTTTTCGTACGAAGGTATGTCTAATTTTGTACATTTAAACTTTATGTATAGAAGAAGTGCAGAAAACACACACTATCTGTTACAAATTTAAAAACAGCTTGTAGGATCTATGGACCCCCCGTTGGAACCAAGTTTGCTATAGTGTCGGAAAAAAGTCTTGTTACACGTTTTTCGGTCTCGCTTCTATCCGCGCAGAGCGTGGAACGCGCAATAAGAAACTTAGTTCTAAAAACAACGTGAAAACAACACCTATATATAAACCTGTCAATTTAAGAAAAGTTTTAAGCAGAGAACCAAGGTCACCGACATAGCCTACCGGATCAGCAAGCTGAAGTGGCAGTGGGCAGGCCATATTAGCCGCAGAACCGATAACCGTTGGGGAAAACGAGTTCTTGAGTGGAGACCGCGTCTCGGCAAACGTAGTGTAGAACGCCCACAGGCCAGGTGGAGTGACGATTTGCGCAAGATGGCTGGCAGGAGCTGGATGCGAGAAGCCCAAAATCGATCTAAGTGGCGTGCAATGGGAGAGGCCTATGTCCAGCAGTGGACTGCGATAGGCTGATGATGATCTTCTTCTTAGCGTGTCGATGACAATTCAAATTGAGTCGGCCCAAAATTTGGCGACGAGTACGGCACTTTCAGTAGCCTCCATCAGTTCCTGTGATGTGCAAGTAACAGGACAGGCTGGACACGATATCAAGTGCCCCATAGTTTGTGGGGCAAGACCACACTTACACTCCAGGGCAGAGTCATCTATGAATCTCCACCTGAACAGGTTTTCTTTGCTTCGGCCTACCTGTGTCCGGAGTCTGTTTAGAGACTTCCAGGTCAGCCATGGCAACTCGTGTCCAGGTGGAAGATTTTCGGCAAGTGGCACAAATGGGTTGGGTAAGGAAACGAAACTGATGATGATGATGATGATAAAGAAAAGTTTATAAAATTACAGTTCAAATTATAGTCGTAAATCTTATAAAAAAACATTTATCATTTAATGTGTTATGGTGGAATACCTACAAATTTGATTTTTTAGTGCGACTGCATAGATGGCGTAATAATTTGAGTAGTCGTCTCGGCCCAAAGTCAGGCTAAGTGTGGGATTCGACTCCCAGACGTAACAATACAGCAATAAACAAATACTTGCTCTGAGTCTAAGTGATCATTATGTCTGTTGGCTGAACGTTTGTAAAGTAGGAACTTAGAAATCACTCTGCGATTTCTTAAAAAAAAACTATGTTGTATATTTCTCATTACGTGTCACTTGTCGTTGGTATATTTTAAACAAACATAATAAATCAATAAGTTCGAAGCACGTACGAGTTTTCCTATACAAACACATAATTTTGTCCCGTCTGACATGTATTGTATACATCCCCTTGTCAGCATGAAAAACATCTATTGTACGGTTGCTACTCTCCCTCTGAGGAGTTTAAAAAACCCTCTTTTATACCTTAAAGAATGCCCCTCTTCGATTGTTATTGATTATGAGTATTGACGTCACTTTTGTTCTTTCTTTTTTTTTACTTTTTTAATCTCGCAGGGATACCTGCTTTTGTTAAGTAGGTATAACAACTATTTACATATTAACGGGCTTTGTTTTATTTGTTGACAATGCCCGTAGGTGAGCCATGTTTAGTGACATTGGGTGCCGGATCCACCGGAGGCCTCCCAGAAAACTGGTAAGTATTAAACAAAAATTTCTTCATAGTCGTAGAATAGTGTCGGATCTGACATTTATTGAACGTTACAGGGCAGCCATTTCATAAAATTATGTTATTTTGTTGACATAACTTTTTTAATTCTAAATCTGTAATTATGAAAATTGGCATGCAAGTGAATAATAGGATTTGTTTTGAAATGCAATAAAAATAACAACTAATAATTTTAAAATTTTCTAGATAAATCACATGCTTCATTTTACTTTGCCTATCAAACGCCTATCAAACAAACACTGAAAAATTTTAAAATAGTAATAATATTGAGACAATGTATATACAGCTATAACCCGTATTCTCTCCATGCTTTTATCTCTATGATACATTCGCACACAGACTTCAGCAACTTAAGAGTAACTTTTCTTAAAAGTTCGAAAGTCCTATAAACCAGGAAATACCGCAGGCAACCAGCCCCGGCTTCGAGCAAGGGTTGCCACCACTGCGTTGGCCAGACCGTGGACACGCCTCTCCACACGCTGGCAGAGTGCCCGGCGTGGGTTGAGCAGAGGCGAGACCTCGTGGCAGCCATCGGAGTGGAAGTTCTCTCGCTCGATAGCCTGATTGCGGCTATCGTGGGGAGCGAGAGTGCGTGGAACTCTGCCGTCTCCTTCTGCGAGCAAGTAATGCTCGCGAAGGAGACGGCGGAGCGGGACCGGGAGAGGTTTAGGACTGTCCCGGCCTGCCAGGCCCGGGAACGGAAGTCGCAGTCGCAGAACGACCTCCGTCCTCCATAAGCGCAGGCCTGGGGGTGACAGGTGAGGCCATCTGTCACCCTAGCAGAAGCAGGCCGGGGTGGCGGCAAGCGCGTTGCGAAGCGCGCTCGCATCCAGGGAGCAGAGGGAACATGGGGATCGCACACGGGGGGGGGGGGGGGGAGTCGTCTACCTATTGTTGTAGATGGCCCGAGGTATGTCGGGGCAACAGGGACTTCCTTTCTAGGGGATACCTGGTTCCCCGACTATTAGTACCCGAGACGGCGTGCGGTTTTAGTCGGTTCGAGTTCGACATGCCACCGATATCGGTGGTATCCGAGGGGATTTCCGCACGGAAAAAAAAGGGGTAAAGTAATTTTTTTTAGCCTAAAAATAAATTTACATGGCTTAGCTTTTGTTATCTATACCGATATAAACTTTTGTTAAACAATTATCTAAGAGTGAAATCAACATCAAAATCTGTTACGTGGTTTAGGATAGGTATAAACAGGTATAAAGTTTACAGATAGGTATAAACTAGTATTGACTCTTATGTGCCGTGAGAGAGCCAGCTTCGACACGTATTGACTAGCTCGTCGTTAGCTACTGAGAGAGAACGCTGGAAATCCCTTCCCTCTTACTCAGGGGTGCTTTTAAAGAAGATAAGGGTAATAAAGTTAAGGGAATAAGTAACTGTTACGACCATTTATATCATGGGTTCAGATATTATTTTTATTTAAAAACTAAAACAGCATCTGGGAGAGCAATACTTCAGCACATATGGGGCAGCACATCGGCAGCACATCGGATACCACGGCTTTTCAGAAAACCGATGTTAAACAATGCTTAAATTGCATAGAAAATGTAGAAGTTTTAATAATAATATATTTTTTTATTACTTATTGAGAACGGGAACCAAAGCTTACAAAATGCCAAATGTACAATCGCAACGTTCCACCAGCTCGTTCCATTTTTGAACCCTTTAAAAACAACAACAAAAGCCCAATACCAAGACATAATATTTTTAATTTCCAATAGCCAATTAGGCTCCAAGCACGATTGTCGCCAACAAACTTTGATTGGTTCCATTTCCACAGAGACCAATTATGCTGAAAAGGCCAATTCAACGGTACCAAGTCATATTGTAGTATACTAAACCGCGTCAGACTCAGGGCTAGGGTTCAATAGGCCAATAATTAAAACCGCACTGGAGATCGACTCCTTGCGTTGAGAGATTTCGATTTTTAATTAACTCCCAATTGTTTTAGTTGGTGATTTATAATTGAATTGTGTTCAGGTTGAGCAGGATGAAGTCTTAGGAGTTATTGTTTTGTGTTGTGTTTATAGAATTGTGGAGTTCGTCGGCGCAGTGTTTGTTGCGACTTGCGCAGATCAATATAGGAGGTTTAGTTATCTTTGCCAGGTTTTGGAACATTATTTATTTGTTGTAATCCTACACTATAGGTATATTCACAGGTTCAGTGATTAGTGACTGTGACTGCTGAGAAAGTGTTCGTCGTGTTTAATTCCCACGCAGGGCCTATAATTATGTGTTCTGTCTAGGTGTAGGGTTCATGAGTTTATCAGCAGTCTAGTTATCATGACAAAGGTTTTTCTTAGTTTAGCCGCAGATGACTATTTGTGAGTTATTAATTATCCTTAATTATTGTCATACATAAAGCCACCTGATTAGTAAATATTTCTTTCGATGGCGAACCCTAGGTACAACAGCAGGCTGTATTTCTAATGGAGATAGAATTAGCTGACTACTTTCGAGTTACACTATTGTTACCTAATATAATTGCAACCGTCGATATAAATATCCGTGTGGTGACGGATTAAGAATACAAAGTGTCACCACCCCTATTAATCCCGTGGGTGTCGTAAGATCTGACTACAGGAGGAACCTACGCAGCTAACAGCACTGCAAAGAACAGGCAAACTTGACGCCAACCCGTATGGCCAGCATTATATAGTAGGCCAAAACCTCCTTCCCAAGGAGAGGCATCTGTCCAGCAGTGGACTTGTAAAGTCTGTTAATTATAATGATGATGTCGATATAAAATCACACACAATCATTAAATATCACCGATGATAAAATATGTCTGTTACATTTCTTCATTAATAGAAAATCGAAACCAGTAAAAGCATTACCTCACTGTGGGCTCTACCACGGTGAGTTAATGTTTGCTTCGGTCGACAAAATGTGGACGTTTATTTTGCATTAGTCTACACCGGGGATACAAGACATACTGTATTTAGGTATTTCCTAAAAAGCGAAATTTTAAAATAACAAAGAAATACCCATATTAATATGTTATTAATTTAACTATTTAGTTGACAGCGACACATTTAACTTCTCAACAAGATAAGTATAGTTAACAAAACTAAGGAATTGTTCCATAAAAAAGGGTCGCTGATGGGATGGTGGCAAGGAATGCCCGGCTCCCATGGTGTTTTTATGGCATGGCCGTAACTAAATGTCCTTGTGGCAAGCTGACTCAGCGATATTTACAAGGTGCCATTCTTTTTTTTAATACTTGTTATAGTTAAACTTTAGAGGGCGTTAACGATATTCTCGACTTTTTATTAGATTAGAAAGTATTATATAAATAAGCATATACTTTCCAAGTAGCAGCCTAGTATTTTTATAAACCTTGTTCATCAAGATATGTATGTTGGGAGCTGTATTACCTGACACCTATAATTGTAACCATCGATATAAATATCCGTGTAGTGAAGGATTAAGAATACGAAGTGTCAACACCCCTATTAATTCCGTGGGTGTCGTAAGAGCCAACTACAGGAGCAAACTACGCAGCTAACAGCACTGCAAAGCACAGGAAAACTTGATACAAACCATAGGGTTTGTTGACCAACCCGTCTGGCCAGCGTGGTATAGTAGGCCAAAACCTATTTTCTGAGGAGAGGCCTATGTCCAGCTCGACCGGGTTGATACCACGACCTCACAGGAAACCTATGCCAAGCAATGGCTTATTGTGGTTGTGGTTGTCATGTCCAACACAAAGAGAGGATTCTCCGACCAGGCGAGGTGATCATACCTTTTGCAGGTTTAATGTTGTGAATTTTTATATATGATTATATATGATTAGTAGTTACTCCGTAGTTCGGTGTTTCTTCGTTAGGTGGCGCTGAAGTATGTTATTATTTCTCTGTATGTGGAAGTCTACACACTTTGCACCGAGTGAGTGAGCCCAAACTGGCGGGGCTTCAGACCCACTGATTCTGGGGAAGACAAGAATCTTCACAACTTCTAGCTCAGCAGTCAGGGTCACAGGAGTACTTAAGAACTTGGGATTTCTTCCAATGCAAAGCGTGAACTTAATCCTCAGTATATGTTTCAACTAGCTTTTATCAGTGACTTCAATATTCCAGTACAAAAAGTAGCCTACGTACAATTCCAAACTGTAATCTCTCTTTGGCATATTCCATCAAGAACCGTTCACCCGTTCTGACGTGAATGAGTAAGAGACAGTCAATAACCCTTTACATATGTACAAGTGGTTTTTTTTTCTCCCCCCACAACGTACCCCTCTAACACAACTAGATATCACTTATCAGTGGTATTCATTTAACCAAACCTCGTGGTACAAGCAAGACTCGGATTTACTCAACAATGCGACGCCTAACGCGTCTCGGGTGGGGGCGGGTACTACTACCATGATTCGCATTTAATCCAGGACTGACCTTATAATTTTTTTCAATCAATCATTTAGACAATAAAGTTCTAAAATTTTCCAAACCCCTCTCCGTCAAGAGTGGTGGTCGTCACCTACCATCAGGTGACCCGACTGTTCGTTTGCCCCCATACCATAAAATACCCATGGGGATCCATTTTATGGTCAGAGTCACAGATGCGATCACGGGATGGATTTTTGCGAGCCCGTATACAAGGTGTAATCACTAGAAAAACTTAGAATAATGCATTAATTTTTAGGATAATATGGGTATCAAAAAATCAGCTAGTTCTGTAGGTACGGTGTGCGATGTGGAACAGATTATATTATTTGATTAAGCTATTTTTTTTTGCATTTAACTGAGCGAGTAAAGTAACCGAAGCCTAAACTCCCAGAGGGGGTGTGGGTTTAGACCCACACCCCCTCTGGACACATTTAGAGTGGGGGTTTAGGCTCACTCGTTTGGTTTTTCAAGCAATTTTCCAATACTCTCGGGGGGGGGGGGGGGGGGGCCGGAAAGGTTGGCAACACTCTTTTGACTCTTAAAACTCACTAAAGTAATAACAAAATTATCAAGACTATCCAACGTTATACTTTAAATGATGGTAACCCTAAAGTGGGGAGGCAGGGGCCGTCTGCCGCACAATGCTCCGCGTAATAATATAATCGGCTCGACGCCACTTGCTATTAATTAAAATTAAAATTTTCATTGCGACGCCATTGTTGTTTCTGTGTCTCAACAGTTTCTGGTCTTATATGTATCTGGTAGGTGTTTATTGTTAGTGGATGCTTGTTAAAACTGTCAGAATGTAATGAATTGCTGTTAATATTGTTGTTAATAAGAAATTTGATTCTCAAATATGTCTCGAGGTGGGAATATGTAGTTAGATTTATTACGAGCGCTTGAAAAATACAATTTTATGGAGAAGTTGAACCTGTTATTATAGTGTGATATAATTTTTTGATGTAAATCATTTATTAATATTATTACTTACATTTTATATAACTTTTTCTCCATTAGAATCAATTATGTGAAGTATTTTCCAAATAAAAACAGCACTGGTAACCTTGTAACTACCGTACACAAGAAATTAGTTATGTTTACTAATCGTCACTGAAATCTATATAAATATATACCTACCTACCACACTAAAAGACGTTTCATTAAAAGCATTTACCTATTACTTGCATAAAATAAATAAATATATAACCATAATACTCCAAATACCATAATCAATCTTAAAAACTGGTCACTTACATCAATGGCCAAATTTATAGGTTAGAAAAAAACATGGCGGCTTATAAAAGAGGTTTCATTGACAAACAACCAACCGTTTGGCTAATCATTGGGTGCAAGGCAACTTTATAACTTGGCACCTGCGTTCTTTATATCTATCATAAATATTAAAAAAAAAAACTAACCCTTATGAATGAAGAGGAAGTGATAAAATAGAACTTGATATTATAAAACATCTTTTGGTTTTCGAACGAGAGTTTTTTTTTGGTTCCATTCATATTTGAGTTTGGACTAGGTATTCGCGGGGGAATGTTTTGAATTTGGTTAGTTTTTTAATAAACGTTACATTAACGATGATAGTGTGGTAAATAACGCAATTGACAGCTCGAATCTCTTCGTTTCGAAGACTTTTTGTGTTTATGAAATCCTTATTTGGTTTTATGAGATGGCTGGCAACTGGCTGCGACATCACACCTTACACCTACACCTACTTTTACCAGCGCTGCTGGTGTAGAAGCAAGAAGCTTCATGTCCACCATCAAGTCTTTAAAACTTTTGAGGAGACACGAGGTCGGTCATGGGATCCGAATGCCCATTTTATTAACAAAGAAACTAACTTGGTAAGCTAATATGGAACCAAAGGCGGGCCTGTCTGTTTGTTCCGGCTAATCTTCGAAACGGCTGACTATACAACTATACAACGTGTAATTTATGCTAATTTTCTAGCCAAAAACATTTAGGAAAAAAATCGATGGATTTAGGGACAAATTTCGATTTTGATGGAATTATCAGCAGGTACAGTGCCAGTATTATAGTAAGTAACCAGAAAACTAATTAACATACATATATAGGACTAGCTGACCCGCGCAACTTCGTCTGCGTCTCTCAATAGTAATAAATTTTCTCCGTTTTTGAAACATTCTTTAATGGTGCTCCGCTCCTATTGGTCTTAGCGTGATGATATATGGCCTATAGCTTTCCTCGATAAATGGGCTATCAAACACTGAAAGAATTTTTCAAATCGGACCAGTAGTTCCTGAGATTAGCGCGTTCAAACAAACAAACAAGCAAACTCTTCAGCTTTATAATATTAGTATAGATATAGGTATTTCTAAATACATACCTAATGTAGATACGTAAACATTTTTATGTCAAATATGAAATTGGCATAAAGTCTAAACTTTATAACGAAACGTAATATTTACTTGAATAGACAGGAGAAAATATTAATATCAAAGTACACCCGACGCAATTGTGGGGTAACGGGGCTGTGTGGGACTCTATGGGGCTGTATGGGCCATTGTGACTCGTTCAATGGGCAATACCGGTGACAACTACACCTGTGTTAAAGTATTGATTATTTCAACATTTAGGGGCAGTCATTGTAGTGGAAGTGTCGAAGAAAGGCGCTTTAAGTTTCGAGTTTATCGTACTGGTATTAAATGTAGGCTTTTATTGAGTTTTGAGGCTTTATTGAATGTATTTATATATACTTATATTATATACTAGCTGGTACACGCGACTTCGTTCGCGTGGAATTTAAAAAGCGCTGCCTGCTTAGTGGCCTAATACTACAGTCTATTAGACCTTGGGTTCGATAACCGGAATGTGTAAAAAAAATTTTGGTGTTTCTATAGCCTAAGTTACTGCTTATATAGATGGCTACTTGACAGTAAAATATTATCAAAATCGGTGCAGCCGTTTTGAAGATAACCCGGCACAAACCGACAGACAGACAAACAATATTTAAACTGGTTTTTGGGCATAGGTATCATTGAAATAACCGTGTGAGCATGAAAAAAACGCTATTATTTTGATATTACCTTACAACTACACCTGCTTGTACCAGCGCTGCTGGTGTAGAAGCAGAAATCTTCATGTCCACCATAGAGTGTGAGAGAGAGTGTGTAGAGACGCGAGATCGGTCATGGGATCCGAATGCTCATTTTATTGACAAAGAAACTAACTAGGTTAAAAAAGCTATTATTTTGATATTACAAATAGACACTTCAATTTTATTTATTTATGTAGATAATTATACGAGTATTAACCTCAAATTTTGACACGATGTACCAAACACTTCTAAGAAATTTCAGTTCACTTCAAAAGTTACGAGAAAAATAGGTTTTATTCTTAATTTCTCATCAATGCTAACACTATGTACCATAGTGAAGCGTGGTAGGAGACAGCTTAACACAGAGACAATTTAATTATAAATAGAGATCACTTAATGTGAATAATAAAAAAAAACTAAATTTAATTAATACGTGAGCAATTAAATAAATACTTACTTAGTTCTATTTACTAAACTACATTTCAATATGATGATAAAATGGTCTACTCTCCTTTTTTCTTTTTTTTTCCGTGCGGAAATCCCCTCGGATACCACCTATCGGTGGCATGTCAGACTCGAACCGACTAAAACCGCACGCCGTCTCGGGTACTAATAGCCGGGGAACCCGGTATACCCTAGAAAGGAAGTCCCTGGTGCCCCGACATACCTCGGGCCATCTACAACAACAGGTAGACGACCCCCCCGTGTGGGAACCCCATGTTCCCTGTGCTCCCTGGAAGCGAGCGCGCTTCGCAACGCGCTCGCCGCCACCCCGGCCTGCTTCTGCTAGGGTGACAGATCGCCTCACCTGTCACCCCCAGGCCTGCGCTTATGGAGGACGGAGGTCGTTCTGCGACCTCCGGCGCCTGAGTCGCCTGCGGTACCTGGCCCGTTCCCGGGCCTGGCGGGCCGGGAGAGTCCTAATGGTCTCCTCTCCTAATGTTGCCGCGCCCGACAGGGTCCATAATGGTTTCTTTCTACATTTATAAGACCTGTGTATACATTATGGAGTGCAATAAACGAATTGAATTGAATTGGACGTGTGACTTGAACTAATAGGGCTTTGATATCGCCTAATAGCTCAACATAAGGGTAGGATATATATAAACTACATTTCTATAGATAAACTTACATTTCTACAGTTTCATATAGTCCTTTTTTCCTTGAATTAAGTAACTTACATAGTTACATAATTGCGTTTTGCAATTAAGTAACAATTAAGTGACATTTGAGTAGTTGACCAGTATGTTTCGAAAACTGTAGGTACACCTACAAATAGCTGCAGGTATGATGTAGGTCGCGACAATTAGGGTTTGGAAAGAGTTAGAGATATAAGGCAGATCAGACAGTTAGATGAACAGGCATTCATAGTCTCTTCCTGTTTGGTGATTTGAGGGAAGGAGAGACTTAAACAATAGTCCTTTTAAAACATGAACAATTTGGAAAAAACATAATCTATTAAACATCCTAGGTAATCTTGAGGCTTCGGTTACATATTTTGTCAATTCATCAACATCACATATCGGGAACGGTATTATTTTTCCAAACACCAAGGTAAATAACACGATATTTGATATTCATATGGTGCTTTTTACATAGGTTAAGAAAAAAGCTCACGGGTATATCTCCGGGGAGACAGGCAGAGGTGAATTAAACGTCACACTTTTGCCATTTATAATAATTTTAGTCGTACTTACATACTTGGCTTATCAGACGTCACTGATCAGGTTGGTACACCTGCAATCGGCTATTGCCGGCAATGCCGAAAACTGAGAAGACAGATAAGGCTCTGACTGACATCATTACCAGACTTTAACCCAGATAAGCCTACTGTCCCATATGTCTGCAATGCACTTTTAGATATACTTTTCATTGAAATATTTTTTTTATTTCTACCGTCATACATATGGGACAGTAGGCTTATCCGGGTTAATAACCCACTGCTGGACATAGGCCTGGTCTTAAAGAGAAGGTTTTGGCCTACTATACCACGCTGGCCAAACGGGTTATTACAAGTATAGTGTTTTTGAATCAAGATTTCCTTCTCATGGTGACACAACACTCTATATTCTTAAACCGTCACCACACGTTAACTATGCTCGTTTATTTTTTTCTTAAAAAGTAAGCGAATACAGCTCCAGTGTGTGTGACCTAGTATAAGCCCCTCCACACACGGTGAGCGACATGCAGTGCGAGTTCGGTGCTAGCCGATCGATATCATTGTCTGGCTCCACTCCGCAGACATTGTTATTTCAACTATAAAATATTTTATTACTTACCATCTCTGTTACTTTGTGTAACCAGTTATATTACAAGTGTACTTATTTAACGGGTGTATGCTAACAGTGTCTTAGATGGGAAAGTGATATAGTAATATATATCACACACTCACACACGGCCGTCTGATCCCAAACTAGGTAGAGCCTGCACTATGGTAACCAGACTGCTGATAAACATACTTATATACTTC
This sequence comes from Arctia plantaginis, assembly GCA_902825455.1. Lineage (NCBI taxonomy): Eukaryota > Metazoa > Arthropoda > Insecta > Lepidoptera > Erebidae > Arctia > Arctia plantaginis. The sequence continues at coordinate 2,646,820 of CADEBD010000288.1, forward strand.
TAAAGACATAGATATTATAGATAAAATACACAGAACAAATGACCACACTCATCACACAATATTTATCCTGGGTGGGAATCGAAGCCACGACCTCCGGTTTAGCAGTCAGGGTCACTGACCACTAGAGAAACAGGCCCGACCGTGGTCCGTGTTATGAGTTTTTTTTATAGGTTAAAATGTTATTTTAAAAGGCGCTGCGATAATGTTTTTTTTTTGACTGGCCTGTTGGTCTAGTGGTTAGTAACCCTGACTGCTAAGCCGAAGGTAGTAGGTTTGATTCCATCCAAGGATATACGTATACCTACCTAATTGTGCTTTGAGCACGATCATTTGTTCTTTGTCTGGGTGTTATTTTTTATTGGTTGGTTTATCTGCAGACGGGTCCCCTGATGGTGTGAATGACTACCAACGCTCATTGACACTTTCAGCTCAATAAAGACAAGTATGTAATGAAGTCTAAAACAACTTAGTATGCCCAGAGATGGCTGATGACGTCACTTTACTTTGGCGCTTGGCAACAATTCTGATACTGTAGCTTAATACTTCCAAGTACCTTTTTTTCTCTTAACGTTCCTGTAAAAGAACCCTTCAGTCCTCCCCCCCCCCTCCCCCAAGAATCAGATTGAGAAGGAGGGTTTTTTGCTCTTTACTCACTGGGTGAGAAGCTGTGTTCGATCCGGTTTTCCGTGAGGCAACGAACGAACGAACTTTTGACTCTTGAGCCTAACCTCCCCACCTACCAAGAATTCACAAGAATTTTAAGACTTTTTAACCCCTTCCTCGTCCTTGTCAAAGGTTGTCACCTTTTTATAACCACCTCCCCCTGATGTGACGTCACAACTTTTTCAATTTTATGCATGTATTTAAAAATAATTAAAAGGAAACAGTTATTTTAATTTGACTTTACACTCGGGAAATAACTATCATATGGAACTTGTTACAAATGGGATGATGCTCGGCGATTTACTCATACTTTATCCTAACTGACTCAGCCGTTTCGGCGTCAAACAGTACCTAATAAACATACATCCATCTGCATCCTCGCCTAACACAACAGCTGTCAATATATCTAAACAAGTACAGTCTAAGAAAAATATCGTAAACGTTTTTAGGTATGTGTTATACAAATAATAAATCTATCAACACTTAACTTTCACCAATCAAAACATCCAGTATTTAGGTAAAAACGAAGTTTCAGCACATAGCCCCGCCCCATACTTCTGCCAACCACACAATGGGGAACAATAGCCCCCAACAATGAACACAAAGGGTACTACTGTCATCCCATTGTGGGGAACAAAGCGAGCCCCGCCCACAACAAAAGCGGCTTTGTTTCATCTCAAATGCTGGCCATCTCATTGGGCGAGATGTCTCCCAACATATGGCCACCCGCCGTTATAAGAATGTCCCAAAAAAAATTGTCTACACACTTATGTATATGCCAATTAAAAACCTACTGTATTGCCATAAAAATTCGGTTGCATTTTCAATGTTGTGAATGAACAGATGCTTTTAATCGACCAGAACTTTGATCCGAATTAAATTGACAGCTCTCTATAAATAGTGTTTTTTTAATGTATTGTTGACTGTGTTAAGGAATTCTGGACGCAAAAGCTTTTGTGATAAAGTTGAATTTTGTTTGTGGTGTAGACGACAAGGTTTTTTCAATCTACCGCCGTCACATCGCTCAGTAGTGAACAGTGAGATTTTAATAGCAGATATAAGGCAATTATAATTTATAACCTGTGGCTAGTTTTGAATATATTTCCAGTTATAAAACACATGTTTTTTTAATGATAAACATCATTAATATGAAATATAAGGATTAGATAGGTACCTACGTGTGGGTTTCGGGAGCCCATTTATAAATAGGTATGTGAAGAAAATTCTTTGTAGATAAACCTTTTTAAACAAATATGGGGCACGGAAACATAGGTATTTTGAATTCCTACTCAATGTATATGTCATAAAGTCTAAACTTATGTAGGTAGGCACCTTTTTTTTTGTTAACGAGGTGGAAAATCCTTCCGGATCTCCTGCTCCTCGGGGACTCAGGAGCCAGGAGTATGTGGTGATTCCACTAAAAACCACCCCAACGGCCGGCCTCAGGTAGACCTGAGGCCGGCCGTTGGGGTGGTCCGGGTCCTCTCAGAGTAGACTCTGAGAGGACCCGGACCACGTTATTTCAGGTCCTCCCGAATTGACATCATGCCCAATCAATACCAATCATGCTCAATCACGACGTGGCGGTCCAATTGCGTCTTAATGCAATCAAGGTACTACCTAGGCGGGTAAGTAAGTACTTTGTGGCTTACGAGGGATTGGCATTCAACTCTCGGTAGTACCTAAGTAAGATAAAAACATCCGTGAGTGGTATTAAAGCTTAGCTTTCTTTACTTTTGGGGGGGGGTCGTCTACCTGTTGATGTAGATGGCCCGAGGTATGTCGGGGCACCAGGGACTTCCTTTCTAGGGTACACCTGGTTCCCCGGCTATTAGTACCCGAGACGGCGTGCGGTTTTAGTCGGTTCAAGTCCGACATGCCACCGTCATGTTATATACCTTGCCATACCAACATGTTTGGTGGTATCCGAGGGGATTTCCGCACCGAAAAAAAAGGTACCTATTAGTACTAAGAACAATATTAATTACGATATTTTGGCTGCCTCGATATGTATGATCGTGGTGGCGTATGCGACTGCTGTGCTGAGGTCCAGGGTTCGATTCCCGGGTCGGACCAAATGTTTCTATGAATGATCTGCAAATATTTAAATCGGAGTTTGGGTGTTTTCTATTTATAATGTATGTATTTACAGAAAAGAATAGCATAAGTATTCTATCAGTCAATCTAGCTTTCATAGTACAAGTTCTGCTTAGTTTGAAACTAGATGGCGTTGTGTGTCAGATGTCCGAAATGTTATTTTTTAAGTGCGTTTACTTAATTTAAGCATTGGAGAGCCATACTCCGTCACATAGGTATGGACCGACTCGGCCGGAGTGTAACCATGACAGAAAAAACAATATTAAGTAATTCCTTCTTTGATTTTCACCGAGTGAGTAGTACTTAACACCAATGCTCAAATCCTCTCCCCCTATTTTTTTTTTTTCCGTGCTGAAATTCCCTCGGATACCACCTGTCGGTGGCATGTCGGACTCGAAGCGCACGCCGTCTCGGGTACTAATAGCCGGGGAACCAGGTATACCCTAGAAAGGAAGTCCCTGGTGCCCCGACATACCTCGGGTCATCTACAGACGACCCCCAAATCCTCTCCCCCTATTTTGAAAGGAAGTCTCTATATGTCTCTTGAGCTAAATTTAGGTGTTCATGGGCGGCGGTAGTCACTTACCATCAGTTGATCCGTCTTCTCGTTTGCCCCTCTACCATAAAAGTGAGGGTGAGGGGTCTATGGACCCCCGAACGGAACGAAGTTTCTTTCACTTCTTAACCGACTTTAAGAAGGAGGTTATCAATTCGGATGTTTATATTTTTTATGTATGTTCGGGCAGAACTCCGTCTTATAAGGACAGATTTTCAAAATTCTCCTTTTGTTCGAAAGGGGTTTATTCCAAAATGGTCCTATTGAAATTTCATGTACCTAGATCTGATTATGAATTTCGGACACAGACAAAGGAACTCTCCAAAAAATGACAGCAAATCCACCGCGATTGTTGCTTCAACGGTTCAACTTATTTTTAAAAGAGATTTATCGGTAGACATTTGCTTTGTAGTTATTTAAATAAAAAAAAGATATGAGTGTTGACGCGCCAACTGAAGTGTTGGAAAAAGTCTTGTTACACATTTTTCAGAGCGTGTAACGCGCGGTAAGGAACCTCGTTCCAAAAGATTATACCACTGTGCAAACTATGTTTGGCCTGAGTCTAGATAACGCTGTACTATACTTATACACGTTTATTATTATACCTAATAACAGAAATAACCAAAAATGCCCACTATTAGTTAGGTACAGTTCAGAGCAAATAAACGGTAGCTCTCGAAAATGGCACAAAATTGCCAAGTTGTCGTTAACCGTTGAGGGCACAACCTAAGAGGCAAACACATCCGTCTGAGTGTTTCCCGAGAGCGGCAAATTGGCTCTCAAGACGGACTCTGGTGCCAAGTCAATGGGGGCCTAATCATTTTGGCTTTAAGTGTACCTAGGTACTTATTGGGTAACGAATTTAATTCCTTCATAGCTTTAGTTACATTTAGTTTTATCTGAGTTATTTATTGACCGACTTAATTTCAATTTTTAATCTCTTGTTTGATGAAAAAAATATGTAATTAGTTCTTATAGGTTTTAAGTAGTGATAAGCCCTCAAAAATGTATGTTACCTACATACATTTTTGATATCTGAGGGTATGGATACAGATTTTTTAGTGTGTACGAATGTTGAATTTTTGCTACTTTCGCCTTACGGGTGTCCTCGTGTGAGTGAGTGAGAGTTGTCTGTGTGGTGACGGATTAAGAACACGGAATGTCACTACCCAAATTCATCCCGTGGGTGTCGTAAGAGCCGAATAAGGTGCAAAAGAACGCAGGACACACTGCAAAAATAAGGAAAACTTGAAACAAACCCCATACCAAATCGTCTGGCCAGCGTGGTATAGTAGGCCAAAACCTCCTTTATAAGGAGAGGCCTATGTTCAGCAGTGGACTATTAAAGGCTGTTGATGTGATGATGTGAGGGTCCTCTGTATAAGAAGGTTATGAGGTTGAGCCTACCGGAGGCTAGAGACGCGAGAGACCAGGCTCACTCCGTGAAACACAACGAAAGAATTAGGTACTTAACACCGGTTTTCTTTGAGACCTATGACCTCACGCCTGTCAAGCTGCCGACCGGCGGCCCTATGTTTGCTGAAGAATTATTTTAGTTCTTATTAATATTAGGCATTAGGTAGATATGTAAAGAAACGGTTCTTAGGGCTGTTTTGAACTTGCTACATTATAATAACAGAATATAAAGTCTATTCAATTTACAAAGTCTTTTAATAGGTATGCACATACCTACTACCTACACATACAATGTGTAAATATTATTTAAAAAGGATTGGCATTTATTGGTAAATATTTGGGCCACACCTACCTAGGTACATCTTATTTTTTATTGAATTTAACTTAGCAGTATTTTGAACTCAGAGAATTACCTGCCTTTTAATTTCTTTTTTGTTTATTTTTTGAAACTTTTACTAAGTAGATAATTGAAAAATTATTAAAAAATAAATTAACCCGACTGCAAAAATACAATTTAAAAGTAATGCACTAAAAATACCGAAACAGACCCGACACATTTACGCTATTCCATTTTTACGCTACCAAAAACCTAATAAAACCAATTTATTATTCCTTATTAAATATGAATAAATAATTTTATTGTATAATTTATATAAGTATATTTGTAATCCAATTTTAATTTCCTTGATTTTGATACCTTACTCGACAGATTTGGTTAATTTTTTTATTAACCTATTTCTAGTTTACGCCAAAAATACCAAAAATTGATTTTTTGCTTACAAAAAGCCGTCTAAAGACATTTGGGTTTTTGAGATAGATAAAACAATACTTTAACTGTCAAAATTCATCCAGCCATTTGGAATATACGAGGTTTTAAGAAATTTACAAAGAAACACAAGATACGCGTGAAACCATAACCCTTTCTTGGCAGTCGGGTAAAAATAAAGAAACAAAAAGTACCAACTTATAATTTAAAAACAAGAGTCGTAGAACGCCATCTAGCGGATACTGCTTACTGTGCCATCTGTGTTTTAATGTTGAATTATTTCAGTTCTCAGTTGACAACCATTTTCGTTTGCAAGTAGTTCACAACTTTCTCAATAGATGTCGCTTCGACAAATATAATTATATTAACCATGCAATTGGTTTTATAAGGTTTTTGATTTTAAATTGTTTATTATTATTAAACATACTTAAGTTTTTTCTAAGACTTTGTTTCTTTATTAGGCACAAATGAAATCAATAAATATTTGTAGATCTTATAAACCTTTATTCCGACCCGGTAAAAGTCATCAATACCTCAGTACAGCGGTTCTATACATTGCCTTGAACATTTCTGAACCAATGTTCAACCTCATTGACGATCAAACGCCAACGGACTAACAGCTCGGCAGTGGAACTAGCAACAGGTCCATCTGGGCCCAACCAGCAACCCAGTGAGCCACCTGTAGTGGCAGGCGGCGCGGAACACCACTTGGACAGGTCGTAATCCTGGTGAAGTCACTCTAGCCGAAATCTACAAGAAGAACCACAGAAGAGGAGGAAAATTTCTTCGTCATCTGCTTAAAGCATACTCTGTGAAAGGTAAAAATGGTGCATTTACATTAAAAAAGACGCAAGAATTGTTACGATCGATTAAATTCAGTAATAAAACTATAATTTTGTACACATTGATATAGACCGTGTGGCCTAATGGATAAGGCGTCGGACTTCGGATCCGAAGATTGCAGGTTCGAGTCCTGTCACGGTCGAAAGTAAATTTTTGTGTTTTTGTTGTTGTGTTGGTAAATCGTAATGATGAAAATTATTAATTTAGTTGTAAGTTTTATATTCTGAATCATCATAGAGCATCATTACAAAAATTGAGTACTAGTTCTTTTTTATTTATTTCATAAAAAATTAGTGGTAAAAATAATGTAATACCAATTACCAATAAAACATGGTTTTAAATTGTTCTATGGTAATACGTAACAAAGTTAAGCTTTGTACATTTTAATTGTTACAGTTGTACATATGAATTTTTGATACAATAATTGGTGGTGCACCCGACACCTTGGCACAGCAGTCGCATGCGCTGCGACTGCTGTTCCAAGGTGTCGGGTTCAATTCCCCGGGTCGGACCCAAATGTTTGTAAGATCTGTGCAAATATTTGTTTCGGAGCTTGAGTGTTTTCTATATATAGTATGTATGTACTTACAAAATAAAGTATATAAGTATTCTATCAGTCAATCTAGCTTTTATAGTACAAGCTCTGCTTAGTTTGAAACCAGATGGTTTATTAATGGATTATTAATAAAAATATATGTTTAGATCAGTATAGGTACATCATTTAATAGGCAATTTGTGTAAATCCCATGTAAAATCTTCAATCATAAATAAGTAAAAGGGCCCGTCCAGTGATATTTCTTTGCGAGTTTTTTATTCGCGCGGATCGCACCGTATCGCGTTCAATTAGCATCAAATCACTAATTTTTTTCCGCCAGAGCTGATAGAATAAAAAACCGGTGAAATATCGCTTTGCGGACAGGTCCTAATACCTGCATAAATAATAATATATTATGTTATTAATTATAAATATTGTTGCGCCATAGGAATAAATGGTTCGATTGAATGGAATGTGAAGGACAGCGCCATATAGTATCGACTAAAGTACATCTATTAAGATTGTGGTTAATACGAGTAGTTCTGATCCTTACAGCGCTAGATGGCGCTACAAGTAATGCGTGACTGATTCTGAAACATTCTTGTTGTCTGGAACGGACGGTCGAATACTAGAGATCTTTCTAGTAAAATTCAAAAACACTATTATAGCGGTGCGTGTTGGATGTTCGACTCAGTATCGTTTTACGACACAGTGAATTAACATCGGAGTGAACTTATAGTGCGACTAACGAGACATGTTTGTAAATACAGTGCAATAAAGTAATTAACCGATAACTTTTATTAATTATATATTATTTATTATATACCCCGCTCGTAACAATATATATCTTACATATATTGTTCCTATTACATAATAAATATATCAGTATATATAAATATTTACTCATTATATAAAATATGAAAATTAGTTCTTAGTTGTGTGTACAAAAAGATAGTAAGTTATTAGATATTACTGCTTAGCCGTCTTCCTCTCTCCTAACTTTTTGCTGTGCCCGACAGGGTCCATAATGGTCCTATTCATTATGGAACGCAATAAACTTTTGAGTATTGTGATTCATTTATGTATGATTTATGTACATTATGGAACGCAAAAAAATTTTTGAGTATTGTGATATCGTTAACCAAATCTGGCGGTAGTTGAGGTACCTATATCATCTCTCGTTTTATGAATCAGCTACATAGTTGTTAATGATTTCCTTTAATTTATTGTCAAAAAAGTTTTCTACTTAAGTAGTGTAATTTTATTTTCTGAACGGTTATAGCTTTACAAAGCTGTTTGAAAAGCCCAATTACGTCGTTACATTTTTTTTGTTTAAAACAACAGTCTTTAATATTTTTATTCCAGTTTATACAATTCATCATTGTACAATTGTTGTAAATTAATAATTAAAAACCAAGCCATACTACGTAAATGTAACATTAACATAAGCCAAGAAAAATATTAGGAAACAAATAGTTGTATTTTCATGCCATCTAGCGAGTTCTTTAAAAACTATTAGCTACTGATGTTCTAACGTTAACATATAGCTTTGTAGTACGTCGCAGAATTCGTAGGGGACCGTATTTTTAAACATCACCGTACTTCATTTTTATTAAGTTCTAGATTGATATTCTAGATGGCGCTCAATCGAAATGTTTTCGAACAAATTGCGTGTTTGAAAAAAAAAAAAACTGCTGAGTGGTTCTTTAAAATAAGTCTGTTGATATCAATTTAATCCTTTTGTTATTTTTTAACTAATCAAATAAAATCCGGTGACCCATCAGCTCGTCTGCCCCCTCCAACATAAAAAAAAATCGTATAGGTAAATCTACTTAAATTAATTTACTTAATTTAATTTAAGAATACGGAATGTCACTACCCCAATTCATCCCATGGGTGTCGTAAGAGCCGACTAAGGGCGCAAAACAACGCAGGTCACCAGCACTGCAAAAAGAAGGAAAACTTGACACAAACCCTATACCAACCCGTCTGGCCAGCGTGGTGTAGTAGGCCAAAACCTCCTTTCTAAGGAGAGGCCTATGTCCAGCAGTGGACTATTAAAGGCTGATGATGTGATGAATTAGATATATTTTATATCTTTAGAATTCTTTATTCCAAATTAAATATTTTCGTAAGACAGTTATAAAACCCTTAATTTTGGTACTCTATAGATTTTGAAGAAAATAGGTAATTTAAGGCGCCAACATCCTCCATTTAAATTTTTACAGTTATCATATAGTTAACTGCACTGTGTCACTTGCACACATTCCTACAATAAACCTTCTTACCGCAGTCGGGTAAAAAATGAACATTTTAAGTTCTAAGTTAATAAGTAATTGAAGTTGAAACCAGAATATGTGTGTTCTTGACTATTTCTGTTACCTCAATTGCCTAAAACTTTCTGAACGAAGTTGGAAGCGAGACCAAAAAATGTGTAACAAGACTTTTTTCCGACACTTCAGTTAGCGCGTTCACGCTCACATCTTGTTCCTTCTTCATATATATAGCAAACGTCTACCAAAAAGTCAAAGAAGACAGGGGGTCCATAGACAACTCAAGATGTTTTTTTCTTTCAAAAAGTACAACCTACAACGTTATACCACAAATAGTAAAATGTACACTAAAATACAAGTTCCACAAAGGCTAGGTCTCATTCAACTGGCCGGATATAACATGGCCGGTCAAAGGGCGCGCCTCATATCCGTTCTTTACGACCGGGGGCTGGTCGCCAGTGCATGGAAATACGACTGTGTCATTTGAATGCATTTACACTTCTGGCAACACTTTTTATTATTCATGTTATATATCCCACGACTTTGCAAACTGCTCAATAGTTGCAGCGCCCTGGTTGATATACATAGTGTAATTGTACAGAATTATCAAACAGGCTATGTTATGTAGTACCCAGGTCTGTCATTCGGAGGGAGGTGTGCGTACCTCGGTTATTCTACACGGAAAAGTGTAGAACTAATGCTGGAGAGCGTGCACCTCTTCGCCGATTATTGACAACGTACAACTCACATGTTACGAGCTTGGATATTTTCGCTCTCACTCACTCTAAATTTAAAAAAATTGCCACTCAAATTCTTGCTGATCTATGATAACATTCTCAGTTAACTACCTATCTATCTTATATTATTATATATAATTCACCGATTGTGTATAGTGCGCGTCCGTTACCTTTTCTACTTTATCTGTAAACTCGTGGACAATAGTGTGGGTTATACGTTTTAAATATGTAAATGCCAAATCAATTGTAAAGACTGCATTGTATAACTGTTTTTTGTCCCTAATAAATAAAATAAAAAATAAAATAGTTACTCACTTACCAAATTCCGCAGTACCATACGAAATGCTTTTTTAAAGGTACTTTATTTAATTCTATCTATTTTGCCAAAACCTACTTCTATAATTTAGCACACATATAAGTAATTGTAACACTATGCCACTTCATACTCATTGTAATATGTCTTTAAATATTAACCAGTGTATACAATTGTTGGTGAGCCAATTAAATAAATAAATAGATAAATAAAGAAAGAAAGAAAAAACTAAATAAATAAATAAATACAAAATAGGAATGAGTTAAGTAGATCGTGTGAATGGGCGACGTCTAACGTCATCATGATCAACATCTACGCTAAAAGCCGTTCACTGCTGGACTTAGGCCTCCCCCAAGATTCGACAAAAATCCGGTCCTGTGCTGCCGCATCCAATGGCTTCCCGCGACCTTCACTAGATCGTGGAACCCCCTTGTGAAGGGCCTACCCACAAAAAAGTCTCTTATAATAGGCCTCGTACATAGTCTCTACCTCATCATCAGAGCGTATACATGTGTGACGACACACTCTTGATCTTGACCACGTTGTTTATGAGGGACTTGTGTACCAAGAAGTCAACACCACCTTGGGTCAGATGTCTGTGATTGATGATTGATGATGAGATGATTCTCCAATCCGAGTCCAATTATTATCGAGTCCTCCCCCTCCCTACGGACTTCAGATAATCCCAAAATATCCCAAAGCAACCGTCTCAATTCCTCCTCTAGTTTGAATATTTTCTAGTCAGTTCGCAGTGTGCGCTTTTTGTAGATTGCCAGGTCCAGTCGTTACTTAGTAAAGTCTAATTCTACATCGCGGTATGAAATTTCTTAAGTTGATAAGATAGAGTAAAATTTAAAACGCGTGTCCTTCCTGGAATGATTCCTAATTTGGTTAGATGATCCTATTTTTGTATTCTGTCTATCTGGTTAAATGTAACAATACCTAAAAGAAGGAGAACTAGACAAGACCATATTAAATACTTAAATCAGTATGACTCTTCAATCGACAGACTCCAGAATTTCGAGCTGGTATTTAGGTAATAGTGTAGGTATACGTACAACGGTACCGAAATTCGATTATGTTTCAAAGGAAAAAACATAGTATAGTACATTATGTAGATTTCGAGGAAAAATAAACTAGCGGAGGTATTATGCAAAGTGCGAACATTCTCCACTCTGAAGTTATAACCGAACATTTTGGATAGTGCAGAAATACCGCTCAAAGTAAACAGAGAAACAGGCAGTATGTCAATAACTGCGTAGAGGAAAAATATATTCTGGGGCTCGATGTAATTTTTTTCGTATCAACGTTTGAATAATGGGACGATTAGGAAATTGATGGCGAACTTTGCTAGACGTTTATTGGTAAAGATAACAAGGAAGGTTTTTTTTTTCAAATATATTGAGATGGATTTTATTCAGTAAAAACTTGGGGCGATTTTCGTTTGGAAAGTCAGTTTAGAAAATAAGTCAGTTGGAAAATTATCTCACTGGATTAAGTAGAAAAATATTTTTTTTGCATGTTATTTGTTAATTATTTTACGCCATCTATTGGTACAATTATTAATTTCAAAATGTTACTTTTATCGTACAAAATTTCGCTACACTTCCAGAGTTTATATGCTAAACATCACTAGTTTCCAACGGCTGTCGCCTAAATTAAGCCATAGGCATGGATTGCCGCTCAGTACAAATATTGTGTGATGATCAAGATAATTTTATACAGACGTGTCTGGGTTTAGTTTATCTAGACCATTGATATATTTAGCTAGATATAGGTATATTTGTCAGCAGTCCACCTACCATATCACTGCCTGGTTTGGTATTAGACTGTCGTCGATGTATTAAGTAATGAAAAAAACATTACTTAGCCCCGAGCTTTTGCAACGGTAGGTAATAAGTATATCCTAAACACTCAATAGATATATAAAAATACTTTTATGAACTGTACTATCAGGTATATTGTCTATGGTGTCTTAAATTTTATACAGTTGGAGACAGAAAAACTTTGAAATAGGTGGCTTTCTAACAAAAATTAGGGGGAAAACTTTAGCTTTAACTTTATAGAAGGTCTTACAATGAGCCGGACGTCCCTTTAGGCGGAACGCTCTCGTCATAAACTTTAAGGAATATCTGCTCTTAGAAAAAACCCTTTGGCATTATTTACACAAAAAGGTTTGAACATAAAGAAATTTCGCACCATTTGTAAACAAATGACGCTCATAGAAGTTATTGTACGTGTTGTGACCTAGTTTAACATAGCTAAGTATGGTTTATCATCTTTGCGCTTCTGTAGAGCGTTACACAATGGCACTATTCAAATTTGAGACGTAATGAACTCGCATATTAATTTAATTTCATGTCAAATAGCAACAGTTAATTTTATATATGACGTCACTTAACACAATAACAGTCCGGTGTATCGCATGTGGTACACAGGGAGAGGTTCTGGGAAGTTCATATACCCTATGAGGCACACGAGCCCTGTATTACTGTACGGGCTAGGCTGTAGTTAGTGTTTTCTTTGTAGACTCGTGGATCTAATATATAGAAAAGGCAACACTTGTTTTCTCTCCAAACAAATTATGAATGCTCGGTGTGCTGAACAGATCGAGGCAGTATTTCACTCCTGCCAACCCCCTTCAGCTTTATAAGGTGCATTGATATAAGGAGAAGGATACCACAATTTTATATACTTGATTAATAATGAAAATCTAGTTATGAATGGATGTGTGATTTAAATAAAATAGGTACCTATATACAGAAACCGGTATTCGATAGAATACTTGCTTAGCTGTCTGTCAGGATAGTTCCCAAATTTGGGCCAGGTAGGTAATCGAATAGTGACCTAATATCCGTTTCAACTCATGTTTAAACAAATAGGTATGCGTTAAGTTGTAGCAAAGTTGTGTAAGGGTTTAAAATTTGTAAGATGCTTTTACGAAGCTGACATTTTAAACAGTAGTTCAAAAGTCTAAAAACTTCATTAAAAGTTATAATAATCTCAGTAGTTAATCTTAGTCCCGTCTTTTTTTTTTCTTTTTTTTTTAAATAACAGAACAGGACATGGTTAAACGTTCTTTTTTTTTTGTAAATATACTGTAATAAACTCATAATGCATTACATAAAAATACCCAAACTAATAAAAATTCAAGAAATGAAATGATATTTATTTCTGTAAGTAAATCTTTTCAGATATTTTTACAAGTCGGACTTTATAGCTACATGGAGCCGGCATCTCCTAAGACTCGCTCTGGAAAGAAACGCCGAAACAAACCACAGTGTTTTTTTTTAGTCCGTAAACAAAGTTAAAGAAAACTGTTCGAGTACAGTATAGGGTCTGGGTAGGCCTTTTGAAGAAAGGGCCATAGCTTTGAGTCGGCCTGCCCATACAGACGGCATACAAGCCCAAGTCATCGTGTAGCCTAACCGATATTAGTCAAGATCAACGACCTGAAGCACAACACTACCGCCAGCAGGACATTTGAGTAGGAAGGAAGGAAGCCGAGGAAACACTCAAAACCACCAGAAAGTTTTGAAAAGGTATTGATTGATTAAAGATGTAGATATTGATTCATAAAAAAAGTAGCACTATGCAATAATCGAACCCAGAACATTACATTTATGCCGTTACATTTGACGATTTATATAATCAAAACATCACGTGATTAGGTCACGTCATCATCAGTCATGTTGTTAAAATATTTTTTAAAGTTCGTTCGAAATTTAAATTTCTAACCGTCTATTTTTTTAATGTAAAAAAGTTGCACAATTTCCGTTCACTTCAATATTATGGTCCACCGAGCAGTACGTAGATATGAGTGCCTTTTGACCGCGGTCGGCTCACGGGCCACCGGTCGAGTCCACTTACAAGCTCAACTAAATGGAAGCGCGCAAATTACAACCAACTTGAGTTTGAAATAACTACGCTTTAACAAATTTATAGAAATCAAGAGGATCAAAATGGATGCTTCAATGAATTTAACGTGTAAATCACCGAATAAACAGACTTCGTTTTAGTAAAAGTGATTTGTTTCTCTTATATAGTTTAAGGGGCAAACTAGCAGACGGGTCATCTGATGGAAATAAATAGGGCCGTCATGGACACCTTCGACCCAAGAGTCACGAGTATGTTATCGTCCTTTGAGTCAACCGGCTCCAGGCTCCGGTAACCTCATTCACTCGATCAGCAACAAAACAAATGATTATAGATAGTTCAACTCAGTTGTGCGCGCGGCCCTATGTGTGCGTGGGCTTGTAAATTTATTTTAATTTTAATTTTTTTAAAAAGACAACTCCCGTATTAGGAATAAATCCTGTGTCGCTGGGGACTTTACAAACATACATGAAACGGACACAAAGAACACCCAGACTCAGAACAACAATTTGAGGATCACACAAAGTGTCGTCCCATGTGGGGTTTGAACCCACAACACTCGGCGTAGTAGGAAGAGGCGTGGCGACCGCTTAAACCACTACGCCATCCGTGCAGTCAACAACAAGTATACAACTTTCATTCGTGTGGCAGTCGTCGTCCGACTGCCGCGTCACTGCCACACGAATGAAAGTTGTATATTTACAAGCCCACGCACACATAGGGCCGCGCGCACAGCTGAGTTGAACTATCTATAACAATGTAACGCCCGTTCCTCCACTTAGTTACTTATTCCTTAGAGATTAATACGGCTCAGTTTCTAATCTTAAGCCTAGAAGAATAAATTAAATATAATTTATATGTCATACGTATATGTCTATTTGTTATATGTGTCGCGGTGTCACTTCCCCACGACACTGGCGATATTCCTAGTGCAGGAGTTGCCTTTTATATAAAAAAAAGAAAATTAAAGAAAAGATGTCCTTGTATGAGAACATAAAACGCTAAAAATATATTCTCTTGCATTCTTAAAACTTTTGCGGTATCCGTACAGACAGAGATGTAATGCCGTACTTTATTGTAAACATCATAAAAGGTGTGTGTAACACAGCTATCAAAACACTTCCACTTCCGAAGAACAACATAGCGGTTAAACATACTCGTAAAAGATTTACATTATCAGCTCCCATAATTTTATTCATAAGGAACACTTATAATCGCTCACTGGGGACATGTCGGCTCACATTATAATAGAAATTTCGGCGATACATGACCTCCGACAGTGAGAGCTACTAAGGAATTACGATATATTCGAGTTTCGAGTTTTAGTTGAAAATATCAGAGATGACAATTAGTGGTGGTATAGGGATTAACCGTAAGAGTGTCATGCTTCGGGATTTAATGGTGGATTTGACCGGAGTGATATCAGTCTCGTAGAAAACGGTGTTAGGTAGGGATGGAATAAAATCACAATCAAAAGTGATAAATCATATGATTTAAAAATCATTTCATCACACACGTGACTGATTTATAAAACCACTGCTTCTTAATTATTATTATTACGCTAGCGCAAGACTCGCGAATGGTCTAAATCTAAAAATAAAGGGTCGTAATCTTTGATAAAAAGTATTTTAATTGATTTTAATGCTATTTATCTTTGTCTATGACGTAATCACAATCACATGCGAAATCGCTGTGTCTAAAATCAATCATTTCATCAAATGAATATGATTTAAAAGTAGCAATAATTGCCATGTCTAGTGTTAAGAAATTCATTCGTTATTTTTCAGTGAGTAAGTGAGGTTAACCGAGATTGGGTCTCCGCTTACCTGTAATTTGGTGTGGGGGAGAAGAGTGTTCTGCAGGCGTTCAAGAATACCGGTAGTCACTTGCCATTAGGTGGAGAGGCATGTTTTGGAACAAATGGGCCGGAGTGATTCACAGAAAACATACTTTAAGCAATTTTTGAAGTGAAAACTTCTCTAGCGCGATGGGCATTTTTGTACAGCAAAAGAAATGTACTTTTTGAGATGGGAAAAACCGTTCCGGTACCGTTACTGACACCTCTGTATATAAGTATCTACATATATTGGTCCCGTTTACACGAGAGTTGAGTTTGATTTGAAATACATTGATAATATAACTATATATAACATAAACATATATTGTGTACACACGTACAACATAGATACATTCATGTCGGAACGAATCGAAACTTCTGTCGACACTCCCGTCACATTTTTTTTCTTGCTTTTCACCGCTTGAGTTAAGCAGTAACACATTCTGTGACTCTTGAGATGCAGATGTCCATAGACTAGTCACTAACCTTCAGGTGACCCGTCAGTCGGTTTGCCTCCCTCTGCCATAAAAAAAAGTACATACATCAGGTACATACTACCACTAGTACAGTTCAATTGTCAGCTTGTTCGCGTTTTCATAGTATACCCGACACTCTTCACTCCACATTATATCGTCCCCAACGGACTAAGCGAAGCTCTGTAACCACGATTATGATTTTATGTCTCTCTGTACATGTTTATTATACGGGAATGTGCCGCCATTTGTTCTTTGAGCTCTCCGCGGCGAAATTTTGAGACATTCATGTGATGACGTCGTTGGCAGGAGTTATAGTTTCGTATTCAACCGAATTGGATTTAGTTAGGTATAGTATAGCACATTTAACTATTGTATGGTATATTAAGGTACATCAGCTATTTGGTACATACTATAAACTTAGGGATTAGAGGATATCATTATATTAAAAGAAGAATTATAGGCTCAAACTAAGCGGAGCTTATATTATGGGTTCTAGAAAGATTTTTTTTAACGGACAATAATATCACATCACACACATCATTAAATCAACAGCCTTTAATAGTCCACTGCTGGACATAGGCCTCTACCTAGAATGGAGGTGTTGGCCTACTATACCACATTGGCCAGACGGGTTGGTATTCTCCGTGCAGTGATGTTGTCCTGCGTAGTTTGCTCTCTTAGTCGGCTCTTACGACACCCACGGGGATGAATAGAGTTGGCGTCACTCCGTATTCTTAATCCTCCGTTTTTCTAACCTGCTGGCGGTAGTGTCATGCTTCGGGTCGTTGATCTTGACCAATATCGGTTAGGCTACACGATGGCTGGAGCCTGTATACCGTCTGTATGGACAGGTTGACTCAAAACTATGATCCTTTTCTCAAAAGGCCTATCCAGACCCTATACTGTACTCGCACAGTTTTATTTAACTTTGTTTACGGACTTAAAAAAAAAAGACACCTCTGTGGTTTGTTTCGGCGTTTCTTCCCTGAATGAGTCTTAGGAAATGCCGGCTCCTTCTAGCTATAAAGTCTGACTTGTAAAAATATCTGAAAAGATTTACTTACAGAAATAAATATCATTTCATCATCATTTCATTTCATTTCATTTCTAACCCTAACTCTAATTTGATTTTCAGAATGTCTTGTAAGCACTTCAAATGAAACCTGTCCAGCACCCGTATGTGTTTGCGATAGGGAACCCATGTCTCTGAGGAATATAAGAGATTAGGGAGAACTATGGCCTTGTAAACGGAGACCTTTGTCGGGGGCTTCAAATCATGTGACGGTAGGACCTTAGCTCGTAATTTACCGAAAGCTGTGCTGTGCCTATATGATGAATTATCTCGGCATCAAGGTCGCACTTAGATGTAATTGTGCTACCCAGGTATTTAAATGTCTCCACCTGCTTCAGCTCAGTATAGGTTTTGATAGTAAAATTAATTAAAAAAAATATATGCCTATAAGTGTTTTATGTAGAATAATCATAAAAATATTAATAAATGTATGTCCAAAACACGAACTACGTAATTAGCTAAATAAAGTAAATAAACCATGAAGAAGCATTGAAATCTCTGTGTATTTATTTCATGATATTTTTTTCTATTAGGATCATCCACCCCCCAATACAGCAAAGGTCTGCAAATTGCTAACACCGATAACGAAGCCCGAACCGAACAAATAAAGTGAAAGTTGGAAATATCGTACCAACATTTGTGGCTTGTATGGACGACTGCAAAGGAATGTAACCCCTTATATTTGTGAATTCATTCACGTATTGGTGAAAAATTCGCCTCTCTCAGATCAACAAGAGATCTGCCTGGAAATCATCAGAGCGAAAAAACTCACAGGATTTCGTGGTTACTTTGTGTCACATGTTATAGCTGACAGCGAATTTCAGTTTATTTGTGAAGAAATAAAAAATAGAATTAAGTGATAATTATGATGTTCATCATTTAAAATAGGTTCACAATTTAAAGGTATACATTTAATTCACCAATCGCAACCCCGAAGTCGCTCGCCGTCGAGCTCGAGTTGGTGTGAAATAAACTCACACTTAGCCCTCTGTAAATATAGTTCAAATCATCGGGCAGGACAACGACAGTGCCACGCCAAATTAAGGATAACACATCACTCAATCCTGGTTTCTGTTTAACAGACTACAAGACAAGATAGAGAATCTTATTCCTTTCACATCCCCGACCCACTTCCATAAGAATATATGAAGTAAAGAATAAAAATGTGGAACTATTTGCTCAAAATTAAGAAATTATGTTCTAGGATTTCTTACCATTTAAGTGGACATTTGTAAAATCTATTTAGATCTTTCATTTAAAATTTTCAGAGCTGTAAAATTGTGGCACAAACTCAGCTCTCTGCAGGCCTCATGGGAGTATACAACAGTTAATATAAACATAGTTAATCTTCCTCTTATAACTTGTGCCAGAATTCTATGATTCTTATCACGTCTGCGAAGGTATCCCAGTCAAAAAGTTAACTCGTGCGTTCGCAGGCTCCGCCGCTGACGTACATCCCTTTGAGAAATCATGAGGCTTTCTACTTACCTTCTGTTCGGTCGGCGACAGCGACGTGGCGAAAAAAAAAAATGTTTTTTTATGTTTACCCCCGAATTAAGGTATGAGGTGTGAATTTTAATAGAAATCCTGTGATCTGTCTACTGATTAGGGGTTGGCTTTAATTAAAGAGGGTAAGTGAAGGGGTGTTTTTTCAAGCACCTTTTAAGAATTTCTTGGATGTAATATTATAAAGAAGTGTTTATTTAATTTTCTTTTCAGTACGGAGAGAAGGAAAATTGTGAAGTAAGAGCAGTCACATTTAATTATAGTCATTTTTTGTCATTTATACTTAAGAATGCCGTAATCCACACTACCATACTTACTTATAGTATATGTAAATGTGTTTGTTTGTTGGTAATGCTTTTCGTCTTAACCACTAAACCGATTTAAAAAATTCTTTCACAAATGGTAAGCTAAATTATCAGCGAGTACCATAGGCTACTTTTTATCCCGAAAACTGACATACACGCGGGCGGAGCTGCGGGCAAAAGCTAGTATTTATATAAAGTACTGAAATAAACTGAGTAGATAAACAGCCTGTTTAGTGGCAAGCAGTAATTGCAGTGTTTTTTTCGAAATACCAGTATCTAGTGGCAGAAAGCCGTCCTAGATTTGTAACAATGTTTAGAGCAAATTATGATGCGATATCCTAAAATCAAAATCTTAATATCTGCTAATCAGTGTAAACCCTTATTTACAAAGAATTCACTAAAACTTTTTAAAACTAAAACCTTAACATCACAAAATATAAAGGAAAACATCTCTTCGGACGTCTAATTTAAAACGAGCAGTCAATAAATGAGGGTAGTCGAAATAACTAAGCTGTGCGGTCAACCCCCACCACAACAGCCATCAGTCTCTCACCGACCGTCGTCCGAACAAGACCTGTGAGTGTGGACTGTCGAATTAAAAATTAACTGCCGTGAGGCTCGAGACGTGGGAATATATTGGTCAGTCCACTTTGTTTATGGACGGACGATCCTTTTACGTGATTAGTTTTAGCTTTACACTGATTTATTTTGGTGTGTTAGTATGAATTTTGTGTCTAGAATATCTTTTACTCGAACTTTTAGAATGCGGATATTTAGTAACATGATTCGTTTCCTTTAAATATTTAATTGTTGAAGAATTTGATATTTATGACTTAGACTTATGTACTAACGTTAGAACTTCAGTATATTCTAAACTATATATTAAAACAAAATATATAACATAAAAATAATATAACCTTACACATCTCACACAGCCGTATGATCCCAAAGAGTCTGTATTATGGGAAACTGACATCTGATAAACATACTTATATATTACTAAATACATAATTATTTATTAACCCAGACACAGAACAAATGACTCTTCCCATCACACAATTAGTGTGCCTAGATGGCTCAACAGCCAGGATCATTAATTATTCCAGTTATGTTTGTATTTTTTAATAATTCTACAATTTTCATTTCACATCACACATCACATCAACCGCCTTTACTAGTCCACTGCTGGACATAGGCCTCTCCTTAGAAAGGAGGTTCATTTATATGAGGTAAAATTTTATTCATCATCACCAACAGCCTTTAAAGGTCCACTGCGGGACATAGGCTTATCTTTAGAAAGGAGGTCTTGGCCTACTATATTTGCACGATATGCAGGGAGATTGCATGGCTTTTGCTTGGTTCTCATTGCAGTCATTACAGAGAATCTCTAGCCTACCGGCCGTCATACGCTCCATTGCCGGTAGTGACAGTAGTTTCACCGCGGTCGGAGATGACCTCCACTCGAACCCAATTCGTTCCCAACCCGCCCGGTTCGTCAGCGGCGGCACGCTTATCAGCGCCTCATGCCGCCCTTAGTGTGGACGCGGGTGGACGGGACGGGTTTTCCCCTCCACCCGTCATAACGGCCAGCCGCGAGGAGGCGCGTTGGGGTGACGGCCTGAGAGGGTTTCCTCACGTAAAAAAACAATAAATAATAGTAAAAATAAAGTAATAAATACATTTATTTCTTTATTACACTATAAAAATATTTTAATTAGTAAGTCGTAGTTTGTAAAACTAATAATTGGTAACTTGAGTTTTTTTTAAAGATGAAGTTATATAGTTACAAAAATAAATAAATAAAGTGAAACACATTATTGTACATATAACATATGCTACATTGTGTTTATTCCTACTAATTTGCAGTTGTTGTACACCAGTTGTCACCTTTTTTTTTTTTCCGTGCGGAAATCCCCTCGGATACCACCTATCGGTGGCATGTCGGACTCGAACCGACTAAAACCGCACGCCGTCTCGGGTACTAATAGCCGGGGAACCAGGTATACCCTAGAAATTAAGTCCCTGGTGCCCCGACATACCTCGGGCCATCTACAACAACAGGTAGACGACCCCCCCGTGTGGGAACCCCATGTTCCCTCTGCTCCCTGGAAGCGAGCGCGCTTCGCAACGCGCTCGCCGCCACCCCGGCCTGCTTCTGCTAGGGTGACAGATGGCCTCACCTGTCACCCCAAGGCCTGCGCTTATGGAGGACGGAGGTCGTTCTGCGACCAGTTGTCACCTAAATACTACTATCGCCAAAGTCCATCCTAAGTTTCTGTTGTTTGCTGTTTGAGATCGCAGGCTGCGATAACACTATTGTACTGATATTTCAAATTGTTTCTAGACTATTATAATACCTTTTATCATGTAATAAATAGTTAGTACCTATCTAATTATTTTCGTGAGCGGAGTGAGTATTAGATTTATTTTTCATTTACTTAAGGTCAAATCAATTCGAAATTTCTAAACGCTTTTCTGTAAACCACAAATTTTGACATGTTGCTTTGCACTTAAGAGTTGCCAAACTATTTTATCAAGGAAACTTGACACTTTGGCGGCTTTACTTACTTCCTACTAATGTTTCACGGCTTAACCACCTATACCTAAATGTATTCGCCGCTCTTTGGCACACATATTTTTCGTAGAACAACAAATCGATGGGCGGCCATTGAAATGGTTCGTGACCCACATCGAGCAGGCGTAATATCCGGAGGGACGTCCAAC
The DNA here is from genome assembly GCA_902825455.1 of Arctia plantaginis. Classification (NCBI taxonomy): domain Eukaryota; kingdom Metazoa; phylum Arthropoda; class Insecta; order Lepidoptera; family Erebidae; genus Arctia; species Arctia plantaginis. Next base: position 2,668,815 of record CADEBD010000288.1, read on the forward strand.
GTCCACCGGAAATTTCATCAAATCTGTCATACGTTTTGATAACTTATCGTCAAGAACTAATGTTTGTGTAGAGCTATCTGAAAGTACAGAAGATATTTTCTCTCTTGAATTACATGAAATTTCAATGACGATGTGTTTATTTTTATAATTTATCTTTCGCTTCTTGTTTAAACGGCTGTGACAGAAGGAGTGTTTTGTTTTTAAAGTGTATGTTTGTTTGTATGTATATATGTACATATCTTTGACACGGTCTGTAGCCGCCCGTGCCGCGCCGACGCTGTGCTATAAAGGTTTAGAAAGGATTTGGCATTTGAGGTGTCGTTAGCTTCGTCTTGTTGTGAGAGTAATACTGGGTATAAGGAAATTATAAAAACGTCGGGTTTTTTGTTGTTTTTTAATAATCAGCTTGTTTTCCTTCGATTTCCTAGATATATAGTTGTTTCTGTCCCAGTATCCTCGCTAATTACAGCACTTTTTTATTTTGTTATTATGGTATAAGGGGGCAAATGAGCAGATGGGTCACCTGATGGTAAGCAACTACCGCCGCTCATGAACCTGCAACTCAAAAGTCACAAGTGCATTGCTGCCCTTGAAGTCCCTCCCGCTCGAGTCAGCGGTAGCGGGGATAAAGGCTGCGGTAACCTCACTTACTCAGTGAAAGGCAACGAAAGAATTGCTTAGCACTGGGTAGTTGCCTCTTTGAGTCTAAATCCTGTTAACCCATCTAATACTTACTTTAGCTCCATAACCCTATTCGTTATCTCAATTTAATTTATGTCTTCCTCCTGTTTGGAAACGATTGCATTTAAATGTGTATGATCGTGGCTCCGTGAAAACTAAATAAAGTTAAACTGCCTAAAACCTCCCTCAATGGTTGACCTATTAAATACAAGAAGCTTCTGACTTATTCCGTTATATTATATTACCACAGAACTACAGGTTAATGGCACCCACAAAGTGCTATAACATTTTTTAAAACGAAATCTTTAGTACCCACTATGGTTAAGTTCTAAAGTCAAATAAATGTGTGTACACCAATTGAAAAGATTTCAATGTCGGTAAAAGAAAATTGAACGTTATCTGTACCGCAGGAGTTTCACTTGAAATACAACCTTCAAGCACTGCTAGCAATCGACGTTCAACATACTTTGTTATACTGTTCTGGACAAAGATTAAGATCTATATAGGTAGAGACGTTTTGGTCAGTCGTTTTGTAATTTGACTAGTCCGTTGGTCTAGTGTTTAACTGGTAGTAAGTGACTACCGCCGTCTCTGAAAATCCTCAAGATTCACAACTGCGTTGCCGTCTTTAGAGTCTTCCTCCCAGAATCAGAGTGAGTGAGGTTTATTATCATCATCAGCATCTTAGACGTAAGACAACACAACCCGAGATCTCCACCAGGTCGTCGGACCTCCTCAGTAAGGTTATCGCAGAACAAATATCCTAACCTAAAATAGTTACATCATAATTAAAAAGAAAATCAAAGACAAATCCTGAGAGACATATAGAGATTATCTAAAGGCAGTTAATAGTGCAATTCATACGGTAACCCCTCCCTTATGGGTAGCGTGTTAGAGACTATCAGAAGTAATCTAGTATCTACTAATCTATTTCTAAAGTTTGTTTTTGTTGAATATTTACAAGTTTTAACCATGAACTCACTCGGGATAAAACAATCTTTCACCTACTTACGTCAAATTCGGAGTCGAATATGCACTGAGTTACAGAAAGCGTGACTGGTGTAAAAACCGGGTCAGTTCATAGAGTTGTCTAATTTTACTCATCATTTGTCAAATGCCATTTTAATGGTATGAAATTCTTAGTTGCTTTGACCAACCTTTCACAAGCTCGAATTAATTTGACACTACTGTACAGTCAGACACTGCTTGAGAGCTCAGTTAGTTGAATAATATTTTCATATCAGTCTTCCAGACACTGGGTGTAATTCTTGGAGACGTTTTATTACAATTTCATAATAGTCAGTGTTTGACGCCATTTTTTAAGAAGCTTCATGAATACTTCTTATTCATTAGACCTGTGTTATTATATACATTTTTCTTTATTTTTGAGTTGAGATTCGATCAGCGGATTTTTTAAATCTACCGATAAAATTTACAGATTCGTAACAATGTTGTCTTGAACTATTGAAAGTCTTTAACGGGTGTTATGTCCCTCCAATCTGGCGGTCATGTCAAAGCAATGTCATGTCTCATAAGATGTCTTCTCTATGGGGTGGCGTAAAATAGTTAATATTCATGACAGTCTGCGGGCGGCGAGTGAAATTGGTTCACATTTTTTATGTCTACCCCCGACTCGTTTGCCACACTACCGGCAAACAAAAGTCTTCTACTTAAGTACTTAACACATTTGCTTTTAAAGTGAACTGTGTATAATAATTATTGGGAATATGGCTGTGTCATTTTTTGAGTGAATAATATTTTATATCAAAGTACATTATATAAATTATGAACATTTATTGAATTGCTTGAAATGTCAGGTCAGGTTTGTTTAAGTTTAAAAAAATATCATACATGATATTAAATTGGAAATCTTTTTTTTAATTTTGGGAAAAAAACTTAACACTGACCATAAATAAAAACCTAAGTTAAGTTGAAAAAAGTTAAGTTTAACCAACATCTGTATGTAAATTGTATGGTTGTATGGAAGTGGTATCCATACTTATATTGTGAAAGTGAGTTCGTTTGTTACACTTTCACGCTTAAACTACTTAACCGACCTGGAAAGCTTCATTATCAGCGACTAACATAGGCTATTTTTTACCTTCTAGTATATACATACATAAAAATAGTACGCACCTTTGATCATCAACAGCCTAAACTAGTCCACTGCTGGACATAGGCCTCTCCTTAGAAAGGAGGTTTTAGCCTACTATACCACGCTGGCCAGACGGGTTGGTATAAGGTTTGTTTCAAGTTTTCCTTCTCTTTGCAGTGCTGTTGTCCTGCTTAGTTTGCTCCCTTAGTCGGCCACGGGATGAATTGGGGTGGTGACAATTTGTATTCTTAATCCGTCACCACACGGACACTTTGATAGTAATACCAAAATTTAATATCTTAAAGTTGATCTTAATAAGGAACCAGAAGTTAGATAGTGGAACGCTGAACTACTGGTAAACTCCTCGAGTATCAGCTTGATGAGTCCAACATCAACATGTTGTCTAAAGATAATTTCAGGATGAAGCCAGGAGGTACATAAACAGCGATACTTTTTCTTATTTTTAATAACAATTCGCCCTTAAACTATAATTTTATGTGTGACCAGTTAAAGCTAGGTTACAAATAGGAAATATTTAAAAAAACTGTTGTTATCTATCGTGTATACGTACGTACATTTAGGAAGCGTTCAAACGCGGGACATTTCAATCAATGGATTCCGACGAACGCCTATTCTAACCGACTGTGACCATAAGTCATACACATTTTGGGAGACTTTCATTTTTTTAAATAGTCTCGTAATCAATTATAACGCCTTTATATCATAGGGGTAGACGGAAATAAACAACCCATCCTTTTTTTTAATGTACTTGACACACTCTTACACGCCCATGGTCTGATCCCATACTAATCACATGTACTATGGACCACACAGCTGATATGAATTGACATTAATAAATACATACCTACATATTGTAGATAAATTACACCAAGACACAGAATAATTGTACCCATATACAATTATTTATCCTGGCTGGGAACTAAATCCACCATATCTGCATCAGGATCTCAAACCACTAGATCAACAGGCTAGTCAATTCATTTCTATTCTCCAAAACTCTTCTAAGGTAGATATAATGCCTTTGTCCAAATGTTCTCCTTTTTCGTTCTTATATTTACCTTTTACATTCCACACTTTAACCCTAATTGTACCAAGTGTCAAGACACATGACCACAAGGAACTACGGACTTTTGATTTATACTTGAATCATTGAGCGTTTATACTATACGTGTGTAACAAACACTAGCTTGTATTAATTCCGAGTAACGCCATCTATCGAGCTACAATTCAACAATATAAGATATATTTCATGGTGAAAAATACCTTCCGAATATTATTTTTTTAATTTTAGCTTCGAGTTTTGAATAGTAGGTATAGATATTAGAACAGCTTAAGTTCCTGTACTCATTTTCGTACTAATAATGTACGTTGTATACATACTTGCCAAGTTCTCTCTCTTTCCTTCTCTATCTCTTTCTATCTTTATTTCTCCCTCTCTATCTCATGTCATCAAAGTGATTACAATAAAATTAACTCTACTACCCTGTCCTCTATATTCTCATATAGCAGAGTCAGTACATTACAGCGATTCGCGTATGCAAATTGTTCATCAGCTATTCAGTGTTTGGACATTCGTTATGCTCGTCGGACGTACGTTTGCGTTACGCGCTGACTGCGTAACGGCGACGTGCAAATTATAAGCGGTAGCGTTTGAAATCAATACCCTAAAAATTTGGCAACAGAAATTTTTAATGTAGTATTACAAGTTGTTGTATTTCGTGTCTGTAACTGAGGGAACAGCTCAAAGATAACAGATTATAGGTCACCTACACTTCTTGACCTATGTTAATGACATGAGCAACTGCATCACCTACAGTTCATGCCATGAGTTTGCGGATAACACTTGCCTTGTAATTGCTGATAAAAATCCCCAAACGGCGCGTGAACATTTGCAGTCGCTTTGACAAGATGGTGTCATGATGCTGGCCTTGTACTCAACGCACGCAAAACAAAATTACTAGTTATTAAATCTCCTTACATAAGACCAATTCCCGTACAGAATTTAATCGCTAATGGTCATGACTGTTTGCATGACGTCATTGCGAAAAACTGTAACTGTCCACCGATAGAAATCCTCAAAAACTACACATATCTTGGTTTGACCATAGATGACAATTTTAACTGGAGCCATCAAATAGAACGAGTATGCGATAAACTGAGATAATTCCTTGCGAATATCACAATACTTAAAAAGCCCATCCCGTACCAGGTGAAGCTAATGCTTTATTACGCACTGGCCGAATCTGGCCAAGTATGACCTTAGTAGTTACGAACGTACTTATAAAATATAATTATAAAAACCATAGTCTCGTCAAATAAAAAAAAACAATTTCACGACAGTGAAAATGGTCTCTTTAAATACTGCAAAGTTTTACCAATTAACAGTCAAGTGCATTATTCATTATTAAAAGAACAATTCTTTAACGAATCCCTAAGAAGAATTATCAAGCATTCTGTACGCACTCGGTCAGTTTCCGAGAATCGGCTTCACACACAGCGAGCCAAGATTACCTACGGCGAGTGGACTACCGCCTATATTGTCCCTAGACTTATTAATGACTTACCCCCAGATTTATGTAATAGCACATCAAAGACAAATATGAAATCCAAATTAAAGCAATATTTCTTAAGTTTAAAATGATGCAATATTTGTGAATACATTTAGGAAATACCTAAACGTATATACAAATGTTGTAAGTGAATTTAGTAAGTGTAAGATTATAATTTTTTCTCTTTTGTGTTGTTGGTATATTGTTATCTTTACTATTTGTTTTTCTTATAGTTTTGATTTGTATATAAATGATAAGACATACTCAAGATAGCACAGGCATAAACCTTGCTGGTTTTTTAGTTGCTATTATTGTATTAGTCACAGTTTTTTTTTGTAAACAATAAATGAAAAAAAAAGAGAAGTCATTAATAATTAATTGATAGCTTATTCTATGAACAAGAGTAACAATAAAACCTAAAAGCTTAGGTGAAGCTACTTAATTTTACTACTTTAAAAAAATAAGTGTAATAGGTCGAGTCACATCATGAATGTACAATTGAACTATATTTTGAGATCCTTTTCTATTTACCAAGTTAAACGCCGTCTCTTTTGCCTCGGACCATCACCTGTCCGGGGCACTCAAAACGGAATGTTTTATGTTGTATGCGACCAAATCGCATACGGAACCCTTTGATTGACAGATTTTATTTTGCTGCGATACGCTTTATTTTTAAATGACAAACACTCCTGTCAAAATGAGTTAGATAAAATACTCGTATGTTATTCAAAAATTATTCTAGTTTTCATTTTTTTTCTGCAGTAATTGCATCGTTGTAGGAATTATTTCATAGGAATCTATCGTCACATGATAATATGTCCAAAATTGATTCTGTGCCACATGTACCACTGCAAAGAGTTTGCCTGCCTGAATTCGGGTAAGAAAAAAGAGTGAGCCTTTCCTTGGTACCTTGCTTACCCGTATGTCCAATAGTAGCTGACCTGCGTCTGCGTCGCTCAAAATGAATAAATTGTACCCCTTTTTTGTAATATTTTTAACTGATGCTCGGCTCCTATTGGTCGTAGCGTGACGTTATGTAGTTATTCATTTCGAGCGTAAATAGTATTCCTCAATAAATAGGTTCTGTAACACTAATGTAAAAATATATGTATTAAATAAAATTTTAGTAAATTTGACAAAAAAGCGTTTGGTGTATGTTGTCAATAGTAAAAAGCACACTACGCTTTTTTTCAAATTTATTAAAATTTATTTTCTATTTTTTAGTTTGGTTTTCTATAAATGATTTTTAGTTTTTTTAAACTATTTTTTTTATTTATTTTTTAAAATTAGTGTATTGTCATCGGTCCTCGATATATCTACAAAGTTTGAACAAATTCTGAAAGTTTAAAGTCAGTCAAAATCACGCCCAAAGTAGTCGGTTAAAAACAATTAAATAAGGAGCTACGTCTGCCAACAAACTGTCCTGTAGTTTGGCAGATGTAAACAATATGTATAATATTTGTAATAATTTACAAATCAACATTTTTCTTTCTTCTCTTGGGATCTTCTTGTATATATTAACCGGCTACTGACATATTTTATTTTGAATTTGTTTCCAGAATAGTCTATAATATTTATTAAACCATAAACTGTGACTGGTATTTGGAGTTTTGATAGTAATGTGTTGGATGGTCAAATGTAGAGCCAACAAAACTATTTAAGAGTAGAGTTAATCGTATCACAAAAGAGCTTGTAAATTTTGTTCTAGAGAACTCGATACAAATAACTGAGTATTTCTGATTTATAGGACTTAGGAGTAAAATAAAATATAAATTGTCTTCTTTTAGCTACCATAAAAGTGGTAAACAAGAATACTGACTAACTAAATGTACTGTTGTGACTTCCAATTCCATTTGGCGCTATGCGACTTTGCTCACCAGAAAAGTAAGACACTGCGTTAGTAATTTTTAAACTCTAAACTAAGAGAAGTTAGTCGTTTTGACATAGTCGGGATCTTCTTGTATCTATTAACCGGCTACTGACATATTTATTTTGAATTTGTTTCCAGAATAGTCTACAATATTTATTAAACCATAAACTGTGACTGGTATTCGTGATATACAGCTTCTTGTGTCCTCGGTATACGGATTTTACGTGAGAAAATTACGTAGCTCATTATGACATATTCGTAGCTGAATTCGTAGCAAGCTACGGCGTAACTCAAACGTTCTATGAGCATGTAGTGTACAGAGCAATATTGTAGAAAATTATTTTCAACCACCTTTAACAAAGAACGAATTTTCGAATTTAGTTTGATTTGCTATGTAGTTCCTATTAAATGGAGTAGATATTCATATTTAAAAAAAATTGAACGTGTGAATTAAGATTTTAGCCAACTGCCCTTCAACCTCCCTTGGACGTGTTGCAACCCTATATACAGTCAAGTAATAGGCGAAACGAATATATTTAAAAAATCAACGTATACGTACGATTATTTGGTAGCTCCATGTTATACTGAAATTATCTGAAAACTTTCTTAAAGCATTTTTTTTTAATGGGCACCTGGTTAAAGTGATTTGGTCAGCGACAGTAGAGTAATGGAGCATGACGCGCTTACACCAAATTTAATAAAAACAATATCAATATTTGATTTCTCTAAAGTTAGAAGGACAAAGTTCGTAACGAGCACATAAGAGGCAGTTTCAAAGTTGCACCTATCATTGGAAAACTCGTGGAGGCTAGAATGAGGTTGTTGAGGGAAAATAATTTTTTGAGTTACCTTTTTTTAAAAATAATTAAATATTAAAATTTCATCATGGAGTAAAAGTTCATCAGATTCAAAGATAGAAATACGAAAAAAAAACACGCGATAATTAGTCTTATATGTAATATACTTTTAAATCTAAGCTGTCAGATAAGCTGGTTTAAGGAGGCTTAGATTATCAATTTCAAAAGCAAATCCATTTACTAGGCAACCACACGTGTCGGCATTATTACTGAATTCCTCATACAATCTCAAATATAGGGTACATTTCGTCGTCGGTCGTCGTCACGTGCACAGATCGCTCCATTGACTTCACTCCACACAGGTGCTGGGCAGGTGTTCACTTTCCAGTTTCTGCTTGGAAATTTTCAAAATTCATGCTTCTGTTGTTCAAGGAAAAGTTATTTAAAAGGATGCTATGGTGTCTTAATAATACTCTGTTGCACATACTATGGTTTGTGTTCTGTGGAATGGTTAATACTAGAGATCGATTTGAATGTTTTGCTTTATCTCATTAATAGTTATAATTTGAACTGCCACTGTACAGACGTTTTTACCATTACAGGTTGAAATATATACCTTTGGAGACAACTCCCGCACTAGGAACAAATCCTCTGGCACGGGGGACTTTACAAACATACATGAAACGAATACAAAGCACACCCAGACTCGGAACAACAATTTGTGGATCACACAAAGTCACACAAACCCACAGCACTTAGCGTAGTAGGAAGCGGCGAGGTGACCGCTTTAACCAATTATGCACCCTTTTTTACATATTGTTTGACTTATACTCCATTTTAGGCATTTCTTTTAGCTTTTTTTGCACTTCTGCTTATAAAATAAAGTACTCCAAACATGATACGCTTTGGTATGCCACACTTGATTAAAACGGAGCAAAAAGAGTTTTTTTTTTATTAGTGACAAGAATGAATGTTTTGGCTAGATTGCTGGCAGGAGTAGAAACAACAGAATATTCACATGTATGTACATTATGGAATGAGGTTCATTATAGAAGTCTTGGTTATATAATATCATCATCATCATCATCATCATCAACAGCCTATAAATGTCCACTGCTGGACATAAGCCTCTCCTTAGAAATGAGGTTTTGGCCTACCATACCACGCTGGCCAGACGGATTGGTATAAGGTTTGTTTCAAGTTTTCCTTCTTTTTTCAGTGCTGTTGTCCTATGCAGTTTGTTCCCTCAGTCGGCTCTTACGGCACCCACGGGATGAATAGGGGTGGTAACATTCCGTAATCTTAATCCGTCACCACACGGATGGAATGTTAATTATTATACTATAGTAGCTACCCGCCTCGTCTTCTCACGAGTTTAATTTAGACCTATGTACCTAAGTAACATAAATAGGTACACATTAGACAGCGATAAAAACAATTAAGGAATTATAGGACGTGCAATTATTATTACTTTATTTATTTATTTGGAGAGTTTCTTTATTTAGATGTCGTGTTAATCCAAACTTTATGCTAGATTATGGACAGGTCTGATGGTCTGCACCAGGGACTTTCTTTCTAGGGTATATATGGTTCCCCGGCTATTAGTACCCGAGACGGCGTGCGGTTTTAGTCGGTTCGAGTCCGACATGTCACCGACAGGTGGTATCCGAGGGGATATCCGCACGGAAACAAAAAAAAAAATGGTCTAGTCTAGTTAGGAATCCTGATTGTTAATCCAGAGGTCATGGCTTCAATTACCACTCGGGAAATATTATTGTATTGTTACGAGCGGGGTAAATAATAAATAAAAGTTGGCGGTTAATTACTTTTATTGCACTATATTTACAAACACTCACTATAAAAAACAAGAGATCACTATATAACTCGTTAGTCGCTAGAAATTCGCTTCGGTGTTAATTCGCTGTGTCGTAAAACGATACTGTCTCGTAAGGCCAACGCGCTCCGCTTTTATAGTGCTATCGAATTTACTAAAATAATCCCTAGTATTCGATAGTCCGTTCCAGACAAGTAAGAATATTCCAGTCTCAGTACGCGTTACTTGCAGCGCCATCTGGCGTTGTAAGTATCATAATTATTAATCACAATGCGTAGCGTTGTTGTGTTTGTACTACTTGTTACTAGATGGAGCTATCATCCACATTCCATATAATACTCGAATAAGATGCCTGTGAATTAGATAGCATAAGTGAATTTAAATTTAAATTAAAGATTATATTACAACAAAAAATATACCTACTACAGTGTTAAGGAATACTTAAAAGACAAATATCTAATATAAACTATATGCTTTTCTTTTTTAAATTCTATTTACTACAATTTAGTTAATTTGACTTATGATCTACTATTTAATTGACATAATAATTATTGTAATTTATTTTGACACAATTTTTTTTTATGTCATTTTTATATAGACGTGACTCATGAATTATGTTCAGATAATGTTTGAAATGTTTTAGTGAAATTGTAATATAAACAAAAGTATATTGAAATATTTGCATGCCACAAGGTGGAATATGAAGGAACAAAAATTACCTTTGTAACAACTTTACTATTGTACCCATATTCGCAAATAAATGTTTATTATTATTAAAAATAAAAAACCTATATCGCAATAGTATGATAAAAACATTTGTTCTGTCATATTTGGGTTCAGATGGCGTGTGTACGATATTGCAAGATTTTAATATTATTATGTTATCTGTGGCAGGACGTAATCTTGTAAACCTTTCTACAAGTTACTTATCTTAACTTACAACTAGCAACTTACTTATCTTAAGAAAGAAAGAAATACGAAAACCTTTCCAAAAAGTATTTCTTGCCTTACGCCATTTTGACTTTTCTAAAAAATATATAGCCAGTGCTATTCGGGAATGCTTACCCAAGAATAGGTGTCCACATACACACATACATATTCTCTCACTTCCCTACTTCCATACTTATATTATAAATGCGAAAGTTAATTTGTTTGTTACGCTTTTTAACCCAAAGTTAGTACATTTATGAACACTAAAAATGAGTCGTTTTTATACAAATAAGAAGTTTAGTTTCACCTGTCATTACCTCCTCATACCAAGCCCTAATAAAGTATTCATGCAATGTTCACTGGCTGACCTTAATCCAACTACTTACCTAAGGCACTCCAGCGGGCCTCAAGACGACCTTAAAGTTACATAAAACATGTATATTATTCTCATACACTTTCCTAAGCATCCATTCTTCCGGCGTCTCGATGTTTCACAGTTTCCACAATTGTATTTTCCGTAACATTACCCTGACCTCACTGCTTGTTTTATGGCCCAACACGAACGTATTGTAAGACACGAAAATAAAGAATGCCAATTGTGTATTAAGAGTGAAATATCTGCGATACAGAAAGCTATATTCTTATAGATTATGAGATTCTTAGAGAATTAACAGAAGCTAAGCGTGATCTGTCAATAAATACCAAAATAAACAATATTGAAGTTAACAGTACATCTCTAAATACAAATAATTATAAAACCAATATTTGTTAAACCAACTTTAAAAATAATTAATAAATTCAATTTTTTTATTGTTAGTTCCTCTTTTTTTCGTCTGTTTCGAGATTAATGCTCAGCTCGGTTCGTTAAGCTGCTTTTATAACGCTCCGCGAAATTAAGTTTTCAATGGTTCAAAGTTAAGTTAAAGTGCCGTGCAAGTGTAAAACCATAAGTATAACTGTCAACTTAATTATTAATACTTGTGATACTCTTAATAAAATAGGTAACATTATATAGGTAATAGGTATTGGACGAAACATACACGTACAATAGAATTAAGAACCATCTCTCTGCAGTCTGTATAAAAGTTATACGAATCTCTGAACCAAACTAAAACATGAAAAAAAAAGCCAATTCATCAACACTCTTTCCAAAAGGATCTTACACACCTCGTATTAGTGTACATATCACGTACAGAACATAGCTAATGTGCGCTGCTGCGCCGTGTGCAGTCGGCTTAATACCTGACGGACGAAATATGGCTACTGGTTCAGCATAAGTTGCAGGTTTATGTGATGTTTAGTATCGAAGAACACAGACAGTCGCAGGTGCTTTATAAGTACGGCACCAGCTATATATTTCAATGACTATAACTGTCTGTAATTTTAACAGTATTAGAGGTGAGGGGGAGGGTGGCTGAACGTTAGTGACTACCGCGGCCAATGGACACCTAAACTGAAGAGACAAATATTTTTGTTTTCTAATATTTATCACCAAGTTTTCGATATCCTCCATTGTCTTTATTTTAACTAGCTTTTGCATGTAGCTCCGCTCCCATCTTCTTTATCGAGAATCAAACTATCTCCATCCCAAATTTCATCTGAATCGGTTCAGCGGGATTCCCTATACAAACTTCCCCCTTTTCACCCTCTTAAAGGATAGCATCTATCCTATGTCCTTTCCCGGGTCTCAAACTATCTCTACACAAAATTTTATCTAAATCAGTTCAGCGGTTTAAGCGTAAAGAGGTAACATACAGACAGATAGACAGACTTCTGCTCTTAAAAGTCGTACCGTGATCTGAATCAATAGCTTAAATTTTCTTCAAGAATTGAGTTAACAAATTTATAAAATAGGTCCTTCTTTTATTTGTCATGTATCCTGATATCTTGCTATTAGAATTGTTTGCAGACATTTGAGACGCCTCTAGAGTGACATGTCGTATACGATATCCTGTCTTGAGATCCGAATCCTGAGTTAAAAGTGGACCCAAAGCCCACAATACGTCTTTATATCTATTCTGGAACGGTTTTATATCTATTCTGGAAACTTCAAGTAACTACGAGAATAATCCTACATTTCAAGAGTCGGTGAGATAAATCCCGGGGATACCGTCGCTCCTTTTACCGCGATAATTCTAGATTCTAGTTTTTGAAATGTACAAATCGTTGTGAGGTTTCTAATGTCTGTAATATATGATAAAGAAAACCTCCATATCTACATATAATTCACTTATATCTCATCATCATCATCATCAACAGCCTTTAATAGTCCACTGCTGGACATAGGCCTCTCCTTAGAAAGGAGGAATTGGCCTATTATACCACGCTGGCCAGACGGATTGGTGTAGGGTTTGTTTCAAGTTTTCCTTCTTTTTGCAGTGCTGTAGTCCTGTGCATTAATTCCCTAAAGGAGTAAAATAAGGAGTAAACGGTTGTATGGAAGTTGGCCATTGTCAAAGTTAGAATTACGAAATAAGGAAACATCACAGCCAATGAACTTATGATTCCGATCACACACGCCTTACCCATTCTTTTACAATAGTCTAGTGACGATTGTTTTAAAGTACAAATACCATTTTATGTTAGAAGTATCGCTTAAATCTGTACAATTGATTTTTTACGTTGAAAAATATCACTACTTCATTGATGCATTGTTATAAATTATACTTCTTCTATGTTCATCATTTCTTAATTTTTTTTTTTTTTTTAAAGGCAACTCCCGCATTAGGAATATATCCTGTGTCGCGGGGAACTTACAAACATACATAAAACGGACACAAAGAACACCCTTTGCCACTCCTAGAGTTCGTGATCCTTAATTGAAGACCGGATGGCGTAGTGGTTTGTGTAACGGACTGCTATTCCAAAGGTCGCGGGTTCGATTCCCGCTCAAGTCAAACATTTGTGTGCATGAACATTTAATGTTTGATTTGGTCTAGGTGTTTCTATGTATAATATGTATGTATTTACGAAAAAAAAACTATATGTGTATTCATATCAGTTGTCTAGTACCCATAGTACAAGTTCTGCTTAGTTTGGGACTAGATGGCGTTGTGTGAATGTGGTAAAATATCATAAAAAATATATATATATTAAAATGAAACTGGAAGTTCACCCTCCCAAATAAAAAAATCTTTCCACATTGGGCCTTAAAAGACGGAGATCCGAGGAAACAGAACATAAAACCATCATAAATCACTTTTCGTTTATTCGTTTCGTTCATTCTTAAATATAATTTGTTTTATCGAATCGTATTGGATATTAAAATGATCAAAATAACAGAACTGTAAAAAAAAAACGCTTCTACAGTAAACCTTACCATTTTGTCGTTTAAAATCTCTATACCCAACTGGAGTCCACTTTATTTCGTAAAGTATCGGGGATTTTTCTAGGACATTCCCGCACGCCACACCAGGGAGGGCGTTCATTAGCTATTAATTAAGGGCGGCCGCGAGCGAGCTATCTGCTCATTAATTCAAAGCACCGTCTGCGGGCAGCCTTAACAATGATTTTGGGAACCACTGACACAGGGATCATTGATATTTTATAAGTCAATTATATTATGATTTATGTACTTGACTGGAAGCGGTGCGTGTGCTACCATTCTTGTTTTAGAATACATTATGCACGATTTCAATAATAATAAAGAATACAAATAATAATAATAACCTAATTAGCCCGTCTGATCCAAACTAGGCAATGCCTATATTATGTTAACCAGACTGCTGCTAAACATACTTACTTATCGATTTCTAAATACATACATATTTGAGAAAAATTACACTCAGACAGAACAGATGATTCTGCATTGTGCTCAATACATAATTATTTTGTCCTGGGTGGGAATCGAACCCACAACCTCTGTCTTAGCAGTCAGGCAGCCACTAGACCAACATGCCGTCAATAAACGTAATAAATAAACAAGTTATTTAAAAAAAAGTGTTTCTAAACCTTGTAACTCAAAAGTAAAGCTGCACTTAGTACTAATGGCCAATAATTTCTCCCTCGTTGATATCCCTAATACCAGTAAAAACTAAATCGTACCAACTAACACCCAACTTCCAACCTAAGCTCTCACAAACTAGTTCGAGCTGGTAAAATCTGCTAAAAACCGGCTCCAACCAGTGTCCGTTCCCCCTATAAGATATAGCGGAGCTCTCACTTAATCTTAAGATTTCATGACTTGTTCGTTCAGTTTGGCGTGCTTTCGCAAAGCTACGTATTAAAAGTGATTTTAAACCCTGGATCAATGTAAAGACCCATCACGATGCCAAAGAAATTCGTTGTTGGTGTGAATAATCTTTATTTAAATCGTCTCATGTTGTTTTATTGGTAATTCCGGGTTTAATGTGGAGATTTCTCATGAAAAATGGGTGTTAAAAGCATCCTGTGGTACTTGGTAAGTATATAAGGTAAGTAAAAAACAAATTCCTATAAAAGGTGATCAATACTATTATAATTTTTGGCAAGGATTGAAAACATTTTCTAGGGCAAAATTAGGAGTACAAAACTATTAATTTTATTCAGTGAATTTTGTTTTAACTTGTTTAGTATAAAAATATTTTCTAGAAAACATTTAATTTACACAAAGACTCGTGAAAGTAGTGCTTTGGATAAAAAATACTATTAAGATATTTACTTTAAAATATTCTTACGTAAACAGAGTATTTTTAAGTAACATGGCCGCAACGGGCCCTGAATCTTATTAACAGGAACATTTAGACTACAAAATGATTAAAGTTTAAATAGGGGTAGAAAATGATTTTTGCTAAAAGCTCGGCTAAAAGCCACCGCCCCATATTAGCCCGTGGTTAGATGCTGTTAGTGCACTTACATTTAGCTCAAAATGAGCTGAGATTTTTTAATATGAACTTATCTTGTTACACGGTTTAAGTTTCGCGGTATAGCCATATGTTAAGAAGTGAAGAAAATACTTTTTATTCTGTTTTAAACAAAGACGGTACAAAGAAACACAATGTATAGGGTTATTTAGTAAGTCGACTTAGATACTTTAAGAGTTAATAGCTGCCATCATTTCTGATAGATTTAACTATGAAATACCATATCCCAAGCCTAAATATTTGCAAGATATTGGACTTTTAAGATTGCTTATAAAAAAATATCTACATATCCTTTTTATGCTTTTTTTTACTGTTCTTGTGTAGTTGAAAAATTGTATTATAGTTTTAATTATTAAAATTATAGTTAACTTAAACTGTACTGAAGTAGATGGTTCATCATCAACATCATTATCATTGTAAATCGTATTAGGCTAAATTACGGAAAATGAAAAAAAAAGTCCGATATCTTGAAAATGGTTAGGTTTGGGATATGTTATTTCATAGTGAATCTATCAGAAATAATTGCAACTACAACCCCTTAAAGTATCTAGGTCGACTTACCGAGTAAACCTGTATATGTATCACTTAATGTTATATATTATATTATTATATAGATTACTTGATGTTTATGTAGAGGAGAATATACAAAAAGCAATTTTTTTAACAATATTCCACAAATTGTATTTTTTTTTTACATAAAACATAACATTCTATTATATACATTTTAAATAGACTTGTTTCTTGACACAGTTACGTTGATGTAATAAAATTGATAATTTATCATTGTTTGTATATAATTGTATATAAACCGTCCAAAACAATTTCATTGACTAGGGAACTCAATACAAACAACACGTCTACTCGCCTCACAAAGTACTTACTGACGTGCGACACACAACGTGACGTGACGTGACCCCGAGACAATGTATACGCATTATCACACAAGGAATTGGTTACAACAACACTGTCACGTATTGCTAAACATATCCCATTAACCGTGGGAAATCACACATGGGTGGGCTCGACCGGAGTGATACGACGGCATCACAGATAACTGTGTTTAACTATTATTTCGTGCCCTCAAAGAAATGGAGAAAGAATTATCTGACGGCTAACACTTTGACTTCTTAAATGTAGGTATACGAGTACACGTGAGATCAGACTTGTCCCAGTTTAAAAAAAAGCTAAAAGTATTACGCCCGTTTCCATTAACAAAACAGCGTTTCCAATCATTCCGAATCCAAGCCTACATGACCTAGAAAGAACAAAAAAGCACTTGAGCAGCAACAGAATACGAAAGCTTAATGCAATGTGCATAATTGTTCTGTTGTATGTCCGCTGTCGCCGTAACCCATTTGCACCGTTCCATAAATCATATTTCACCAACCACTCACACTTGGGGCATGGGGAATTTTGAATTATAGTCTAAATCAGGGTAGGTCATTTTTTTTTTAAATTAGCACAATTATTATTTTTTTGATGGCAGAAAATTATGCATTTCTTCTTGCAATTTTACTATGTCTATACAAAGTATAATTAGTCCGTATTTATTAGAAAAAATAATTACTATGAATTTAATAGAATACGTGAGGACGTTGAGTGATTTTGATATAAAGTTATGTTATGAATGTAAGATAGATTATTTTCTTGAACGTTCGCAAGACGTATTGGTAAATTAAAATCATATACAATCCCACCTCGAATGCTCTCGAAAGCCCTAAAGTTGCGACGCATTTTAGAAACACACTTGCATTTTCTGTATTAATTATACATCATTGTTTAAACTAATTTTTTTTTTTCTAATTTATTTCAAAGACAACATTATACGTGTATTATGATATTACATACTTAGCCAAAGTAATAAGCTGTATATTCGAGTGTACTACATACATATATGGGTGTATTAAGTAGGTTAGTAATGTCTTTTTTAGATATAAGATTATAAAATATTTTCAATTTCGTTATGAATTTTCATGATGTACTTACAACATGAAAATTAATATTTTATGTAGATTTGAATATTTATTAATATGACTTAGAGTAAGTGATATATTATTTTATTGTTTATAATTATAACATTTTTTTATGAACGGAATTAACGAGTCTGCCCAAATTTTACATAAAGAAAAACTTACTGCTAGAGATGGTATAAAAGCTAATGAACATATCAGGAGGCTTTGTCACATACTTTAAAAAAAATCAGAAGTTTTTATGAATATTTTAGAAGTACATGACAGGTGATCGAAGTCCCACTGATGTTGTCAGATGCCATATGATTTAGAATTTTATCTATCGCTTACGTACGCATACTACGCGTAGTATATTATTCTGTTAAATATTTTACATAATAAAATTAAATTAAAAAAAAAAACTTTTATAAATCATTTTTTAAAGTCATCAGCCACCTTATAAAAACTTATCTAACGTTTCCAAGTTCAAAGTTTTCGTGTCCGTCCGTCGCGACAGAATTTACAATGGATGACAACCATCGTTTCGCTTTGTGTCGCGTTGTGAGTGACTATGCAATTTGGTTCTACTTCTGTGTCATTCATTTGTGTACTGTGTACTGGTACTTATCTTTATGATTCTGTCAAAATAATGTCATATTTAATAATCGACAAGTTATTAGCACTTGTTTGAAAGTCTGAATAGTCTTATAAGAAGAATCTAACTCATGAACTTCGTATGGTTCATCAAAATATGTGTACCAGAAAGACAAAGAATTTAGTATTCTTAAGTAAAACTAAAGTAACTCAAGTAAAACCTTACCTCCCCCCCCCCAAAGATAAGAGCATGTAAAGATTTTCTTAACCCCCCACCCCCTGGGGACCGTTACGTAATTAATTAATGGTACTACTTCAGTGGGGTGACTCTTATTTGAGAAAAAAAATAAAACGTATCCCATTCCTTTGGTAAATATTTTAAAGAAACAGTTGAAACTTATATTCATTAAGCAATTAAAGATATGAACCACAAAGGGTTGTAAATGATATAGCATGGGATACAGGGTGCGGGAAAGGGGTATGCGTCTATTTATGTCGGCACGAGGGTGTGAATCGACTTGTGCATGATATAACAGCTCCGGGCGACCGCAGTCTGATGGTGGGGCTGTCAACATTTGTTAAGGTTTGTATGAAGCTTATTGAACTTGGCTTTATAATAACATAGGAGATATCTCGTAACAGTGCTGACGCAAAATTAGTTTCATTGCAGCATTGGACTTTTTTTTTGTCAAGAAAGAAAGGCGTTTGATAAGTTTACGGAGTTTGCGTATGATATATATTTGAACAAAGAACAAAAACACAAAGTGAGATGCAGTATAACTAGATGTAGATTAAGAGATTTACCACTACTCAATAACACAATATTACCAAAAACACCGACACAAAAAAAAACAAAGCCCAAACATGGTATATATACTGTAATTTTCTGAGAAGTTGGCTATCCCTCAGATACATTGATGCAGCAGCAACTTCAAGGTTACCATCGTAGCGTAGTAATCCCATCAAAGTAACGGTATATCAAATTTAAGATTAATCGGACCTGTGGATTTTAGTGAGACCAGGGCCTTCCCAACTTTGGAACTTCACAACTTAGGAAGTGAGCTGATGATCTTCAAAACTTATAGCTAAGAACCATCTCGATCACATCGGATTTCGATCAAAAAAATATGCATTGAAATTGGTCCTTCCGTTAGGGAGCTCTGATGCCACAGACAGACAGATACACAGATACAAAGGTTAAAGTTATAACGCCCCTGGTTTTCCGTCGGGGGATCAAACGATAATACTTAACATTGTCGCTGACTGCCGCATAATAGGTGACAAAGGACTTCAACGAAAAGTAATTGTCTTTGTAGGGAATTAACACAGTACTGACGCAATACCATATAGCTTTAGCAGGGTTTTATTTTATAAGCTAGAAGACTGGCCACCTGATGGTGAGATGACTACCGCTGCCCATGAAAACCTACCACTCAAGAGTCACAAGTGAGGGGAATTGAAAGGGGGGGGGGGGGGAGATGGAGACTTGATGAAAAGCAACGAAGGAATTGCTTATGTGAGGCCGTAGTAAAAGGCCGTACAGTCGAGTCGGCTCGGCCCATACCGGAGTCCATATCCTCAAAGGGGGCAAAGCACTTGAGACCCTTGAGGTGCAGATATCCACTATAATATCATCAACAGCCTTCAACAGTCCACTGCTGGACATAGACCCTTCCTTAAGAAGGAGGCTTCGGCCTTGGTCTACTATACCACGTATAGTATATTAGACCACGCTGACCAGATGGATTGGTATAAGGTTTTGGTCAAGTTTTCCTTCTCTTTGCAGTGTTTTTGTCCTGCGTAGTTTGCTCCCTTAGTCGGCACTTACGACACCCACGGGATCTATGGGGGTAGTGACAATCCGTATTATTAATCGGGGACACACACACACATAAAATATAGCAAGTTAAAGAACAATGGCAGAAACATATTTACCTAAAACTTAAGCGTTTAAAAAATCCAGTCACAGTAAACTTAATCAATATTTTTTCTATGATTTATCATTACACCACCATGTGTTGTATAAGTCTTATAAGAGATAAGATATTTTTGAAGATTTTATTTGACCTAAGTACGTAATGTCAGATTCGCGATCATGTATAACTGACTAGGGATGCGTGGTGGCAATATTATATTATAGAACATTTTATCGATAATCGATTCTTATAGCTTTGGCTGAAATATTTACCGAAGGTTCACCTATTATGATTATGAATTTGCTTCTGCCCACGTCTTCACTCGTACGGTAGATCGACTGAATCAACATAATTAGAAATTATTTAAAATATTTTTGACTCTCTTTAAACGATTTTAAACACACTAAAGAAATAGAATATAGTTACGTTATTTTCCACTACACAGTGTGATGAGAAAAATACATTGTCATTGATAACGGCACATAAATAGACATACATCGATATTTTCAAAATGTCGATACGTCGTCGTTTAGATCCTGTTGAGTTCCGGACTCACAACGTTTGTTATTTTATTTTTGTTTAATTTAGTGTTAAACTCGAATAGATGTTATGCTTTTATTTTTTTTTATTTCATATACTGTAATAATGAATATAATATTTTCGGCTATCTGACACACAACGCCATCTAGTTTCAAACAAAACATTAACAATATGTTAGTACTTAACCTCGAAACATTCAAAATCCAATATCTTTTTTCCTAGACTTCTTTCGCAAGTTATTTTGATATGAGAATGGTCAAGAATAAATTCTCAAGTGTTAAGGATTTTTTGATATTTAAACGCTAACATTTCAGTTCAAATAAAATTATGTATGGGGACCTGCCATTGTCCTTTCTGAGTAACATCTCTGGGTATTGTAAAAAAAATCCTCAACCAGATCAAAAATGTTAGCTTAAAAGTTTAAATCAATCACAATCAAACAATAGGGTCTGAACAAACTGTTGTGTACCCCTGTCTAATGTCCAGACTCACTTGACCATTCAAATTTATGGGACGTCGCCGCCATAGCCCGCTTACACGAGCTCTGTTCAAACTAAACCATTATTGATTAACATATTATTTGCGAATGAATATGTATGTTTTAATGATTCGAATTAAGAATGGAAATAAGGATATAAGGCTGGTTAGCGGGTTAGATGGACAAGGGAAACAGTGATTTAGCATGATAAAAATAAGTGTTTGTATGTTGGAAAAAGTCAGAGGGACTTGTAGCTAAATGGTAACCGAGAAGGTTAACACATTGCAAAGTTAAGCAATCCTAGCCAGGTCCGTCTATGGATGGGTGACCATTTATAACACATTGAGATCCCTCCGTGCCTCGGAGATGTCGTTAAGCCATTGGTCTCGACATTTAAGCGGGCGGAGCTGCGGGCAAAAGCTAGTTCTTTATATATTGCTAAGAAAAATAATTAATAAAAACATTATACGAGTAGATAAAAATTGACTGAAAGATATTGCTGATTTTATCTAATTAAGTTTGTATATCTTGCCTGCTATGTATTGTCAAATTATTGAGAAATTCAAAAATGTAAGTAAACTCATATGAAAACATTTAATCATATTTAAAATTACATTGAAGCTACGGTGTATGTTACGAAAACACAGACCAAATTGCACTTAACAGTATTAAAATTATTATGTTAAAAGCCCGGCGTGATAAGGTAAGAATTTTCATACAGGATTTTTCTATCTAAAGCCCATTTTTGGATATTATTTTCAGTGAAAAGAGAAGCTGGTTTCTTTATATCTTAGGATTGGCTTTCATTTAGAGGACTATTAGATTTTTAAATAATTGTAATGCTAGTTATGATGATAAATACCGTTACTTAGTGACGAGACAGGGCAAACGAGCTGACGGGTCATCAGAGAGCCAAGTGCGAGTTTATTTAACTTCTACTCGATTGTCACGGTGACCGCCTTTGGCACTACGATTGGCTTGCACTGAAATCTCCACCTTTTTTTTTTTAACGTGTGGAAATCCCCTCGGTCCGTCACCCCGCCGGGGCTCTCGTTCGGCGGGGCGGTGTGTCGGACTCGAACCGACTAAAACCACACGGTGTGCCCTCTTTTCGCTTCCAGTTTAGGAGGGGTCCAGGTAGTTATCGCCTTCTGGACCCCTCCCAGCGCCGGCCCGCTCCTGATGCGGCCGGTAGCGAGAGATCCGCTCCGATGACTGCAGTGAGGGCCCGGCGCTGCGTCGCCCATGCGGGGCAAACCGCCAGCGTGTGCTGGGCCGAATCCTCACTGCAGTCGCAGTGGTGGCAGGCGGTACTCGATTCCCTCCTAGCGACCGAGTACAGGTACTTTCCGAAGCAACCGTGCCCGGAAAGCACCTGCGTCAGCCGGAAGGAAAGGGTCTCGTGCTGCCGCCCTGCCCACTCGGCGATGACCGGCTGGAACTGAAATCTCCACCTATCGCAACGCTAAACGCGCTCGCCGTCAAGAGCTAGTCGATGTGAAATAAACTTGCACACGGCCCTCTGGATCTGGGTAAGTGACTACTGCCGTCCATGGACATGCCCACCAGGGGGCAGGGCGGAGTTAGACCCACCGGAGGCTTCACTCTCTGATGAAATACAACGAAAGAACTGCTCAACACCGGTTTTCTGTGACGCTATCACTTAAATCGAGCCGGTCCTTTATGTGCCGAGTTATCTCCCACGACTACGTTTGGTTATCAAACTTTAAGCGTCAGAGAGTCGGCTTTTAGATCGAGTGGAGAAGGATCAAAACTCACTCACTACGATTGATGTTTTATGAACTATACCATGCCATCGGTATTATCGATAGACATATGCCATTTTCGACTATAACTGGTCACTGTTTAGATGGTCTTGAACCAAGGTTTATTCTTCATAATTTTACTTTTATGTTATGTGGTACGGGGACTTCACTGCTACAATGGTAGTATTAGAATAGTATTATTATTATTTGCATTCCTTTTCTCATTGATTAAAACTGAGATGATTCTCCAGAATTTTTGTATTTAGTTGGTAGTACCAATACTATGGGACGAACCACATTTCAAAATATATTTAATGAGTCGATCGGACTATGAAACATATTATATACTTACAAAAAACTTTAATTTACAAAAAGCCAACATCACGTGGTATTCCCAGGCGGTCACCCATCCAAGTACTAACCACGCCCGATGTTGGCGAGAACCGGTGTATTCAACATGGTATGGACGTTGGCGACAATTGTATCGAAATTAGTGGTAGAATTCTGCAATCCAAAAATAAGCTTTTAAGTAGTGTCATTTTGTTTATGAAAGACTAGCTGAACCACGCGGCTTCGGTTTGTACAAAACCTAACAGTATAGATCGCGCCACCTATTTACCAAATATTGACTCATTAGGTTTTTTCCTTAAGATAAGGTATTTTAACGCTTTAAAAAGTAGCCTATGTGTTATTCTAGGTCATATTCTATTTGTGTAAGTGCTAAATATCATTCAAATCTGTCCAAGAGTTTTAGCGTGAAGAAGTAACAAACATACACACAGGCACACAGACGCACGCAAACTTTCGTATTTACAATATTAGTGAGATTAGTCTGTAACTAAATAAAATATAACCTTTCCGTAGCGCGCGCAAACGGTTCGTTCATAGCATATTTATACTCATCACTTCGAAATGCAATGTTCATAATTCAATGATATCTGCTTAACGAATTGACCAATTGTAATGATATAAAGACAAAAAATTATCTACTTGAAATTATCTGAATGATGAAATACTTTAATTTCATAAAGATTCATATAATCAAACAAAAAAATGCATCTAAAGTATGTAGATGTATAAAAACGCTTTTTATAGCTTAGCTGTTGTCTATATATATACCCCTCGCGAACTTTTTATAGATTTTTTTGGTCCTACAATTAATTAGCACATTATTTCGACTCTCGATCTCGATCTTTAATATTTAAGCAGCGCACGCGAAGAAAGTAAATTTTTAAGACGATTTTTTAAACCTTGGTTAACATAACCTGTTTTTTTTGCACATGTCTAATTTTTTAGAAATAAATTATGGCCTATGTTACTTCCTGGTAATGTAGCTTTTTATTAGTGAAAAAAATGTTAAAATCGGTCCAGTAGTTTTGGAGCCTATTCGATACAAACAAACAAAAAATCTTTCCTTCCTTTCCTTTCTTTTTAATATTAGTATAGATTAACTCGGTGAATAAAGTACAACTTGTATTTTTGTAAGTGAACTGTTCACCTTGTACGTTTTGACGATTTGCGTACATAGGCGCAAGTGTTGTAGTGATCAATTCTACGCCTTTATGAGACCTTCAGATCAATTAAAGGTACAGACTACAACAAAACAATTAACGCATATCTTCCCGTAGCATCGCGTTCAAAATTGATATGCACAAATTGAATTGATATCACTTCTGCTCTGAACCGTACGGCGGGGCACATTGGGCCGCACATTATTTGCATTTTCATACAACTGGCCAATCTGCATTGCAAACTTCGAATACGAATATGCAAACCTATCCAAATTGTATTGAGCATCCAGCTAAAGTTATTTTAGACTTTAGTCATATAAAAATAAGAAGTAATTTTAAGTATTTAGCTATTTGATAGGTAGTAAAGATAAGTTGGTGTATTTGTTATACGTCGGGTTGTCACGGGTTGGCTTTGACGCGTCCAAATGACATGGACAAACAATTGTTCAAACATTGTTCGGTGAATGGCTCGTTTGTCAGAATTTTCAGTTTAATACCGTTGTAATCGGATACCATTGATATGTTTGGCATTGTTTGTGTTAGATGTTGGACATTTGGTTTATCCATGAATTATTTGGTTAAATGTTGGTTATAAATTGATAGCACGATCGTATAGAGAAATAATTTTCAAGTTCTTTAAGTGTCTTTAGGAATAGTGCATTGCATTTACTACTTTATTGCTAATATATTTATGTATCAAAATTTATGAAAAGGATTAATAATACCTACTTATTTTATTCAACCGTTAAAGCCTTAGATATTTATATGCTTTTTTAAATAATGTACCTCAAAGATTTTATTATAATTCCTGTTACAGTTTTTAGCTATGTATGTCGATAAAATAGGGTTCGAGTCCATAACCACTAGACCCCAACTCCGATACATTGGCTACTACTCTATTGCGACGCATTGCATTGCATTCGACGACCGAATGGCGTAGTGGTTTGTGTAACGGACTGCTATTCCAAAGGTTGTGGGTTCGATTCCCGCTCAAGTCAAACATTTGTGTGCATGAACATTTAATGTTTGATTTGGTCTGGGTGTTTCTATGTATAATAAGTATGTATTTACAAAAAAAAGTATATATGTATTTATATCAGTTGTCTAGTACCCATAGTACAAGCTCTGCTTAGTTTGGGACTAGATGGCGTTGTGTAACCACATTTACACAACGCCATACAATATTATTATGATTGCAGTTACAGAGTTCGAATGAAAAAATGTGAAAAGTCTATATGGGTCCGAATGTCTTTTATACCTACCTATTGGACCGTTTAAGTTGAAATTTAATTATAAATTGCTGTAACCAAACAGATATGGATTGAAATCTTTGTAATCTTCCTTAACTTGTCGTGTGTTTGTCTGATGTCTAACTTGCAGATTATGTCTTTCAGTTACGTCTCACCCAAAATTCAAAATATATTTATTCATTTATTTTATTTATTTATTTAATGGAAGACAAACAGCTATAATAGTAGTGTCTAAATCTCATACTTTTCTTTTGAAAATAAGTAGCAGCACTTACACACTCACAAACATACTGTAGGTACTCACACATTCTTACAGTCCATAAGGTCTACGCTATTTAGTATTACTTCTAGTACAAATAAAATCAGCCACTTATAGATAAAGACATTTTTTTTTTTTTTTTTTTTTTTTTTTTTTATTTATTCAAGGTAAATTGTACAGAAAATAGTGATAAAATGGGCGCTCATTTTTTTTAGCTATAACAATTACATATAGAATATGCGGCTGGTACCTAAAAAGGTAAAACCTGAGATATAGGTACCAGCTACCTTCCAGTGACACTGAGTTATTAAATGCAGATATACATAATTTAATTAAAATTGCCCTGTACAAGTTGTAAATTAATTTACACAGTATGTTGCCTTACTTATTAATACCAAAACATGCATAGTTACATATCAATTTATATAAATGTAATAATGCATTTGTGATGTATGTGAGAATGTGTGTGTATGTCTGTGTGCATGTATGTGTGTGTGTGTGTGTGTGGGGGGGGGGTGCATGATCATATCTGAGGGTGTAGAATAGCCTCTGTGTCCTCATAAGTGAGGGTCAGGAGATAACTTGTAAGTATCTTTTTGGTTTCAAATTTGGTTTTATTATGAAAAACAAGAAGGTTGTTTATCTTATTGTATAAGTAACGTCCCAAGAAGAAATAGAACTTATGACCGAAAGATGTTGTGCAAGTGTAGGTTAATGGAATCTTATGTTTACGACTTCTACGCGCCTGAGTAAGTACACTTAATAGTGGTCTTTCAATTTTGTTCTTAGAGATGTGTTGCTTTAAAATTATTTGCAGAATGAAAATTTGGCGCACTGTCAGCACTTCACAAAACTCGTACAATTTTTTAGATGGAAAACGATAAGGTTTGAAAGTACAGACTTTGAGCACTGCTCTTTGGGCTCTTTCGAGGTGAATTAAATGGCTTTTTGATGCTCCTCCCCAAGCAGAAATGCAGTATCCCAGTAAAGACTGGCAAAGCGCGTAGTAGACCATCTTTATAACGTTAGGATCGGCAACATGTCTTAAATGCTTGAAAACATACATTAATTTACGCACTCTACCACATAAACTGTCAATGTGTTGATGAAACGATAAGTGGTCGTCGAGTATAACACCCAAGTAGCGAGCAACGGATGTCTGATTGAGAGTAGGGCAGTTGCAAACATCACTACAAACTCCGTGAGTGTGGACAGTAATTTTATGGTGGGGGTTACTTGTTAAGGAATTTTTAATTTTGAATGTCATTATGTTTGTTTTATTGACATTCAAGGTAAGTCTATTATTTGTTAGCCATTGTGTAATTCTGTTGAATCCAAGTTGCGCTGCGTGATAAGTTTCTTGCCAGGTTGTTGCTTTAAAAATTAATGCGGTATCATCTGCAAAGGCTACTATTTTACCACTTTCCAGGACAATGTCGCACATCTCGTTAACATATATTAAGAATAGCGTCGGCCCGAGGATACTCCCTTGAGGAACGCCATATAACACTGGGATTTCGGAGCTAGTGTGTTTTCCCACTTTAGTACACTGTGTGCGATTACTCAGATAGCTCTGGAACAGTTTTAGTTGATTCCCCCGAATGCCTATTTTTTCTAATTTGATGCATAACTTAGAGTGGGAGACAGTATCGAAGGCCTTTGCCAAATCAAGAAAGATTGCAAGGCATTTCTGTTTTTATCTAGTGATTCGGCAATACAGTTAGTAAGGTCATGGACTGCGTCGTCCGTCGACATGGAATTACGGAAACCATATTGTCTATCAGATAGCAGGTTATTGTATTCCAGATATCCCTTTAACCTTTTGTTCATTATTCGCTCTAAAATTTTAGAAAGTGCTGGTAGCACAGAAATTGGTCTGTAGTTATGTAAGTTGCGTTTGTCTCCTGATTTATGTATAGGATGGACAAGGGCCTTTTTAAATCGATCTGGAAATACTCCAGTGCTAATACATAGATTCAGAATGTACGTGAGAGGCGGAATTAGACTAGCCTTGAACTGTTTAATGATATACATAGGAATGCCATCAATAACAACTGCACAGTTAGATCGTAAACTCATTATTATATTTTCAACTTCAGCTTCATCTGTTTCAAGAAAGACAAACGAGTTTACAGTGGAAGGTTTCGTACCGCATTCCCGCCTGACAACTGCTTCGGTTGAAGTTGTTACGGTCTCGGCCAATTTTTTTCCTACATTGACAAAATAGTCATTTATCTCATTTATAGACCTCACAGAATTTCTATCTATAAATAGTAAGTCATTCGCGGTTTGAGTTCCTTTGGAGGTATGGGTAATAGATTGAATTGCATTCCAGAGATGTTTTGGGTTACTGTTTGCTTTTGTCAACATGTCTCTTTCATATTGCCTTTTGACATTTTTAAGCAGATTGTTGCAGAAATTCCTATATCTTATAAATATGATCTTTAGTGTCTCATTACTGGGGCACTTTTTCATTTTTTTATACATTAGGTCTCTATTCCTCATACATCTCAACAGCCCAGGAGTAATCCATGGCTTCCGTATTCGTAAACGGGAAGGGACTATTTGGGTACTCGTGGCCATACTGATAGCTGATGACAAGTCGTTTATGAGATGTGTACAAGCGTCGTTTGCATTATTTGTTTTATATACTGACGAATAATCTATGGAAGTAATGTACTGTTCAAGAAGTATGGGATCAATTTTTGTCTTAGTTTTTGGGAAAACACTGTTATGAAGACGCTTGGACAAGGATAATAAAACTGCACTATGGTCAGTTACGGTAGATTCTAGTACTAATACTGTGCTTTTGTGTCTAGACTTTAAGATAATATGATCAAGACAAGTTTTATCACGCGTTATTTTAGTATGAGCTGGTAAAAGGCCATGGCTGGCTGTAATATTTAAGTATTCTTTAGCATTGCTACTTATAGAACCCTCACTAATGTCTATGTTTATGTCGCCCATTAACACCAAATTTTTATATGCAGTGTTGGATGTCAAAAATGTGTCAAGAGATACTAGAAAATTTGTAACATCTTTAAAACAAGGCGGTCGGTAAATTCCTAAAA
This sequence comes from Arctia plantaginis, assembly GCA_902825455.1. Classification (NCBI taxonomy): domain Eukaryota; kingdom Metazoa; phylum Arthropoda; class Insecta; order Lepidoptera; family Erebidae; genus Arctia; species Arctia plantaginis. The sequence goes on from CADEBD010000288.1 coordinate 2,697,767, forward strand.
TGCACGTGTCTTGGTCTATAGCTACTGCTACACAGTTGGCATCCTGAAGCTGAGGTTCAAAAACTTGGCAGTTGGTAATATTAGTTCGTATAAAGACAACAACACCATCATTTTTATTTATTCTATTCGTACTGTGAAAGCTGTTATAGCCTTCCAGTGTTGGAATATTGGGGTTGCAGGATAGCCAACACTCCGTTAGTACTATAATGTATTGGGAGAGTTTTGTTCTGGTTATTAGCGTTAGTAAACTAGGTAAGTTGGCTGAAATACTGCAAATATTTTGAGTAATTATATTAAGACTCTTCTCATTTCTGTCCAGAAAAGAACAGCATGTTTCAGGCTCACAAACATATGAGCTGGACACCTGCGTGTTATCTATGTCCTGAAGAGTATCATATAGCGGATCGAATGTAAACATAAAACATTAAATGTGTTCGTAGTGGTTTGCCATATAAATATGTAACGGGTATTTGTATGTGTGTGTTTGCTGTAAATTTGATATAATTTTGATCGAATGACTGTTAAGAGTTTGGGTTGAGCCTGTTGGTGAGTAGTATCCATACATGAGTGTAAGTGTTGTAACAGTTATTTTTTTTGTGCATTTGTGATACGTACGATATTGATAAAAGCGGCACCTGTTTGGCCGCATCGCTTTGTTGTTGATTTATCTAAAGTAGTTTGTAGCTACGGTATTGATCTCCTTTGTTCACTTTCAGACCACTAGATGGCGTTGGTTTGAGACATAATAGATTGATAAAAAGACTTCCTTTTTTAATCTGTTTTGTTATTCTGTCATGTCAAATTGTATAGGTGTTGAGAGTGTTCAGCTATGGTGGAAAGCAAGTTACTTTTGATTTTGTTAGCGTTGTTTTCTTTCTCAATTTAAATGTCAAAGTGAAATGATGAAGAGGGGTTAATTTCTGGAAGATTCCTCAACCGAGGATATATAAGTCCGGCTTTCTACCACGAGAGACACTCTGCTATCTCGTGCCTTCCAACCTTAATAAGTGTTTTGATTGTCGTGTAATTTGAATTTCGTAATATGTAGTCTGTTTAAAGTACCCACACTAAAGTGGTGAGTATGTTCTTAATTCTACTTAAACCTATTTGTTTCTGGTACCTGTTTAATTATATGAGTGCTAATCCATTCGTAGGGTCCCAGATTTCGGGGTCAAGACGGTCAGTCTTAGACGGCGTGCTTGCTCTTTTGTGGCCTTCTGGTACAGACTCAAGTTTCTCGGTACCCTCTGGCAAAGCTGGTGATTGCGCGGCTCACGACGCAAGCGGACAGCCGTACCCAAGAGTTACGTACTTAAACGTATAATTGTAATTTGTTAAACTTTTATCCATATCCAATATAAATAGCCGACTCGGGCGGAAGAGGAAGTAACCTCCTGGAGGGACGACGAGGAGGCACCGAGCACCATCAGCTCGGCTCTGACGCGCTCCGCTGCGGTTTTTTTTATACCCTCTGATTTTTTTTTTATTGTAAATTTAATTTTGTTTTGAAATATACATGTATGTATGACTGAGGTGTAAGTTGTTTTCCTCTAAAGAGTCCCGTAGGTTTCCCACACGCACACACTTCTTTTCTCTTAGAAGGCGCCCTGAGGTAATCTCATAGATCTCTCCACTGGGTCAGCCGGTGAGTAGTCCGCCTGAGAAGAAAAGCGGCTACAAATTGGCGACCAACGTTTGGCCAGTGATCCAAACCTCTGTGTGTGTGCTGTGTGAGGGTGCCTGAGGGTATTCACTTTGGAGGAGACACTTCCCTCCGTCCGATACTCCCCAGGACGTTAATTGGTTGTGCGGGTGCAGTACGCATGTAATAATTTTTACCCTCATTATATTTTCAGCCTACCATCATCCCTGAGGCAAGGAAAATATATGAGACACCTAAATTCCAAATTAATACAAAATTCCAACTGCACATATTTCGGGTAAGTTTTGAAACATTTTCTGGCCTAAATTTTTTTTTTTTTTTTTTTTGAGTTAGCTACTTCTGTTCGTACCTTTGAGGTCCGTAGCGTGAAGTTGTGCATACGTGTATATTCAGTGTGTTTTTTTTCCCAGTACTACTGGTGTAATTTACATGAAACTTAACTTAACTTATAAAGTTTTATGTACCCTCCATTTTTTTATATAACCTCTTGGCTTAAAATTAGAATAAAATAGTTTTGTGATATACATACCCTACTTAAAATTTATGTTGAAATAACTTTTATGATAATTAAACTTTGTCAATTCATTGGATTACTGTGTTAATGTTCTAAAGATAATATAACTTGTGTCTTGAATTGTGAAACAAGAATATCTTTGTCTTTAGTTGAATTTGCTTCTCAAGTTTTGAGAATTACTTAATGTTTTAATATTTTGTTATAATATTTGTTAAAAATATTAGTGTGCTTTAACCTTCTCACACTTAATAGTGAAGAAGTATACTCAGTTTCTACTTTGAAATATTACTTGATATTTTAATATTTTATTGTAATATTTGTTAAAAATATTAGTGTGCTTTAGCTTTCTCACACTTAATAGTGAAGAAGTATACTCAGTTTCTACTTTGAAATATTACTTGATATTTTAATATTTTATTACAATATTTGTTAAAAATATTAGTGTGCTTTAGCTTTCTCACACTTAATAGTGAAGAAGTATACTCAGTTTCTACTTTGAAATATTACTTAATATTTTAATATTTTATTTTAATATTTGTTAAAAATATTAGTTTGCTTTAGCTTTCTCACACTTAATGGTGAAGAAATATACTCAGTAGCAATATTTTTTTACTTTGAGATATTACTTGATGTTTTAATATTTTGTTATAATATTTTTTAAATATTAATTTACTTTAAACTTCTCACACTCTGTTGATAGTGAAGGAGTCTACTCAATATCATTATTTTTTACTTTTTTTAACTGTAAAAGACATTAAGTCTGCATTACTGGTTTGTTAACTTGTTAAGATTATTTTTTGTATAATCGAATTTAAATTGTAAACCACCATGGCACATGTTCGTAAGTGCATTAACTACCTAAAAATTGATGAACTTATTAATGAACTGTCTTCCATGGGGATTTCAGCGAATCCTGAGGATACGGTTGTCGGATTGCGAAGTGAGATGCGTACTGCTTTGCGGCTTATCCGGCGTGGCCGCTTTAAGGCCATCGCCGCTGTTCCTGCCTTTGCCGCCTCTGACATGGTCTGTCAGCGGGCTTAAGGTCTTTGAACTGGAACAGGTTTTTTCTTCAGGTGACTCCGTTTCGTACTATAAATTGTCTTATTAGAGTTAGGGCTAGATACCTTCTAGATAGGTTAGCCGGTGTAGTTATAACTGACTAGACCTTCTCAGGACACCCCTTTGTGACCTGAGGGGTCCATTCACTACATTTCCTACATGGGAAATGTTCTTTCAATTGTGGTCTCGGACTACGTCAAAATTTTTCTTATTTGTGTCCTATGAGGATTGCTTCCGGCCTACTGTCGTGTTTGGGTCCCATATGGATGGCTTCAGGTTATGTCATGTGGTGTCCTATATGGATAACCACAGGCTTTGTAGTCGCGAGTCATAGTATAGAATGTTTTCTTAAACCACGGGGTTCGTAAAACCACTTATATGGATTTTGGCCCTGTTGAGGATATTCCCTGCGCACACTACGCAGGGAATACTTTGAGGGAGGGGGTGGTGTAACAGTTATTTTTTTTGTGCATTTGTGATACGTACGATATTGATAAAAGCGGCACCTGTTTGGCCGCATCGCTTTGTTGTTGATTTATCTAAAGTAGTTTGTAGCTACGGTATTGATCTCCTTTGTTCACTTTCAGACCACTAGATGGCGTTGGTTTGAGACATAATAGATTGATAAAAAGACTTCCTTTTTTAATCTGTTTTGTTATTCTGTCATGTCAAATTGTATAGGTGTTGAGAGTGTTCAGCTATGGTGGAAAGCAAGTTACTTTTGATTTTGTTAGCGTTGTTTTCTTTCTCAATTTAAATGTCAAAGTGAAATGATGAAGAGGGGTTAATTTCTGGAAGATTCCTCAACCGAGGATATATAAGTCCGGCTTTCTACCACGAGAGACACTCTGCTATCTCGTGCCTTCCAACCTTAATAAGTGTTTTGATTGTCGTGTAATTTGAATTTCGTAATATGTAGTCTGTTTAAAGTACCCACACTAAAGTGGTGAGTATGTTCTTAATTCTACTTAAACCTATTTGTTTCTGGTACCTGTTTAATTATATGAGTGCTAATCCATTCGTAGGGTCCCAGATTTCGGGGTCAAGACGGTCAGTCTTAGACGGCGTGCTTGCTCTTTTGTGGCCTTCTGGTACAGACTCAAGTTTCTCGGTACCCTCTGGCAAAGCTGGTGATTGCGCGGCTCACGACGCAAGCGGACAGCCGTACCCAAGAGTTACGTACTTAAACGTATAATTGTAATTTGTTAAACTTTTATCCATATCCAATATAAATAGCCGACTCGGGCGGAAGAGGAAGTAACCTCCTGGAGGGACGACGAGGAGGCACCGAGCACCATCAGCTCGGCTCTGACGCGCTCCGCTGCGGTTTTTTTTATACCCTCTGATTTTTTTTTATTGTAAATTTAATTTTGTTTTGAAATATACATGTATGTATGACTGAGGTGTAAGTTGTTTTCCTCTAAAGAGTCCCGTAGGTTTCCCACACGCACACACTTCTTTTCTCTTAGAAGGCGCCCTGAGGTAATCTCATAGATCTCTCCACTGGGTCAGCCGGTGAGTAGTCCGCCTGAGAAGAAAAGCGGCTACAGTGTAAGTATCGGTTGAGGTATTTGAATGCGTGAGTGGTATATTCAGGTTTTACACTATTACATAATTTAATCTTAGTATTGTACATGGTAAAACACGAGGAAATATTATAAAGAAAAAAGTAGAAAAACTCAAAAAAAAAGAAACCATAAAACATGCAAAAAATTATATAGAATATTAATACTAGTCAAACACTGTTTTTGATTTTTTGTAAGTCTGCTTCAGCATTAATACGTATTTGGGGTAGACCCAAAGTTTTCCGCATATAAATTATTCCTTTTGAGGTCCAGCAAAATGCATACCCATTCTCTCTAGATAATTCTCGAGCCGCGTGGAACAACTTTTGTGTTTTGGCGGTTAAAGTTTCCGAGACGTACACTGGTCTGGGTGGTCCTGTGACATTAAGATGAGTAGTATTTAATTTTTCTCCCTTTGGCTTATCGCCATTGAAAAATTTAACCGCTCTCAAGATGTTTTCCTTCACCAAAATGCTATTAAATTCTACTATGAGAGGTTTAGTTTGTTCTTTGCTCGAGTTGATTCTATATGTGTCCCTAATTTGGTCGTCTTGCAGGGTTACTCCAACAGATTCGGCTAAAGATTTCACTAGGACACACATGTCTTGTTTAGGTTCTGGTGTTGTAATATTATTTGAGATTTTTGGTAGGTTACGGATTTCTAGACCTGTCGACTTCAACTTACGTTCAAAATACTCAATTTTATCTTCTAGAAATTGTATTTTGTGTTTATCTTCTATCCTCCCCTCCTCAAGCTGTCGGACCTTAACGAGAATGTCATCGTACTTATCCGATATAAATTGTAGACTATCTTGCAATTCAACGTTTTGCTGCTTAATAGCCTGGAACTGCTGTTCTACCGAAGATGACAATTTAGAAAAGAGTTCTCGCATTTCAGTTTTTAAATCTTTAATTTCGTCATCCTGTTCACGTCTTCTCTTGGTACGCAAATTACTGTTACTTCTACCACTTCGTTCCGAGGGAGTATCTGAGTCGTAAATTTTCTGTGCAAAACTAAACGTTGGATCACTAGTGCCAGTAACGGACTGTTGTTGCGGCGAGTGACGTAACGGCATAGTGACGTATAATAAGTCCGAGCGGAAAAATGTATCAGTAACGCGAAAGAGGTAATATTAGTTAGTGTTACATGCAGGGGTCAACGTTCTGGTCGTCGATCGACGATTTCATACAAATTTTGAAGCGGCCACTCCAATTTGACCTATGCGCAGGTTGGTTGAAGTTGAAGTATAAGTATAAATATTTTGTCTTTTATCTACACTGACATTACATAGATCACTTGGTTGTTTAGTGCCTCGACTTTTTCACGGATACCTACACATATCAACGATAACAATCTTACTTGGTAGTGTGAGGTCGCTGTTTTGGATGTTTGCGTAGGTCGCAGTGGTGATTGGTGATTTCTGAACTCTGCAGTTGTTATGGGATCCTTGTAGAACTATGATTTTGTTGTGCAAATTTATTTAAATAGAATTAATTACTTTAGAAAATATATATTTATGTAAGTTGTAACTAAAACACGTCTGTACTGCACTGAGATCCGGGGGGAAGGGCATTATTCCCTCAAACAAGTAGTGTATGACATAAAAATACGCAACATTAAGCCAATCACATCATTAATCATACATTAATCACATTAATCAATCAATTAACATGAAGTTGAACAACAAAAACAGCGAAGTCAATAAAATCATTTTATGTTTTCAAAATCTAAATTAAAATTAAATTTAAGAGCAAAATTCAAATCAAAATAAAAAAGCAAAATTCAAATCAGACAAAATTAAAATTAAGATCAAAATCAACGCTACACAACAACAATTTCAAAATAAAAAAAAAACAATTCAAAAAAGAAAAAAAAATCGAATAAAAGTCAAGACTTCATCAGAATTAACAGTTATAATTTAAATCAAAATCGGAATCAATACCAGAATCAAAATCACAATTAAAGTTAAACAATTTTATATTCTAAAAAGAATTCCCGACTAAGCACCCGCGTCGTCGACACCAAGTTCGCATCCAATACGTCAAAGTAATGCAGCTCGCTAGACAGGTTTAGGGTTTTACTAGCTCGCCGGATGAAACTATTCATATAGTACATAGTTTTTCAAAAATGTAATCTTTTGTAACCTTTGTAAATAAATTGAATTGAAATGAAGTAATTTTTACAGAATAGTAAAACGTTCTTCAAATTTACACTTAATACCGAAACATTGGTACACTCCTCACGTTGTCGATCGATTACACTGCTTGCTCGTAAACTTGGCTCTTTCAATTGCTGGACAGTGTTACTTACTACTGCATTTTATTTACTTCCATTTTGATAGAATTTAATCCTTATTTCAATGGAATAAAGGTTGGATTATATGTAAATAGTAATTCAGTAACGTCAAGAGATCGTAGTTTTATGTACCGGCGTCTAGGGAGCATCTGAAATCGTAAAGCACATAGTGCAAGAGTTTTTTCATAATTTTGTGATTGCATTTTGATCAATTTTAATATTGGAACAATGGACGGAGAAATGAAACGACATCGGTATTCAGTAGAATTATTTAAATTAAGAAAATACCACTTTGGAATTTTAAATTTTTAATTTGAAGTTCAGGTATTAAATCCAGTAATGTACGGAGAAATTAAGTATTGGGACTGGCGATAGAGTGGTTGTGGCTACCTAGTGCATTACCGACTTGATTCCACTCCTGATAAATAATTAAATACTTGGCGATGCTTAAAATTGCGTGAGAAGCACAAAAAAAAATCGCTGCTGTATTTTCGGAGAAGTGATTAGACATTTTTTTTACAGGAAGCATAGCGGATACTGTTCCTTTGTTCCAATTTTCCATCTTTAAAGCCCAAAGCCCATCAAATATTACACTGGTGTGTAAATTAAGCTGGGTAATAGAAGCGCTGAGTGGATTCAGAGTCGGCATAATTTCGTATTAGTTATTCGCATACAATTAGAAGATGATCAGTCTGGCAGTCTGTGCAAACTGGATGTCGGATTAACGAACTTTGTGTAAATATACAGATTGTGGGTGCATTTCTATGGCTCTATTTGTACATATAGTAGTGGTTTGGAGTATTTGGATAGGCCTGTGTCTCGTACACATTAGGTCTGGTTTGATTTTGTAATATTTTTAACATGTTTACATCCTGTTACAAAAATGTGTGTTAAATATTATTATTGACTAGATGTTCCCTGCAACACTTCGCTGTTGTAAATTGGGGTTGCATCGATGAAGATTAAGGCACAAAACTGATGAGAAAACAGACAAAAACCATCTTTGAAGCTGTTTGTATATCGTGTCAAAATTTAATCTCGATCGGTGCAGAACTTTTTGAGTTTTTAAAGTGTAGAAATAAACTTAACATTTTTATATAAATAGATTAGTGATGGAATATAATGCGTTTAACAGATATCACATAACTTTTGATGTTCCTGGCTTTCCTGTCAGTTTGCACTCAGCATTGGTTGTGGACTGGTTTGCACAGGTGGACTTATTATTATGTGTATATATTTTATAGATCGAGAAATTAAAAGTTACCGTATTTTAAGGTTGTCTAATAAAAAATAATTGTATAAATAATTCGAATCAAACTACCCAGGAATTAGCGGCAAGGTTGAACGTTACCCTACCTACAATATTGACTCATTTGCATCAAATCAATAAAATAAAAAATATGTGCAAAATGGTTGCCTCATGATTTGACTGATCTGCAGAAAGAAATGCCAGTTGAAACTTGTTTTTCCTTGTTGAATCGGTACAGAAATTAAGGAATATTGTATCGAATTGTGACATGTGACGAAAAGCATTAATGGACTCCCGCTTAGATGGCAGCAATGTATAGAAAATGAGGATAAATATTTTGTGTATACTCGTATAAATAAGTTGCATCTTAGAAAAAAACGAGTTTCAATTTTTCAGTACAAATCGGCAATTGCATAATTTAACACCTAATATATATTTCAGACGACAGACAATAACGAAGATGGGCAAGTAGGCAAATTATTAAGTGCTTTCAAATTATTTTATCAACGTAAATTAACACAAGTACAATCAAGTAATAACATTTTAAAAACCTACATTGGCAAATAGCAGTATCGGTAAAAAAAAAAAAATGCTCTAAGACCATTAGGCAAATTTTTGTTTACATGTTTTAAGTAGCTGCTCACTTTGCTCTTGCTCTTGCTTTGCTTTGATAAATAATTGTGTAGTGTTTTTACAGCTAACATCATTTAATTCATAAATACTTAGCTCTCTATTATATAGAAATAGGCCTAGAAAAGAAAATAATTTATTTGAATAAATGAATTTTGAGCCTGATTGTGATGCACAGACCATATCTTTTCGTCTTTTGTTAGAAATATCAGCGTGATAGCTAAGCAGTGTATGTTGTTTAAGTAATGTGTGATATATAAAATATGACGGACAGTCATCACCTTGCATGATTTTTATAATGTAGTTGTGGGAAATAGGAAACAAAACAAAACTTATGTGACCAGTACCTACATAAATATTTAATAGATATAAACTATAAACAGAAATAAGAAAAAAATAAGAAATTAAAAGTAAAAAGCCAACATCACGTGGTATTCCCAGGCGGTCACCCATCCAAGTACTAACCACGCCCGATGTTACTTAACTTCGGTGATCGGACGAGAACCGGTATATTCAACATGGTATGGACGTTTTAAAAGTTACTGACACTATGTAATGAAATGAAATGAAATGATAATTTAATTGCAGAAATATGGTACATGGGCTGTTTATAGTTATTAGAAGAGAATCACATATTTCGTCAGTCTGTTCTGACATGCAAAATTTGAAACGTACATGCATATTATTATTATTATGAATGATACAGAATTTATGTGGGCTGTATTATGAAACTATAAATATTTTTATGTTAGACTTAAACGAATTAATTCTAATGCCAACAATAATATTTATTTGAGAAAAAATAAGGGAGTTGGTTCTATATGAATATTGGTAAAGCTCCGTGTAATTAATAACTTGCATCAGCTCTATGTAGCTAATTAATTAATCAACATTTTTCTGTAGACTACAAAAAAATTGGTTGTCATAACTTAGCAGCTCTAGAAGAGACGTCGTAGGCACAAAATAAAAGAATATTTTAAAAAAATGTAGTAAGCACCTACATATGGTACCCTTTGCTTTTGTGCTGAATAAAACAAAATATCTTATTCAGGTTGTGGCATTTTAGTTATTATACTGGTTCGTCGAACAAAAACAGGTCATAATAAATTACAAAAATATCAAGATATATCAGAACTTCGTCAGTGCGGAGAAAGAAAAAAATACAGGTTTCTCAGTTTTGAAAGCATCCTGAGCTTTGACTATAAATACAATTTGAAAACATTTTTTTAAAGAGAACTCCCGCACTAGGAATAAATTCTGTGTCGTGCGGTACTTTACACGCGATATTGATATTGAGATGCCACTGACATCGGTAAAAATATCGGTATTCTACTAACATAAATTTAGAGTGTCAATAGACTGTTGATATATTAATGTAGGTCATCAATGGTGATATTACATTGCCATATCATGAAAATTAAATATAACATTTTCTTACAAATTTAAAATGTATCGTTTACCAAACTTACATAGTTAGTATAATAAGAAAAGTGCAAAACTACTCCGACGATATTCCATCGACAGTCTATTGATAGAGTATTAAAATAGTAGAATTGAGGCCCAGTACGCAATCAGTTACTATGTCAGCAATTTATACATAAATAAAACAGACGACTACAAGTACATATAAACTTCCTAAAAGAACCCGTTCATAGTATTTAGAGTGACGTTCGCCAACGTCCATACCATGTTGAATACACCGGTTCTCGTCCGATCACCGAAGTTAAGCAACATCGGGCGTGGTTAGTACTTGGATGGGTGACCGCCTGGGAATACCACGTGATGCTGGCTTTTTGTTGTTAATAAGAACACCATCGTGCTAGTTTAAAAATGATTCGCCTTTTATTTTTGCACTGAAGACTATCCCGTTAAAAGTTTGAAACTGGTCGTCCTACAGCTCTTAAGCGACAATTCAAAAATAATGATTAATGAGTTACGTTAGAACTAAATGTTTTTGAAATATTCAGTTTTATTATATTTTGATAACTTGGTAAAATCCACTATGTATGAGAAGTTAGAGTTGATAACAATTTAATAAGAATGAATAAATCGCGATGTCAAACGATTTATTTGTGATATCATATACTCCTGCTGTTTCAAATAGTAAAGAAGAATTCTAAATTCGAGAACGTGATGAAGTTACTTTGTCAATCGTCCGCCAACGTCCATACCATGTTGAATACACCGGTTCTCGTCCGATCACCGAAGTTAAGCAACATCGGGCGTGGTTAGTACTTGGATGGGTGACCGCCTGGGAATACCACGTGATGTTGGCTTTTTGTCATATTTTAAGTCGGGTATTCTTATTCGTTTTATGTCTGTTAAGTACCTAATGAATTAATGCCCACCCGATTTTCCTTTTGATTCTTGCCGTTTTGACAACTATTATTATTGTAGGAGACAAATAGTCATTACAGCGATACCAAATAAATATTTGATAAGGTTAAAAAGTTAATAAGACTGTACTCACATTTTATAATGTCACACTTCTCTTAAATTGTTTATTTTGATAAAAAAATAAACGCCCATATTTTGTTACACGTGTCTTCACGACATTACACAATAGCCATGTTTTCTGTATATATTTCGTTGGTAATGCAAATTGCGGTAAGTGAACAATGACAACGTATATTGTTGTAATGAAAGCTAGTGCGTACGTAGCGGGCAGGTGACGTAATCATCTGTTTTAATGACATCGTTAACTTGCATGCGATGTGAGCGTGAACGTTACGCGTAACACGACGGTGAAGGATAAGGGAGAAAGGGTATTGTACTAATATGTTAGTGTGAGTAGTATGAGTGGCGTGGTGGTCGCCACGCCGCTTCCTACTGCGCCGAGTGTTGTGGGTTAAAAACCCCCACATATGACGACACTTTGTGTGATCCACAAATTGTTGTTCTGAGTCTGGGTGTTCTTTGTGTCCGTTTCATGTATGTTGGTAAAGTCCCCCGCGACACAAGATATATGCCTAATGCGGGAGTTGTCTTTTTAAAAAAAAAAAAAGAAAATGCCGTTGGAGTTGCATTGACGATATTGACGTCATAATGTTATAATCGTTGTTATTGCTAAGCAATAGTTGGAAGCTTGTCATGATCAATTTTCAATAATAGTCGATATTTTTAGGTTAGTTGCTGTAAAGTTTTTTTATCCAAAAGTAATTTTATTAAGTGACTGAGTTTTAAACAGTAGTTAGTTATTAAACAGTTTTAAAATTATTTTAATAGAAATGACTAGGAGGTAATAAATTATTACCTAATTAGTAGTTCAAATAAAATAAATTTATCGCTTGAGCATCCCACCATGATTCAATAAGAATATAATATTATTAAAATTTTAATATCACTTTATGCTATATTTAAAAATTTGGTGAGTATTACTGTTATTCACATCACATCACATTAGCAGCCTTTACTAGTCCACTGTTGGACATAGGCCTCTCCTTAGAAAGGAGGTTTTGGCCTACTAACCACGCTGGCCAGACGGGTTGGTATAGGGTTTGTTTCAAGTTTTCCTTCTCTCTGCAGTGCTGTTGTCCTGCGTGGTTTGCTTCCTTAGTCGAATCTTACGACACCGGATAAATAGGGGTGGTGATACTCTGTATTCTTAATCCGTCACCATACGATTAAAAAAGAAATTAAATATTAAATCCTGTAACATGGACACTTTCTCCGTTCTCCTTTCAGACCGTTTCACTAAAAGGGGTCGCTCTACTAACTACTGAGTACCATCAACGCTCTTTGTAGTTATTAACATGGAAATGTGTATGTCTATCTGTTTGTTTCACACTTACACTGTTATACTCGAGTTAATTGTAGTTGAAGATAAATTGTAAGAGGTTCGAGATAGGTCTGGGGGAATGATACTGGTATATGGAATACTGAACATGACATTTGATGGTGTATGTTTGTGGCTTTGTGGCTTAACTGGGATGTGATGTTGGTAAGTTTGTTGGTTTTTATCTTGTTCTTTATATCCTACATCACTATGTACCATACCCGTTACCTGGTTTATATGTTATTTACGTACCCGTTATGTTATGTACCCGTAATCTGGGGTATGAAAATAATAATATAATAATAATAATAAGAGGCTCACGTTGTACGGCTGGATCAAGGGTCTGATGCAGAAGGTAGTCCTCCTTGACACGGCTCGTATAGTGAGGAGGTTCCTATGTTTGGAGACCTAACCACCGGTGTCTTGGTCCCTATACCCAATGTCATTGGTCTACAATTTTTTATATTTTTAAATGTATTTTTTCTTTTGTTATATATTTAAAAATGTAATCAATATGTACCTATATACAAGTTAATAAAGAGAATAATAATAAAATTCTACCACATTCACACAACGCCATCTAGTCTCAAACTAAGCAGAGCTTGTACTATGGCTACTTGACAACTGACAAATACATATATACTTTTTTTTTTGTAAATATATACATATTATACATAGAAACATCCAGACCAAATCACACATTAAATGTTCATCCACACAAATGTTTGATTTGAGAGGGAATCGAACCCGCGACCTTTGGAATAACATATCCGCTCTTTTCTTCTAAACCAGGTAACGGGTTTTGATGGGCTTATCACCAGTTAGATATATTTTAAGTAAGGTTCAAATATAAAATAAAACATCAAATAATTACCTAATGACATATTATTAGTACATCTAGTAGTTATTTTGACAAACAAAGTTTTCCAAAATAACTACTAAATGTACTGATAATATGTCTATTCTAATTATTCCTATAAATATCCTATTTCTAATTATAATTTTACACACAAGGTTTTACTTCCTAATTTGATTTAACAATTGTTTTTTTTTATAATTAATATGCGTCATAAATATTTGTAAGTAATAATTAATTACAATATTATTTTAAAATGTGTATGCCATACGGCACAATGTACCAGGAACTTAATTTACTTACAAAACATCTAATTTGTATTTTTACCTACATTATAAACAAATAAACTTTGATTTGATTTGATTTTGATTTTTGAACCTCTCACATACGACCGTCTGATCCCAAACTACATATTTAAATATTTCTAAATACATTTAAGGTGTCTGTAATTTATTTAAACACTCGTGTACGAAGATAAATTACACCCAGACACAGAAAAAATGAAAGTGGTTATCACGCAATTATTTGTTCCAGGTGGTAATTGAACCCACGACCTCTGTCTTAGCAGCCAACCAGAAAAAAATCGAAAAGGATAGTACTATGACGAGATTTGTACTTATAATGTGATTATAAAAGCTAAGAACCATTGTCTCCTCTTTTTAACAACTGACTAAATTTACAAGCTGTTATTTTCTTCAATAAATGATATAAATAAATATTTCGGACATTTAATACACAACGCCATCTAGTTTCAAACTAAGCAAAGCTTGTACTATGAAAGCTATATTGACTGATAGAATACTTATATACTTTTTTTTCGTAAATACATACATATTATACATAGAAAACACCCAAACCCCAAAAAAAATATTTGCAGATCATACAAACATTTGGTCCGGCTCGGGAATTGAACCCGAGACCTCAGCTCAGCAGTCGCATACGCTACCTACTGTACCAATGAGGCAGTCGTATATATTTTATTAATAAAACTTTTAAGATTTTTCCCTATGAAGTCACTTGTCTTTACAGTAAAAACAAAATAAAATAAAAAGCTGCTCTATTGATAAACTAAAGCTCCCCTTACAGCTTAACCCCTAAAAAATAACCTTAAATTACACGCGATTAATAAGCTTAGTTGGCCTATCCTCATAATATACATTTATGACCCCATATAATTGCCCCATAAGATGTAACTAAAGGGATTATGGTCTAATGATGGGTAGAATACCCACCTGTGAGCTGAAAACCATTATAATATAGATAATCCCTTCGTCAAGTGATGGTTATGTTGTACTTTAGCCATAGCAATGGTTGTACCGTTCTGCAATGGTTTATGGCCCCGGACATTTTGTTCGTGTAATAAAGTTATAATAAAAACTATAATGACATCTTAAGACACAAACACAGTTGCCTAATTTTCAGGTATTAGCTTTTATGCCTAAGATACACTTATATATTTGTATATATAGGTACCACAACATCATTACACATCAACAGCCCACCACGCTGGCCAGATGGGTTGGTAAAGGGTTTGTTTCAAGTTTTCCTTCTTTGCTGTTGGAGTGCTGTTGTCCTGAGTAGTTTGCTCCTTAGTCGGTTCTTACAACACCCATGGGATGAATAGGGTTGGTGACACTCCGTATTCTTAATCCGTCACCACACAGACAACACGTTTGCAATTGCTATCAATAGGTATACAACTACCCAACATCAATCGAAGGGCAGCAGGGAATACTTAAAGACGGGTCTTCTGAAGGTAAGTGACTATCACCACTGATAGATACCTATAACTCAAGAGTCCAAGTGCGTTGCTTACTTTTGAGCCTCACCCCCTCCTTCCTCCAGAAATAGACAGGGCTGCGGTAACCTCACTCACTTGGTGAAAAGAAACGAAAGAATTTTTTAACACCAGGTATTGGTATAACTCCGGTCGAGGTGGCCCATTTGTGACGAAGCATGGCTCTACAAGGAAATTCCTACTCGTAAAACTTTTCTTGCAGTAATATATTTTCTCAATCCTTAATTACCTTCATCTACACAAAACCTTTTCTAATGACGTCATGAACATGAAGGGTATCACCGCCAAGCACATTACCACCACTCGTAATATCCCATAATATCCCGTAATATTTGACACGCGTCCGGTAATACTCGGTAATATTTTAACGGGACACTTGCGGTTGGATGAATAATACACCGATACCTAACAGATGGCTGCTTGAGGGGTGACATAGATTATTGCATTCAGATGATGCAGTCTATTTAACATTAATAATTAATGAGATTGAAGAAGTGTTAAAATTAAATTAAGAGTGATTTTAAGATTGTCCGTGTAGTGACGGATTAAGAATACGGAATGCCACTACCCCAATTCATCCCGTGGGTGTCGTAAGAGCCAATTAAGGACGCAAAACAACGCAGGACACCAGCACTGCAAAAAGAAGGAAGACTTGACACAAACCCTATACCAACCCGTCTGGCCAGCGTGGTATAGTAGGCCAAAACCTCCTTTCTAAGGAGAGGCCTATGTCCAGCAGTGGACTATTAAAGGCTGTCGGTGTGATGATGTGATAAGATTGTCTATAGAGCGATAGCATAATCTGTCGGTAATTTATTCAACATTTTTATTGTATTTTAAGGTTTTCTAGAAATATGATATTTCGAGTATCTCTTTTCTTTCTAGTAACTGCATGATTTACTTAAATATTTTTAGTACTAAAAGATCACTTACGAGATTCCATGCTGCAATAAGTCTTTGGTATTCTCTGCTACGTCTGGTATGCGTGCCCCGTGCACCACCATTCTACTGACTGCACAAGTACTTCTTACGTTATCTACTCTTCCAGACGGACTCAGCTGGTCTCTCTGTGTCTGGTTGTTGCCAGGACAGATGGATACGTGCAGAAACGAAATCGGGACCACTTTCACCTCGAGAATCCAGTAGCAAACGTCTCAAGACGAGCAAAGTAGGTAATTAAGCAGTGTTGAACACCATAGTAAATTTACATTTAAAACCGTATTTAAAAGGTTAAGAACGTGTCTCTTCTATGAATAATCATTGAAATAACTGATGTACTGTTGAGCGTAGGACAGATGGCAGAGTGCGGTTGTGCCGCGTGACAAATGCGGCCGCAGTGTGACCGCCCACCGTGACCGTGGCGTGGCTGTGGCGTGGCTGCGGCGTGGCGGACGTGTCCTACGCTCATTGTAACGGAATTCAAATTGGTGGCGATTTATCGGCCAGTTTGATGTCGATTTTTGTCAGTTGTTTTTTGTGTGGTGCGTATGCAAGCTTTGCTGCAGTGCGGTTGCGGAATCCATGAATTGTATCTCTCAAATATTAGGTGATTTATGTAACTAAATAGGAATCGGGTAAAATTGAGGTTTCAACATTATTATAATATGAAACAAAAGAATCGGTCCCTGTTGAATTCTCTCTTGAAACAACGCGACTTTAAAATGTTTTATCGCCTTCCATATTAGAAAATTTATGTATTTTTTTCATAAAATTGACAAAATTATTTTTATTAAAGAACTGAGTATAGAAATATTTATCAAATATATATATTTTTTTATTAATTACATTTATTTAGGTTTTTTCTAGTCTAACGCCTATATTCAATCAAAGTACAATTTTTTTACCATCATATTTTTTGTTATTCGAAATTATCATATTTGTATACTTTGAATTTCATTTTTCTTTGCAGATTCCATTTTCTTAGCACCTAATAATTTTCGCCAATAAACATGACCTCGCCATATATGTACCTACATACCTTACCTTTAAACACCTCTTTCACTGTTGCTGCCCTTCTTGGATAAGGATTATTTTTCATAAAGTAAGAAGCTGAATATTTGACCATTCTTGAACTAAATCCTCTTCTCATTCACATCACATCATCAACAATCTATAATAGTCCACTGTTGGACATAGACCTCTCCTTAGAAAGGAGGTTTTGGCCTACTATACCAAGCTGGCCAGACGGGTTGGTATAGGGTTTGTGTCAAGTTATTCTTCTCTTTGCAGTGCTGTTAATGTTCTAATTAGTTAATGGTAGTAGAAAACAATAAAAAAGCTGTACTTATGCAAAAAACATTTTTCATGGTAGGGTGGCTAACGATAAGTGATTATAATAGTAATAATAACATCTTACACACGGCCGTTTGATTCCAAACTAGGCAGAACCTGTGCTTTGGTAACCAGTATACTGATAAACATACTTATATATTTCTAAATACACACATATCTATATCTATACAAGTAAATAAAATTGAAGTGTCTGTTTGTAATGTAAAATGCATGAAAAATGCTCACACGACTATTTACGCTTCGTCCCATGTGGGGATCGAAGCCACAACACTCGTAGCGTGACGTGGCGTGGCGACCGCTTAAACCACTACACTATCCGTGCATTCAATTTCAGATGAAGGAGGGCTATTCCACTGCAGGTGCTTTCAGTCAATATTACCAGTGTCCACTACACCCACCTCCCTTACACAACCGCAGTTATTACAGAACTATAACCATCATATATCACTTGTGTAATTACATGTGCCCTCCAGAAACTGCCATCGTGTCTTGCTCTCGCCATAATTGAATACGGTGAGAAAATTTATGGTTTTTGTACAATTTTTATGGGCTTCTGTGTTTAACGCGTCTGCAGTCAACGATTATGAAAGAGCTATGATGTTTGTCGTGCTCCGTGTGTGTTAGGGTAAATCATCTGATCGTTTTATATAGAGCTGAATAGTGTGACAGATATTATTTTGGTGTGATTAGGTGCGATATTTTAGAAGGCGAAATGCATTTTACTAACAACAATTAACTACTAAATATTGTTAAGTCAACTTAATTTAGTCAATTCTTTTTATATATACTGCTGCGCTGTAGGATTAAATGGTTCTAGTGTTGAGTCGTTCATGAACAATCGAGAGCCGTATGGAATCTAGGAGAATAGCGCTTTCTAGTATCAAGTGGCGCACAGGTGTTAGTATACTCACACTTTAATTTCTTTTTATTCTCTAATTAATAACTTTAATGTTAATAAGTGAATCAAGTATTTATTTACTTTACCGAGCCCAAATCTTGATAAATTGTAAGTTGTACTTAATTTAGGTCCTTAGAGTTGGAAGATTTTAGTCAAACTTATATGGGCCTGACCTGGAGAACAATAATTTAAATTAAATAAAAATCTCTTGAAAATTGGTCTCGGTTCCGAAATGACAAAAAATGGTGTAACAATACAAAAAAAAACAGTAGAATTAAGAACGTCCTGCTTTTTTCAAATTAGTTAAAAATAGACATAAGACCGATAAGCGAAGTATATAGTTTACATTAAATAGATAACTTTAATAGTACACTATGCAAAATATGACTTTTTAAAAATTTATAACATAAAATTGTATTTAACAAAGTTTTAAAAACAGAAAGATTTTACCTACTTACTTGGTAGCAGTTTAATTAATTATTTTTCTCACTGTTATATTTATTTGAACAGCCATATTGACTCAGTAAATGCAAATAGTGCGTCAACGATTCCATTTCGTATTAATCCTTTGTTTTACAGAAAATACTCATAGTTAAGCTGTGTGTTTTCAATGAATACTATTTTTAATGTTTAAATATAAATACTGGGGTTTCATTTCATTTCATTATATACGGAAATTTATTTTACAATTCCAGGTACTTTTCTCGACTCCTTTACACATTGACAGATTGTTTTTCACAAAATTATATTTACAGCTCTATATAATTAGATTTCTTACAAATTATGAGGCACCCCTGTTGCAATACATAGCGAACATTACTATAAAAATGGCACAAGAAAGGCATTATTTATATTAAATTATATAGGGGAACTCCCTCAGTATGTGGCTAGTATGTCTAAGTATGTTGGTATGGGGTGATCATTTATTTCAAACGATTAAGGAATATTTATACCCGAAAACATATTATAGAACTATAAAGTAAATTAAATTAAAGAATATTGACAGCCAAGTGGCTTTATTTTCTTTTTTTCATCAATCACAGGACAATCATTTTTAAATGGTACTAGCTTTTGCCAGCGGCTCTGCCCGCGTAAAAGTTGGTTATCGGGGTAAAAAGCCTGTCTTTCTTCAAGAATTAGAGTATCTTCATACCAAATTTCATCTAAATCGGTTTAGCGATTATTGATTCCCCATACAAAATTCCACCCCTCTTTTCACCCCCTTTAAGGATGTTTTCCAGGATAAAACCTGCCCTTTGTCCTTTCCTGAGACTCGGATGATCTCTATACCAAATTTCATCTAAACCGGTTCAGCGGTTTAAGCTTGAAGAGGTAACAGACAGACAGGTTGAAACACAGACAGACACTTTCGAATTTATAATATTAGTATGGATAAAGGCAAAAGCCGGTGACTCCAGAGGGCCCATTCTCGTAATAAAAGTTCGATCTTTATTTAATTCCGATCAACTTTCGATCTCACAACTGTCATAAAAGATATTTTCGTAGTAAAGTATTAAACATCTAACGTTGACTGTAATGTGATTATATCGTATTGTAACCGAAAATTGAATCGATAATCTGCTAGTCTTAGTAATACTATACTATTTTACTACGAAAATCATGGACCCTTTGAATGAATCCCTCATAATCACTATCTGAAAAGCAACTCTAGCCGTGCTGAAGCATAGCCTCCCGTGATCGCCCTTGGCCGTCAATGCATGGTTTAGATAACTAAACATAACTATAGATTATCTTTATATATATAACCATTTCACTACGAAACAAAATAAGTGGATTACACAGAACAAAAAACCTTTCTATAATAAATGAAAAATATCTAATACTAGTTTTTGCCCGTGGCTCCGCCCGCGTTTATTTCGGTTATCATGGTAAGAAGTAGCTTATGTCCTTCCTTAATAATCAAAATATCTTCAAACTAAATTTCATATTAATCGGTTCAGCGGTTATTGATTCCCCATATAAACTTCAACCACCCTTTTATCCCCTTAAAGGATGATTTCTGGGATAAAAACTATCCTATCTAGTTTCCCGGGACTCAAACTATATCTCTACCAAAATTTCATCTAAATCATTTAAGCGTGAAGAGGTAACAGACAGACAGACAGATAGTCATTTTTTTTCCGTTGAAGAGCCATGCTTCGGCACGAATGGGCCGGCTCGACCGGAGTGATACCACGGCCTCACAGAAAACCGGTGTTAAGCAGTTCTTTCGTTGCCTTTCATTGGGTGAGTGAGGTTACCGGAGCCCAAACTCAACTCCCGCTGACTCGAGCGGGAGGGACTCCAAGGCCGACAACGAACTTGTGACTTTTGAGTTGCAGGTGTCCATGGGCGGCGGTAGTTGCTTACCATCACCCGTCCCCGGTGACCCATCTGCTCGTTTTAAACAAAAGGCATACAGACACACTTTCGCATTTATAATATTAGTGGATTAGGTAATCTTTTCAAGTAGATATAGATATAAATAAAACCACCGCCCTACGCTCCCCGAGATATATATTATTCCAACCTCTTGGAGGTATCGTTGTCACTCCTCACCATAAGGGCTATAAAGGGCTTAGAATGTCGTCACAGTAAAATTCCTATCGCATTTCATATTCCGCCACAGTAACCTAAATCCTCAGATGAGTTTTATAACATAGTGTAATAAGTACGAGTACCTTTGTTCACGGAATTATTTATAGCTTGTTTTTTACTACGAGTTTGTCTACTTTTGTAAAATAAATTGTCTGAATGAAATATTTCCCTAACGATGTATTGATAGTCAAACAAAGTGATGAAAATTAGAAGTGTTGTTTGTCTTTTATAAATACAATGAGATTTTTTCGAATGGTTTAAGGATTAGCAGATCTTTGTGAAACAGACGTTGTGTTGTGTTAAAGTTGTATGTTCACATAATAAAAGTAATAAATAATAATCAAATATAAATGCGACCTTTTATAAACATTATAAAATTTAAAATTGAAAAAAATAAAATGATGTGACTCCGCGGCTAGTCCTGGATCTAGGGCGTATCACTGATTATTACGACGGACATAGTTCGTTTTATCTTAGTTAGATGGCGCTAGTAATGGTATTAACAAGCAATTTCTACAGACTCCTTCCAATCCTTCTTACAACACAACAACAAGTCACGCGAGGTTTTTGGGTTCATTAATATCCCTTGTCATATGAAATCCAAGCCTGTGGAAACTGGACTGGTTTTAAACATAATTACCAAATATATAGATATTGTAGATAAATCACACCCAGGCATAGAACGAATGACCAAGCTCATTCGAACCAACATCTCGCTGGCCAGTCCATATAATATCAATTTATACAGAACTAAATAGTATAGTCCATATTGACATATTGTGAGTGACATCGTCAACAAACAAAATTGTTTGTAGACTCCGAGATACCAAAAATATGGCCGCGAAGACAATATTTTCGCTTATCTTATATAATTTATGCGGGAACTTGTCAAAACTTGGTCACTTAGGGAGACGATTCGGTTCGACGTCTATCGTGATAATAGGTACCTTACTTCTGTATTTATATCGAGAAGAACTTCTGTTTCGTAATGTTGTTATATCTAGTCTTTGGAAGTTTATTCTAAATGGCTCTTTGAGATGTTTTATAGCCATCTTTTTCTAGATACCGATGTATTACTTTGTTGTGGGAAATACTTTTTTGTATGTTTGAAATAACTTTGAAGTCTTTTCTTTGCAGTATATATTAGACTTGCAACGAATATTCGGTTACTATTCGGTATTCGGCCTATTCGGCTGCTTTTGTTATATTCGGCCGAATACCGAATATCTACATATTATTCGGCCGAATACCGAATATTTAAATAATATATTTTGTCATTGAGAAATAATTGGTAAAATAAAAAATTAAAATCGATTGATTACGTATATGTATATATTCATATTTTCATTTCTGTTATAATCATTTAAGTAGTCATTGGTGCATAACACAGGTACATAATCATCTTCTGAATAGGAAAAATGGAGGATTCTATGTATTTGAATTATTGTGGTAATCAAAATTTAGAAGAGTAAGGTTCTCATTTCTTTTATAATCATTTATTAAGTAGTCATTGGTACATAAAAAAGGTACATAATTTAATTCACGTCTGTACAAGTTTTTGGTGCTAAAATCCAGCCGAATACTTTTGCCTAATATTCGGCTATTCGGTCAGGGGCCTCGCCGAATATTCGGTATTCGGTATACTGCCGAATATACTATTCGTTGCAAGTCTAGTATATATCGTCTTAAGATATAAGGGGTACACGTGGAGATGGGTTATAGGCCTTAACAAATAAAGTTTATTTAGGACAGAACATATCTTTTTTTCAGGAAAAAAGTATCGACCCTGAGGAATAGAAAATATGAGAACAAAGCCACTGGAAACTGTTATTTTTTTTTAGTAAAGCATAATAAATTCGAAACCAAGTATATTCGTATAAAATATTTTTGACAGTAAATTCCACAGAGCTATGCACCAGTTAGACGCGGCCGCTGACGTCGCCGCTGACGTACATAAATCCAGATGGCCGTGCACATGGCCATTTGCGCGTGAAATAGAAACTCGGAGCGCGTGCCCGCCTGTCACTTGCATAATATATATTTACAGGGTTAAAGCTTTTATTTCTGTGAAATTGTATTTGAATTCTTAAATTGGATATTTAAACTAGCTGTCATGGCTTAATCGGATCGCGACATATTTTTAAATCTGCTACGTATATGGTTTATAATACTAATGGGAATATTGAACTTTTCATGGGTGTGTCATTTGGAGGGCTTCGACTGTCCATCAACATTTCGTGTCTCATGTTTGTAACCTTAAACTGCTTTAGCTATTGATTACTATAACCGATCCACCCGCAAACGAAAATGTGAGTAATATTTTTAACGCATCAATGAAAAATGCACAAAGGCACATTTAAGGCCAAAGGCATTTTCTTAAAGGCAGTCTAACGTAGGATGGTACGGCAATGTGTAACTAGGTGCACCAGAAATTACCAGAAAGAAAGAAATTGGAGATCCTTCTTGAATATACTTTTCCTACCACTGTTTTCCTTTCTTTTCTACCCCCTCTTCCAATACATTTATAATTTTAATATCTAATCCTCAAGTATCTAGGTAAACAAAATAGGCTTGAGCGTATATTACAAAAGTAGGACTAAAATAAATTTTCATTCGAAAATGAACTTTAAAAGTTCTTTTCAATAAAATGTTAATATTTTATCAAATGTAACAAGCATATTAATGAAGATTTACCTACATAATATTTCAGTCCAGGATACCTAAACCGTATAAAACACATTTCATCTTAGTAGTACCAATGAAATCTGTATATAAATAACATTTAATACCATTACATTATTTTCTTAATAGAATTATGCAAACTACTCTATTCCACTAGCACCGCAAAATTTACATTGAAAATAAAGGAATGGAGCCGAGACAAGTGAAAAACTACAACATTTCCCTTGTTAAAATACACTATAACTTTAGGTCGTCCGCATGGCGCATTTCCGCGTGAAGATGAGACCGCGCGTCTAAGAGATTTATATGCCGTTCACGGAAATTGACTGGCTGCGCTAACCCTGTTTACAGAGACATATGTTTCAAGCCTTTTTATTAATTTTTATTTGTTCAACTTTAAATGTGGTTATTAAATCGAAAATATTTCGAAGGTGAGATGGAAATTAAAATTGAAGGAAGTTGGTATCAAGATTCATCAAACATCATCAACACCCTATAATAGTCCACTGGTGGACATAGGCCTCTCCTTAGAAAGGAGGTTTTGGCCTACTATGCCACGCTGGTCAGACGGGTTGGTATAGGGTTTGTTTCAAGTTTGCCTTCTTTTTGTAGTGCTGTTGTCCTATGCAATTTGCTCTCTTAGTCGGCTCTTACGACACCCACGGGATGAAATGGGGGTGGTGACTATCCGTATTCTTAATCCGTCACCACACGGATAGTATCAAGATTGGTGATCAGATAACTTTGAAAATACTCAAGTTGTTCATAATACGGTTTCCTCTTGTATATTAAATAAGTTTCATAGTTTTTTCTATATGTATCTCCAGTTCTAATTAAGATCTGCTTGTTTTTTGTTAAATTGGCTCTTAAATTGAACTTTTGTCCACTTAAAGTGGTTGGATCGTCGCGCCACGCTAAGTATAAACGTTTTACTTATACTTAATATATGGATACGGAGCAGAACAGGTTCTCTCTTGTTAAACTATACTAATATTATAAAGCTGAAGAGTTAGTTCGTTTGCTTGGTTGAACGCACTATAGTCCATTAAAATAGTTTCACCTCGGAATGAGCGATAGACAGCTATAAACTTGTATAAGTATTTATTTTGGTACCCTAAAACTTGTCTCAGAACCTTACTCAAAACCAATACTTATCGTAGGGTGTCCGCGACTATAGATATTGTAAGGTAAAAGGTAAATAAATCTATTTTTTACACATTTATTTTTACACAAATATCTCGTTTCCTATGGGTTTTATGCTATTTTAATGTTAATAAATATTGTAGAGGCTTAAATTTCCTATAACTTTTATCTCAACATTTTTTTTTATCTTGAACCATTTTCGAGATAGAGGGCAGAGCGCGCGCAGTGTTTAACTATTTGGAGTATCATTCGAGGTCAACCTGTTGTCCAGTTCTTCTCAGCTGCTTTATTGTTTTTATTATAAACGTTTGCTTTGTTTGTGAAATGTGAGCATCGACGCGCCAACTTGTCTTGTTACACATTTTTCAGTTTCGTTTCCATTCGTTCAGCGCGCGTAACTTCGTTCCAATAAATATTTAACCAATTTATTACAACAGAGACATCTTGCACTTTTCCCAATTATATTTGGGTGTTCGATGTTCAGTTTAAATCACCCATTCTCCTCTTTTACGCACTCCTTCATTTCAGTACAAAATGGTTATAAGTCAGGATAAAATCCTCCAGGGTTCACAGGGATTGAGATTCCTGTGAATCCCTGTGATCTCGGTTGTTTTGTAGAGATGGGTCTCTACCTAGATACTCTTGCAATAGAACTCTGTGACTCTACAGTGTAGTCTTAGTCGGTTCAGGATATCATTTGCCCGCTTCTTGTTAGATTTTACATTCAGATCAACATGTTAAAAAAAACATGGAAATCTATGAGTATACATAGCTAATTATTATTATTTTAAGCCTGCGTTTTTCCACTGCAATCTCTTCCACATGTCTCTGTGCTAGATCGCACTAGTATTTTCGAAAGCCTTTTAGATCATCCCGCCATCGTCGTCTAGTCCTTCCGTCCTAGAAGGTGCTAAACGGCAATGATATGTATCTTGGTTATTTATAAAACCCCCAAAAAGTCCTACAAGACAGTGCTACAATTTTCGTAGCAATCTACAACCTATCTACGTTATATACGAAATCCGTAGAGCATAAAATCTGTCGTAGGCAACCTATCTATGTAGCGGTTCAAAAAAAAACTGTAAGTGAGTCAAGATCATTTTCTTTCTTCCGCCCCCAATGTTGAGTTTATATAAAATGGTCCCCATTTCTACTGAATCGCCGCGGGACATTGACAAACAGTCAGGGATGAAAAAGATGTATTTTTCTTCGATAAAATTCGGGTGACGCGAAACCATAAATTTTGGTTCGAATGTCACCAAGAGGTGATTTTCGTCCAAGTTTAATATAAGAAAACGATTCGAGACGTAATTTGGTATATTTGTCAGTTATAAGTCACCTTAGAGATTTGGAATTACATCAGGACCAGGTACAATGAGGAGGGATTTAATAAAATGTGAGATTTGTTATGAATTTCTTTAATTTCGCTAACTTTACTTGTAACTTCAAGAATTGCCGCTATTACGAATCTTAATCTTTAAACACAAGATATATCAAGACAACTAGAATAATAGTGAAGTATGCTGTCGCCACATCAAAAACTCGTGCCTTATTTATTTAAACTCAATCTCAAAATATCTTTATTACATAAAAAAAAACTCATAGATCAATATACATAATAGCAGCAAACTCTGTTTTGTCAAATATTTAGCAAACTAAATATAATAAAATTACCTATCGAAAATCTATTAAATAACAATAATAATATTAAACCACATTCACACTACACCATCTAGTCCTAAACTAAGCAGAGCCTGTACTATGGGTACTAGATAACTGATATAAATACATATATATACTTTTAATCGATTAAAATAACTCCATGAGTATCTTAAAAAACAGTCGCCATCACTTTCCGAGCCGAAAAATCCCCCTTTGCAGTCCACTGTTTGGACTGTATTTTTGTTTAGGGCGTATAATGGTGTATCCAAGTTTCATCTACAGTAATGAATCGTCAAAACTCGGATTTATTGCGCGTAAACTGCGCCAACAGAGAGTGGGAAATGTTCATTCGAACACGTTTTTGGTCTAACGTTAGCAAACGCGGCACCTAATGCGCGGACAGCTTTTTTATGTCTAAATATTGATTTATAATGTGACAAACACGTTCTTTTGACATGTTCATAACCTCTGCTATCTCTCACTTTAATTCGGCGGTCGTCTAGCACCATTTGGTGAACTTTGGCGATGTTTTCGTCAATAGCTGCAATTTTTGGACGTTCCGAACGTTCATCGTCTCACAAGCTCTTACAGCCACGTTTAAATTCAGCTGCCCAAAATTCACACTGTGGTAAATGATGGTGCAGAGTCCCCATACACAGAATCCAACCCATCTTTGACTTGCGTAGGCGTACTGCCTTTCAAAAACAAATATTTAATGACAGCTCGATACTTGATTTTGTCTATTTTCATAAAAACACTCACAGCAACTCACTCAAACGAGTGTTACATAACAACTGCGCGTCCATAACGGCTGAAACTTTGAGGAGTAACTGTCAACAGATGAACAACGAAATTCACTAGCTTTTATTCACGAGTGCTGCCATCTTCGTGTTGAGGTCGGAAACTTTTCAGACAGAAACACAGGTTATGTTCTTATTATACATAGAACCCAAAACCTCAGCACAGCAGTCACATACGCTATCACTGTTCCAGCGAGGCAGTCAAATACAAATCAATAGTGAACTATTTTTTTAAAGTCGGTTAAAAATAAACCACAATTCCAAATTCCAATTCCTAACGGAGTGTTAACACCAAACCCGAAATCCCCTCGAAGAAACTTAACGCCAAATTAAACCACGATTTGGCGGGCAGGGTGAATAAATTATCCGTCAATATGTCGCTGGCCTAAGCTCTAAACAATATTAGTTTAAATAGTTTTGAAGTGCCAGTGTTGTAGCGATACATCTGATGTCCGATATTCAGTTCCTGTTCAAGATAGGGGAGGTACATTCATTCATACACATTTAAATGTATACAGAACACACCCAGAATGTTCTTTTTTTTTCAAACAATGAACTCTGCACAACTTGATTTAAGTTCGACGGTTTAAACACTGTCTACCACAAAAGCCCAAGAAATAATATTTATTACATCATAGCTGGTGATCCTTGACTGGTCTCTGAAAATATATTTGTTAACCCTTCATCTGATAACGTCAAAATTTTCACAATTTACAGTAAAAATGATAACTTCGAATATCTTACACATGGTCTGATCCCGAACTAGGCAAAACTGTACTGTTGTAACCAGCCTGCTGATAAACATACTTATATATTTCTAAAAACATACATATTAAAGAACAGTTTCTCTAAGGGATCGCATCAGAAATGAAGTGATCCGGCAGAGAACCAAGATCACCGACATAGCGTACCGGATCAGCAAGCTGAAGTGGCAGTGGGTTGGCCATATTAGCCGCAGAACCGATAACCGTTGGGGAAAACGAGTTCTTGAGTGGAGACCGCGTCTCGGCAAACGTAGTGTAGAACGCCCACAGGCCAGGTGGAGTGACGATTTGCGCAAGATGGCTGGCAGGAGCTGGATGCGAGAAGCCCAAAATCGATCTAAGTGGCGTGCAATGGGAGAGGTTTATGTCCAACAGTGGACTGCGATAGACCGATGATGATGATGATGACATATTAAAGATAAATGAAAAAAGACTGCACGGATGGCGTAGTGGTTTAAGCGGTCGGCATGCCGCTTACTACTACGCCGAGTGTTGTGGGTCCGATCCCCACATTGGACAACACTTTGGTTACTATTTGACAAAACAGAGATTGTTGCTTTTGTGTGTGTTGATCTATGACTTTAGAGTCTACATGGAAGACGATTTCAAACAATTTTGAAAATTTTATGAAATAAAGAAAGTTTGAGTTTGAGTTTGAGTTTGTGATCCATAAATTGTTGTTCTGAGTCTGGGTGTTCTTTGCTCATCACATATTTATTTGTCCTGGGTGGGAATCGAACCCACGAACTCCAGCTTAGCAGTTAGGGTCACTAACCACTAACACACACAACAGACTCGTCGAACATCATTTATCACAGATAACTTATAAGGTAATCTCGTAACGTAACGTAACGTAACTTATAACGCAATCGTATCTCCACGAACGATAGCAACTTAGCAACATATATTGTACTTAAGCAAAACAATTTGTCATAACTTTATTAGTTTCGAAGAAAGAAAGAAAATATGAAGTCAGTGAAACGTACATAATGAAATTGGACTTGTGTAATGTGTTGAAAATGGCGAATGGTGGCGTCATCTGCCAATTTCGGGGATTTTAATAACATTTCTGTTATTTTCTTTTTGATACTTAAGAATACGATTTATTTGGAAAGATTGGCGGACTGTTTTTAATCAAGTACGGGAAATTTAAGAGTTGTATGTTATGTTTTTCCTATGTTTGGTCACAGGGCGATCTTTATTGTGTTTTGTACGAAAAGAAGAAAGAGGAGGAGTTTCCAAAACATGTACCCATAATATGGGGTGATTAACAACACTTTTTGATATTCCAAGAGTCATTTTATTATTTTTTCTAAGTTTTAACCTGAACTGTTGCTTCAAATACATGTCACAAGTTCCTCTTACGTTGTTAGACAACTCAAAAGGAGTTAAATTTAAACTGTTTCTTTATATATATATAAAAAAAAGTCATGATGCAAATTATACATTACAAGGGCTTATTAGCATCGACAGAAAAAAGGGTATACTATATGATCTCTATAGGTTACTACAATATATAATATCTCACACATCTCACACACTGCTGTCTGATCCCAAACTAGGCAGAGCAGAGCACTATGGTAACCAGACTGCTGATAAACATACTTATATATTTTTGTAACATTATAAATAAATTACACCCAGACACAGAATAAATGACCGTGCTCATCACACAATATTTGTCCTGGGTGGGAATTGAACCCACGACGTCCGGTTTAGCAGTCAAGGTCACTAACCGATGATACGGTTATATTGCTGCGAGGCAGTGATTGGAGTGAAGCACGCTTGATTGCTGAATCTGCTTTAAGAACCACGATTGATTGGCTGAATCATAATCGGCTCACTCTCAATTTTAGCAAAACAAAATTTATAACATTTAGCCCAAAACTTTCATCACAACCATCTGCTCTTGAACATTTGACAGCCCATATATGTGGCTCTGCTACGAATAGCGACTGTAATTGTACCACAATCACACGCACTGAGGCAATTAAATATCTTGGCGTTTATATCGACAGTACATTGTCATGGAGTTATCAAATAGACTCGCTAGTATCTAGAGTGCGCAAGCTCATCCATGTATTTAAGAACTTGAGAAGTTCGGCTGATTTATCTACTCTTCGTACGGTCTACTTTGCGTTGGCCAACTCAATTATTACCTACTGTGTGCCTGCATGGGGAAACACTGGTAAGAGTCTTTTGCTACGTTTAGAGAGAGCTCAGAGGGCAGTGCTCAAGGTCATGACTCGCAAACCTATACGTTTCCCGACCGGTGAATTGTACTCCTTATGCAAGATACCTACAGTGAGGCACTCCTTTCTATTGCACACAATTCTGCGTAAACATGCCGAGTTACCCTTTGACCACGATTTGTACAGGCGTAAACGTCGATCTGACCGGGTATGCCCGCCTCGGACTGCAAGACTAGAAGTTGTTCGTCGTCAATACTCATATTTTGCTCCATTCTTGTACAACAGAGTCAATAGAGTACTTGATATTTATCCATACTCTACCCGTAAATGTAAGAAAGTTACCGACGAATGGTTGGCTGCTTTCACGTATGACGAACTGGAATCGTTGTTGAAGATATAGGGTTACTGAACTTTCACCAGTCCTTCCACTCACACATACTTAAATTAATTGGCATGCGCGAATTACTAAGTCTTATAAGTATGTGTGTAAATACACACATATAGACACACACACAGACATACACACACACACACCCACACACACATACACACACACACACTCATATACTCTTTTTCTTTTTGTTTTGTATAACTTATAATAGTCACTAGGTTATCTTTATTATTCCTGGAGCGCCGTTGTCTGCACCTTTCTGGAGGTGGGCGATAATAGCCACGACACAGTTCATAACTAATGTGGTTATTTTCGAACACAAGCAAATTTGTATACCTACTGTTTCTTGTTCTAATAAAGATTATTATTATTATTATTAT
Organism: Arctia plantaginis; assembly: GCA_902825455.1. Taxonomy (NCBI): domain Eukaryota; kingdom Metazoa; phylum Arthropoda; class Insecta; order Lepidoptera; family Erebidae; genus Arctia; species Arctia plantaginis. The sequence continues at coordinate 2,728,977 of CADEBD010000288.1, forward strand.
AATACTGCTGATAAAAAAAAAAAAACCACTAGACCCACAGGCCCATGAAAGGCCAACAAGGGGTGAAAGACAACACTGTAAAGAACCATGTCAGAGAAGTAGTTGTAGAATTTTAATTTAATCAATAGAAGTCATTTTTTAAAAGGTAATCAACTTAATTAAGTATTTAGAAACATAAAATAACAATAAAAAGCAGCAAACAGTAATTAATTCCTTAATCACACCTTTATTAAGTTCTCATCTTAGGCAGAAGACAAACTGTTTTCATCATCAACGCTATAACGAGTGTTACTGGATTGATATCTTGATCTTAGGGAATCTCGCTTCTGCACATGCGTTTAAATTCTCAACTTTTACGGTTTTTACTTTAAGACTGAGAACTGTATGGTTGCCTAACTTTTTTATATTACCTGTGCTGTGTGTCCAAATGTTCGTGTATACATATGCACTTTGACAGTTAAATACGCGGGAATTTGAAAAAAGGGCACCACTATAATACATTTGATTTTTAACATGTAAATTTGTTATGATGTACTCATGAAGAACTCATCCAAGAACATTTGGTCTTGTGAATACTTTATGTTATGACAATGGTCAAATCCCGTGGTAATCGGTTCACCCGTTCGGATGATTAGCTGGATCACACATACAGACAGGTAATTCTTTTTTAAAATAAGTATAGTGTGCTTAAGAGGACTTAATCTAAAAAGCTATTATTGCGACAGAAAATTATTTAATTCGTATTATTAATTATTCAACAATAATAATTAAATAATAATTATCATCATCGTCATCTCAGCCAAAAGATGTCCACTGCTGGACATAGGCCTCCCCCAAGGGTTACCACAAAAACAATATTTTGAATCTAATTTTACTTAGCAATTAAATAATCATTATTTACAATTCCTTTATATCCGCATTTCGTATATCAGACATATCAGTATATTCAAATTATTTTAATACTACAAAAAGATACAAGAAAAACAAACATATTTGTCACATTTTCTATCTCCTCAAGCAAACAACCACGAAATATATAAACATTAATAAAATAAGAAAAAGAAAAGAAATAAAATATTAGACACAATTCACACAATACAGCTATTACACTACTGGACGAAAAATTCGGCCACTACATCAGCAACAATGTCCGTGCACTGCCGGGCGAGGCCCGCAATTTCAATTTATGAGTAGGCGACGCTATAAAATTGGCACGTGATCGCACAGAGACAAATAAGTGGATATCGTTTATGTCTGTATTACTAATATTGGTCGGCAGTGTACTCGAAGGAGAAATAGGGTTGGCTGTACAATTGTATAATTAAATTAGCTTATTGTAATTTTCGAGAACTCTATATTTTATGTTGTATTTAATATGAACATGGCATAAGAATAAAAAAGAAATTGGTTTAGAACACTAATGCCAATGCGTCTGTGTATTGACGGATTAAGAATACGGAATGTCACTACCCCTATTCATCTCTTGGGTGTCGTAAGAGTCGACTAAGGGAGCAAACTACGCAGGACAACAGCACTGTAAAGAGAAGGAAATTCTAAAACTCTATACCAATCCGTCTGGCCAGCGTGGTGTAGTAGGCCAAAACCTCCTATTTAAGAAGAGACCTATGTCCAGCAGTGGACTACTTAGGGCTGTTGATGATGATGATAAATCATGCCAAATTATAGACTATTTAGATTTTCTGTTTCATAAAAGTATAAAAGCTTTTGAAGAAAATAATCAACACACTGTGGATAATTCTTTTTACTTTTGAGTTTCTAATATGGCGGACTCAACATGTGTCTCCGAAAACTTAAAACATTTATTTTCTAAAGATTGGGGACCTCTGGTAGCAGATTGAATGCTGCCATAGGAGATAGCATGGCGGCCTGATTGCATTAAGACGCAAGTGGGCCGCCACCGCCACGTCGTGATTGAGGGGGCCAAGTGTGTTTCCTCTGGGATAGAGCCTGATGAGGCATAGTGTCAATTAGGGGAGGACCTGAAATAACATGGTTCATGTCCTCCCAGATTAGGGCACCTGAGGCCGCCCTTCTTGGTGGTTTTCAATGGAATCTCCGAGGAGCAAGAGATCCAGAGGAATTTTCAACCCGTCAACAAAAACAAAAAAAAAGGTGTAAATATATTATACATTAACTAATTCCACCTTTAACTACTACTTATTTATTTATTTACACTTTATGCACAAATGTGACAAAGGCGGACTTAATGCAGTAGGCATTTTCTATCAGTCTTACTGTCTCACCGAAACATTCTCATCATCATCATCATCATCATCAACAGCCTTTAATAGTCCTCTATCCTGGACATAAGCCTCTCCTTAGGAAGGAGGTTTTGGCCTAATTTTCAAACATTCTAATCCATCCTAATGTTGCCAGGAAGAGATTACTCTAGGAATAAAGCCGTCCTATGTACATAACATTTCTGACATTTTAATGTACTATAAAGAGTTTTCTATCTATCTGTTAACAAGCGTGTTTGGTTAGTAATCCGGACTACTAAGCCAAATAATTAGTTAGGACAAATAATTACCTGATGAGCACGATCACTTGATCTCTGTCTGGGAGTAATTTATCTATAATATGTATGTATTTTGAAATATAAGTATGTTTATCAGCAGTATGGTTACCATAGTACAGGCTACAGGTTTGGTCGTCAAAACCTAGAGAGAGTCTGTACTATGGTAACCAGATAATAATAAAGCTGAAAAAGATAAAGAAGTCAAGTATTTAGATTTGTCCCACGAGATTGTCGACATGTGGGATGTTGACTTATCAATCGTTGTACCGATAGTCATATCGACCCATGGATTAGTTGCTAAGAGCCTCGACCAACATCTTCAGAGGCTCGCGTTAGGCAGTTGGATTAAGGCCCTGATGCAGAAAGCAGTTCTCCTCGATACGGCGCGTATTGTGAGGAAGTTTCTGTCTCTGGAGTCCTAACCACCGATATTTTGGTCCTTGTACCCGATACCGATGGGACACTATTTTTTATATTTTTAAATGTATTTTTTTCTTGTTTTAGTATATAAATATATTTAAAAATGTAATTGATATGTATATTTTATGAAATAAAGAGAATAATAATAATAACCTCACATCTCACACTCCTGTGTAATCTCACACATCTCACACACAGAGAGATGTGTGAAGTTATTATTATGAATTAAAAAAAACTTTTAGGGTTATCTTAAATAAAGTATTTTCCTAACAGTTTTCTATAAAGGAGCAACCCTAGCAGACTAAACAATTGAGTTACAAGAAAATATTAGTCAATTTTATATGACAATATATTATGTTGAAATCCTTTATATTAATAAAATGAAAGCGTATAAATGTGAAAATAAAATTCTTTTTTGCTTATTACTTATTGAAACCTCGACGAAACAAATTTAATTCTTCTAGTTTTCTCTATTATTATGTCGTCCCCAATCGAGGTAAAACAACAGAATCTCTTCAAAACTATTCTATATCAGGATTCCTCAAGACATAATAATAATATTAAATTCAATAACGTCGCCATTAATATTCAATGACAGAGCTAGACACGTAAAATAATAGTGCTTCTTTTTTGAACGACGCAATTTTTACTATCGATATTTTTTAATGTTCAATTTTAGAACGACGCCATTTTTACCGTTCACTAAAGTTTTATAGTGTTCCATATTTGAATGAAAATAGTTTTAAGTGTCAAGCAATCTGTTCACTCGATATAACGATTTTTCGTAAAGCTTAGCACTTGTACGGCTTTTTCACAGAGGTAGATTATAATCTGGAATATTATATGGGCTACTTTCTATCCATTAAAAATGATGTATAAAGTCGATATTAGTACTAGCGGTGCGCCAGGGCAAAAGCTAGTGGAACTTTTTTGAAGTGAAAACTTCTTTAGGCGCGTTGGGCATTTTGAAGAACAAACAAAACAATTAATTTTTTGAGATGGGAAAAAATCATTGAACTCGCGACACTGTTACCGTTACCGACACCTCTGCGGCCCCGTTTACACGAGAGTTGAGTTTAGGTTGAAATACGTTGATAATATAACTATATATAATGTAAACATATATTGTAGATATATAGATACGTACAACATAGATATATATTCATATTTGAACAGGAAAAAAATATTTCCTGTTATAATCAAAAGGTTTTAAATTTTCAAGTTTTTACTTCTGTCAGCCTTCCCGAAGTGCCACTGTTTTGTTTTTCGGTGGGACAATGGCCATGTGGCATTTAGAAGCCGTCTCTCGTTAGACTTTTTGTATTGATACCGATGAAATTGGGTTTGTCTTGTATACCATCGCAGTGGCAAATAAGTACAATGTATAAGTGGCAATTATTATTGGCTAGCCTATAGACGCCAGTAACACAAGATACTAATTACACATAGCTAGTATAAGACGAGTACTACACGTATCAAACACAACTCGAGAAACTTCATGCTTTTTTTTAAAGATAACTCCCGCATTAGGAATATATCCTGTGTCGCGGGGGACTTTAAAAACATACATGAAACGGACACAAAAACACCCAGAATTTTTACTTTTAATATTATTCTTAATTGGTTTGGATCTCTAGTTTACAGCGTTCTATAAATTAAATTCCCAAGGCTTAAAGCAAAACTTTTTCGTTACTACACTTACGTCTAAATTTACATAACTATTTACTTCAAATCTTCATTAAAATAATATATTACAAACACCGCATATAATTTATAAATAATGGCCGTAACATTGCATCTGTATCGCGTACTTACGTGACCTTATGTAATCGAAGGGCGTTTCAAAACCCATAACTTGTGCAGCAGGGTTCCTTTGAGATGTGGGGTCGTTCCGTACCCTTCTCGAATAATACACAAATTGCAATTCAAACTCGCAATACAATTCACTACCGACTCCTTGCCTAGTTCCATAGATTAAATAATAATAGATAAGACAAAACATTGGTTTAAATGTTAAATGGAAGACTCGTCTCTTTGGCTTTTTATATAATGTATGATGCAGGAAACGACAATGAAAAAAAAAAAAGAATCCAACATGATTTTTATTCTTCAATCACTTAGTTATAATTAAAACAGAAAATATGTAGTATTTTCATTGCCTCTTGAACGTGAGTGCTCAAATATGAATTAGTGCTAGTACTACTTCTAAGGAGAGGCCTATGTCCAGCAGTGGACTATTAAAGGCTGTTGATGTGATGATGTGATGTGATGTAATGAGAGAAACTACCAAAAAAAATTACATCCACAGATTTAGAGAATTAATCCCTTACTCAATACTAATTGACTACTACACAAAACTGAAGACGAGGAACTGAAGTTTAAAATCAATATTCGTACTGACAATTACATTTATTTAAAATACTTTTACATTTTCATTTTCAAAGCAAATAAAAAAGTATTTGTAATTATTTTGTTTTCAATGTATAGTCGTTTTTATAAATCAAAAACAAAGTCTGAACAATTTGTGAATCACACAAAGTGTTGTCCCACAACACTCAACGCAGTAGAAAGCGACGAGGTGACCGCTTAAACCACTATGCCATCCGTGCAGTAAAAAATGTCTTCTCTATTATCTTTGAGAAATAGTTTCTTTTTAAACAAGAAACGACTGTTTTAGGTTTAAACAGTTTTAAGTAAATTATAAATTATTTAATCTATGGCCCGACCTTGAGATAGTTCAAGCGTCGGGTGCGAAAAGTAGCAGATATTGATAACGCAATTTAGATAATCGTTTGCGTAAATAAATAGCTGTCGAAACTCAATTAGGGTATTGTAGAGTGGGCTAGCCACTCGTCGTGTGGGAAGCAAAGTTTGCCCAACAGATGTTGTAATTTATATGTTATAATTTCGTGAGCCTGATAATTTATTGTGTATTGGCTTGATATCAAGTTGTACCTGTTAATGGATTGTTTGAAAAATTGCGAATCAATGTAACATATATATTATACTAGCTTTGGTATATAGTAGTCAAATTTCATCTCAATCGGATTGATTCCCAATACACACTTCCACCCCCTTTTTCACCCCGTTAAAGGATGATTTCTGGATTAAAAACGATTCTATCCTTATCCTATGGCCTTTTCCGGGACTCAAAATGTCTCTATACCAGATTTCATCTAAATCGTGAAGAGGTAACAGACAGACACACTTTCGCATTTGTAATATTAGTATGGATAAGTAGTCACTTTAGGTTATCGTGGGAGAGTCATGCTACTGCACAAATGGGCCGGCTCGACCGGAGTGACAGCACGGCTGCACAAAAAACCGCTGCTAAGCAATTTTTATTAGGTGACTTGAGCACGTTGACTTGACGTGGATCCTGGTGTACAGGAGTTACAGTGGTGGGCATGTGGGCTGGATTAGGTGACTTGAGCAAACGCTCCCAGAAACAAAAAACAGTGGCATTCCTGGAGTGCCTACAGAAGTGAAAAATTGAAGATTTAAAAATGTTTGATTATAACAGGCTTTTTTTTGTTTTTTTTCGATTCGAAAAGTTCCGGTTTGAATATATATCTATGGTATACGTATATACACAATATATGTTTGTATTATATATACATAGTTATATTATCAATGTATTCCAACCCAAACTCAACTCTTGTGTAAATGGTGGCAATATATGTACATACTTATATATAGAGGTGTCGGTAACGGTAACAGTGTCGCGAGTTCAATGGTTTTCCCATCTCAAAAAATAAATTCTTTTATTTGTTGTTCAAAACTGCCCAACGCGACTAAAGAATATTTTACTTCAAATTTCTTCTTAATTACTTCCATTCCACTTTTGATTCACCGCTTTACTACCATAACATGTGACATAAAGATTTCTAAATGTCTAGTAAAAAGAGCGTACTCCTTCCTATAAGGCCTACAACGCACCTATGACTCCTGAGTTGCAGACGTTCATGGGCGGCGGTAGTCGCTTTCCATCAGGTGAACCGTCTGCTCGTATTCCATAAAAAAAAGGATGAAAGCGAGTCATGATCCTCAGTAGTGAGGCAACTATTAGGAAGAAGATTATAAATGTGATTTTGTTTGTTCGTTTGTTACGCTTTCACGCCTAAACTACTAAACCGATTTTCAAAATTGTTTTACCAATGGAAAGCTACATTATCAGAGAGTATCATAGGTTACTTTTACAGCGAAAACCGAAATATCAAAGGAGTCAAATATAGAGTGAGGAGACACGATTTCATTTTGCATAATCAATTCTGATTTTTGTTTTTTTTTTCAACAAAAAAAAGTCACGTCGAGAAATTTGTATTTAAACAAAAATCTTTGTCTATCACTTACGATAGTATTATATTATGTAAATTTGCCTATATATCTGATTGTTTCATATTCAAACGAAGTATAATTCCATTGTATGGTTCGCTAGAAATTACAGTCCCGTCATTGAGTTATGTAATCACAAACAAACAATTTGCTCACAACAATGGACGGAATACGGTTGAAATATGCCCAACGAGCTACAGTCGGACATGTTCAGAATTAGTTCAAGAGTTTGATATACTGTTATAAATCGTTAAATTGCCCTTGGCCTTGGACAATGTCTTCATAATATTGTAGACCTAGCACAGGTTTTATCAAGTGTAGAGTAGTAACATTTGTATATTATTTTAATACGTGAAGAAAATCCTTTGTCGAACTAATATGGGGCACGTAAATACATATATTATATTTGTTACTACATAAGCGCATTGTCCTTGTGGTGACGGATTAGGAATACGGAGTGTCACCACTCGTATTCATTACGTGGGTGTCGTAAGAGCCAACTAAGGGAGCAAGACACGCAGGACAACAGCACTGTAAAGAGAAGGAAAATTTGAAACAAACCCTATATCAACCGGCCGCTAGCGAGGTATAGTAGGCCAAAACCTCCTTTTTAATAAGACCAGCAGTGGGCTATTACAGGCTGTTGAAGATCATAATAGGCGCATTAAAGTCAAAGTCAGTGATACTTTAAAACGTTGAATATGTAACATCAAACATCGATATTATATTCGTAAAAGGATTATTGATCATTTTGTTAATGAGTTATTTTGAGAAAAATGTAATCTATATTCTATTTCACACTATAATCCAAGTTTCTGCCAAATTTACACTTTACACATTAGTAAAATTAGAAAAATTAGAATAAACATTAGTAAAATTGTTGTTTCTTGCAAAACTAAGTTAGACAAATAAATATGTCTGCATAACGAAAATCAATACCACACATGCTAACTACAGCAAATGAAAATCACTCTCAGTTTTGATTGATCACTATGTACTCCGTTGAAACAAGACCTGTTCTGTTGTTTCCCTAGTCATTGTACTACAAGCTGGCAACTTGATTAAGTATGCACAGTCACTTGATTAGTTATGCACAGTAACGAGCTTCTGGTTGATTAAGTGAACTCGATAATGAGCGTGATGTCCACTTAACCTAGAACATGTTTTGTTTAGATAATCAGTTCAAGTTTTTTGAAGTGAAGATTTCAATGGCGCGTTGAGCATTTTTGAACAACAAAATAATGCATTTTTTGAGATGGCAAAAACCATTGAACACTGTTTTTTTTTATTTATTGTCTAATATAAAATTTATATATGCATAAAGTTATTCATTATATACCATACAAACCATCCAATTTTATCCAAGGTATACCAGACACATCTCGGTTACAATACATTTTTTTTTTTTTTTTTTTTTAAAGACAACGCCCGCATTAGGAATAAATCCTGTGTCGCGGGGGACTTTACAAACATACAAGAAACGGATACAAAGAACACCCAGACTCAGAACAACAATTTGTGGATCACACAAAGTGTCGTCCCATGTGGGGTTTGAACCCACAACACTCGGCGTAGTAGGAAGCGGCGTGGCGACCGCTTAAACCACTACGCCATCCGTGCAGTCAATTACATGTATATAGTGAGCTAGACAATAAGAAGTTTATCAAAACAGTTTTGAAATTTTTTTTATTCATCATACTACAGGTTTCGGTATGTTGTTCATTATACGGGGCAGCATGTGTACCCACGTCCGCGTCCCGTATACATTAGTATGCTTAGGTATTCTATAAGTCGGTAAGTATGATAAGTCACGTAATGACTCCAATCTTATTTTTTTTCTTCAATTTAGCAAGTTTGTGCTATTCCTCACCCAGTACACATACGCTCACTTTATCAAAAACATTTAATATTTGCACGGATGGCGTAGTGGTTTAAGCGGTCGCCACGCCGCTATTGCGCCGAGTGTTGTGGGTTCAAACCCCACATGGGATATCACTTTGTGTGATCCACAAATTGTTGTTCTGTGTCTGGGTGTACTTTGTGTCCGTTTCATGTATGTTTGTAAAGTCCCCCGCGACACAGGATTTATTCCTAGTGCGGGAGTTGTCTTTTCAAAAAAAAAAAAAAATTGACAGTGCTTAAGTAGGCCACATTCGTGTTCTTTAAATTGTAGTTTAGTTCTTCTAGGTACTATTGTTTCTAAGATGCTTAATTGTATATTATAAATGTTTTCGAGGATCACGGAGAATCACGGAGTCGCCTTAAGAAGTTGTCACTTAAAAAATTGTGAATCACTCCGGCCCATTTGTGCCAAAACATGACTCTCCCACGGTAACCTAATTCAATTAACCCCTTCTTCTCTTTTTCTCTCACGTTCTTCTTTTGCAAATATAGGCTAACTAAGTTGCCACTCTTTTCCGTGTGTACCTATTAAGTAAAAAAAATGAATGTTATGAAATCTGATGCACGGTGAAAAAATTATCGAATAAATAACAGATTTGTCTCGTTAAATCAACATGAACACGGCATACAATAATTTACCTCGAAACTGGAAATATATAGAAAAGGCAGAGTTCAATTCATTTATTTTTTTCCGAACAGCAATCTATTAGGGGTGCGATAAACGGGGGCTGCGTTAAAATAAATTGATTTTATTCAAATTTCTATTAAAGCACCGGCTCTCTGTGTTTCTTGAGATTGCTACGGGCCCAGTCTTGTTATCAAAGAGTGACGAAAAGACCATTGTATGGATACGGCTTCAAACACTTATCGTAATTTGTCGTGTGATCATTTGTTCGGTCACTTAGTCCCTCTATTACGTAAATGGATTATTGGGACTAAATGTAGTCGGTAAAATCTGTTTCGGGGATAAAACACGTGAGTGTATTTATTGTCATTAGTTTATTCTGTTCCTAGCTATGCCTAAAGCTTTAGTCAGTTTGTAACGGCCTGATAAATATTCCCTTAATAAATTATTTCTAGCACCAACAGTCTCAAAACTAACCCGGGGACGGTCTAAGGAAAGTAGAGAAAGTTCAGGATAAGGGATTTTCTTGGAAATGCGAATCTCTAAAAAGAAAATACTCTATACATAGTACGTCAACAAAGTTTGTTGCAGAACGTTCGCGCGCTGCAAATTACCAATTATTGTATTAATATGATAATAATTATTAATACTATATATTTTTTTATGATATGGAAAACGAGCGGTCGGTTCACCTGACGGAAAGAGACAACCGTCACCCATTGAAGCTTGCAACTCAATAGTCGTAAATGGGCTTTCGCCCTTTCAGGTAGGAGAACGTTTTTTTAAAGGTCATATCGATCCGTTAATTCCGCATTCGAAAATATACTTTATCTCTTAAGAATAGTCTCAAAAATACCGTATCTACAATTTGAAAATCCATTACCGATTCTCACTCAAAGCTTGTAATTGAAAAGTTTGCCAGCGGAGATGTAAAGTGATTTATAAGACAGACGGAGTGACGGTCCAGCTCCGACCTTTTATTCAGCGAAATCTCGTTACAATGAATCGTATAAGTTCTGAATTGAGATTTGTTTAAGTACCCTAGATATGAGGGCATTCGTTTCTTTTTAGTTATACTTAGTAAATTTTATTATTAGTTCAAAGGCATCAGATATTATTATTTTTTAAAGTAGCTCTGACTGAAAATGTCATTTTATGTACGTTCTTGAGAACGGTACAACTAATCTGCCAAACTAATTACATAATATATTCTTACTAGCTTTAGCCCAAGGCTCCGCCCGCTTGTATGTTGATTATCGCGGTAAAGAGCCTATGTTCTTTCTTAAGAATCAAAAGATTTCCTTGCCAAATATTGTCTGAATCGGTTCAGCGCTTTTTGATTTCCACTACAAACTTCCACCCCCCTTTTCACTGATGATGTATTAAATGATGATTGACGGGATAAAAACTATCCTATTTCCTTTCCCGGCTCTCAAACTATCTCTATACCAAATTTCATCTAAATCTGTTCATCAGTTTAAGTCTGAAGAGGTAACAGACGGACAGACAGGATTAATATGATCATGTTGCCGAATTTTGTACAAAACTCAAGTGACTCCCAATTCGGCTTCGCCGGAAGACTCACATCCTGTCATTACTGTATAATACTCTATTAAATCCTACAACCCCTATCTACTTAAAGAAGCGATTCTCATTTATTCATGACATACATACTCGATACTTGAGATCATCAGAAAATTTGACCTTAGAAATTCCAACACATTCCACAACTTTTACCGATACGTCTTTTACGGTGAAAGCAGCACGCCTCTGGAATTCGTTACCTGAAGCTATAAGGCAAAGTCAGTAGGTACTTTTAAAGAACTCGTTAAGGATCACTATTTATCTCTGTAATAACTATGTGCTATACTGGTATGTGTATGTATGTATTCATATGTCAGTATGTATGTGAGTGTATGTACATACGTGTATATGTAATTATGTATGTAAACATTAGTTAACATACGAAAGTTGCAAATGCGCACATCACGCTACATATTACTTTATATATATATAGTATCCATCTAAAGGTTGCCTGGAAGAGATCGCAGACTGCGATAAGGCCACCCATTGCATCACTGATTTTTTTTGCATGTATCATCGCATGTATCCTGATTATGGTGTGCCATAAAGAGTACAGTAGAATCCCGATTATCCGAACATCGATTATCCGAATATCCGATTATCCGGACTCATTCGTCTCGGCTCTAATTATTAATTTAAAAATGTTTTGACGGCGCAACGAGACATGTTACGACAAGTTTATTCCCGCCTCCAACGGTGTACTCCCGCTCTCATTTGTTTGCGGGATAGTGTTTGTTTTTGTTTCATTTTCTTTGATAGCGTTCAACTAAAAGGTTGTCTTTTATTTTTGTTTACGTTTAGTGTTGGAAATTTAAAATGTCCAAGCGAAAAAGAGTAGTGTTGTCTCTTAAAGACAAAATGAAGATAATTGAGAGTATAAAAAATGGTGAATCTGGCAGTAAGTTGGCACAAACATATGGTGACGGAACTTCTACGATATCAGACATTAAAAAGAATTCTGATTCCATAATGAAATTCACCTGTGCGCTTGAGCAAGAAGATGGAAGTTCGCAACGTAAAGTCATGAAAAAATCTCAAAATGAAATTCTGGAGAATGCAGTTTTTACTTGGTTCTTACAAAAGAGAGCATGCGGTCAGCCCATATCTGGACCTCTGTTATGTGAAAAAGCATTGGATTTTAATCAAAAACTTGGTGGTGATACTTCTTTCAAGGCGAGCTGTGGATGGTTAGCAAGATTCAAATCCAGACATGGAATTCGAGAACTGGAGATTCAAGGAGAAAAACTGTCTGCTAACGTTGCATCAGCCGACTCTTTTGTAGACGAGTTAAAAGAATTTCTAGATGAAAAAAAAACGATTTAGATTTTGTATACAATGCGGACGAAACAGGTCTTAATTGGAAAGCTCTACCAAGCAGATCATTAGCATCGCGACGTGAAAATGCAGCACCGGGGCACAAAGTGAGTAAGGACAGAGTTACAGTTATGGTTTGCGCAAACGCTAAAGGAACACATCGATTGCCACTGCTACTTATTGGTAAATCAAAAAATCCACGCTGTTTCAAAAATGTTAAAATACCCTTAACTTACGCTAACCAACAAAAAGCGTGGATGAACACAGATATTTTTCTTACTTGGTATGAAAATACGTTTATTCCTGAGGTGAAGAAATTTCAAAAGGACGTGGGAAAAGAGGGCGATGTATTGTTGTTATTAGATAATGCGCCAACGCACCCTTCCGCTGAAACACTAAATCGAGAAAATGGGAAGTTCACGGTTAAGTTTTTACCCCCTAACGTTACATCGATATTGCAACCTATGGACCAAAGTGTCATTGAAACTTTAAAACGTTTATACAGAAAGCAGCTACTGCGTCGTCTTTTATCAGCAGACGACAGTGGAATAGAAACGTTGTTAAAGTTTTTTAAAGAAATTAATTTAAAAGATTGTTGTTATATGCTGGTAGAAGCGTGGAATTCTGTGGAATTGCAAACATTAAAAAGGGCATGGAATAAATTATTAAAATTAACTCTATCTGATTCTTCAATTAAACCGCACGACGATTTTAAAGAAATAACCGAAGCAATGAAAATTCTTAGCATTGGCGACGGGTGCGATGAAGAGAATATTATGGAGTGGCTGAACTGCGATAGTGAAGACCCTGGATTCCAAATATTAACTGATGAAGAAATCATTGAGGATTTAAACAGTAACGAGAGAGAAGATGAAGAAGAGACTGAAACTGGGGATGTATGTCAAGTACCATCTCACGCAGAAGCTTTTGAAGCTCTAGATGTTGCTTTCAAGTGGTTTGAAAGACAGGACGAATCGGATCCCATACAGTTGTTACAACTGAAGCGCATCAGGGACTTGGCTGCGAGAAAAAGATGTGATTCATTACGTCAAAAATCTATCACAAGTTATTTCCAACCAAAATTTTAAATTACATAGGTATTATGTAATTAATTATCTATCGTTATAGCTCGTTTTTTATATATCGTATTATCTAAGTAAAACCCATTACATAATAAAAAATTATTAGAACTTAAATATTATTTGATTTGCTTTGAAATCGGTTATCCGGATTTTCGATTATTCGGAATACCCCTGGTTTTAATTGATCCGGATAATCGGGATTCTACTGTACCTATATATTTATCAATTATATTAATAATTGAAATTCCCTTTTTCTTGACCAAAAAAATAAAAATAATGACACATCTTACACTCGGCTGTCTTATCCTAGACTAGGCAGAGCCTGGACCATGGACAGGGACACCTAAACTTAGAACAAATGATCGTGCACATAACAGATTTGTATAACCAAAGTTCTAACTTAATTACCAAAAGAAGTTAAAGAGGTTTCCTTTTTAACTTCTTCGTCTTCCTCTTTCTTCCTCTTCTTCTCTTTATAGTTCTATGAATAGTTGTGTAATAGTGAGAAAACTGTGGAACCAGCCACTATTAGGACGTCCATAAAGTAATAACGACTAGAGATTAGATGAGAATGTCCACCTGTTTTAAACGTCTTGTTTTATTTAAAGACCAGTATATCTTGATCTCATCAAACATCATCATCAACAACAGCCTTTAACAGTCCACTGATGGACATAGGCCTCTCCTTAGAATGGATTTTTGACGTGACAACGTCTTATAAATTTGTTTGCCGGGTGACACTTCAAGAAACTGCGTTACGCTCCGCTCACGTTATGCGCTCACAATGAGAGCGAGTGAGAGGCACGCGTCCCTTCCACTCGGGCATGGTTAGCCCGCCTAAGAGCGAGAGAGACAGACATAATTTTAAATATAATTCTTTGTATAAATAAATGTTTTAAATTTTTACTATTATTTCATCCTTCTTCCTACTATACGAATGAATATTCACATTAAAATTATTTTACCACTCAAAGTCGTTGTCACGTAAAACTTTCGCCCGTATACCGACTTTACAGGCAACCAATTTTTTGGCCTAATAAACCACGCTGGTGAGACGGGTTGGTCTAAACCAACCCGTCTCACCAGCGTGGTTTAATTCAAGTTTGTTTCAAGTTTTCCTTCAATTTGCAGTGCTGTTGTTATGCGCAGTTTGCTCCCTTAGTCGCCTCTTACGACACCCACGGGATGAACAGGGGTGGTGACACTCCGTATTCTTAATCCGTCACCACACGGACAACTAACTTGATCTATCAGTGTATAAACTTTTGTACCATCACAGGTCAGAGTATACCCTATAGTTTCGTGTGGCCATTTTGACATGATTTCTAAATTTATTTGTAGGTTATATTTACATTAGGTACTCTAAATATGCCTGGGCCATATTAGTTTAAAAAGGCACAAAGAATTTCCTTTACGTGTTAATACATACAGATAATTTAATAGATATAAAAAGGGTTTGGCGTTTTAGAAAACAATTTACCTACAAAATGCAAGACGACTTATTATTCACTGTCTACAGATCTTTATTGAAGTACCTATCATAAACTTCAAATATTTTATACTATAAAGGCAATTTTGATTTTCAAATCTGTATTTAAAATTCATTTTGAAAATGTGTTATTTAAAACACCAAAGTTGGGACGTAAATCACAGACAAAGTGAGTGGATCTACTTTATTAAAATATTTTAGTGAATAAATCGTGCTTAACAGCAATATTAGGTATAAAAGGCTTGTTATTTATTACAAGGCCGCGATATCTAACTGCCAGATAGAAACATACCGTTTTATGCAATCCATTCGTATTTGTTTTGGCTTCATTTGTAATATAACTTTTACTAACTTAACTTAACTACATTACACACTACACTAATTTTAGGCGCGGTGGGAATTTTTGAACAACAAACAAAATATTGTGTTTTTTGAGATTGGAAAAAACTATTGAAGTCGTAATACTGTTACCGTTACCGACACCTCTGTATATAAGTATCTACATATAGTGGCCTCGTTTACATGAGAGTTGAGTTTGAGTTGAAATACATTGAGAAAATAACTATATATAATAAAAAAATATATTGCGTATAAACGGACAACTTAGTTATATATTCATGTCGGAACTTTTCAAAATCAATCAATCAATCAAAAATTTCAATTTTCAAGTTTTCACCTCTGCCGGCACTCCCGAAAAAAAACAAAGACACTGGTAGTCTTTGTTTTTTTTCTATGGTATAGGAGACAAACGAACAGACGGGTCACCTTTTTTTTTTTTTTTTTTTTTTTTTTTTTTTTTTTTTTTTCCGTGCGGAAATCCCCTCGGATACCACCTATCGGTGGCATGTCGGACTCGAACCGACTAAAACCGCACGCCTTCGCCGGGTACTAATAGCCGGGGAACCAGGTATACCCTAGAAAGGAAGGCCCTGGTGCCCCGACATACCTCGGGTCATCTACAGACGAGTAGACGACCCCCGCCCCGTGTGGGAACCCCATGTTCCCTGTGCTCCCTGGAAGCGAGCGCGCTTCGCAACGCGCTCGCCGCCACCCCGGCCTGCTTCTGCTAGGGTGACAGATGGCCTCACCTGTCACCCCCAGGCCTGCGCTTATGGAGGACGGAGGTCGTTCTGCGACCTCCGGCGCCTGAGTCGCCTGCGCTGCCTGGCCCGTGCCCGGGCCTGGCGGGCCGGGAGAGTTCTAAACCTCTCCCGGTCCCGCTCCGCCGTCTCCTTCGCGAGCATAACTTGCTCGCAGAAGGAGACGGCAGAGTTCCACGCACTCTCGCTCCGCACGATAGCCGCAATCAGGCTATCGAGCGAGAGAACTCCCACTCCGATGGCAGCCACGAGGTCTCGCCTCTGCTCAACCCACGCCGAGCACTCTGCCAGCGTGTGGAGAGCCGTGTCCACGGTCTGGCCATCGCAGTGGTGGCACTCAGGCGTTGGCTCCTTGCGGATCAGACACAGGTGATCTCCGAAACATCCCTTCCCAGTGATCACCTGCGTCAATCGGTATGAGAGGGTCCCGTGACGCCTCTCGAGCCAATCCTCCATAACGGGTCTTACCGCCGCAATGACGGCGTGCCCGGCGCTCGGTTGCCCGAGTCGTTCCCTCCACTCCCCTATGATGACCTGGCGGAGCTGGGATTTCCGGTCATCGATTTCTCGAATCTCGGGGTATCGACCCAACTCCTGCGCCTCCTTGCGCCACTGATACAGTGCTGCAAGGGCTCTCGCCTCCAGGTCCCACGGTGGAGTTCCGGCCAGGAGACTCGCCGCCTCGAAGGAGATCGTGCGGTACCCCCTTATGATCCTGATGGCCAGCATTCGCTGCGGTCGCCGCAGTATCGCGACGTTGCTGGCCTTCAGGGCCCCCGCCCATACTGGGCACCCGTAAAGGGCCATGGACCGCACAACCCCCGAGTAGAGTCTCCGGCAGGAGTCATCGGGTCCCTTCATGTTGGGCAGCAGCCGCGCCAACGCACGCGCTGCCCCAACCAACTTGGGGACCAGACCTCGGAAATGATATCCGAAGTCCCATCGGCCATCGAGTACGAGCCCCAGATACCTGATCGAGGGCTCGATGCCGATGCGAGTGCCTCCTACCGTGAGGCTAGATCCCTCAGGCGGCTTCCTCCGAAGCCCGTGGAAGAACAGGGCCTCGGACTTGTGCAGAGCCACCTCGAGACCCAGCCGCCGGATACGCTCAACGACTTGGGCAACCCCGGCCGTGGCCCTCAGGGTTGCCTCGTGGTGCGTCTTGCCGCGCGCCGTCACGAGTGTGTCGTCCGCGTAGCACACGACGGCGACACCATCCAAGAAGGCACCACGAAGCACCCAGTCGTAGCCGATGTTCCACAAGAGTGGCCCTAACACCGACCCCTGCGGAACACCGCACGACATTTCACGCCTACCGAGACCGGTCCTACTGGGGTAGACGACGGCTCTCTCCGAGAAATATGCCCCGACTATGCGGCGGAGGTAGAGAGGCACTTCGTGATACACGAGCGCCTCCCTGATGCAGCTCCAGGGCATAGTGTTGAACGCGTTGGCGATGTCCAAGGACACCGCCAACACCACTTCGCCCCGGGAGACTGCTTCCTCCGCCAGAGCCTTCACGCGCATGATCGCATCCACGGTGGAGCGCCCCTGACGGAAACCGTACTGGTTGTCCGCCAGATCCGGCCCAACCATCACGAGATGCTTGACGAGGCGCCTTGCAATCACTCTTTCAAAGAGCTTGCACACCTCGTCAAGCAACACTATGGGCCGGTAGGCGGACGGTGAGTCCGCCGGGCGCCACTCCTTTCGGATGAGGACCAGTTTCCCCGTCCTCCACAATTTCGGAAACTGGCCCTGCTCGAGGCATGCGCTGAAGAACCCTCGCAGTCGGGGCTCGAGAGCCTCGTCGACTAAGGCCAGGACCCACAATGCCATCGGGTCCCGGGGCGGTGTTTTTGGCTTTAAGCCGTAACACCGCCACCCTTAGTTCCACCCCAGTGACCTCAGGCACGTCGTCGTCATCCACGTTAGGCGCCTCAAGCGCCGGAGGCAGAGCCATCTGTGGCGGAGTATGCTCCACCACTCGCGTTGGGAACAGGGAGCCAACGACCCTCTCAAGCAGCTCTGGCTGAAGACACCGTGTGAGCGGCGGGGCCCATGGGCGCATCTTGCCCCTAACCATACGGTAGGGGCGTCCCCACGGATCCCGCTCCAGTGTCTCCAGCATCTCGCGGCGGGCCTCGCTCTTGGCCCGCTTTATCGCTGCCTGAAGGGTCCTCTTGGCAACCCTGTAACCCGCTAACAGCTCCGCCTCTCTCGCTGCCACATCCTCGGGGCGGCGACGCCTCCTGCGGAACCTGGACCACTGGCGGCGCGCGGTCACGCAGGCTTGACGCAGCCGTGCGATCTCCGGCGACCACCAGTAGACCTGGCGCCTCGCAGTATTGGGCTGAGCCCTAGGCATCGCCGCATCGCAGACGCGGGTCATGGCCTCCCGGAACCACTGTGCCTCATAATCGACGTCGACAGGCCTGTCCGGCGCAGGAGCCCAGGCCTGTACGATGGCGGCTTCCAGGAGGAGGTCGCGATCTAAGCGCTTGAGCGCCCAACGTGGTTCAGGTGGTGCCGGTCTGACCGGCGCGCCATCTGTAGGGGCGGAGACGTCAAACCGAATATATCGGTGATCCGAACCTGTCTCCTCCCCGACAACGACGCGCCAGCCTTGGACACGACGCGCTAGCGAGGGGCATGCGAACGAGATGTCCACAATCGAACTACCCCTCGCCGTCACGAACGTGGCCACGGCCCCCCGGTTTAGGAGAACTAGGCCTAATCTTTCAGCCCAGTTCTCCAATGCCCTGCCCCTCGGGTTCGTGCGCAGGGAACCCCAAGCCTGCGACCAGGCGTTGAAGTCCCCCAGCACAAGAACCGGGTGGGGGCGACAGGCATCGACGACGACGGCCAGCTGAGCGAGCCATTGCTCGAACTCAGTTAGGTTTCGGTTCGGCGTGAAATAAGCGGCCACGACCGCTATATCTCCAACTATCGCCGCTACACAGCCCCGTCCCCTTGCAACTACTGCAAGAGGTGGAGTGCCGGCTGCGGTACCGTGCACCAGGGCCGCCGTGCCGTCCAAGTCGGTCTCCCAGGCAGGCCCGAGAAACCGATGGACATATGGCTCGGCGATAGCGGCGATGTTGATGGACCACTGTGCCATGCTCTGGAGCAGAAGATCCTGAGCATCGGCACCGTGGCCTACGTTCACCTGGAGGATGCGGAGATGGTGATCCATCACTGGACTTCCATCCCCGCATCCCGCAGCGAACTTTGCGGCTGTCCAGCGGCACTCACCGTCTGGATCAGCGGCTCGGAGGCGGAAGGTCGGCCTCCCGGCTTCGGTCGCGATAGGGCACAGGCCTTACCACCAACCCGGTGGTCGGCAGGCTTGCCCCCCGCTGCGCACCTAAAGCAACGCAGCGGAGCGTTGCAGCCACCCGCCTTGTGACCGGGCTGGCCACAGCGGAAGCATCGGTCACCTACGGTGGCCTCCGCCGTGCAGTGCACCCCTACGTGACCCACCGACAGGCACCTGAAGCACCTTGCCGGTCGGGCCTGCAGGAGTCGTGCCTGCGCCCTCAGGAAACCTCCGACCAGGAGGCTCCGTCCATCGGTGACCTTCTGGGCCGCCGCGATGGGGCAGCTGACAACCGCTGCCCCCTGTCCACCGGGGCCGAAGCGTATTGCTCCGGCCTTCACGCTGTCCAGAGGGCAGCTTCCCGTCTCCGCCACGGCGAGTCTGAGCTCGTCCGCCGTGACAGAGTCGTCCAGGCCCGTGATGCGGACTTCGGCGCATTTAGTGGGCCTGGACACTCGGACGTCAGCTGCATCCAGTGACTCCCTCAACTTAGCCGCTAGGGCATCGGCTTTGGGGCCACTGGTAGCGCCGGCTACCTCGAGGAGCCGGGCTCCCGTCCGTGTGTTTTTACACCGGACGCCCGGAATCTCGAGGGCTTTGAGGTCCACGTTGGCCTTGACTTTCGTCAAGACCTCGGCGTACCCCACGCCCCTCTCCGCTGCCTCCGCCGTCAAAGTGATTACGACGGCCGAGGAGCGAGGGGCGCGGAGCTTCCTCGGCGCTCCCTTCGCGGCGGCGGCGGCGTCCCTCCTCGCCTTCTTGGCCGCTTTTTTGGCGGCCTTCCGCCTCGTTTTGCTGTCCCCGGCCACCGTCCAGCCCCGCTCCAACGGGCGCTGTGCTGTGTCAGCCGGGGCCGAGACTGGGGCTTGAGTTGGGGCCGCCTTCCCCCTCCCTTTGCCCTTTCCGGCCTTCTGGGGCGGGGGCGCTGATGACGGCCCAGCCACCCTAGCTGCTGGCTGGGCTGTTAGGCCCGCCTTGGCAGCGGCCGCATATGTCGCCTTTGGCGGAGCCAGAGGTGGGCGACAACGGGCGCTCTCTATTGCGGAGATGCGCCTCATAATCCGCTCCTCCATCTCCGCCATGAGTCGGACTAAGCCCGGCTCCGGCTCCGGCTCCGGGGCGGACAGCGCCAACGGTGCCGAAGGCGCTGGTGTGGCACCAGCGTGGGCACGAGCCTTGGCGAGATCCGCCTCGAGGCGGGCTCTCTCCCTAGCGTGGGCCCTGCTCTCGGCCACAAGGAGTCTGCCCGCCTCGATTATGGAGCGCACGACCGCTACCAGGGCCTCCTGTTGGGGGCCCCCGGCCACACCGGACGTCTGAAGCAAGGAATCGGCCGCGCCGATTGCCTCCTCGATCCGGTCGACGGGGTTGCCGGTTTTGCCAGCACCCCCACCCCCGCTCCCCACATCAGTGGTCGACATCTCGGACGCGACCCCCTCCTGTTGTCTCCGTCCAAGACCCCCATCTTCGGCTCCTCCCAGAGCCGCGGACTGGACCGCCACCTTCTTTCGGGCCACCATGGCCTTGGGGAGTCGGCCTCCGTTGCGAGCGCCTCTGCGGCTTGTGCCGACTTTAGGAGCCGAGGCCTCATCGCTCTAGGCCGACTCCAATTGCCTCTTCAGGCCCAGGCGAAGCGAGCGCCTTTTGCGCTTTGGAGTACCCTTCTGGTGCTGCTCTGCAGCTGAGACCATCGGGGTACTCGCTCCGCTCCTCTCCGAGGCAGTGTCGGTGTTCGACACTACCTCCAGGTTTTTCGCGTCCTCCGCGATAACGTCGCCGGATTTACTGCTCGGCGACGGGCAGGTTCGACATTTGGTGCTCCCCCCAGAATACGAGTGGGAGCTGCCGGAGCTGTTTGGCTCCGGGAGGGATTCCCCAGACACTGTGTGTCCGGGACCCTCCTGGGTAGATTTAATAATCCTTGGCCTCATGTCATGTTTTTTAGTTTAACGTCCTTCGACGGGGACGCCTACGGCACTGGACTCCCTCCAGCGACTCAGCCCCTTGCCAGGCGTCAGAACGTGGGCTTAGAGCATTTTTTATAGAGGTTTACGTCCTCGCGGATCCGAAGATCCACCGGTCCTGTCCATTCAGGATTACGGCTGGGCCGGACGGGGTCTGCACCAGACCGGGTCCGTCCGCCCCAGGGTTTTTTATAGAGGTTGCCTTCCTCGTAGCCCTCGAAGAGCCGTCATTCCTGACTGTTGCCAGGGTTACGACATGGCCGGACGGTGGTCTGCGTCAGACCAGTGTCCACCACCTCTGGACAGAGCCAGCGGCAGTGGACCCGTCCGCCCCCAGCCCGCTCTCCCCTATGCCCTCTGCCAAACAGAGGGACATGCGGAAAGCAGCCCTCCGAACAGCCCTTGACGGGCCGTTCCCACCTCGGCCGGAATTGGCCGCAGGCGGCAGCGCCTTTCCCACCTAGGGAGAGAGGCGCTGCCGTCTCCGTTGCCCAGGGTGCACCACAAGGAGGTTCCGGACCACGCACCCCACAGACGGGTCACCTGGTAAGTGAGAACCGACGCCCACGGACACCAACAACTAAAGAGTTATAACTGCATGCCGCCATTTGAGGTTGGCCATAAGGATTGGGTTTTGGACTCCGATAACCTCCCTCGCTCAGTAAAAAGCAACAAAATTAATAAATAAATAATTTCTTTACAGGGGTTTTCTATGGGACCGGTTGTCACTCCGTCCGAGCCGGTCTATTTGTGCCGAAACATTGCTCCCAATTTTTTTTTTCAATTGATCCCTAATAAATCTAGTGTTTGTTACTACTCCCGCACTATGAATATATATTGTATTGCGGGGGACTTTACAAACATACATGAAACGGATACAAAGAACAGACAGACAGAGCGGCGTGGCGACCGCCCAAAACACTACGCCATCCGTGCAGTCATCTTCTTAAAGTTGTAACAGTTATTTTTTTGGTATATTAGTAATGCGATAAAAGCGACACCTGTTGGCCGCATCGCTTTGTTGTTGATTTATCTAAAGTAGTTTGTAGCTACGGTATTGATCTCCTTTGTTCACTTTCGGACCACTAGATGGCGTTGGTTTGAGACATAATAGATTGATAAAAAGACTTCCTTTTTTAATCTGTTTTGTTATTCTGTCATGTCAAATTGTATAGGTGTTGAGAGTGTTCAGCTATGGTGGAAAGCAAGTTACTTTTGATTTTGTTAGCGTTGTTTTCTTTCTCAATTTAAATGTCAAAGTGAAATGATGAAGAGGGGTTAATTTCTGGAAGATTCCTGAACCGAGGATATATAAGTCCGGCTTTCTACCACGAGAGACAGACTGCTATCTCGTGCCTTCCGATCTTATATAGTGTTTTGATTGCTGTGTGATTTGATTTTCTTAATATATTATCTGTTCAAAAGTACCCACACTAAAGTGGTGAGTATGTTCTTAATTCTACTTAAACCTATTTGTTTCTGGAACCTGTTTAATTATATGAGTGCTAATCCATTCGTAGGGTCCCAGATTTCGGGGTCAAGACGGTCAGTCTCAGACGGCGTGCTTGCTCTTTTGAGACCTTCTGGTTCAGACTCAAGTTTCTCAGTACCCTCTGGCAAAGCTGGGGATTGCGCGGCTCACGACGCAAGCGGACAGCCGTACCCAAGAGTTACGTACTTAAACTTATAATTGCAAATTGTTAAACTTTTATCCATATCTAATATAAATAGCCGACTCGGGCGGAAGAGGAAGTAAACTCCTGGAGGGACGACGAGGAGGCACCGAGCACCATCAGCTGGGCTCTAACGCGCTCCGCTGCGGTTTTTTTTTCTTTTTCTTGTACCCACACTGTTTAATTTATTTAATTTCTCATTGTAAATTTGAACTACTTTTTTTTTTGAAATATATATGTATGTATAACTGAGGTGTAAGTTGTTTTCCTCTAAAGAGTCCCATAGGTTTCCCACACGCACACACTTCTATTCTCATACAAGGCGCCCTGAGGTAATCTCTTGAATCTCTCCACTGGGTCAGCCGGTGAGTAGTCCGCCTGAGAAGAAAAGCGGCTACAAAGTATTACAACTGTAAATAAAACAATACGCCGTCACCTATGTTCATCCGCAATGTAATCACAAACACAGAGCACAGAGCCTGTACTATGGTAATCAGACTGCTGATAAAAATACTTATGTATTTCTAAATATATATAAATTATAAATAAACTACACTCAGACAGAGAACTAATGATTGTGCTCATTAAACAATATCTATTAATTCTGGGTGGGAATCGAACCCACGACTGTTGCTATTTCAAACAGTCAAACCTTCTTTCTTTGGCATATTTCAAACCTCTTATTATTCTCTCCAGTCTATTTATGATGTATCTTCTACGGAACATGAAGATGCCACGTATGTATCTACACGTTTTTGCATATTTCAAGCAGGGAAAGATAATGGAAGCAGTCTTAGTTAACTAATTAAAGAGTAAAATCCGTTTCGTGTTTGGTTCCACACATAACTGAACTACTTGTCAATTGGAAATGAAACTCAGATGGGAACAAAAGTAAGTTTGAGATTGTAACTACAGATTTAGTTTTCACGTTCTGTGTATTTAGGTATGTAGGTATTAAATGTTTTAACAAAGTTCAATACGTTTATAAAATTTCCTCTCTTTAAGACGATATTTTTGATGACTATTATAGGTTTTATACAAATAAACAATGTGTGTGTTATGTTGTCTTATAGTATATAATAATAATAATAATATTCTACCACATTAACACACCGCCATCTAGTCCCAAACTAAGCAGAGCTTGTACTATGGCTACTAGACAACTGATATAACTACATATATACTTTTTTTCGTAAATACATACAAACACTAAACACATACATACATACACATGTCAAACATTTGTGTGCATGAACATTTAATGTTTGATTTGTTCTGAGTGTTTACATGGTACTATACTACACTGATACATGTAAACACTCAGAACAAATCAAACATTAAATGTTCATGCACACAAATGTTTGACTTGAGCGGGAATCGAACCCGCGACCTTTGGAATAGCAGTCCGTTACACAAATCAGTACGCCATTCGGTGGTCAAAAGTTTAAACTTTCGTTTGAACTTTTAAAACATGTCGATTTTACGTACAATGTAATAGCAACACGTTTTAAAAGTCATTCAGACAATGAGTTACCTGATATATTCAAATTAATAAATACCGGTTTAAAAATATCTGTTTTGGGATGGCTGCAGGTGTATTAAAATTATAAAAATACATGTATGTAGTTTAGGGTGTCCTCGAATGAGTGAGAATGAGCTTTTTAACAGATTTTGATTAATTATCATAACATGGCCAAAAAAACTTAATTAACAAATTTTTTTTTATATAATACCAAATATTTTATCTGCCATTAAAAATCATTGTGTATGTAAAGTAAATAAATCAAAATCAGTTACCAAAATTTAAATTTCAAAAATATATATTCTGTAAAACTTAGACGGTCACTAGATAAAGCCAGATTCCAAAATGACCAACTCAAAATTAACAAAAAAAACCATTAATCGAGTTGGAATTTTCCTCAATTTGCAGATCACGAAACAAAGTCTTTCGCAATATAAAACACAATTACACCTGTTGCTTTTCTAATTAATTCTCTAGTTAAACTCACTTGAGAGAAAATGAAAAAAAATATGAAGAAAAAAAATGGCGTGACGGAGGAATTACTTTTTACGGGCCGGTGGGCCGGACCAGTAATGATTTATTGCTGTTCGGACCTTCGGAGCAACGACTGTTGCTATCCATCATCGTTTGTACTGTGACCAAGTTTTTTGAAAAACTTGGTGAAATTAAAATACTCGAAGATGAATGTCTTTAGTTCTAATTTGTGTTGGTGAAGTTGAACAAAGTTTTAACTAAATCTGTGTCATGGTTCAACAGTTTGGAACTGAGTTTTGGTAGAGTTCTATTATTACGATAATATTTTATACTAAAACTAAAACATGGTACTGTTTAATTTAGATTTACCCTTAACATTGTTTGTACGAAGGATCTTAGATGAAATTTACTCTTACCCACTTCTGATATTTTTTTATAGTGTAGGGGGCAAACCAGAAGACAATTCATTTAATGGTAAGCGACTATAGCCGATCAAAGACACTTGCAACTCAAGACTTACAGAGTGCGCATTTACACTTTTTTTTGTTGCTTGTTTTTAAGTTGCTTGACACTCATTCTCTACGAGGCTGTCAAACCGGCTAATACTTGCTGAAGTATGGCACTCCCATGGTTTTTGTAGTTCAATAGACATAATTTTGTCATTTTTTATATAATTAATCTTAGTTACACCAATTTTTTAACTTTTGCATGACACGATTTTCATTGTATTATTATACATGTAATTATTATTAACAACCGGGAATAAACACGATTAATAGGTGTGTTCACATGTGAACAGTAACCACGTACAAGTACAAGCAACCAGGTCGAAACGTCATTCAAATCAAAAGTATGTAATATCTATTAGTAGTGATAATTACAGTTCATTAGTAATAATGATGTTAATTATATTGAATATTACAAGTATTAATTGACTTGCAAACATCAATATTGCGATTAAGGATCAGAAGCTACGTAGTAATTGCTGTGATCTTCGCTAGATGTCGCTGTATATGTCAGATGAAGAAAAACAGGCAAATTTTAGTTTTTCTAAATACGTGTCGTGATTTTGATCCCTAGCCAGGAAAAACAATTGAGTAATGCGAACATTTGTTTTGTAACTTGGTATAGTTTATAAAATATTTGTTTCGGAGTTTGGGTGTTTTCTATGTATATACTATGTATTCTATCAGTCAATCTAGCTTTCATAGTACAAGCTCTGCTTAATTTGAAACTAGATGGCGTTGTGTGTCCGAAATTTTATTATTTATTTATATATATATTTATAAAAATGTTATGTTCGTTTGTGTCGCTTTAAAAAAAAAGAAATCGGCACTGATTGAGCTTAAATTTTGACACGATATACAACATGCTTCAAAAGTTGTTTATATCTTAATTTTTTTGCGTAGTGTGGCTGATTACAGCTTGTTATTAACATTTGCTCAATTCTTGTAATTTATATTAATATTTCATTTATTCCTTTTGGTAAAACGAAATAGATTAGTTCGGAGATTATCTATCTTATTAGCAGGGGCTTGGTCTCTCTACAAGACCTTCCTTAATTAATATAAATTACAACAATGTTGAATGATTAATAGTATTAGCGATTAATTTATTATTCGCGCAAACAGTTGCTTTGGCTATTATTAAGCTATATAATATTAATTGTTGGGTAATTTTGCTTGAGACAGTAATAACGCCATTAATTATTTTATATAACTCTTAAGAAGCATTTGCGCCTTAAAAAACAACCAATCAGCTTCGAAACAAAGCTATTATACCACTTTACCTTCACTTCTTTTCGAGATTACAAAAAAGTAGCAAGGATTGCATGGATGGCGTAGTGGTTTAAGCAGTCACAACGCCATTTCCTACTACGCCGAGTGTTGTGGGTGTGATCCACAAATTGTTGTTCTGAGTCTGGGTGTTCTTTGTGTCCGTTTCATGTATGTTTGTAAAGTTCCCCGTGACACAGGATATGTTTCTTATGCGGGAGTTGTCTAAAAAAAAAAAATTAACTTTTCGATTATTTGAAAAAAAAATCCAACACTTATGAAACTGATGTGTGATATACTAGGCGATCGGATGGCGTAGTGGCTGCTATTCCAATTATTAATGCTTGATGTTATTGATGTAAATTATTGGTGTCTGAATGTTTCTATGTATAATATATATTTATATCAGTTGTCTAGTCTCAAACTAAGCAGAGCTTGTACTATGGTACAAGCTCTGCTTAGTTTGAGACTAGATGTCGTTGTGTGAATGTGGTAGAATATTATATATATATATATATATATATATATATATATATATATATATATATAAGAGATTTCCACGTATATAGTCACTCATCACGATATCTCTGGAACCATTAGAGATAAAGACTTGAAATTTGGTAGGAATATTCTTTTCACCGAGTAGAGGTCAGCTAAGAAAGGATTTTAAGAAATTAAAAATTAAAAATAAAATAATGTAAATAGCAAAACAACGTTTGCAGGGTCAGCTACTTATTTATAAATTAACAACAAATAATTGGAACAAAATAAATAAGTAATGGTTTTATAGTCACACCTATTGGTATCTATGAAAAGAGTTTTACAGTAATATTGTGTTTAAGAGTTAAACATAATGTTGCATCCGAACTTCCGACGAGCAATCACATTTTAAAATCTGATTGGTAAAATTCACGTCCATTTTCTTTTGGAAATGTAGTATATATGTTGTATAAAATATTAGGGAAAATAAAAAATGTTAATATATAGTTATCCTTTTGATAAGCAAATACCATGAACGCTTGCTATTTGCATTGCATGGCGACTCTATCCCATGTCAAACAACAATTCGACGCACCATCACGTAAATATCCATGTGGTAGCAACCGTCACATTTGTTTCACAAAGAATAAGGTTTAAAGTTGCTTGGCTGTATAGTTTTGGTTGCAACACATTTGAGGTGGTTTTGATAATAGACGTTCACAATTTGTCGCAACACGCCTTGTTAGAAGTGACATGGGTACCGTCCGTATCATCGTATCCACAAACATTTATATTGTTTGCGATTCAAATCCTTAAAGTTATCAGTCATAACTAGATTGGGATGGTTGTGCGACAATCGCTGTCTGTTGATAAATGTATAATATAATATTTTTTAAACGTTACGATATAAATAAATAATTGCTTCAGGTCACAGTCAGGATGTGACCATGCCCAGTGCAAACTTGTCGGAATCTCAATATATTTCGACTGCACGGATGGCGTAGTGGTTTAAGCGGTCGCCACGCCGCTAACTACTACGCCGAGGTGTGTGGGTCGGATCATCACATGGGACGACACTTTGTGATCCACAAATTGTTGTTCTGAGTCTAGGTGTCCTTTGTGTCCGTTTCATGTATGTTTGTAAAGTCTCCCGCGACACAGGATGTATTCCTAATGCGGGAGTTGTCTTTTAAAGAAAAAATATATCCTACAACCCCTATCTACTTAAATAAGCATGACACACATACTCGATAAACAAATAGAACAAATAATGCATACCTGCGATTTTAAGATATGTAGTAATTATGACTCCAACTGTTAGTGCGTGCTTTGTCCAGGTCAGCTGCCAAGTAAGCTTTAGTCTTCCTAAAGCAGTCCTGTATCTCGTAAATCTTCTTTGTAAAGGAAGAAACTTTGTGATGTTCTTATTAGGTAATAAATGTTGGACATAATATCATAGCAGCAGGTATTTACTCTAAGAGACAAGTTCATATATTTATATTAAGTTTGAACTTGACTTTTCAAATATCCACACTATTAGTTACTTCAGAACTTTTTTTATAGCAAACGAGCAGACGGGTCACCTGATCCAAAGTGAAAAGCGCACAACCGCCCTTTATTACTTTTATTTCTGTTAGTTTTATAATTACAGAAACATACATATAAACAGCAAAAAAGTCTTGAAGTAAAAAACTTTCTTATCTGGGCCAGTTCAAAGTAAAATTAATGCAAATTCACTAACCCAAATTCTAATCTAAAAACGGAATAAAAAGGAAATCTTTTCGAGCTGTAATGAACATTCAATTAGACTGAAATTCTTTATATACTACGAAGCGTGAATAGACCATGTTGAAAGGACGATTCTCGTGTAAAAATAACGTAAAACATAAATAAAAAATCTTCTGACAACCCTTAGAACAGGATCTCTAAAATATTTCTAACATCTTTAACAGTTATGATTTAAAGTCGAAATTTGAATGAGTGTCTCATTCTTGTCTGGTGCTTTACTTTGGTAGTTTTGTGAGGAAGGAGGGAGAAGCACAAAGGCGTCCGAGCCCATATTCATGCAAGTCCGGATGAAAAAGTTGGTACAATACGAGGCGCGTCATTAGGGAGTGCTCGGTGAGTGTGGCTAAGTGGCAAGTTTGTGCGCTTGCCGGGTGCGGGGAGTTCGAGTTTCGACAAGGAATTTTACTGGCGAAAATTGCCAGAAGGGGTTTAGACATTGTATGAACTAAAACAACTAATTCTAAGGAGTCTTCTCTTTTGTAGTTTGGCGCTATTAGCAGCAGAGGTATTTGGGTGTATGGAGTATAATACAAAAACTACTGAATAGTCACATATATTACTGTCTTTAAAATCTTTAAAACAAGCTTTATACATTTTACGACAGATAGAAAAAATACAGTTAAGGTAATAAAGGCGAACATGTTTTTAATTTAAAAACACTAAACTAAGTTTTTATCAATCTCCAAATTGTGCTGATTTTCTTGTTAAAAGTTTGTGACATACCTACATAGTAATCTTAAATTAAGTTTTTGTTTGTCTCCACATTGTAAATAAAAGTGTTATCTAAGAAAAAATATAGACTTAATCTGCATTATACCTAACACCCAAGAATTGCTTATTTGTAAAGTTGTCTTTTAGATCTAATTTCTAAGTTGGAGTTTACCCAATACTCTATACCCAGCATGGTATAGATATAGTAAGCCAAAACCCCCTTCTTAAGGAGAAGCCTATGACCAGCAGTAGACTACTAAAGACTGTTGATGACGATGATGTTTCTGTATATCTTCTATCACTATTTTGTACTCGTAGAAGTAATTTTTGACAGTATGACATTATTCCTTTAATTTATTACCCTGCGTTTTGGAGTATCTCATATTATTAGATTTCTATTAATATCAGTTGTCAATAAGTACCGTCTACTAGCCTTTATCTGAGGCTGAATCGTACTTAGTACCTACATGGAAGGTACTCTATGTCTTTTTTCTCTCTCTCTCTCTTTAGGCGACGTCCAGCACACGCGAACGCCGCCCCCTCGCGGCTGGCCAAACTAATGAGGGGAAACCCACCCCGTCCACCCACCCCGTCCGTCCAGTGGAGGTTACTTCCTCGCAGAAGGTTGCGACCGCGGTAAAACAACTGTCGCTACCGGCCATGGAGCGTACTACGGCCGGTAGCGAGAGATTCACTCCGATGACTGCAGTGAGGGCCAGGCGCTGCGACGGCCATGCGGGGCAGACCGCCAGCGTGTGCTGGGCCGAGTCCTCACTGCAGTCGCAGTGGTGGCAGGCGGGACTCAGTTCCCTCCTAGCGACCGAGTGCAGGTACTTTTCGAATGCGATGACGATGGCGATGACCGGCTGGAGAGCCTCCACGGCGGCGAAGCCAGCGCGTGGAGTCTCCAGCCGGAACGACCAACGAGCCATCGTTGCTCGGCGAGCGGCTTCGCGCCACTCGCGCACGTCCTCGGGCTGAGGGCGAAATCCGCTCTCCGCCCGGGAGTCAGCCACTCGCCGATAAACTTCGGCGAGCACTTCCGCCTCCAAATCCCACGGGGGAGTTTTGGCCAACGCGCAAGCCACCTCAGTTGACACGGTGCGGTAACCGCGTATGGCTCTGACCGCCATTACCCTCTGAGGGCGCCAGAGGCGTGCCCTATTCTGGGCGGTCAGAGCCGCCGCCCACACCGGTGCACCGTATGGTGCCATTGACCGGACAACCCCCGTGTACAGCCGTCTTGTCGCGACGCTGGGTCCACCCAAATTGGGAAAAAGTCGCCCTAGGGCAGACGCAGCGCCGACCAGCTTTGGAGCAAGCTGTCGGAAGTGCTCGTCGAAGAGCCACCTCCCGTCGAGGATCAGGCCCAGATATTTCATCTGGGTCCGAACCGGTACGAGGACCGAGTTGACCACGATTGAGGCGCCAGGGGGTGGACCACGACGGGGCCCATGAAATAAGAGAGCCTCCGTCTTATCTAGGGCCACCCGTAAGCCCAGCGCCTCAATGCGCCCGACCACCAGGGAGACTGCCCTTGTGGCCAGGCGAGCCGCCTCTTGGAAGTTCGTCCCCCGGGCTGTCACCAGAGTATCATCTGCGTAACAAATTACACCCAGACCGGGGGGGAAATCGGCTCGAAGGGCCCAGTTGTAGGGGAGATTGGGTCACAGTGAATCGCGGGGTACAGTGGATAATTCAGTAAAACTCAATATGTGTTGCACTTGCATACACAAAGCCATGCGGGTACACGCGCTGTCCACTCTGCTTTGTAGGTAAGTAACGAAACTATTTTTTCACGTGATTTTAAATTTTGGTTTATTTCTAGGTATAGAAGAAATATGAATGTTTGTATTTTGTCGTACGTTTGTTATTTCCTAAATTTATTGTAAATCATGTTCTTTTGTCATTGCGATAGGTAGTTTTTTTTTTGTTATATTGTTTTTTTCATAAAGTCCAATGGGGAACAGTGAATCATTTTGTTTTGGGTCACAGTGGACTGCTGATCCATTGTAACCCGTGAAGCTGAATTACATTAGTATTTTTTTTAGGTAAAAATGCCTCGCAATCGGGTAAGGAAGACTCTTATCGGACTTCACACTGAAGAACAGATGAGCAACGCCTTAAAACTTATATCGGATGGTCAAAAAATAAGGACTGTTGCTAGAAGGCTTTCGTGCAAGATAAACAACCTAAAACCACTGTTAGTACTTCCTATTTGAATAATTCTTCATCGACGCTGGCACTTTCGTCGTCCGCAGCTGGTACTTCTTCTGCAAATGTTAATAAGAAATTCCTGAGTCCATTCCAATTTCGAGGGCTACCTAAAGCAGGGCCACGTAAAGAGGGAAGAGCACTAAGACGTAAAGGTAAATCAATGATTGCAAATGACACACCTAATAAACATGAAATAGAAATAAGAGGAGAAGAAAAGAAACGCAAACAAATAAAGGTAATTGTAAAAACAAAGAAAAGAAAAACTTTACAAGATAGTTCCAGCGAAAGTGAGGATCAAATAAGTGTTTATTCTGAAGAGGAACCGATATTTGAAGATGATTATGAGTCGGTGGATCCCAACAATTTTCCTGCATCTAGAAGTTTGCCAAAGGAAGGCGATTTTATTATTGTTGAATTTCAAGTAAAAGAAAAACGAATTTATTATGTGGCAAAAGTTATTGGAAATCAGGAAAATGACACTGAGGTGTCTTTTCTAAGAAGATCAGATAAAATACCCAATAATTTTCACATGCCAAACATGCCGGATATTGCCACGGTTGCACTACCGGATATTAAGATGATTTTACCAAAACCTAAATGTTCTGGCAATACAAAGAGAAAACAATATATGTACCACTTTGATATTGATTTTTCTATAATAAATTTACGTTAATTTTAACAATTTCAAAGTAAACACGTTATTGATAACAAAATTATCAAAATTTTAATTTTATGGTAAGGGAATTTTATGTTTGTTCTCCAAGCACAAAGTGATTATATTTTCGTTTATTCATAGCTTCACGTTAAATGATTACTATGGAAGTAAATGTTTTTGTTTTTATAATTAAAGACATAAGTGGATGAAGGTGATATGTCGCATTTTCAGATTTGGTCATTTTTTGCATATATGAAGGTGATATGTCGATACAAATGACTTCAGACCTTAAAATAGTCTTCAGACTTTTTTCTTTAAGACTATTTTAAGGTCGATACAAATGACTTCAGACCTTAAAATAGTCCAGACTTTTTTCTTTAAGACTATTTTAAGGTCTGAAGTCATTTGTATCGACCTATCTCATTCATATACTCAAAAAATGTAAAAATCTGAAAATAGGACATATCACCTGCATCCACTTACGCCTTCAATCATAATTATTGATTTGTTAACAATGTTCCAATTGAAATATTATATGGCAACTACACTGTAAGACTATTTAAAACAATATATGCAGTTGATTGAGTCCCAGAAAGGTCACCTATATTTAAGTTCATTAAAGTGACAATTCATAACTTTTTACAAGACTGATTAGTTTTACGTAATAAAAGACTGTCAATGCGTAGAAATAAATGAGTATTAACATGGAAATTATTGTCTTTTACTGTATTTTTTTGAATAGATCCAGTGTACCCCAGTCGATTCATTGTCACCCATGCTTTGATCCAAAATGACCCAACCCCGGGTCACAGTGGTTCATTTCCCATTTTTGTTTAAAGTGGTTATAACTCGCAAGTTTATGTAGTTCACGGTACTAAATGCCATTTTCTTTAAAGATTAGATACCCACCTTATGATTTACTTTCAGAGATTTATCATTTGGCCATTAACTTCTGAGTAGCACCATTAAAAAAAAAATTATCCACTGTTACCCAATCTCCCCTACCCTATGTTCCACAAGAGGGGTCCAAGAACAGACTCCTGTGGAACACCGCACGACATGGGCAGACACTTCGAATTACCATCTCGGTCCTCGTACACGACGGTACGCTCCTCTAAATAGTCTGCCACTAGCCGCCTCAGGTACTTTGGCAGCCCATGATAGTGGAGTGCTTCCCTGATGGAGCTGAATGGCAGACTATTGAATGCGTTGGCGATGTCCAATGACACCGCTAACAGCACGCCGCCACAGCTCACGGCCTCTTCGGTCACGGCCCTCAGGCGCAAAACAGCGTCGACTGTCGAAGGCTCCGCCCGAAAACCAAATTAGGCGTCCGACAGATCGGGGCCCAATCTCCCTATACCAACCCGTCCCCCAGCGTGGTATAGTAGGCCAAAACCTCCTTTTAAGGAGAGGCATATGTCCAGCAGTGGCCTAGTAAAAGCTGCTGATGATGATGATGATGAACAGGAATACGAATTCAAGAAATCAAGGATTAACAGACTGTGTTTAGCACTAAATATTTCAAATTAATAATATTATTCGGTGTTCCGATAAGTTCGATATCGCTTTTTACTTTACCTGTAAAGTGGAAAGCACTCCACAATCTTTTTGAAACCAAATTAAAAGAATATCGTCAGATCTCTAAAAATCTGAAGGTATTCTTGACTAGAGTTTTTTCATCGATAAAAAATATTCGGTTACATAAATTTTTACGCCAAGTTATTTTCTCCAAGCAGCCTACCCTGACACCCAATCTCGCGGGGCACTAAGTACCATTGAGGCTGCGTCTCGTTTTAAAAAAGCCCTTGAACATTACAAGTGCGTCGATCTCGCCTGTTTCGTTCGGTCGCGCACTTGATTCAAACGATTTTAGAACAGTGATGTGAAATCTTATTCAGAAAATGTCGATAAAACATTAACATGTTAGGTGTTTTTTATAATAATATAAATGTTTTGATATAAATTCTTGTTACATCCTCACGTATTTCAGGTTACAGATTTTCATCACAGAACAAAGTTTAGGCTTAATTTTAATCAGATTATTTTAAGTTTTCATTATGATGTATTTAAAAAAATCAATTAATAATGTTAATTGAATTTTAAATATTATTAATAATATTTAATTTTTTTCAAGATAATATGATTAAAATTAGGCCTAAACTCTGTTCAGTTTGGGCTTAATTTTAATCAGATTATTTTAAGTTTTTATTATGATGTATTTAAAAAAATTCAATTAATAATGTTAATTGAATTTTAAAAATATTATTAATAGCATTTAATTTTTTTCAAGATAATCTGATTAAAATTAAGCCTAAACTCTGTTCAGTTTGGGCTTAATTTTAATCAGATTATTTTAAGTTTTTATTATGAAGTATTTAATAAAATTCTTAGAGCCTATGGCAAGAGAAGGATTTCAAGGTGTTAGTTAACCGCCTCTTTTTGTAGTTGATATCTAAAAACTTTGGTTGAGATATTTTTGTAGCAGAAATTCAGCGTTATCACAACGTGATATTACATGACTTCAAATTCACAGGTCCTGAATTCAACACGCTTTTATTTACGTAACGTATAAGGCATTTACGTTAATACCTCGCGTCACGAGCCAATATCATGGAGAACTAATAATTACAGATAGATATTTACGAAACGACGTTTTTAAGGTATATTTCCGCAGCAAACATCTCTTTGTGTTTGATTATTTACTTTTGAACTTATTTAAACAAAGTATGGAACCCTCAGAAAGAGTATCCACAGGTTTTTGTTTTAATTTAAATTATTTCTACTTCTTCAATTTAAAAGTTATCTATGTCCCATCGAAGAAGTAGCCCATCACTATATTTCTCAAGCTCAAAGGTACACCCTTGCGTGAAGATCGTTTGATGTGGCACAGAATCGATTGACACTTGACAGTGTATCATCGATAAAATACGTTACATCACATAAAATAGGTGTACATTAATTGTCAAAGGTAATATCATCTAAGTCGGTTCAGCGGTTATTGATTTCTCACACAAACTTCTACCAACATTTTCATCCCCTTAAAGAATCACTGCTGGGATAAAAATCTTTGTCCTTTCCCGGGACTCAAACTATCATTATACCAAATGTCATCTAAATCGGCTAAGCGGTTTAAACGTGAAGAGGTAACAGGTTATAATATTAGTAAGGATACCTCCCGCGGTAGTTAAAAGGAATGTGCTAGATAGTTAAGTGGTAAGCTAGGTTCAAGTTAAGTAAGGAAGCCATGTTCCTAACATAACTATGTCATAATTTTAGTGGAGTTGCTAAGATGTGATATTAATGTCGAAGATAACTTCACTAGCTACAGAATGCGGACCATTTTGGATGTCTAAAGTTATGTTCGTTATGCTTTTAATACCCATTAACCAGTTAACGGATTCTCACTTCTAAATTAATGATTTTTACTTCAGTAGTTAAATGTTATGTTTCGTTGCTTTTAGAATAGAATCCTTAGCTGGCATAAGTTAGGACAGAATGGAACGGATTAGGACACAAAAATTAAATTATACAATGGCATACTCAACACCACATGCCTTTTCTCTCATACAACTTTCGGGTAATGCAGGAATTAGTAAAATAGTAAATAGTAAAATGTGCACTAGATTAAGTGGAAAAAATAATTAACTAGTTAATAAGAGACATGTATAAATAAAATGTATTCGTGTGGTGACAGATTAAGAATACGGAGGGTCACCACCCCTTATCATCTGTGGGTGTCATAAGATCCAACTAAGGGAGCAAAACTACACAGGACAATAGCACTGCAAAGAGCAGGAAAGCTTGAAACAAAACCTATACCAACCCGTCTTGACAGTCTTCTTTTTAAGGAGATGCTTATGTCTAGCAGTGGATTAATAAAGGCTGTTGATGTCGATGATATAAATAAAATGAAAGCGATTATATAGATGAGTTTAAGACACATTCGGAGATTAGTACACCTTCAGTATGAAGCCATATTTTTGAAAGTAAATATAAGGCAAAGACTAATTATTAAATGATAGGTACTCTAGAGAGAGGGGATTTCCGCACGCGAGGGGATTTCCGCACGGAAAAAAAAGGTACTCTAGAGGAACAATAAAAGAAAACCAAAAGGAATTGACAATGAGCGACAGTCAATGCTCTTTAGTACTGATCAAGAATACGCCCCTATTCGGGCAGCTTTGATTCCAGCAGAAAGTTGCTACAGTCAGTCCCTGTTTATACATATACAGGGTGATTACATCACTTGGTGTGTAGGTAAATATATCAAAATGAATGATATTAATTTTTAAAATAAAACAGGCGTTTAAAAAACAAACATAATGTGAAGTTATAAAGTTAAATTTATGGTAAGCTTGGCATGTTGCAAAAATTAAATTCAAATACAAACAAATAGGGCTGCCTTTTAACGTTATAAGCAACGTTCCTGAGGATATATGTTCTGATTTTAAAGTTTAAAATTTGATTATTTGATGATGATATTCTGTATTCTGTAGGGAGTGGTGGAACACACAAACTGCGGAAGCGGGCGTATGTAGATCAGAATAGGCAGATAATGAATTGGACTTATTTTGCCAAATATTTGACAAAACCGATTGTTGCTATTGCGTTTGTGACTTTACACTTGACACGTTGACTCTAGGCTTCTATCAAAAAGACGACTTCACACAAAAAAAAATTGTCTTTGTATAAAATGGTGGCAAGTACTTATCAACAGATCAGTCATTCTTTTAGGAGCAATTTTGTACTCTTAGAAGCCTGTGTACACAGGCTTCTAAGAGTACAAAATACAAAATTCTAAGAGTACTGTGTCTACCCACCGGTTTGCGGCGGGGTGGTGTGTCGGTATCGGACTGACTAAAACCACACGGTGTGCCACTTGTGATAGGAGGTTATTAAGACGCCGCCACCTTCGGGTACATTTTCTATTTAGGACATGTCCGGCACACGCGGATGTAGCCTCCTCGCGGCTGGCCATTATGGCGGGTGGAGGGAAAACCAGTCCTGTTCTCGCGTATGTCTTCGGGTGGCGGCCGACTGCTACTATCCACCCGGAACTCAGCCGTCCGCCAATTTACTTCGGTGGTGGCCAGGCGCGCCACCTTTTGGAACTTCGCCTCCAGGGCTGTGACTAGAGTGTTGTCAGCGTAACAGATTACGGAGGAAAGGGACATCAAAGGGCCCAGTCGTACCCTATGTTCCACAGGAGTGGTCCGAGAACAGACTCCTGCGGATCACGCACGACACGGGCCGAGAACACAACGCACCATTTCGGTCCTTATATATGACGGTACGCTCCTCTAAATAGTCTGCCACTATCCGCCTCAGGTACTCTGGCACCCCGTGGTAGTGGAGTGCTTCCTACCTTACTGTTGAATACCATTATTCTTTTGCCAATTTTATAAAAAATACATTTTTATTATAACATTATCCCCATAATGAAAGTCGTAGCCCTACATCTCAACCAGGTTTCTACCATAAGGTAACTCCCCGTCACTAACCTAGTTTTAATTAATTAGTTCGAATTGAAAGTTTATTACGTACTTCAAAAACTACACCGCTTTGACTGTGAGCGAGTAACATTGGAAATTTCGCGGTATTTTTACGTTAAAATATTTTTCGTGTTTATAAATTTTGTTACCATGTTTAGTTACCATTTGATTCAGGACATCGTATATTTAATTCTTTCGATTGCATCGACAAGTTAGTTGATGTAATTTTCAGCTTCTCTTTTTTATGTTTTACATCTTGAAATAATAGTTAATTATTTTTTCGTTACATTCTTAATTCTATTCCTTAGTATTCAACTCTTAATCCTGCATTCTTTACTCATCCGTAAATAAACGACTATCTGTACATAACATGCACCCACGTCTTTCATCCCCTAAGGGGTAGAGATAGCCTGTAATTTGCCGTCAATACATATTAATCCCAATTAAGTAATAGGAGAACAAACCTACCGCGCTCGACCGGGCACATGATAATATATTTATAAATAAGACAATTATATTTCAAACCAGACTGCTAATAAACATACTGGTATAATTCTGAGTACATTTATTTATTGAGATATGAAAAACACAACCAAGAGAAACAGAATATAAGAAGACAAGAAAACAGATTTCTAATTACAAATCCTTACTATTATACAACAAAATAAAGTTAAAATTAATAAACAACAGAGAATAATAATCAGTATCACTAATATTACGGCCACAGATACATTTGTACACGACTCAGGTACAGAAATGATTACAATTTTGGTACTACGA
Source organism: Arctia plantaginis (assembly GCA_902825455.1). Taxonomy (NCBI): domain Eukaryota; kingdom Metazoa; phylum Arthropoda; class Insecta; order Lepidoptera; family Erebidae; genus Arctia; species Arctia plantaginis. The sequence continues at coordinate 2,768,220 of CADEBD010000288.1, forward strand.
TGATTATAACATTACTATAAACACTACTGTAAAAAGGATCCTATGTTACTCGCTTTCTATCGGTGAAAGAATTTTTAAAATCGGTTTAGTGGTTTAGATGTGAAAGAGTAACAAACAAAAAAACTCACTTTAACATTTTATAATATAAGTATGAAAGTATGGGTGATGCATAAAAAATATAATAAGGTATTTACTACGACCTCTCACCTTTAAAGAATTTAATATTTTGTCCTCCTTGCTACTGAAACAACAACGTTAATAATTGCAATGTCAGATTGTTCCCCACTTTAATGAAGCTTCTGCTTGCACGGATGTGATGAGTATTTTTTTAGAATGCAGCGAATTCTTGAAGAAAATTAAAAATAAACTTTGACGAAAGTTCGTTGCAGTCTATTTCTAGTATTCTAATAGTAACAAAAACGTTAAATTCATTTTTGGGAGGCAGCGAGTAAACTTATCACTTCACTTCATTTTACTATAAGATTCACGAAACTAATAAACGATAAAATGATACTTTTCTATTAAAAAATCAATTCAATAACCATATTGTAATATTTCATCCAACTTCTCCAACTACCCACAAATTCAGGAAATAATTATTTAAAATTCGCAAAAATTCCTTATTGGTCAGTACTTTAAAACTACTAACGGCCGACTCGGGCTGTTATAACAAAGTACACTTGGTATAAAATCTAAATGAGCTGGAAACTTGCGGAATATTAAAAAGTAAGTGAAGAATAGACTGCTGCAGCTCACAGCAAAGTTAAAGAACACTGTACTGCCTTCACTGCTCTAGACAAGGAGCTAGGGAATTTAGAAGTGTCAGTCATGTTACATTGACGCACGGGAGCAATGGTTTAAATTATAGGTTTGATATTCAGATGGTGTAACTATTTGTGTAATTGTTTCTTTAACAGCCTTTAATAGTCCACTGCTGGACATAAGCCTCTCCTTAGAAAGGAGGTTTTGGCCAGTAGGCAGTAGGCCCGTCTGGCCAGCGTGGTATAGTAATACCACGCTGGCCAGACGGGTTGGTATAGGGTTTGTGTCAAGTTTTCCTTCTCTCTGCAGTGCTCTTGTTCTGCGCAGTTTCTCCCTTAGTCGGCTCTTACGACACCCACGGGATGAATAGGGGTGGTGACACTTTGCATTCTTAATTCGTCACCACACCACATGTCAAATTGTTTATGTGCTTATATTCGTCTGCTACACGATTATGGTTATTCGTGTCGTTTGTATTTGAATTTTCCGTTTTAGGTTTGTTTACTAGATACTCTAAGGTATCAGAACTCAAACTTGTGAGATTTATGAAAATTACAAAGTTTTAACTGGTCTCTTCAGCTTTCGTATGTCTACAAAAAATTTGTATGCATGTGGACGTATTAAGATAATTTTAACAAATTATTTGAAAACTTTAATCAAGTACATTTAGTTAGCGATGATACTCTTAAAGTATCATTATATTATACTAGCTGAACTCTGCCACGCTTCGCTGTGGAATATTATGGTTGCATTGATAAGGTACGACAGTGATACGAAATATATAAAAACCATCTTTGAAGCGTGTTGTACAAAGGTGCAGAACTTTTTTAGTTGCACTAACTTAACATTTTTACATATAGAGTTTTTTTTCTAATATTATATTTTATATAATGCCAGAGTCTAGTCCATCGCACTAGCGTACATATTGTTCTTCAAGAGCGACTACGATTTCACACTTTGCCTTGAGTACTCTTTAGTAAATAGAATAGAGCCGATAAGATTTTTAGATATTTTTTGTCCCAAATTTGTCCCAAAGCTTAACTTCGATATATTAACAGTCAGCATAGATTCAAATATTCAACTAAATTATTTATTAGTTATATTGTTAATTAGAAGACATTGGAGCACAGAAGGTTTAAACTAGTAGGTGCGGTTGGATGGACCGCGCGCAGCTATTTCATTTGTTCGAACAGCTTTGTAGCCATTAAGGAAACCATGCTTTTCCAAACACATAAATCATTCTGTACCATCGCGAGGTAGCCGAGGTCGTTACCCACTACCCGCAACATTCCTCTCTATATCCATGCTGCCCTCTAACTTCAAAGTGGGGAAGTAAAATTTTTCCTCTTAAAAAACTGTTCCGCAAACTCAAAACCTTCTAATGGAGGGAGCCATTAAGCATTCATCGATTCCTAATTTATCTTACTTCTTTAATTGTTCTTTCTTTCCAAATCGATAAGTTACTCGAAAACTTTTTTATTCGATTACAATCGAATCGAACTTTAGAAAATGTCGTAAGTCTTATCGATAATAACGCCCTAAATTTTTAAAGTAGATATCGCATTCATGGCTTAATGACTTTTTGAAGTTTTTTTTAAGTCAAAAGGGTTTTGAAATAACGTAAAATTTTGTTAACATCGCACTCTCAAAGAAAAACGTATAACAGGACTTTTTTTGAACAAAAATAAATGTTAAAATGTAAACGATGTTTCTGGTGTTCGTATGTCTACTAAAGAAAACTTGTAGCTCATGAATATAAATTGAATGAAATAAATTTTAAAACAAAAATATCGGGTTTCATAAAAGTGACTAAATCACTTTTTTTAAGATTGGACTCTACTTTCTGTTTAAAAGTAATAATATCCTTTAAAAATTATCACTCACTTTTAAGGTTTCGTTTAATTTATTGCGTTATTTTGTAACCTTAAGAAGATTAAATTTCATTTATAAAGTTCTGATAGACCGTTGATAGGGTGCTTTTCGGTCGACCCCAAGGAAAGTTACAGATACAAAGAACTTAGGACTTAGGGTTCAAATATTTTTTCTTTTACACTTATTCTTGAGCTGGTTTTGTACTGATTTATCAAGTAAATTTTCTTCTTCGATAATTTCAGTTACAATCTTCTTACTATAAGTCAAGCTTCATACAAAAAAGACAAAATTTGACAGTGACAGCAATCAGGCGAGATTTTTTCTAAATTTATTGGTATTTTTGTAGTACAGGGATATATTTTAAATAGTTGATGGTTGATGGAAGGCTATGGTTACCCTTACTCAACAACCCACCCGCAGATGCGAGGCCCAGACGGAGAGTATCCTGATCATGGAGATGGCTTTGGTGAATATTATGGACTTGGGCCTCTGAACGAGGAACGAGGAAGGTAAGTGATTCAGTGAGTCCCCAGGAAACTGTATTTTATCGACTTGAAAATGGATACTTCAAAATGTAGGAACGCGGTAGGTCTGGAATTGATATAAGGAAATCTATGTAGGTGGCCAAAGGCCTTAACTTATACTGACATATGGCATGGGCCGGCTTGACCGGAGTAATACCACAGCCTAACAGAAAGCTTGTAACTAAAAAATTAACTAAAATGTTAGGAAAGTTAGTGTTGAAGATGCATTTTAATTGTACCGGGACAGCGGTGTCTGAATTATAGTCATGTATGCTGCAATGCAGTAAATATTAAGGTAAGAATATTAGATTCTTAGTCTTATAAGCCTTTCAAATATTTTTTTGTTTAAAATCATTGAATTTATATCAATCGGCGAAGCTCAATTTCGATCTTAAAAAAAACTTAAAAAGTTCATTACTTGATTCATTTTAATGAAAAAAGGCGGGAATAGAAAACTTTTACTTTAAGAATTGATTGTTTTTGCGATTATTTTATAATTGCGTGCTAATTAAGAAAAAACATGAGTTCTTCAAGTGATGAAGATCCCAAAAAACACCTGTCCTTAAAATTTTAAAATTGTTCTCATTTCACTATACCTAAATGTCAACAAATAAAATGTTTTATTCTTGTAATGCCGTTTTTTTTCCACTTACCTCACAATCGAGATGTAAAGCAGAATAGTTAGCTCGGGTGTAAGCATCAATTGCACCCTCGAACTACAGGCGCACGAGCGCAGCGAGGCTAAATATCTCAGGCTGCAATTGATGCCTTACAGCTCTTGGCTACTAATCTACTATTAATATAACTTTAAATACATATGTATCTTCTAAAATGTTAAAGAAAATGGAGTTGGCTAGTGACTCATTCTGTTGCCCAATATTTGTTTTAGAAGTAGCAGGTCAAAGCAACGCCTGCGTAGGACCAAAGAAGGTAAAAGAGCTCGCTCAAGGAGTGGCAGCGTAACAAAATCGCGATCCCGATCGCGCTCGCGGTCGCGTTCGCGGTCGCGGTCGAAGTCACGGTCGCGATCGCGTTCGCGGTCGCTATCCCATGCAAGAACTCACACCCGCAGTCGCACTCGATCGGGGACCCGCCAAAAAGGGTTTAACATGAGAGATCCAAGTTTTTTAGACGCCTTCAGAGTGTTATATCTTACACGTAAGTTTTATTTCAATAACAGAAATCAAACCATTAACCACAATATTATTATTATTTGAGGGCCGGATAACGTAGTGGTTTGCGTAATGTACTGCTACGCCAAGGGTCGCGGGTTCGAATCCCGCTCAAGCATGAACATTTAATGACTCTTATTGGTCTGGATGTTTCTATGTATAATATATATGACTATGTATTTACAAAAAAGTATATATGTATCAGTTGTCTAGTACCCATAGTACAAACTCCGCTTAGTTTGGGACTCGATGGCGTTGTGTTAATGTTTGTTGTTGTCAACAGCTAATTCGAGTATAATAATACTAATAATAATATTTTATTTCTTCTCTCACACAAAAAATTTAATCATATCAATAAACTAGTAACAAAGTTATAGATTACTTTACACCAAGAAAATGCTAATCTGTGTGAGAGACTGGTATCCGTTCTAGGTAAAAACCTGTATTACAGAAGTGATTATACATGTGAGATGAAACAAATGAATGAATGTGTATTCTCTAACCTGTAATAGGACTAAAGATATCGGTGTATGGGTGTGTGTAAGAAGATATATATATATGAATGTAAGTGTAAATATGTGCATGTTTTATGCTGCATGTGTAGGTGATTGTGTGTTGTGTGTGTGTATATATATATGACAGTGCGAGTATCTCAGTGTATAGTGCGTGTGTGAGTTTGCGTAGTATGACAGTAGTATATCATAATTTTTATCTTGCAGCCAGCAGAAGCAGGAAAAATCCATCGAAGTTCTTAGCGACGAAGAAGCGCCAGGATCGAGTCCAGGAGTTTCTCAAGCATGATGGTCTTGGATCGAAACGTTGGCTTTTCTACCCGAGGCAGAGAAGTCATAACAATGTTTCTGATGAACAGACTGAAGAAGTGCCGGGGAGTCGAGACAACTGTGACCAAAGGATCAAGGTAAGAAAACTTGTAAAAATGAAAAGTTATTATCGCCCTAAGTACCTGAAATGAGATGAGAGATGATATGTCATTAATCATCATCATCAACAGCCTATACTAGTCCACTGCTGGACATAGGCCTCTCCTTAGAAAGGAGGTTTTGGCCTACTATACCACGCTGGCCAGACGGGTTGGTATAGGGTTTGTTTCAAGTTTTCCTTCTCTTTGCAGTGCTGTTGTCCTGCGTTGCTTTGTACCCTTAGTCGGCTCTTCGGGATGAATTGGGGTAGTGACATTCCGTATTCTTAGTCCGTCACTAAACGGACAATAAATAAATTATAAAACAAAGAAAAAATAACTGACATGTTGCAACTTCTACATAAAGCAAAACATACTTCTGACTGCACGGATGGCGTAGTGGTTTAAGTGGTTGCCACGCCGCTTCCTACTACGCCGAGTGTTGTGGGTTCAAACCCCATATGGGACGACACTTTTTGTGATCCACAAACTGTTGTTCTGAGTCTGGGTGTTCGTTGTGTTCGTTTCATGTATGTTTGTAAAGTCCTCCGCGACACAAGGTAAACTCGTATTCCTACAGCAGGAGTTGTCTTTAACAAAAAAGAAATACTTCATCAATCATCATCAATAAATTACTGATCCTAGGTCGCGAATTAAAAGGACCACATTCCAACGGCTAAATTTGCCGATGAGTTTGTCCACGAACACAAACGGGTATAGGACAGAAATAATTCTTCCTCAGAGCTCTTATAAAATGAAACATACAGAAAACTTCCTATTTTGTACTTTTCTGTTTGTTTTTGTTTAATAAACGCTACATAGTTCATGCTGTAAAAAGCCATTAAGCCTAGCATCTCAACTGAGCTAGCCTTACTCGTAGTGTGTCGAGTAGTATTGTATTATTTAAACAAAACCTCTTATTTCTCAGGTGGATGGAGAATTCTTCAGAAAATATAAACGAAGTAAAAAAATAGACACTGATGCTCCAATTGCCAAGCTCAAGCGCTGGGAGCTGATCTTCTATAAAAAGTTGGGCTTCCTAGAGGCCGTTTGAGCCTTGTATAATAATCATATGATACTCCTGTGATGTTTAGTGTATTTAGTTGTTTTTACATTTAAATATAGATATATTCCTTGACTGCGTATTTTAAAATTATTTCCTTGGACAGTATTTTTAATTAAAACATAGATAGTTCCGTTGCAACAGGTCGGGCTATTTTCTTTAAGATCCAAATGTTGAACACGAAATATCCGCTAGTCCGCTTGAAATAGAAATAATGGGTGTCTTACATTTTTATAAGACGTCTTCACAAGTATATTGTCTGTTCATCACATCAACAGCCTTTAATAGTCCACTGCTGGACATAAGCCTCTCCTTAGAAAGTAGGTTCTGGCCTACTATACCACGCTGGCCAGACGGGTTGGTATAGGGTTTGTGTCAAGTTTTCCTTCTCTCTGCAGTGCTGTTGTTCTGAGCAGTTTTTCCCTTAGTCGCCTCTTACGACACCCACGGGATGAATAGGGGTGGTGAGACTATATTCTTAATCCGTCTCCACACGGACCTTGTCTGTCGGACTATTATCTGTTAATTCTTTTAATCTAACAGTTTACCCGACAGAGCCATACTATTCAGCACAAATGGGCCGGCTCCACCGGAGTGATACCTCAGCCTCACAGCAAACCGGCTTTTAGCAATACTTTCTTTTCTTTTTCTTTTAGGTGAGTGAGTGAGCGGTAACCAGACTCGCTCACCAAACAAGGGCCAATAGAAGGCTAAAGGAAAACAAAAAAAAAACGTACAGAAAGAAGTTTTAATACCACATGTCATCATTAAAAGTTTTCACAGTCAGTGTTTTTAGCGCCACATGATGAAAAGTTAAGAAGTAATAATCTTGGAATGGACATGTCATACGGAGGGATGAGAAAATGTGGCCAGGAAAGTGTAAGGGTACAAGTGCGAAGAAGAAGGCCAAAGAAAAGGTGGATGGACTGTGTGAGTGAGGATATGGCTAGGCAGAGCGTAAACAGTGAGATGATGAATGATAAGTAGACTGGAAGAATCATACTTACCGCGCTGATCCCAAATAAAATTAGAATGGGATAAGGGTAGGCAGATGATGAGTGCCTTTCACAGTCTTTCTATAGTTTAGGTTTATAATTTATTTCGAGAACATAGGAAGAAAAATATACATATAGGGGGCTGGGGGGGGGGGGGGTTAGGCGACTTTTTAGTGTCTCTGACCTAGACAGAATCACTCCGCTGTTACACGGGTTTCGATCATTACAATGGCTACTTAAATAATAAACGTGACGTAATCAATGCATCCACTGTTTCCTCAAGAGTAAAAATCATTAAATAACGCATTCAAACTTGATTCTCCCTATTAAAAAGTAAAACAAAATGGAGTCTTCATAATTGCTAATCAGCTTTTATAGCCGTTGGAAATATATAAATGTGGATAAACCCATCACACCCCTTGGTAAATATTTTGAAAAGGAAATAAAAAGATCGCGTGTTGGAAATATATTGAAAGTTAACAGGGAATCGAGCAGGAAAGGGCGTAATAAACGGAAACAATTATTTTTTTTAATAGCAGGGGTTCGTTAGCGGCTAAATAGAGAAAACAGTCTGACAGACCGATTTAGCGTGAGACGTGTTTTTATTAACCGACTTAACTAAAACTAATGAATTTTGTGTGCGTTATGGGACATTTACGCTTATTTTTTGTTTATCTATCTATATTTATATAAGAGATTTCCACGTATATAGTCACTCATCACGATATCTCTGGAACCATTAGAGCTAAAGACTTGAAATTTGGTAGGAATATTCTTTTCAACGAGTAGAGGTCAGCTAAGAACGGATTTTAAGAAATTAAAAAATAAATAAATTAAATAATGTAAATAGCAAAACAACGTTTGCAGGGTCAGCTAGTATATTATAAAAGTGATTTTAAAATAGCACTAGGTCTATTTACATATTAAGAAAAGTTTAAGAGTACATTCTCTCTGGTCGCTATTGTAAGTCGACAAACTTTACAAACTTGAGTGAACAAAAGTATGTTATTTCTCGTTTGTCTATTGTTTGTATGTGTGTATGTACGTAAATAAATTCGAACGTGATTTCGACCCACTTTTTTTTCTTTTAAAAAGACATCTCCCGCACTAGGAATATATCCTGTGTGGGACTTAACAAACATACATGAAACGCATACAAAGAACACCCAGACTGAGAACTACAGTTTGTGGATCACACAAAGTGTCATCCCATGTGTATGTTTCTAAAGTCCCCCGCGACACAGGATATATTCTTAAACAGGATATAAAGTTGTCTTTAAAAAAAGAAATAAAGATTACTAGTTACCAAGAACTGCTATAAAGTCCTCTTATAACTGGTTGAGTAACTTAGTTGCCAAAGCGGTAGGAAGGCCTAAATTATATACCTTGAGAATATTAAAGTAACAGAATGTTCTCAATATAACGAAATATTACCTAAAACTTCCATATTTCTAACATAAATTATTACTTACCATGTAAATCTCTATTACAAGATCCAACCTTATTTACATACATAAAATAAGCTTCGGGTTATAATTTTAATTCACCCCACTCCCAGGGGAGTGAGTGAATAGCTCCTCTTATATTTAATATTTGCATTCAACTCGAACGCTCCGAGTTGCGTTTTAAAGTAATTGCAAGCATTTTATTTTGTTATAAATACACTTGAATTCGCTTGCAGCTTTTGCTTTACTTGTCAAATGTTTGTGTACATTTTTAATTTTTATTTAGTTTTGGAAGTGCGTGTTATTAACAAATATTTAAAAGATAGCGACTGTTTTATTTTTGATTTCAGCCAAAGCAGAAAAAACATTCTTCTTCATTCTTCATTCTTTAACAGTCCACTGCTGGACATAGGCCTCTCCTTAGAAAGGATGTTATGGCCTACTATACCACGCTGGCCAGACGGGTTGGTATATGGTTTGTTTCAAGTTTTCCTTCTCTTTGCAGTGCTGTTCTCCGTGTGGTGATGGATTAAGAATACGGCGTGTGTTACCACCCCTATTCATCCTGTGGGTGTCGTAAGAGACGACTAAAGGAGCAAACTACGCAGGACAATAGCACTTGAAAAATATTCTTGCAATGACATTATTACTCTGTAGTAGCAAAAGCGAAGAGTAAGTTAAGCCCAATAACACTTGCTCCACACTTCATTAGAGAATTACATGACGCACTTCAAGGAGGTAAAATAATGTAGTGACACCGTATATAGATGATAAGGCGTTGATTCCGATCTTCACTTCACTCATTCGGCTACCTTACACCAGTTTCCTGTAAAGCCATGGTATCATCGCAGTCAAATAGGCCCATATCTGCCCAAGCATGGCTCTTTTATAATATTTATAATCATAATAATAATAATAATATATGTTCCATAGTTCGACGAATCCTCACTTGCTCTACACAAACACCCACAGTAATTGTTTACGAACCAACCCACTTGGCGTAAGCCCGTGGTAGGTTCGCATTGACTATCGTCACAGCTAAGATATAAAGGATAATACTAACAATAATCTTTATTGTAACAATAAGTGGATTACAGACATTTTACAACCCTGATTCCTAAACTAGCGCGATCTGTGTGTATGGAGTCAGTTCCTTCTCAAAGACAAGGTAAACAAATACTTACAAAAGTAGACACAATTTGTTAGTGAGATATTTTGGTTTACTCTTTTCTCTTTTTTTGTCATGCGAAACTAACGCCCTTGTAGTTGCTTACGTGTTTTTTTTTTGTATGACGTAATCTTTAGCAAAAATTATAGATATATTAATTCGTTTTCTAAACGGCTAGCGGCTGTCTGTCTGAGTGGATGAGATCTGTCTGTCTTCTTTATTGTTGCCTGTCAAGAGAACAGATTGTGTTATAAACATCAAAACTAAGAGTTCAATCTACATGTTTTTTAAATATTATTATATAATTTTATATTATAATACTAAGGAGGTATTTTGACCTAAAAAGATTAAAGACATAGAAATGCCTTAAGGTATACTGAAGAAATTATTTTGTTAAACTTACTAAGACATGCCATACACAATGGCTACTTTAAAATTTTTAGGGTTCCCTTTCCATGTCTTTCATGACCCTCTTTTACAAGAAAACTTTGGGATAAAAAGTTAAAACCAAACTCTAGTATCGTGATATTGCAGATTAAAAAAACGAGAAACTGATTCAATGAAATCAAAACATAGGTAATTTAAACCTCCGAAAATTAAATTTATAGGGTATTTATTGGCCTACAATCATGAAATTTGGCAAAAACCTTGGTCACAAAGTACTTACAAGTAAAGGACAAATCTGAAAGTATTTAATCTGTTGTTCTATAAGGTAAAAAAATATATTTTGTAATTACAAACTTTGTTTACGGAACCCTCGGGGCGCGAATCAGTCTCGCGCTTATCATGTTTTTCCCTTTTGTAGAACTATAAGTACTTTTAACGCAACGTTAAATACTTCAACCAATCATTGTCTTGCTTTTGAGTCAAAGAAGGCTTTCTTAAAATAAGACAATAAAAGGTTTTTTTTGAAAACATTTTTTACAAAAAAAGCTTTCATTAAAGGTTGTTCTAAAAGAAACAAAATAGGTTTAGGCTTTGTTGAATTACTTGTTCTCAATTAAGTTGCCGCACGAAATGTTTTGAAAAGTAGACAATGAATGTTATTACATTACAGAGACTAGTTCATAAATAATTACTTGGGGCATATAATTTTTAATTACCTAATATTATTAAATATTTTACCTAAGTTTTGCACTACTATTACATAAGGATTAACGAACCCACTGTCTAAGATCTCGTACATAATCTATACTTTAAAAAACTACTACAACAAACAAGCCCAAACATGGTGAAGTTACATTGTGTTGATGAAAAGTTCTTGATGGTTTAATATCTTAATATCACGGTCCTTAAGTTCTTAACTTCATGGAGCCATACATCAAACCTGGATATTATCTAGGCCAAGAATTCAATTCACTAATGAGATTATACACATTAAATTCGATGTATTCCTGTGTACACAGAGTGCATTTAATTTTAAATCAGTGACAACAGCGTGAGGTCTTTTAATCTGGCCTTTGTAAAGGCCACACGAGGTTCGAAGGACCGTTGTTTGCTCTTCACCTTCTGCGTCTGCTACAGGCTAAAGTAGTACTTCGCTCTTGCTCCCGTTCCGACGCCTTTTGACAGACATCACCACCTCACAGAAGGAGAAAACGGTGATCCTTATAGCAATAAAAACCAGATAAATACATATGCAACAACATTTCCTAAGTAATTATTTGTTACGGTCATACGCCCTGCCAGTGCCATTAGAGAAAAGAAAATAATACTCTTCTTTTACCCCATCGATTTAAATGTACAGCCGTTAAAAAGGTAGCAAAGTGTCCCTTGATTTTTCTAAATTAATGGCGTTCGACACTAGGACCCCTGTTGTGATCATGGAATGCAACATGTTGGATAGGACTATCTGAAAGCAGGAGACCACCGAGGATAAAATATCAGCAACAAAATAACTTAATAAAAATCCTGTTTGACTTGTCGTTCATATTCATATACTTTTGAGTGTGATAGCTTTAGCAAAGAACAACAGTTTTTTTTAGTAAAAATCTACTAATAATTATAACTTATAATAGCCCAATCTGTTTTACAACTGAGCAATCACAGACTCATTCAAAAGTCACAGTACACCACGCTAACCTACGGTTTTCATTCACGAATCTTTGAATACTTTATTTGAAATTTCATGTTTTCCTGGTTTTCATCCTAAATTCATACTTACATATAGTTCAAAAATTAACTATTAGAGCAATGTATTAATAATTTCTAAACCAATTTTTATAGAAACATGTTAAATACACTCGCGTCGACTTAGTGCCGTTCCTGTACTCGTAATTCCAAGCGTGTGACCCTCACAGTAGCGCAAATAAAAACATTAGATATTTACACTTGATCAGTTTTGCGCCCTTTCGCCTAATGCGTTTAGTTTAATGACCCCAGAAATCGTTAAAAAGGTCCAACGGGACAGACAAAGTGGTCCGCATATTAATGATACCATTTCGAATTGAAGGAAATCCTTCAGAGTAATTAAGTACATAGTTTATTTAGGATTAATTTAGACGGAGGCTTATTTCAAGAATTTACATTGCTCTTAATTTACTGGTCCGGACGTAGATTAAAGGAAGGACATTTTTTTTATGATTTCATTATAAATTTTTTGTTATACATAGTATTAAATATCACTTTGAAATTATTGTTTCATTGAGGTAAAACAATATTATGGGACAGTGACACACTGCCGTAAAATAGGGATGACCTGGTTTTGACAGCTCATAGCGGCATAGTTTGATGATGGATCTTTGACGTCTCTTGACATTTGTGTTCAGTAAGGTTTGCCATTTTATCATGTCACGTTTCACTTTAAACCAACGCTTGGAAATCGTCCAAAATTATTACGCAAATTCGCGTTCTCCTACCGCTACAGTAAGAGCGCCTCAGCAAAAAACGGTCGTCATAGTGCTCCTTCTGTGCGCGCTATAAATCGCATAATAACAAAATTTGAAAGTGAATTCACTCTCCACGATACTGCTGTGCCTGTGAGACAAAGAAATGCCCGTAGTGAGAGAATTTAAACCAGGACGTTCTTATTGGTAGACCCCATATATACATTTAACGACATGGTCATTATTCAATCATGGTTTAATAACCTTTTTTTTTAATAACCTCACACATCTCACACACTGCTGTCTGATCCCAAACTATAGCCTGTACTATGGTAACCACACTGCTGATAAACATACTTATATATTTCTAAATACATACATTTATAGATAAATTACACCCAGACATAGAACAAACGATCGTGCTCATCACACAAATATTTGTCCTGGGTGGGAATCGAACCCACGACCTCCAGCTTAACAGTCCGGGTCACTAACCACTAGACCAACAGGTCCGTCAATCTTATCTGGTCGATATAGTCGACTACATGATGTTGCCACGACTAATGTATTATGTCGTAGCTACATGATGTGGTCGACTATATTGCGGATTGAACGTTCAGTATTCTAACCGTTCAATCCGCTAATTTGTCAGCTCTCTAACAGTTGAGTAATATCTTTAAAAGCTTTTAACCTGCAGTGACCATTTTCTACTTTTCTGTATATTCTAAAGTGCTCCAAAAGTTGAAACTTTAAGCAGATGGGTGTAATTTATGCTCCTTTCAAAAAGTTACGTGACCTCAGCTGGTTGAGTGCCTTGCAAATAATATACAGACACATATTTTGTGGATTTATTGTTTTACATGTCTGTCAAATGCACGGATGGCGTAGTGGTTTAAGCGGTCGCCTCGCCGCTTCTTACTGGGTTTACTGTTGTGGGTTTGATTCCCACATGGTGTCGCTTTGTGTGATCCACAAATTGTTGGTCTGAGTCTGGGTGTTCTTTGTGTTATTTTCATGTATGTTCCTAAAGTCCCCGAGATTCAGGATATATTCCTAGTTCAGGCGTTGTCATTATATAAAAAAAAACTTATATTTAATAGGACACTTAGGAAGCTATCACTTCAATAGCCCGTCTGGTGGGAAATGTTCACCAGACGGTTTTTTATGACATAGAGGGCAAACCTCCTTTCTAAGGAGAGGCTAATGTCCAGCAGTGGACTATTAAAGGCTGTTGATGTGAGGGCAAACGAGCAGACGGGTCACCTAATGGAAAGTGACCACCGTCACCCACGAACGCTGGTGATAATTTGTTCTAAAGATTAGTTATAGGAAGCAAAAAAAATCATGAAAAGCGCACTCCACCCCTATTATTCAATTGCTATTGATGGAAGGTAAATATAGATTTCGGGTGGACTTTAAGAACACTTTTGTAATTTTTTTTATCCGTGATACAGATTCTTAAGCTAGACTTTAAAAAAAACTGATATCTGAGTTTTAAAGTACCTTTTGGAGATGACGAATTGTAAAACAAAAAAAATATCCATGCTTGTGTCATTCTTTGCCAACCCAAAAAACATGCTGCAATGTTATTTAAGTAGTTCAATACTAATACAGGGTTAAAAATCTTCAAATCGTATGGATTTTTAGGGTTCCTTACCTCAAGAGGTTATAACGAAACCCTTATAGATCGATTTGTTGTCCGTCCGTCCATCCCTCCGTCTGTCTGTCAAGACCCTTTATCTCGGGAATGCATAGAAGTATCGAGTTGAAATTAAAACGATATACTCAAGTCTACAGCCTGTTCAAGCTGTCAAAAAAATCAATTTTTTAAATGAACGTTAAAAAGAAGATACGGAAGATATAATACGTATATTTCGACACTGTAAAGGGAATCAAAATTTATAGGGTATTTTCCGATGACCTACAACAATGAAATTTGGCAAGTAATACCGTCTTATACTACAAGTATAGGGAAAAATCTGAAAACTATACATTTATAATTAAATCATAAAAAAACAGGGTCTTTATCCAACGAACGGCTGTCCAAATTTTGAATTGAGTTAACCGTGGGGTATCGTATGAATGAAAGGACTTCATTCGCATAAGCTTAAACAGATTTTTAGTTATTTTTATCATGTATAGTTTTCGATTACAAATTTGTATGGAACCCACGGTTTTTTTTATCTTAAGGCTCGCCTTTATACCGAATTTAGATTTGCAACGCTCCTGTTTAGTGGAAATAGCAACACACTCTGTGCTATGTTTCTATTCCCACTGTGATGATGTTAGTGTGAACCCTGACCCAGCGCCTAACGTTATGTTATAGCAACACACAGTTCTGTCTTTCATAGTTAAACGTTCAAAAAATAACTTTACCATGATCTCACCGGTTATCTAACTTTCAATAATATATACAGTGTTCACATATATATATATATATAATGCTAAATTATTTTACATGACTTTTTCTTTTTCTATCATACATTTCATTGCACTATATCTTGATTTTGTTTTTTTTTTTTATCTAAGTAAGCTTGAGTACACCCATACTCCATCAACTATGTAAATTGTTCGACATACATAAAACAGAATACCATTGTGTTTTGACGCAGGATTTAATTCCAAAACTTGACCACGCAAATATATATTTTTTTTTATGGTATAAGAGGGCAAACGAGCAGACGGGTCACCTGATGGTAAGCAACTACCGCCGCCCATGGACACCTGCAACTCAAAAGTCACAAGTGCGTTGCTGCCCTTGAAGTCTCTCCCGCTCGAGTCAGCGGGAGAGGGGATTTGGGCTCCGTTAACCTCACTCACTCAGTGAAAGGCAACGAAAGAATTGCTTAACACCGGTTTTCTGTGAGGCCATGGTATCACTCCGGTCGAGCCGGCCCATTCGTGCCAAAGCATGGCTCTCCCACGGTAAAATAAAATATCACTAATCACCAACTTACCTCACGAAACAAACAAGACAGATAATGTTGTATTATTTTAAAATAAATGTTGACTTCAAGTATATATCTACAAATTTCAGACAGCCATAAACATTATCGTTTTATTTTAACTTTAAGTAGAAACAGAAGCCTCCAACTGTGAAGATCAAAGAAATTGCTCCGTTTGAAACAATGGTAAATTAGATAATGTGGGGCTTATGTGAGCTTTTGTGCTGCTTTTAGAATGATGGCAGCAAAGATACATATACAAACTAGATATAGCATTAGATTTTCCATCATCATCATAAATAAAAATAATGCTGTTCATGATTCATGATCAGCGTGATTTTTAACGTTTGTGTTGACGCTCTTTAGGATTTTCGGTGTATAGTACACTAGCTGACCCTGCAAACGTTGTTTTGCTATTTACATTATTTAAAAAGTCTTTTATTTTTGAATTTCTTAAAATCCGTTCTTAGCTGACCTCTACTCGGTGAAAAGAATATTCCTACCAAATTTCAAGTCTTTAGCTCTAATTGTTCCAGAGATGTCGTGATGACTGACTATATACGTGGAAATTTCTTATGTATCATCATCATCAACAGCCTTTAATAGTCCACTGCTGGCCATAAGCCTCTCCTTAGAAAGGAGGTTTTGGCCTACTATACCACGCTGGCCAGACGGGTTGGTATAGGGTTTGTGTCAAGTTTTCCTTCTCTCTGCAGTGCTGTTGTCCTGCGTAGTTTTTTCCCTTAGTCGACTCTTACGACACCCACGGGATGAATAGGGGTGGTGACACTCTGTATTCTTAATCTGTCACCACACGGACCCTCTTATATATATATACATATAGATAATATTATCTCTTCGACAGTAGAGATAGGGCTTTCTTTTAAACTCGTCTGATTGCATATTTCTATGTTTAGATAATATAAATTTTAGCAAAGACTTAATAACTTATTTTCAGCTATTACACGCTTTATATTAGCTTCACTTGTATGTTTGTTTGTATGTTTGACTGACTTTAAACGGTCAGAATTCGTTCAAACTTTGTAGATATATCCAGGACCGATGACAATACACTAATAAAAAAAAAATTGTTTTAGTTGGGTGCCTGTTGTCAATAGTAAAAAGCACCCTACGGTTTTTTTTCAAATTTATTTTCTATTTTTTAGTTTGGTTTTCTTAGTTTTTTAAAACTATTTTTTTTACATGTAAGTATTAATACGTATTTTGTTAGATAGTGTCGATCTACCAGTATAATTGCTCATGAAATAATCTAAACAAATGCTCGAGAGGAATCTAACGGGTCATTCTGCTGCTAAAATTATGCGTAATCATGAATGACAGAAAAATATTTACCGTAAACAACATCTAGAGATCATTAGAGAAGATATCTTAGTTACTTTACTTATACATGATAACTGGACCCGGTTCATTGCCTTAGTTCTTAGTGGTCCTGATTGGTGAGCCAAGGGTCGTGGACACGAACATATGTTCAGTCTTGTTATGAAGCCCTGTTACCATGGCACAGGCGCTGCTGTGTTTGGGATCACGCGGCCTCACGTGAGATGTATCAAGTTATTATGGTTATTGAGTTTTAATCAGTCACAAAATAAAGTAAGAAGCCATTTCCATTCTTTGAGCATCATTGTCTCTTTTCATAGTTATTCCCTCAGGTAATTTAGATGCAGAACACTACGAAGAAGTTTTGTGCATGCCGGGGGAACTATATCAAATGTTGTGTACGCCTATAATTCTTAATAGCCACCTTCAGGGCATGACTGTTTGAGTAACTCTCAATGTCGATAACGGAGGGTAGTTAAAGATTTACGTGAATTAGGGGTTGGATTTGAATTTGAAACGGCTTTGTGTGTTAATTAACCGTTTTATTTAGGTATTGTTTGAAGTTTTTTGTTGTCTGGCTTCTTTGTGTTGGAATCGAATTAAACGTTTCAAGGGATTTATAGGCTGAAGACATTCAATGTCTCAGGGCAGAATGGATTGGATGCGGATTAGTAATCAAGTTTAAAATAATAAATTGTATTAATTATTTTAATTATTTAAAAAAGGTTTAAGTTATTTTTATTATTTATTTAGGTAACACATTATGCATTTAAGACATTTGCGCAAGACGTATTTAGTGTCATGTGTTATTATCTACCAGTCAATTGTTTAATAATTCAATGAGTGTAAGAACATTTTTTTTTTAATTTAATCTCAGACCTACACCAAGATTTGAATACATATTCTTCGATGTTGAAAATAAAAAAATCAACTTAATTATTTCATAAAGATACTTCATTTAGGGTTTGCATACATAGATAGCAAATAACATAAATAAAAACTTTAAAAAATGTATGTAAATATGTTAAAAACTGCAACCTTTTGATTGCAACATGGCTCTCGGCTATTAATGTACCACATCATCACCATCATCAGCCTATTGCAGTCCACTACTGGACATAGGCCTCTCCCATTGCACGCCACTTAGATCGATTTTGGGCTTCTCGCATCCAGCTCCTGCCAGCCATCTTGCTCAAATCGTCACTCCACCTGGACTGTGGGCGTCCTACACTACGTTTGCCGAGACGCGGTCTCCACTCCACATAAAAAAGAGAAAATAAAATTAGTAAATAAATTAAGTTGGTTCTTATTTGATCATCTGTTGATCAAAGCGTAATTTAAATCAAAAGAAATCTATCATCTCCTTAATATAGTTTAAAATAATCGTCCTTTGAGTCCCAAACAATAGTCCTAGAGTAAAAGAATCATTTTCTATTTAGTTAAATACTTTTTTAATTAGAAATCTATTTCTAAGCATCAAGTGCAAGTAAAGGAGGTACATTTTTTAAATAATAAAACATGTAAGGATGCAGCATTCGGCCTGCTTGTTTGAAAAAAGATCAAATCTTAATTTTATCTAAAGTATTTTCTTAGTATTTAAACCGGGTGATTACAACTCAACTTGAGAGCCTTTCGATGTACCTATTTAGATATGGCATGGTACGACATGAATTTTCATTTTTTTAAGTATTTGTAAACATATTAAACCACTAAAGTGTTACACGCAAGTGCTAAACTTTGTTTTTTACTCGTTAAGTATTAAATTTTTGAGAACCAGCGGCTACATTTAAGTTTTTTTATAAGTAATTGTTATACATTTCTTTTATATCTCTGTAGGCGTATAGGTAAACACAGTTTAGAATAAAATCTAGATACACTGTTCAAATAGCTAATCATAATAATCATGATTTAGACGCGTTGCACCTCTCAAAATGTACACAACGACACAAGACATAAAGTCTTTTTTTCATTAACAAGTCACCTTCTCTACAAAACCCATGCAAATATTAAGAGTGATGATTTTCAAGTACTATCCCCACTGTCTCCCACCTCGGCATTCCTCTCTAATAATTGCCATTCTTGGTTTTATTTGTTGACCCTACCCCCATACGTTTACTCACATTAACAATTTTAATTTGAAATACCACAGACTATTCCCATTTATCATCTAAGTCTGCATTATACGATCACAACAATTTCAACCAATTTAACTCGCCCATATCTTGGGCAGGGGAACGCTTTTATAAGCACCCTGTAATTATGAGTATTAAAGGAGATCATCAATCTTTGAAGATTGCATGAAATTTGGTTAATATATCACATTTGTGTAACCTTAGCTTTAGTTAGAGCGACACTCTTTTGTATGTATTTAAATGAATATAACTCTTGATCTATTTTAAATTGGATATGAAACTTATTAGATATGAAACGAATAATTGGCGCTCCAGTACTGTGTGCTTTTCGAGACACTTTTTCGTTTGCGGTATTTCCGGATCGGTACGACCTCAAAACCTTCAAAAAAAGAGCGTAGCGCAACACGTTTGTGACCCGTACGCTCGTCTGCCCCTCTAACATTTTTTTTTTTAGTATAGTGGTCGTAATAGCATATAGTTCACCTGATGGTAAGTGAATACCACCGCCCATGGACACTCAAGAGACAGAAGTGCGTTGGGCCCCTTTTGACTGTCCTCTGAATAATAGCGAAAGGATTGCTCAACACCAGTTTTCTGTGAGATCGTGGTATTGCTCCGGTCAAGGCTGCTCATATCTTTAACAGTCATCATCATCATAAATAGTTTTTAGTAGTCCACTGCTGGACATGGCCTCTCCTTAGAAAGGAGTTTTTGGGCTACTACACTACACTGGAAAGACAGGTTGGTCTATACCAACCAACAAAACTTGAAACAAACCCTATGGTTTGTTTCAAGTTTTCTTTCTCTTTGCAGTGCTGTTATTCTGCAGAGCTTGCTCCCTTAGTCGCCTCATACGACACCCACGAGATTTGATTAATAGGCGTGGTGACATACCGTATTCTTAATCCATCACCACACGGACAACTCTGTATCAGTAGTAAATATAATAAAAATTAAATTTTAAAAGGCTTGTCACACAATCAAATCGATTACACAGTTTTGTGGAACATTGTTGTACTAACTTGTATAGAATAGAAAAATCTTTATTTAACAAAAAATATAGATGTAAAAATAAAATCGAAATACAATATGAAATTAAAAATATTATTCTACATATTAAAAATAAAATAAAATATATTTTACTATCAATATAAGTTACCTTTTTTTTTTCTGTGCGGAAATCCCCTCGGATACCCCTTACCGGTGGCAATCTCGGACTCGAACTGACTAAAACCGCACGCCGTCTCAGGTACCAGTAGTCGGGGAACCAGGTGTACCCTAGAAAGGAAGTCCCTGGTGCAATATAAGTTACCTAGCAGAGTATTTACTGCCTAAAGTAATTTGTATTAAGTTTGTTATGTTCATTGACTATTTGACATACATACTATAGTATAATGGGCACATACGACCGTTGTGTGTCATGTACGTATTATTGCCTGGATTACGACTCGAACAGAAGTCACTTTATCTAACAGTAAAGCTATCGAACTCATAAAACATAATATCCACTTCACAAATAAAAAAGTTTATTCAACAAAATCAGAAAGAAACACTCCCCTTGCGACTCCTCAATCAAGTAACGCCCTCAGTAACAATTTTCCCAATATTGAGTTGGATATAAAAAATCTATTCGTAAGGTCTCAAATTGACAGGGCTCCTAAACTAAAGTGTCCAGTGCAAGTTATAGGGGTACTTCGCGACAGATAACTCTATGTCAGAGATGAACTCACATGGGTAGAAAAAAAAACGGATTTAGTGAGGGCCCTTCACTAGTCACGTAAATAGAATTTGGTTACTAGACTTGGAGAGTTAATAAAATTGAGGGCTTTGGATTTCAATGGTTATAATTTAAGCTAAATTAGAATAAAGTACATTGAGGTAATTTTTTGACAGTGGAATTGCTATTTTGCACTAAAAAAGTAAAATTATAATAAAGTATTTTCCAGAAAATATACAAAATACGTGCGCTGATATATTGATATATTGTGAAAATCTGTGAATTCACAGCACAACAACAACACTATATAAACTTTCTCTTTGAAACACACCTGGCAGTAACCAGGAATTTAGTTTTTAACGCGTCTCTTGATAGAATTAAATGTAAGGCCAAGAAATCACATCAATCATCAGAAAAATAATTTAAATAAAAGTATTTCAAAATTTACATAAAACTGTAACATATTTCTATTAAAAATATTAGACGTTCGACTTAGAGACGATAACTATATTTAAATACACCCAAATTATTCTAATTTAAATCAGTCGTCCCAGCTTGCAATTTTAAAGTAATTTGAATGTATAATTAGGTGTTGACTAAGTATTTAAATTGTTTTTAAAATAATATCTAGGTATCTGACAACAGCGAAATTTACATAAAAATGAAATAGTAAAAATGTCCTACTGCTACTGCAAGCTTTGAGATTGCACCAAGAAAACTTGAAAACTAACAGAGAAACTTGTATTTTCGGTAATAAAATGTAAGTGTTATTGAAGACTAAATTTTAACCGTAACCACAGTTTTTTAAAATGACAAATTCATCATAGAATACGATACGATACGTTACGATACGATAATACGATAGTTCTAAGTTTACTACATTTTACGCCGACCTGAGACGACGAGACTGAAACAAATTTCAATGTAAAAGCGAGTGTGTCATGTGAGTCCACTCTACCCTAAAAAAGGACACATACATCAAATAGTTTTGAGTAAACCGTCAATAAACCAGACGCCTATCGGGACTGAATGTATAATATTGATGAATATTTTTTTTTCTCATGTAATCAATTGCCTGTCCTCTGCTGACTTGGGTACGTGAAACTTGAAATTATGGCAACGGCAACATTGCCTTTTTTATTTCGCTTCTAGAAGAAAAAGCAAAATGGTATGGACTAAAATTATTGTTTATTTATTCGGAGTTTATGTGTATCATCTAATTATATTAAAGTGCTGAATATATTTCGAATAAAGGTGATAAATGAAATTTGAAAAGTCAATACTAAGTAACCCATATTTGCAGAAGGTAATTGAAGGTTGTGTTTTTCTTTTTGGATTTTTCAACCAACTGATAGTTTTTTTACTACATTGTCTTTGGAGAAACATTTTCTACAATTATTGCTCAAAATAGAAATTTTCACAACATGTTTGAGTGTTTTTCTTTTCTCTTAATTTTTTATCCAACCAAGCAAATTTTTTATCTATTTCGGGTTCGATTCCCGCTCAAGTCAAACATTTGTGTGCATGAACATTTAATGTTTGATTTGGTCTGGGTGTTTCTATGTATAATAACTATGTATTTACAAAAAAAAAGTATATATTATGTATTTATATCAGTTGTCTCGTACCCATAGTACAAGCTCTGCTTAGTTTTCGACTAGATGGCGTTGTGTGAATGTGGTACAATATTATTATTATTATTTAAATTTTTATGGCATTGCAGCGTTTTCCGAGTACAGTTAATAATAAATGCACCTTCTTTAAACTTGCCTTTCCTTCCAGCGGTGCAATATGGTTGTTTAGCTACCAAAATATTAACCAGATAACATTCATACTGAACATACAACATGCTTCACAAAAGAAATTCTCCCCTCACAGAACAAACACCTAACGAAAATGCAAGTACAAGTTGCATACACCAAGGCTCTCCTGGGACCTTGTAGAGAGCCCCATCGCAAGAAATTTCCTAGCTCCCCCTTTACAAACTCATATAAGCTGTTGCTATATACTTTATCACCACAAAATAAAGTTGGTTTTTGCATAGCTCAGGTTATAGAGTAAAGTGGGTGTAAACAGAACATGTTTCGTATCTTACAATGGGGTAAGTAATTTAATTGATGACGTATTCGATTTAGGTAAATGGATGGTGCGCTGTAGAATTAAAAATGCGATGCAGGGAAGATTGTCACGTTTTAATATAATTGACAAGAAATATTTTATTTCAAAAGAAAATCTTGGTCGGCTGGAGATGTTTTGAGTGCTTGGGGGAAAACCTTGTTAGTACGTCGCGAAAGTTTGCCTGAAGCCTCACTGATATGAGTTTTACTTTGGCCGTTTTAGGCTCACGGAATAGATTTCTAAAATATTAATATATTATCTACAGCGGGATTCTATGATGTAAATAAGTTGTTTTGATGTATATTCGCAGTCGAGAACAAATTCAGTTAATTCAGTGTACAAAAGCTTTTATTCGATATTAAAATAAATAATTTCTATCGAACAGTAGCAAAACTATTAAAAAAACAATTCCCTAAGTTAAAATTCATCTATGTAACCCTAATAGTGTACGCACACTAGCTCAAAAGCAGGCCATATGCAATAAAGTTGTCCTATTTATCGGTCCCCGGGGCATTTCGGTCCGCTCTCCCCAGCTTGTATCGTCACGCAACGGTTTACAACCGGTTGTAAAATGGCGGATGAGTCATAGGGAATTTTAAATAAAATCATGAATATTTATATTAAAGTGCTGAATTTTAATCTTGATTATTTCCGCGACATACAGGTATTATTGTAATCTAGGTACTAGATAGTCTTAGATGACAGTACTAAAAAACTAGCAGAGCCATCAACCTAGTATATGTGACTCTCTTTAAGTATGTCATGGAAGGCATCGAGCGTGTGAGGGTAAGGGTTAAGAATCATTGGCAGAGTTTATATTGCCATAGAAAGCTCTCCAAAAGTATTTTAAAAAGGATAGATAAACAGGATTACTTATCCGTCTTGCAATATCCTGTTCCATACATTGGGAAGAAAAATGTTGAAAGGGTTTTGGTGGATATCAACAATAGAACAAGCAGTTTGCGGTGGTATACCTGCAATGTTAACTGGATGTTGCCGGTAATCAAAGAGGCGGGATGGATGTCACATCTTTACAGGCACTTCACAGGCGTTTGACAGGCAAATAGCTAACTAAAAAATTTTCTTGGTGTAAACAAACGACGAGTCTCCTGATGGTAAGGTAATATCGTCACAAATAGACATCTGCAACTTAAGAGATACAAGTGCGTCGCTACCCTTTGAGGGCATTGAGTTGACGAACGACACGTGTCCGCCGCCGGTGACGTACGCCGTCGGTCGCGTGCGAGTGGGTTCTCTGGACGCGGGCGCTAGTCTCGTAGTCGTGATTGTGAATTGTGTATGTCCTCGGAGCAAAATAAATGAAAATATATTAACATTGTTTAGATAAGAAGTGTCAGATGAACTTCTGATGTTATCAAAGTAAAGAAAAACAAATACAATATTCATAAAATCACCGACCCACATAAATTGTTATTTCATACATCGAACAAGATAGTATTATATCCTATAAAATAAAAAAACAATTTGTCATTTTCACCATTAAAACTCATTTTAAAGAGAACGTTTAGAGAACCCCGGGCCTAACACCGCTTTTCTGTGAGACCGTAGTATGAAACCGGTCGAGCCAGCCTATATTACTATTATACCTTCGGCCTCAACATCAAAAATACGTAACGAGTGATTTTTCATAGAGTTTTCTGTTAACGAGAATCTTTGCCCACAAATAATAAGTCAGAAAGTCTATAAAACATTTACCCGGTACAAATAATACAATAATTGGATGATTACATGGAAGACAGCGGTTTCTTATGGCCTTATTAAGTATTTGGAGTAGATCCTTCTTGTAATCCCATATAATAATTGTTGCGGAATAATCATTATTGGAAAGAGGAAAATAGAAAATAATGTTTTATTGATTTTGCCTCAATAAAAGGATATAATATTATATTAATTGAAAGGAACGTGGATATGTTTTTACACTACTAAGGTCGCAAACGGATACGATACAATACGGCGGTAGCGAAATGGCTATAAAGTGATTGTTAGGTCCAGCCCCTCCAGCAACATCTGGATAGGCTGAGAGGCAGGGAGAAGTCACTGGCTTTCCCTGAGATGGGACCTAGTTAGGTGCGGCGTCGATCTGGGGGACCTGAAATCACATGGCCCGGGTTCTCCCCAGAGCAGTCGCCTAAGGCTGGCCGTCGGAGTGGTTTTTATTAGTGGAATCACTACATACTCCTGGCTCCTATATCCCCAAGGAGCCGGAGATCCGAAGGGATTTTCCACTCCGTCAACAAAAAAAAAAGTCCAGCCCCTCCAAGTGCCCTACTAACCTGAACCCACTTCTGCCACACCACAATCATATTATCTGGAGGGATTAACGGATATTATAGTAATGTGTGACCGAAGTAACCGGTAACATTCAATTGAAAAAAAAGAACCAATCGTTTCACACAGTTTAGTTGTCAACGTGTTCAACATTAATACTGTAGTTGGCGCGTTATTTTATAGCTTTACTGTGGGAGGATGTCTTACAAAGTTAGGTGACAGATTTCCAGCTCATCGTCTGTTGGGGAAATGTGCCTTATGAAAAGAAATAAAGAGCTGACTGTCCTTAATACCCTTTTTTACTTTATTTGCGTCACAATGTATGGTTGACATTTTACCAGGGTGTAACATATGCTCTGGATTTTGTTGTGGAGTAGGCTAAGGTAGTAAATGAAATTAAAAGTAAGGTACGGTACGGTTTCCGTGTGGTGACGGATTAAGAATACAGAGTGTCACCACCCCTATTCATCCCGTGGGTGTCGTAAGAGGCGACTAAGGGAGCGAAGGTAGCTAGGTGAAAATAGTACGTACTTGCCACATCACATACTGGACATAGGTCTCTCCCATTGCACGCCACTTAGATCGATTTTGGGCTTCTCGCATCCAGCTCCTGCCAGCCATCTTGCGCAAATCGTCACTCCACCTGGCGTCCAATGCCAGTCAAGAACTCGTTTTCCTCAATGGTTGTCGGTTCTGCGGCTAATATGGCCAGCCCACTGCCACTTCAGCTTGCTGATCCGGTAGGCTATGTCGGTGACGTTGGTTCTCTGCCGGATCACCTCATTCCTGATGCGATCCCTTAGAGAAACGCCGAGCATAGCTCTTTCCATAGCACGTTGAGCGACTTTGAACTTGTGGACCTTGTACTTGGTACTTGCCTAATTGAACTATATTTTACCT
Source organism: Arctia plantaginis (assembly GCA_902825455.1). Lineage (NCBI taxonomy): Eukaryota > Metazoa > Arthropoda > Insecta > Lepidoptera > Erebidae > Arctia > Arctia plantaginis. Next base: position 2,794,404 of record CADEBD010000288.1, read on the forward strand.
ATATAACAGTATCTCGGGTACCTCTTCCGTTTAAAATTTTAGATAAAATTTTGAAAAAATTATATAAATAGCTTAAAATTATACATTGGCAAATGTTTTATTTCGTTTCTTTCATTTCGTCATTTCAATTGGTGATAATTTTGGGTTTTGGTGAAAATGAATTCTTACAACCATGTGATTGCTGCAGCATTCCATTCACGATATTAGTAATAATATGTAAAGGTATATTAAACCACCAAATACACCGAGAGTTTTATTATACGCTCTTTCTGTTATTTTTATTTTTAGTACTATTACTACTGTAAGTTAATCAAATAATAAAAATATTGCAAGTAATCTTGTGTTGCACTAAACTGATGTTTCTACATACCACTCCTAAACGGGCGTACCGGTACTACCGCAGACGTCGCGGGCAGGAGGGGGACGCCGCTCTCCTTCATACCGCGCCCCAGTGTTGTTCCTCTAAGTAGCTGAGTTGACTTAGTATTATCATTTATTACACTATGGTACTACTGACGCATATAGTGTAGCACAACGGATGCAACTGACACCGTAGGACGCTTCATTCATTCTTATATATATTTATCTCTTCTTCATTCATCAATGCTAGTCTGGTATCCTCGAAATATACACGTGAGCAAATGTTTATATATCCTACATTAATAATTTTTCTGATGCTGACAGCGACCACAGTAGCTAACCTAATTACGTTAATTAAATTGGCATTAAATGTTATCAATGACAAAATGTGGTAGTTTGGTAATAACAAATTTATTACATTTATAGGTAAGTTACACCTAGTGATAAAATGTTCTCATTACACAATTATTTCTCCTGGATGGGAATCGAACCAACGACCTATGGCTCAGCAGTCATGACCAGTAACCAATAGATCAACAAGTTTGCATGCATCACAAAACTTTAATCACATATTCTATAACTTTAATAATATATATAATTACTTGCAATAGATATAACAGTACTGTAAATACAGAACCAATTCGGACATGCAATATTCCCCTAATCAATCACGAACCACAATCACACAACAGTGATATAAACTGTCGAGTTACACAAATTTAGGTCCAACATATCATCCATCATGGCTCGTCCGACCCGTTAGCTTTCGCATTATAAGGGGTTAAAAATCACTTCGCATAAATCTGCCTTATCTGCCTAAATGACCCGCGGTGGTATTCGGTTGGGTTATCGTAACTGTCAAATGTAGTTTTTCGGAGGTCGTTAATAGATGGCGCTGTTTACAGTTCGGTACTCCCGAGTTGGTGGTAATTAATCAGGGTTGACGGGAAACACATGGGCTTGTTTATGGTTATACAGAAATTAGAATTAAATTGTTAGACTTTCCAGTTTGTAATAGTAAAAGTATTATATAGTTTTGGAATGATTTAGAGCATATTTTGTTTAATTATCCCAATCTGAGGCTAGCTGGTTCAAAAAAGTGAACCTAAAAAGAATACCGCATAAACAAAAGAAATAAAAAAAATGCCTGTAAAAAGGAAGTAAAAACAAAAAAACAACATAATTATAAAGTCACTTGCACGTCATTTATTGAAATTGATCACCGCTCAGCGTTAATCTTGATGAGCAATGATTTTCAGCGGTGACTTTGTGGACACTTCAATGTAAATAACATTTTTATCAATACAATAAATAAAACTTGAGTCTTGTAAGTAATACAACACTTTAATGTATAAAGTAAAGTAAAATATAACTATTCATTAATAATTAAAACTCCGTAAAAAATAAATTGTACAATGTATTTCTGGCTAGCAACACTGTGGGCTACGTGTACGTCAAGTGACGCTTCTAGGCGCTATAATGGTAGCGTAACACATAATATATATATATATATAAATATACACGCAGTTTCGTAACAGTATATGCGTATTTTGGTGTTGCAATGATCTACTGCGATTACGTTTCATTGGAGTTAAATTACTGAGATTTTATTGGCAACTATTTACTTTCAGGCGGTCTATGTGCGTCTTTATCTACTTAGTTGTATTAAAAAGGGCCATTAAGAACAAAAATCAAAATTTCCAGGTTCAAACACACTGGATATTTTATCAACTAAGTTACCTGAGAGCAGTCCTAAAGCATCAGAATACATGCGTATGCTTTTTTAATCGACATCTTATATTTATTTCATACAAATTAAGTATTAAATTAAACGAAACTGTCTATTTCACATTATTATTTAATTAATTTACACACAAATAATTATAAGACTTATTAAAAGTCACTTTGGTCAGAGAAGCCAACCAAATGCTATTTTATAATGGTCTAGCAAAAGTTTCTCAACTATTCTAGTACCAAAACACTAAAGTTTAATATCTTAATGTCTTTTATCAAATAATCCTCTCTGATGCGACCTATAGTCTCTCAAGTGCAGTCATCCGATGAAGCGCCATCTGTGCAAAGAACGAAAAACTAATCCTCATTTGCATCCATTAACAATTCATTTCAAATCACAATACCGAAGTCGAGCAGAGCCGGTTAGCTTTGCAGTCGAAGCTTGAAACAAACCAAGCCTTCTCCGAGCGGAAATCAGCGGCTTTCATTTCCGTCTTCCAGTGTTTTTTCAAAAACCATTTTAAAGAGATTAGACTTGTTGGTTGATTTATTATTATACAGAGTTCAATTGTTTTGATCTCTTTGTGAATTTATGATTACTGGCTGGTATGTAAGAATTTTCAAGTACCTTTCTTTTTTTTAATTGGGATCAAAAAAAAGAAAGATACTTGGGCAATTGGAATTGGAATGGACATTGGATCCTAAATCCGCCAGTCTAATCTTGTTGTGTAATCCTGTGTTTACTTGAAGTTAGAAGGTTGTTCTTGTATGAGGCTAACCGGTGGCCTTTATTTCTATTGCTGAATTGAATTTCCTATAAAATAAGTATTTTGATTACTCTATGTCAGATTTGAGAAAACTATGAAATACTGGGAATCTTGCAAGATCAAATTTCGATTTGAGTGTTCGTAAAAAGTTTTTAGAAATCGCCGTCTATCTTAAGTGGTAGTAAGTGATTCTTAAAAAGATTGAGAAAATTAAATTTTATTGGGGATGTTGGATTCTGAAATAAGGAATCGATTTTAATAACTTTATAAGTTATAGTTACTATTTTTCTTACATCAACAAAGTATCTGATAAGTAAAAAAAACATAACATCTCACAATTGGTACGTCATTAGCCGTTTGCAAAATGTTAGAAATAACTAAAGTATGTAAGTTCTTGGAAAACGTCTTTTAATGATTAGTGTTTTTAAGTTATATATTCCCTTAAAAACACTACAATATTAGACTACAATTTTTTTTAAAATTATTAGGCATACTGCTTTTCTCCTTTATGTATTTAATTATTACAATAATGTTACCGTGTAGTGAAAAAAATCAGCATTAGCAAAATATTTATATGATTATAAAAGGTTTTATTTGAGCGTTCATTTATCCACAAGAAATTGCATTGAATTCAAACTTTTCCAATTCAATATATAAAACCGTTTCACCACGGCGTCGTTCTAAAAAACTTGATAGTTAAAACAATCGGAAGCCTTGCCATTAAATCGTCCAGTTTTCTAAGACCTCTTACAATGCAACCATTTCGTTGGTCAAGTCTGATTTGTACATCCAAAAGGGGATGAAGAAGGTCTATATAGAATGGTGAGTTGACTATAACTTTCGTAGCTCGAAGCCATCAAGATAATTGATTAATTAAAGCGGTGCAGCGTTTTCCATTTTTTTTCTAATCATTTTGTAATAAAATGTCATTTTGTAGAAGGGCGCTCAGTTGACGTTTGCTTTTACATAAATCAAGGCTCACTTAATAGGGGCTTTTGTTGTTAGATTTTTTATTAAGAGTTTATTTGACAAGAAATTTATAGATGTGAATAAGACGGTGGTTTAAATAGTTAAGTTTTTGCAGCAATCTGATTTGAACGATTTTTTTTATGACATAGCCAAACGTGAAAATGGTCTCCTGATGGAAAGTAACTACCTTCACCCATAAACAGCTGCTAATCAAACGTCATAAGTTCGTTGCCCCATTTTGGAACCGCTCAGAATTACATGGAGGGGAGGTTTGGACTCTGGTGACCTCACATATCACATCACATCAACAGCCTTTAATAATCCACTGCTGGACATAGGCCTCTCCTTAGAAAGGAGGTTTTGGACTACTATACCACGCCGGCCAGACGGGTTGGTTGTGTGGTTAGCAGTGCTGTTTTCCTGCGTAATTTGCTTCCTTAGCCGACGCCCACGGGATAAATAGGGGTTGTGACACTCTGCATTCTTAATCCGTCACCACACGTATCACATACTCGGTGAAAACTTTCGTGGTATCACTTCGTCAATCCTCCTCCTCCATTTAATACTTTTGCACAAGACTTACAAAATGACGGACTTATAGCAATCTTTCTGCCAGTCAACCGTAGGGTGATGAAGAAATAAGTGACTAGATGCACTAGATGTACATAGATGGTATAAAAAAATTAAAAAGTTGGTAAAAAACTATGACCTACATTTACATACATACCTATAGGTTATTATTGTAGGTATGTAAATGTATGATATACTATATTATATAGTATATAATATGTTAGGACATTTGACACACAACGTCATCTAGTTTCAAACTAAGCAGAGCTTGTACTATGAAAGCTACTCGTAGATTGACTAATAGAATACTGATTTACTTTTTTTTTTGTAAATTCATACTACATATACTTAAATACAGTCATACTTTAAATAAAAACACCCAAACTCCGAAACAAATATTTGTAGATCAAACAAACATTTGGTCCGATCCAGGAACCCGAGACCTCAGCACAGCAGTCGTATAAGCTACTACTGCACCAACACATAGGTTACTTACCTCATACTTACGTACGTTTTATATTACGTTTTATCCTGATAAAAACCCAAGTTATCTTTCCATTTCGTCCAATAGGATATCCTTCTTTATTGCCTTTAGTACGATGGGAAAAGTACAAAAGTCCGGATCATGGGCCCCACTACCACACGGCTAATGTCCATATTTACCTATCCTCATGTCGCATACAGCGTGCTTTGGTCCAACGATAAAATTTTTGCCATGTCATTGGTTATTCCTAATTTTAGTAAGTTTTGGTTCAAGCGATGAACGAAAGCTTCTTTGAGTTAACTTTTACAAGTGTCTTTAGAGTTTCTAAAGCTGACGATGATCTCAAAATTTTATTAAAGCCTATTTCCACTCTTAGAATAAAAGTGACGTAACTCAAAATGCAATTTTTGGGAAAAGAACATAAAAGTCTTATACAGAAGAATGTATAGTTGAATAACGTGCATTAACAATTATCATTATCTGCCCACCCTTATCCCAATTTTATTTGGGGTCGGTGTAGTAGGTATGATTCTTCCATTCTACTCTATCATTCGTCATTTCACTGTTTGCTCCCTTCCTAGCCATATCCTCACGCACAAAGTTCATCCACAATTTCTTTGGTCTTTCTCTTCTCTTGTACCCTTCAACTCCCCTACCTAACACTTTCTTCGCCACATTTTCCATTTTCCCTCCGCATGACATGTCCATTCCAAGATGACCTATTACTTCTGAACTTTTCATCCAGTGGCGCTACTTTCAGATTCCTTCGTACGAGTACATACATTCATAACCTTGTCCATCCACACATCCATCTCAGCATTTGTATTTCGGTTACGTTCAGGCGTCTCTCATCCGTTCTCTTAACGGGCAGACTTTCAGGTCCCGGGGACCCAGGAGGTCTGTGAGGTGCTCTATAAATTTGTCCATAGAGCTTTAAGGGGACACTGGGGTCACAAATTGATCCCGTGGCCTGCCGACACTTCATACATTTCGTATTGATTCGATGCTGTACAGTTCTATCGATCTCGCCATCACATCGTAGGAGGGAGCCGAGGCACTTGAAAGGTATACTGATAGGTACTGATTATGAAATATTTATACTGAGGTACTGATTATGAGTAATTTATAGGATGCTGTGTTTTAAGATATAGCAGGCAAATGAACAAACGGGTCATCTGATGGTAAGTGACTACCGCCTCCCAACGACACCCACAACCCAAGAGTCTCAAGATGCCGTTCTTTGAGTCCACCCCCACCCAGAATCCGGGGCTCCAAATGATGTGTGCCGAAGCAAACCACTCCCAAAGAAAATACATAGCTCTGTGCGTGAATTTCACGTGTACATTTTAAACTACACCACTCCTTTTTTTCTATTTCAATTATAGGCTGAAGATTTGTTGATGTTGATGTCTCTTCCGTTATTGTTAGTCGAAGCGTAATACCTGACAGACTGTAACCTCAATTAATAAAAGATCTAGCTAAAACAATTTTATTTATCGGTCTTACGGTACTGTAAAACTTAGACCTAAATTTTAGATCTAACCATTTATGAAGAATTCTCGATACCGAAAAATATTTTTAATTTTTTATTTTTTTGTAATTTTCACCTTATTTTTAAATATTGAACTTATTACTTAATTAATATTGTAACTATAGCCTGCAACTTGATCCGTTGCTGCTTGTTCCATTTATTCCCTTCAAGTTTTCTTTTTAATGTTAGTTCTTATATTTAAGGCGATTTGACATTCAACTTTAAAAATATTTCTTCCGTACTAACTATATAATGATTTAAAAAATGTATATAATTTCCTAAAAAATTATAGGACGAGAAATTCACCGCTTTCGTTCACCCTTTAACCCTCGCAAACTTTGGCTCATACCGTCCATAATTCAGTATTCCAAACGATTAACCGAACTCAAATGTAGTGAGAGAGGGTTAATGAAGTACGTATGATAGGTACGGCTAGTAGTGAACGGTTTAGCCTGATTGAGTTAACGTGGACGGTGTATGTCAAACTGAGAACCCATCTCAGCTCTCTTCGTATTTCGTCAGTTTACTGAGCTCGGATTTGTGTAATTTCAATTTTATTTTGTGGAATATCTATCTATATGGAATATCATCTAGTCTAATATATAAAATTCTCGTGTCACGGTGTGCGTAGTTGAGCTCCTTCGAAACGGCTGCACCGATTTTCGTGAAATTTTGTGTGCATTTCGGGTAGGTCTGAGAATCGGCCAACATCTATTTTTCAAATAATGTATATGGCAAAACAACGTTTGCGGGGTCAGCTATATACGATAGTGAGTGTATAGTGTGTGATATATTGGATAGTGAGTGAATACAGCCGATGGGCTGCTCAAATTCATGATACCCAAGTGCGGTGTCGTCCTTTGAGTGCCTTCCCCAGTATTAAGGGTAGGGAGGGATTGGGCTTCCAGCTATTCAATCACTCACAATGCAGCGAAAGAATTACTTCACACCGGTGTTATGTGATGCCGTGGTATCACTCTGGTGGATTAAGGCTTCATCGTCGTCGTCAGCCTATCACAGTCCACTGCTGAACACAGGCCTCTCCTATTGCACGCCCTTCACTTCGATTGCTTTTCGGCTTCTCGAATCCAGGAAGAGTTTCAAATATAAGTTAAATTGAAATTAATTTTTTTAAAGTCTATCCTGTATAAATAATACCTACTATATATAAGAAGAAATAAGAAAAAGAGATGGATATGAATTTTGCATTGCGATGGCTTTTGGCCCCACAAACATTTCCAATCCCGGCAAAATTTGCGGTTGCTCTAGAATAGATGTTTAGCATAAAATAATAAACAGATCCTAATGAAATTTGACGTAGAGTTTATTTTATTCAAAAAATATGGACCAAGACTTGATATAGTTTTTTTTACACCTGTGGGCTTTTTTTACACACGTTTTTTACAACAATGGAACATAGGAGTTTAAATATAATTATGTCGGTAAAGGCTAAATATAAATAGGTAGTATTTGTATTAGGAATTTAGTTTAGTGTAAAAATTAAATGCTTTTAAATACTTTTTTACATTTCCTTTTTTTCGTTATAAACACATATTTTAAATGTTTTACCGTGGGAGAGCCATGCTTCGGCATGAATGGGCCGGCTCGACCGGAGTGACACCACGGCCTCACAGAAAAACGGTGTTAAGCAATCGTTTTGTTGCCTCTAACTGACTCGAGCGGGAGGGACACCAAGGGCAGCAACGCACTTGTGATGGGCGGCGGTAGTTGCTTACCATCAGGTGACCCATCTGCTCGTTTGCTCCAAAAAAAAAAGTCCTATAGTGAAGTTTAGCACCTCGTTTTTTTAAATTAATTTTTTACTTTTTAACTTTATTTTATTTATTTATTTATTTATCAACTTTATGCACACAAGTACAATGGCGGACTTAATGCCATAGGCATTCTCTACCAGTCTACCTTAGGGTGGTGTGGAAATGAGTGTGGAGGTGCACTACCCTTTGGTTGAGAATTATAAAGTGGACATAAAAGAAGTAATGATAGCAATACTGAGCAAAAAGCAATGAAATAATATATAAATACCAACGTATACATACAAGAATACATACATTCATATTCATATATATTGTGTTATATATATATACACATACATACATACCATAATACATAAAGTATCATATTTGTGATGATTCCGCTACATTCCGGTCAAGAAGAGCCCGCACCTTCGCCCTAAACGAATTACGACTGGTCGCCATTCTGATATCCTGGGGAAGAGCATTCCATAGAAGTACAGATTGAGTGAGGAAGGAAGAATGAACACACGCAGAAGTGTGGGCAGGGCATAAGAGTAGAAGATTATTTGTAGAGCGAAGGGTTCTGTTATGATTGGAGCACAAGAACTGGAAGGAGGATGTCAAGTATGTAGGCGAGTTAGGAGAGTTGAGAATAGTGTAGAGAGTCGTTAGTGCCCGCAGGTGACGACGCTGACGAATTGGGAGCCAATTTAATTTAAGACGAAAGGAGGAAATATGATCATATTTACGAAGATTAAAAATGAATCGAATGCAGTTATTAAGAAGACGGTCGTATTTGTTGAGGAGATCTGCATTCAGGTCGTAGTAGCACACATCACCATAATCTATAATGGGAAAAATTAAAGTTTGTACCAACATCGCTTTAATCTCGGAAGGTAAAAAATTCTTTAGTCGGTATAGCACCCGCAGGGTTCCTGTAACTTTCTGGCTGACATTAGTAACCTGGGTTTGCCAATTGAGGTTGCAATCAATGAACAGTCCCAAATCCTTCACAGTAGAACTTAGGGGAATGGTTGACCCGTTAAATACTAGGGATGGTAGTTTTTCATGATCTAGCCTTCTGGTCATACGTGGACTGCCTAAGATGATAGCCTGGCACTTTGTGGGGTTCACAGTCAAACCGAACCTATAGGACCAACCGCTAATAGTCTCCACTTACTTTACTTACTTACTTACATACTTTAACTTACTTAAGCATACTTTTTAACTAATTCCAATAACATATTCTTGTGCTGTTTTGCTTGTTGGAAAAACATTACTCCAATTATTGTTTTGATTTATTTCAATTTAAGAAGGCTTACAGACTAATAACACAATTTATAAGGGCTTTTGTTGTTAGATTTTTTATTAAGAGTTTATTTTACAAGAGATTTATAGATGTGAATAAGATGCTGGTTTAAATGTTAAGTTTTTGCAGCAATCTGATTTGAACGATTTTATTTATGACATAACCAAACGTGAAAATGGTCTCCTGATGGAAAGTAACTACCTTCACCCATAAACAGCTGCAACTCAAACGTCATAAGTTCGTTGCCCCATTTTGGAACCGCTCAGAATTACATGGAGGGGAGGTTTGGACTCTGGTGACCTCACATATCACATCACATCAACAGCCTTTAATAATCCACTGCTGGACATAGGCCTCTCCTTAGAAAGGAGGTTTTGGACTACTATACCACGCCGGCCAGACGGGTTGGTTGTGTGGTTAGCAGTGCTGTTTTCCTGCGTAATTTGGTTCCTTAGCCGACGCCCACGGGATAAATAGGGGTTTCGACACTCTGTATTCTTAATCCGTCACCACACGGATCACATACTCGGTGAAAACTCTCGTGGTATCACTTCGTCAATCCTCCTCCTCCATTTAATACTTTTGCACAAGACTTACAAAATGGCGGACTTATAGCAATCTTTCTGCCAGTCAACCGTAGGGTGATGAAGAAATAAGTGACTAGATGCACTAGATATACATAGATGGTATAAAAATAATTAAAAAGTTGGTAAAAAACTATGACCGACATTTACATACATACCTATAGGTTAATATTGTAGGTATGTAAATGTATTATATACTATATTATATAGTATATAATATTTTAGGACATTTGACACACAACGTCATCTCGTTTCAAACTAAGCAGAGCTTGTACTATGAAAGCTAGATTGACTGATAGAATACTGATTTACTTTTTTTTTGTAAATTCATACTACATATACTTAAATACAGTCATACTTTAAATAAAAACACCCAAACTCCGAAACAAATATTTGTAGATCAAACAAACATTTGGTCCGATCCAGGAACCCGAGACCTCAGCACAGCAGTCGTATAAGCTACTACTGCACCACCACATCATTACTTACCTCATACTTACGTACGTTTTATGTTACGCTTTATCCTGATAAAAACCCAAGTTATCTTTCCATTTCGTCCAATAGTATATTCTTCTTTATTGCCTTTAGTACGATGGGAAAAGTACAAAAGTCCGGATCATGGGCCCCACTACCACACGGCTAATGTCCATATTTATCTATCCTTATGTCGCATACTGCGTGCTTTGGTCCAACGATAAAATTTTTGCCATGTCATTGGTTATTCCTAATTTTAGTAAGTTTTGGTTCAAGCGATGGACGAAAGCTTCTGTGAGTTAACTTTTACGAGTGTCTTTAAAGACCAAAAGTAAAATCAGATGCACTTTAGAGTTTCTAAAGCTGACGATGATCTCAAAATTTTATTAAAGCTTATTTCCACTCTTAGAATAAAAGTGACGTAACTCAAAATGCAATTTTTGGGAAAAGAACATAAAAGTCTTATACAGAAGAATGTATAGTTGAATAGCGTGCAATAACAATTATAAGCCTTTTATCATTATCTGCCTTATCCCAATTTTATTTGGGGTCGGTGTAGTACGTATGATTCTTCCATTCTACTCTATCATTCGTCATTTCACTGTTTGCTTCCTTCCTAGCCATATCCTCACGCACAAAGTCCATCCACAATTTCTTTGGTCTTTCTCTTCTCTTGTACCCTTCAACTTCCCTACCTAACACTTTCTTCGCCACATTTTCCATTTTCCCTCCGCATGACATGTCCATTCCAAGATAACCTATTACTTCTGAACTTTTCATCCAGTGGCGCTACTTTCAGACTCCTTCGTACATACATTCATAACCTTGTCCATCTACACATCCATCTCAGCATTTGTATTTCGGTTACGTTCAGGCGTCTCTCATCTGTTCTCTTAATGGGCCAACTTTCAGAACCATACAGGACGGCAGGTCTGGTGATAGTTCTATAAATTTGTCCATAGAGCTTTAAGGGGACACTGGGGTCACAAATTGTTCCCCTTGCCTACGCTTCATACATTCCATATTGATTCGATGCTGTACAGTTCTATCGATCTCGCCATCGCATCGTAAGAGGGAGCCGAGGTACTTGAAAGGTATACTGATAGGTACTGATTATGAAATATTTATACTGAGGTACTGATTATGAGTAATTTATAGGATGCTGTGTTTTAAGATATAGCAGGCAAATGAACAAACGGGTCATCTAATGGTAAGTGACTACCGCCTCCCAACGACACAAAGAACCCAAGAGTCACAAGATGCCGTTCTTTGAGTCCACCCCCACCCAGAATCCGGGGCTCCAAATGATGTGTGCCAAAGCAAACCACTCCCAAAGAAAATAAATAGCTCTGTGCGTGAATTTCACGCGTATATTTTAAACTACACCACTCCTTTTTTTTATATTAAAATTATAGGCTGAAGATTTGTTGATGTTGATGTCTCTTCCGTTATTGTTAGTCGAAGCGTAATACCTAACAGACTGTAACCTCAATTAATAAAAGATCTAGCTAAAACAATTTTATTTATCGGTCTTACGGTACTGTAAAACTTAGACCTAAATTTTAGATCTAACCATTTATGAAGAATTCTCGATACCGAAAAATATTTTTAATTTTTTCTTTTTTTGTAATTTTCACTTTATTTTCAAATATTGAACTTATTACTTACTTAATATTGTAACTTTAGCCTGCACACTTGATCCCTTGCTGCTTGTTCCATTTATTCCCTTCAAGTTTTCTTTTTGATGTTAGTTCTTATATTTAAGGCGATTTGACATTCAATTTAAAAAATATTTCTTCCGTACTAACTATATAATGATTTAAAAAATATATATAATTTCCTAAAAAATTATAGGACGAGAAATTCACCGCTTTCGTTCACTCTTTAACCCTCGCAAACTTTGGCTCATACCGTCCATAATTCAGTATTCCAAACGATTAACCGAACTCAAATGTAGTGAGAGAGGGTTAATGAAGTACGTATGATAGGTACGGCCAGTAGTGAACGGTTTAGCCTGATTGAGTTAACGTGGACGGTGTATGTCAAACTGAGAACCCATCTCAGCTCGCTTCGTATTTCGTCAGTTTACTGAGCTCGGATTTGTGTAGTTTCAATTTTATTTTGTGGAATATCTATCTATATGGAATATCATCTAGTCTAATTTATAAAATTCTCGTGTCACGGTGTGCGTAGTTGAGCTCCTTCGAAACGGCTCCACCGATTTTCGTGAAATTTTGTGTGCATTTCGGGTAGGTCTGAGAATCGGCCAACATCTATTTTTCAAATAATGTATATGGCAAAACAACGTTTGCGGGGTCAGCTATATACGTTAGTATAGTGTGTGATATATTTGATAGTGAGTGAATACAGCCGATGGGCTGCTGAAATTCATGATACCCAAGTGCGGTGTCGTCCTTTGAGTGCCTTCCCCAGTATTAAGGGTAGGAAGGGATTGGGCTTCCAGCTATTCAATCACTCACAATGCAGCGAAAGAATTACTTCACACTGGTGTTATGTGATGCCGTGGTATCACTCTGGTGGATTAAGGCTTCATCGTCGTCGTCAGCCTATCACAGTCCACTGCTGAACACAGGCCTCTTCTATTGCACGCCACTTCGATTGCTTTTCGGCTTCTCGAATCCAGGAAAAGTTTTAAATATAAGTTAAATTGAAATTAATTTTATTAAAGTCTATCCTGTATAAATAATACCTACTATGTATAAGAAGAAATAAGAAAAAGAGATGGATATGAATTTTGCATTGCGATGGCTTTTGGCCCCACAAACATTTCTAATCCCGGCAAAATTTGCGGTTGCTCTAGAATAGATGTTTAGCATAAAATAATGAACAGAACCTGATGAAATTTGACGTAGAGTTTATTTTATTCAAAAAATATGGACCAAGACTTGATATAGTTTTTTTACACCTGTTTTTTTTTTAAACAATGGAACGTAGGAGTTTAAATATAATTATGTCGGTAAAGGCTTAATATAAAGAGGTAGTATTTGTATTAGGAATTGAGTTTAGTGTAAAAATTAAATGCTTTTAAATACTTTTTTACTTTTCCTTTTTTCTTTATAAACATATATTTTAAATATTTTACCGTGGGAGAGCCATGCTTCGGCACGAATGGGCCGGCTCGACCGGAGTGACACCACGGCATCACAGAAAACCTGTGTTAAGCAATCGTTTTGTTGCCTCTAACTGACTCGAGCGGGATTGACTCCAAGGGCAGCAACGCACTTGTGATGGGCGGCGGTAGTTGCTTACCATCAGGTGACCCGTCTGCTCGTTTGCTCCAATAAAAAAAAGTCCTATAGTGAAGTTTAGCACCTCGTTTTTTAAATTACTTTTTAACTTTACTTACTTACTTACATACTTTAACTTACTTAAGCATACTTTTTAACTAATTCCAATAACATATTCTTGTGCTCTTTTGCTTGTTGGAAAAATATTACTCCAATTATTGTTTTAATTTATTTCATTTTAAGAAGGCTTACAGACTAATAACACAATTTACACAAAGAAAAATATAAAAAAAGGTTGCTTATAACAAGCCTCCACCTATGTAAATGTAAACTATGTGGCTATACCACAGAGGGTTGATCTCTAAAGGTTTCTCTTCTGCAGCAGCAGCACGAGAGTGGATGTATACCTTCATGTATCACAATAGCATTCCAAAAAAAAACTGCCTCCTTATCCCCATTTTGAATTACTGATATTTTTTAACGTGTTTGCAGTAGATATATTCTGCAACGCTTGAACATACGACTGTGACGTTGTGACTGATAATTTGTGAATTTCGTTTATCTCTCATCCGTCGTCGATTTAGTGTACGCTGAGCTAGCTCTCTATACATCCAGTGTAATGTTCTGAAAGTTATAATCGAGTGACAATTCCATTACTAACGCTTGAGTCTCTCACCGACGACAAATTGCAGTTTCAAGCATCGACGGCTTGTCGTGCTGACTTATTGCAGATGAGGGACTCTTGAGGTATTATTAGAAGATAGTTGCGACACAGCTCCTCCGTCAGTGACGGAGCTGTACAGACGCAGTGATAGTGATTTTGTATTTCAAATATTTCATGGTAGATATGTAATCGTCAAAATCAGTTTAAAATACACAGTCTTAGTGATTAGGTTTATGGAAACATCATGATGATTTATACGTTAATGTATAATAATAATATGAAAAAAAATCAAGTTCATTCAAAATACCCATCCAATTTGACTACACAGAGGGCGTAGTGGTTTAAGTCGCCTATGCCGAGTGTTGTGGGTCCGATCCCCACATGGGACGACACTTTGTGTGATCCACAAATTGTTATTCTGAGTCTGGGTGTTCTTTGTGTACGTTTCATGTATGTTTGTAAAGTCCCTCACGACACAGCATATATTCCTATTGCGGGAAACGTCTTTTTAAAAAGAAAAAAAAAGTACTTTGAAGCCAATTTCGATCGGAAAAAGCATTTTCTCTGATTTTTTGGAATGTCTTAAGTCCTTTAAACTAACATGACTTTTATACCATACCATACTCTCCAAGGAAGATTATCAAACGACCTATAAGATAAGATATTAAATAATGGCCAACTTTTAGCTTTTATGAATTATTTTCCAGGCACGTTGATGGGTCAGAGGAGCAGACGGGTCACCTGATTTAAAGTGACTACCACCACCCATGAACGCCTGCAATTTATGAGTCACAAGGAATACACTCTTTTGTTAAAGGTTCGATGGTCCTATGGAAATGCCTCAGACAATAATTAGTTCCATGAATTAGTTGTGTGAGGTAAAAGTATTGGTTGTGGAACACGGTGTATTTAAGAAGTTTGACTACTAAGGCCGATTCTGGGATGCGTCATAGCTTGTGAGCTTGTGTGCTAATACGAGTCCATAACATCACAGAGCTGGATAATATCTACATTGTGCCTCTTTATTTTTAGCTCTGGGAGGGCCATAGTTTGGCACAAATGGGCTAGGCTCGAACTGAGTGATACTGTGGCCTCACAAAAACACGTGTTAAGTCACTCCTTTGCTGCTTTTCAGCGAGTGAGGGAGGTTAACGGTACTTGGAGAACTTAAGTACTGCGCGCGCACATGTCAAATAGCGCTCGCTTTTCCGCCTTCACACACTTTCGTCTTTTAAAAAAATGTAAACACAAATAAATTTAGAAGGATGACATCTAAAAAAAAACTTTTCGTATGTCAAAAACGTACGTTCATAAAAAAATAATCACGTTACGAAACATTTAACAAGGCAATTAAAAAAAAGATACTGAATTGTATTGATTTATATTCAGAAATGGAACGTTAATTAAAACAAAAACAGCACGGACATTGTTTATTCGCCGAAAGCCGACTGCCGACGGTCGACGATGTTATCCGATTAGCGCATCCAATAAACAATCGGCACGAGCCGTTATTAATTTTCAATTAGTGCAGACATCGTGACGTTCCACGTTTAAATTTGAATGAGTGAATCAAGGATTTGATTGTTCGCTGATATTGCATAGACATTAGTGTTGTTTTTGTTTATAGAATCAAATCCTGCATATGTGTATAATAGTTTTCTTGTGATTGTTCTAAATTCAAAATTCTAAAGTGTGTACTTGCACATGTGCTGAAAGCATTGAAAGCTAATTCGTATCTAATAATAGCAACACGACCAGATAGCGCAAAAAGTCTTACAGCAAATAGTTCTCTTAATTTTTTATTTTATTTTAGTTATTTGTGAAAATTTCATTCTATGGTTAAAAGAACAACTGTAGTCTGAAAAAATGTAGAAGTAAGATATTGCATAGAGTTATAGAAGAAATAGGTAGGTGATGATGGTAGGTATTATAGGCCAATTGTACCTACCAATTTATTTTATAAGCATTTATATTTGCCATTTAACTTCATGTGTAAAATATCTACATAAATTCACTACACAGATTGTGCTAATAATAAAGTTTTTTTTTAATTATAGAGGGAAAAAGTTAAACATGCCTATTATGTTATAAAAAAAAAATTACTTGATAGTAAAGAGGTTTTTTAAAACTAAATATCCATCCACAAGAACAAAAAATAAAACAATTTCAATCGACTACAAATTGAAGTGAGTTAAACTGGAGACGCTTCCTGTCTAGACCTGTGTGATGTCATTTCCTCTTTTATAGTATCAAGTCTGTTTCCATTACCACCAATACAAGGGTCGTTATGAAAAATGTTAAAGCATGAAAAAATTCTTCGAGTAAAATAAACTCATAGAATTCTATTAAAAAGAAATGTTTATACCTTTCTAAAACGTATGGGTATATGTACACATATAATAATACCTATGTATGTAATAGCCGTATTTACTACACACAATTAACCAAACTAACTGCAAAGGCAGGGGTCGTAGGTTTGATTCTCACTGAAGACAAATAAACTGTGTGATAAGCACGATAATTTTGTTAGGTGTCTAAGTGATTTTTAATTATATAATGTAGGTTTTTGGCAATATTTATATGTTATATGTATGTTTATCAGCAGTCTGACAGGTTTAGTCAGCAGTGCAGACTGACTAGTTTGGGTTCAGACCCCTGTGTTTGAGATTTATCGAGTAAAAAATATTTTCATCTTAAAATTTTTGTCATAATATCAATATCATTATGAGATAGGACCAGCCCCGAAAGTCGTTGGCTAAGTGGTTTTTTAGTCACTGTGAAAACCACTTCCTTTTACCTAAAACTATGTTAATGAACCCTTGTCTGGTGGATGTTTGGAAGCTTTTACCATATATATCCGCAGACAAAAGCTAAAGGATTACTGCAGCTTTTTATACTTCAACTTTGACGGATCTGGTAGTACGATGTAACGTCTTAAAACTCATCGTGGGAGCCAGCCAGGACCAGCACTCGAGCGGAGTCATACCACGACCTCACAGAAACAAGCAGTCAGTCCCACTGTTTAGCTTCTTTAATTGTGAACGGCTTATAAAGTGTACCCTACGATTTAACCAGTTAGTAATATAGTGTAATTCTTATACTGCTAAGTAGGGTTGCCAGAGCTTCATAATTTAGGGATGTTAATGAAAGTGACACCCTTGCTGTGTGGACCCAATGCTTGTTCATCAGCCTCGGTGGCCAAAAAAGCTATAAAGGTCAATATTTTTTTCGAAAAAGGAACTACATATTTTCTTAATACAAGTAATATCCATTTTTGACTAACATTGTACAACCGGCTGCACTGCCACAACAGTTGAACGCCATTCCCCAGAGAAGAACAGCAAACGTCTTGATTCGCTTATCTAACGAACGCCTGAGGCTCTTCGTCTTGTAATTAGATAATATGACACGCCAAGCACACGAGGTAGTCTTAGTATTTTGTGAAATAAACGTTGAAAAACATTTTACAAGAAACATGTACATTTTTTTGTCTCTTCGTAACAGCAGTTTTATTCTAGATAATTTTAACCTCTTTTTAAATAAAAAAATTACGTTATCTAATGTTAAAAATATAGGCTTGGAAAACTACTCAAGAGATCATTATAACCAAAAATTTGATGATTATAGCTATATAAATGTTTGATAATTTTTACTATAAAAAAGACTGCAGGTAGTATTTTTTTTTAAGCAAAATCTCGCTATACTAACCTTTAAACTACCGCGTTACATGGTACTATATATATTCGATTAGGTTGCACTGGCCGTGGTTACACACTGACTCTCTGACAGGCTAAATATTCGGGAAAGGTGCAATATTTTATTTAACGGCATACTGTTTATTGTGACCTTCAACTGTGATTAAAATTGTTCTCCTCCTAACATCTCAGCAATTTCTCCCACATGCCTCTTTTTCTCATCCTTCTGAAATGTAAATTCAATTTACGAAAAACGGTCTTAAATTTGGAGAATAGCAATGAAATGTGCATTTGATCGTAAAACTGCAATTATTTACTACAAAGTTACTACCAAAAAGTGGAACACAGGGTCTAACTATGCTAAAGCAACATAGTACTTTATTACAGGACGTAACTAAAATTGTGTTCGCAAATTATTCGCATTTGTATGTAGTATGTTAACCTCCTGTGCTTGGAAGTGGAAAATATAGGACACCTCTGGAACTATTGTGTTTTAGAAACATTTTAACCAGCGCGATTAGAGTGTTCTGGAATGTGTATTGAATGTCTTGTTTTACATCATTGACCGGTATACTTGAACTAACATTGTAAAAATAATTGTATTATAAATATATATTTTGGATGCCTGGAAACTGGCTTTTGAAAGGCAAAACCAGTTTTACTTTGATAGCATAAATTGTTTAAAGACTTAAAAGCTTTTTACACTTCTGTCGCAAATATAAATATTTCAATTTACCCTATTCAAGGAACCAAACTGCCCGGTAACAGCCAGTTCGAGTTACAACTATGTGATCCTGAGCCATTCGGGTTATTGCTTCAGCACTCCCCAATCTGTACAAGCAATATCCCCAGGTACGGTTGCCTCCACATCTTACAATTTTTTTCTTTCAAATTGAACTCCCAATTTCCTAGTCTAATTCCTGAAATACGCCATAAACACCAATAGTCTTTCCCTATTATGTAAGTGGTATTAAAGTTGTGGAAGAAGGGGTGTCATGTCTACCTTACATAAAGGCGGACTGATCATCCTTGAGGGGCGGCGGCGGGAAGTTGTTTATATGCTAATTGGCGTGAGAACTTTCCATATCGCGATGTAGGATTGGCAGTCACTCTGTAGTTCGGTGTGTCTTCGTTGGATGGCACTGAAATATGTTTTTTGTTTCATTGTATGTAGAAGTTGCCAAAGAACTATAGTCTCTAAGAAATCCCTAACTATAACTCTTTGTACGAGGGCGGGTCAATAAGTCCGTGACTTTTTGAATTTCTGACCTCTTTACTGAAAAAGCAACACTATTCCTGTCAACAGGCATCTGTCAGTTAACTCCTGTCAAAATTTGAACTTGCTGCGTCAGTTAGTTTGTGTTTGACAGCTATCTTTACCAGACTACCCAGTAATTTGAGGAAAAAATGGAAAAAAGTGAATTTCGTGTGCTTATTAAGCAATATTTTTTGCGAAAAAAAACCATTACCGAGACCAAGGCTAAGCTTGATAAATACTATGGGGACTCTGCACCATCGATTTCAATGGTAAAAAAGTGGTTTACTGAATTTCGTTGTGGCCGTACAAGCACTGAAGATGCCGAACGTCCTGGACGCCCAGTTGAGGTCTCTTCACCCGAAACAATCGAAAAAATTCACGATATAGTGTTGGCCGACCGAAGATTGAAAGTGCAAGAGATTGTGGAAACCGTACGGATCTCGCATGGCTCAGTGGTTTCAATTTTGAATGATCACTTGGGCATGAGAAAGCTTTCCGCAAGATGGGTGCCGGTCGACCACAAACGCAATCGTGTAACAACTTCACAGGAAGGTTTGGCGTTGTTTAATCGCAATATGGAGGAGTTTTTGCGCCGTTTTGTAACCGTGGACGAAACATGGATCCATCACAACACACCAGAGACCAAACAACAGTCAAAACAGTGGGTTTCTAAGGGTGAATCGGTGCCAAAGAAGGCCAAGGTGGGTTTGTCAGCCAATAAAGTTATGGCGACTGTCTTTTGGGATGCACGCGGGATAATCCACATTGACTACCTTCAAAAGGGAAGAACAATCAATGGGGAATATTATGCCAACTTATTGGACCGATTCAATGACGATTTGAAAAAAAACCGACCGCATTTGGCCAAGAAAAAAGTTCTTTTCCACCAAGACAATGCAAGGGTGCACACATGTGCAGTTGCCATGGCAAAAATCCATGAATTGGGCTATGAATTGCTCCCTCATCCGCCCTATTCTCCAGATTTGGCTCTGAGTGACCACTTCTTGTTCCCAAACCTGAAGAAATGGCTTGGTGGAAAAAGATTTGACTCCAATGATGAAGTCATCTCGCAAACAAAGGCCTATTTTGAGGACCTCGACAAATCATATTTTTTGGAAGGGATAAAAAAATTGGAGAAGCGTTGGACAAAGTGTTTAGAGCTCAAGGGAGACTACGTTGAAAAATAAAATGATTTATTTATCAAAAAATCTGTGTTTTATTCCAAAAGTCACGGACTTATTGACCCGCCCTCGTACCTCTGCTTAAAAACGAGTAGAAAAAATTCTTTTTTTTTTTTAAAGACAATTCCCGCACTAGGAAGAAATCCTGTGTCGCGTGGGACTTTACAAACATACATGACACATGATGGATACAAAGAACACCCAGACTCAAAACGACAATTTGTGGATCACACAAAGTTTTCATAAGTGTCATAAGAGCCGACTAAGGGAGCTAAGGGACTACGTATGACAACAGCACTGCAAAGAGAAGGTTAACTTGAAATAAACCCTATGTCAATCCATCTGATCAGCGTGGTATAGTACGCCAAAACCTTCCTAAGGAGAGGCCTATGTCCAGCAGTGGGCTATTAAAGGCTGTTAATTATGATTTTAATTATTTACTTACCCACTGACACGAGTTATCTAACACTATACAAGTCCAACCGGAACAAAGAACAACTCTCCTAAGTTTTAAAAGGACTCGTAATCAAATACTTAGTTGGCATAATTGAACGCTGAGATGTCTCGCCGTGAGTCGAAGACGCTACACTGATATGTACATGTTTGAATCGGAACTTAAGACGGAGTGTAGGAGAAATGTGAAGGAACTTCGGCTATAGGCTTGTTTCTACATTGGTATTTATTACGTGTAAATAAACTTATATTCATCGGTCTTGATTTGTATTATTAAAAGACTTTTATCAGTTTCATTATTAGTAAAGTAACCTTAAAAGTTAGTTGTAGTCTAGTTCTAATGGTCATATTAAAAGAAAACTTTATATGCATATTCTCTTGGTCTCACGAGACCAAGAGAATATGCGGCCCGACGACACGACGACCCGGCTTAGCAGCCAGGGTCACTAACCACGGTTAGTGACCCTGGCTGCTAAGCCGGTGGTCGTGGGTTTGATGCCCGCCCAGGACCAATATTGTGTGATGAGCACGATCGTTTGTTCAGTGTCTAGGTGTGCTTTATCTCTATCTATACACATAAATAAAATTGAAGTGTCTGTTTGTAATGTCAAAATGATAGGTTTTTTCATGCTCACACGGTTATTTACACGATCCCTATGCCTAAAAACCAGTTTAAATACTTTTGTCTATCTGATTGTTCCTTATGATCTTCAAAACGGCTGGACCAATTTTAATATTTGACTACCAGGTAGCTGTCTATATAAGGAGTAACTTAGACTGAAGAGACAGAGACAGAGAGAGAGCACAAATAGAGCTAATGGATGGATAATGAAACTTGGTTTTTAATTATTAATTCTTTACTAAAAAGTGGTTAAATTACATTTTTTTACCGCTTGGGGTCGAAACGGTCATGGGGTCCGAGTGATCGTACTATGTATAAACAACTAGCTAAGCAACTGTTATGGTGATCAGAAGGCCTTTTTCTAGCACATAGAATTAGCATTGCCATTCAATGTGACAATGCTGCCAGTCTTCTGGGAACGCTACCAGTAGGCGATGAAGTGAAGGAATTGTTTGATGCTTGTGTGTAAATAATGTAAATATTTATATTTATGTTACCACTAGCCGACCAGGTGAACTTCGTACCGCCGTATTTTTGTAGCTTTATTTTACTTAACATTGTTACTGGCACAACCCAGCGGTAGCGAACTCAGTGAAAATTGTGTAATATGTACGTATTTAAATTTACTGTGTATCAGTGTAAGTCAATAGCCTATTGCTGATGTAATAGTTACAGGGGGCAGACGAGAAGACGGGTCACCTCATGGAAAGTGACTATCGCCGCCCATGAACGTCTGCAACGTAGGAGTCACAAACGCGTTGCCGGCCTTTTAGGAAGGAGTACGCTCTTTTTTTGCGTATTAGTGGATCAGATAATAGTGTATATTAGTTAGTGTGTATTACTTAGTTCATATCTTCTTGTACATATGCACCCGCCACGTCCCTTACTGAACTATCTAAAGGTTAACTGGTAGATAATGCCATGAAGCATTAAGTCCTCCTCGTGCAAAATGTAATGCAGGAAGTGTAAAATAAATAAAAATATATTGCGGATGTTATATTTCGTCATAATCGTAGAATAGTGTCGGATCTGACTTTTATTGAACTTACAGGGCAGCCATTTCAAAAATATAATTGTGTGGTGACGGATTAAGAATACAAATTGTCACCACCCCAATTCATCCCGTGGGTGTCGTAAGAGCCGACTAAGGGAGCAAACTAAGCAGGACAACAGCACTGCAAAGAGAAGGAAAACTTGAAACAAACCCTATACCAACCCGTCTGGCCAGCGTGGTATAGTAGGCCAAAACCTCCTTTCTAAGGAGAGGCCTATGTCCAGCAGTGGGCTAGTATAGCTGTTGATGTTGATTTCAAAAATTAGGTTATTTTTTTGACAATCTTTTTAATTCTAAATCTGTAATTATGAAAATTGGCATACAAGTGAAAAATAGGGTTTGTTTTAAAATGCTATAAAAATAATTATATTTTTTTCTAGATAAATTACATACTTCCTTTTTACTTTGAGCGCTTTTCAGACAAACACTAAAAATTTACAATTTTCTAGAAAAATCACATGCTTCATTATACTTTGAGTGCCTTTCAAACAAATACTGAATAATTTAAAATCTAAAATACATTAATTTTTTTTTAATGTCGTAATACTATTTAGACAATGTAGTATCAAAATATGGTAAGAATTGAATTTCGTATTTTTTTCAAAACCGAGATTATTCTGCGATCATGACGATTTATGTATTTGCCTCTGTGAATTCAGAGGTCTGTATATTTATGTATGTGAAAAAGACAATTTGAGTATAAAAAAGCAGTTCTAATTTTAAATGAACTGAATGAACTTTTTATTTAAAATAAGAACAGTTACCAATCTTAATAGAATTTGCTTGCAACACGTAATAACGTCTTTGTAACCCGTACGTTCGTTAGTAACATATAACTCGAGCCGAAGCTTTTAATTCAGTTAAACAGGAAGTTGTTCGAAGCCGACAGGAAGTGACGGTATTTATTCGCAACTCGCTACTATGTCACTGTGTTACCAGATTTAAATTTAAATTTGTTTTCAAGATTGAGGTTTTAGGGCGTCTATGCAAATGAAATAAGGTTGTGCTGTGAATATTTTTGAGATTATAGAGTAAATTAAGTATTCAAGACAACAAAATAAGTGATGATGGCTCTGCATGATAATAAAACCATGTAATTAAACTTTTAGAAACGATTACAAGGCAATAGGTTAAGGACTTGTAAGTATACCGCCTTTTATTTATTAAAACAAATTTGTGATGTCATCATTCGGTATTGTCAAATTATTTATTTTTCATAGCTTTTGTTAAAGCACTTTCTACGTTTGACACTCTGGAGCCAAATAAAACCTAAACATGACGTAATGTAAAATAAAATGAGACAAGTGTTAAAATATTTATTTTATGACAATTTATCTTTTTTTACATTGAACAAGGGTTTACGGGACAAAGGATAGCAAAACTTTCACATTGCATTTTAGGTATGCTATTTTATATAGGCCTTAATATAAGCTTGAGCCGAAACAAAAACTATGAATAGAATGTCATTCATAGTAACGAGTTTAGTTTTTATGCTACAGGGAGCAAATTAGCAGAGGAGTCACCTGATTAAAAGTGACTACCGACAACCTTGGACACGAAGTCAGGAGGCACAAGCGCTTGGCCACTCTGGGGAAGGGGGCAGATTGAGGCCTCTTTTAACTCACGCACTCAGTAAAAAGCATTAAAAGAAATGGTTAATACTGGTTTTCTATAAAGCTGTGATGTCACTCCGGTCGAGCCGACCCGTTTGACCAAAGTATGGGTCTCCCACGGTTAAGGTGATTTTAAAAATGTAATTTTATCAACACTTTTAAATAATTCATTTTGGGCATAACAAACTGTCCTTTGAGGGTTACCGTTATTATTAACCACATTATATATCCTTAAAGCTTCTCGTCTTTGGATCAAGGATATAATAAAGCCATTTTCATAATACACTTTCTTGACAAGAGAAGGCCTGTTAATGTTATACGGGACATTTTTCATCAAGACAGTGATGTCACGATTCTAAGCCCTAAAATAATAAATAGTTATATCAGTTACGAAGAAGACTATAAGAGATCATAAGGATCAAGTCAGATTACATGCTTGGTAGAGTCTATACAGGGATTTGGTGATAGGATTGACAAAAAAATATATTATACCTACTGGCTTTCGAGTAGCTACGCTTGAGTCAAGTAAAGAGTGTTTTTTATTTTGGCCGCTAACGAGCGGACGCCTTCATCATCGAGCCCTGGGAGAGGTCTGGATGTCTTAATATCAGCCTTTCCCGGACCTCTTCTATCTCAGGCGTGGAGTGGCACACCATGTGGTTTTAGTCGATTCGATTCCCACACACAAACCCCAGTTTCCACACGTAAATAAAGGGTTTATGTAAAGTTTTCTTTCGTTTTGCAGTTCTGTTGCCCTGTGTAGTTTGGTCCCTTGGTCGGCTCTTGACGACACCCACGGAATTAATAGGAGTGGTGACACTCCGTATTCCGAATCCGTCATCACACGGAAAACCTGATGGTAAGTAACTACCGCTGCCTATATACATCTAACTCTCTTTACTATAATCTATAATGTAGGAGTCAGAAGAGAACTTTTCTTCCCACTCACTCAAGTAAAATTTTTGCTCGAACGCTACTTCTTTGCATATTACGAGTACATTAATTTCTTGAAAACTCATAGCACTTAGAGTACCGTCTTATATCTTCACCCTTGGGAGTATCGAGTGGATACATGCCAGCCCCGAAGAGAGAGATAGTTTCTGCATCAATATACTTATAGCTTAATTGATATCAGGTTTCAGGATAGGCGATAAAATATTGTGGCAATTATTTTCTTCCCACGCTTTTCAGTGTTTGGAAAAATATAGTTTTTAAGAAAAAATACCAATGGGGAGTTACGGTGGTATGCTCTGACACAACGGTAGAATCCTCCGACCAGGCGCGGTAATTATATCCTGCGGGCCCCGGCCTGAATATTGATGTGTGCATATACATATATATATATATATATATATATATATATATGTATGTAATATATAATATATATATCTTATACTAAATACGTTTCATGCATGAAAACATTCAATTTATTTTGCTTTATTTTGCTGATCTCAATTTTTCCTGCCGAATTAATTAACTAGACGATATTTTTAAAACAATTCGTTTCGGATTAAGTTAGCATTTTCTTTTTATTGCCCAGTGTAATCCACTTTAGCAGACTCTGCTGGCATTCCGAAATAATCTTGGATACGATAGGTAACCGATTGGGTACAAACGAATGAGAAAGTAATGTAATAAAGCCAGCTGCAGATGGCGAAGGATTGGCAATTTGCCAAGTGGTCAACACCTGCCCGCTGCAAGGGCTCGATTGTGTGGAAACATCTTTTTTTACTCGTTTTTGTAATACAGGCACGCAATTTGGCTATAGGTCAATTTTGAAGTGTATGCACACACTGGGAAGTTATTTGAGACGCGTGATTTTCGCACGTGTTCTTTTAAATGTACTTACCAGCTTTACTCGTGACTATTGGTAGCTAAGGTATAAATAACCCTCTGTATTTTATTGTACTCCTGGCAATAGGTAACTACGTAAAATTGCCTGATGACCAACAGTAGTTAATACATGAAAGTGTAACAAATTTACAGACATACTCACTTTCGCATTTGTAAAATTAATTACCACTAGCGGTCAATTTCATACCTTATGAAATTTAATAACCAAACGACCATTCTTTTGGTTTCACGCAGCTTAGAACAGAAATACCTTAAGTAACCTTGCAAATTTTAAAATTAACTTTATTGTTAATTGTCTAAAAATAATCATGTTGCTATCTCTTTCTTCCAAAGCCTAAAAACTAATTACAGCATCATACCTAGTACGGAATACAGAACGGAGACAAACGTACCAACTTGGCGACTCAGTTAATAAAGATTTCCAACACTCTAATTGCAAAGGTACGGTGTGCGTCAAGTTTTCGGAGGTGTTCGCGCATGTTGCGCAAAGTTCGGGTAAGCTCGTTGCATACTGCGGAGAGCTTTCATATCGTAGTTATAAATAAACTAGTTTTTTTTTAGTTTTTAGTTTGTATAGTCGTCACCTTTCTCAAAATTATTAAGCTCAAGAATACCATTTTGTTTTGATAATGTTTATTGATAATGTTTTTTTACTCTAGGTATGAATTACTATAACACGTGAAACGATATGTTCGTGTCTTGTAAAATTAAAGACATGTACATGTACACTTACTGTATTCTCGAAAGGGTAGGCTGGGGTGTACTATCTAAGGCCCCAGCAAAAGATCTAATTACAGAACACCTCACCGTTTGGCCCCGCTGAGGTTGACGATCCATGAGAGTCGATACAAAAACAAAGGCCAACATCATTAGCAACAGCCTTTAATAGTCCACTGCTGGACATAAGCCTCTTCTTAAAAAGGAGGTTTTGGCGTAGGTAGGTAGTAGTAGGTAGGTAGGTTTTGGAGGTAGGTAGTATACCACGCTGGCCAGACGGGTTGGTATAGGGGTCGTGTCAAGTTTTCCTTCTCTTTGCAGTGCTGTTGTTCTGCGTAGTTTTTTCCCTTAGTCGGCTCTTACGACACCCACGGGATAAATAGGGGTGGTGACACTATGTATTCTTAATCCGTCACTCCACGAACGGACAGACCAACGCTTTTATTAAAATTATTTTTTTCTATTACGTGATTGGGACTCGTACTTAATAGGAAGAAAATCTTTAACTGCAAAACAGCCACTTTAGGAATGAAATATTAAAAAATGGGAGATTTTAAAAGGAAAAGGTACGCATGATAGGATGGTTACTTGAGTAATAGAATATTGATCAGAGAGTGAGCAATAATTCGAGAAGGTCAAGGTCGTATACCTGTAACTTGAACCGGCTATTGACTAGAAGCCGTATAACAACTCCGGGTACTCTTAGAATTTGCACGGCTTATTTAATGAATATGAATACCTACAATTTACGAAACCTTTTATGTGTTTTAGTAATTCGAACTTGCTTTTTTAGCGCTAGTTGTATGTCACATATTGAAAGTTTTTTAAATCTGATTTTTATAATCATCATCAATAGCGTTCAATAGTCCACAGCTGGACATAGGCCTGGTTACGCAAGCTAGACGGGTTGGTATAGGTTTTCTTTCAAATTTGCCTTCTCTTTGTAGTGCTGTTGTCCTGCGTAGTTTGCCTTTGTCGGCTCTTACCACACCCACGGGATGATTAGCACCAGCCGGTGATACTCCGTATTCTTAATCCGACACCACACGGACCATTTATTTTTTAACCCCGCAGCAAAAATAAGTGTAGATATCTCTTTAACGAGTGTTTCGTTTTCTCACGTATCGTCCGAGATCGTTCTAAACATGTTCGATTGGGTTAGGGTCTATGGTCTATGCTCAATGCATTCCATAAAACGAATGTTTTCCTTTATTCATTGCTTTCAAGTATAATACATATTTAAGAAATTGTTTAAAGTATATTGTATTATCGTGGGAGAGCTACAATTGGACCGGCTCTAACGGAGTGATAACACGGCCTCAGAAAATTCTTGTTAAACATTTTTTTTTGTTACTTTTCAATAAGTGAGTTACCGGAACCCAAGCATCCCCTTTCCCTGATTCTTGGGGATTCACTTGTGACTTTAGTTGCATGTGTCCATGGGCGGCGGTATTCACTTACCATCGGGTGACCCCTCTGCTTGTTTGCTCCCTATGCCATAAAAACACGTCAATAACCTTTTATGACAAATCAAGTACGAGGTAAACAGATCCCATAGGAACATTTATGTCCAAAGGCATACCACATCGAGGGTCATTATTTCATACATTTTTATTATGATGTCTGAAACAAATGAACATAAAACACTTGGACGTATTGTAATAAAATTGTTTATATGCTTTTATTTGTCGTATAAACTTATACGGTGGGTAGCACTGCCATTTTAAATGTAGTAAAGTTTTATAACGATTGTTTGATGTTTCAGAATGTGGTTTTGAGCGATTTCATGAGAATTATGGATTTTAGGGTCAGTGCATATTTTAAAAGAGGAGGCAGCATTCTGGTGATGAAGTCTTCACCAGAATGCTGCCTATTGCAGTAGTTGCGGAGCGATAGGCCTGTTCCCGGCGACGTAGTACCGCTGTTCTTATTCCTCAAGGGCTTAGAATAGGTGACCTATCATCTACTCGAAGCCCCTGAGGAACCTAGCACAGCAGAACGGCAACACAGCGTACGTTGATGGCAAACACAGTGGACGTACCGTATCATACCAGATGTAGATGCTATAGTGAATCGATATCATTGTGAGGTCAACCTGACACAGATGCTTTCAGGATATTGCTGCTTTCGTGCATATCTGCGATGTTTCTCCTGAGTGCCAGTTCTGCCCCGGTGTTACTGGAGGCGCGGAACACGTGTTCGTTCCGTGTTTTTGTTTCAACTCGCTGCGCTATGATCTGCAAACTGTCCTTTTGTAAATAATACAACCCAGAGACAGTAGTTGACGCGATGCTTGCATCGAAGACGGACCTCCAAGACCTGCGTTCAACGGAAAGAAAACATGCCAAAAACACTATCCGCTAGAAAAGCAACAGCTAAATCCGCTTCCCGCGAAGTAATGCCTAACTGCGGTTTCAGAGGGCGTAGCTGAGGCTGGAGACAGAAGGAGTTTTTTTCTAGTGGGTGGAAATTCCACACAACCGAACATCTCTTTTAAAATAGTCCTCGAAAGATTTTACCTCCTTCAATTAAAAAAAACCGGAATCCCAGGTACAAAGACCCATAGATAAGTAGAAAATTGTTCCACACTTATAATCCCTCTGTTTTGCGTCGGGAATTCATAACACCACTCTATTTTACCTTTCGCCAACAGGTGAACATTATACAGTTTTAAACAAATTAATATATTCTTTGATTTATTCCCATATTATTGTTTAGACTCAAACTAAATAGAGCTTATACAATGTATTTAAACAACATTTTTTTTTTACATGCCTATATATTATAACATATAGATACACTAATGCAAATACGTACGAATATTATAATTAAAATTTAATGAATTGTTCACTAAGCCCATTCGAACTTTAGTATCAATTATACGAAATTGAACAATCTTGTTTACATCAAAACTAAATGTAAATGAACAAAAATTATGAATAAATTATACACGTTAAATTAACTTATCACGTAATTATTTAAATGATGAAATATTTATAATACAACAATTTAATCTTTAGTAAATTGGGCTTAATTTTTTATTTTGTATTATTGCCCGCCCTTTCTTACATAATTTAAATTTATTATGACAGATTGTTCTCTCAGATTTAAAATAAATAAACTATGAAAAGATTTCATCATTTAGTTGTAACTCTAACGAATCTGAAAAATGTTTTTACAATAAAAATACTGAGAATTTATTTAAAAATAGTATTTTTTGTAAAAAAAATTAGTTGTGTTATTAAGAAAAAGAACGGAAAATAAAGCTTGGATGTCTTCGAATCCTCTAAAGTAATGTCAAATTGATGAATGATGAAATGACACATGCAGGGTGGAACTAAGATTTTTATTTAAAATGACTATGGTAACAAAATCACGCGGTCTACTGCGGTCTCTGAGGACCCTAGTCCAAAACTATACTGCCAACTATACTCCAAAATGCTCCAGGATCTCTGGTTTAGCAGTCATCCTGATTGCTTAGCCTGAGATCATTTGTTCTATTTCCACCCAGAACAAATGATTTTGTAATAAACATGATCATTTGTTCTGTTTCTAGGTGTAATTTATTTAAATTTAGCTTATCCCCGCGCCTCCGCCCGTGTGTCAAATATCGCGGTAAAAAGTAGCCTATCCTTAAAATCAAACTTATCTCCATAACAAATACCGTCTAAATCGATTCAGCGGTCATTGATTTCCCATACAACATCCCACGCCTATTTTCACACCCCTAAAGGATGATAGGAGGGGGGGGGGGGTGGGTAAAACTCCTATATCCTTTTCCGGGACTTGAACTATCTCTATGCCAAATTTTATCTAAACCGGTTCAGCGGTTTTAAGTATGAAGAGGTAACAGACAGATAGAAAGAAAGACAGACACACTTTTGAATTTACAATATTATAATAATATGGATTAGTATGGATATGTATGTATTTAGAATTTGTAAGTTAAATAGCTAGTTAGGTATGTTTATTAGCAGTCTGGTTACCATAACACGGACGCTGCCTAATAAAGGATCAGACGGCTTCGTATGAGATGTCCTAAGTAGGTTTTCTTATCGATTACATACAGTAAAAACCTAAAGTGACGTATATTCTACTAATACACGGATCGGCAACACACATCTCAGACACGGCAGTCTGATTCCAAACTAGGCGGAGTCTGTGCAATGATAACCAGACTGCTGATAAACATACTTATATATTTCTAAATACATACATATTATAGATAAATTACACCCAGACATAGAACCAACAATCGTGCTTATCACACAAATACTGGTCCTAGATGGGAATTGAACCCACGACCTCCGGCTTAGCAGTCAGGGTCATTAACCACTAGACCAACAGGCTCGTCAAAAAACTATAAGTAACGGTGAGCTGTACAAAATTACAATAAAATCATTACTCAGCTATAAACAGGTCGATTCACATTGCCCGATGAACCAACAAATTGTTCCCCTGTATAACCATCTCGGGCAGTATTCATAATGCAGGAGACAAACTTTTTATCGCCTCTCGAAACACTTTCCTACCGGGAAAATAAGGTATTGCGAACTTTGCCGAAGGTCAACGGAGATTTGCGAAGGCTTACGTACTAGTTTTACACATTCTTTTTTTGAACTTCAGAATAATGAGTAAAGCTTAGAGGTATAAGCATGGAGTGAACAAGAGCCCTAATCTTGCAATATAGTCGACGAGACAGATGGATAATAGATAGATCCCTCTATCTCTTTCTAGCCGAGCTCTGTGGTTGGCTGGGGAATATGAGGGGTTAATAAGTAAAAAATCGCAGCTTTGTTAAACAGAGATAGAGGGGAATATCGGGCATCCATCTCTCTCGTTGCCTGTATTGCTTCTACTTACAGGCAGCTGTAACCCTGTGTTCTTTCTATGCTTATATCTCTATGGAGTAAAGAGTATATTTTCTTTATACAGACGCAACCCTAGACTCACTACAGGAGTCTTTATTCAGGAGAATATAAAAAAATCCTATCGTGGCTCAATTTTAAGGAGGCATCATTAGAATTATTTACCCAAAAAAAACTTATAAAACTCTCTTACTACAACGGTACGTAAATGTATATGATTCGTTCAAATTTGGAATGCTAAAATTACTAAAATTTAATGTTTTTACGAGTATATGTAAATGATTGCTGCTTAGCATATTTTACACCAATAAATAGTTAGCTTGCAATAAACCAACCACCTATTGGTACAAAAATGTTACACCCAACCTTATCATTCTCGCCTACGAAGTTCTACTAGTTCCTCAACCTGGTACATTTTTATACTGCACCGAATTTAAAAGAACACTGCCGGTAGACATAAATAACATAGAATAAAACATGTATAAAGACAGAACCACTGCTAGAATTATTTAGAAGCGACCGCCACGCGGGATCTTTATACATTTTTTGACCCTTGTAAACTATTCCGTCTGTCGTTCCACATTAAATGGTAACTTAAACTGCGATTACATTTCAAGGAGGTGTTGTGGGATGAGTGTTAAGAAGTTAGGTTTAGAAACTTTGGGAAAATTGCCAGTTATTTTTTGAATTTAGATTGTCACTTAACCCGTTTTGTTTTGATTACATCTTAGGCTTTTAATTAACAAGCTAGTCTAAAGTTTAATTTCTGAACGTAGCTGTAGGTTTCAAAGCAAGGAGTTAAAAGAAAACAAGATGAGCTTGTCTGACAGTAGTCGCATATATTGAGAAACATTTTTACACTTAATTCAACCCTTCTAACCGACTTCAAACCATACTAACAAAGAACAGCAATCGCAGTTCGTGTCATTTTTTGAAGAGTTGTCTATGTCTGTGTGGAAATTTAAAAGTGAAGTCAGTGAAATAGCGCACGCATCTCTGGCTACCTATTAAACTCTTCAGACCCTTTTTACAAAATGACTGACACATATTGCAGATAAACTAAAGGAAAAAATCACATCTAAAACAAAAAAGTAAATCCAGATTCGAATTTAGAATGCAATTGGCATTCTAAATTCGAATCTGGATTTACTTTTTTAGGTTTGCAAAAAAAAAACAATCTCAGAGCAATCTTGGTACGAAAAATTCAACTATTTCAATTAAGACTCTCGTAGCGTTCCATTTTCGAAACTTTGTTTTAAATTGCAGCGCCAGAAGTCGAGTTCCAAAGTCATTCCGAACGGTCCCATTCGACGTTCCGCGCCGGTAATAAGGTTCCGACACGTCCCGACCTTCGGCGATCTTTAACGAAGTAATCGCTCTTGATCGGCGATAGGAAAAAGTGTGCAATTACCTTATAATGCCTTTTCGTGACTTAAAAGCCGCATTGTGATTTAGTATAATTGGTTCTGTGCGGTTCGATGATTCAATCACTCGGAATTTTACTTAAAGAAACTTAAGCTAATATTATATATTTTGTTCAGAAATAATGACAGTCACACTTAACAGTTATGATATTTATTACTTTTATTCACACCTGAGTTACTGATATAAATGTAAGTTAGTTTTAAAAGTTTTAGCAATTGTAAAATAAAAATATATAAACGGTACAGTCAATTGAATTGACAATTCATAATTTTTTCTAATGAGCAGGCTAGACCAATGAGACCGGTCTCACAGGAAAGATGTGTTCAGCAATTCTATCGTTGCTATTTACCAAGTGGGCTACCAGAGCCAACCAAGCCCTCTCTTGGATTCTGGAAAGCGAGGGGGGGGGGGGGGGAGCTAAAGGTAACTCGAGTTGCAGCTATCCATTGGCGGCGGTAATCACTTTCCATCAGGTGACCCGTCTGCTCATTTTCCCCTCTGTGCAATAAAAATGACAAAAGTCGTAACTTCGACTAAATCAGTTCGATCTATCGTCGCTAGATGGAGCTAGGTGTAGTCTCCTAACTACTCTCGGTTTGACCTAAATATAAATTCCAAGTTTATTTTACACATTGAAGTTACGCTAGAATCTTCAACAAACAGTAATATCTCCCAAGAGAGTCATTGAAATGTGATGAATTTCGTAAGACTGTACTTTACCAAGTAAGTTACGCAAATTTGACCATATTTACGACTTAAAGTTTTATTATAACAATTATGTTGTACTCCAACAGTTCTTATCGATGTTATATTCACTTATCATGAGGCCAAAGGTTAGTTAAGTAGGTCCCTAATTAAAAAATAGTCAACAAATTTTACCATACATCATCTCATCAGCTCAACTGAATCACTTAAAAAATAAAATTAAGTCTAAACATACATTTGGTATTTAAAGAACTATCCTATAGCTCCTAAAAGATTAGGTGTTGTACCTTCCATCACCAGCTCATCAACACGAGATAAAGACTACCAGACGAAAATACTAGAATAGCCATAGAAAAAATATGAAACACATAATACGTGCCTATAAAATTTGAGGGTTGCCCTCGATTTCCCTGGGATCCCGTCATTAGATCCTGACTTCGTGACAATGAGGTGGGAGTCCACCTCAGGGACTACGCTCTTTCTAATAAAAAAAGAATTTTTAAATCGGTCCACAATTGACGGAGTAGTCGGTGAACATACATAAAATCAATACATACAGTGAAACATAGAGCCTCTTTCTTTTTGAAGTCGGTTAAAAAACTCCGCGATTGTTTATGGCTATCTCCTAAGGATAACCATCAGTAACCATGTTTATCTTTTATCGTCCCGGGTGGCAGTGGCAGGCAGGATCAGAGCGGGCCTATAAACATTGCAAATAAAGATGTCCTGTGGTATAGTCCTATCATAATAATAGTATAATTAATTAGTCCACACTGACACCACATTGGTAGTATTAGTAGCATCTACATTCCAAGACCACTTTGCCCCCGTATTTTAAATCTTTACTATCTTCTAAAATATTAATTTTAATGATATGCTGTACAGAGCTGTGGGGGAATTGCCACCACATTAATTCCCAGGTTCGTACCGGGATCCTTATCCAGTCAGGTAGGTAGGACGTTTAAGAAAAAATATCACTACACTGAGGTGGAAGTCGAAAAATGAACGATATTAGTTTAGTAGTTCTAACAATTATATTTTAAAAAGAAACTTTACAAAATTAACAGAGATATAGATATTAACTCGATACAAAAATAATGAGCGGTAGTAAGCGTGAGCGCCGAACGCGGAGTGCGTAGGTAGGTCCGTACATTGCCGGTCGCTAGGCCGGTGCGACGTCACACGCCATCCTTTTGTTTACTGCCTCGGGTGTATGGTCCAAGGTGCGAAAGTTGAGCGGAGCTAATTACTTCGTAGGATGTGGTGTAAGTAGGTACGCCACATATTCCCCCCGGCCAGACCGTGACTACGGTCGATAGAACTCGGGGAACTTGACGCGACGACCGCTCCTCGTTCTTCGTTCTTCCACTTCATCACCAGGAGTAGGCTGGGATGCAGGCACTGTAGTAGCAGCGGGTGTAGAAGCAAGCGGTACAGCAGAAAGCGACGGAGAAGTGGATGAGCGTTCTTCCTTCGTCATGTACGCTGGCTTCAACCTGTCAATAGAGACGTTAGTAGTTTTGCCGTTGACGTGTATAGTGAAGAACTTGGCATGTCTGTTGATAACCTTGAAAGGTCCTGAATAAGGTGGCTCCAAAGAAGCTTGCACGCGATCCTGTCGAAGGAAGACGTGGGAAGAAGAAGAGAGATCTTTGGGCAGATAGAATGGAGAAGAAGTATGCCAAGAAGTTGGACGTGGCGTAAGCTTAGCCATGTAGGATTTGAGTCGAGTAGCATACTCAGTGACGTCAGCGGCGGTGAAAGAGTCTGAAGGGGAAAGAAACTGGCCAGGTAAGCGGAGAGATTCACCATAAACCAACTCAGCAGGAGATGCTTGAAGGTCTTCTTTCCAAGAACTACGCATGCCAAGAAGAACAAGCGGAAGAGTTTCTAACCACTGAGAGGAAGAATGACACATTATTGCAGCTTTTAGTTGTCGGTGTAGGCGTTCGATAATGCCATTGGCGGCGGGATGGTAAGCAGTTGTGCGAAAGTGTCTGGCACCAAGAAGGGAGGAGAGAGCTTTGAAGAGATGGCTCTCGAACTGCCGACCACGGTCGGTAGTGATCCGGGCTGGACAACCAAATCTGGCGATCCACCCAGAGACGAGGGCTGCAGCGCAAGACTCAGCCGTGATTGATTTAAGCGGGTACGCCTCAGGCCAACGTGTAAACCTGTCGATGACGGTGAGGCAGTACATGTAGTCAGAGGAAGATGGCAAGGGACCAATAAGGTCAAGATGAATGTGTGAGAAACGAGAAGAAGGAGTCAGGAATGTGGATAGAGGAGAGGTAGTATGGCGAGTAACTTTACTTGATTGACATTGCAAGCATTGCCTAGCCCACTCTCTACAATCTTTGCGGATTCCTGGCCACACAAACTTTTGCGTGACCAGTCGCACTGTAGCAGAACAACCGGGATGATGTAAGTTGTGCAGCATCGCGAAGACTGTTTTCCTGAAACTCGGCGAAATGTATGGTCGAGGTGGCTGAACAGACATGTCACAGTAGACTGGAAGAGTGCTGTTCAAGGTAAGTACCTTTTGTAGTCTTAGGGCAGAACCACGTAGTAGCAGGTCTTGCAGTTCTGGATCTTCGTCCTGAGCACGTGCAAGAGCCTGATAGTCTAAGGTAAGTGATACTTCCTCAACCCGAGAAAGTGCATCCGCAACCACGTTGTCTCGTCCTGGCAGGTAGCGTATATCGGTAGTAAATTGGGCTACAAAGTCCAGATAGCGGAACTGTCTTGGAGTACAGTTTTCTTTGCTCATGGAGAAGGAGTAGGTAAGCGGCTTGTGATCCGTGAAGACAGTAAAGGTTCTCGCTTCCACCATGTGCCGAAAATACTTGATAGCCTCATAGACAGCCAGGAGTTCGCGGTCGTATGGGCTGTATTTCATCTGTGAGCTGGAAAGTTTGTGTGAATAGAACGCAAGAGGTTGCCAGTCCTCACCTTTCTTCTGTTGAAGTACAGCTCCGATGGAAGTCAAAGAAGCATCCGTGACGATCGCTAACTCTGCAGAAGGATCTGGATGAGCAAGGAGAGCTGCATGAGAGAGAGAGAAGCTTTGCAGTCCTCGAAAGCTTTACGACGTTCTGGAGTCATTTCCACAGGATGTGAACCCTTAACCTTCGGACCAGATAGAACGGCATTCAAAGGTGCTTGAAGTTGAGCTGCGTGGGGTAGAAAACGATGATAAAAGTTGATCATACCCAAGAATCGACGAAGCTCTTTGACCGTTTCAGGTTCCGGGAAGTTCTGGATGGCCTCGATCTTAGACTCGAGAGGCTGTGTTCCAGCAGCTGATACTCTGTATCCGGGGAAGACAACTTCAGACTGACCCAGATGACTTTTGGAAGTGTTTACTAACACTCCATACTCCTTGAGGCGCTGAAAGATGATGTGCAGGTGTTCCTTATGCTGCTCCACAGAACTGGAGAAAACGAGGATGTCGTCAATATACCCATAAGCGAAGTCGAGTCCCAGCAGAACCATATCGATGAACCTTTGGAAAGTTTGAGACGCGTTTCTTAAACCAAAGGTCATGTACGGGAACTCAAAAAGCCCAAAAGGAGTAGTAATGGCAGTTTTAGGTATGTCTTCTGGATTGACGGCAATCTGATTGTAGGCCTTGACTAGGTCTATAGTAGAGAAGATGGAACAACCTGACAGTTGGTGCGAAAAGTCCTGGATGTGGCGGACGGGATACCGGTCTGGAACGGTTCTAGCATTTAGGGCACGGTAATCCCCGCAAGGTCTCCAGGCATCATCCTTCTTCTTCACCAAATGCAGTGCAGAGGACCAAGGACTTTCAGAGCGTCTAGCTATACCACTGGCGAGCATATCCTCGAACTCCTTTTTCGCAGCTTGGAGGCGAACAGGATCAAGACGACGAGGCTTACACGAGACTGGAGGTCCAGGGGTAGTCTTAATGTAGTGCATTGTACTATGTTTGGGAGGAGACTGAATACCTGCAGGTCTGGTGATTTCAGGGTAATCACGAAGAATGTGATGAAAATCCGAATCACCAGTGACCGCCTTGATGGAAGACAGCTCATCAGGAACCGAAGAAGAAAGGGCTGCTACTGACAAGGTTGTAGTACCGTCAATGAGACGTTGGTTTCTGCAATCCACGAGTAAGTTGTAAAAACTGAGCAAGTCGACACCAATGATGGGTCGAGATACATCGGCGACTGTAAAAGTCCATGCAAAATCTCTCCGAAGTCCCAAATCCAAGTGAAGCTGAACTGGTCTGTAAGTATGGATGACGCTATTGTTTGCAGCTACCAGGTCGTATTTGGTAAGTGAGCAGGGCGTTTTATGTGCTGAACGTGGGAAAACACACAGGTCGGAACCAGTGTCCACAAGGAACTGCATTTTCGTTGCACGATCTGTCACAAACAAACGGCCTGATGATGTTGAAGGTGGGCAGTCGTTGGCCGCCCTGTGCGTTTCCCGACGTGAAGGTACAAGGTTGCTTACATTTCTTCGCTTTAGCTCCGTATGTGAAGTGATAGAAGCAGTGAGGATGATTCGGAGGTGGCTGCTGTGGTCTCGAGCGACTGCGTGAGCGATCGCTTCGCTGTGACTTGGAACGACTGCGTCCGGGATGCCCTTTCCTAGACATGTGAGAGGTAAGTGAAGCTACTTGCCTAGTGAGTTCGCTTATCTGCTTAGTCATCTCGTCGAACCGATCAGCACCTGAGGATGATGTACTAGCGACTTGAGGAGATGGTGCAGCGATGTCGTAGACAGAATCAGCCAAATCAGCCAGGTACTCCAGTGACTCGTCCCTCCTAGAGGCTAAAACAGTTCGGATTTCCTGGGGTAACCTGCTGGTCCAGATAGTCTTCATGAATTGGCTGGGCACGTCTGCACCTGCTAGACCCTCTAGGTGGCGCAGGAACTGCGAGGGCTTCCGGTCTCCTAGCTCCTCTCGCTCCAGCAGCTGCTTCAAACGCTTTTCCTTAGAAACAGGTTCCCTTGTTGAACTGATGCACTGATGCAATCCTGGATATTCCCGATTTTCAGCCACAAACCTTGAAAAATCTTCTACCTTCAAAAAATCCGGCGCAACAATCTTCAAAATTCTTCTGCTTTCGGGGTCACCAATATGTGGGGGAATTGCCACCACATTAATTCCCAGGTTCGTACCGGGATCCTTATCCAGTCAGGTAGGTAGGACGTTTAAGAAAAAATATCACTACACTGAGGTGGAAGTCGAAAAATGAACGATATTAGTTTAGTAGTTCTAACAATTATATTTTAAAAAGAAACTTTACAAAATTAACAGAGATATAGATATTAACTCGATACAAAAATAATGAGCGGTAGTAAGCGTGAGCGCCGAACGCGGAGTGCGTAGGTAGGTCCGTACATTGCCGGTCGCTAGGCCGGTGCGACGTCACACGCCATCCTTTTGTTTACTGCCTCGGGTGTATGGTCCAAGGTGCGAAAGTTGAGCGGAGCTAATTACTTCGTAGGATGTGGTGTAAGTAGGTACGCCACAGAGCAATTTTTATCTACACGAAATGCACAACGTACCTAACGTATTTAATTGGATAAGGAATAATAATGTATTCTTTAAAGCTTCGTAAAAAAACCTTTTTTTTTTGTAAAATTTAAGAGAAAATTGGTTACTGTGGTTCATCCTTAGGTGATAGACATATACCATCGCGGATTTATTTTTAGATCTTTTTAAGATATACAATTCCATAGTACATTATTTTGGCATATCTCGTAAGCGCCCTAAAACACGTTTTATATCACAAATCTTTAAAATACTCGAATTTTCTCTACTATAATATGCATGTATTTTACATATTAACCTTCCTCCTTCCTTCTTATTCCTTCTCATAAATCACTCGCTCTATTGGTGAAAACCGCATTAAAATCGTTGCCCTAGTTTAAAAGATCTAAGCAAGTGCGTGCGTATTATAGCAAAAAGTGTCTGTTAAAAGTCTTGTTACACATTTTGCGGTCTTGCCCCTATCCGCTCAGAGCGTGTAACGCGCGATAAGGCACTTCGTTCCGAAAATCAAAATGGCCGCTTGTTAGCGCCAAAATGTTTTTTCACCAATTTTTTTCTTGACCAGTCTATCGAGTCAAAAAGAAGGGTTTCATAAGATGGCTAACCACGTGAATTTACAGAACTGCTTCTTTCATAGGCCGTGCATTAAATCTTACTTTTAATGTAATGGAGTCTATTATTTTATGCGACATAATTTCTCTCATAATTTTATCATCCATTTACTTGTATATACATAACAATATCTAAATTATTCTCACCTAAAATTGCAACTTGAAGGTTTTTAAAAACAATAAAGTTGAATTATTTACGTCATCGAATTGTAAAAGCACAAACCTTGAGTTTACGAACTGTGTACCGTTATTAAAACACACTCAACTGTGTACCCAAGCCTTGAGCTTTTTAATGATTGTAGCTACTTTTTTTCTGAGCAAAACTTGAATAAGAAAAATGAAATAAGTTTTTGCATAAAGTATAACTTGCAGGAAAGCTGTCAGACGTTAAAAGGAATGGCTACTTATACTCGTATATAAACATTTTGTTGTGTATTTGTTACACAACGTTAATGTTTTTAAACGTACATACTCTTTTCTTTGAATTAAAAATAAAGTTACTGGTATGTCTATTAAAAATTAAATTTATGTATATATGGCTGATCGAGGAATTTTTGTACTTTTTAGGCATTTTTGAAACATCAGATTCATTGGGTACTTAAATTCTGTTGATTAAAAAGAAACTAAAAGGTTAGTGATTCTGACTGCTAAACCAGAGGTTGTATTTTCAATTAACACTCGGGACAAATAATTAACAATAATAATAAATATAATAATAATAATATATTCTACCACATTCACACAATAATCTTACTAGATTGTCGATATGTGGAATATCGATTCATTGATCATTGTTCCGATAGCCGTATCAGCTCACGGATTGATAGCCAAGACCCTTAACCAACACTTTAAGATGCTCACGTTAGACGGCTGGATCAAGGGTCTGATGCAGGAGGCAGTTCTCCTTGACACGGCCCGTATAGTGAGGAAGTTCCTATCTTTGGAGTCCGGTGTATTGGTCTCTGTAGCCGATGTCGGTGGTCTACTTTTTTTTCAATATGTATTTTTTTATATTTTTTTATAAAGTATTTGTTTAGAAATATAAATGATATGTATATAAATAAAGAGAATAATAGGAAATTTTCAGACATCTAACACACAACACCATCTAGTTTCAAACTAAGCAGAGCTTGTAGTATAATAGTTAGATTGACTGATAGAATACTTACATAATATTTTTTCGTAATTACATACACATTTTACATAGAAAACACCTAAACTCCGAAACAAATATTTACTGATCATGCAAACATTTGATCCGACCCGGGAATCGAACCCGAGACCTCCGCACACAGCGCAAATGAAACCACTGCACCACCGATGTACTCGATTTTGTGATGAGCACGATCATTAATCGTTCTGTTTGGACGTAATTTATCTATAATAAATATGTATTTAGAAATATATAAGTATGTTTATTAGCAGTCTGTTTATCACATGCTCTGCCTAGTTTGAGATTATACGGACGAGTGCGAGACGTGTGAGTTAAAAAATAAAAATAAACTATGAGTCCGTGTAGTGACGGATTAAGAATACGCAATGTCACTACCCCAATTCATCCCGTGGGTGTCAAAACAACCAGCAGTGGACTATTAAAGGCTGTTGATGTGATGTGATGATGTGATGTGGTATTATACAGACCTTCCATATTATGTTAGGTATATATGTATACCGGATACCATAATACAAAATCGTCATTTCGTTTAACTATGAACAGGTACACCCCGAGGAGACTTCATGCCAACGAAGCATATTTCAGTCGAATGATCAAAAAAATGGTTGGTTTGCAATAAACCAACCACTTGTTGGTACAAATGTGTTACACCCAACCTCATCATTCTCGCCTACGAAGTTCTACTAGTTCCTCAACATTTTTAGAGGGGCAGACGAGCAGCCGGTTTACCTGATGGAAAGTGACCATCGCCGCCCAAGAACGTCTGCTACTCAGGAGTCACAAACGCGTTGCCGGCCTTTTAGGAAGGAGTACGCTCTTTTCTTGAAGGTGTGAAGGTCGTATCGGTATTAACCCTTTCCACAGATCGGTTGTGCAAGGCAAAAAGTTTCTCGAAAAGCACACAGTTTTACATTCGGTACATTTTTATTCTGCACCGAATTAAAAAGACACTGCCGGTAAACATAAATAACACAGAATAAAACATGTATATAAAGGCAGACCCACTGCTAGAATTATTTAGAAGGTCGTCATTAATGTCAAACTTTCTTGCAGATTAGAACAGGTGACCCCGAGGACACACCATGTCAACGAAGTGACCGGTTGAAATTCTCTAAGCTTAACTGCAAAAATTAGTATGCCCAAAGTCTTGCAATTAAATAAACCCAACTTGCCAACATAAAAAATACCCCAAAAATATTATTTCTCATTTAAATATCTTACAAAATAATCCGGATTTACATATTTCGTTAGCTTTTGTATACAAAATACTCTTTATGCAAACGAGTGCTGTGTTTTGCATATGCGTAAAAGAAAAAAAAAATGGTAATACCGAAAAAAACTGGATACTAGAATATAAGAATAGGTGAAGAAATTACCTGTGAATTACCTGCTTTTACGAGTAGTAATACTAGCATTATTAGATCAAATATTATAATAATAATAATAGCTTCAAACATCTCACACACGGCAGTCTGATCCCAAACTAGGCAGAGCCTGTACTATGGTAACCAGCCTGCTGATGAACATACTTACCTATATATTTCTAAATACATACATATTATAGAAAAAGTACAGCCTGTCCTGTGTGGGAACCCCGATGTTCCCTTCCTGCCTCCTCCTCCTAATTCTGAGGAGAAGATTCATAAAACGGCAAAGCATTTGTGACTTCTGAGTTGCAGGTGTCCATAGGCGGCGGCGACTCTATATAAATCCTTTTTTTTTTAAGTTGAACCGACTTCAAACCATACTAACTGCTGTTATTTTTTTAATGGTGCCGTTGTCTGTCTCCGAAACTCAGATCTGTATGAAATTTATATGAGACTATTTCGGAATAAACCTCTTTCGAACAAAAAGAGAATTTTGAAGAGCCGTCTATATATGACGGAGTTATGACCGGAGTTATGTTAAAAATTATTTTGACTACTTTGTTTGCAGTCATATCAGTAGAAACAAATAGAATTGCTCAGCTATTTATTTGTTTCAAATTTCACTTAGTTTTCTCTAAGCATATTATCTGTTTAAAAAAAGAACTTTACTAATTTTAATGTATGAAACATATTTTCTATTTACAAAACCTCCACAGGTTATATATATTTATAAACCTCGTTGTAATGTACTGATCATATCTTCTGAACGAACGAAGAAAGTTGCA
This sequence comes from Arctia plantaginis, assembly GCA_902825455.1. NCBI lineage: Eukaryota > Metazoa > Arthropoda > Insecta > Lepidoptera > Erebidae > Arctia > Arctia plantaginis. Next base: position 2,837,764 of record CADEBD010000288.1, read on the forward strand.
GTCCAAAACAGTTTTCCTTGAGATTTTCGGAAATGGTTTCAGTTAAACAGAAATTCTTTTTAAAAAAACATAAGGTAAAATTCCTTTTTTATTACCGACTGAGGTAAAATTCACACGGCTCATCGCAAATCAGTGGTTTTATTCAGGCGTTGCTGAAACTGTAAAAATATAAAACATTTTTTGTACACCAGAAAATATGCCAATAACGCTATTGTAGTGAGAAAAAGTGAAACTATGGGTAATAACAAGCATATTTATGGAATGTCAAGAATTTTTACAAATATTATACGTGGAATAATAAGCTTAGTTAGTTTAGTGGTTTAGGCATGAAAGAGTAACAAACAAACAAACAGACTCACTTTCACATTTATAAAATAAATATGAAAGTACAACATTTTAGATTCAGGTTTTTTTGTTCTTTTTTAATAATTAGCTTTTTATATCATGCAGTTGTAATATAAAAAAGTAGGTATTGCGTAACAAAACTAGAAACTTCTATGAGAAATATCAGATCTTTGTTCTTAAACAGGAAACTAAGAAAGATAGAAGTATATTTCACATCAGAAGAATTGAAACACAAACTGAACATTGAGAATAACTCTCTTAGTTTTATGAAACGGGGATAGCATACTAATCGTTGAATATTCTAGAATAGAATTTCAGTTAAGCAGAATATGCAGTATTCGTGTGTTTAACTCCTATTTTCAACAAGTATAACGGAAATGTCATTCTTGTAAGTTATCTTGTAAATCTAATGTCTAAAGTTAATGTAGACATAAGCTAGGTGTATAAACATATGTATGTGACTGCCTCAGTGGTGCACTGGTAGCGTATGCAACTGCTGTGCTTAAGTCATAGGTTCAATTCACGGGTCGAATGTTTGTATGATCTGTAAATATTTGTTTCGGAGTTTGGGTCTTGAGAGATTTTTTAATATGTATTTAATTACAAAACAAAATAAGTATTCTATCAGTCAATCTAACTTTCACAGTACATGCTCTGATTAGTTTGAAACTAGATGGCGTTGTGTGTTAGATGTCGGAAATATTTATTTATTTATTTATACAGATATTTTTTTGCAGGACAGCCAGAAAATTGAGTTTTGTTTTATGAGTGTGTTTGTATATTTCTTTTTCACGCTCTGTAGTCTAAACAATTGAATGGATTTTGGCTCGGGAGGTGTCGGGATTCATCTAATTGTGTAAGTTACACTGGGAATATGGAAGTTATTCAAGCTAAAGCATTTTCACGCAGTCGTTTTTTTTGTTATTTCAATTATAATTAGCTTGTTCACACTGTCTGTCATTATTGGCCATCCGTGTTTATTCATTTGTCTACTTTACAATCGTGTGTACATAATATTTGTGTACCTACTCGTATCGTTTTATTATTTACTAGCTAAGACCCGCGGTGTTACCCGCGTTCCCGAAACGCCACGGGGAGAAGCTATTCTAAAAAAATAGTCTAAGTTAATCCTTATGTCATCAGCTATCTGCCAGTGAAAGTCCCGTTGAAATCGGTCCAGCCGTTCCAGAGATTACCCGGAACAAACGGACAGACAGACTGACAAAAATTGTAAAAAATGTTATTTTGGCATATGTACCGTGTAAACATACATATGCATTTAATAAAAAGCGTTTATTTTAATATTACAAACAGACACTCCAATTTTATTTATTTGTATAGATTTATTCATAGGTTTGCCTACAATTGTTACACATTTCTTAAAAATAATACATGAATGTTATACAAAGTATGGGTGTACAATATTAATCGGCAAACATATTTACATTATACATTATGCGATGCGCATTTATATAAACTCAGATTAAAACCACTACTGTGTGCTTTTCGAGACACTTTTTGCCCCGCACAACTAATCTGTGGAACGGGTTATCGTCTGCGGTATTTCTGGCCCGATACGACCTTCAAACCTTCAAGAAAAGAGCGTACTCCTTCCTAAAAGGCCGGCAACGCGTTTGTGACTCCTGAGTTACAGACGTTCATGGACGGCGATAGTCACTTTCCCTCAGGTGACCCGTCTGCTCGTCTGCCCCCTCTAGCATAAAAAAAGGAACCAACAAAGATTCGTGACTGAAAATATTTGCATTGAAAGTCAATCAAATTTGCTACCATAATGTTGTAGCTTAATTATCTACCCCTGTGGGGCTTTTTGTTCAGATGTCACTGGGAGCACACTCTAAATTTAGGATTTTAGGTCTTTAAGTAATAAGACAACAGAAACGAAAGGAGATGATTGTACATAAGTAATTAAAAGGTCAAGAGTTTCCATAGACATTAATACTCTCTGTTTGCGTTTTGTTTAAAACAACTTGATTAATTAGAAGAAGACAAAGATAGTTTTAATATAGGTACATCATCTTTTTCTAACTTCCTGGTACCAAACATAATTAAGAACAGATTTAATGATCATTTATATAAAATTTTCCGTATAGTATGTCCATCTAGTGAAGGATTGAGAATACGTAGTGTCTTCAACTCTTTTCATCCCGTGGGTGTCGTAAGAGCGGCAGAAAACTACGCAGGACAACAGCACTGCAAAGAGAAGGATATCTTGAAACAAACGCTGTACCAATCCGTCTGGCCAGCGTGGTATAGTAGGCTAATACCTCCTTTCTAAGGAGAGGCCTATGTCTAGCAGTGGACTACTAAAGGCTATTGATAATGGTATTTCATATTTTACCACAATATTTTTTACTTTCTTAAAGAGAATAGTAAATTAAACATAAACAGTATTCTATCACTTGGAGGAAAACCCTAAACCTATTTAATGCTTTAGGTCAAAAACACTTTCTCTGGCTGTCACAGACGCACGCAGTCCGGTACGGAATATGTGAATGCTGGTTCGAGCTGATGGATACATTTTCATAGGTACTGGAGGTCATGATGTTGCAATTTAATCTGTTGTTTTTAATTGGCGATAAGTCTTCAGGATGTCTAAGCACTTAGCCCGAGACAGATGGGATCAGGGAGGTCAAAATACGGTCTGTACTTATATTAGTGTATGAGTAAATATAGTTTTGAGCTAAACCTCCAGTTAAGGTCTTTAGGGAGACTAGATTTACCAAAATACATCGATTGGATCACGATAGATGACGTAACATTCTATTAATATTACTGTTTTAAGCTTAAACGATTTTTGAGTTCACAGATTTTCATTAGCATACCCGGTGGTGCTGAGGTCTCGGGTTCAATTCCCGGGTCGGATCAAAGGTTTCTATGATCTGCAAATATTTGTTTCGGAGTTTTGGGTGTTTACAGAAAAAAGTTAGAATTCTATCTAAATATATTATCTAACTTTCCTAGTACAAGCTCTGTTTAGTTTGAAACTAGATTGCGTTGTGTGTTAGCTGGCCTGAAATATTATTATTATTATTATTTGAGTACTTTATCTATATCATTTCAACTTTACTACTTTCGTGGGTTTGAGTGATCCCTTAGGTTATTTAGAAAAATACTATTCATAAAAAATATATGGAACGTAATTCGAGATCACATTGAGGGGATTGAAATAATTAATTTTACATAATTTACAACAGTATAAACGTTGTCTAGACATATACGTTTAGGTATTCACTCACTGCAATTATAATGGAGCTTTCCAGTAAAAGATATATTTTAAATTTTCAAAGAAGGACATACCTAAACGGCTTTTGAAAAAAATATATACTTTTAATAATTTGGGTCTTCATTAGAAGGAAGTAGTTTTTCAGACAAGCTAAGCGACTGTTCGACACTTTTCGTGACCAGAGGGGGCTTTTCTGCACAGAGAATTATGATTAAAATTCAATGTGGAGAATTTTTTATAATTATGCTTCAGGGAACTATCATCAACTATCTTAGGTAACTATCATTAACTTTAGGAAAATATCCAGTTTCGCGGGGTTTTTTACAATTATGCTTCAGGGAACTATCATCAACTATCTTAGGTAACTATCATTAACTTTAGGAAAATATCCAGTGTCGCGGGGGACTTTAGAGACATACATTAAACGGACACAAATAACGCCCAGACTCAGAACAACAATTTGTAGATGAGAGACTACAAAGTGTCGTCCCATGTCGGGATAGAACCCACAACACTCAGCGTAGTAATAAGCGGCGTCATTCTTACAAGTATTGTAGATAGATAGATAGATAGATAAATACTTTATTTGTACACCAATGCTTTACAGACATTATACAGTAATTAACGACCGATGTAATGTACAAAGGGCGGCCTTAACGCTTAGTGCAATTTCTTCCAGGCAACCTTTGGATAGATTCATTTTGAAATGGTGATAGGTATACCTACATAAATTAGAGAAGTAAATAAGGTCTTAACCTATAAAATATTTTTTATACATAAATACTACTAATCTATATTTATACATAAATACTATACATACATACGTTAATATATAAATACGCTAATTTTCAACTATTATATGGTATGGTTTCATTGAATAGTACGCTAATTTTACTACGTAGGTTACGCTAATTTTAGTACGTAATTTACTACGTAGGTTTCAACTATTGTATGCTATTGTATGGTACCAAAGTCATAAACACTATTATTAGTACTAATTTATCTATTATATGTATCTACAAATATATAAGAATGTGTATTAGCAGTATGGTTACCATAGTACAGGCTCTGCCCATTTTTGGATCAGACAGCTGTGCGTAAGATGTGATAAGTTATTGTTATTATGATCAACATTAAAATATATTTTTCAATGGAAACCCACCTTTATGCAGCTAATAACGTTTATGCTGAACCCTATGACCGTTGTTCATTGCTTGCTCAAACAGTGAACTCCTGACCCTATAACTTTTTTGTTCACTCCAATAGAAATAAAAATTTGCAATCTTAAATTTCTTTATTTAAAAATACAAGGATAAAAAAGAAATAGTAACACTGCATTCCACCAAGGATTGCATTATTTTTATCTTTACCTTGATGATGAAGTAATGTTTACACAGACCACTCCAGTATACCACGTGCTTCAGTTAAACAAGAAAGCAGTTGAATTGTACAAAGTACCGCTAACAAACATGTCTTCTGTGGACAAAACTCTTTGTGATAATATTGATTTAGGTGAGTGTAGCTGGAGTGTGCGTGTTGTCACGTTTTGGGTAAGTGTAATGAAGTTTGACTCGGATTTAGATATTCTGTTAGAATATTCTCAAACCAATATAAGCTGTATGGTACTAAGAATACAGTCTGATTTCATAATCATCATCATCAACAGCCTTTAACAGTCTACTGCTGGACATAAGCCTCTCCTTAGAAAGGAGGTTTTGACAGTCTGATTTTATTGATTTTATTTCAAAGATAGGTTAGGTCAGAGGTGTTCAACATCGTGCCATTTTTGTTATGGAATAGGGAGCAGACGGGTCACCTGATGGAAAGCGACTACCGCCGCCCATGAACTGCTCCAATTCAGGAGTCACAAGCGCGTTGCCAGCCTTTGAGGATGGAGTACGATAGTGTCATTGGTCGTGGGTTCGATTCCCACTAAGTTGAAAAATTGACAAAATGAGTTATCCATGTCTTTTCTCTAATTAATCTGTTTTCTTTTTGTTTTTTATACATACCGCAGCAATCAATCTGCCACCAGAGGTCCCCACTCTCTGGCGGCCCGCGGCCCCGTCGACAGCTGGTATCATCGCGGACGTCCTCTACGTTCGGGATCGGCCCTCTGACGATCAGCATAAAAACTTCACAGAAAGAGAGCACTGCGCCCCATCCCTCCTCACCCGCCAACATGTCAGCAATGATTGCTGGCGAGGACAGGTCTCGTCTGATTTGGCTGACCAGGACTTCGCGTTCAGACGCCCATGCACAGTCTTCCAGCGTGTGCTGGCATTGTGCCGTCTTCTCACATGCGATTCGATATAATTAATCTGTCTAACCATCAATTCTGTGTGTTCCTTTCGAACTTGTGAAATTGAGGCAAATCAATCCTTTGGCAACACAGAAAAATGAAAAAAAAACTAAAACGATATTATTACTTATTCTTTAACATTTTCAATGCTTTATTACCTTGGAGTAGACTAAAATCACTAAAATCGTTTAGCGAGCAAGTGGAAATTAACTAACTCGAGTTGTTTCTTAGCAATAGTTTAGAACTAAGTTAAAATCACCAACTAAGGGCAAAACCTAACTAATTCATAACTAACTCAGACATTCTAAAGAGAACAAATATTTCTTTTACAACTAAAAATTTAATTTTAAGTTTTATCAATAATTTCTCGACTTTTACTCGGTATAGCTAGTATTTTATTAATTTGATTTAATTTTCTTCTAAACATATATGTATATCATGGCATACTAAATTCATAGCGATTCGTTATCGACATTGGATAGCCCTCATTATCTCAAAATATCCGACAGACACGATAAATAACGATAAAAATACGGTGTGTCACCACCCCTATTCATTCCGTGGGTATCGTAAGAGCCGACTAAGGGAGCAAACTACGCAAGACAACAGCACTGCAAACAGAAGGAAAACTTGACACCAACCCCTCTGGCCAGCGTGATGAAATAGTCCAAAACCTCATTTCTAAGGAAAACTTCTGTCCAGCAGTGGACTATTAAAGGCTGATGATGAACTCAAAACGTGTTTTTTGGACTTAAGGACTCGATGTACGAGGACAATTCGCCTCCATTACGTCATGTAATAAAACTGTAATTTTAGTAAAACCTACCGTAGGTGGGACTAAAATTACAGTCTGCAAGATGTGGGCGCTTTAATTCTCCTCTGCCTTACCCCCTCTGGGCTAAAAGACGTGAGTGTACATAAATTATGTTAATAATGAGAAAGCTAATGTTAACTAAAATGTCAATCAAATGTTTTTACGCTTAAGTAACATTGCATTTGTAATACGTAAATTATTAAATCCAACTTGAACTAGTAATAGAGATAAACGAACATGAAATAAAAATTAGATTAAATCAAAAGAGTTGCGAGTATTCCAAAGTACATTTCACTATCTTATTCACTTTCATAGTTAAAGCATACGAACTGACAAAGGTGTGTATATAGAACATTGACGGCATTATTCATACAGCTTCCGCCGCTAGTGTGGCAAAGCAAGTGTCTAATTTAACTGAGACTCTAAGTTTGTTCATTAAGTTTAACAAGATTTTGTTACGTTGCCCTTTGAGACGAGCACCATGCTCAAATATTAAGAGAGATTTTAAAAGGTACATTTTCGCAGCTTAATTGCTTTCGTGTCGTATTACTTTTTTTGTGGATTCGTTATTTTTTTTTGTAGAGGAGTTGTAGAAATACGTTCTTGAGAATTAATTTACGAATTGCGAAAAGGTTTTAAAATAAAGCAATTGAAGCAATACTTCAATTTTACTTTGAAATCTAGTCATAGTACAACTACGTAGGCAGATATTTGTCTTAAGAAATCTTGTTATGATGAAGAAAGTTTTGATACTTTTGTTTCGGGGAGTTATTTCTTTTAATTATATTTTATTTATCTTGTTTTACGGCTTCAGAAGTTAAGGGACAACTGTAGATTTGTGTGAATGTAGAATGTGTGAGGTATATTATATTATGATCAACGTGTTTTGGTAACGATGGTCTCTGATGCAGTGTAATCTTCTTTAGTGCTAGTATGACATTTTGTTTCAGCAAAATTTCAAAGGTCAGGACTACAAGGAGGAATAGATTGGCCAAAACACTTGACCCTTACGAGCTATTCACTTGGTCTTCGCTTTGAATGTTATGTTAATAACGACTGTGGATTCTGTTTACTAGGCAACAACATCCCTATTCCTATTAATAACGTAACCGCACCTGGACTGGCGTAGTACGATGACATGATGGTCTATGAAACGGACCTTATTATTAAGATTTTAAGCATCCAGCCGCACAGTGACGGTGGTGCTGCCTATAGTTTCACTACTTGAAAAATGCCTTAAAATAGTCTGGCTTCCATGAAATATACACGAGAGCTAAACTCTTTAATAAATATGATAATCAATCACAAAAGTTTTTATTCCAAAAACCCATATTATAGTACACCACACCATGCTCTTTCTAGTATATTGTGAGTTTGTGCCCAAGTGATGGCATTTTCATTACCACAGTGCCTTAACAGAATACAGTCCATATCCATTTTATTTTCGTGATCAGAGTGTTGTGGTACTTAACCTCGGATCGCTTGAGAAAATATATATTGGCATATAAAAGTTTTAAATCGTTTTTTTCCGACTATAACGAACGTGCTATTCTTAAAGAAAATGTAAAAGTTCCGTACTAAATACCTTAGAAACTATTTTAACCATGCACAAACGGTGTCGCTCTAAAGCTTTGAAGAGTGGAACAAAATTCTGAGATGCGGTACAAAAGCATCCCCTTAATAATATCTGAGTAGATGAAGACTCAGAAAATATCGAGAGCGGAAATATTTAATTGCGTTTTTTAACAATGAAAGTTCTGGGAACTATCCTGGGCTGCACAGACTTTGTGGACACTGTTAGTACTCAAGGTTCGTAGAATGCAAGGCAAGCTTTAAATAAATTAGAGCGTATTATATTAAACTTATAATAAATAAGTAACGAAGTGAAGACGTGTCTTTTTATACTATTACTCAATAGATTTAAATTTAATAAAATTAATTAGTAGAAAAAAATCGTCAGTAAAATTTTATATCAATTAATTTAACAGTTTGACGGGCATTTTGGTTTAGCGGTTATGACCCTGACTGTTATAATGGTGTGATAAGCACAATCATTTGTTCTGGGTCTGGGTTTAATGTATCTCTAATATGTATGCATGTAGAATTATACAAATATTTACGGGCAGTCTGGTCACCATAGTACAGGCTCTGCCTAGTCTAGGATCTGACTATCGTATGTGAGATGTGTTAGATGATTGCTATTATTGTTATTACCGACTACTATTGTCAAAAAGTTATAGTTCATTTTATTGTTTACTAGTTTTTAACTAACAACACTACAAGTTACAAGGTTGACAATTGTTTTTCAAGAAACTCGAGTGGATCACTTCAGTACGAGCAAGTAATAATTTAATAATGTAATATTCTACCACATTCACACAACGCCATCTAGTCCCAAACTAAGCAGAGCTTGTACTATGGGTACTAGACAACTGATATAAATGCAAATATACTTTTTTTTTGTAAATACATACTTATTATACATAGAAACACCCAGACCAAATCGAATCGAACCTGCGACCTTTGGAATAGCAGTCCGTTACACAAACCACTACTACGCCATCTGGTCGTCAAAGTAGCGAGGTTGTGAAAAATTAATAAACAAAACAAAGTCACAATTATAACATGAACTTATATTTTCACACACATAAACTTACTTCTTAGAAAAAAGAATACCGAGTGTCGCCACCCCTATTTAATTCCATGGGGTTCGCAAACGCCGACTAATGAAGCAAGCAACGCAGGACAATAGCACTGCAAAGAGAAGAGAAACTTGACACGACCCCTATACCAACCCATCTGGCCAGCGTGGTATAGTAGGCCAAAACTTCCTTTCTAAGGAGAGACCTATGACTAGCAGTGGACTGTTAAAGACTTGATGAAACTAATGTCTTTATCTCCATGAGATAGACAGAAGCATTTAAAATCCCCACTTATAATTCAGCTTGTCTGCTTATCGCTACTAATCGATATATCCTTGAGAATGTATTTCCCCGAACTAGTACAAAGCCCTCCTGTGGGTTTGTTTCCACCACATCTGGGTCAAGAGCCTACTGTCGATGGATATAGACTCCTCTGTTTGTAGCGTCTCTATTGTATTTCAGTTCGAATACTTGATAGCTTTGAATAATAATTAAAGAAATTTCTTTGTATTTTTTTACTCGAAAAGACAATAATGTGAAAATTTAAAAACGTAGAAGAAGTTTCGATCGAAGCCACAACCTCTGTCTCAGCAGTCCCTTATCACAAAACCGCTTCTACAGATAACAGAAAATCGACAGGACAGGTTGTACGCACAAAAGAGTCTGTGAACACATAATCGAAAACTTTATTGACGTGAAATATTGATACGGAGGGTCAGAACAGCTGTTGGTGTGACGACGCGTATCGCCACGGCGTGTGTCGCCATGCTATGTGATTGTATATATAAAATGTAATGCGGTATGGTGACGCGTCCCCATGCGCAAGTGACTCTGCAACTCTCTCACGCTGTTCCTCAAAGTTATTTTTTATTAATTGTTTCTAAAGAAAAACTCCAATGTTCTCATCCACTAGTCGTACTGCGACGGCACAATTTCATCTTTAAAACAGTTCTTTATTCTTTTTACGATTAAACAATAACATACAAAGGTTCTAGAACTTATATATATTTATGCAGAATGTCTCCAGTCCGTCTCCAGACCACGATTAGGCAATCGTGGTTTACGAACCAACGACTTGAGGAAAATGGCTGGCAGCTGATGGATGCGGACTGTCCAAGATATGGCAGATTGGCACTCCTTTGGAGAGTCCTTCTTTTAGCAGTTGACGGCAATAGGCTGATGATAAGAATCACCGAAGCTAATGCACAAAAACACGATGACGGACACATTACAAGTAATGATTACCACAAATAATAATAGCACTGTGTAATAAATTAAATGTGTTTAATAAGAGTATGTCAATACTCGTATAACTATCCTACGAATAAAATGAGCAAAATTTCACAAAATCAAAATGGCAGCATCATTTGATCACGATACTAGTTTTGGAGTAAAGCCCTTCTAAAATTGCTAGAAATCCCTTCATAAACACAATTGAATTAAATTTGTAGTTGTATTGTAAAAACGATTCAACGTATTTATCTAAACCGCATGTATTTATTTGTATCGAAATATCAAAAAACCGCAAGCAAAACCACCCTCCTTTGTACCCAATAAATTGATAACAATTTTAAGTATTTACCAAAGCAACTCACAAAACATCAGAAGCAGATTACATAGGTTCAGGGAGTTCATTTTTTAAATCGTTTTATTGAAAGTTTTTGTCTGCTCTTATGATGTCGATCGATCAACCGTGAAATATTGGTCTGCAGCAATCTCGTAATTATTCTTTACCATCCTATACATGTTGTCAGGATCACGACCTCCAATTTTAAATTTAAAACACAAATAAAAAGCAGCTTTATATTAATCTGGTTAGGGTTTATTGTAATTGTTCGGTGTTTTTACCAAAAATTGGTGAATGGACAATACATCGAGCTGGGAATTGTTCGAATATTAAAAATCATTGAAGCATTATTGAGTTGCTCTTTGCTATTAATTCAATGTTGGTTTGCTGTGTGAGCGAAGAGTATCATAAGCGGATTAAAAAAGATCATGTTTGTTTTGTGACGTGTCTTTTTTTGCTTGAACACACAAATTCATCTAAATGCTGTCAATTAATAGAAAGGGCTATCCTTAATTTGACTTAGCATTTGTCCGAGTGGCTCGCAAAGGGATAGCGGTGTGATTTTATAGAACAAAATGACAAAAATTATAATAGTGTCTCATTGAAGTGAGATAAAGAGATAAATCTTTTATATGAGTATTTAAAGATAAATTTATATTTAAATACTCATATAAAAGATGTATTAAACAATTTTTCAACCCAAGGAAGGGTTCGAGTACTTATTGGGAAATATTGAAACAGCAGAGTGCCGTTCTGATATGCTGGTGGAATAATAATTCAGGACAACTGGATTAATTTTTACAAAGGATTTATTCCGGCCATTTCTAATAAACTAACGTTCCTATCCATGGCCTGAACGTGAGAGATAGCAATTCGCCCAAATATTTTTTTTTTCTTTTTTTTTCAATGGGACTAATCTCACCCACACGCCCACCACTGTAACTCCTGTACACCAGAATCCACAGCAGTGACCCATAAACACACCGAGTTATGACACTCGGGAAATCCCAGGAAGAAATTAAACTCTCTTGGAACCCGCAACGAAATTAATCAGAAGAAAATTGGAGGAGTTGGAAATACAGTAAATCCACGCTTTGTTAAGGAGGGACCTTAGCAAAGCGGGAGACAAAATGAAGTAAGCCCATTTTACTTCATTTTGTCATACACCCTTTTAAACAGGGAAGTACCACGGCCACAAAATATTACGGGTCTTACGTGAGCTATATTTGATTTCTAAAATATGTATGGCAGAATCGCCTAAACGCACGGAAATTCACCCTTGTTGACACAAGATCCCCATAGTATACCGCCCCTGATGTCATCTGCAAGCTATTCAGCATTATATTACGTTCATTATACCAAAGACCACATTCCCAGATAATATGATGAGCAGACTGTTCATAGTGAGAGTTAGGTGTTGAGCATTGACACAATGGTGACTCGACTAATTTAAATGAATACTAATTTAAATGAATATCGCCCAAATATTATGAAGGCTTTCTTTCTAATGTTTTATTGCAAAAAGTGATACTATTAGACACTTAAATATTAAGAGAACACGCTCGCACTGGCACCCCATGTTGAAGCTGCTGTTAAGTTTCGCATAGAGTGGCTCTGTGCGGAACGGTAATGGTTTTCAAAAGGCCTGCCGCTTGTTTTGCCCAACTTCAGAAGCGCTTCTTTAATCGCCAATACTGCATTTGTTCGGATTTCATCGCCATCTGTTTTGTTCGTGATATTAAATGATGAAAAGAATTGTATTGGCGAATGAGGGACAAAAAAAAACATCTGTGAAATACCCCTCTGTATTTTTTTAAATATTTATTTTGATTTCGGATTCAAAAAATCTTATGTTAGAGTCACTTTGCGGTTTTAGCGGGATTCGGATCGCCTCTTCCTAATTGATATATCAAACACTTTAAAAATATACTATTTATAAATGCTTTTTAAATAGTGAAAGTCTTAAAGTTACAAAAACTGTAATTTTTAAAGTCACTTTTTCAAAGTTATTTGGGTAACAATAAAATTATAAAATATAGTAATTTTCACTTTTTCAAAATTATTCTGTTCTGGCAAATAGAACAATACGCAGAGATGGACAAAGTAGACTTCATGGGCATCTGTGTGGTTACGGATTAAAAATACGTAATGACACAACCCCTATTTATGGCGTGTCGTAAGAGCTGACTAACCTGCCCAGGACAACAGCCCTGCAAAGAAAAGAAAATCTTGACACAAACCTTATACCAACCAGTCTGGCCAGTCTACTTACAGACAAATGGCATAATCTGCCGTAAAAAATATAAAGAAAGAAGAAAGTTTGTGCCTAATTACGTTTCTTATTATTTTGTTTATGTTACTTAGCCTCGTTTTAAGACATTTCTATGTTCTAAAGCCTTGTTGAGATCTTATCTCTGTTGCGAGGAAGATTGCATTCCAAGCGCAGTTTAAATTAGCAACAACAAAGCCAGTCGTAGCAAAAATTTAATTTCGCAGTTATTTATTTCACTAATTTGTTTTTATGTTTATGTTATTAGGTTCGAAGTATTTTTTACTCTGAAACAGCCGGATAAACTGTTGTGTGTTGTTGCTGTGTTGATACTAATGGTTAGTAATCCTAACCTTCAAGACCTTCGGCTTGGTTGTGGTTTCGATTCCCACCCAGGAGAAATATAGTGTGATGAGCAAAATTATTTTTATTTGATTAGACGGGTCACCTGATGGAAAGTGATCATGGCCACCCATGAGTCACAAAATATCCAAGTGATGGGGATGAAAATTTGCGGCCGGTATTAGTCCGAACAATTCCTCGGAACACTCTCCATGATATATGCGACAGATAATGTAGAGTGAAGCCACATCTCTACGTAACGCTAAGGGATCGAGCCGATCGGAGATGTTTGGGCTATCGACGATTCAAGTCGCTCTTCGTTGGATGCGGTCTAGTGGGAGAAGCTGGTACTAAGGTGCTCTGCATAGAAATGAGAACAGTGTTGTTATAGAACTGAAGGCGGTGGACCGGAATGAAATACTGATCGAGGCTGTTCAGCACACCGAGCTTCTTCGAATGATAATAATATGTCCTATGTGTGGGTGATATTTATTTATAATATGCATATATTTAAGTATGTTTATTACCCAATAGGCTTGTCACTTATAACGTAAATAGAACTAAAATTATAGTAGGTAAAATGTGGCTGCTAATATGCGTCTGTCTACCTGTTTGGGGAGAATAAACGTAACTGAAGAAGTGTGTAGTGGTAGCGTATGCGACTGTTGTGCTGAGGTCTCGGGTTCGATTCCCGGGTCGGACCAAATGTTTGTATGATCTGCAAATATTTGTTTCGGAGTTCCGGTGTTTTCTATGTATAAAATGTATGTATTTAAACAAAATCATATCCCCCAATAAATGAAAGCAAAGCATTCATTAATTATTTGGGTATATTTTTTTTAATCCTCTGTGTCATAAACGCTAGATCTGATATACTAAGAATATAATTTCTGAAAATATTTCTAACATACGAGTGTTTAAGGCATAATAAATCATGGCATTTAAAACTCGATACAATAATATAATTGAACAAAAACTGGGGTATTATCGTAATAGGGCTTAATTCCGCCCCCGCCTCCGGCATGGTGGTCATCACGAAGGTATTTAGAAAGATGTTTCTGTAGCATCTGCCAAAGCATTTAATGAATAAGAAAAAACTGTTGATATGTGTCTTTAAGTAACTTTAAGTAAGATAAAAAAAACTAGCTTCTACCCGTGGTTTGATTTTTATCGCTTGGACAAAGTTTGTTTTTCCCTATGTCTTCTTTTGTGGTTGTGATAAATGTTTACATAATTTCATAATGATTAGTTAAATGCAGACAAGCAAAGCAGAAATGCGAAATAAAGAGAAATCTCATATTGTTAAGGAAATAAGTTGGTTACTTAGACTATAGTTAAATTCAATATACAATGACAGTGACAGACCTACTAGCAAAGCTACTAAGAAGCCGTTTTCAGCACTATCTTTCTTTTTGGAGCAAAAGAAACTTGTACGCCCCTGAGACCCTAAGGCCCGAGGCCGTAGAATATTGAGACTACTTATCTAAATAGTTAGTTTATAGAACATTGAAGATATCGCGTAAGACACACAAAAGAAAAGTCTAATAGAGTATATCTTTTTTTTTATGTTAGAGAGGCAGAAGGGCAAACGGGTCACCTGATGGAAAGTGACCATCACCGCCCATGAACGTCTGCAACTTAGGAGTCACAAACGCGTTGCCGGCCTTTTAGGAAGGAGCTCTTTTCTTGAAGGTTTGAAGGTCGTTTCTTGAAGTCGGTTAAAAATTAAAGATTTTTCAATCACACATTTGCTACAAATTTTACTACTTCATCAACAGCCTTTAATAGTCCACTGCTGAATATAGGCATCTCCTTAGAAAGGAGCTTTTGGCCACTATACCACGCTGGTCAGGGTGGGTATAGGCTTTGTGTCAAGTTTTCCTTCTCTTAGCACTGCCGTTCGGTTGTCCTGCGTAGTTTGCTCCCTTAGTCGGCTCTTATGACACCCATGAACAGGGTTGGTGACACTTCGTATTCTTACCGTTCTTCCGTCACCATACTCTTATTACTTACTACTTCTATTTTACTAATTCTATAAACATTTACCTTTAATAACGATAAGTAATTATGTGATTTTATCACAATATATTACTTTTGACGTGACAACGTCTTATAAATTGGTTTGCCGGGTGACACTTCAAGAAACTGCGTTACACTCCGCTCACGTTATGCGCTCACAATGAGAGCGAGTGAGAGGCACGCGTCCCTTCCAATCGGGCATGGTTAGCCCGCCTAAGAGCGAGAGAGACAGACATAGTCGTTGTCACGTAAAACTTTCGCCCGTATACCGACTTTACAGGCAACCAATTTTTTTAGGTAAGAAAAACATTTGTTTTTGAAAATAATTCGTAAGTAAACTTTTTAATTTAAAGATTAGCCGACAAAGAGCCACCAATGTCAAACATAAATTCTATGAAAACGAACATTAATAAAAGAGGAACTATAAAAAAGGATGATTGTCGCCTGGGTTCTTTTTTAATAATTTACGTTCGGGAACGCGTTATCTCATGTTCTAATCGGATTAGGATCGTGTAAATGTCATGTGGTACCAATACTTTTATATAGACGTAAAAGTAGTTAATTAAAAAGACGTTTGATTCCACAAAGCCGCTTATAAAATTATAATTATGGAATTCATTCCTTTTTTAATTTTAGACATGTCATTTACAAGTCAAAATAGATACTAATCTTTTTATCATGGTTAATTGGTGTACTTGGGTGTACTTTGTGTCCGTTTCATGTATGTTTGTAAAGTCCCGCGCGACACAGGATTTATTCCTAGTGCGGGAGTTGTCTATTAAAAAAAAAAAAAAAAAAAAAAAAAAATCCAAAGAGGCACAGCCTGTGTTGTCATTTATTATTATTTATACATGAAAATGCTAATAAAATTTACAACTCGCGTATTCTAAAACCGTTTTCTCGTGTCTGCACTTTTTTCAAAGCAATTCATTATACCCTACCCCAGGAAGTACAAACACCTTGATGTGCAAAATTATAAGACGGTCGGTTAAGTACTTCAGGCGTGACAGCGTAACATCAAACACAGATAATCCAGTTATTAAGATGAACTCACTACTACTTATCAATCATATTTAATGCTATCTCGGCCTAATTAACACAGGATTAAGAATACATAGTGTCACCACCCCAATTCATCCCGTAGGTGTTGTAAGAGCTGACTAAGTGAGGAAACTACGCAGAACAATAGCACTGCAAAGAGAAGGAAAGTTGAAACAAACCCTATACCAACTCGTCTGGCCAGCGTGGTATAGTAGGCCAAAACCTCCTTTCTAAGGCTCTCCCTAGAAAGGAGGTTTTGGCTTACTATACCACGACCTACATGGTCCAGGACTATGTCATGTCAGTGGGCTAGAAAAGGCTGTTCATGATGATGATGATGATGATGATGAATACAGACACGGAAACGAATTATGGGAAAAAATAAAATCGATATGTATATAAAACTACATTTTTTTGCACGACCGTGGTTTTTAAACAATTCCCAAAATATAAATAGACTTATTTTAAAACAAATTGAATTATAATTTATTAAACCTTAATAGAGGTATGTGAACTCTTTTCACTATACCAAGTATCTGGCAACGACGTGTTTAAAAATAACGTCTCTCAGTAATTATAAAAAAGTTACGTTATAATGGTTTTGTACGGCAATTTTATGCACCTTTTGTCGCCTAATATTGCACCTGCCAAAGCCATAACGATACAAACTTAGAGTGCACAGAAAAAATGAAACCTTTTATAAAGTAACGTAAGTTTGGTTTTTCTATCGATATATCGGTTAAAATAACAGGTAGCCAGTACAGCACTGCATCCTAATTCAAATATATGTGAATGTAAGTTTGTTTGTCGACTCATTCATTCTTCAACTTGGTCGTAGGTTCGATTCCCACAGCTACCATCACCGAGAGAAATGATTATATGATGAGTATGATCATTTGTTCTGGGCCTGGGTTTCATTTATTGCGTGGCGTGGCCTCGGTGGCGCAGTGATAGTTTATGCGACTGCTGTACTGAGGTCTCGGGTTCGATTCCCGGGTCGGGCCAAATGTTTGTATGATCTGCAAATATTTTTTCTCAGTTGGAGTGTTGTATAGGTATAATATGTATGTTTTTACAAAAAATAAAGTAAATAAGTATTCTATCAGTCAATCTAGCTTTCATAGTACAAGCTCTGCTTAGTTTGAAACTAGATGGTGTTGTGTTAGATATCCAAAATATAATCATCAACAGCCTGTAATAGTCTACTGCTGGACATAAGCCTCTCCTTAGAAAGGAGGCTTTGGCTCACCATACAGTGACCAAACTATTATTAAAAAATATTATATTTATTTGAAATATGTAATAAATGCAAATAAATGAGTAGTACTGTTTAGTAATATTTAAGCGTGTTTCTCAATATACAATTTGGTTACCATGATATGTACCGGATTAGAAGGCCGTGTATGAGGTGTCTTTTCTTCATCATCATTTTTAACTGCCTTTAGCAGTCTACTGCTGGACATAGGCCTCTCCTTAAAAAGGCACCGTGTGAAAGCATTAACCACTGCCACCTGGGAATAATTTTTTTATCACGTAGAAAATTGTCCAAATCACGAAAAAAATGGTAGTCCATTGGAGCAAGGTCTGGCGAGTACGGAGGATGACGTATGGTTTCTAACTGCAGCTCCTGTAGAGTCACAACGGTTTCTCGTGCAGTGTGAGGTCTTGCGTTATCATGGAGCAATAATGGTTAAGATCGATTCACGAGTCGGGGCTGTTGCACTGCCAGTTTCGCCATCATTTTTTGAAGTTCGACACAGTAAACATCTGCTGTTATTGAATGACCAAACCTGAGAAAGCTATAGTGAATATGTAGCACGTCTTCCACGTGGTGGTTCATTAGCAGTCTTCTCTCGAAACGCAGCATATTGCGAGCCGTTTCTGCCTCGTTAGTTCCGCCACGGAACTCCTATTCAAAAATGACTCGGATTTTCGAAGTATCCAACTTCCACGTCTTCTTTAAGCTGATTAAAGAAAAAACAATTGAAAGTCTAAAATCGAATGTTGCACATGTTTTAAAAGGAGAACCTCATAGGTATCTTGTGAAAAAAGTTTCACATGAAAACCTCACACCATTAAAGTAAAAGTATCTATTACTATACAACGGTAATTTCATACTTTAACCCCTATTATCTGGCTAGACCGGAGTGATACCACGACGTCACAGAAACTCGATGATAAGCATTTTTTACGTTAATCAATTTTCCAAAACATTACACAACCACGTCTGCACTGCACCAAACTTCGTTACTAAATTGTTTCGAACAAATAAATTTCCACAAAGATACATTCAATCCCCATCGTTACATAAAACAAAAAGTTCTCGTTATCCAATATTGTAGTCGAAATTTGATTACAGCTGGTTCGTTTAACGTTTTATTTTAAACTAACTACATGTGCTTGATTAAATAAATGCTAAAGTTTGTTCAAATATTTGAAATATATGTTTTTATTTTAACGCCCTTTTGACCTTACATGTCTAGCATAGTATAATGAATTTAGAAAGAACTTTCCGTGTGGTGATGGATTCAAAATACGGAGTGTCACTACTAATATTCATCCCGTGGGTGTCGTAAGAGCCGACTAAAGGAGCAATCCAAGCAGATCAACAGCACTGCAAAGAGAACAAAAACTTGAAAGAAACCCTATGCCAACCTGTCTGGCCAGCGTACTATAGGAGGCCAAAACCTCCTTCCTAAGGAAAGGTCTATGTCCAGCAGTGGACTGTTAAAAGCTGTTAATGAAAATGAATGATGAAAATTTAAAAGTACAAAACACTATCCAGCAAAATTTATAATTTTATTTAATTAGAGACAAAATCAATTACAACAACAATATCCTTTATGTAGTGCTGCAGAAGGATAGGTAAGACGAGGCCTCGGTCATAATATTCTTCTTTTCTTTCCGTCCCACTTATGGCTCTGTCCAACGGTAGTAGAATCAATGAAAAGTGACGGTATAGTCTAGTATTAACGTAGAAAAGTCGACAATTAACAAACTATAGTGTGTCTTAAGATTAGATTATAAAGCAATCACTACATCTAAATATGGTCACACATAAACGACCAGACGGATGCACAGATTATTTCATTTAAGAGTTGTTTTACAATCTAACACATTGGAACTGAAGCGGAATAATTTCCAGTTGATTTCAGTAACATGGGTTAACAATATGTGTGAATTAGATAATAATATTCACTGACTTGTAAAATTTTAAATTGACTAACAATGGACAGAATAGGTTTTATATCATTATTTGTTTGATTAGCTATCGAATTTGAATTATTAAGTTTGTAGTAGATTATAGTTTTCATTTAAGAAAGCACAAACATTTCGGTGCGACCTTTAGAACTAAGGGTAATGCCTTATATCTAAGATCACATTAAGGTCAATCTAAAGTTCCAAATTTAACTGCGGATAAAGAGAAATAAATATTCAAATTTTAATAAATTACCATTTAGTATAGAATATAGGCTAGTATACAATAAGATTCGTACATTCATAAAAATAATCCGAGTGTGTAACCTGCATCCAACGTGTAAGGACGTTTCGCTCATTGATAAATAATCCCCTTTGTGTCCAAAACTAGTTTGGCATCTCTTAAGTGTACTTACATACGTAAATACGTACATACTAGTAAATAGCGCGGAATAAGACTTCATTGGTAGGTACATGCTGCGGATTTTAATCTCAAAGACAGCTGTAAGGAGCTGGCCTGAGTCATAAGACGCTTATAGAAATAATCTATCCGTTCTCATCTTCAGTTGCTGTTAAGTAATTTCGAGATGTCGCGGACTGTCAGATACTTTCAACTTTAAAAACATTGGTTTTATCCCAGTCAGGAAGATTTATCGTAACGGCTCTGCATTATCAATTACGGTTGAAAACTCTTTGGAACAATATTTAAAAGGTTTATTTGTAAATCATTCATATTTTCAACTGCTTATCTTTACATAGCGTAAAATGAAGTCTCTTTTTTTGTACGCTTAAATCTTTCTACTACAACTACGCAACGAATTTGTGACGCAGTGATTCAAGAGGCGAGTTGATATGATTAAAACATACATATTATAATAGTATAATAGTTTGCACTTAATATAAAGGTGTACTGTAGTATAGTCTTGTCATAATAATAGTATAATTAATTACTAAACACCTTACACCACATAAGTGGTATCTACATTGCACCGGTGCAAAGCCGGGGTGGATCGTTAGTTGTATATGAAATAGGATGACGCGATGACAATACAAATTAACAAGTAGACTAATACCTAATACTAGTTAAGTAGTAAAATAATATTGAACCTGTATGACCACGGAAAGTGCGACCTGGTCGGAACGTCAGGTATTTCAAAGGAATGTACTTAATACCCATCGTCAACGGGATAGTTTGAAAGTTAGTAAATAAACTACTCGCTGTCATCTTATAACATAAGCCTATATAACGCAGACGCTTCTATGGCGAAAGTAGGCGATAAATCTTGCCATTGTCACCGCCAGATGGCGCTGTGTCCAGGTTTTTACCGCTATAACTTGCTAACAAAGACTGCTTTTTGTACCACCTGCCTCAGTGGTATTTAGTTTTGGTGTTTTAGTTTGGATATCTTTGATTTGATCTAAGGATACTTTAAAGATATATTTAATTAATTACTTTTTCATTTATTCCATTTGTATTCATTAGAGATGGTAGAGTTTAATAGTTAACAAACTTTGAAATTTTGCCTTCTATGGTGTATAAAAACTAATACGGGAATTGACGCAATTAATGAGTTTAAATTGACTGACGCTTTGACCAGGGCCTCAATTCTGCTATTTTATGTAACGTCAAGCCACTGTCATTCATTTGACATGCTATTAAAATGCCTTTGAGACGCCATTGACATTGCTCAAAATATCAGTATTCTAGTAGTAATATAAATGTAAATAGCAGTATTCTAGTAGTAGTAATATGGGTCATCAATGTTGACATTAACAACATTGTCATACTTTCAAAATTAAATACATATATATTTTTTTTACAAATTTGAACTGTACCCTTTAGCAAACTGTTACAAATTACTATACTATAATACTGTTATTAAGACGACATTCCATTGATACAATATTAAAATAGCAGAATTGAGGCCCTGGTTCAATGACAGTACTCACAGGCTTGCTAACTACTACAAATAGTGTCCCTATTCCACTATAGTATACTATAACAGAATAGGGGCAATGTTAGTATACTATGTAACCTTGAGTGAAATGAAAATTTTAAAATTATCGAGAATTTGCAGGTAGATTTATTTAATTGTCCGGTTACCTAGGCTAGTATTTTTAAAATAGATTTTAAGATCTATGTAATTTTCTTGTTTTTTTTTTTTAAATAAAACCCTTAACTATGTCAAATATTATTATTTTTGAAAACAAACCTAAAGTGCTTATGAAGGGGGAGAATCCACAACCTAGAACGTAAGTACATCGCCTTATCTATAACGTCACCGCCGATCAATTTATACGAATGAGTTTAAATAAACTATATCCTTTTCTACGGCATAATTTAGAAAGTTTCTCTCCGAAGTAACCATTACTTGGTTAACCATTAACATTGATGTAAAAAAGTAATAAAATTTTATAAAAGACATATTTAGATTTACACCCGTCTATGTGAATTAATCAGTTCCTCCATAATCTTGATCTTCAATAAGATAATAATTAAGTGCCGTATCAACGGGTGGTCCTATAACTATCTTCACAAACTATTCATCTCTTTCTCTTTTCTTTATTTAGAAAGAGAGAACAATATACTTTATAGGTAAAAATGTCGGTAGTTTAAGTAATTGGGAATCGTTTCAGACGCCATACTGGTTTACGTGAATTATAAATCAGATTACTTATCATCAGAAGTTTAATCTAAATGGTTTTTTCATTATTACTACTCCTGTGTAGACACAGAACTTTACTTACAGACTAATTAAAGCTTCATAAGTTTATTTTGAATGTGTTATTACCATAATATAAACTTTTCTTAAATATTTTATATACCAATAAGGTGGCAAAATAAGTCCAATAGCCGCAAATTCTTCTGTCACTCGAGTACAACTTTCCGTGTGGTGACAAAATCAGAATACGGAGTGTCATAGTGACACTCCGTATTTATCAAATGGGTGTCGTAAGAGCCGACTAAAAGAGCAAACTATGCAGGACAACAGCACTGCACAGAGAAGGAAAACTTGAAACAAACCCTATATCAACCCGATCAGCCAGCGTGGTGAAGTATGCCTAAACTTCCTTTCCATGAAGACGCCTATGTCCAGCAGTGGACTATAAAAAGTTATGATAATAATAATAAATTCTTCATTGTAACAAATGATACATACAATTCAAGTGCAAGCCCTGATTCCCAAACTAGCGGGAGCTGTATATCGGGGATCAGTTCCTTCCCAAAAACATAATGCAATAAATTGTTACAATTATCACGTGGAACATACAAAGAATAATTGAAGGATACTTACAAAAGGTATTAAGATTTAGATTTTGCGTGTGCATGTGCGTGTGTGTGTGTGCGTGTGTCTAGTTGTGTGTATTTAATGTGTGTGTATGATGATGATGGGTACACCACTTTTGGCTGAGTAAAAGATTATACTCACGCTGCTAGAAATATGGGATTTCTAGCAGCGTGAATACAATTTGATGATGATTGTATAGTACAGGAGATTATCAGCCACGAACAAACAAATGTTGATATTTTTATATAGGTTGTAATGTATCTTTATTAGAAATTAAATAAAGAGAAATCTCACAATCGGTTTACTTACAACAAATTTTATAACAACTGTATTTGTTTACAGCACAATTATTCAATTCTACATTATCACATAATCCTGGTTGTAGATGGCGCCACCTGTCCATAATGTTTACACTGACGTAATATGTGCTTCACACTGAGTGTTTTTTGCTGTTACGTAATCGAGTTGTTTTCAAATTTAATTTAGTTGTTATAACATTGCGAATAATAACTAGAATAATTTAATCTACTGAATTTCTTTCCAAACATTTTTATCATGGAATCATAAATAATTTATCATAACCATGGAAATTATAGCTACGAGTACTTTTAAATCCTAATCATATGATGAAATTATTGATTTTAGTCATACCGGTTTTTATTATTTATGTATAAGCATGTATTTATAATTTATTTATGTTATTATTAGTATTCTAAGTTGCGTGCAATGGGAGTGGCCTATGTCCAGCAGCGGACTGCGATAGGCTAATGATCATGTATAAACTATTTAAATTTACAGTTAATCCTTAGTAGGCGTTTCGTTAGGTGGGCGGTGTCTACCTTCGCTTATTTTTTTTAAAGGCAACTGCCGCATTAAGAATATACCCTCCGCGACAGCGGGTGACTTTACAAACATACATGAAACAGACACAAAGAACACCCAGACTCAGAACAACAATTTGTGGATTACACAAAGTGTCGTCCCATGTGGGGATCGGACCCATAACATAGCGTAGTAGTAAAAGGCGTAACGACTGCTTATACCACTACGCCATCCGTTTTGCATATTATTGATACCTGTAAGTCAAGCGTTACCAGGTAATTGAATAAAATTCAGAGCCAAAATCTAGCACTGGAGTGCTCCTGCGCTGATACGAGAACTGTATTCTATATTCAACCGTACTTGTGCTGTGAGGGCCGTATGAAAATCTTGTTTTGATCTATTCAGCACATCAATGTTCTTCGAGGCTATTTTAATCTTACTTATTTCAAAATTATAAATTTTCTATAGTAAATACTGTAGTGTGTCTGTTCAGTAAGTGCTATGCCTATTTATGAAAACCACAAATTTAATATAATTATATTAAGTTGAAAGGCCTTGAAAACAGGGATCATCAACGTTTTACCAGCACTGAAACTGAAAAAATATTGAGAACTCCGTCAAGCTGATTAAATATGAGTATAATGAATGAATATTTTGAATATATGAACAGGCTTGAATTGTCTAAAAATAAACTAAATGTCTATTAAAAAAAATAACATAAATCTAAACAATATATCATTAAAATCAATTTTGGGGTAAATTCAGATTTAGAAAAGTTATGTAACAATGCAAAAAGTAACGCCCCCGGGTGGGCTCGAACCACCAACCTTTCGGTTAACAGCCGAACGCGCTAACCAATTGCGCCACGGAGGCTACTGGCTACAGTTTTGAAATAGCACTTCAATTTTTATAGACGTCCGTTCCTATGACTTCACTCTTCGCTTATCATTTGTAGGTAGGTAATTTCGCCGGACAAAAAAATAATAATATGATAAGAAACCAGCTTTATTGCCAGTATGTCGCCACAAATATTTTTAACAAAACTATAATTTATTCATCCTTTGCATAAAATAGAGTGGAAGTATGATAAATTTCAATTTATTTTAACAAATTGAGTAATTTGTTCAATTAAAATAAATCACACGAAACAATTGAGGTTTCGTGTGCGCACTCAGTGAACCTATCCGTAGAGACTTTTAAAACGAACTTTTAACAATGAAAGAGATTAATTATGGAAATGAACATTTTCATTTAAAGTATTATTATTGAACCGTAGATTTATTACAAGTTTTAATAATGTGTGCATTTTGACGGTGTGACTAGTTTGGATAAGTACCTACCGTCGCGGCTGGACTTATTACTCTTTGCAACTGGACCTCTTTCGGGTCGAAATAGTCACATGATAAAACAACGATTATCAATACTAATATTATAAATGCCAGTGTGTCTGTCTGTCTGCTACCTCTTCACATTATAACCGCTGAACTGATTTAGATGAAATTTGGTATAGAGATAGTTTTAGTCTCGGGTAAGGACATAGTATAGTTATAACCTATATGGTAGTTCCCGTTGACCTAGAATCACGAAATTTGGCAAAAAGAAACGTCTTACAGCACAAATAAAGGAATTATTCCAAAAAATAAAAAAGTTGTAAATTAAGATAAATTTTGGTAGTTACAAATTTTCGCGAAAATCTTCGTAAAATCTGGGTAGGAACGCTCGGCGCACGAGTTCGATTTGTACCTGGCTGGTTTTTTTTTTTGGCAGGACATACGCTGTTTAGCCGCGGGCTAAAAGTTAATACTTATTTTTACTAGCTTTTTTCCCACTACACCGCCCGCGTGTATGTCGGTTATCGCAGTAAACAGTAACCTATGTGTTTCCTACAACTCAAACTGACTGCATACGAAATTTCAACTAAATCGGTTCAGCGGTTTAAGCGTAAAAATTTAACAGACATACAGAGAGACAGTCAGACAAATTTTCACATTTATTTGACGACCGGATGGCGTAGTGGTTTGTGTAACAGACTGCTAATCCGAAGGTCACGGGTTCAATTCCCGCTCAGGTTAAACATTTGTGTGCATGAACATTTAATGTTTGATTTGGTCTGGGTGTTTCTATGTATAATATGTATGTATTTACAAAAAAATTGTATGTATTTATATCAGTTGTCTAGTGCCCATAGTACAAGCTCTGCTTAATTTGGGATAAGATGGCGTTGTGTGAATGTGGTAGAATATTATTATTATTATTATAATATTAGTATGCATGGATAAGAGTAATATAATAAGAGGGTCTTACGGCATGCCGAGTGCCTGCTTTTTGCAGATGACCTTAAGGTATATCTGTCGATAGCAGACGCGTCGGACGCTAGGCGACTACAGGAAGACATAGACCGGGTAGTGCAGTGGAGCAATACCAATAAGCTGTACTTTAACATAGCTAAATGCGGAGTTATGAGTTACAGCCGGGCTAGGGCTCCACTGCGCTACACATATGAAATGGACGGTGCGTTGATGCCGTACTTTAATAGCATCCGAGATTTAGGAGTCGAAATGGTGCCCGAGTTGACGTTTCGTAATCATATCGTTACTACATGCAGTAAATCATTTAGAAATTTAGGATTCATTTTGAGAAACTGTAAAGATTTTAATAACACGTCAGTGGTGAAAATATTGTACAATGCTCTCGTTCGTAGTCATCTAGAAGCGACCGCTATAATTTGGAATCCTCATGAGGCTAAATATAGCCTTATGGTGGAAAAAATCCAAAACAAGTTCGCTCGATTTCTGTACTACAAAGAATACGGGGTGTACCCACTATACCCGCTCATGTACCCAAGCTTATTCGTCCTCGGCATGGTCGGGTACGTGCGCCTGAGCGTGAGGCGAGACGTGGCGCTGGTGACATACGTGTGGCGCGTGATGCGCGGTCGTCTGCACCAACCCGACATACTGGCGAGTTTGCGGCTGTGCGCCCCTGACGGGTGCGTGGGTGCGCGCCGCCAGCCCCCTCCGCTGAGCGTTCCCGTAACGCGAACAAATTTACTTCGATATGCTCCTATATCACGCGCCATAAGGCTTATTAATATTATTTCAATACAAGTAGATATCTACAACTGTAGCCTGCCGAACTTCAAAGAAGTCGCACAGAGATG
The DNA here is from genome assembly GCA_902825455.1 of Arctia plantaginis. Taxonomy (NCBI): domain Eukaryota; kingdom Metazoa; phylum Arthropoda; class Insecta; order Lepidoptera; family Erebidae; genus Arctia; species Arctia plantaginis. The sequence goes on from CADEBD010000288.1 coordinate 2,864,819, forward strand.
TATTACAGCAAATGATTTTTATATATAAATAACTGTTACTTACTGTTTTTACTTACAGTATCGTTTTGGGATAAATCCTGTAAAGACACTGTAATTGTTTTTAATAAATAAATAAATAATGAATGTGTTGCGTGGATGCTGGACTCTTTTCAGATCTGCCTAGAGTTTCAGGGTCAAAGTCAGTTTTGATTACCCAATCACATTTCACTTGTATTAATATCGTGTAGATCGAATGTATTTAGGAAAATGGATAAATAAACAGTAATGGATAATTGCAATTGGAAAACATCGCAAATTGTTTTTGACTACTAAATAGTAATTGAATTAAACTGTTTTTTTTCTTTTACAACTTCTTCTTTCTTTTTTTCTTTCCATTTATAACCTTAAATTGACCTTAGTGCGACCCATGACCCTTAGACCTAATATGGATGACAAATAATAATAAGCTAACACATCTCGCACACAGTCTCATCCCAAACTAAGTACAGCCTGTGCTATGCTAACCCGACTGGTCATAAACACGTACATTTCAAAATACATACATATTATAGATAAATTACATCTAAACAATGAAAAAATTATCGTACTCATCAAACAATAATTGTCCTGGGTAGAAATCGAAGCCACAACCCCCGGCTTCGCAGTTAGGGTTGCTAACCACTAGACCAACAGGCCTGCCAAAATATGACAGTGATGATGCTGCTGTTGCTATGGGGCAGGAGTTCAAACCGTTTTCCTGCAGAAGTTCGCTGCTAATATTACTTAGTGCTGTCTTTTACACGAGGGTAACAGAATTACTGTCATCATCATCAACAGCCTTTAACAGTACACTACTGGAGATAGGCCTCTCCTTAGAAAGGAGGTTTTGGCCTACTATATCACACTGGCAAAGACGGGTTGGTAAAGGGTTTGTATCAAGTTTACCTTCTCTTGGCTGTGCTGTTGTCCTGTGCAGTTTGTTGCCTTAGTCTGCTCTTTCGACACCCACGGGATGAATAGGCGTGGTGACACTCTGTAATTTTAATTCAACAAACGTACAATTCAAAATTCATAATTTAAAAGTGTAATGTTTATTTGTATTAACGCGTGACGCGATATCCACGGTGCATACGATCTTTTGGATTTTGATAGAATATCGCATCGCTCAGCAATGGGGAAGTACACATCCAGATTATTAAGTACCTACACTTAACACTTGTCATAACATGTTTCAACTTGCACTGCGTATTTTTTTAACACATATCACAAAAATAAAAGGTTTGATCTCGTTATATATTATTTAAAATATCAATGTATTATGCTAAGTATTTTGTTGCTGTACCTTCTTCGGAAACATGTCTAAGCGACATATTGCGACCTGCCTAATTAAATTTATATATATATATATGTATATTAACGTACATTCCGTAGTAGCTACTTATAATTATCATAAATTATATAAAACATGTAATAATGTTTTAGTACTGTAGTGATAATGTTTATAATGAGCATCTGTTAAAGATTACCATCTATGTATGTTTTATGGGAAAATTTATGATTTTGAACTTGTTTTCAGGGTATTGGTATTGGTATTGGTATTGGTTGTGGGCTTCGGTTTCCGCATTTAGACTCAGAGTGGTCCTTTATGCGTCGAGGATTGGTTGACTAGGTGAGCCAACCAAGCTCCTTCCAGAAGCGCAGAAGCCTCCTGGGGCGTTCACAGGCTTCTAGGAGCGACTTTATATCAGGAATGATACTTGCCCGTTGTGTGGCCACTCCCTCGCATTCCAGGACTACGTGGGCGGCCGTTTCTTCAGCTTCCAGACATCCCCTGCACAGGGGACTGTCCGTCGCATTGATTATGAATAGTTGTCGGTTCAGGGCTAGATGTCCTGTAATAGTTCCGACAACCATTCTGAGTTCCGGTCTGCTAAGACTGATCAGTCTGCAGGTGAGTCGTGGTGTGACTTGTTTCAGCACCAGTTTGGACTGTCTGCAGCCGGGTGAGTTTTTCCACCTCCGGTTGTGTGCTTCACAGGTCCGTTGCCTGACCCAGCATCGTATTTGGTTAAACGATATGGGCAGGAGTGGCGTTGGGCCAGAGGTTGGGGTTGCCGAGCCCCTCCTTGCCAACTCATCTGCGGCATCGTTCCCGTGTGAGTTACTGTGCCCTTTAATCCATTGGAGGAGTACCCCATTGAATATAGCGAGCTGTTCCAGTGCTTGGTGGCATTCGAAGACAATACCAGAGGTCATTGTGTTGCCCTCCAGTGCCTTTAAGACGGCCATGCTGTCGGATATTATTCGGATGTTGTAGTCCTTGATACCCCTTGACATGGCCGTTGTGGCAGCGTAAGTTATTGCCACACATTCACATTGAAATATGGAACTGTGTTGGCCTAACGCTAGTGATATGTTTATATTTAGGTCTTGCGAGAAAACTCCGGCTCCAGTTCCTGACCTAGTCTTGGAACCGTCCGTGTAAATTCGGACTTCGTTAATGCCGGATTGATCTCGGTCATTTCCATGTATCTGGATGTAGTATCTTCTTGTGAAGATATGGTGTTTTGGGATTCTATCGCATGGAGCTGCAATCAGTGGTTCGTATTCCACCAATTGATCCCATAATTTGGAGTGCGATCCCTCACTTTTGTGCCATAGACCCAGGTGTTTGAGTCTAATGATCGCCATGGCGGCCTCCTGCTGTATGAATAGATCCAGGGGTGGCAGACCAAGAGCCACCTCCAGTGCGGCAGTAGGCGTTGTGCGCATACAGCCAGTGACCGCGGAACATGGAAGTCGCTGGAATTGCTGCAGTTTGTTTATGACGGTGCTAAGCTCTGTTCTCTGCCACCAGACAACAGCACCGTAAGTGATTATTGGTCTTATGACTGTCCTGTATAGCCATAAAGTGATTTTGGGTGATAGTCCCCAGCTTTTGCCGAGTAGCCGCTTGCATTGGCAGAAAATAATGCAGGCTTTATTCAGTTTTTCATCGAGGTGCATATTCCACAGGAGTTTACTGTCCAGTATTACTCCTAGGTATTTGACCTCTTTGGTAAGAGTAAGTTGTGTTCCAAATAGCTTAGGAAGTCTGAGATTTCCTAGGCTGCGTTTGTTTGTGAACATGATCATCTCTGTTTTGGATGGGTTCACTGTCAGGTTGTGTGCTACGCACCATTGTTCCACGATCTTCAGTGCAAGTCTCATTTGATCGCATGTAATGCTCTCAAAAGGACCGCTGATAAGAATAGTAAGATCGTCTGCATAGCCTATTGTGAGGAATCTTTGGTCATTAAGTTGTGCGATGAGCTCATCCACAACAATGTTCCATAGAAGAGGGGAGAGTACACCGCCCTGGGGGCAACCTCTAGCCACCACTCCTCTAGTCACTTCGCTCACAGTGAATTGAATAGCTCTATATCTTAGCATGCTATCGATCCACCCTGAGATTGTGGAATCAACACCATGCCTAGACAGAGCTTGGCTAATGCTGGTGAAGTTGGTCTTGTCAAAGGCTCCCTCGATATCGATAAAGGTAGCCAGTGTTGACCTTTTGTGATTTAGATTGTCTTCTATATATGAAACAACTCGATGTAGGGCAGATTCTGTTGATTAACCCATCGAGTATGCGTGTTGATTGAGGTGTAGAGGGTGACTGACTAACGCAGTTTCCCTGATTTCCCTATCTATTAGCCTCTCGAGAACCTTTAGTAGAAAAGATGTGAGACTAATAGGTCGGTGTGATTTGGGTTGTGTGTAGTCACCTTTACCAGGTTTGGGGATGAAGACTACTTTGACTTCTCTCCATTTCAAGGGGATGTACTGATGCGCCAGGCAGCCCCTATAAATTTTTACAAGATGGTCCAGTAGTGTCATATCACACCATCTCAGTAGGCCTGGGAAGACACCATCTAGTCCTGGCGCCTTGAATGGTAGGAAGCTGTTAATTGCCCATCTTAGTTTGTCATGATTGACAACTTTGCGGGCCGTATCCCAGTCTGTATCATCTGGTGGTTTTTCCCATCTGTCTTCCCATTTTTCCATCACATCTGAAATGCGACATCCAGGGAAGTGTGTTTTTAATAACAGCTCTGAGGCTTCCGAGTCTGTTTTGGTATACTCACCATCAGGCTTCTTCAGTGAGCCAAGATTGTGATCGCCTCTACTACACAGTATGCTTTTGACTCTATTAGCCTGGTTGTTGTTTTCTATGTTAGTACAGAAGTTTCTCCAGCACTCAGTTTTCCTGGTTCTGATTCTCTTCTTATATTGTTGTCGGGCCTGCGTGTAGGCATCCCAATGTTGGTCTAATCGCGAGTTTTTTGCTTTATTGAACAACTTTCTCACTTTACGACGTAGTCTTTCCAGTTCCGGACCCCACCATTGGTGTTTGTTCTGTGGTCCAGTTCTGGGTGTGGAAAGTGGGCATGTTTGTTCAAAGCTATCGATCAGTGTCTGTGTAAGGTTGACAACATGACTGTCAATGTCCTTAACAGTCCCCGTAGCGTATGTTGGGTTGATGCTTCGCAGATTCTCCGCAGTAAGATGTTCATACCGTTTCCGGTCCATCGTGCGGGGATTCCGTCGGGGATCGGGTAGTTTAAGTTTCATTTCAAAGTTAAATTTGATCCAGCGATGGTCTGAGCACGATGCTTCGTTCGAAACATGCCAGTTCGATATGTGTTGCGATGCGTGCTCACTTGCTAAAGTAAGATCAATTATAGTTTGGGCCCTGGATGTGACAAATGTCGGCTCCGAGCCCACGTTGATAATGTTAAGGTTAGTTGATAATAGGAACGATACAAATTCCTCACCTCTCCGGTTGTTGCTCCTGCTGCCCCACAGCGCATGGTGCGCGTTGGTGTCGGCAGAGATGATCAGCTCCAGACCCTCGCGCTCGCAGTGGTGTGCCAGCGCAGCCAGCTCCGGAGTGGGGATGTCAGCATCGCCCGGCAAGTAGGCTGATGCTATCACCACGTCAGGCAGGTTTGATGAGGGTTCCTTTAACCTAATAGAGGTAAGGTCTCTGGAACAGAACTCGGTCATTAAGGTAGTACACGCATGTTTTGGTGTATAAATACAAGTGCGCGGGTTATCAATGGTAGTGTTGAGAAGTATCTTACCTCCAATATTGTTTAGACCGCAGATCCTGCCCTTCCTAATCCACGGCTCCTGGATTAGGGCTACGGTGTTGGTTTTTACCTCCAGCTCTCTGCGTAGGTTAGCCGTTGCTGTATGGCTGTGCTGGAGGTTGGTTTGGATGGCTATAAGGGTGTTATGGGGGGGTGCAGACAGCGCCATCATCGCTGTTCAGCATGTCCTCTATGTCGTCGAGGTCACTCTCGCCCACCGGTAGGTCCTCCAACTCCTCAGGAGGTGGACCCCGGCAGGCTGTCTCCTCAACGGGCATCAGAGGATCCCCTCCATTGCCGTCCTTACGGTGTTGTGGGGCCGATTCTGGCTCCTCGTCTGGGTTAGTTGGTGGGGCGGGACGTTCATCGAGGAAGCGAACGTAGAGGTTACCCAGTTTGTAGTATACTCTACGCTCGCTAGCCTTGAGCTTCACGACGTCCTCTTCTGGGATGCCGAGCACTAGGAAGAGACATTTCTTTTCCTCCTGCGCCTCGGCATGGTAGAGGGCCCAGTTGGCCACATTGTACTGGCTATTCTGATACTTTAGCCTCGTTTGTATACGGACCAGTGTATCATCTGGTCCGATTTGTGGTACCAGGAGTCCAGCCTTGATCCTTCTCGGGATCTCAGACTGCCTCCTGACGACCAGTTTGGTGCCTTCACGTGGTGATGGGATCCTTACCAGGGATCGGCGAAGCCACTGTAGGGCATATTCGTCGTTGCATCACATCTTAAGGGCGCCCTCACTGTAGAAGGCCTTGCCCCTAAACTGTGGCGCAGCGACGGGTGCGCTTGACGTGCCGGGCGAGAAGATCTCCTCATCTAGCACGCCCTGCAGCTGGCCCTCGATGTCCTCTGCCTGTGCCTTGGTGAGGTCGTGGTAAGGCTCCAGCATGACCGCGACGCAAAGGTCATTCGCCTTTAGTGCGTCGGAGTAACTCGTGGAGCCGGTCTTTGGCAGCGGTTTGAATCGCTTGCCACTGCCCTGGGGAGTGCGAGACTCGTCCGGGCGAGTTCTTTTGACGGGCTTTGTTTCACTCGAAGGTTTCCCTCCACGTGTCGCTCGTCTCGCCCGTTTACCCTGTCCAGGTTGACCCTGCCTAGAGGGTACTTTGGCCGCTACAGGCGTCTTGGCAGGTGGCGCCCCCACAGGAGTACACTTCCCCGTGGCTTGACTTTCGTCTTCGCCTCGGGGCAGCACATCACTGGCGGGGGCAACGTGGGCCCCTTCGGGCCCTTCAGCGACTTCAAGCCGCTTACTTCCACCCGAGGTCAGACACCGTGCTTGCCTTTCCACTCGGGCTTTCGCCCTGTTGGCGTTACGGGTCTTCTTGGACGGGTTCGGTTTTTTCGACGCTCTCTTCTTTGTCCTTACCAGGCTCCAGCCGGTTTCTTCCAGGCCGGGTCCCGCAGGTACGGGCATTGCTGCCCTCAAAGAGGAGAGGTCGATGGTCGACACTGGCTCCGTATTCTGGTTAGACACCAGAGGTGTCGCCAGAGTCGTGGATGGCGCTGCGGTCGGGTTGTTTGCCTGAGCAGCAGCCGAAGGTGTGTTTGCCGGATTCACCCTTGGGTTGTTCACCCTGGGGTCAGCCGGTTGGTGGTTTAGCCTGGCACTTGGGTTGTTCACCCTCGGTGCCGGCTTGGTGGTTTTTTTTTGTACGAGTGTTTTTAGTATCCATGATGTGTTTGGTATACTATTCATCTCCTTTTCCTTCCACCCTCCTTGGAGCCCTCAAGTGGGGACGCCGCGGCAGAAGGCACACGACGCCAGAAGTAACAAGGAAATATAGAGCTCCCTCCCTGGCAGAAGGCAGGCCGAACTAGGTAGGAAGACTTGGTCGTCCCACCCGTCGTCCACCCCCACCAAGGAAGAGCTCTCGCCCAGCAGCCCTCTGACGGGATACTACAGCCGATTGACCAAAGGTGGCTAGCCTTCAGCCTCCCGTGTAAAGAGAAATCCAGGCCGAAGCAGTGTGTTGCCTTTCAGCTCAACTACCAGGATCCCTTCATCCTCCCTTACGGGTCCCCGCACACGGCACAAACATGCGGGTGGTTGCCCCCCCTCCCCCTCACTCTCAGTCTTTGTTGATAGTGAGGCCGCAGGCACCAACCACTTAGTGTCCGCAGTAGGTGTGGATGGGATAGGAAATGGGAAAGGATAGGTTTTGTGGGATGGAATTGCGTCTGGGTGTTTCTGTTATATCTGTTTCGTAGGGAATCAGACCTAAAACAGGCGGCAACCACGGGAAGGATGACACCCAGACTTGCCATGGGGATCTACACGACTGTTGCGCTCTCCCCCATGACCATTCGCCGTGCACGCCCTCCGGACAGGAGGGCGTACCAGGATTGGATCTGCTCCAGGCGATCTTGGCCTATTGGAGCACACCCAACCCCGCCCAGTCAGTTGTTTTCAGGGTTCCGTACCGCGGCAATAAAACGGAGCACTTAGAGGATCACTTTTTGTCAGTCTGTCTGTCATGATCCTTTATCTCAGGAACGCGTGGATGTATCGAATTGAAAATAGAACCATATACCTACTCAAGTCTATAGTAGTAGAAACTTCTCAATTAAATTTAAAAAGATACGGCCGCTTATGCCGCAAGAAGTGCATATTTTTAGGGTATTTTATGGGGTATATTGAAATTTAACTATGCATTTGCAATTTAAAAAAAAAGTAATTAAAGTATGCAATCAATCATTGAGGTACAATTTCACTTATAAAACACAGTAGGTAGTTATTTGTTTTTATAACTGAATTTTGGGAAAAGCTCTACAAAAAATGCGATTCCTGAACAATTATAACATTTACCTACCTACAAAATTTGTACGCAACCCTCGGTGGGCAAGTCCGACTCTCGCTTTTTTGTCTAACAGAATGGTCAAACTCCACTCAAATTTTTATGATATATTGGGTAAATGGGCAGAAGGGTCACCTGATTGTAAGTGACTAAGAGTATGAGAGATGCCACAGGGCCCTGCTGGTCTAGTGGTTAGTGACCCTGACTGCTCTGAGGTCGTGGGTGTGATTCCCACCTAGAGCAAATATTGTGTGATGAGCATGATCATTTATTCGGTGTCTAGGTGTTATTTATTAAGTATGCATTTAGAAATTAATAAGTATGTTTATCAACAGCCTGGTTACCATAGTACAGGCTCTGCTTAGTTTGGGATCAGACCGCCGTGTGTGAGATAATGTGTTATATTAAGAAACATTTCTATAAGTATGTTTATCAGCAATTAGATTACCTAAATAGCCTAGGCTCGTACATATTAAAGAAATCAGATATAGCTCACCAAGGACCCGTAATATTTTGTGGCCGTGGTGCTTCCCTGTTTAAAAGGGTGTACGCCTATTTTACTTCAGTTTGTCTCCCGCTTTGCTAAGGAGGGAAGTGGATTTACTGTATTTCCAACTCCTCCAAGTTTCTTCTGATTAATTTCGTAGCGGGTTCCAAGACAGTTAAATTTCCTCCTGGGACGTCCCGAGTGTCATAACTCGGTGTGTTCGTAGGTCACTGCTGTGGATCCTGGTGTACAGGAGTTACAGTGGTTGGATTAGTCCCATTAAAAGCCTAGGTTCGGCCTAAATTATTTTCATAAATAAGCATGAATGTAAAATATATATTCAAGAGACGTCTATTGGCGAGTCAAATATAATTATAACTGGCGATTGTTTTTTTCTTTTTTTTTTTAATTTAGCGGAACAAGCAAAGCATGCCGAGCTGTGACTCATACTTAAAGACATTCAGAGATCTATGTATATTTTCTACGAAGAATAAACTCTCGATGACTGTCTAATTTATTTATTGCATCGTGAATGAGGCTCTAAATCATCTGTGAGTAAGCACCTCTATAGTACAACTGTCAAAGATTTAAGATGTTGGAATGTCTAATTTTAAATTAATAGTTAAATAATATGTATGTATGTATTGAGTTATGATATACATAACAAAAATAGTTTTAAATCCTTCTACCCGTATTTTTTTGTCTTATTTCTGAAACTGTTCCCTAATAACAAAAAGCAATTGTTCAAAGGCAATTGATAAACATATCACGCACAGTAGGTAAATACATGTACAGACACAAAGTTGGTGAAATAGAAAAATCCTTCTTTTTGGAAACGGGTAAAAAATATGTACTGTTTAACCATGATGATGGATGAACAGTTTTATTTACGTGTATACTACGGAGATGCCGAACTGCCGTTTTACCCATTTGAAAAGGTTCTCCAGTTAGGTCCAGAACTAGTCTATCATCCCCAAATTGCACACGTTAGTAAAACCGTTTATTCTTTATAACTATGAATAGAAATCGTTTTTAGTATTGTAATTATCCTTACTTAACTAAATTTTAATTGCATATGTAAACAGATCCACGTTTAAAATTGACGGGCCTGTTGGTCTAGTGGTTAGTGACCCTGACTGCTAAGCCAGAGGTCGTGGGTTCGATTCCCACCCAGGACAGATAATTTTGTGGTTAGCACGATTATTTGGTCTGTGTCTGAATATTATTTAACTATAATATGTTTGTGTTTAGAGATATATAAACATGTTTAACAGATAGGTTACTATAAATCAGGCACTGCTTAATTTAGAATCAGGCGGTCGTGCGTAATAAATAAAAGTAACAATTAATAGTATTAATATTAATAATTAATTATGTTGTAATAAATTAATGACAGATTTAAAAAATAATTCCCTGTCCAACGACTAGGATTCTTAGAAGACTCCTTACCTGCGATTTGTGCAAATCATTCCACTTTGATTTATTTCAATCGCCCACGTCGAGGTCTCCTTGATTTATATTTACCTGGAAGCATTAAATACCTTAACCTTAACAAGGAAAAACCTAGCCTAAATAATTAACTTTTAAAATGTATGTTTGACTGACTTGAATTGCATCATCATCATCAGCCATCGCAGTCCACTGCTGGACATAAGCCTCTTGCTGATTCGTGATCAGTGATTAATTTTTCATTTCATTCATTTCATTATTTTTTTTGAAAAGAGGTCCAAATCCAGACTATAATCTAACTCTGTGCCAAATTTTATTCAGATTCGCTCAGCCGTTCTGGCGTGATTGAGAACATACATTCATGCTCACAAACCTCCCCGTTTATTATATTAGTAGGCTTATTTATAGTTTGGAGAAATATTGAAGAATACTTAACAAGATAATTATTATTAGCACCATGAAAATACTATTCGTAATATACTCGTAACTAAATACTTATAGTCATGAGAAGATCTTTACGAATAACCCAAAAAAAAACACGTCCGATTCGATTGGAGTGCATTCAGTTATATTATTCTTTTACGATTCTAATGGTAGTTTTGCATTTAACGTTTTTTTAAGACAACTCCCGCATTAGGAATATATCCTGTGTCGCGGGTGACTTTACAAATATATATGAAACGGACACAAAGAACCCCCAGACTCAGAACAACAATTTGCAGATCACACAGTGTCGTCCCATGTGGGAATCGGACCCAAAACACTCACTCATCACTCGGAGCGGCGACCGCTTAAACCACCACGCCATCCGTGCAGTCATTTTTACAATTACAATAACTGACTTCTAAAACCGAAGCTCACAATTCGGTTGTTTTTTAATGTTTGTTATTTCAGAAATTCATCACTTATAAAGCGATTTGAAAAATCTTGTATTTTTATTTTTGGAAGTATATACTGTCTTCGATTTACTTCCAATTTTTTTAAAATAAATACCATCGTTTGAAATGGAAAATTAAAAAATAAAGGGTACAGTTTATTACAAAGAAGTCGAAAGAAGTTTCTAAAAAGTTGATAACAGCATTAAAGGACGTTTACTGTAATATTTCTGAAATCGTCCAACGTTTACTACATTAGCAATCTATTTTCAGAAGTAGTTTAACACGGGTTTCTTTAACAGAAACCCGTTCAACCAAATATTGCATATTGAGCAAGAAACTAAGTAATCACAACGGCTCCAAACTTGGATAGGTCCCAACTCGTTTGAGTTATAGCTAGTTTCGCTCGGTCCCCAATAAAATAGTTGAAATCCCCTTCAAATCTGTTCACTTCCAGACCTTTATGATTTTCCACTTTTTGACGTTTCATAAAACTTTATAAAACTCCTATTTCCTTAATACATGAGTTTTGATATTCGATTTGACTTAGACTGCACTGTCGTGTGAGAGACAAGTTTAGAAGTATGTGAAGGAATCAAAGCGTTACCTAAGTTTATATATTAAGTGATGAAAACATGTTGGGTGAAGGCAAAAGTCTACAATTAGCGGGCCTGTTGGGTTACTGGTTAGCGGTTCTGACTGCTAAGTCAGAGATTGTGGTTTCGATTTGCATCTAAGACAAATAATGTGTGAAGACACGGTCATTTGTACTGTCTACATACGTTTATACATGTTATATATTATACATGTCTAAACACGTTTATCAGCAGGGTGGTTTTCTTAGGCTCTGCCTAGTTTGGAAAAAGACGACCGTATGTTAGATGTAACCAGTTATTATTATTATTTTTTCATTGTATCTTACAACAGCTATAACTTAAAATAAATTATTTCAACAACCTTCTAAAAGACTTTTAATTATTTTTTGGTATAAGCGTACAACTAGCAGACAGATGATCTGATGGTAAATGACTAGAGACATGGATGCATGCAACTCAAATCCTCCTCCTCGTAAATCTTAGAATTGAGAGGTTTGGGGGGGGGGGGGGTTTGTTGGACACCTGTTACTTCGCTCACTCGGTGAAAAGTAATGAAAATGCTTTAAACCGTTTTTCTATGAGGTCTATGACTGCGGTCGAGCCGTGCCATTGTGCAGAAGCATGGTTCATCCATCTCACAAAATGGCTTAGCTAAATGAAACTATATAGTAGGCCAAAACCTCCTTTCTAAGGAGAGGCCTATGACCACCAGTGGACTGTTATAGGCTGTTGATGATGATGATGATGATGATGAAATGAAACTGGAATGTATACATATATATAAAACAAACGCAAGTAATACGATCGGCCTAGAACTAAATGCTTACAAGACTAAAGTCGACGATCCACCATATTATACCAGTAAGTGTCAATAACAATATATTGGAATATGTTCAAGGATATATTTACCTGGGACAGCAAGTATCCTTCTCTAAGACCAAACACGAAGATGAGATTAAAAGACGAGTTAACATAACCTGGAACAAATTCTGGACCAATAAAGTAACCCTAAAATCGATAAATTATGGATTCATGTATACTACCGTGTCTTACGTATGGCTGCCAACGATGGATATGCAATATTATATTTATGGATGTAGTCCGTGTGTGACGGATTAAGAATACGGAATGTCACTACCCCAATTGTTGCCAATAAGCTGATTTCAGACGATGCATAGAGATCCTATTTCGCCTATTTAACATTAAATCTAGTAATTTTTTTGTTATAAATAGCTATCATTCCCTACAGAATAATTAAAAAAATACTAGATTTACTGTTAAATAGCGTCTAACCTACTTACCTAGCAACCCTAACCTATGTACGCATAAATCAAATTCATCAGTTCACTGTAATATTGTTTCATGTCTACAAACGACAGTTAACGAACTAGTATTCGTGTTTTTCATCCAAACACTACACAAGAAGGATTTTTGATCTAATCCTTATGATATCTATAACCAAAATCCTTAAATACTCAAAGCGGTTTACAATAAGAAGACGTGCCACAAACCACCATTCACTCGATTAGGGTTCTATCCTCAAAATAAATACGAACAATAATAAAATGGGGGAAATATATTAAGGACTCATCGAGGCCAATAGTGCTATGACAGGTGACGGGTCCAAAACCGAGAAACGACCAGTCATTGCCAAATGATTATCGGCCTCTTTGGATGTCAGATCGTTTTTCCTTATTGGGCAACATTGAAAAAAAGAATGCCTTTTTTATGTTGTTCGATTTGAAAGACTCAGTCTGTATAGTCTTTATATTCATTAAAGTAATTTTAAATCTACGACAAGCATTTTATTTATGTAACGTAACTGTTTTTTTATAAGTAGGTACATGTATCAAAAAAGAAAAGGTTGTTATAACTCGAAATATCTTACACACAGCTGCAATAATAACCTCACACATCTCACACACAGTCGTCAGATCCAATACTAGGCAGAGCCTATGCTATGGTAACCAGACTGCTGATAAACATAATTATATATTTCTAAATACATACGTATTATCTACAAATAGCACCCAGACACAGAACAAATGATCGTGCTCATCACACAATTATTTGTCCTGGGTGGGAATCGAACCCACGACCCCTTGCTTAGCAGTCAATGCCACTAACCAGTAGACTAACAGACCTATCAACATTACAGATAAATTATACCCAGACACAATATAGCTGTGTTATGAGCACAAATGATTGTAATTACTGCGACTACAGGTAAACTCTGATAGTGGCGAAATTGTCTTTAAAATGCCTTAGATTAGTGTTAAACTAAACTAAACCTTATTACAGTAGTTTAAAGAAACCACAACAATAAAACAAAATAAAAGCGAAACAATTTTGTTAATGATCACAACTGATTAAAACACAATGATTTTGCTTAATTAAAATCTTGGCCTTTCAAAAGTCGCTATTGTGGCGCCTTATTTATACCTTAGAAAATGTTATTAAACCTGGCGCGAACGATAACAGCCTTATAAAAGCCTCATTGTACTCTGCCAACCCTTGAACCTCTACAAGCGTAATAGAAAATATTGTTGGCGAAATTAAGTTATTTTAACTTAGGAATAATTTTAAGAAACTTTTGCGTTATTAAAATTAATGGCATTTTGCCGTGCTATGCAGGCATTCCGAGTTAATAAAGTTGAATTTTTTAGCATATTTTAGTCACGATGATTAATTAAATTGTATTATTACTATTCCTTAGCTAATTATTGTAGGGACAGCAAACATATAAGTGATGTAGGAAGATATAATAGATGTAAGCTTAGGTACGTGGTTAAATTTTTAAATAAATAAATGATATGTCAAGGAACCTTAAATGTAAAAAACTAATAAATTATTCTTATTAAAATATTAGTACTTAGTAAAAAATGAATTTATTTTTTATTTTTAGTTTTATTCTTTTAATTTCGTTTTAGTTATTTTATTGTAACATGCACCATATTTTAAAAGACCTTGCCGTTATGGTTTGGATACATTTTTTTTGATGTTTTTATATTTTGTTTGAATGTTTAATAAATTATCATTTTAATATATATTTTAAATGAGTGTTTTATAAAAAAAAAGAAATCAGTATTTTCATACTCTTTCTGCTGAGAATCAACCAAATTTATTGCGTTTAATTTTAACATCAACGTTAGGGCAATTATTTTACACTTTTTCAGCACAACCGTGTTTAATATTTTAAGTTAATAATAAGAGATAAGTTTAATATTTTAAGTTTTTACTACTATCAGTGCAGTTGTTTATTTAGGTCACTCCGGAGCATTACGACCGAAGAAGTCTTTGCATCCTTACACGTAAAGAGAGGATGTTGTTTTGTCTCATCTATTCCATGGTGTGTTATTGTTGGATCGGTTTTTCAAAATCATTGAATGAATCTGAAGATTTTATAATTATTTCTACACGGTGATAACAAATCATCATCATCATCATCATCAACCTTTTTCTCAAATATACTTACGGTCAGCGCAATGAGTTTTCTTCTACCATCCACCTTGAAATCCTCTCTCACGCACTAAGTCATTTCAGTGCGAGATGATTTTGGCTTGTTCTTTTTTGGCCGAATTAATTTTATTTTTAAAACGAATAACAAATTTAACTATAAAATATTTCTTTCTCTAAATTCAAAAGTAACGGTTCGTAGCACGTCAGAGAAGTTGGCCGATGTTCGGACGACTCTTATTGGAAAACTTTTCGATTCTAGATGGTATCCGAACGAATCAGATATTATAGTAATCGTTCCTCTTGAGCGTACTTTGATTCAGCTTGAACATTGTTTTCTTGAATGCGAGGGCGTTTTCTCCTCTGATGTCTGATGAAATTTAAACAAGCGAGTAAATGTTTTTTGTACTTTGTTAACGGCGGTAGCCATTTGTGGGTACAATATACAAATTTTACGTAAAACTGGAGTTAAATTTTGCAAGCGTGAAGCCGGGATATAGTTTTTCTGGCGGAAAATGATTTTTATTATTTTGGGCCAGAAAAAAGCCTGGGTAATTCTATCAACATTCTTTATATTAAATACTCATATTTTCTTTCAAATCGACCCTCTTACATTTGTGATGAGGATTTGGTGATGATGATGATGATGACGAGTATTAGTATTGTCAGTCAGTAGGTATTGTATTTGAATTTTGTCATTTTCAAAATAAGATTTTTGTACAATTTTTTCAAGACTTAAAATTAAACTACATTCGCATTCATCATCATCATATTTTACGATAATATATCGTAAAATATGACCACACCTTTCTGTAACCCCTTTCTGTAGCGCAGGATCTTTCTTTCTATCGGCTTATTTTCCTTTTATAAAACTAAAAACAACGAGTTGGAATAATTATACTAAAGAAATTAAGAATATGCCCGTGATTCCTCAAAGTTTCAATCGTCTCACAAGAATGATGGTTTTGGATAAACGTGTATCATCTTAGCATTGTATTTGTAAACCAAAGGTTTTTCTAACAAGCTTTTGATTTATCAATGGATGTCCGTGATAGGCGGATCATAAGACCGACATATTTTTTCGTGATCCTGGCCTTTGAATTCGTCCTGGTCTGAGTCCCGTTTTTTTCATCCCAGATTGCGGTACTCGTTATCCTTTCTCTCTCGCCTTATCTATTTACTTTATCTAAAATTCCCTTAATCCTGCGTTCCATTCGGCAATGATTATATTCTCACGAGGGTTCGGCATTAGTCAGGTGCCCGATCACACGGACACGCCGTTATCGCGGCGGTAAGACCCGTTATGGAGGATTGGCTCGAGAGGCATCACGGAGTCCTTTCATACCAACTGCCGCAAGTGATCACCGGGTAAGGATGCTTCGGCAATCACCTGTGCCTGATCCGCAAGGAGCCAACGGTGAACACGGCGCTCCACACGCTGGTATCGTGGCAGCGATTTTCCTTCATTAAACAAATTTGTTTTTTGTTACCCAGTTGTTGCAACAGGGTGGTCCCATTTAAAAACAATACCTGACAAGTGTAAAAAAGTTGCCAGGTAAAGAACTTAATTGGTTGAACGAAAGAAGCTAAAGAACCAGTTAGCTCATCTGGTAGTACAATTAATTATATTTATTTATAGTTTGGTAGAACACGCTAATCTCAGGAACTACTGGTTCGAATTGAGAAATTATTTTAGTGTTTAATAGGCAATAGCCTATTCCTATTAAGGAGTTGAGTATTAATGAAAAATATTGCAAAAAAACTGGAAAAATATATTCCTTTTCGTCGACGCAGCTAGTTCGTGATAGTCATGTGGAAGGTACTCTATAATATTCCCTTTGGTTATCCCTCATGGTGTTCTGACTACCTTCTCCAGTTGCTCGCAAGCTAATCATATTAGCGCTACTTTTCGGCATATATTACCGTACGGTACCGTTTACCCTCTGCTCACCCTATTCACGGTGACAAGTATAAAGATAAATGATACGGTTAAAAATCTTGACAGTCATTGTATTTAGATGTAGACGTCTCGTGCGGGCATGGGGTGTGTTGACATTTTATTTTTAAAGGGTTCCACGATTTGATTGATATTTCTTATTTACTTTTTTAATAAAAGCTGTCTCTTAAATTTTGTCGCACGATTGAAGTAATGTTAGAAGCGCATGCAACGTGCTTATTAATATAGATATATATATATTTTAATTTACTGCACGAATGGCACAGTGGTTTAAGCGGTTACCTCGCCGCTTCCTACTGCGCTGAGTGTTGTGGGTTCTATCCCCACATTTAACAACAATTTGTGTGATCCACAAAATAGTGTTGTTCTGAGTCTGGTTGTTCTTTGTATCCGTTTCATGTATGTTTGTAGTGCGGGTGTTATCTTTTTAAAGTAAATGACTGAAAAAAATAAATAATAAAGAAAAACTGTCTATGTGTGGGACGCATTGCAATAAAAAAAAATTAAGAACATATGGATGAAAGACTAAAGACTTTAATGCAAGGATGAACATACAGGTACATCAGAGGTTTTCCATTCAGTGATTAAATTTGAAACACAGAACACAAACAGCGACACACAAGCAACAACTTTAAACACAAGTTTGTTTGAAAATATTAGCTTTTTGTTTTTCTTTTACATAATGTATAAATAGTATAATTCTAAATACATTCGTCCACTGCTGGGCATAGGCCTCTCCTTAGAAAGGAGGTTTTAAATTACCGTAAATAAATCCGTTGACCAATATAATTTTAACCGTAATTAAATAGATGTTTATGCCATAACAGGTTGAAACAGTAATATATTCTAGACCCCTATCAGCTTTCTGCAGCAGTTTTTATACATTTTTTTTCTATTTAGCATATATTCTTTAAAAACCTTAGCTTCTATATTTAAACTTAGAAACTTTAAGTACTTACTTTAGTTTCACATTTGCCTACCTGTGTTCATTTTCTTATAAAATTCATAAGAATTTCTCTTTCCTACCGTAGAAATTCTACATTACATCTTCATGCAATGTAAAATTTGCCCTGTATCACTATTTAATGTTTAACCGAAATAAATTATTCTATTCTATTCTATTTCCATCTTAATTTTCTGTAAACTCATCTTAGGAGTCTCTTTGAAAGTCCCCCTTTTTTTGGTTACTTTAACTTTAATGAACTTGTTAACGAAGATTATACGAGACAGAAATATTTGTTGAATGGTTTTGCTTCATCATTACAAATTCATTAGCCCTTTGCAGCTGGAAGAGAGACGTAAACATGGTTTGTAAGATTATAACTTGTTAATAAGAGTTATTTGGGCTCATAGCTAAGTGGTAACCTAGAGGGTAACACATTGCAAAGTTAAGCGATCCTAGCCAAGTCAGTCTGTGGATGGGTGACTTGAATTCTTAACACATTTTGACCCGTCCGTGCGTTGGAGAGCACGTTAATCCGTCGGGCGACGGTCCCGGTTGCCATATCAACATTTGTGGCAATCGTTTAGCGAGAAGCCCAAAATCGATCTAAGTGGCGTGCAATGGGAGAGGCCTATGTCCAGCAGTGGACTGCGATAGGCTGATGATGTTACGGGTAGTTGGTGCCCTAAAAACAACAAACAGTCCGACCACAGTCTTTCTACGGAGTTTAGTACTTGGGTTGAGGAGGTCTGATGTCTGAGTTAAAAAATCGAAGTTCAGCCATATCGTAAAAGACTTAAAGCCAAACCCAACCTAGTTTGGAGAAAGGTTGGGTTCTTTTTAACAAATTCTATATAGGTTACTACTGTAATCTATTCAATATTATATACCATTTAAGCTTCAAAGTCACCTGTAACTGAACAAATGTCCACCAGAATCAATTAGCCAATAGTCCTATTAAAACTTGATCAAAAGCAAAAACATTAAAAAGTTTCATAATTGTTACAAGTTATAGTCTGAAACATTGAAGTAATTAAAAACCAACCAGCCTTTTTAAGGAGAAGAACAAAATTTTATGTGCTGACTGAAGATTCTAAGTATATGTATATTCATCATCATCAACAGCCTTTACTAGTCCACTGCTGGACATAGGCCTCTCCTTAGGAAGAAGGTTTTGGCCTACTATACCACGCTGGCAAGACAGGTTGGTATAGGGTTTGTGTCAAGTTTTCCTACTCTCTGCAGTGCTGTTGTCCTGCGTAGTTTGCTCCCTTAGTCGCTTCTTACGACACCCAGGGGATAAATAGGGGTGGTGACACTCTGTATTCTGAATCCGTCACTACACGGACATATATTGTGTCCGTCCAATTATATGTACGTTACTTGTAAAATTTGGTTATAACGAGTCTAGCATCTGTATTTACGATTGGAACTGTAACTTTTATTTCCAACTATATAGCTATTGGATTATCATTTAAGCATTTACTCTTGTCAAGAGCATATCACAGGAAACGTCAATCTACGTTAAAGTTGTTAACCATAGACACAACAAAACAAAGTCATAGATGAATTTAAATTTCTTCTTAAGATTTAAACGTTGAAATTGCGTTTTAAAAACATTCTGGTTTTAACATGGACGATCATCAGCAGCCTTCAACAGTCCACTGCTGGGCATAGGCATCTCCTTAGAAAGGAGGTTTTGGCCTACTATACCACGCTGGCCAGACGGGTTGGTATAGGGTTTGGGGTGCTAGCTAGAAAACCTCCCCGTGGTGCACCCTGGAAACGCTGGCGATGGTACTGTTTCCTCCTTGTCCTCTTGGAGGAGAGGATTATCGCCAGCGGCCAATATTCTAGCAGAAGAGGTAGCCGTTCATCGGCTCTCGGGCAAGGCCTGGTCCAGCAGGGTGGGCGTGTCTGCCGGTTGCCCTGCTGGCTCTTCGCTCTTCGGAGCATGGAGGAGGAAACCTCGGTAAAAAACCTGATGGCGGGGCCCTGTAGGGGCCACAGTTTCTCCGCTGACAGCGGTGGAGAAAGGAGGACGGGCTCGGCGTGTACTCACACTACCACCGAGCAGGCAGGGGGTAGTAGTCTCGTAGTCTCCCTGTCAACCGTCGGCATATCGTAATCCCGAGAAGAGCGCTGTGGTTAAGTCTCGCGGCTCTGATCGGGGGCGAGGGTCTTGGCTTAACCGCCCGGACCACGAGGAAGATAACCTCTCTAAAAAAATCCCCGAATCCCGTGTTCTGGTGCGTGGCCAGGGGATGCATGGCTGATGGGAAGTTCAGTCGCGAGCGCACTCCAAGCCGAGGTACCTGCGGACCCCTCGGTTGGGTTAAAAACTTACGCTTGCCCGGGTAATGGGGGATCTCTGCCCGGGTGGACCTCTAGTTCTCCCCCACTCGTGGGATTATTATGGATGATTTACAACAAATTAAAAAAACGATCGGAACCAACATACAAACGAAAAAGGCAAGCCTAACGGAAACGAAGAAAACGAAGGGAAGGAAGGAGAAACAGAACAGTGGAGCGGATGGGTCGTCCACTGAGGGTGAGGTGGCGTCGGGGACGCCTATCTCTATGGGGCTCCCAGAAGTCAGTCTGACGCTGGTCTCTGGGAGCCGAAGAGCATCAGATCGGCTGCGCTCCGGATCCGCCGTTTCGTCGGATGGCGCTGACGCCATGGAGGCGGAGCGAAGCGACAGCCGGAAACGAGGACGCTCCAGGGACGAGGAAACCGACACGTCCCAGGAGATGATGCCACCAAAGGTGGCAAGCAGCCGCCGAGGGAGGGCACGCAAACCTGCCTCGGCCCCGGTCTCGACCCCGTCAGGCTCCGCATTCTCAAACGCGGAGTCGTACAGGAACGTACGGGTGGACGGCGAGGCCGTAGCGGAGGAGGAGATCGCGGATCTCCTGCTCAAGGTTCGGGAGCCGGTGGGGGGAAATGCCCCCCAGGCTCCCGTGTCCGTGCAGGAGAGGGCGAAAGCGGCGGTGGCCGTCATTCACAAGGTGGCCACCAAGTCCGTGAACCTTAAGGGCTCGTTTGTGAGGGCCCTTAAGGACTCCTCCTCCGCTTTGTCGGAGGTCGTGGAGGGCCTAGTGGGCGATGTGTCTCGCCTGCAGGTGGCCAACGAGAGGTTGACGGAGCGGGTGAACGAGCTGAGCGCTCAGTTCAGGCGAACCTCCCCGAGCGGGAAGCCCCGTCCGCGTCCCAGCGTGCCCCTACCACCAACTCAGGGGCATTTGACTCCCAACTGCGAGAAATCCTCATCGCAGTTGGGAATATGCTGGACGGACGCCTGGCTGGCCTGGAGGCGAGACTGCCCCCTGCGCCGATTATGCGCCCCCCGCTCGCGTCGGCACAGCGGCCTAAGGCCGCCGCTCCGACCGCGCTCCCCGTAGTGGGAGGCCGCGTTTCATCTGGCGTCTGCCCCTACTCCATCGGCTCCTCAAAAGCCGAGGAGGGGGGCCAAGGCACCGGCCCAGGCGCCGGCCAAGGCACCGTCCCAGGCGCCGGCCAAGGCGCAGGCCAAAGTGCCGGCCAAGACGGGGCCTAAAACAGCGCCGAGGAGCGGAGTGGCATTCCCTCCGCTCCCCACTCCGACACCCCTGCCGGGCCCCTCCGCACCTGCCCCCTCCAACGAGGGTTGGCAGGAGGCGAGGGGCTCCAAAAAGTCCCGAAGGCGGGCCAAAAAGGCTGCCAAAAAAGCAGCCCAAGCCCAGCCTTCGCCACCGGTGGCAACGGCCTCCACAAAGAGGCCGCGGAAGCTGCAGCAAAACCGCGGCTGTAGTGGTGACCGTGTCCCCGGAGGCGGCTGACGGCGGGTTGTCCTACGCGGCCGTTTTTAAAAAGGCCCGGGACAGCCTCGCCAACGACTTTGGGACGGTGGGGGTCAAGATGCGCCTCGCCCAAACGGGAGCTCGAGTTCTCGAGTTCCCAGGGGCTGAAGGCGCCAAGACGGCGGACACTTTCGCTGAGAGGTTGCGGGGTTTATTCGCCACCACAGATGGTGTCAAGATCGCCAGGCCTACCAAGTGCGCGGAGCTGCGCATCTCGGGCCTGGACGACTCTGTGACGGCCGAAGATGTCCGCGCTGTAATCCGGGAGAAGACGGGGTGCAGCGCGGACAACGTCAGGGTCGGCACCATCCGCCCCGGTCCAGGGGGGCTTGGCGCCGTGTGGGTCAGCTGTCCCGTAGCGTCGGCCAAAGTATTGGCCGACGCCGGCAGGCTGCTCATCGGTTTCGTGAGCGCTAGGATCACAGTCCTGGCGGCGAGACCGATGAGGTGTTACAAATGCCTAGCATCGGGGCACACGCGCGTCAAGTGCCAAAGCTGCTTCGACTGCAGCGGACTTTGTTTCCGCTGTGGTCGACCGGGGCATGTGGCGGTGGAATGCTCTGCCGCCCCTCACTGCCCGGTGTGTGCGGCGGGTAACAAGCCCGCCAATCACCAGATGGGCGTCTGGGCACGTCCTTGTGCTGGGGGACTTCAACGCAAAGTCCATTGCGTGGGGTTCCCCCAGGACGGACGCAAGGGGCGAGGCCGTAGAGGAGTGGGCGGCCTCGGTGGGCCTCTGTCTTCTAAACAGAGGCTCCACCAACACGTGCGTGCGACAGCAGGGGGGGGTCGATAGTGGACCTCTCGTTCGCTACCCCTGCCCTCGCCGCACGAGTAAGGAACTGGCGTGTCCTGGAAGAGGTTGAGACGCTCTCGGATCACCTGTATATCCGATTTGAGCTCTCCCGGACCCAGGACTCCAGTAGGGGTCACGTGGCGCGGCGTTTATCCCGCTTTCCGCGGTGGGCTGTTGCCAGACTGAACCGGGACCTACTAGAGGAGGCAGCCATAATTCACTCGTGGCTGTCTCCTCAGGCTCCGACCGAGGAGGTCGACGTGGGGGCTGGCCGCTTTCGCGATGCGATTACGCATATCTGCGATGCGGCCATGCCCCGCATTCGAGGTCGTCGGCCTCCAAGGAAGGAGGTCTACTGGTGGTCCCAGGAGCTGGCGGACCTCCGTGCGGCCTTTACACGTGCCCGGAGGTCCTACACGCGCAGTCGGCGGCGTCACCGTGGAGACGGTGAGGAGGACCGGCTTCATGAGGAGTACCGACGGGCGCGGAAAACTCTGAAGCTGGCCATTAGCCGCGCCAAAGAGGCAAAGAGACAGGAGATGCTGGAGGGTCTTAATCGTGACCCCTGGGGTCGCCCTTACCGCGCGGTGCGACAAAAGCTCCGCGCGTCGGGCCCCCCCCTTACGGAGACTCTCCAGCCCAGCTTCCTGCGAGAAGTGGTTGAGGGCCTTTTCCCACAACGAGCGGAACACACTCCCCCGTCGATGGCCTCCCTGGCCGGAGACGACGGGGAGCACGGGGAGGACAATGTTCCGCCCGTCCGGGATTCGGAGGTAGGGGCGGCTGTTCTACGGATCCGTTCCAAGAACACCGCCCCTGGGCCAGACGGGGTACCGGCCCGAGTGCTGGCCCTGGCCCTCAACCACATGGCAGACCGCCTCGGGGAGGTGTTCGACGCTAGCTTGGCGTCGGGACGCTTCCCTGAGTGCTGGAAAAGCGGGAAGCTGGTCCTATTGAGGAAGCCGGGACGGCCAGTCGATTCGGTCGCGGCCTATAGGCCCATCGTGCTGCTGGACGAGGCGGGCAAATTGTTTGAGAGGGTTCTTTCTGCCCGCATCGTCCGGCACCTCTGCGAGGTGGGCCCCGATCTGTCGGACGCCCAATTTGGTTTTCGGGCGGGGCGTTCGACAGTCGACGCCGTGTTGCGCCTGAGGGCCGTGACCGAAGAGGCCGTGAGCTGTGGCGGCGTGCTGTTGGCGGTGTCATTGGACATCGCCAACGCATTCAATAGTTTGCCATTCAGCTGCATCAGGGAAGCACTCCACTATCATGGGGTGCCAAAGTACCTGAGGCGGCTAGTGGCAGACTATTTAGAGGAGCGTACCGTCGTGTACGAGGACCGAGAAGATAATAGGGTATGACTGGGCCCTTCGCGCCGATTTCCCCCCCGGGCTGGGTGTAATCTGTTACGCAGACGATACCCTCGTGACAGCCCGGGGGGCAAACTTCCAAGAGGCGGCGCGCCTGGCCACAGGGGGAGTCTCCCTGGTGGTCGGGCGCATTGAGGCGCTGGGCTTACGGGTGGCCCTAGATAAGACGGAGGCCCTGTTATTCCATGGGCCCCGTCGTGGTCCACCCCCTGGCGCCTCAATCGTGGTCAACTCGGTCCTCGTACCGGTTCGGGCCCAGATGAAATATCTGGGCCTGATCCTCGACGGGAGGTGGCTCTTCGACGAGCACTTCCGACAGCTTGCTCCAAAGCTGGTCGGCGCTGCGTCTGCCCTAGGGCAACTTTTGCCCAATATGGGTGGACCCAGCGTCGCGACAAGACGGCTGTACACGGGGGTTGTCCGGTCAATGGCACTGTACGGTGCACCGGTGTGGGCGGCGGCTCTGACCGCCCAGAATAGGGTACGCCTCTGGCGCCCTCAGAGGGTAATGGCGGTCAGAGCCATACGCGGTTACCGCACCGTTTCGACGGAGGTGGCGTGCGCGTTGGCCGGAACTCCCCCGTGGGATTTGGAGGCGGAAGTGCTCGCCGAAGTTTATCGGCGAGTGGCTGACTACCGGGCGGAGAGCGGATTTCGCCCTCCGCCCGAGGATGTGCGCGAGTGGCGCGAAGCCGCTCGCCGAGCCACGATGGCTCGTTGGTCGTTCCGGCTGGAGACTCCACGCGCTGGCTTCGCCGCCGTGGAGGCTCTCCAGCCGGTCATCGCCGAGTGGGCAGGGCGGCAGCACGGGACCCTTTCCTTCCGGCTGACGCAGGTGCTTTCCGGGCACGGTTGCTTCGGAAAGTACCTGCACACGGTCGCTAGGAGGGAACTGAGTCCCGCCTGCCACCACTGCGACTGCACTGAGGACTCGGCCCAGCACACGCTGGCGGTCTGCCCCGCATGGGCGGCGCAGCCTCCACTCGGACCCGATCCGCCGCCGGCGAACCGGGCGGCGGAGGCCCGCCTACCACAGCCTCATGCCGCCCTGAGTGTGGCCGCGGTGGACGGGGTGGGTTTCCCCTCCACCCGCATTAGTTTGGCCAGCCGCGAGGGGGCGGCGTCCGCGTGTGCCGGACGTCGCATATAAAGAGAGGAAAAACATCGAGACGGAGCCCGCACCTGGAGCGGGCTGGCGCTAGGAGGGGTCCGGATGTCTTAACAACAGCTGTTCCCGGATCCCTCCTGTTACAGGCGCAGAGTGGCACACCGTGTGGTTTTAGTCGGTCCGAGTCCGACACACCACCCCGCCGCAAACCCCGGAGGGGTGACGGTCCGAGGGGATTTCCACACGTTAAAAAAAAAAAAAAAAAAAAAAAAAAAGGGTTTGTGTCAAGTTTTCCTTCTCTTTGCAGTGTTGTTGTCCTCCGTAGTTTGCTCCCTTAGTCGGCTCTTACGACACCCACGGGATGCATGGGGGTTGGGACAATCCGTATTCTTAATCCGTCACCAAACATGGTTGATGCCGTTATTAATATGGTACCTCGCCGTTACTGTCATAAAAAGGATGGCTGATTAATTCTCTGTGGTACTTCATCCGTGTAGTGACGGATAAAAAATACGGAATGTCGACTAAGGAAGCAAACTACGCAGGATAACAACACTGTAAGGGGAAAGAAAACTTGAAACAAACTATTTACTAACATATGTAGCACAGTACAGTGAGCCAAAACCTTCTTTCTAGGGAGAGGCCTATGTCCAGCCAGTGGACTACTAAAGGCTGTTGATGATAATGATGGGGTCGGTGCAATGTTTAAATTTAATGGTGGTCCATCTGTCTTTTAACAAAACAATCCTTCTTGAATGTAGTTATTTAAAAGTTAATTGGGAGATAGATAAACGGATAAACCAAGGGAACCAGGGTTAGAAATATCATTAGTCTCTGATGGGGATGATTGCAGTCACTTACCATCAGATGACCCTGCTCTCTTACCCTACTATACCATAACAAGTCTGTATTAAAAAAAAAACAGTGGCACGCCGGGGTACCGACAGAAGTGAAAACTTGTATACAGAGGTGTCGGTAACAGTGTCGCGAGTTTCTTTGTTCCATCTCAAAAAATATTACACATTATTTTGTTTGTTGTTCAAAAATGCCAAACGCGCCTTAATAAATTTTTACTTTAAAAAAAGCAAAAATCTAAGGCATAAAAAAATTAATCATTTTGGAATATCAAAAAACATAACACAAATGAAATATGTACGTAGTTTAGATCTGTTGATTACAGAACAATGACAAAACAATACACACGCTACATTCTACACCATTAAACAAATCTCCCTAACTCAATAACAATTCCAGTTTAATTAAAAAGAGAATTAGAATACACATCCGCCATGTTCCGCCCTCATAGTGAGTTGTTGCACTAGATCCCCCACACAGATACCATCAGATACAGCTACTGATAAGGACCCTATTGGACCCGAAGGTCCTTAATTGAGTGCATGAGTAGTCGAATTCTTTTAACTCGTAGATGACTCTTTGATTGGAAGTTGGCAATGGAATTGTTTGATTAACTGATGTGCGGTAGTATAATTTCTTTGACGTGTTTAGCCGCACTGCAGAGCTAGGAGTTTTATGTTTTAGATGGAGTTTTCATTCAGGAAGGTTATAGACTTTATAACATGTCGCTACGACCTTTAGGAGCATAGCAGTGAATAGTGACGTAATCGCGAGTAAGTCTGCTGAAAAGTTAGTTAATTAATAATAATAATAACTTCAAACACCTCACACAAAGCAGTCTTATCCCAAACTAGGCAGAGCCTGTACTATGGTAACCAGACCGCTGACAAACATACTTATATATTTCTAAATATATACATATTATAAATAAATTACCCAGACTTAGAACAAACGATCGTGCTCATCACACTATATTTGCCCTGGGTGGGAGGCGAACCCACGACCTTCTGCTTAGCACTCAGAGTGCACACCTTCACCGACGGGTCCGTTGATTATTATACTTATAGTAATACGTTCCGTACCGGTACGTAATACTTACAGTCAATGTGGATGGTAACTTACCTACTTCTACTCTTCTGAATATGGGAAAACGTAAATAAGCTATCTATCTTATAATTTGAAGTGCCTTTTTTATGTATGTATATATTTATTAAGTGTTATGTATATTCAAAAATTGCCTTTAAAATTCATAATGAAATAAATAATATACTAATGTAGTAACAATTTACTTTGCCCTTATCAGCATTTTATAATGAGTTTTAAATAATAATTCAGGAATGGCAACTAGGGACGATATCCTTATAATCCTATTACGTGTAGGATTTACGATTTATGTGATTCACAATTAGTTATACCGAGTCTGCGCGTTCCTGGTTTCTGTTGTTGTAAGTCCCCCATTAAACAGATATCCTTAAAGCGGGAATTTTTAAAGCAGTAAAATTATCAACCTTATGCTTAGGACAAATGCCAAAAATTTGTGTCAAAATCACTAATGTAGGTTTTGTGGGGAACAAGTATTTTTCCCACTAACTTAAAGGAAAAATCCTTCGATCTGGCGAGGTAATTATGGAAAAAGGGACGGCGGAGGGATTTACAATTCGAAATGCAGGATTAGTACTCACTCCGTAATTCGGTTCCAATAGATGATATTGAGGTATATTCTTTCACTTGCTTTTGCCCGCAATCAAACTATCTCCATTCCAAATTTGATCTAAACCGGTTAAGCGGTTGTTGATTTCCTATACAAACTTCCATCCCCCTTTTCACCCCCTTACAGAATGATTTCTCAAACTATCTCTATAAAAAATGAAAAACTAAATCGGTTCAGCGGTTTAAACGTGAAGAAGTAACAGACACACAGACGGAGACACTTTTACATTTACAATATTAAGTATATAAGAATGGATCAGCATGGATTGTATGTGCAAGTTGCTACCGCTGCAAAACACGCCACAGTATTATCACATAAAAAACGAAAGCAAAATATGTATTTTATATCAAAAATACACCTAACTCAATAAAGTATCACGCCTTTTAATACAATAAATAGAGAGAATGGTAAGTAAACAATATCACCATTGTACCGGGACGCCACAATGTGACTAAGCGCTCGGAGCTGCATAATCCCCAATGAAAGCTTCAGACTTCCTCTGACTACGGTCTTTATTTTATTTGATGCGAATAGTATTGTACATGTTATGTGCCTTTTTTTTTATGTTGTCCTGAATTATTTGTGAGAAGAAATAATATTATTCTGTTTTCTTATTTAAGCCTGTTACAGATTTTAGTGAGAAGAGTGGCAATTTTTGTTATATATATTTGACTTTCTCACAAGTTCTTATCAGTTAAGTAATTTTCTATTTAGTCATAAGCCTTATACATGAGTAGGAAACTTTTTCATGTGATTTAGATTCATATAAAGGCAAAACAGTCATATCTTATGACAAACTAGCTGAGACCTGCGGTGTTACCCGCGTTTGTTGTTATAACCGCGGGCAACGCCGTGGGGCGAAGCTAGTCTAAAAAAAGTAGCCTAAGTTACTCCATATGTCATCAGCTATCTGCCAGTGAAAGTCCCGTCGAAATTGGTCCAGCCGTTGCAGAGATTACCCGGAACAAACAGACAGACAGACAGACAGACAGACAAAATTTGAAAAAAATGTTATTTTGACATGTGTACCGTGTAAACATACATATGCATTTAGTAAAAAGCGGTTATTTTAATATTACAAATAGACACTCCAATTTTATTTATTTGTATAGATTAATAAACATGTTAATAATTTAACATCTTAATTATTATTATTAAACATGTGTCGACTCACACATACAAAGAAACAGAAACATACTACAGCGCCATCTAACGAAGACACCCCGAAGTACGGAGTAACTACTGGATGAGAATTGCTAATCCTGTATCGCGATATGAAGAATTGTCTCGCCGATTAGCATATATATACAACTGCCCAACATCAACCGTTGGGCCGCGGCCCGCCAGGCAGGATCACCTCGCCTGGTCGGAGGATCCTCCCTTTGTGTTGGAGGGACACACACAAACAACATTCCTCCACAAACATAATTATTATTATTTTTAATTTTTATAGCTATATCGTACGTAACTCCCTACTATTGCAGTGTATAAAGTATAACATGGTGGCTCTATAATATATCTTAGTCCATAAGCTAACTTCGACATCGACAAAGCTCATTCTAAATACATTTTAAAACAAAGTAATATCGCCGATTTCTATGACTCCCACTCTAGTCCTAAGACAAGCGGGTCGCACCCCTCGCCATAAATCATTATAAATATTTCCAATATTAATGTTCCGCGATAGTTGGTAGACGCGACGTGTTAAGCGGCGTGTTTAGCAAACGTGTTTGTATTGTGAAAATGGTCGTATTATACTGGGTTAACACGGACCAATGTTTGCACGTGCTAAGCTGTTGGATATATTTGTGAGCTGGAATGTCCTGTAATGTCCTTAAGTTAAGATTGATAGTTATATGAAAACTAGTTAGCGAGATGATGAATTTCTTGATGAAACTAAACGATCAGACGAAACAGGCCAAATTTAATTATATTATTTAAAATTTTCTCTATTAACAACAGAAGTTAGGTTTTGCCTCGAAAATAAATGATATCACCTATTTAATATCATTTAATATACAGATATAAAAGAAGAAATTGATCAACTCAATTAGAATCACACTGATTGATTGATCAAACTAGCAGACGGGTCATCTGATGGTTAGCAACTACCCCGCCCATGGACACCTTCAACTCAAAAGTCACAAGTGCGTTGCTGCCCTTGGAGTCCCTTCCCCCTCGAGTCAGCGGGAGGGGAGATTTGGACTCCGGTTACCTCACTCACTCAGTGAAAGGCTTTGTCTAGAAGCATGAAATTTTTCACAAATGTTCCTTAGGTAACGTGGGTGTGCACGAAGAAACTATTTTCAAAAATTCCCCCCCTAAGGATACAAAATGGGGGTTGGAAAATTAGTGAAACTACGTCATTTTTGGGAGTTATCGTATCCTCTATGATGTCTGATGTCGACCACCGAGCGGACGAAATCGCTGGCAGAAGCTAGTATACTGATAAATTACCATGAGAAACTTATAAGAAGTTTATTTTGGAAAAGTTCTACACAATTTTAATCCGTACATTTCAATATTGGCAAATGAGAAAATGTTAATACGACCTGTGTTATAGAAATATTTTGATTTATGGGAATAGCTGCGGGTCGTGCTCGCCCCATTAGTGAGGCGCGTGATAATTGCAATATATTAATATTAGTATTGTATTATTTCCATTGTAGTGTTGTGATATTAATCGATAAACGATCGGTTTTAACTCGTGTACTGTAGAGACCAGACGGAACAAGGAGCAATGCAAAGATATTCGTGTCGTATTAAGCCTGGACATTTAATAAAAAGTAATGTGTGTTATTGATTGGGAAAAAGCATAGATCTTTTCTTTCTTTCTTTCTTTTTTTTTTTTTTTTAAAAGACAACTCCCGCATTAGGAATAAATCCTGTGTCGCGGGGGACTTTACAAACATACATGAAACGGTCACAAAGAACACCCAGACTCAGAACAACAATTTGTGGATCACACAAAGTGTCGTCCCACGTGGGGTTTGAACCCACAACACTCGGCGTAGTAGGAAGCGGCGTGGCGACCGCTTAAACCACTACGCCATCCGTGCAGTCACTGCATCTGCATTAATAAACTCACATATCATACACACGTCTGTCTGATCCCACTCTTGGCAGAGCTGTACTACGGTAACCAGACTGCTGATAACATATGTATATAATTCTAAATACATACATGTTACAGATAAGTTACACCCAGACACAGAGCAAGTGATTGTTGTCCTGTTATAAAGCAAAATTTGTCCTTGGTGGAAATCGATTAGTCCTCTGGTGGATTCATTACCGGAAAACACTGACCGTTCTTTAAACATTTACTTTTATTTCCATTCTTTTAGATTTTTTATTGACTAAAAAAATGATTTTAAGCGTTATGCGTCCAATTTGTGTTGATTACGCCGTAATGTCCAGTAGCTATTTCCACATGCATATATATCAAAAAGTCAGAGCTGCAGCAAGGCTTCATTCACCAGAAACTCCTAAGTCTATTGTTCCGAAGCGACCGTTCCGTACATAGTTATTGGTCGTCAAAATCTACAATACTGCTTTTGAAACCGGTGGGTTATTCTAGAAGTAATTTGCGATATTGGCACTCGGGCAGTCAGCGTAGAGTAAGTATAATTTTTAAACAAGAAAGTGAAGAGAATACGAAACTAGTTATAATTATAAAGTATTATATGTAGAAGTTTTAGCAGTTATCGGTGAAGAAATTCACTTAGATTTTGATTCTTAACAGTCATTTATAATTATAATTATATTACAAATTATAATAACAGTCATATATCATCATAAACAGCCTTTAACAGTCCACTGCTGGACATAGGCCTCTCCTTAGAAAGAAGGTTTTGGCCTACTATACCACGCTGGCCAGACGGGTTGGTATAGGGTTTGTGTCAAGTTTTCCTTCTTTTTGCAGTGCTGGTGTCCTGCGTTGTTTTGCGCCCTTAGTCGGCTCTTACGACACCCACGGGATGAATTGGGGTAGTGACATTCCGTATTCTTCATCCGTCACTACACGGACAACAGTCACAGTCATATATAATTAATTATAATTATATGTGAGTGTTGAGCTCAACATCTCGACTTTTGTCGGTTTTATAAATACCCCGTCCCGTAACACACGGGAAAAAAGATATCTATGTCCCCAATAACTTCAAATTGATAAAGTTAGATTTCAATTATGAGAATTGTTTACTGTAATTTAATTTTTAATGTGTAGTTTCATTGTATGAGAGGAACCTAACTAGTGTGTGTCTGTCGTGTGGTGCGTGTTATTTGCGGCCCTCCTCCTTCCTCGTCCTCGTCCTCTCCCTCTTACCCGTCGTATGCTTAATGTATGTTGTGTGTCCAGTGTATGTGCTATGTTGAGTGGGTCTAGAGTGTCTGAGGATTGCGGTATGTCTGGCGATTGTTGCGATATAATAATATAAGTAATAATTCTTGTGAAAGCTATACTTATTGTAAAAATGTATTGTGGCGAGAAAATAAACCAATTTATTATTATATTATTATTTATATTACTAAACTCTAAAATATTTTGCAGATAAGGGCTAAAGGTTTTTCAAATGAAACTTTTGATATCGTACATAAGGTTTTGTATTCTTTGTTTGTATGCTACTCTCCTAATCATCCAAATGTATTTATTAAATGAATTACCTCTCGAGGATAGAAGTACTCGTAAATTCATGATTAGGTATTGTATTTGCAGCGTCACCTTTTTTTTATAGAATACTGGTAATATTACTAGGTTAAACTTTACTAGTATTCTAGTAAATTTCTTTTAAAAAGCTTTTGTTGCCAATGGGTTAACATCCTCTTCGCTAGTACGCTCATTGGGGTTTTAACTGCAAACGCTTGATTACAAATTCAACGTCTGAAGTAGATCAGCTACCGTGATTTTTAATAAGAATTTTAGTATTAAATGTAACACTTATTATTTACTAGTATATAATAAGTGTTACATTTAATACTAAAATTTACTAACACCTATTACCTATATCGAGATGATATCCCAACGTTTCTCCAGAATACGCGATCAAGTTTCTGTTTAGGATCGGGTTCATGTCCGGCATGTTCGCTCGGGGCAGTGCTTTTGCGGACATCGCCGTTAGTTTGGTACTATATACGGCTTAGAGGAATTTGTGTGATCGATAACAAGGGCATAATGTGCTAGTAATGTAAATATATCGTAACAGTCTTCAAAATTTGATGTTATTATTTCTTTGAAGACCAATTAACAATAGTTTCTATGTTAATGAGTTTAATTCTATTTTTTAAAGGAAAAAGATGATTCTGTCAGCAAAAATTCAGATGATGTACGTGTCTTAATGTCTTGTAGACAGTAAATATATTTTTATTCTGTTTTTGCAGATGTTTTGGAACTTAAAGAAGTTAAAAGTAAATTAAAACTTAAAAGGCGCAGTGCATGAATTTGGTGTCTATTTTCATTTTGTTATAGTGTAGCTTACATTATGGTATACAGTACATGTAGAACTAATTTTTAAATATATATTTTTCTAATAGAGTTATATTTCTACTCCATGTTTATAAATCGGTATTAAAGATCGGTAAAAAGAAATCTTCATTCTTCTTTTCATGAATTTTAATTTTATAAAGTTGTGAAGAGTTAGAAAGCCATTATTCCGAAAAATAAAAAGCGCATATATTTTAATCAACTTCAACACAAAACTAAATTAAATTATCTTCTGCAAAATGACTATGTATGCCTTTACGCTTTTGTGTGTTCGTTTGTGTGTTCTAAAAACAGATTAAAATAGCCTCGAGCTGAAGGAGAAACGCTGTGAAGGCATGCAGATTAAAAACACTAAAAACCTAGTTTTTTTTCAAACGGAACAAAAGTACGATCCTTTGCAAGAGCGCTTTTAACTCTGAATCATCAAGCTTCGTACTACTTTGAAATGAATAACAAGAACCCTGTTTTTTTTTCATTTATCTTTGTAAATGTTATGAAGTATAGTTTTTAATTTGAGAGATAGATAAAAAAATATCCGAATAAAAGAATAACACTACGTAATTTTAAACCTAATGACAGTATTTGTTAAGTGAGAGCAGATACGGAAGATTGTTCAAATTAAATTCAACGAGCCTGTTGGTCTAGTGGTTAATAATCTTTACTGCTAAGCTAGAGGACGTTACTTTGATTCCCACCCAGTACAAATAAATATCAGACACATAATCTATAATATGTTAATTTTAAATTGATGAACTAAATGATCATATACGATTACGGGACTTACAGAAGAGTGTTCTAGTAATTATTTTCTAATAAAAGACAACTCCCGCATTAGGAATATATCCTATGTCGCGGGGAACTTTACAAATATACATGAAACGGACACATAGAACACCCAGACTCAGAACAACAATTTGTGGATCACACAAAGTGTCGTTCCATGTGGGGATCGGACCCATAACACTCAGCGTAGTAGTGAGCGGCGTGGTGACCGCTAGGTGCAGTCTGAGAAGACCTCGTGGCGGCCATCGGAGTGGGAGTTCTCTCGCTCGATAGCCTGATTGCGGCTATCGTGCGGAGCGAGAGTGCGTGGAACTCTGCCATCTCCTTCTGCGAGCAAGTTATGCTCGCGAAGGAGACGGCGGAGCGGGACCGGGAGAGGTTTAGGACTCTCCCGGGCCGCCAGGCCCGGGAACGGGCCAGGTACCGCAGGCGACTCAGGCGCCGGAGGTCGCAGAACGACCTCCGTCCTCCATAAGCGCAGGCCTGGGGGTGACAGGTGAGGCCATCTGTCACTCTCGCTTCCAGAGGGAACATAGGGTTCCCACACGGGGGGGGTCGTCTACCTGTTGTTGTAGATGGCTCGAGGTATGTCGGGGCACCAGGGACTTCCTATCTAGGGTATACCTGGTTCCCCGGCTATTAGTACCCGATACGGCGTGCGGTTTTAGTCGGTTCGAGTCCGACATGCCACCGATAGGATTTCCGCACGGAAAAAAAAGGTGCAGTCTGAGATCTCTTCGAGATACTGTAGTTACAGTTGCCATTTGAAACTTACGTGATTCCAAACCCTCTCTCTTTCTCTCTCTCTAGACGTTAAGAAGATCGTCTGCAATAAAAACAACTTGAAAATGGCTAAGATGATGAAGATAGTCCATATTTTCAAAATCTAGGCATTTTTTGGTCCCTTTGATCTTAGATTAGTAAGGCTGTTTCGAGAAATTAAAGTTTATGAGTCTGATTTTAATAAGCTATATTCTCATACTGGTCACCAGTTCAACTGTTTGTTTTGCTCTAATTAATAAATTAAAGTAGAATTAAATTCACTTACACAATTCATTACAGTAATTGTTAGTGCCAGAATAGCATTTAAAAAACAATTATCTGTAATCCATAACGTATTGAATATTTGCCACTGAATCTGAAGCGTGTCTATAGTAATATCCAATAGTATTTTTTTACACCATCTGAAAATCTTCGCCGTAGTCATGAATGTATCTTATTTTAGATTGTAAAAACTTAAATCCAATCATCTTGGTGCCGAAGCTGTGTATCATCGATGCTACCAAATTGTCCTCTGGGGTCAAACAGGCCATCGTTTTCGCACCATCTCCGGGTTAACTCCGGGTTAACCGAGACACTGTGGGAAAAGGCGAACCGATATCATTCTCACGACATATACACGCATTCATTTGCATGTAACCGTTGAACAATAATATCGGTCGATCTCTATACAAGAGAGTTATTCAAATTAAGCAACCGTTGCTTTCAATCTATTTATGGATAATCCTTTATCTGGAGCAAAGGATAATGAATTAAGTGTGAGCCTTCGTGAAGGTATTGCAGCTATCTCGGGTACATCTACGTCTGCTAAGGATATTGCTACTTAGAGATGACTATTTTGCTCTAATGGGTTTTAATAATTTGATAGCTATATACTTATATCCTTTTGCATTCATTTATATTTCAATGTTATTATAAGGTTAAAGGTTAGATTTTAAAATTTATGTTTTATACTTTATGTAAGACATTCTGAAAGCATTTAAGTAGATAAACAAATTTATTTTTGATAATATAATAACAATAAAATAATAATGATCGTTTTTTAGCCTGTTTTACCATTTGCATGTGATCTCATTGACTTTCTTTATCCTAAAAATACCAAATGGCTCCATAAAATTGTAAAACAAGATTTTAAGATAGGAGTATTAACGAAATCCGAAAACAATTTCTAATCCTCAATAGAAGAAAATTCTAATAGTTATTAAACCCACTTTAAAAACAAAATACCTATTAAATGTACAATATACGAATATGCTACTTGGCATCAACGATCAGTAAAACCCAAGTGTTATTTTTTTTTTATTTCTATGTCACACTATCTAAATCTCTACTTTAATATATTAAAAGTTTACCTTTTCACATACCCTTTGTGTCTTTTATCTTCTTACTTGTCCTTCAATGTTTAAAATCAAGTTCACAACTGTCATCAGCAAGAATATAAAACCGGGCTGTGTTTAGTATTCATCCCGCGGGCTTTCCCGTGTCACCTCGCCTCACATCCTGAGTAGCACAAAGAAAAGATTTACTGAGTATAACTGCAGACAGGACACCGATATCAGGTAAACTATAATATTTTATAGGTTCATCTATAATATGTATGTATTTAGAAATATATTAGTATGTTTATCAGCAGTCTGGTTACCATAGTACAGGCTCTGCCTAGTTTGGGATCAGACCGACGTGTGTGGGATGTGTGAAAATATTGTTATTATTTTATTATTATAAACATACCATAAAATTTGGAGTTAAACACCATATTTTATGGTTTCTGAGTCATGTTTTGATTTATACGAAAACGTATTTAACTAAAGATATTGATGTTCTTTTTACTATAAACCGATCTCATGATTACGTTAAGTTCGCCAATGAAAAATTTTGAAAGATTAAAAGAGAATTATATTCGAATAAAATATTAATAGGTAGTAAACTACTTAACCTCCTTTCTAAAGAGAGGCCTATGTCCAGCAGTGGACTATTAAAGGCTGTTGATGTGATGTGATGTGAAACTGTTACCACGATTAGTCTGCAATGTAAATTTAAAATGTAATAAAATATGTGCATGCGACAAAAAATATATTTAAATAAAATAATGTATCTTCATTCCCTCTTAAGCCTTCAACACCAAATTCAGAATTTGTTTGTGTCTTGTTGTTGCGACAATTCGTTTCTACTATTATGAATTCCACTATTATGTTTAGAATGATTTGTTTTTAAATAACTCTACGCAAATTAGAAATGATTATTTGCTTTGACAAAAGCAATTTTTAATAGCTAATAAAGGTTTGGTAAAACTAATGTATTGCAAGATTTTTAAAAATATTGTAATATCTACTAACACTTTTCAATATGCGTCGGTTATGATTAGATGAAATGAAATGTAGACTGCATTTTCACTTTCATTCAGTGAGAGTTACACTTAAGCCGAATATCGTGTATTTGGATCATGTTTAGTGCACCAAGTACGATATTTAGAGGTCACAGCACGACGTGATATAGCTGAGTATATTCTCAAAAAGATTTTTTTTTTAAACAAAACCTCTGTAGTAATATAACAAACTAACCAGACTAGAGAATAATACAAAATAGTTGTAGCCTGCCCCGTTTCGCATATAATGGTTGCATTTATGGGGTATGAGAAACAATACAAATAAAAACAATCAACGTAGCGCGTTCAAAATTTCAGTTCAATGTGTGCAGAACTTCCTGAGTTTTTGAAGCAAACCACAAACCAACTTATAGATATATGTTGAATCTCACGGTAGTCGCATTTCATGTGGAACAATTTGTGATCTCCAGCTGCGCGCACGCATATATCCAAAAATGAAACAGCACGCGCTTCATTGGCTTCCTGTAACATACTTTCGTCAATTTTCACGAAATCACTCACACAGGTTGCAGGAGTACGAGTAAAATTATGGTACACATCCAAATATAAATGTGTACAATTACGTGGACGAAATAGGAAACCGTGACCCCTCTTTGGACAAACTTCCAGTCTCTTTGTTAAACTG
This sequence comes from Arctia plantaginis, assembly GCA_902825455.1. Classification (NCBI taxonomy): domain Eukaryota; kingdom Metazoa; phylum Arthropoda; class Insecta; order Lepidoptera; family Erebidae; genus Arctia; species Arctia plantaginis. Next base: position 2,902,237 of record CADEBD010000288.1, read on the forward strand.
TCACGAAAAGACAAGAAGTTGTTTTACTACAGATCGCAACTCTTGATCAATTAAATTTCAACATCTAAGAAAACTTACTCCAAAATTAGAATTAAAATTGAGACTGTTCTTGTAAATTCCTAAGTAAGTTTTTACCCAACGCCGCATCTGATTCTTGGAATCTGTTTTCACCGCGACACTCGATAAGTTTGCGCCCTCAGGGCCAGGGAAGCCCTTCCTCAAACTTCTCACAAAATTATTTGAACAAGTCTCCTATTCGACCTTCTAAAGTGACCGAACTATAAGTTTCTTTCACACGAAACTAGTCCCTAGAGGCTCGGGATTCACGTTGACTCTTATGACGAATAACTCACACCTGATAAGGATGAATTTTCGCTGTACGATAAAAATAAAAGAAATAAAATTCTAGCTCAAATTGTCAGTGCTCACGACTATTGTGAGAAAGGGTGGAATAAATATTGAGGTGGAAATTTGGTTATTTTTAACAAATCTGATAGGCACTTATAATGTGTACTAAAAATACAAATTAGCATGCGATTACACCTTATTTTTACCTTTTTTAGGGTTCCGTATCGCAAAAGGTAAAACAGGAACCCTTATAAGGGAGTAAGATCACTTTCTTGTCCGTCTGTCCATCTTTTCTGCTGTAAGAGCACCAGGAAAGAGAAAAAATGGACAGACGGACCTTACTTTTAACCAAAATTGTCAATTCTAGGTCAATCGTAACTACCCTATAGGTTTTGGTTCGAAAACCTATATGGTAGTTCCCGTTGATCTAGAATCACGAAATTTGGCAAAAATAACCGTCTTACGGCACAAATAAAGGAATAATTCCAATAAATAAAAATTAGGATAAATTTTGGTACTTACAAATTTTCGCGAAAATCTGACCGGTTTTTTATGCCTAATATGGTGACGAGCAAGCCGTCTCCTTAAAGTAAGTGATTGTACAACTGCCATTCAAGAGTTACAAATATGTTGGCAGTCTTTGAGATAAGAGTAAGCTCTTTTCTTGAAGTATTTTTTTTTAGTATATTGAAGTAATTACTGTTTTTTTGTGTAAAATTAATTATCTTAACTTCTAGTTATAATAATCGTATACAGATAGAACGAGCGATTGTAAAAGAAAATACAAATTTCGTTGAAAATACAGATAAGGATTGTATTTTCAGGTACAATTATTCTTATAATAAATGTTAATTATGTCAATCAATTATAGAAGAATATTTCCAGTTGAAAGGTTTCTGTACTCCTGTATTGTGTAAAATGGTATGATGATCATATGGCCTCAATATTGAACAAAGAAACATTCTTATCTTCAATATTTTAGAAAACTCTTAAAATACATTTGCATAGTTCCGTACAAAATGAGCACCACATCTAGAAACGATTTAGTTAAATAAATATTCCACAGTATTATATCTGAAACTAAATATTGACTATACACAAAGTTGAAATCATAAGCAACATTTGATATCACACCAACAGTATAAATAAATTCAAATTATTCCACGTACTCGTAGCCATATAAAATTCATTTGATTCAAGATTAAAGTAAAATGGGAGACAATATCAAATCACACACTCGTTCCTCATATTACATTACGATGGACGTGTTGGATTATGAGTGAGTCAACGTGAGCTCTTTGGGCGCCGACGACCTTAACTAAGGTGTAATATAGAGAGATCTTGATAGTGTAACTGAACATAGAGACGACGATTCTAAGACTACTACATGACTGTGGCATATTATTATAAATTATTTAAGTATTCTGAATATTTATTTACACATCATGCACATTTGGTGCATTGGCGGACTTAATGCCTAAGGCATTCTCTACCAGTCAACCATTGGGTGATGCAGAGAAAACAGGAAGTAGGTGCATTTCAGTTACAGTTGATTTAGACATTTTATATTACATGTATACTTTGTACAAAATCATATAATATATACACATATACAAATCTGTCATATACTATACCTATACACATTAATATTACACATAAGTAAATACCTTATAATACATAAATACTGTATAAAAGTATATGAATACATACATACACACGCAAGTAGATAGTGATGTCGTGGGACACCCGATAGGAACGAAGTAAAACTGATTCGACACGATTTTAATTACAACGCCATCTATGAAAGCGGCTATTACCTACATATTTTTCAGTTGGTTTCTAATTAAAACAATTTATACATTGGTAAAATCTCCTTGAGAAATGATGTCGAATACAATATTTTTTGCTCAACCTAAGAATATAAATTTTAATTTTACTGACATGAAAAGTAATGATTTCCTATATATTCGATAGATGGCGCTGAATGACTGACAAGTGACAATTCAAAGTAAAAAGTGTCGTTACAACTTTTCGTGAGATTTTTTTCCGTCTAGCCCCCTTTCACAACGCGCGATAAGGAACTTCGTTCCAATAAAATGAAATCATGATTTACATAAGTAGAGAGTCGTTTGCTACGTATGAATTTCGAAGATCCATACGCGCCTCACTACGATTCACCGGTAGCCATCTTGATCGGCCCTTTTGCTTGTCGGCAATGCACTCTAATAAAAATTGTAAGTTACTTTATACAAAACAAAAGTTACCAAGTTCATAAGTCTTGTTATTTATTTTTACCAGAATCACAGCTATCGAACGTCACATGTACTTAAGGTTTATGTGTAGAAGAATGGCAGAAAATAATATGTGTTATTAATATGAAAATTATGTGAAGTCGATTACATTGACTATACACGTTTTTTTTTTTCTATGGAAGAGGGGGCAGTTGAGCAGACGGGTCACCTGATGGATAGTGACTACTGTGTCAACTCAGGAGTCACAAACGCATTGCTGGCCTTCTAGGAAGGAGTACATTCTATTCTTAAAGATTTAAAGGTCGTATCGGTCAGGAAATACCTCAGACGATTACTTTACGTTACTTTTACCTTTACCACGTTACTTTTAGTTATTTTAACCTTGAAAAGTTATGATGATTCATGTTCAAGAAAATTTCGACTGTCAGATGATCTGCAATTACGTATCTATTTAATTATGATAATAATTATTATTACATAAATGTACTTGAACATATGTATGAGTGTAAATCTAAATTCACAAAGCAGTCTTAAGTGTAATTTAATAAGTAATAATAATTTAAAAAGTAATATTTATTTATTTTATTAAGGACAACCAACAAGGCTTACACTAATTTACATGTTAAGGTTACCATATTTTCACATTTTATAGTGTAGTCTTAATTAAAGGCTGCCACGGCATGCATTTAACATAAAAGTAGGAAATGGAGTTACAAAACTGAGTAAGCTTATCCAGTAACTTTAATAAATAAATGCGGTACATGGACCTTGCACCTACCGACTATTACTTTATCCAAAATTTAGATGGTATTGATTTTTAGTGGGTAAAAAATTCAATTCCCGAGAGGCAGTACAAAATGCCTTTGAAGAGTTTGTTGCCTCCCGTCCAGCTGATTTTTACAAGAAGGGCATCAATAAACTGCCAATGTGTTGGCAAAGATGCGTCGATTGCATGGGTGATTGCTTCGAATAACAGAAATAAAAAAGTTTGAAAAAATAAGTACTTATTGCATACAAAACGGCAATTTCATAGGTAAAGATCAATATTATAAAAGAATTATAAACAAATAACATTCAACATACAAATATATACAAAAACTTATTGATGCTATGGTTCACGTTGTGATGTTACTCAGAAGCGTAACAGCACATATATTTATATATATAGTAACATATCCACAACTAATAATAAAAGAAAACAAAAATTTAAAAAAAAAATCGAAATCTATGTAAAGGTGAAAAAGACAACAGATACTGCAATATTCCTTTTTCACTCTTGCAATAATGCCTTATGCAAGACAGACCTAAATTTATGTAAAGAGTAAGACACATCAATATCTACAGTGGGTGAGCGTGATAGGCGACTAAATTGAACGTGCATTCTGTTAATGGAGGAGAAATGACCCAGGTTGGTTCTAAAGCCCTTAGCGCAAAGCAACCGATATCTAGACATACGAGCAAGTCTGTAAGGCACATTTATATTTATCTGACTAAGTAATGTAATTATTTATTATGTAATAAATATAATAAGACTAACACGCTATAATATATTAAAATAGGACTAGATTAGAGATGTATTATATTTGTAATATTTATTAATTCATATCAATTTTGTGGTATTCATAAATAAAGTTTTATTCCAATTAATTAAAATTATTTAATTAAATACAAATACTAATTGTATTTAATTAAATAATTTTAATAAATTACTAATTTATTGAGAGTGGTGTATAGGTACATCTAAAACTCCAAAATATTAATGATTTTAGAATTTGTATCTTTTAAAATAACATAGAATAAACTTTATTTAATAATTGTACACCAGCATACAATAGTATATCAAGTTAATGACCGTGTACAAATGGCAGCCGAACAAAAAGCAATCTCTTACTGACAACATTTGGATGGACAAATAGACTATATATTTGTAGAATTCATGGGCAGTTTTCGTTTAAAAAAATGTAAAAGCATCATTAAATATTTATACAGAAAATCAGCATTGGATATTGATAAAAGTAAATAACAAAGTAGTATTGATTATAATGCAGTCAGTCCCAGCAATACCTACTATATACACACGTTACTATATATACACGTTAATACATATAAATGATACATAACATCTTTATAACACCAGTAAAAATATATATTGGTTTAGTATGAGCCGTTATGACATTCAATCTAACTAACTATAAATAAAAACAACCTGTGCCATTTTAATAATATGACGTCATGGTACATATAATTAAGCCTCGACCAGAAATTTCAAATGAAGAAACTTTATAAATGTAATGATTTTTAATAATAAAGTGTTACAATAGGAAGAACAGAAGTATTCACGAAAAGTTAATTACATTAAAACTATTTGATTGTTAAAAAAATTACACTTTTATATTTTATCGCAAAAGAGGCAGACAGAGGCTTTTAAATAAAACGCCTGTCTTTTTTCTTTCTCTCGTTAAAAAGACAAATCCCGCTCTAGGAATATATCGTCGGCTTATTGCAAGAACTCATTAACTGCAAAAAATCACTAAATACGTTTTTATCTATAATGGACTCATTTTTACATATTCTACAAAATGCAACAACACACTAATTTCTAGCTTATGTATTAAGGATAATATGGGCTAATTAACATAACCACTAACTAACTCCAACTAAAATGCCATTTTCCCTAAATAGAGAATTTCTCTAAGTTTCCATAATGACTTCTTGCAATAAGCCGACGATATCCTGTGTTATATTCACAGAAACGGGCACAAAGAATATCCAGACTCAGAACGACAATTTGTCGTCCCACGTGGGAATCGAACCCACAACAGTCAGCGTAGTAGGAAGCTTAAACCACTACGCCATTCGTGCAGTCTATAATTTTTGCCTACGATTTAGCGACTATAATTTTAGTCCCACTTAGGTACTATTGGGCAAGCCTGATGCCTTCACCTGGGCACATATATTTCTAAATACATAGATATTATAGATAAATTAAATCCAAACACAGAACAAATCATTCGTATGTTTTAAAAATTAAAAAGTCATAAGCAACAAAATGTTACACACACATATTATAACACCTTTTATTTCTATGCTCGACATAAAACAAGTATTACCATTGATAGCATAACTACTTACGTAATGGCTAGCATTAAATTACTTTGAAATATATGTATGGAAAGATATTCAAATCATAATTACAAACAAAATATACGTCATCCAGTAACAGTACTAATTACAATGCCCGAACATGGTTAACTAAACTGATAATCGCTTAACCTTTTGATAAGGCAATCCATAAACAAAACGGATCCACAAAAAATCTCAGTAACAAATTCATTACAAACACAACATGATACCAATTTAATTCACAGCTGGGCCATAACAAGGCTATTTACGTGCACATATATGTAAAAAGTCCCACCATTGGGTATGGTGTCCCGCAGGGCACTCTTCTCGGTCCCCTGTTTTTTAATGTGAAAATATGGAGTAATGACACATAATAAAATTCCTTTTAGACTGGACGCGGTTGGGTCGGTCTTATAAATTAGTTCAAAATTTTCAAGCGTGCACTTATATTTTTATTGCTCACAATTTGTTCATTTTATACTTAAATCTTAATCTTGAGGAATCGCTTGTTATTTCTAATTGAATATTGTTAAAAAGGGAAGAACTGTGGCACATATTCTTCGGAAAAAAATGTAAAAGAAACTAAGACGCATACCCTTTTTTTTAAATAAATATGAATTAAATAATAATATTTGCAATCCAACGTTTAGTAAGTTTTTATATTTAGTTACTCGGCTAGTATCGAATGTGTATAATATTTTATTACGAATAGATTGCAATTGCATAACTTGAGAATTATTCATATCTCTCAGGACGTTGCATTACAGTTTGGGAATTGCAATGTTCATTGGAAACGGACTCCAAATTTGAGAAGGATAGCTATATCATGATAAGTATATCATTTAGACCTCTTATAATTCTTACTGTAAAGTAAAACAAGTTCAATTAAGTTCTACCAACAATTTTTTATTACGCTTTTGTCAGTTGTTTAACCTCTTAACCGATTTTAAAATTCTTTTACCAATAGAAAGCTACATTATCAGTTAATAACATAGCCTACTTTTTACCACGATAACCGACATACACTATGGCGGAGCCTCGGGCAAAATCTATTAATATATAATTATAATTACCGTGCTCACGATAGGTATTTAGTAAATTACCTTTGAATTGAGTTTTAACCAGGTTGTACTGGCTGCGATCACAGGCTGACTGGCCGTAGTCATTAATGATGTATTCAGAGGTATGTACTTGTTACCTAATAATATACGAGTAAGTTGCTAAAACCACAAAGAAGAAACACAAAGTAGGAAAATTGTTGTCGTCTGTTTCCTGACGTGATATGCAATTTAAGCTAATTAATTTCCAACATAATATATCTACGAGTATTGATCGAATCCACTTGCAACTAAAATATTGAACTACAAAAATAAATTTGACACTGAATCTTCCCAGAATGTAATGACACGAATAGATACGAAAATGTGAATGAAACCCCTTCTTTGTCACTTTAGTCACATGTGTTGTTAATTAGGCGTTGACGTAAAAAACACCGGTAGTAACCAAACAACTAGCGATACTAGGAATATGTAACTAAAGATTTAGTTAATATTCGGATTAAGTTTTTACAATATCTTGGTGACCATTCTAGGAACTACTACTATAAAAAAATTGAGAAAATAATTATTGGTATCATATTTCAGATAATGTTGCGAATGTACGGACATGAAAATTTGAATAATTGAAGTATATACATAAGAAAAATAAACAAAGTTTTTTTTTAATGGAATAGGGGGACAAATTAGCAGACAGGTTGTCTGACGGTTAGTAACTACCACCACCCATCGACAGTGTAACCAGTGTGTGACCAGGGAGAAGGGAGGTTTGTGCTCTGGTAACTTGACTCACTCGGTGAAAAGCAAAGGTATGTATGACTCGGTTGACCCGGCCCATTGGTGCCAAATCATGTCTTTCCTACGGTTTAAGTTACATGAAATCGGCTATGTAAGTCATAAATAAGTTTATGATCATAATATACGAGTCCAGTTAACATATGATTGGCGGTTAGCCTAAATAAAAGTTTTATCAACTTATACTTGAAATAAATAGATCAAAAATGTATAAGTTGTGGTCAAATTTCAGCCACCAAGTGGTACCAATTGTACTTACTTAATAGATATACTAATATTTAAACGTCCCTATATGCTCACGATTCCGTGTAGTGACGGATTGAGAATACGGAATGTCACTCCCTAATTCATCTCGTGGGTGTCGTAAGAGCCGACTAAGGGCGCAAAACAACGCAGGACAACAGCACTGCAAAAAGAAGGAAAACTTGACACAAACCCGTCTGGCCAGCGTTGTATAGTAGAAGAAAACCTCCTTTCTAAGGAGAGGCCTATTTCCAGCAGTGGACTAGTAAAGGCTGTTAATGATGATGATGATACGCAAATACGTATTCCAAGCCATAATTTAAAAAAAAAATGAACAAGTGACTACTTCTTTGTAATCTTCCATAGAAACTGTCGTCTTATTTACACCAAAAAATAAATGTATCCAAAGTTGATACAGACAGTAGTCGCAGCTGCGTCAACGTCTCAAATCTCAAATTAGAGTCTGATAGACAGTGAGAATATCCCGTCTTACTAATTAACACTCTGTATCAACACAAATAAGTTAATATTTTAAGCAAACTGCAGTTCTTGGATGGGGACAAAAGGCTTAATTAGACCTTCAGACTTTGTTTTCATTAATATTAAGTGTATTAAAAGCGAGGCTTCAAGACAGTTCACAGTTAGCTACCTACCTTGTCTAAGGCATAGTAAACTCACAAATAATTTTATTAAATCGGTCGGTTCTTTGAATATTAAGTTAAGTATATATTTTTTAATTATTTGGTAAACTGACGCGTGCTTAGAGATCAGGCTTTAGCTTCTTAAATTTAAAATGATCTTTTAAGTATTGTTCATATCATCACAACTATTTGTCCTAGGTAGGAATCGAACCCAAGATCTCTCGTTCATCACTCAGGTTCATTATTCAGTTTGTAGGGCATTAATAAAAGCACTTTTAGATACCCAAAATTAAGCATTGTAATTTAGGTTCTAAAACACTACACATACCTAATAAATACAAAAACTCCCAAATTAAAGCAAATGACACATTCATGTATACCAAAATTTGCACTGAACGGCATTTGATCCCTTGACCGTGATTATTTAATGTACTGCCATCGCACCGCAGAGCTTAAAATGTGACAAGAAAAAACTTTTATTTTCTGGCCATGCAATCTCTTAAGGAAGCCGTCATATACAAAACAAACTATTTTAATTAGCCGTGCATCGAACCCGCTAGGAATAAATCAAATCTGTCTGTGGCAGGAACGGCCTGTCTTCTTAGATAATGTTCTAAGATTTAATTAGTCGTTGAAGGATTTAGAACGACATACCGATGTATTGAGTGGGCAGTGTTTGTAGTTATAATTTTATGATTGATGATGACCGTTTCCAGGTAATTAATAGTAGAAAAATTTGTTTGAATTGGCCCGATACAGTTCTAAAGATTTGTAAAAGGGGACAGAAGGGTAATACGGAGTACAAAACAGTAAGCGTCTTTAGTTGTTTTCCTAATAATTCTAGTAATATAATGATTCTGTGTCCATGGATTTTATAAAATGTAATTGTTCGATTAAACACAATATATTGTATCTAAATCTTGGGTATTATTGTTGAAATTTCAAGAGACTCTGTGGTTATTTTAGAATCTGGTTAGGTAGAGAATGTGTTAAAATATAAGGCTAAAATTAACGTCACAACATTTAAAAAAACATCTTTATACAAATACCTTTGTAGCGCTCTGTTACGTTTTCAGGAAACACATAAGATATTAAATTTAAGGAGTTCAATCTGTGTAATTTTTTGTTAGCATATTTTAATATCAAGTACAAAATTGTTGACAAATTACTAATATGCACATGCCTATGTATTTAAAAAAATACTTGAAGTTGGGATCGTAAATACGTAAAAAATGCTAATTTAGCAGTAGGAGTCCTGAGACATGTTGCAATGGTGTTGTATGTTTGTGTGTATCATGGGGTCATATGTCGGGCTTCCTTTCAGGGTCGAATAAACATTATTTACGCGTGGCTTTTTTTAGAAGCAGTTTAAACATTGTAGATGTTACACCCCATCTCTTTTTGGTCGTGTCGAACTACCGTTGCATCGGACTGTAAGATAAAGAAAATGCTGTGTGCACTTATACTGTGTATAATTTTTAACAATCGTATAATATGTAACTATGAATAGGCTAGTCGACTTGTGACCTCAGCTAGTGCAACCAGGGCCTTAATTCTGGTATTTTATGTTAACGCGAAGCCACTGTCATTCCACTGACATCGGTTCAAATATCGGTATTCTACTAACATAAATTGACAGCGTCGATAGACAGTCGATTTAGTAATATAGATCATCAATGGTGATATCAACAACATTGCCATACAATATAAATTATATTCTATTATATCATATTCTTACAAATTTAAATTGTACCGTTAGCCAAACCATTACAAATACATGGACGATATTTGTATTAGTATTTTTCACATAGTTAGTAGAATAACAAAAGTGCAAAACTATTCTGACGACATTCCATCGACAGTTTATTGAAACAATATTAAAATAGCAGAATTGAGGACCTGGTCGAAACGTCAGAAATTTCAAAGATATTTTATTATTTATGACACACAATACAACTATTTTTGTACTTAATATCTATCGTGAGAGCTTTAATTCCCGTAAACATATTTGTGCAGTATGATATCTGCATTAAAATATTACACCCGTAATCGGGATTCAGTTGATACTGATTAAACAAACGCTGCTTATTATTAAATTTGTATTTAGATGACGAGCCTTAGAACCGAAGACCACCAAAGAAATACATTGAAAAAATTCGTCATTCTCTCCAACCCTTCCAGCAACGATAGAATTACAACATACCTTTGACGCAGGGAGTTGTAACGCCCCAGTGCACCTCCTGCTTTATTTATATCACTCTGCTGGTACCAGATGTGTATCTCTGAATAAATTAAGTCGACACCTCGTTCCGACAGGAAAAAATTCTCGGTTGAGTTAGTTAAGGATCAAAGAAACGATGGTAAACGAAAGATATATTAGAGAAATATTCAAGTGTAACTAATTTAACTAATACTAATGATTTTTGTTTAAGAAATAACTATTTGTAGTAATCTTTGAATGTGAAGTCTGAAGACATAACTTAAGCATTTAGCTTAACAGAAGAAGTTAATGAGGATACTGGTCATGTGTGACCTACACGAAGCCTCAACATTCTTGACCATATGGGCCTATAACCCTAAATAATTGAACACAGCTAAGCTCAATTCGACACAGCAATATATTATGATTTAATCAGAAAAAAAAATCTAATATTTCTATAATTTTAGTTAAGTGTGACCAGCGCCCTGGTGTGCAGCATGCCTTATTTACAGCTTATCAGTAGACTACCAGATACATCTGTAAATAAATGATGCCTCGTACGAGGAGGACTTTTTAATGTGGAACTGATTACTGAAGGAATACTTAGAGCTGTGAAATATCCTACTTTCCTTTTTTTTACAATAACCTTTTTGATGTTAACTATTTAAAACAGTTTAGTCTACTAAACAGAAGCCATTTTACTAAACAGAAGTAATAACAATAAAAAGTAGACACAATATTGTTGACTGTAATTAAAACAATCACGATTTTTTCCTTGTACAGTTTTAATTGCGTTTAAAAGTTCAATACATTAAAAAAAATGTTATTTGTATGTTGATCTGAAAATTAAAGATTACGTTAATACTCAGTAATATGTATGCAAGTCAAACTAATATAAGAGCTATGTAGTCTGTTTAGACTGATTTAAAATAAAGTTTTATAATGCAAGACGTTACAACTATGTGTTACTTGTATTTTCCTTACTCATGCTAGTAGCAAATTCTCCAGAAAGGCCTTTGTGATGATTTTGCGTGACAGGTAGTTGCTCGTGAGTCAGTCAATCGTAAGCTTTAGGAGAAATTTTACAGTTTTAACAATTCTAACAAATTATTAAACTGGTGGATAGTGCTGTAAGACCTCATAATCATAATTTGTTATGGGACAGGCAGAACATCGGGTTATACTAAAAATAACATTAAATTTATTCGACATTATGTTAAATTAAATATATGAAAATGGTATCAACAGCTCTATAAAACATCTACATATCTCCTGCCGCAGTTTGTCATAGGCTATCAATATCGTATTAGCCGAAGCGGTATGATAATGTAGCGTGTATTAACAGCCTTATATCATTTATAATACACCTTCGAAAAAAATATTTAATGAGAGAGATAGATCGTGTTTTGGTTCGGAAGGTGGATTAATTTTTTGTCGATATTAGAAATTGATATTGGACTTAAAAGTTGGTATACTTCAGAATATTTTGATAGACGTAATGATGCCTATCGAATTTCTGTCAGGAAAGATTAGAGTTTAACTACTAAATTACAATTATTATTTATTTTACAACTCTGTAATTATAGTTGTTTTTAATGGAAATAAATACATACTTTTATAAATATTGAGAAACATATGATTAAAATATGTGGTAGTATGGTCTCAGTGCTCTTAGTAAAAGAGGATTTATCAAGTGAACTAATAGTTAAACGTTGGTCACCTTAAAAATTCGGGTTAATTCATTTTTTTTGTGTTATAGGGGCAGACGCGCAGACGGGTCACCTGATGGAAAGTGACCATCGCCGCTCATGTACGTCTGCAACTCAGGAGTCACAAACGCGTTGCCGACCTTTCAGGAAGGAGTACACTCTTTCCTTGAAGGTTTGAAGGTCGTATCGGTCCGGAAATACCGCAGACGATAACCCAATATAAAGAATAATTAGTTCCCATAATTCCTATATAAAGATTGAAAAATGTTGTTTTAGATTTTAGGAATAACATGTTTCTGAGTCTGGAGTCGTGATCACAGGTCCACATTTGAAAGCCAGTATTTATATAAGTGTGGTTGTGTGTCTGTGTTTGTGCGTTTGTCTACCAGTACTACAAATGGATTGTTTAAGTGATAGTAATTTCAGTAATAAATGTAAGTAGATTTTGCCTAAATATTAATTGGCGAGTTCCAACCAGCGAGTTGTTCTACTAGCTTCATAGACCTAACACATCAGAATCAATAAACTCAACTTAGTTTGTAGTTGATTCTAACGCTGCTAAACCATTAACCCTCTAAAATTATTTTTAAAATCTTCTCGCAATAAACTTTAATAGAGTTTTCTGTATGTGATATCCGCGAAATCGAACTTTAAATTTTTACTCGGATGGATTGTAAGGAGCGACCCATTTTTGCCGCCATTTTAAAGAAATAAAAATTGTTAAAGTAAATTTGAATTCCCCTTAAAAGTTATTTACGTAGGTATAATCCTGTGCAACATAATTTACACTGAAAACGGAAAATCATCAAATGTACCTAATGTATGTAAATGTAATGTTAATCTCTCTTAAAATACAATAGTCCATAGCGTCATACAATTAAACTACTACAAAACTACAAACAAAAACGAGTTCTCAGATAAGTTTTTAGAGCTTATTTCGATTTGAACTTTAATAAAACCCACGACAATCTTTTCATACTTCCTTTGGAAACGAGCCGTAAACATATTCATTAAAGAACAATATTATATTACATTGTGAGTTTACAAGTAATGCTACTATGTGTTACATTGTGTTACCGAGAACGCGAGCTCTAGTTTACACTTTATGTAGTCATAAAAAAGTGTAACGGCTGTCAGTTGAATATTTTCTGTTTATTGTTAAGACTTTTTAATGAGCGCTTGCTTGTTCACACTGGGTTATAGTAACATACATTTTATTTGTTACGTTATAAGGATGCTTTTAAAACATTTTATTTTATTATTACAAAATTGTACATTAAAAGTTTTTATTGTAATTAAATGAAAATTATTTTATTCATTAGTAGATGTACTAATGATAAATTAAAATAACTTGACTTATTGCTTATTCGGTCTGATCACAAATTAGCCAGAGCCTGGGTTATGGTAACATCATCAATATCATCATAAACAGCCTTTAATAAGTCTACTGCTGGACATACGCCCCTCCGTAGGAAGGAGATTTTTGCCTACTATACCACGCTGGCCAGACGGTTTGGTATAGGGATTGACTGCCTCGGTAGTGCAGTGGTAGCGTATGCGACTGCTGTTCTGAGGTCGGACCTAATGTTTGTATGATCTGCAATTATTTGTTTCGGAGTTTGGGTGTTTTCTGTGTATCTTCTTAGCGTGTCGATGACAATTCAAATTGAGTCGGCCCAAAATTTGGCGACGAGTTTGGCACTTTCAGTAGCCTCCATCAGTTCCTGTGATGTGCAAGTAACAGGGCAGGCTGGACACGATATCAAGTGCCCCATAGTTTGTGGGGCAAGACCACATTTACACTCCAGGGCAGAGTCATCTATGAATCTCCACCTGAACAGGTTTTCTTTGCTTCGGCCTACCTGTGTCCGGAGTCTGTTTAGAGACTTCCAGGTCAGCCATGGCAACTCGTGTCCAGGTGGAAGATTTTCGGCAAGTGGCACAAATGGGTTGGGTAAGGAAACGCTATCTTGCCACAACTTAAGTCTTTCCTTAGAGCGTTCACCAGTGAGCGGGGGTACGCACTTTAAAAAGCTGTTGCGGCTTTTCAGCCTTTGCGGTACTATGATGTTATTGTGTAGGGGGTGTCTAGCGTCGGAGACCATTTTGGCTCTTTCGCTAGAGCTCGCCATCGCTCTGCGAACTACTGGTGGCGCTATGCCTGCCAGTGGATACAGCATCTGTACCGGGGTCGGCTTGAGGCAGCCAGTGATTATCCGGCACGTTTCATTCAGTGCTGTGTCCACTAACTTTGCATGGGCTGAACGACCCCACACGGGACATCGAATTCACCCGCAGAGAAAGATAGCGCCAACCCAGTAGTCCGCATGACGTCAGGCGAAGCACCCCACTTTGAAGAGACTAGTCGCCGCAAAAGACTATTGCGAGAGTGCACCTTCTGCTTAATGTTATTGCAGTTCTTGCCGAATGTTAGAGACCTGTCCAGAGTAACACCCAGATATTTTGGAAAGTTGCTGTGCTCTATGGATACCCCACCCCAAACGATGTTAAGTTTGCGGCTCGCCTCTCTGTTGCGAAGATGGAAAATGCACGTCTGCGTTTTGCTCGGATTGGGCTTGAGTGAGTTAGCGTGGTAGTAAGTGGCTAAGTCACCAAGAGCGTTTGACAAGGACACCTCAACCTCTTCAAAGGTGGTGGCTTGGGAGGTAAGGGCAAGGTCGTCTGCATAGAGGAAGCGGGAGGTATGTGGGCTGGATGGTTGGTCATTGGTATAGATATTAAATAAAAGCGGTGCCAAGACACTACCTTGAGGTAGGCCGTTTTTCTGTGCTCTCCAACGACTTTTTTCCGAGAGAAGGTGGACTTGAAATCGGCGGTTGTGGAGAAGTTCTCGGAGTATGCGGATGAAATTTTGATCGTTGACCAAGGTTTCCACCTTCCACAACAGCCTCTTGAGGTTGACTGTATCGTAGGCAGCTGATAGGTCCACGAATACAGCACCAGTGACCATTCCTCTCTCGAAGCCATCCTCAATGTGTTGTACCACTTTAAGAGTCTGGTTACTGCAAGACTTCACGGGTCTGAAGCCAGCTTGCTCGGGAATCAGTTTTGGATCAATGACGCCCACAAGGCGGCTCAGCAGCAGTCTCTCGAATAGTTTATATGTGTGACATAGTAGAGAGATAGGGCGAAAGTTTTTAGGATCGTCTGCTGCTTTACCTGGCTTAGGGATTGCAATGATCTTAGATTTTCTCCAGAGACGGGGTATTGAAGCTGATTTCAGGCAGTTGTTGTAAAGTTGCAACAACCACGACACAGCAACTGGGCCAAGCTGTTTTAATTGCTCGACTGAGATGTCGTCGACTCCAGAGGCTTTACCAGACTTAAGGCGACTTATCGCTGTAACGATATCAGTAACGTTGAATGATTTACTGATATCGTCAGCAGCGCCATCAGTTTTTTGTGATTTTGGGATCCTACTGGAACGGCGTGTTGGTCTGCCATTAACAAGTAGTTGATGTGCTATCTGGTTTGCGGTGACTTGGCTTGGCGGTGCGGGTTGAGGGGACTCACCGGTCAGCTTTCGAATCGTACTCCAAGCCTTTTTACTGTTGTGAGTCATGTCGATGCTAGTAACAGTATTCGTCCACCTCTCTCGTCTGTTTTCGCCTAGTTTAGATAGCAACAATTCTCCAGCAATTGTGGTTGCCTCAGAAAAAGGATCGGATCGGAACAGTGTTTCGTATCGCGTCAGTAATTCACTGGAATCTGTTGACAGCCCCGGAATGTAGGAGGTCCTGCAGCCCCTTGGGATGTGTCTTCGGAATAAGTTGACACAATCTCGACAAACTGGTCGTAGTTTTGCGGGGTTGGTGGGACATTGAACAGGGCGTCATCGATCGATTGCGTAAACGACCCCCAATCAGCCTTGGCATAGTTGAATCGGCGCTTGAAGGGGACATTTATAGATCGGACCACGGATTCGATGCAGCACATAATTGGTCTATGTTGAGTGCGAGGAATAGGTGAACACACTCTTTTAGTGCACTGTGAGCTGATAGAAGAGCTAGCGAAGATTAAATCAGGATTGTACCCGCGTTTCCAGCGACCACTGTTAAAGGAGGCCGGTTGTTTGGCGTCATGGATTAGTGCCAAATCATTCGACTCAGCCCATTCTTCGACTGCATCTCCACTCATATCCGTGTCGTTGTAGCCCCAGTTGGTGCTGCGGCTGTTGAAGTCACCGATTACAACTTTAATTGGCAGGCTACTAAAGTTCTCTGGCGGAGTGAAGTTAAATGTGGTGCCGGGTGGTTTATAAATGGAAGTGATGGAGCAATTACCAACATCTACTGTGATAATTTCTATGCCGTTCTCGTTTGAGCATTTGGTGGAAAGTATGCTTACGCCTGGAGCAGCAAACACTGCGTTACCGTGCTTTGGGTGACAGATCTCGGCGATAAGCGTGAGTCCATCGATGTGTGGCCGGCTTTGGGTTTCATCTCGATGGGTCTCTTGAACGCGTCGGGTCTCTTCTGTGTATAATATGTGTGTATTTACAAAAAGTATGTAATATCAGTCAATCTAGCTTTCATAGTAGCTCTGCTTAGTTTGAAACTAGATGACGTTGTGTGTTAGATGTCTGAAAAAAAATATTATTGTGAAATCTTATTGTTTCAAGTTTTCGTTCTATTTGCAGTGCTGTTGTCTTGCGTAGTTTGTTCCCTTAGTCGGCTCTTACGACACTCACACGATGAATAGGGTTGGTGACTCTCCGTATTCTTAACCCGTCACCAGACGGACAGACGTCACCAGACTGCTTGTAAACATACTTATTACTTATGTTTTTAAATACATGCATATTATAGACAAATTATATTTTGTACTAAAGAAATATTAGCGCTCTTAAAGGTTAAAACAGTCTGTGGGCAAGACGTGGTATGCCGAATGAATAGAGAGTGGTTTACTACTTACTAATAAAATAGTAGAGGCATATGTAGCGTCATTTCGCTTGGCGCTCGGTGTCATTTCAACGCCTATCGTCGCATCCTTGTCTCGCCTAGCTAACTGTCTGACACCAAACTCTACTTTTCATGTTCATTTATATAGCTAATTTCTTGTAACATTGTGAATTGTAGGCGCTATTGAATAGACAATATAGAGTCTTCTGCGTAGAGGAATAAGCATATTAATGCTTCGTTACTCTGGTCAAATTCATGAACCAAAATATACAATGTTTACGCAAACAAACTTTCGCTATACTAAATTAAATTCGCATACATTTTACAACTGTATGTTTTACCGTACGTCTACCGTTACCATTTAAATAGTTTTTAATCCCGTACTCTGACTGTCAAAATACTCTAGACTCACCAGTCGAAATTCCATACAAGTATTTAACTTTACACCTGATGTTTTGGTAGATCTCGCCAACACATTTCTTTAATTTCAAAATATATTATTGATTAGTTAAAAGCGTGTAAAGTGTCAGTGTGGAGCAAAATAGTGGAAGAATACGGGGTGTCACCATCCCTATTAATCCCGTGAGTGTCGTGAAAGCCGACTGAGGGAGCAAACTACACAGGACAACAGTACTGCAAAGAGAAGAAAAACTTGAAACAAACCCTATGCAAACCCGCCTGGCTGCATTCTATAGTGAGCCAAAACCTTCTTTCTAAGGAGAGGTCTACGTCCAGCAGTGGACTATTAATGGCTGTTGATGATGATTGATGAGATTTTTTTTTAAGAAAGACAACACCCGCATTAGGAATATATTGCCTGTGTCACGGGGGACTTTACAAACATACATAAAACGGACACAAAGAACACCCATACTCAGAATAACAATTTGTGGATTACACAAAGTGGTGCCCCATGTGGGGATCGAACACTCAGCGCAGTAGGAAACGGCGTGGCGACCGCTTAAACCACTACGCCATCCGTGCAGTTAAAAACAAACTACAATCAAATTGATGTTACAATCAGCTTTGTTTCAGAAAAGATTGTGGACGAGTAAAGAAACAAATCAACAAAAACCAGAGTTATGCCACGGCCTCACAGAAAACTAGTGTTAAATGCAAAAACCCACACTTACCCTCAGAAGATCAGTATGCTATTTGACCCTTTGTTCCATAATTAACTTTAAAAAAATATATTAAGAGCAAATTGCTTGATGACGGGTTTTTGAAGCTGTGCGGAAGAAAACCTCTTGAAAAAAACCAATGGCTTAATAGTGATGGAATTAGTATGATTAGATACGACAATATACGATGTTATTTTTAGTTAGTGTTAGTGGTGTAGTTGAGACAATAGTAGTGGTAAACTCTGTACCTCGTCCGTGGACAAATATAAAGCTATTGAATAAAAGCTTTTTTTTTTACTGAAACACGAAAACGTGATTTTTTATTAAATTTTTTCTGTACATTAATCAAATTTGTTTGTTAGTTAAAATGTAGTTTCGATGACCCGATGTTATTGTTAAATTTAATTTTAGTGAACATACCTACGCCTGATTATATTTTTATTGTAAATATATCTATGTTACTTTTATTTGTTATGGTCTTGCATACAATGGTAGCCATACGTGTTACCTTTTTTTACTTTTAAGGGTTTATATGCGATGGTAACTTGTTCAGTCTGATATAGATATCCCATTACCTGTATGGTTGTCTTTGTTTTCTCAGAACATCTGTTATTATGATCGTTTCTTACAACTACGATAATGAAGTAATATCATCAACAGTCTTTAATAGTCAACTGCTGGGCATAGGCCTCTCTTTAGAGAGGAGGTTTTGGCCGACTATAAAACTCTGGCCAGACCGGTTGCTATTGGGTTTGTTTCAAGTTTTATTTCTCTTTGCAGTGCTGTTTTCCTGCGTAGTTTGTTCACTTAGTCGGCTCTTACAACATCCATGGGATGATTAGGGGCAGTGACACTCTGTATTATTAATCCGTCATCACAAGGACATTTACACGGACAAACAAAGTGATAAGTAACATAAAAAATATAAATACAAATAAATATCTTAACATCTTATGCGATATTTCCAACTAAGAGAGTTCGTTTTCATTTGTCAATTTTGTCAGGTACTTTTATTTTTCATATGGGAACTCCCACAGGTTAGTGGCATATCGGAATCAATCCGAATAAACCACAAAAAAACAATCATAAAAAAATACAGTAGAATTTGAAAAACTCTTTTTTTTACTGTCCGTTAAAAAAAACAAAAGCGGTCAGGTGATTTCACATTTATTGCTGACTATACTATAATTAAAGTCTGTTTACACATAGTAAATAACACGATAACACCTCGCACGCGACGTCGAATAAATAAATACTATATTTAGGTTTGTCTGCCACGAGCCCACGGAACGGAGTTCGCGCTAAGGACGGACACGGCGCAAATAGCCCGAGACCCAAGGGAGCCATCCGTTTGGCCCGAATGGTAGCGGCAAGGACCAAAGCACACGGGACAGAATGTTTAATTGAGTCCAGGCACGACTTAGTTGTATTGTGTTTTGAATTTAGAATAGGGATTATAGAGAGCCCGGATCTGGGTTTAAAATACGGAATAGACGAAATTGCTTGGATATCAAAATACGGTCTGCAAGTTAATCTAATGAATGTTATTGTTATGGATATTATTTGGTACTAGGCGTTCATTTATGATCTTGTGGTCTTAGCTGACTTCTAATGGCAGCCGACCGTGAGCTACGACATTACATATTAACCGACTTCAAAAACAATCTCAACACTATATTTTTTCGGAATAAAAAGTAGCCTATATGTTATTCTAGACTATAATCTATATCTGTACCAAATTTCATCCCTGTCCATTCAGCCGTTTTGCGTGAGAGTAGCAAACATCCATACATCCATACAAACTTTTGACTTCATAATATTAGTAAGATATTTGATACCCCAGAACTCTGTCAATAATAAAGCTATTGTGAAAATTGTATTTTATTTAGAAGGCCCGATATAAAAAACGAAAAATTTATTTTGAAAAAATCTACTCCTAAGAAAGGAACATTAAGGAATAAAGGATATAGTTTACTTGGTCTGAGTGGGCATGCAACCCGCGTCCTCTGACGATGCAGTTAAATACTCTTTCGTTGCACCAAAACCATATATCTACATATATTTACGAGTATCTATACATCTATACAAATAAATAAAATTAGAGTGTCTGTTTGTAATATTAAAATAACTGCTTTTTACTAAATGCATATGTATGTTTACACGGTACATATGCCAAAATAACATTTTTTACAATTTTTGTCTGTCTGTTTGTCTGTTTGTTCGGGTAATCTCTGAAACGGCTGGACCGATTTCGACGGGACTTTCACTGGCAGATAGCTGATGACATAAGAAGTAACTTAGGCTACTTTTTTTAGACTAGCTTCGCCCCGCGGCGTTGCCCGCGGTTATAACAACAAACGCGGGTAACACCGCGGGTCTCAGCTAGTTAAAAATAAAAAAGTTGAAATCAAACTGCGTAAATTAAAATATATTTTCAAATCACTGGGCAAGTTTTCCTTAAATAATATGTGCGTTGCAACAGTTTTTTATAATGTTTATATGCGATAAAGACATAGATCAAAATTTATTCAGCAATTTATTATTTCTCGTATCTATGCCTAGGACGAGACAAATTCAGAACATAGGGTCGGACACAAATACAATATGTACAGGTCAAACATTAACCCTGTTTTTGGGCTTCGTCACATTATTAGCCATCTTTCCTACAAATGAAATATTTAAATACCAAAATGACATTACAAAACCACTTTTATTAAAACAAAGCTCAAGTCGATAATTAAATTATTTGTTCAAATTAATGAAATGTAATGCTCTTTGCCACTATTTGCAATCAAAAATTAATTAATTTGATAATATATCGGGGTGCGATAACGATACGTTTCAACTACCATTTTCATTACTGAACAATTACACTTCAATCATGTATGGAATTAATTAAACCGCTAAGAGGATTGTTTTTATTTTTTTAAATTTCTCACATCTAATACGTCTGATCCCAAACTAGGCAGAGCCTGTACAATATTAACCAGACTGCTGATAAACATACTTATATATATTTTAAATAGATACAATATTATAGATAAATTACACCCAGACACAGAACAAATGCCCGTGCTCACCATGTTTGTCCTGAGTGGGAATCGAACACCTTCGGTTTAGCAGTCAGGGTCACTAACCACTAGACCAACAGGCCCGTCTTTTGATATTTTGTCTTTTAATGTTCTAATAATTCATGATATATATTCTGTTAAATTAAATCAGTACCAGCTTCTGCCTCTGGACCGCAACCAACGAAGAGCGACTCGAATCATCGATAGCCCAAACATCTCCGATCGGCTCGATCCCTTGGCGTTACGTAGAGATGTAGCTTCACATATATCATAGAGAGTGCTCCGAGGGATCGTTCAATTTTCCGCCATCGTTCCACACGACAAAATTTTCATCCTCATCACTTGGATAGTCGGCGCTACACTACTGTGCGCTTTTCGAGACACTTTTTGCCCCGCACAACCAATTTGGCCAACGGGTTATCGTCTGCGGTATTTCCGGACCGATACTACCCCCAAACCTTCAAGAAAAGAGCGTACTCTTTCCTAAAAGGCCGGCAACGCGTTTGTTACTCCTGAGTTGCAGACGTTCATGAGCGGCGATGGTCCCTTTCCATTAGGTGACCCGTCTACTCGTCTGCCCCCTCTAACATAAAAAAAAGAAACTGTAAACTGATTTGGTAGTTTGATGCTGTTGCGTCAAATTGTCTGCGTCTGTTTATCTTTGCGATTGTTATATTTTTCCCAAACGTACTTTGTAGATAAGAGCATATGCTCTGCCAAGAATTACTAAAGAAGCTCTGGGTTCACAAATTTTGTACGTCAATCGCTGACATCATTAAAGCATAGTTTCTTCTTCTTTCTAGGTATCTCTAATTCGAATAAAAGAACCCTACAAATATAAGCATCTAGACGAAAGTTTTTCACATTATTTTCAATAATTAACCATAATAAACACATTTTTCTTACACTCTACATACGACAGAAAAACGAGTTACACTTGTCCCCGGTTTTAATAATTCCACATCATAAAAGTTTGAATACAATTTTAAAAAGCAAACACGGTCAACCCTCGGTAACAATGTTTTAACCCTTTCTGTAGGGCGGCTATCATTTCGGGTCAATTTAAATTTTATATTAGTCTTGATTAACCTGTGATGTATGATTTAATTGATAAGGGAGGGATTAAAACGAGTACAAACTAATATCGTTACTGTGTCTACTTGAGTAGAATAATTTTAATGTATTTGTCTCTATGGTCCCTATTAATTAACTGGTCTGTTGGACTAGTGGTAAGTGATCCTGGCTGCTAAGTTAGAGGTCATGGTTTCGATTCCCACCCAATACAAATTGTTGTTAGAGTAAGTTAGAGTGCATATCGGTTTTTACCAATTTTGAATAATACATTGTCTTAATATTATTAGTACATTCAAGAAAAAAAAATGCATTTAAGATTTTAAATTATTCGGTGTTTGTTTGATATGCGCTCAAAATAAAGTTAAGCATCTGATTTTTCTAGAAAATTGTATAATTATTAGTTTATATTAGCTATTTTTCAGTTGCCAATTTTCATAATTACAGATTTAGAATAAAAAATGTTTTGTCAAAAATAACAATTCTTTAAAATGGCGTCGACTATGATGATATATAACTTAAACTGACTATTACCAGGAAGTCCTAAGCTTCGAAAACACATTTTTATTACCACGTAAGGTAAGTCAATGCTAACACATATTTGTGTGCGATCGTGTGCGTATACGATAATAAGAAAACCATAAATATATTTAATTCTTTAGTTTTAATTATAGGGTAAACTTGCAATACTTCCTTTCTAGAGTATACCTGGTTCCCCGGCTATTAGTACCCGAGACGGCGTGCGGTTTTAGTCGGTTCGAGTCCGACATGCTACCGACAGGTGGTATCCGAGGGGATTTCCGCAAGGAAAAAAAAAAAAAAAAAGGGTAAACTTGCAGCGAAGCTAGAAGAGCGAGCATAAAAACAGAAATTATGATAATCAGGGTTCAGGGTTCAGGGTCATACTGGAGATCACAGTCTGAGATAAACATTTCTGTTTAATTTAATTTTTTTTTAAAGACAACTCCCGCACTAGGAAGAAATCCTGTGTTGCGGAGGACTTTACAAACATACATGAAACGGACACCAAGAGCACCCAAACTCAGAACAACAATTTGTGGATCACACAGAGTGTCGTCCCGTGTGGGGGTCGAACCCACAACACTCAGCGTAGTAGGAAGCGGCGTGGCGACCGCTTAAACCACTGCGCCATCTGTGCAGTTTATCTCGAACTGAAAGATAATAAATTAAGTACATACATAAATCATGTTTTTAACAAAAACTAGGTTCAGTAGGCCTAAAATAATGACATTATTATACGAGTGTACCAAAATACGTGTGTTGGTGCACATTTTTTATTTTCAATGTACGAAAATATTTATGATTTCATTGGACTGTTATCAAAACAGTCCAATTCACAACTGCATTTTAAAATATAACGTTAATCTTTATCGATGCACTCGAATTTAGTGTGTAAAAGTCCAAAACTCTAAAATTCTCAGCTATCTGCACTTTTTATTCCTATATTTATTATATTTGGAGTTCATATTCGCGCATTCCATAAGGATTAAGTTTCACAGTTCTTTTAAATTAATTTTTGAAATAGCCTTTGTGTCCGGTTCATATTTTTTCAGAAAAGTAATCCAGTGAGTCAATTTAGATAGATCAAGACACACAAAGTCACTGCAGCAACATGTTGGTTTGTCAAATATCAAATAATTAAAAAAAGCTATGGAAAATAGATAGTACTGTGTCTGCTGTAGCTTTGGAATAACTGGATGTAAATGTCGTTTATATATAAAAGTGTCGTTTATTCCAAAGCTGTAGAATCTGGAGATGAAATTGTAAAATTAAAAAAAATGTAAAAGATTTCAAGAAATAAGTTCAAACTTTGTTTTAAAACTTCAATTACTATCTTCTACTGATTTTTTACATGCTCTACTTTGTAAATGTTTCACTTTTTTTGTAGTGTAAAGTGGGGGCGAAGCGGTCACAATAGTACAGGGCCTCAATTCTGCTATTTTATGTTTACGCCAAGCCACTGTCAGACCACTGACACGCTATTGAGATGCCATCGAGTGGCCTTTTGGCATCGGTATAAATATCGGTAGTTGAAAATATATTACGTTTTTAGAGGACGTGATTTATTTATTTTTATTATTATTATAATAAATTATTAAAAGAAATAAATAAATTTAAATAAATTATTAAGAAAATAATATTATAAAAAAAAGAAATAGTAAGAAAAGAAAAAGTAGGAGTGTATACTATTGCGACCGGCAGTCTGGTGACGCATAGATGAACACACTTTTAGACATTTATAAATACATACATATTAAAGATAAACTAATCCAAACATTATCCAAGTGATGGAGATAGGTGATTATGTTTAGACTGGAATGCTGTTGGAATTATACAGACCGGGTATAACAATGTTTTGATACAGTCATCATAACAGGTACATAACTATACAATCACATAAAAATACGCAATAAAATATCACCTCAAAAGCACATTATTAGACAGCATAATGGCATCCTAGTGGTCATATACAAAAGTCATAGCAAGAACTACTTGACACATACTTCTTACAATACAAGAAAAACTATTCAATGAGCAAAAACCATGTATATGTGTCGATGTGATAGCAATTAAACTTTTTGCGACTGTCGTCGGATGAATGATTAAAAAGGTTTATTGTTGATGAAAGTAGAGGGTTTTGTCTTTATTTAAAGAAAAAAAAAGAGCCGGTGTACAAAAATATAGGTTACTAGAAGGACTGTTTTACATTTTCTTAAGATTTCCTCCTTGCTAAAAACTTTGGTTCAGCACTTAGCATATTGGTTAGCAATACTGATAATTAACCATGATATCAACAGGCTTGTCACAGTTACTTTTCAAGTATAAATTGTGCAGTAAAAAAAACAGTGTCTGAATATAACATCTCACAACATGCCACTAATAACACTAACATACAGTTTAACAAAGTTCCTTTTGTTTTTTAACCGACTTCAGAAAATCCAACACACAAATATAAATACGAATTGAGAAGTTCCTCCGGTTCTCAATTCGGATGTATTTTTATATTAGTTGAACTGATTAGAACCGATTTGGATTTTTTTTCATTTATTTGGTAGGGTATACTTGTCGTTTAGTTCCGTTCAAAAAAGAAAATGGAATACCACTAATAACAGTGGGCTATAAAGAAATGAGAAATACAGTTTATTACAATTTATAGGGATGCAGATCACAACTTCAATTCTTCATTAAAGTCGATGATTGTTTTAAAATTTAAGTTATTTTAGATTTTGTCAATTTTTTTTTTTTAGTTTAAACGAAACCTTTTTATAGATGTCTTTATTACTATTAACGACGTTTGATGACATTAATGGAGAGGTGTCGTGACTTCACCCACGTGGGGTACCCACCATATCATGAAGCTCCGGTCACCAACCACCGTTTATTAACCAACAGATATATATATACAAGCTTGTGATAATGTTAATCTATTTTAGATATTGTGAAAGGATTACGGATAAGGAGTGAACCAATAATGGTGATTATAAACTTTAAAAATCCAGTACACACTTGTTGTTGTCTAAGCAGGGTATTAGTAGGGAGCAATGAACTATAAGTGAATAATTCAAACTTCAAGTCGCCTAGCCTGCCGTATAAATCAATATTTCAACCTAATTTAAAATACTGCTTAAGGACTCGCACTGAATCTAAACTTTAACTCCCGGTATACAGACAGCAGAAAAATGACACCAAAATATTCGAAGTAAATTATTATTTTTATTTAAAAATTCAAATGTCTTACAATTCTGTAACAAATAATAGTATTTTTTTACCTCATCACGCTCACGGCAGCATGACTGAATGGATCTGAATGAAATTTGGTAAAGAGATAGATTACAGTGAAATAGTACATATGTGCTTGCTTTTTAAGCATGAAAAAAAAAGGGGGAACAAAGTCTACATAACACAAAGGTAATAGCGGGTAAAAGCTTTTTATGATACCTGTTAAGAATTTCTGTATCGGTTAATATTTTGTTTAAATAGTATACTCAATTAACATATTCTTAATCCGTATTTATTGGGCATATTTTTTTTTTTTCTTTCTGGTCCTTTTATTAGCAAATAACATGTTTGAAAAATTCAGACTAGAACACATTTAGATTTTTTTGCAAACTAAAGTCCTCAATCATCACATCAATGTAACCCTAAAAATAGAAAAAAAAAACCGATTAAACTAATAATGTTCTTCTATCTGTACATACGAGTATACACGTTGAGACATGGCGTAATTCAATTTTATCATAGTGATATTAAGTGCCGAGACACCTAGAAAAGCTGTGTCTTACGCAGAGCACGTTCACAGCATCTAAAAGTGTATTTTTTTAACATTTTTCGCGTACGTAAAAAAATCTAAATATCAATAAAAAATTTAGAACAAAACGCTACGAGACTGATTGTATAAAGGTCTGAATTTTCTTAGAATATATAATTTTGATGACAGTCGTTGTGAATTTAGTTTAGCTTTACAAACATACATGAAACGGACATAAAGAACATCCAGACTCAAAACGACAATTTGTGGATCTCACAAAGTGTCGTTCCGTGTGGGGATCGAACCTACAACACTCAGCGTGGTAGGAAGCGGCGCGGCGACCGCTTAAACCACTACGCCATCCGTGCAGTCATACGTCGTTGATGGTAATTCAATTAATAGCTTGTTAGAAAACCATTTTAGATATCGTTAAAAGAAAAATAGTGATGGAAGTGCTGCTTTAAATTTTGTGTATTTATTAAAGTATTCATTTAGTTGTTTACATTTTATATCACAGAACATAAGAAAAATAAACGCTATGTATGTAGTTACACACGTACACACAGTACACAAACTCTAAAACTTTATATTGTATTACGTTACTTTTTTATATATTTAAACATGTCCATTATTATCACATCATATAGACACGTTTGTTGCATAAGTACATACAATGAGATAAAATTTCCGTAAACCTTTTAGGAAAGAACTATGAATTTGATGTACAAATGTCTAGAAAAAAGGAATTATAAATAAGTTAATGTTGACGTACTTCCAAATTACAATAAATGTCTTAATAGCATTAGTTTTGACTTTGAACAAAGTCTAGTTTTCAAATTAAGTTTATCACTTGAAAAAGTTTTTAAACAACTTTAATAAACAAACAATGTTTTAATAGTTATTTTCTGACTTAAAGATAAAACTTTTTTAATCATTCATTCTAAATATGTGTCTGTCTGTCTCGCTTTTTAATTCATACTCCAAATGTTTTATTGCAGTGAGGAGGTTTCTAGCAAAACGTTGAAAATAAAAAGCACCAGAGCAATATACGACTGCGAGTAATTAAATTAATTAAAGTCGACGCGACTAAACGGACAACGCGTGTCCTTTTCTTTTTTAAGATGACATTTTATTTAACTGGTCGGGTCTTTTTGACCTACCGCAACAGTGGGGGTTAAGTTACACGACAATTTTATCTGCCAATATAATTAGTGGAATAGGATACTTCTTCTGTGTACGTTACCGGGTCCTTTTTAATAGGGATATAGTTAAATTATATTAATGATCATTTTTTTATCTTTAAAAGAAAGTGAAACCATGTCTAATGTACAGTATTTATGCTACATCTAAACTTCTTAAGAAATAAACAAAAGTTGTTTGAAGATATGGTAGTTATCATGGTAGGCCGTATTTTTTTTTTCATGGAGGCCCACTCTGTAGGCCCACTCTGGGTTAACAAGCAGACGGGACCTGATGAAAACGACTACAGTCGGACTCAGCAGTCACAAGCGCATTGCCGGCTTTTGAGGAAGGCTTGGAGGTCGTATCGGTCCAGAAATACCGCAGACGATAACTTATTCCACAGATTCGTTGAGACACGAAAGAGCCATGCTTTATCTCGTATGGGCCGGCTCGACCGGAGTGATGCCACGGTCGCATAGAAAACCAGTGTTGAGCAATTCTAGCTTTGTTTTTCACCGAGCGAATGAGGTTTCCAGAGAATTTCCCTCCCCCCCGCTTAGTTCTTGCTTAGCTGTAATAAAAAAAATTTTTTTTCTTCTTCTCAATTCGGTTCCCACTTTTTTGTTTACCTATTTGTTTCTTTAATTCGCCATTTCTTTAAGAGACCTTCTGTCTTACACATGCTTTACACTCAGAAGTTGCAAGGATTCAAATTGAATTTCACAGCTACTCTAAAATATTATAAAGCAATTTCCTTAATAATATACAACGTGACCGCAATTGGTACAATACTCTCAATAATTTAAGCTCTACTGTCCCCTCTTACCAATACTTCACGCTTTCTCGAGCGGGTTGTAATTTGCGGTTTTAAATCACTAGCTGTCAAACAGATGCGTTTGCGCACCTGTCGCAGAGATATGGTTTATCGAGTCGAATATTGGATTCTGTCGCGTCGTTCGTTTGGTTAGCACGTGCGTCTAGAATTTTTTCAAACCTTTGGTGATTTTGTGACTATTGGGTCTTTTTTTTTGTTATTTTGTGCTGTCCTTGGTTACGGTGTGTTGTTTGTAACTAAATATTATTACCGGTAAGTGAACATGAACGGAAATAAACCGCCCGACCCTCCCGATATTCCATGTCCAGTAACCCCTCCTTTCACCCCTATTCCTCCCTTACCCGATCAACCTTCAACCCCTTCCAACCCCTTAGAACAGTTTGCCAATGTGGTCTGCAACGCTACGATGGAAGAAACCAGGCCCCTCGTTTCTACCTCACGGAAACGAAATGGGAACGATGAGGTAAGTGCCCCCCCTCTTAAACGTCTCCAAACTCAAACGAAAACCTTTGTTAGTCGTGACAAATACACAAACAATGACAGTGGTCCCTACATGGTACATGTTTCTCGCGTGGAGAGCCAGTTAGGCTCTGGTACAACTCTCCATCCTGTTTCGTTTGGACTTTTTCTTTTTAAAAACAATATAAGTAATATTGTCAGAGATGGTATTAAAAAAGTTGGAAGGAATAGAGTATCCGTACAGTTTTCATCCCCTCAGGATGCTAATGCATTCCTAATTAACCCCCTCTTAAATATTTATAAATTCACTGCCAGCATTCCTACTTATAACATTACTAGAATGGGTGTTGTTTCTGGTATCCCTACCGACATGAATGATGATGAAGTAATTAAATTTGTGACAGTGCCGCAGGGCTGTGGGCAGATTATTAAAGTCAGGCGTCTTAACCGAAAATCATTTAATGAAGGTATCTTGGAGTGGAAGCCAACAGAATCCTGTGTCCTCACTTTTGATGGCCAGGTTCTACCTAAACGAGTTTTCTGCTGCTATAATTCTCTTCTAGTACAGCAATATATTTACCCCACCGTCCAATGTAGGAAATGCTGCAGGTTTGGTCATGTGGAGTCTATCTGCAGATCTAGGCCTAGATGCAACAAGTGCGGACATGAGCATCCCAGTAACGAATGTGAGGTAACAGAAACGGGGGCCTTTTGTGTCCTATGCTCTGGTGGTCACTTTGCCAACAGCAAGGCTTGCCCGGAGTATGGCAGGCAGAGGGCCATTAAGATCATGATGGCGGAAAAAAACATTTCCTATATGGAAGCAAATAAAGTGGTCCCTTCTACTACTCGCAGCTATGCTGATACCCTAAAGACCCCACAATTTACCCAATCCTCTCAGCCCACCCAACCCATCCAGTCTACCCAGTCCCTTCAGTCTACCCAACCCCTTCAACAAACCCAGTCCTACCGAAAAACTGTTCTTCGGCAGCCTAAACCTCGCTCTACACTATCCAAATCCTATGATACAACTGCACACCAATCTATCATCCACTCTCCCCAACCTTCTCAACCTAATGGTTGTGCTCTTAACTCATCACTCGAGACTTCTACTATTGACCTTATAATACAGCTTTTGACTTCTCTATTAACCTCCAATTTACCTCTATCTCAATCCCCTTCTAGTATACCGTCCAACGTTGCCAACACACTCATCAACTTATTAACCAACTTTAAAAATGGCATCCCAACAAGTATTCCTACAGTGGAATGTGAGGAGTGTGTTTCATAAGAAGCACGACCTCATATTCTTGTTGAATAAATACAAGCCTTTGGCTGTCTCTCTTGCTGAGACTTGGCTTCTACCGGGTCTCAACTTCCATGTTCCAAATTTCAACATGCTTAGATGCGACAGGTCTGATGGTTACGGAGGTGCAGCCCTCCTTATAAATAACAGAGTCCCTCTATTACCCCTCCCCTTACCCCCATTCCCAGATGATATCAGCATTGTAGCAGCGAAAATCAGTAGTGTATCTGTGCTTTCCATCTACATTGCTCACCCCCAGCAGAGTTTCCTCCCTATATTGAGAGACTTGCTACAGAGCCTACGGAGCCCAATATTAGTTATGGGAGATTTCAACTGCCATCACTTTAGATGGGGATCTGAGCACTGTGACAGTTTTGGCATTGGTTTGTTGGAGATCATTGATGATTTGAACCTCTGTGTTCTCAATAATGGCTGCTCCACTCGTAGAGTCCTCCCTGGTCAGAACAAAAGCTGTGTTGATTTGACCATTTGCTCCCTGGAAGTTGCTGCGGCTGCTTGCTGGCGGTGCACGGATTTGTCTCATGGTAGCGATCATTACCCAATATTATTATCCCTCCCTAGCTCAACTCACCTGGAAAAATCATGCCCTCCCCTCTTAAAATATAACCTCTCGGAAGCTGACTGGCGAAATTTCTCTCAAATCCTTGAATCCAATGTTCATACCCTCCCTAGATTTGACTACAGATCCCTATCCTACGATGATCGCGGCCGTGTGACGGACTATTGTGATGCCTTTGTGGATGCAATTAGGTCAAGTGCGGACAGCTGCTTTAAAATTAAGAATTCCTCTAGGGGCAAAATTCCCTCACCCCCTTGGTGGGACAGTGAGTGTACTAATGCCATTAGGCTAAGAAAAGAGTCCGAAAGGAGATACAATGCTCACATGTCAACTCAAAATTTACTAAATTATCAAAACGTTTTTGCTTCTACCAAGCGACTCCTCCGACGCAAAAAGCGCATTGGTTGGATTAGCTTCTGCTCCTCTTTGTCCCCATCTACTCCATCTTCTATTGTGTGGAAGAACATAAATCGGTTCCGGTCTGGATGCTCTCCCTCAGTGTCTTCCTCTATCTCCACAGACACAGCTGAACTCCTCCTAGACAAAATTGCCCCCCCTTATGTCCCACATCTAGATGAAGTCTCCCAACCAAGTGTTCCAACTCAGTCGCTAGGTACTCACGATGAGCCTTTCTCCTTGGAGGAGCTGAACATGGTTCTTCACAATGTGCGAGACTCTGCTCCTGGCATGGATGGTATCCCATACTCTTTTATAGCCAATGCTAGCTCTAGTACAAAATCCTACTTCCTAAACATTTTAAATTTTTGCTATACCAATGGTTGGGTCCCGGATAAGTGGAAGGTTCAAATAATTATTCCCATTTTGAAACCTGGCAAACATGCAGGAGACCCAAACAGCTTCAGACCAGTTGCTTTATCATCAGTTTTACCTAAATTACTTGAACACCTTATTAAAATCCGTCTCGAGTGGATTGTGGAATCAAGGAATCTACTACCTAATTATCAGTTTGGCTTCCGTAAAGGTCTTAGTACCATGGACAGTGTTGCGGTGTTGGTAACCGATATCCGTCTTTCTCTGTCGCAGGGTGCGTCCACAGTTACATCTTTTCTCGACATAACTGCGGCATATGACAATGTCCTACTACCCATTCTCAGGCAAAAACTGCACCAGCTGAGACTTCCGGTCAGAATGATCCATTGCATATGTGCAATGCTTGTGTCTCGAACTCTAGTCCTAAGGATCTTAGGAGAGGAGTTCGACCAGAGAAAGACGTGGAGGGGCTTGCCACAGGGCTCTGTACTGAGTCCTCTATTGTACAACCTGTACACTGCAGATATGGGCTCATGTTTAAACAATGATTGCAGTATACTACAATACACCGACGATCTGGCATTGTATGTAACCAGCCATTCCATCCAAGATGCAGCCACATCGCTCACAACCTCCCTTAATTCTCTGTGGCAGTGGCTATCATCCCACGGCCTTAGCCTCTCTGCACAGAAGAGCGCAGTCGTTGTCTTTACTGGAAAGAAGACTCTGCCACAGATTGATGTCAAAGTACAGCTGCAGGAAATTCCTCTAGTTAATAAATTTAAATTCCTCGGGGTATATTTAGATTCTAAGTTGACTGGCGTTCACCACGTTAACCATCTAGCCTCAAAATGTGAACGAACTATCCCAATTTTAAAGGCCCTGGCCGGAGTTTGGTGGGGAGCCCATCCATACACCATGAAGCTAGTGTACAATGCCTTAGTGCGCAGCATATTGGACTATGGTGTTTTCCTACTGGTTCCATGCAATAAAGGCGCATTAGCAACTCTGGATAGGATCCAATCTAGGTGTCTTAGAATTATTACTGGTTGCATGAAGTCATCCCCCATTAACGCATTACAGGCTGAATGCTCAGATCCACCTCTAAAATTAAGAAGACAATATTTTGCTTCATGTTTTGTTTTGAAATTTATTTGTAAATTGACCCACCCTCTTCTTCCAAAAATTACTGACTTAGACATAGCTTGCAATACCTCTAAGTACTGGGCACATAAAGAAATTCCATTGATTCTGCAATCCTTTCGCTACTACTTTCCCTTTACGAATTTAACTGTAAAATTTGACAAACTTCCTCTTTTTTCATTTGAATACAGTATACTTAGTTTTAAGCCGAATGTGTTCTTGGATGTGGGAATTCCTAAGGGATCTGCCTCGGCTGTTCCCACCTTTAACGCTTATGTTGATGACCACTTGGTAGGGTTTGAGAGGTTTTTTACAGACGCATCCAAACTGTCAAGCGATAGTTACACTGGAGCTGCGGTGTACTACCAAAACTCCAGAATCATTTTGCAGTTTAAGTGCCCAGAAGAGTCTTCTGTATTTACGGGCGAGTGTGTCGCGGTATTGGAGGCATGCCTATATGTTGAATCGCACAACATCTATAAGGCTGCTATATTTACTGATTCTCTTAGCTGTCTTAAAGCCCTGCTAAAAGATCCATTCCATAGCAAACTCCATAGCCCCTTGATCTTAGAAATCAAAAAAAGCCTCTTCAATTGCTCCAATAGTGACAAATTGGTCCAGTTGATCTGGGTTCCCAGCCATAGTGGCATTATGGGCAATGAGTGTGCAGACTCGTTAGCCAGAAGAGCTGCTACTTCCTCAATGGCAGACCAGAAACATATGGTTCACCATAACTATGACCTCCTAAGTCTGCCTCAAAGAGAGTTGAGGACATCCTGGCAAGCGGAATGGAACAGGTCCGCACAATTTAAAGGCCGGTACTATTTTTCAGTACAACCACGCATTCCTCCGAAGCCTTGGTTTTTTAATTTTAAAAAGGTGTCCAAACAAGTTGTCTCCACCATATGTAGGCTTCGTATTGGCCACTGCAGCTCACCTGTCTTCTTGAATAAAATTCGGGTACGGGACTCGTCTCTATGCGAGTGTGGCCTGGATGAAGGCAACCTGGACCACATCTTCTTTAATTGTAGTAAAAATAATCCATCCTTAGACCTTTATTCATACCTAACTAAATTAAAAATCCCCCTCCCTATTAACTTTGCATCCCTACTTACCTTTTCCTCCCCAAAACTTTTACAAGCCTTGATGTTTTTCATCCGCTGCAATGGCATCAAACTTTGACCTGTGTACCTAATTTAATGTTGTGATGTTTATTTGTGTTTGTCTACTAATTATCTCTTTATATATTACATACATACTTTATTTATTCGTATTTGTCTGTTTGTTTCAGTGTACTAACCACAATCAAAAGACCCATATGCAGTCCACCTGCTAATTTTGGAAAACTTAATGTTTGCAAATTCCTTTTCTCTTATGTATTTCTCTTAACCCACGTATTTCCATCGCACTTGACATTGGCAGAATTGTCGACATCGGCACAGTTTGCCATATAATAAGAAGAAGAAGAAGAGTCGAATATTGGGAAGCTTTTTTTTAAAAATTTCATTTATAACAGTAGCATGAGTGGTGTTTGTTTCTGATATAATTATAATTGGGTTATTTTTCTTGTTTTGTTAAATAATTTTTAAGTCTTTATTCTGTGTAAATGTTTGTAGGAGAATTTCTTGTTTTTGTGATACTAAAAGTGTCGTAAATGTTCAGTGTAAGTTAAGAGAAATATAAAGGTTATATGTAAATTACATACCTATATAAACCTTTCATTATGTTTTATGGAATGATGGTTTGGTTGATGAAAAAATGCACAACAGAACAAAAGAAATACTCCTAATTTTAAACCAAACTTACAATGTAATTAACCACTCCTTTTAATACCAAGTAATCATTTATAATATAACAATAAAAATATAAAAAAAATATTACGGTTACAGGTATACAGGTAAACCTCATGAAAAATTATTTTATACTTCAGGTAAAACAAAATACGAAATTACATAAATAGTTCTTATATTTAATTCTCATCTTAATTCTTTTCTTTTGCTATTGCTAATATTTTGATACCATTTAGAAAGAAAAATCACACACACACACACACATCACACAATCAAATAAAAAAAAAACTGACACTGTAAAAATAACTGTACAAGATCAACACAGACTAAGTCAATCGATTGCTAATAAATTTATTTACACTTACAGCTGACTTGACAGAATTAAGATAATCCATATTCTGCTAAAAAAGTTACGTTTTGTAATTTTTCTGTTCCATCATTTATGGAAAAACTGCCAGAAAATTTTGCTCAGCCTTCACTGTAATTACTACATTTTTCTGTTCAGCAAATATTTTTGATTTAGGTCTTGTTAGAACCTGACGTACGATTTGTGTATAGTAAGTTAGTATTCGAAATTCTTTTTTTTTTATTTCTTTTTTAAAGCGTTAATTTTGTGGTTGGGTATCGTGTATTTTTTTGCGACTCATTTTGTCATGCAGCTAATGGACTGCCACCCTATCTTTCTCGCTAACCATCTGTCCATCCCATAAAAAATAAAGTCACCCGCGGTTTTTGAATTTCGAAGGCTAATTTGCATTAATACCAGTCTCTGTTATAATGGGATCCCTTTCAACGATTTTCGTTTTTCTTTGATTGTCGTCTGCGATCTGTTTTGTTCCAAAAGCAATTCGAATAAAGAGGATTTCGAAAATATATTTGTTCCTTGTTTTTAATTCTTATTTTTTTCACATCGGTTCTGAAGTTAATATAAAATCACGACTTGTGACGTCACACATAGCAAAATAATTACTTTTAATATTTGTATTGCAATTAAACATCATTATACTGAAAAAATCAGTCATGTCAGCCATAGAAAATTACACGAATTTGTAGTTACATGAAAATAATTTATTTATGGTCTGAGATCAGTACAAGCTGTTCCAAAGGTTAAATTCTAATTAAAAAATATGTAAATATATCACAGTATATAATGGAGATAGATATAAACTGTAATATAGTGATGATGATAATATCTGTGAGAGTTACA
This sequence comes from Arctia plantaginis, assembly GCA_902825455.1. Lineage (NCBI taxonomy): Eukaryota > Metazoa > Arthropoda > Insecta > Lepidoptera > Erebidae > Arctia > Arctia plantaginis. The sequence continues at coordinate 2,938,331 of CADEBD010000288.1, forward strand.
ATAAATTATTTTCAATTTGTACAGAATGCCGCCATTTGACATGACTAAAGTATATAAAAATCGTAGTCTTGTAAAACCTTACAATAAAATTTATTTTTATAGGCTTTGTTACTTAAGTAGGTATTTGTCCGTTATTATGACGCTGTAACATCTTTTTTTAAGCGTGAAAGGCCTCTGTTGAGGGCATTGTTATTATAGTTGAATTTTCCTTTTCTTTATGTGGTTCTGCCCTGATGGTCATTTTTTGTGATCCTGTCAATGGCAGAGCCCTGCTTCGACACATCATTGGCCTGTTGGGAAACGTCCTTTTACAAGGCCCTGACTGACGGGAATGCAGTCTTAAGCAATACTTTTGTGGTTCATCACCGACTAAGTGAAGTTACTGTAGCAATGTTGTAATATAACCAAACCTTTCCTCGCCCTGATTCTGTGAGGCGGGTGAGAGAGGCAAAGAAAAACAACGCACTTCTCTCAAAAGACTCAAATAAGTATAAACATACAAAACATACAAAACATAAATTTACACATAAATAATATCTTAACAACTGAGCCTAGCGAAATTGCCAACTATTTTAATAACTTCTTTGCATCAATTGGAGAGACTTTACACCAGCCTTCCGGTAGCAATACAAATAGTGTACAAGCCCACAACACAATAGAAAATACAATATATCTCAACCCAGTGGATCCTTATGAAGTTAACACAATTCTGAAAACACTTAAAAATAAAAAAAGCTGTGGTATAGACGAGCTTCCACCTACCGTACTGAGACACTGTGCAGATGAACTAACTTTGCCGTTTTATTTATTGGTTAATCAGTCATTTAAAGAAGGCGTCGTGCCTGACCAATTAAAACATAGCTTGGTAAAACCAATACATAAGAAAAACTCAAAAACCGACCCAGACAATTATCGACCTATCGCCCTGTTACCGACTGCATCCAAGATTTTTGAAAAAGCGATGACAGATAGAATATATAACTTCTGTGAAAAATATAACATATTAGATGAGTGCCAGAATGGATTTCGCAAAAATAAATCCACGATCTTAGCAGTATATAAATACGTCCAAAAAGCCTTAAACATTTTGAATAATAAGCAATACGCAGTAGGTCTTCTATTAGACATGAGCAAAGCATACGACAAAGTTCAATTTAATATTCTATTAAATAGGCTGTATGCTATTGGAATCCGGGGTAAAGCTTACGAGTGGCTAGAGTCATATCTAACAGGTAGGAAACAAACTGTAGAACTAGAATTCTTCAACAAAAACACACACGAGATACAAAAAATCCGTTCAAACAGGAAAGATATAAAAGCCTCTATTCCTCAAGGTAGCGTAATTGGGTGCCTATTATTTATAATTTATGTAAACGAGCTACCCAAAACAATAAACGGACCATGTGTCTTATTTGCGGACGACATCTCTTTGCTCACTTCGTGTACAACTAATGTGGATATTTGTGAAAATCTTCACCAAACACTCACAAAAACAGTGGACTGGATGAACAAACACAATCTGGAAATAAATTTCTCAAAAACTAAATTGATAACTTTCCATCCACACCAAAAATCACCAATAGACATCAATTTTACATTTAATGGATCAAAGGTAGAAGTTGTTAATGAGTTTAACTTACTCGGGGTAACCATAGACACGCATATCAACTGGAGGGCGCACGTAAAAAAGGTGAGTGCAAAAATATCAAGCTTTACATACGCCCTACGCGAAGTCAAAAAAGTCACAGATCTACCTACTACACTTGTCACTTATTACACCTACGCACATTCTTGGCTCAACTATGGCGTAATTTTGTGGGGCAATAGTACGGACGTCCCCGCTGTTTTTACTAAGCAAAAGGCATTGATTAGAGTCTTGGTCAATATAAAAAATACTGACACATGTAAACCACACTTTCAAGAACTCAAAATCCTAACATTACCTGCATCTACATCTTGGAATTATGTAAACTTGTTCGTAAATATCCGGAACACTACACCAAGCGCGAAGATATCCAATCCAAAATGACCCTAAGACACAAAAGCAGATTAAATCTTCCTACTTCAAGATTAGCAATTCACTCCTCTGGACCATTGGTCATGGGACTAATCCCACCCACACGCCCACCACTGTAACTCCTGTACACCAGGATCCACAGCAGTGACCCACGAACACACCGAGTTATGACACTCGGGAAGTCCCAGGAAGAAATTAAACTGTCTTGGAACCCGCAACGAAATTAATCAGAAGAAAATTGGAGGAGTTGGAAATACAGTAAATCCACTTCCCTCCTTAGCAAAGCGGGAGACAAAATGAAGTAAGATAGGCATACACCCTTTTAAACAGGGAAGCACCACGGCCACCAAATATTACGGGTCCTACATGAGCTATATTTGATTTCTATAATATGTATGGCAGAATCGCCTAAACGCACGGAAATTCACCCTAGTTGACACAAGATCCCCATAGTATACCGCCCCAGATGTCACCTGCAAGCTATTCAGCATTATATTACGTTCATTATACCAAAGACTACATTCCCAGAGGATATGATGAGCAGACTGTTCATAATGAGAGTTAGGTGTTGAGCATTGACACAATGGTGACTCGACTAATTTAAATGAATACAACTTGCTCTTAAAGTTACCATGACCCGTAAGAAATTGAGCGACACAGTGATCCACCTCAAGCCATGTCCTCGACAACCGTTCGCGAACAGATGGAAAAAATTGGTAAAGATGGCGCCCCTTGGATGATTCGTCCCAGCGTTGCTGCCATTCGTCTATGAGGTCATTATAGACATCGGACTGCTGTTGAAGCAATCTTGTAATTTTACCGCGATCCCGCGCGCCCAAGAAATCGCATTCCATGTTTTGTCTTGAATAGTACATGGCTGCACGTCTCTGCACCTCGAGATCGACCGGAAGGACACCTGCCAACACCGGCAAAGCCTCAGTGCTAACCGTCCTATATGCCTTGCACAAAAATATCAGTGCAAGTCGTTGGCCTTGTAACAGTTTGCGACGGACAGCGCCTACGGTCGCCCTATGGGCCCATACAGGTGCACCATAGCACATAGAACCTAAATAAGTAGCTCCGTATATGATCTTTAATGTATTAAATGATAGACCCCATGTCGCAGTTGATATCCTTGTCAATGCACAGAAACTCTTTTTAGACTTTTCATTAACTATTTTAATATGTTCGATAAATGAAAAGTTTCTTTCTAAAACTAATCCTAGATAACACACTGTGGTTTTATTTTTTACAGTGACATTGTCAAATCTAATGCTCGGCGGTGATTTGAGGTTACCTTTTAAAAGTAACTGGAAGGTTTTGTTGGGTGCAAAAGTTAAGCGATTACGTTCACCCCATTGAGATATCAAGTTCAAACATCTATTGGCTAATCTCTCAAGCCCCGCCCTAGTATCAGATTCCACCAGTAATAAGCCGTCATCAGCATACGCGTTCAGAGTACATCCGGATGGTATTGGTATCGTAAGAAAATCGTCGAAGCCGATATTCCACAAGTATGGACCTAGCACCGATCCCTGAGGACATCCCATTGTAAGCGCCTTCGACACAGAATGATGACCAAGTCTTAGTTTAGTTGTACCTTGTGAAAAGTACGAACAGATAAGGGAATAAATATTTTTAAAACACCCCCGTGATTTTAATTTCAGCAACAGCATGGGCCACCATGCGTTGTCGAAGGCGCCAGATATATCTAAGAAAATAGCCAGCACGTATTGAAATTTTGACTCTGTGACAAACTTTCTAACCGATATAACAGCGTCAGTTGTCGATTTACCCAACGTAAATCCAAATTGTCTATCATGAAATTTGACTCCACCTGGCAGAAGCCGGGGCACTACAAGACGTTCTAAAAGCTTTCCTAACGATGGTAACAATGTGATTGGTCGGTAGGATTTAGGATCATCCGGTGGCTTGTCGCCACTTTTTGGTATTATACGAATATTACCGCACCGCCATATACGAGGAAATATTCCTTCAGCAATGCAACGTTTAAAGACAGTGAAAATCGTGTCACCCGAAAGTTTACAAGCTTCTTTTATCATTTTGTTAGATATTTTATCATCACCCGAAGCCTTGTTTAGCGGCAAGGATCTAATGATACCGAGAAATTCGTCTGAAGATGGTAAATCAGACATTGGAGACAGTGGTGGTTCGATGGCCCACTGCCTGATCTGTCGGTGATGATCAGTGTCGTTTTCCGGTCGATCGTCAGGTACGAGTGAGTCTAAAAGATATTCTGCTGTTTGTTCTACTCCTGTGGTATATCTGTTATTAATTTTGATGTTCTGTATGTATGCGTGGTCGATTGATCTATTTGCCTTAAATTCGTGATACAAAGGTGACCACGGGCCCTCTCTATCGAGTTTATTAACAAGTTTCTGAATTAAGTTTCCCTTGGATTTTTCCACAGCAGCTCTGTAGTGGGACCTGGCAACTCTAAGAGCAATGAGAGCAATGTTGTACAAATCTCCTGTTACGTTATGTTTTTTAATAGTGTTTAATTTTCTACGAGCTTTCCGGTAGCTTCTACGTAGTTCGGCTAATCTATCATTCCACCAATCACATCTACGAGTGTTAGTGATAGATCCGCGACCAATAGTTACATCAGCGCAGTATGTAAAAGTTTCTGATAGTATTTCTGCGCTTTCCTCAGCTGATAAACTACTGCGACTGAAGTCTTTGGTATGAGTTGCAAAGAGTGAACCAAACAAAGCCCAGTTCGCACCTTTAGTTTTATATCTAAAATTATAGGGAGCCCTTTGTGGATCCTGTGCAACCCTTGGTGTGAATTCGTACACGATCAAGCGGTGATCACTACAGGATGCGTCCGGAAGGACACGCCATCCGGATATCGAGACGTCGCCGCGCGTAAGCGTCACGTCAATAGAAGACTCACCCATTGGGTTGCAAAAAGTTGGTGGTGCATCGGGGGTATTGTGAATAATAAGATTCATTTCCGCAATGAAATCTTCAACCGCACAACGTCGAACCGTGTCGGTTGAACGCAACTTGCCATACCATAATGAAGATGACGCATTGACATCAGCGCCAATGATAATTTTATGTCCCACGAGGAACTGCAAGACGTAACGTAAGTGATGTAAGTGAGGATCAATAGGATGTGAGTATTGAAAATAGCAGCTCACTACGTAAACCTTACAGGTAGAGGATGAGATCTCAGCAACGGCGCAGTGTGACGTCATAAGATTACGCAAAGATGTTACCGTAAAGTTAGAACTTGCAACATATATCCCAGCCTGCGAACGGCAGTCAAGCTGTACTACATTACGACGCAAGCGAGCGCTCTGATATTGTTCTTGTAAAAGGACAATGTCTAACTTTTGTTCTAAAATTAAACGGTCTAATTCTGATGTAGCTATTTTATCGTTATGAAGATTTAACTGGCCTATCGAAATATTATTCATTACTAGTAAGTTACTCTTTAAACCTTTTTTTTTTTTTTTTTTTTTTTTTTTTTTTTTTTTTTTTTTTTTTTTTTTTAAACTAAGTTAAACTATTCAGTAATTGGTATTTAATATTAGCTGTTCCAGTTTTAATTTGTATGTGGCACAGTCGTATGAGCCGCATCGATGGTCAGATGTTTTTTTGAACCGCTTACACTGTGCGCACGTGGGCTTAAAATCTGGTGTGTCTTTATCTGGACAAGCTCGCGTTTCGTGTGCGGCGGCGCAATTAGCACAAGTAGGGGTTTTAATAGTGCAAAACTTTTGTACATGACCGAATTGCTGACAATTTAAGCAACGAACTACTTCTATATCGTCTATGAATCTACATGTGGCCCAGTCTATATAAAGTTTATCTTTTGTGTTGGCTAGATGTTTCCGAACTGCTGCCTCTAATTCTAAGCCTATCCATTGACGCCCATTTTCTAGTTTACGATGCCTAACAATTTTGGTTGACTTAATAAAATCATTCTCACTTAATTTTAATTCGTCCTTGATATTCTGACGGTATAAAGCTGTTAGGAAGGCACGATCTTCCATAGAACCGGGTACGTCTTTTACAATTATACGGGGCCTACGGCCTTTCGGTTTTTCTAAGCGCAACCCTACTGATTTAATGGCGTCCACAGATTCCAGTTTCTTAAGCTGCCGTTCGTTAGCTACACGTAACACGACGCCTGCCTTAGAGGTTTTTTTAACGCCTACAATTTGAAATCCCTCATCGCTCGGTTTAATAGCCTTCATGAGAGCTTGTTTCGTTGCTGACGAGGTCGCATAGTCCGCTAAGCGTTCCGTAGTGGGATAGGCAATAACACAAGGCCTAGGAACGCGCGCTTCAGTAGGTACCGGGCACGGAGCAGATTTAGGTGGTAATCGAAGCTTAAGTTTGTCCGCGTACGTTAAACTCGTTTGTTGAGTTGCGATACCCTCCATTTGTCGCTCAAAATTCGCTAACTTCGTTTCGTTGCTAGAGGATTTTATTGCTAACAAAGATACGATACCGGTAATTCGTTGAGTAATATCCATAATTGCCGTTTTATTACCTACATTCATCCGAGATCCCTGATCATTAACTAATTCATTGATTTTTGCCAAGTACTCGGTAGCCTGTGAGACTAACTCGCAGTAATTGTATTCCCCACAGTTATCACGACCGTTAAGAGACGAAACATTTCCACTTAAATCCGAATTATTAATTCGTTTACTTCTATTGTCTTTCGGCGAGAAATCCGTAGGTGACATTTCGTTAAATGTCCTTTTCCCGGTTGGTGTTAGAAATTCACTTGTACCGCCGGGGTCCGGCAACTCGCTAACGACCGACATAGCCAAACAAAGACACACCAAACAACAATTTCAAAAGGAACAAGTTTAAAAATAAACAATACGCAGAGAAAAATCAATATAAACAAAGGATACCTCCTACCCACTTTTAGAAATAAAATAAATTTACTCACCAATAGTCGTAATAAAATAATTTAGCACTATATTTCTGTTTAAAAAACAATAAAAACTTACTGATATTCTTTAAAACACTATACACAACCTTTAGCCGCCCGCAAACCGGGAACTAGTCGCAGAAAAACACAGAAAACAATATTTAAATTGTTAGCATATGAAGTCACACGTTAGTCGCACAGTGCCGCGAAGGGAAGTATGAAGGGAAGGATGACCATTGGTCATGTCAGTAAAAGTATATAATAGGCTACCAAACGAAATCAAAAACGAAAATAAATACAATACTTTTGTTAACAAATTAAAAAAAACTCCTGATAAATAAATGCTACTACAGTGTCAAGGAATACTTAGAAGATAAATTATAAACTTTAAATAACTAAAATTAATCATTATAAACACATGCCAGTATAGACATAAAATCTAATAAATTTACATTTAATAAATATTAATATATAATGAATGACTATGCAATAAATTGATATACAATGAATGGTAAAATAATTTTGTACTGACATTGTTCATTAATAAATTTATTAAATTATCAACAACTACATCCTTTTATGAACATGCAAGTTAAATATACTATTTGGTTTAATTAGTTTATCTCGTTTAAAGCAGAAAATGTTGGTATTGAAATTAAGCTCTTCAAACTAGCATAATTAGGCAGCTCCTCCTCTCTCCTGATAGTGCTGTGCCCGACAGGGTCCATAATTGTTATCTACTTTTAAGCCTACCACCTGAATGTACATTATGGAATGCAATAAATTGAAATTGAAAATTGAAATTGAAATAAGTTGCCGAGAACTCAAGGAGTTGTATCTACAACTCAAGAGTGGTCATCTGACCATGGGCGGCGTTACTCACTTGGTATCGGGTGACCTGTCTGCTTGTTGAATCATACACCATAAAAACTAAAAAAATACCCCCATGGGTGTTTCATATGCCTCTGCTTATCCTTCTAGCATGAGTCCCTCACTTTCTCGCCGCAGAAATCCCTTCAATCTTAAATTTCTTGCTACAATATGTAACCTACTTAACGCAGCTGCAGAATCAGATTTTGTTCCGTAAACAAATAGCACTTCAGTGTACAATAATGTACACTGTATGCCTTCTAAGGGTATATCCCTAAGGAGTATGACTGCCCATAAACATCTGACAGAAGATGTGCTAGGATTACGTATTGGATTTGTGGTAGACCTGATTTATATTTTGTTTATAAGCAATAATCTCACAGTGACATTCTGTGACAGTAAGTTGTAAAATAAATTTTGTTGTTACAAAACTCAATGGAAATTTATAAAGAAGCGCTTTTACATGTAACTGAGTATTATGTATACATTTAGGCAGTAAATACAAAAGGGGGTGTAATATAAATCATCATCAACGACCTTTAATAGTCCACTGCTGGACATAGGCCTCTCTTTGCTTGCTGGCTGGCTAGACGGGTCTATACCCGTCTAGCCAGCGTGGTATAGTAACCCTATTATGGGTTTGTGTAAAGCTTTCCTTCGCTTTGCAGTGCTATTGTCCTACAGAGTTTGCTCCATTAGTCGGGTCTTACGACACATAGTTATGGGGTTAATATTAATGTTTTAGTTATTTTTATTAATGAATGAATAAACTTACCCATTTGGCCATCAATTTTTTCATATAGAGTTTAAAAAATGGCCTTGTCAGCTAGTAATTGACTGTAATGCAGTCTTTATCTATTCATTACTGATAGAGAAGGCGTTTCACAAAAAAATAACGAAACTTGTGCGTATTTTTTACTGTATTTGGGCATGTAGCACACACCACACAGCTCAATTATCAGTTTATGTAGTTTGTTGCATAATTAGGTATTAAATCACTGTTGAGCTTGCCCAAAATACCACAAAATGATTTATAAGCTATTTAACTAATAATTTAATCAAACATGTTGCATAATTTTGATTAACAGTTTAGTTTACCTGAGATAACCTGAGAATTGATCGAGTCTATTATGTTTTTTCTCATTCCGAATAATTAATTATAACCAAAAATTTGCACACAATATCTTTTTATAAAAGACAGTGGACGTCTAGACAAGCTGTTTGAATATTTATCATGAATTTCATTATACTTACAGATTTTTATTGAATTTAACTGAACGACGGCGTGACAACTTCAATATATTTCTAGTCGGACACCCTTGTTAAGTCGCAAAGAATTAAAAAAACACCTGATTCCTCTTTGGGTAGAAAAAAAAGATTATCCCTAACTAATAATGAATAGTTAGGGATAATCATGATTTTCTACCTAATCTAATCTAATAATATGAATTAATACATATTTATCTACATATGTTAGAGTTCTGTACTGTTAGCAAAACTTAGCTAAAATGCTCTGAATGCTGATCATTTGTGGACATCGGCATAGTAATAACATGTTGACAGTAAGGTGCAATTCTAGTGTCATGCATTGTCACTCGTCAGTCAATTTGTTTTTACATTTACTCAACATAACAATGAAATATACTGCATTTACATTTTTGGGGTGAAAAAATTCTGGAACACTATCGTTATCATAAACTGAATTTAAAAAGCCTTTGAAGAATTTATTTATTTATTTGTGAGTAGAAGGACTACCTTGCTTTTTTCCTAAGAAATAAATATATATATATCATTATGTTAACGAAATGCATGACAGTCAAGCCAAGACCAACACGGCCAGCGATAGATAGCGGAGTTTCTTTATGGTGGCTCTTCTGCATTTCTCGCATAAAAGATGGCTAAGGATCCTTATCATTCTCTCCATGTGTATAACGTACTGGTTCCAATGCAATTATCATTAATATTTTTTTTCCTAAAGAAAAAAATACATCGAATTCGATTTAACCGAAGATTGGAGTTGAATTTCTTTTATCTACAATAAAAATACATTAATTAATGGTCATTAAGTGGATTAGAAAACCTTTTACAATGTGGAGTTTAGTATTGTAGTAAGTTTTTATATATTGTTTAATGAGTAAATTGCTCTGAAATAGTGCTGTGATGTAGTTCTAATAGATTTTATAGCTAATTTTATGATAGCAATTTATATTGAATTGAAGGTTGGAGGGACGGGTTGTAAGAAATTAATGGGACCTAACATTTTGTTTTATTGATAAATTGTGATTGATTAAAGGGTGCATTAAAAACAGGTTTTTAATGAAGGCACCACCACACACACCATGAACATAATTATGAAAGAATTTATGCTGTCTGATAGGAAAATTGAAATAAAATGTTTATGTCATATCTGTGTAAGTAAATAACGAAAGTAAAAAATAAACCTAAAAGGTAATACTATGTTTGCTTATACCTAAATATGGAATAAACCAAAAAATAGATGTACTAGGTGATATGAGATATTTTATTACATATTTCATCGAGACGTTTCGACAAGACCATATGGCTCGCATTGTCAAAAAGTTATCAGATCTCATGTAATATCAAGCTTGTAACTCTACGCGCCCTAACTTCACAAACTATACACTGTAGTCAAAATATGTGGCTTGGCTGCATCGTTTGGCTCGTCTATATAGATTTTTGTTGTAATCATGTCGTCATCTCCAGGAACATTATTATTTTCTGCCTCTTATGATTTTATTCAGGGTCTGCGAATGATTCCTTTCATGATAGGTCGTTTGCCAAATGCCAACCCTTCTTTTGAATGAAATCGTTTTTAGGCAGACTAAACGAAGGAAGTCAATAGAGCCAAGGTAGACAGATAGGACGAAGAATCGAAGGTAAGGAAACTACAAATTACAACCACAAGTCTCACAACCACAAAAGGGTTTGAAACTCTAGAACCTAGATCAAAGTGGCCAGGTTTGGAGGAGATTGGAGAGGGTATTTGGACAGGTCCTTAAATTGGGCTGTGGAGGAACCGGTGTTATGTCCCTCTAACAGAAAGAGAAGATCCTCCGAATCCGAAGAATCGAATGCAGTTATTGAGAAGGCGATCTAGTTTATTATAGCTATAGATCACTCGGCGATGACCGGCTGGAGAGCCTCCACGGCGGCGAAGCCAGCGCGTGGAGTCTCCAGCCGGACCGACCAACGAGCCATCGTGGCTCGGCGAGCGGCTTCGCGCCACTCGCGCACGTCTTCGGGCGGAGGGCGAAATCCGCTCTCCGCCCGGGAGTCAGCCACTCGCCGATAAACTTCGGCGAGCACTTCCGCCTCCAAATCCCACGGGGGAGATCCGGCCAACGCGCACGCCACCTCCGTCGAAACGGTGGAGTAACCGCGTATGGCTCTGACCGCCATTACCCTCTGAGGGCCATATATCCTTTTTTTTTTTTTTTTTTTAACGTGTGGAAATCCCCTCGGACCGTCACCCCACCGGGGTTTGCGGCGGGGTGGTGTGTCGGACTCGAACCGACTAAAACCACACGGTGTGCCCTCTTTGCGCTTCCAGTTTAGGAGGGGTCCAGGTAGTTATCGCCTTCTGGACCCCTCCCAGCGCCGGCCCGCTCCTGGTGCGGGCTCCGTCTTCAATTATCCTCTCTTTAGGCGACGTCCGGCACACGCGGACGCCGCCCCCTCGCGGCTGGCCAACTAATGCGGGTGGAGGGGAAACCCACCCCGTCCACCCGCGGCCACACTCAGGGCGGCATGAGGCGCAGGTAAGCGCGCCTCCGCCGCCCGGTTCGCCGGCGGCGGATCAGGTCCGAGTGGAGGTCGTCCTCCCGGGCCTTCTCCGCCGCCTCCTTCTGCGAGATTACCTCCTCGCAGAAGGTTGCGACCGCGGTAAAACAACTGTCGCTACCGGCCATGGAGCGAATTACGGCCGGTAGCGAGAGATCTGCTCCGATGACTGCAGTGAGGGCCCGGCGCTGCATCGCCCATGCGGGGCAGACCGCCAGCGTGTGCTGGGCCGAGTCCTCACTGCAGTCGCAGTGGTGGCAGGCGGGACTCAGTTCCCTCCTAGCGACCGAGTGCAGGTACTTTCCGAAGCAACCGTGCCCGGAAAGCACCTGCGTCAGCCGGAAGGAAAGGGCCCCGTGCTGCCGCCCTGCCCACTCGGCTATGACCGGCTGGAGAGCCTCCACGGCGGCGAAGCCAGCGCGTGGAGTCTCCAGCCGGAACGACCATCTAACCATGGTGGCTCGGCGAGCGGCTTCGCGCCACTCGCGCACGTCTTCGGGCGGAGGGCGAAATCCGCTCTCCGCCCGGAAGTCAGCCACTCGCCGATAAACTTCGGCGAGCACTTCCGCCTCCAAATCCCACGGGGGTGTTCCGGCCAAGGCGCAAGCCGCCTCGGTGGACACCGTGCGGTATCCGCGTATGGCTCTGACCGCCAATATCCTCTGGGGGCGCCAGAGGCGCGCCCTATTCGGGGCGGTCAGAGCCGCCACCCACACCGGTGCACCATAAAGCGCCATGGACCGGACAACCCCCGCGTACAGCCGCCTCGTGGGAACACTGGCCCCGCCCAAATTGGGCAAAAGTCGCCCTAGGGCGGAGGCAGTGTCCACCAGCTTCGGACCAAGCTGTCGGAAGTGCTCGTCGAAGAGCCACCTACCGTCTAGGACCAGACCCAGGTACCTCATCTGGGCCCGGACCGGTACGAGGACCGAGCCGACCTCGATTGAGGCGCCGGCGGGTGGACCACGACGGGGCCCATGAAATAATAGGGCCTCCGTCTTATCCAGGGCCACCCGTAATCCCAACGCCTCAATGCGCCCGACCACCTGGGAAACTCCCGTGGCGGCCAGGCGCGCCGCCTCCTGGAAGTTAGCCCCCCGGGCCGTGACTAAAGTGTCATCTGCGTAGCAGAGTACACCCAGCCCGGGGGGGAGACGCCCTCGTAGGGCCCAGTCGTATCCAATGTTCCACAGGAGTGGTCCTAGGACAGACCCCTGCGGAACACCGCACGACATGGCCCTGCGTCTCAAGACGCCATCTCGGTCCTCGTACATGACGGTTCGCTCCTCAAGGTAGTCTGCCACCAGCCGCCTCAGGTACTCCGGCACTCCGTGGTAGCGGAGCGCTTCCCTGATGCAGCTGAATGGCAGACTATTGAAGGCGTTGGCGATGTCCAAGGACACCGCCAACACCACTCCGCCGCAGCTCACGGCCTCCTCGGTCACGGCCCTAAGGCGCATTACGGCATCGATCGTCGAACGCCCCGCTCGGAAACCGAATTGGGCGTCCGACAGATCGGGGCCAACCTCGCAAAGGTGCCGGACGATGCGGGCAGAAAGCACCCTCTCAAAAGTTTACCCGCCTCGTCCAGCAACACGATAGGCCTATAGGCCGCGACCGATTCGGCAGGCCGTCCCGGCTTCTGCAGCAGGACCAGCTTCCCGCATTTCCAGCGCTCAGGGAAGCGTCCGGACGCCAGGCTAGCGTCCAACACCCCCCTGAGGTGGTCCGACATGTAGTCGAGGGCTCGGGCCATCACTCGGGCTGGAACCCCGTCCGGCCCGGGGGCAGTGTTCTTGGATCTAATCCGTAGAACAGCCGCCCCTAACTCCGATTCCCTGACGGGCGGAACATCAGCCTCGCTGCCCCCGTCGTCTCCGGCTGATGCAGCCATCGACGGGGGTGTGTGCTCCGCCCGCTGCGGGAATAGGCCCTCGACCACTTCCTGCAGGAAGCTGGGCTGGAGAGTCTCCGTAAGGGGGGGGCCCGACGTGCGGAGCTTTTGACGCACCGCACGATAAGGGCGACCCCAGGGGTCACGCTCGAGACTCTCCAGCATCTCCTCTCTACTGACATCCTTGGCGCGGCAGATGGCCAGCCTCAGAGTTTTCCGAGCTTCTCGGTACTCCTCATGAAACCGGTCCACCTCCTCACCGACCCCGCGGTGACGTCGCCGACTACGGGTGAGGGACCTCCGGGCACGTACACAGGCCGCACGGAGGTCCGCCAACTCCTGGGACCACCAGTAGACCTCCTTCCTTGGAGGCCGACAACCACGAACGCGGGGCATGGCCGCATCGCAAATCTGCGTAATCGCATCGCAGAAGCGACCAGCCCCCATGTCGACCTCCTCGGTCGGGGCCTGCGGAGACAGCCAAGAGTGAATAATGGCCGCCTCCTCTAGTAGGTCCCTGTCGAGCTTGGCGATAGCCCACCGCGGAAAGCGGGAAGGGCGCCGCGCCGCGTGACCCCTACTGGGGTCCTGGGACCGGGAGAGCTCGAATCGGATGTACAAATGATCCGAGAGCGTCTCGACCTCTTCCAGGACACACCAGTTCCTTACTCGTGCGGCGACTGCAGGGGTAGCGAACGAAAGGTCCACTATCGACCCCCCCTGCTGTCGCACGCACGTGTTGGTGGAGCCCCTGTTCAGCAAACAGAGGCCCACCGACGCCGCCCACTCCTCAACGGCTTCGCCCCTGGCGTCCGTCGCAGGGGAACCCCACGCAATGGACTTTGCGTTGAAGTCCCCCAGCACGAGGACGTGCCCAGACACTAGTCGCCGCATCGAGGCCTCCAAGTTGTTAAGGAAGACCTCGAAGTCGTTCAAACTCCGGTTGGGGGAGAAATATACACCATAAATGGTGATTCCCCCCCAATCGGCGGCAACATATCCAGTACCCTTGTCTCTTAGCGACAAGGGCGGGGAATGAGCCGCCGTGGAGCCGACGACTGCCACGGAGCCGTCCCGGTCACCCATCCAGTTTGGACGGGGAGGGACAAAATAGGGCTCCGCGACTACGGCAACACCTATAGACCACTGTGCCATGGTTTGCAGGAAGAGATCCTGCGCCGCAGCACAGTGGTTCAGATTCGTCTGGACCAGGAGGTTGGAGACTTGATCCATTACTGGATCGTCTCTACAACCTCCTCCATGGGCGTCGGCGTCGACGCAAGATTGACGTCGGAGGTAGCCTGGGTCGGCAGGCTAGCCCCCGGCGTTTGCCGAGAAGCGCGGGGAGGCTTGCAGCCCCCCTGCCCCATCTGGTGATTGGCAGGCTTTTTAGCCCCCGCACACACGGGGCAGTGAGGGGCGGCAGAGCACTCTGCCGCCTTGTGCCCGGGTTGACCGCAGCGGAAGCATAGACCGCTGCAGTCAAAACAGCTCTCGCACCTGGTGCGAGTGTGTCCCGCGGCTAGGCACTTGAAGCACCTCATCGGCCTCGCGGCCAAGGGCCATATATCCTAACCTAACCTAACCTTCACCTTTTACCAATAATAACGAAAGAGTTGCTCAACACCGGTTTACTAAGACTTATTCTACTTTTCCTAACCATGTTGTTGTAGAAAATAAAATAAGAATAAGGACTGTAGATTGGGGGTAATACTGTACGTATGGCGTAGTGGTTTAAGCGGTCACCTCTCCGCGTCCTACTACGCTGAGTGTTGTGGGTTCGATCCCTACATGAGACATCACTTTGTGTGATACACAAGTTGTTGTTCTGAGTCTGGGTGTTATATATGTTTGTAAATTCCCCCACGACACAGGATATATTCCTAATGCGGGAGTTGTCTTTAAAAAAAAAAAAAAAAAAAAAAAAAAAAAAAAAAAAAAAAAAAAAAAAAAAAAAAAAAAAAAAAAAAAAAAAAAAAAAAAATTTCTCATCAAATTTCTGCATACATTCGGAGGTTATGCAGAATATGATTGAGTTAATGACATATCTGTTTCAAATTATTTAATAAATTTATGAATATTCTCAATCTTGCGAAGGATCTGTGTTACTTATGATTAAGTATAAGCTGCCACTTTACTTCTAAGCCGTGGGTATATCTAGAACATTAAACATAAATTACATAGAATTGCTAGAATTACGCACACAAAACAATCGCATATCAGGAACAAAAACCAACCCTCCACACGCTCGCGATCAAGATAAACGCACACACACAACTGTCATAAAACTTGAACGCACAGATTATACCCTCGTCACGGGTACTATCATAAATCACAAGTCTACCACGAATTATTTAAATGCCATAATGACTCACGGCTAAAAGTTAAGGGAAGCACCCAGTATTTATCACCCGGGACGCGGGATCTGGAAGGGTTAATAAATGTGAGCGGCCATTTTGTTTTTTATGCGTTCGAAATTGGAATAACGAACGGTGATTCGTCTATGGTTTTTGTAAACTTGATGAATGCTTAGGTGTGGTCTAGTTTGAGCATTGTCATAATTTGTATGTTTATTTTAAAACGGAACACGGGCTTTATTAAACCCTTTTTTTTGAGAACTGTTTGAGTCAACAGAACTGTTTGGTTTAACAGGATTTGACCGACTGACGATGACCGATCCAACGTTGCTTATTTGCATAAACGATTTAGTCCATGTAACTAAAGTAATAAACACGAAAAGTGTTATTTTACAACTAAACAAAAATATTTTTAACTAGCTTTTGCCCGTAGCTCCGAGCGCGTGTATGTCAGTTATCGCGGTAAAAAGTAGTGCCTTCTCAAGAATAAAACTAAGTACATTCCAAATTTCAACTAAAACGGTTCAGCTGTTATCGATTCCCCATACAATCTTCCACCCCCCCCCCCCCCTTTTCACCCCCTTAAAGGATGATTTCTGGGATAAAAATATCCTATGTCCTTTCCCAGGGCTCAAACTATATCTATACAAAATTTCATCTAAATCGATCCAGCGGTTTAAGCATGATGAGGTAACAGACACGCTTTTGCATTTATAATATTACTATGCAATTTTAGTATAAATTTATTTTTATACCTGTGTCTTATAAATAATAATCTAAAATCGATTACATTCCTGAGGAATTTTAGAGTCAGGCAGGTGGTAAGTCATACAAGAAATCAGACAAAATCTATCACCAGCCACTGCCACTTTTCATCCCGTGGATGGGTAAATATAGTAAGCCAAAATAACTTTTATAAGGAGAGGCCTATTGTAGGCTATATATGATGATGATTTACCTTAACCATTAGTAAACATACACTAAAATTTATTATTATTTATTTATATTTTAAATAAATACAAGTCTAAAAACCCCTTATTATCGTCAACAATTCATAAGAACAAACTAAAAATTCTATACTCCATAATTTGGCGCTTAGTAAAGATAAATCTTTCAATACCCGAAGGTATCTCAAAGCACTCGTATCACGTACCCCAAAGTGCGGTGTTGGGAACCTTGCACCTACTATGACAGTATTTCTTGCACAGCAGTTCGGTACACGGCGATATGGTCGGAGTCTATTCGCGAAGAGATGCGCTCGTGCGCTCTTGTTACCGATATATGTCGCATGGATGTGGCATTTTAAATTAGGTGCCACATTTAATGTTTGACTTAAATTACTTCCAATTGGAAGGATTAGTTATTTATTATGTATGGACTAAATATAACTAAATGATTAATGATAACGATGATGAAAATTCTTGTAATATTTATGCTAGCTTCTACCTTTAGCTTCGTTCGCATTAATATCTATTTTCCGGGACAAAAAGACTATGTGCTATTCCAGTTTAGCTCCCCTGTCGCAAACCTCAAGGAAAAGATACTCAGCACTTAAATCAGGTGGTGATATGGAAAAATCGGAACGTAAGTAAATCAACAATACCACCGCCTCTTTTATTTAGTCTGTCGTTCCGAATGAGAAACAAAACCTGCTAGAAGGTATGAAGTAGAAAGAAGTTGAGGCTTGAGCCATGTCTCAGAAACCAGGATAGCGTGCACGTTTGAACCATTGAAGGTTTCCCATATACCACTATAGTGACTGAGTATTCTTTGAGTATTTATATGACAAACGTTTCATTCTCGATTTAATTAAAAATGTTACGTAATACATCACCGAGGGTATAAGTTACCGATGTAAAACTACACAGAGTCATTGGCGGAGTAATATGATTCAACATCGGACATTCAATACGTAGGTATTAATCATTTCAGAGTTTAATGACTCCAATTTTTTTTCTGATCCTATAGATCGAATTTAAAATCTCTAAAAAAATACAGAATTAGTATCGTATAAAGATTAACATCAAAGGTAATTGTAAACTTATTTTCATTCGATAGGCACAGATACTCTCAATTTAATTTGATAAAATAAACGAACCCTTCTAGCTTAATTAGACTAGAAAAATAATATTGTATTTTAACAGAACACTGTTTATATTATATCGTAAAACTGACTTCTTATTCACTGCATCAAGATATTATTGAATTTTATGGAAATTCACATCCCAATTAATTTATATTTTTATAGTTATTCGTATATCCGTGGCCACCGCTCGGTTGCATCGGCAAAGGACTGCGGCTAGTACGTGATCGCCATGTCTATTACAGTTATTTATCCGATACTTCTCGATTCCGCTTCTCGATTATCGAATGTGTTCAGGTCGAACATGGGCGTGGTGTAACACTTAACGATGAATAATTTAAAGACATATAATATTGTTTTAAATATTGAAACTGTTAACTCGACTGGCAACAGTCAGGAACGGTGGGTCTTCTGACATATACTTCTGACGCCGACAAAACCCCCTACAAAAACCTTAAGCCTTAAGCTTTCTCTGGCAGTGCTCTGAGTCGCTGGAATGCCTCCAGTGCCAAGAGCGGTACGGTAAACTTAAACGATGGCATGAGTAAACGAAAGGATATACCTACCCAGGAGGGTCCTGGTCTGCATCTGCACTGCATCTGTGATCCCGCAATCTGTGCAATCCCTCCCGGAGCCAAACGGCTCCGGCAGTTTACAATCGTATTCTGGAGGGAGCGACCAATGCCATACTCGCCCTTCACCGAGCGGTGAATAAGCGAATAAGGACGCGCTAAGACCTGTGGCGATGTTGGACTCTACCACTGCCTCAGAAGGGAGCGGTGCGGTATCCGCTGCAAAGCGTTACCAGCGAGGTGCCTAAAAGCGCAAAAAGCGCTGAAAGCCCTACTCAGGGTTTATAACTTCAAAAAATACACAGCCGAATTATTTTAAACACAAATATACATAAATTACACCCAGACACAGAACAAATGATTGTACTTATCCCACAATTATTTGTCTTAAGTGGGAATCGAACCCACGGCCTCTGGCTTAGGAGTCAATATCTGCTTTTTTATCATTTTATTAAAACTATACAGCTTAGAAAGTACATTGCAGCTCTCCCAATAATTTCTACAAGCTGTACTTATCTGTCGAGCCTTTCAGTGGTGCAGACCTGGACTTCTTTATTCCTTCGGGTAAACAGCTGGAACCTTAAGTCTTTTATTTATCTTTCTAATTTCAAACTCGAATCCAATTTTGAATTCGTATTTATGTGAACCACAAATTCAAACACAAAACCAATATCGAATTATGTTTGAATATTTTGTCATCGTCAATTTATCTGTTTTAAAGACGATTTGATTTTAAAAAATATTTTTAATTTCGTATTTTAAAGTATGAAAATAAAATGAAAAAATTCCATTTTCTTAATCTTAATCTGATCGCTAATTTTATTTTAATTTCAATACAGCCCGATTCGGTTATAAATTCGAAACTAAGTTAAGAAGTAAAACAGTTAAATTGAAATATTTTTTCTTGTTACGGCAAATCAGGATAATACTAATTTCAAATCCTAAAATGCTAGATAGTGAAAAATCTATAAAATTTAAGAGCATATCTGTACTAAAATTGATTTAAAAAATTGATTGAGATTTAACTGTTTTGATGCAAATTTCTGAAATTGTTGAGCTTTATAAAAATTTAGATTTATTTTGATCGTAATATGTCCAAAACTTTTAACATTAAACGTAGGTGGCGCGTGGTAACGCACAAACTTTAAATAAAAAAAACGTTGGCAGCTGTGAACAGATAAATTTGCCTGACACACACAAAACTTTGTAGGAGAACATTTAAAATTTTATACCATCAATAAACTTTATTATACGACCTAACCAAACAAAACTCTAAATAAATTTATAAATCAAACACCCCTACAATCGAACAGGTTGGATAAAAAATAAAACAAATTCCTCAGAAAAATATTAGAGAACCAGTTTCAACTGGTTTGTAACCCTCAAACGCTGGGCTTATTGAGATATCAAATAAAAAATCAGCAGTCTCGGAACAGCTAACAAGGCCCCCTTCAACAATGCTCCTTGATTTAGTTCAAGTTTATTGTGCAACTTTATTTATACGTTCGTGTTCCCTACTAGACGCTATCCGATATTATCTTACAAATTCCAAATACACACAAGCGAAAACAGACTTTATTCTAAATACCTCTTAATTCCTCATTGTTAAGGTAGGATTTTCTTTGATTCAGGAACCGTTTTTACATCACTATAATGGCGAACAAAATTTTACTAACGCATTTTATTTAGAATCGTGAATGTATGTCGGTTAGTGCGGTTTGATTGAAAATATGCTTACGGTTGTTTCGGTGAGCGGTCATTGGATTACGTTTGCAGCGGCTGATTGCAGCCGAGCAAAGTTCAAGGAGTCCATTTTGAATTTTAGTTGAAGGGGTGTTAGTTGAAGAGGTCCTTCCTTCTTGTTGGCTTTGATCATTTATTTTTTATTTAACAATATTTACCATGTTATTTTTTTTCTGAAATATTTTGGCATGAATTTTCTTTGCTCCTTATATGTGATAAGTTCATCTGCTTTCATGTAAGGACCATGTAAACATCCCACTGGTATTGTAACATAGAGTTTTAAACACACTTATGTCAAAACTACAAATGTCAATGGTAACGTATTTTTATAGATGAAAAAGCAAAGGATCTCAATTCAACCCACATTTTTTTTGTGTTTTAATATCATGTATAACTTGGTCATTCATAAAAAAGCTTTTAACAGGATCATCAAACTTCGATAATTAAAAATGTTTGGCACCGACTCAAAATTTAGTTATTGACATAAGTGTACCTTTTTTTTTTTTTTTTTTTTTTTTCCGTGCGGAAATCCCCTCGGATACCACCTGTCGGTGGCATGTCGGACTCGAACCGACTAAAACCGCACGCCTTCGCCGGGTACTAATAGCCGGGGAACCAGGTATACCCTAGAAAGGAAGTCCCTGGTGCCCCGACATACCTCGGGTCATCTACAGACGAGTAGACGACCCCCCCCCCCCCGTGACATAAGTGTACCTAAGAATTAATTTAGGCTTACAAATAGCCTGTAAAATTATTTGTTGCTTTCAGTTTCTATCGATTTCATCGTTTCTGTTTTTTATTAAATCTTTTATTACATGTTAAATATAAGTGTTTTATAAGAAATGAAATATCTTTTTCTAAAAATATAATATTACTGAAATTTTTGAAACTGATCTAAGTGTTAATTTTATGAGTTGCTCAGTAATAATTTACTATTTAGGGTTCACACTTGCTACTACTGGAGTGCAAATACACTTTCACTAATATACTGCCGTAAATATTTGCACGAATAAAACTGCAATATAAATGAAGTGGTTCCTCAGTCTCCCTATGGGAATAAAAGGACAATGACAGCACATGCGTTCGTTTTAACTGTTACCTTCATCTCAATTACCGAGAGCCATTAAGCAATGGTGGTCATCAATCAAATTGTAACAGGAAAGCGACGGAATCGAATTAACTGCTTTTATAACATTTAAAAGCAACGACCATTGGATTAGGGCTGCCATAAAAACACATGGGATTCATTGTACAACGTTGTCTAGATTTAAACTAAGCAGAGCTTGTGGTATAGGTTTACATAGGTATTATACTAACATAAAAACACCAAAACGGAAACAATGATTCGTAGTTTTCTATAACCTTAAAGATTGTATGATTTGTAATTGGTTTTTTAAATATTTTTTTAATACGAGTAAATATTTAAAATAAAATATGCCATTGGATAATTTAAACAAACTGAAGAAGAAAAAAGAAGAAGTATTTTTTTTGTTTAAAAATAATTTATAGTATAAAATACAACGTTGACAACCCTATTTGTAAGTTTTTGCAACACCGCATGTATTGCCACTAACAAAAGTGCACCACTGGCTCTGTGTCTATTATTAATTAAAAACCAAAAACGTTCCAGTTAAGCCTGTGAGTGTAACAAAATCGAATCAAAGAAGTAATTCGAATGGAATCGTCGAATGAATTGATCGAATCCGTACGACTGCACCGCAGTGCTTGCATATCAAATAGGACCTTATTGTTTAAAAAACAGAACTGAATTTTGAAAAATGTTAAGATCATATAAATTTTCCAGAGTGTTTAAAGAATTTTGAACTTTATGTAATGGTGGTTGAACTTACTTTTTATTGACGTTTTGGTTCGTAAATTTTGGTATACCAAATGTTGTTTACGCGTGTAAAAGAGTTGTGTTTGCAGGATTGTCGGGCGATATGATTCTGTTAGGCTATGTTTTAGAAATTCCAGGACCGCTATTAAATAATTCTTTGTTTGATTAAATCACAACAGCAGTATTGCTCAGTCCTGGTCATACTAGAGGTAAACATTTTTTAACGTGTCATTACATATTTGGTATAAATTTCCTGATTTGTCTTTTACTAAGATGTTTGGTGACATGTCGCTAACAGCCACTGTGATCAAATATAATCAAATATACTTCAAACAGTGAAGTTTACAATAATGATGGTGAAGATAGGAAGGCCTCAAATTACACAGTGTCACATTACAATAATAATCATAGCACTTCACGGATGGCATAGTGGTTTAAGCGGTCGCCATGACGCTTCATACTACGCTGAGTGTTGTGGGTCCGATCCCCCCATCGGACGACACTTTGTGTGATCCTCAAATTGCTGTTCTGAGTCTGGGTATTTTTTGTATCCGTTTCATGTATGGTTGTAAAGTCCCCCGCGACACAGGATATTTTCCTAATGCGGGAGTTGTTTTTCCTTTTGCGTTTCACCCCTGACATTTTGGGGACACTCAATGGTTCGCAAGTTCGTTTGCCCTCATAAATCATAAATCAATAATAATATCATAAAATCTTGACACATCTCACACGGTCTCATTCCAAATTAGGCGAAGTCTATGGTATGGTAGCCAAAGTGCTATTTACACACTTATATATTTTTAAATAAATACATATTATAGATAAATAAATGATGTCAGCCTGTGACCACGGCCGGTGCAACCTGGTCGAAACGTCAGGCAAACCAGAGGTATGTAATACACTAAATAAGAGATCGCGTCAATTCCCGTTAAAATAATATTAAATAAATGATGAACAGCGCCACTTCGTCATTTTTCATTTAAGTGGACCAAATTGTGAATCTAAACCATCACAAAGAATTTCATCAAAATCGGTCCAGCCGTTTAGGAGGGGCTCAGTCACATACGATTATGCTCATCACATAAAGTCGTGCTGTCGTTTCCTACAACAGCCTACTAGGCCAACAAGCTAGTCAATTAATGAGTATTTTGACCTTTGAATAATAATAATAAGTCTTTTATTTGATATTTTAAAGATCACAACTTTCGTAATAAGTAGATATCATATTAACTAAACAATATATGGGTAATTTGCACGAAATCCCGAAATTCGGGTATCTTAAAATGACACAAAATATTTAAATTATTTGATAGTTATTTTATGTGAATTTGATAGTACTAATGTTACTTGAATTAAATTATGTAGTGGTCCCAAAACTTATCGCGTTTTATGAAAGTTATGAGAACATTAAAATAAATCAAAGTGAGGGAATGACAATTAAGGTGAGGGAATGATTATTGTAGACAAGTCATGAAGCTTTTTAAATGAAATTAGTTTTCTTTCAATGAAATCTTTTTATTGAACTTTTAAGTCATCATCATCAACAGCCTTTAATAGTCCACTGCTGGACATAAGCCTCTCCTGAGAAAGGAGGTTTTGGCCTACTATACCATGCTGGCCAGACGGGTTGGTATAGGGTTTGTGTCAAGTTTTCCTTCTCTCTGCAGTGCTGTTGTTCTGCGTAGTTTTCTCCTTTATGTATGTTAATTGTAAAAAATATGAAAAGCAAATTATAAACCTTGTATTATACGTTCTCGAATGTTTCACAGAACTGAGAATGCAATGTGTATCTAGCAATAAACTTATCCTCAATTCTGTGGGTTGTTTATTATCATCTGAACTTACGACACTTTTATATTAATAAATAAAAAAGCGATCTATTTTCATGGCTGGGCACGCTGAGCTCTAAACCTCCCAAACCATATTAAAAAAATATTTTTGAGTCAGCTATCGTGGCAACGTGTTTAAAAAATAAAGGCAAAGTATTTTCTAACTGAAGTACTAATGATCTCAGTGAAACCTTGATCGCTTTTAAAATAGGTTTTCTTACTGTCTTCATCTATCCATTTTTTTCGTAGGATACAGTTTCATACATCCACTGTTCATAAGTCACTATTCTGTTTGGCTGTGGAAGATAATACTCTACCATTTTATTTGCACAACCTCCACATTCTCGTAAAAGACATTTAGTTGAATCAACATTGCATGTTTTCATGGTCAAAAATTTAGTTAGATTACAGCAAGGCAATACTTTATTTCATGTAACTTCATGATCATCCGTTGAAAATTTGCATGGATTACACATTTGCATGTGTTACGGTCTTTTATGTTTGCCCAAGTCACCCAAAAAGGCCGAAATCTGCAGAAAGTTGTCAAGCTTATTTTATACTCAACTGTAGTCAGGAATTTATTGTGCAAATTTTTCATGGTATCGCACAGTAAACGTTTTTGTTTTACCTGCCCCTTTGACTTTACAAAATCTTTCTTTCCTGGGCACATCCGAGAACTTTTGTCCTTTTCCAAAAAATCTTGAACATCCTTTTTGACCTTCATCAATTTAGCACTGACTTTCCTAGAAACGCTCTTTTTGTAACAATCATGTTTGAAAAACTGTTTTGATAAGCTGAGTAGTTTATGCTTCTTAAAAAGATCGGGTTTTACTATTTCATAGTACTTTTTCTTTTCACTATGCTTCTTTAAATTACTGTACATGTCTTTTAGCTGTTTAGTAATAACTTCTGATAGAAGAAGCTTCTTCTTCACAATTTTAGGAACTTGGACGTTCTTTAAGAGAGCTGATACTTTAGCTTCCGGTGAAGTCTGATTATTTTTGTTTTGTCTTTGACATCTCTTACGGTATCTCTCTTTTTTTCTTATTTCTTGTTTCAGACTTTCCTGCAATCTGGATATTTTTGCATAAAGTATTCCTCTACGTCTTCTGAGTTGCTGCCTTCTCCGATCAACTGCCAGATTTCTTAATTCATCATTATTTTGCATAGGTCCTGGGCTAGGAGGTGGTGTCTCATCTAACAGTTTTGCTAAATTTTTTCGCACTTTCACTGTTTTGTGTCTATATGTTTGGCTTTTTTTCTTCCAGTTTTTCCTTTTTTGCCTTCTTTCTCGGGAACTCATTGCGGATGTAGGTTTTACTTGACCTTTTTCTTAGGTATTTAATTCTTTCTTTTTCGCGAAGTATTTCAAGTGTTACAGGATCAGCTTTCATTTTTTCCCTGCGCTTTCGGTCATATTCTTGCTTTTTTAATTTAGCTTCTTCTTTGCTTATCTTTTTTTTTCTTGACATTTTTTAACCTACAACAATATTGCAACAATAAATTCAAGAGTTAATAGAAGCAAACAATAAAAAAAGCCAGTTAGCCCACACAAAAATCATTCCCTCACATATCATCATTCCCTCACCATAAATTTTTATGAGGGAATGATGGTGAGGGAATGACGAAATAAAGAAAAATCGTAAAGGACTCGTTACATAACCTTACGTTTAAAACGATTTTTCTGCTTAAGGAAATTACTCCCAAAAGCCATCTTATCTGTGCAACTTATAATCAGTTAAAGTACTTACCTTTTCTTTTTTTAGAATGTGATGAAATGACGATCAAAAATTTAATTTAACCATATAATTAATAAAATCTTTTTGCAGCGCACACCTGAATACAATCACAGAAAATTTGCCATTTTGATAAATTGACATTAGTGCCAACTTTCAAAAACTAATGGTAGCGTTCGTATTTTATTTAAAATCCGTTCATAATTCAACTGCCAGTAATAGTATGAGGGAATGATTTATTTTTGTGAGACACATATAAATATTCAAATTTTTAACGCGTTTTTTACTTTATAACGCTAATCTCGGTTTTTCCCATAAATTTATAATATTATTAAATAATCCAACTTACTTAAATATGATTCTAATGATTTTGGTACTTTTTTGGTAAATAAAAGTAAATAAAGTTGGTACTTGGGACACAGTGAGGGAATGATGTTAGGAACATTATAGTTATGTATTCTTATTTATTTATTTATACGGCTCTAAAATCTTATGTGAAACTTTTAGATATAGTTATGTGGATTGTATAGAAATATTAGTAACATCAATTTCTTTGTTGAATTTTTATATAAACTCCAAGGACAAGAATTTCGGAATTTCGTGAGAATTACCCATATATTATTCTATGAAATGAATATCGAGACATTGAAATTTATTTGGAACAAACAATTATGATTTAAACTTTTTTGAAGTAAATATTCTGCGTATTAATTATTCTACGAAAGGATAATATGAGATTTTTTTTTGTGAAACGAAATTCTATAAAACTATTTCTATAAAAGAACATACAACCTATAACACTATATGTAAGATTGTACGTTGAGTTGGGATTGGTATTCATGAACAGCAAATTTGTGAAGATACTTTCCGAATCTTATTTCGACAGCGAATTTTTATATAAAAATCTAAAAGACGAGAGAAAATATTATGCGTTTCTCGATAGTTTTCGCCGCTTATACTTTTTGGGTGAAAAATATACTAGTTTTTTGTAAGCGATAAAAAATAAAATAAGTGCTAGTCATCTAAAGCAAAAAGGGTTTTATACAAACCTGTATGTATATATTATGTATTAAGAATTAATTCCTGAAGATAAACCAATTATAGATAAATTACACCCAGATACAGAACAAATATTCATATTTATCACACAATTATTAGACTTAGGTTGAATCGAATCCACGACCTCTGCCTCACTAGTCAGGGTCACACTCCTTCTCTCGCTCGATAGCCTGATTGCGGTTATCGTGCGGAGCGAGAGTGCGTGGAACTCTGCCGTCTGCTTCTGCGAGCAAGGAGACGGCGGAGCGGGACCGGGAGAGGTTTAGAACTCTCCCGGCCCGCCAGGCCCGGGAACGGGCCAGGTACCGCAGGCGACTCAGGCGCCGGAGGTCGCAGAATGACCTCCGTCCTCCATAAGCGCAGGCCTGGGGGTGACAGGTGAGGCCATCTGTCACCCTAGCAGAAGCAGGCCGGGGTGGCGGCGAGCGCGTTGCGAAGCGCGCTCGCTTTCAGGGAGCAGAGGGAACATGGGGTTCCCATACGGGGGGGGGTTGTCTACTCGTCTGTAGATGGCCCGAGGTATGTCGGGGCACCAGGGACTTCCTTTTTAGTATACCTGGTTCCCCGGCTATTAGTACCCGAGACGGCGTGCGGTTTTAGTCGGTTCGAGTCCGACATGCTACCGATAGGTGGTATCCGAGGGGATTTCCGCACGGGGCAGAAAAAAAAAAGGGTTAAATCCAAACTGATATCATAAATGCGAAAGTGTGTTAGTTTGTCAGACCTTTATTCTTTAGCAAGTTGACGGGCCTGTTGGCCTAGTGGTTGTTGGCTTGCTAAGCCAAAGGTCGTGGGTTCGATTATTTGTTCCGCGTCTGGGTGTAATTTATCTATAATATGTATGTATTTAGAAATATATAAGTATGTTTATCGGTAGTCTGGTTACCATAGCACAGGTTCTGCCTAGTTTGGGATCAAACGACCGTGTGTAATCTGTGAGGTTATTAATATTATTCAACTAATTCCTATGAATCTGATATAAATATATTTAATCCCAACGAATCCGTGTGGTGACGAATTAAGAATACGAAATGTCACCACCCCTATTCATCCCGTGGGTGTCGTAAGAGCCGACTAAGGGAGTAAACTGCACAGGACAACAGCACTGCAAAGAGAAGGAAAACTTGTAACAAACCCTATACTTACCCGTCTGGCCAGAGTAGTATAGAAGGCCACAACCTCCTTTCTAAGGAGAGGCCTATGTCCAGCAGTGGACTATTATAGGCTGTTGATAATGATGATGATGAATCATAATAAAAAAAGATCTGCGTAGAACGAAACACCGGCCATATTTACTTTTATTTTTCATAAAATAGATATCGATTTTATATAAAGCCAACCAGAACTAAGTACAAAGTACCAAATTACATTCGTCGTAATTATAAACTTAATCGTTGATCGGAACAAGTTTACACAAGTTGTCAGCAACAAGCCAACCGTTCGCGTCGGCGGTTCTACCCCGAGTTACCTAATTAATGCTTTAAACTTATTTTCGCTTCCAAATTTTATGTTTACTATTTAAATTTAAAACTCCTATAATTATTACAAGACTGCACGAATGGCGTAGTGGTTTAAGCGGTCGCCATGCCGCCTACTACTACGCTGAGTGTTGTGGGTCCGATCCCAACATTGGACGACACTTTGTGTTATCCACAAATTGTTGTTCAGAGTCTGGGTTTTTTGTGTCCGTTTCATGTATGTTTGTAAAAGTCCCCCTCGACACAGGATATGTTAAATGAGAGGGCGTTGTCTTTAAATAAAAAGTGTTATTAAAAACCATAAAAATGATACGGATAGGTGTGATAAAATATTCACTTACCCTGTGAAAAACGGTAGCTTAAAAGGCCCATTATAATAATAAAAAGATCTGTCTTCAACGGTTGAAGCTTTAATGTTTCCAATTGAAAAGTTTCGTCAACTATCTCTGAAAATCTTCATTAGATTGTAATGTAAATTGCCTGTAAATTGTAAGGTTGTTAGCAACAAGGCCGCCTTTTGTACTTTACATGTCTGACATTTTTATGTACTATACTATTTTGTAAAACAGTGTACAAATAATGAGTTTTCTATCTATCTGTGGAGAAACGGGAGTTCTGTCCCTCCAGCACAAAGGGAGGATCCTCCGACGAGGCGAGGTGCTCATGCCTGGCGGGCCGCGGCCCAACGGTTGATGTTGGGAAGTTGTATAAATGCTAATCAGCGTGAGAATTTTTCGTATCGCGATACAGGATAAGCATTTACTCCGCAGTTCCGTGTGTCTTCGTAAGATGGTGCTGTAGTATGTTTGTCCGTTTCACCATATGTGGAAGTTACCACATATATATCTGAATACTAAAATCTGTCTCAAATATTTGATGTCGCTTAGTGGAGGTTATATTCAAATCAGAGCACTTTTCTTAGAAATATAAAGGTGTATTCTATACAACTGATATACCCTCGTCCCCGAATTTTGGACCCTTGTACCTTTGGGTGTGATGTCATAAATTTTTCAATGCAAGTGTAAGTAGTTCTTTTGTTTACAAGTAGTTTGACATTTTAGATTCGATGACGATACACTCCTTATAGAAATATAATCATAATCACGCATTTGAATTTGAGTTTAAAAAATCTCGTGTCTCAATCAAACTACAAGACGTACATATGAAATACTAGATGAATTAAAGCAATCCTTCATTCCATCCCATAGAAATCCACACCTAAGCCTCAGGGTGATTTCGTCTGTGCTTCTATGTACAAAATATTTAGTCCCTATATGTATATCCTTAGTAGTGTATTAAACGGCGTGAAAATGTATTTCATGGAGCAGGAAACGAGCCATGTTCCTGCCACACTGTGGCCGCCCACTGGATGTGGTGTGTTCCACTTGCAGCTTGTGGATTTATTTATTATTTTGTGCACTTTTTAATCACTTTAAAAAAACGCAACTATGGTGGTGGTGAGAACCTTAAAGATTGGATGATTTAGCTGTAATGTTTGAATTTTACTTCCATGGACAATGAAACAGGTTTTCATAACATCGTAAACTGTATTACGACAAATGTTTCCGAGGCCAGCACGAAATAAAAATTTACAATAAACTTCAATGATTCAAAAACTTTAATTGAAGATGATTTGATTGAATAATTGAAGATGAGATTTTTCTAAAATAAATCTTATATATAAAAATCTCGTGTCACAATGATAGTTACCATACTCCTCCGAAACGGCTTTACCGATTTTTATGAAATTTTGTGTGCACATCGAAGGTCTGAGAATCGGCCAACATCTATTTTTCATTTCCCTAAATGACAAGGGTGACCTACACCTATTTTTTTTTTTAATATTCCCTAGAAATAATGTATATGGCAAAGCAACGTTTGCGGGGTCAGCTAGTATTATTATATTTTGAAGTTCATAATTACACCATATATGTTTAGTTTTAACAACTACACTTTATATATTTGTCAATGCTCTGTGTAATAATAAATGCGGTCCATTTTGCCATTTACCTCTTCTGAAGTAAATTTCAATTAAAACACGTTACCCGTTTCTTAAAACAACAAAAGAACATAAGACAACCTAAAATCGTTATAAAGTAACCTATACATGTATTATGTATCCAATCAACTGTTAAATGATTAAGCAAACACAAAACGTGATCTGAAACGAAATGCATCAGGAACGAAGCACTTCGAGACAAGCGGAACCCGCCAAGAATCTCGGTGCGGCAAGCTTTTAAATATTTTCTCGTCCCTGATTTATCGTTCGCCTTATAAAAGCCTCCCGCCGGGCGATATAGCCTTCTACAGAGCGCTTTTCGGCATTTTTTTGCTTTAATAAAAATCGCGCCTTCAGCTACGGGAGAATTTTAATTTTTCTGTCTAATATTCTTGTTAGAATATTTTCATTCGGAAGATCGGTCACTGTGAAATTAACGAGAGAGGAACGACTATTGCGGTTGTAAGAGGAGTATAACAAAATGTAAGTGACGGGTATATTTTCCAAACATCTTCTCTGGACCCACGAGTTTGCAGAAACGGAAAATAAAATTCTTAAATTCATTAATTTTTGGGTATTTCTGTTAGGTTTTAGTAAGTGAATAATTTGTCTGCCATTTATGCATTGTTTTGATTGTTTACGTACCTTGCTTTGATGGATTCAGCAACGAAGTTATATCTGAAAGTAGTTTAGGCCAATTTATTTTATCAATTGTAGGCTTAGACCTATTTCTTAGCATTCCATGGATTCACCGTGCGGGCCATCGCGTGATAGATGGGGGCAACACATGCTACTTCGTCAGCGCCTGGGAATTGCGACCCAGGAATACGTTTAGGGAGTACTCTTTGCTACACATCAGCGCTCACCTCCTCTGTCTGCTGTGTTAATACCTCTACCTTACCATTTATACTAATATTATTATGAAGAGTTTGTTTGTTTGTTTGCTTGAACGCACTAATCTCAGGCACTACTGCTCCGATTTGAAAAATCTTTGAGTGTCAGATAGCCCATTTATCGAGGAATGCTATAATCTATATATCATCACGATAAGGCCAATAGGAGCGGAGTACCAATGAAGAATGTTGCGAAAACGGGGCAAATTTATTCCTTGTAAAAGACGCAGCCTAAGTTGTGCAAGTCAGCTAGTATTTGATATGAGCTTAGCAATGCCGCTCAGAATGCTAACCATAGGATTTATTAATGGAAAGAATTTCCTTTTTTCTATATCACGGTACTTAGTAGTTAACTTTTTGGTTGATGTTAAGCAACGAGATGTTGATGTTAAGACTACCTTTATCGAATTTTATGCGTTTGTGAAGTTTATTTTTTTTTATTTTGTACTTCAAGCATTTTATATTGCACATGGAGGACTTAATGTGGAGTCAATCAATTGCTGTCTAGATTCAAACACGCTTTAATTATACCTTTGTAGTCTGCAATTTATTGTATATTAAAATAGAGTCGTAACAGACAAAGAGATGTTGCAATACAGCTGTCTGTGACCGAACTACCCTCGTCTTATGGCCCACTATTAATCACAGTCGTTATTGGACGGACATGGAGTAGGATGTTAGACAAAATAGATGTGGCATTCTATTCTTAACATCTTAGGAGTATTTGTCTGTTTTTTGACGTGACAACGTCTTATAATTCGATGGAGCCGGCTGCACGTGCGAAAAAACATGACTCATGCGGCGTTATCTCTCTCTGAGGCGTTCCATTTAAGGCTTGAAGTGCAAGCGAGAGCGCGGAACGAGCGACAAAGAGGCACAATCGGCCAATTAGTATTTTCTTATGACGTTGTCACGTTCAACTATCGTCAGTACACCAACTTTACAGACAAACGATTTTTTTCTATGGCAAATGTTTCGTTTAACCTTCCACCACCACCACCCAAGCTCTACGTCGATGGAAACGTACCCTAAGTTCTGAACTTGTTAAAGAGACATATTGAGAGACATGCACACATTTTATAGCGCATTTTAGGCATATAAGACAACATAATATAGCTGTACAATGAGTTATATTTATGTAGGGAATAATACCATATCCAATTTAACTACTAACTTCACGTCAAAACAAACTTAGAACAAAACACTTATTTAAGATACTCAACACTGTGAATTACGAGTTGAGTACACATTTATAGAAATTCAACTCGTTTGTAACTTGCCTCACTCTATTTTAGTTAAAGACTAAATAATGGAACTTAACTAGGCGTTTTATGAGCCTGTATTGCAATAGTAAGAAAATGTAAAACGATACTTTTGAAGTGAAAACTTCTTTACACGCGTTGGACATTTTTGAACAACAAACAAAATAATGTATTTATGTGGAAAAAACCATTGCAATCGCGACACTGTTCCCGTTACCGACACCCCTGTTGAAATGGAAACTTCTTTAGGCGCGTTGGACTTTTTTAGAGATGGGAAAACAAATTGAACTCGCGACACTGTTACCGTTACCAACACCTTTGTATATAGGTATAAAAGTTTTCACTCTTGGAGTGCATTTTTTTTTTGTATTGGGGAATTAACGAGCAGGTTGGTCACCTGATAGCAAGTGACTAACGTTGCCCATGGACTCCTGTGTCATCAGTTATGAACTGATTGTGATTTTTTAAATTAATTTGGTTATTCTACAGTCTCATTTAAAGAAGAACGTAGTTCTACTCTTAAGGTTCTAATAATTCATTATCAAGGATTCATATCTTTGTTTACAGCAGTAAATACTCAAAACAACAGCTAAAAACAATCAAATCGAACTAAGAAATGATTGGGAGTATATATCTAATAACATTTTTTTTTATATTGCCGGTAGCCCTCTAGGCAATACGCGTCGAACAGATAAGAGTACTATCAAAGCACATTATTTCATCATCAAATCTGCTCGCCCCCATATTATACATAAATCTTTCACTAAGGTCACATGGAGTTCACCTTTCATACACCAGCCTTCTTACCCAATAAATTAAATGTACACAATTTAGTCACCCAACATTTAATGTATCATTCTTGGGTAATTATTGTTGACAGGGGAAAGGCGTGATGATAACGTTAATAATTGTTGTTTTGTATTATTTATTTTGAGAGATTAAAGATTAATAGTTATGTGTGATACCGGTCAAAAGGCCGTACAAGTCTCGAAGATTCTTGTACTTGAAATATGTTTGTGTGAGTGAGATTTCTGTATGCATAAGTGACAAAAGAATACACATCCATTTCCTACTAATATTATAAACACGAAAGTGTGTCTGTTTGTTACCTCTTCACGCTTAAACCGTAGTACCGATTTAGATTAAGTTTGGTACAGGGATAGTCTGAGTCCCAGGAAAGGACATAGAGTAGTTTTTATACCAGAAATCATACTTTAAGGGGGTGAAAAGGGGGGTGGAAGTTTGTATTGGGAATCAAGAACTTTCGATTTACATAAAATTTGATATGGAGATACTTTCATTCTTGAGAAAAGACGTATGCTACTTTTTATCGCGATCGCGAAAGCTTGTACAATAATACATAAAAAAAATGCCGTTTAGGAGAATCATGCTGAGGCACAAATGGGGCCCATTCGCTCGACCGCAGGCATAGCACGGCCTTACAGACCGGAGTTAAATCGTTTTTTCGTCACTTTTCACCGAGTGAGTGAGGTTACCGGAACCTAAACTCCTCACACCCTGACTTTGAGGATAGGGACTCAAAGAGCGCCAAAGTCGGTCGCTGATT
This sequence comes from Arctia plantaginis, assembly GCA_902825455.1. Taxonomy (NCBI): domain Eukaryota; kingdom Metazoa; phylum Arthropoda; class Insecta; order Lepidoptera; family Erebidae; genus Arctia; species Arctia plantaginis. Next base: position 2,972,249 of record CADEBD010000288.1, read on the forward strand.
AGTAGTCTTGAAGTTTGCAGTAATTCGAAGGGGTTCGGATTTAGAAAACGTAATGTAACACGGTTAGTCAAAATGGTATAATTATGTTTAATCATTTAATCACAAAGCTATAAGGTGTAACTGTTATCCCATAGGTTTAAACTGAACTGAACTGTAAGACCATAGATTTACAGAAAAAAAGTAGAAATAAAATCTTAGGTAAATAAAATATGTCATCTAGCGAAACCGATCTCTTTGGTTCAAAATCTCTTTAAGATAAAAATATGCGCAATTTTGGGTTAGTGGCATTATTCCCCAGTTGCTATTTTCCCCGAATAATACCAAATAATAATACGATAATACCACTTTGAAGAACTATTAATGTGTTGCGTTTTTTCCCGAAAATTGAAGTGGGCATAACTTAATTAAATGAATAAATAGAAAGGTAAAGATGGCGAGACAAATGTTTCAAAATATAATTCTTTATTAAAATAATAAAATTTTACCGTGGGAGAGCTATGCTTCAGAACGAATGAACCTGTTCGACCGGGGTGATCGGCTTCACAGAAAACCGGTGTAAAGCAATTCTTTCGTTGCATTTCTCTGAGTGAGTGAGGTTACCTGAGCCCAAATCCCTCCTCCCGATGACTCGAGCGGGAGGGACTCCAAGGACAGCAACGCACTTGTGACTTTTGAGTTGCAGGTGTCCATGGGCGGCGGTAGTTGCTTACCATCAGGTGACCCGTCTGCTCGTTTGCCCCCTTATACCATAAACAAAGAAAATCATAGCGCTTCATGATTGGATTACAGTAGATTTGATGTTTAATTTTTCGGGGAAAATCGCAACCGACGAATAATGCCACTTACCCGTAATTTTACTTGTTAATAACATAAAAATGCTATCTTATCATTAAAATGTTATTTCATTAAACTAATAATGCATACTACGAGTACTATTGTAGTATACATCTGCTTAGTATAATAAAGTGATTCATTCACGGTATAACCATGACATGTCTTGCGGTATATCATTAACCACATAACAGCACAACCAGATGCCATGGTATGGACCTCTGCAATATTAGATTATCTTGCGAGATTTGATAATATAATAATAACTAGACACATCTCAAACACAACCGTCTGAACCCAAACTAGGCAGAGCAGATAACCAGACCGCTGATAAACATACTTATAAATTTCTAAATACATACATATATCATTGTATAAATTACACCCAGACACAGAAAAAGTGAACGTGCACATCACACAATTATTTGTTCTGGTTGGGAATCGGAGCCACGACCTCCGGATTAGCAATGATGGTCACTAACCACTAGACCAACAGGCCCGTCATTAAGTTTTGAGGATACATTTTTAATTATCATTTTTATATTCGGTTTATTTATTAATTATACTGAGGTAAGGTGCAACACCATTCACGTACTGTGATGACGGGTACAATTCTGTACTCTAATATAATTTTAGTTATCATAAAAGAGCTGTGGAAGTCTCCAGAGAAAACTATAGAGAATTGACTGCACGGATGGCGTAGTGGTTTAAGCGGTTCACCTGCACTGAGTGTTGTGGGTTCGTTCCCCACAGGGGACACCGCTTTGTGTGATTCACAAATTGTTGTTCTGAGTCTGGGCGTTCTTTTTGTTCGTTTCATGTATGTTTGTAAAGTTCCCCGCAACACAGGATTTATTCCTAGTGCGGGAGTTTACTTTTTAAAGAATTAAAAGAAAGAAAATCTCATCCTACAGATTACCATCTGCTGCAGCTGGACGCTTTAAAAATTGATAGGTAGTCGTTCTGACACATTGCTTGTTCATAATATATACGTATTATTATTTTAATTAACTTGTGTCTTTCCTACCATTTAAAAGGATTTCTTGTGATCAAAAAAATAACGAATTACTTTCACATTTCAAACACTGAGCGACACTAGTTAACATAAATAGCTATACGCAAAGGACATCTCCCTTCCCTTATACAAGCTAACTACAAAAGCCAAGTAATTCCCATCAAATATGCACAGACAAAATCCTCATGCCGTAACTGACATCATTTTAAACCCCATTAAGAGGACAGTACACAAAATTTTAATGCTCGCCTAATAATTCCTTCATAAATAGAGAGCAACTATCAAACTTTATACTTATATATTCAGAGTTTGCGAAATATTTAATGAGAAGGACAACGAGAATATAACGTGTTGTTATTACGCCGTAATCATTATGTAAGGCTTTTGTCGTCTCTGGATCCGTGAATAATGCTCCGATAAAAATGTGTCTTTTCAAAATTGTGTTAAAATTAATTTATTGTTATACTTACTGACTTTAATAGTTTTTTTTTATTATATTTGATGATATTTCGTTTAGTCACATTATTATTATGTATGAGGGAAATAACGCGATTACGTAGTATACAGTAATTGCTTTGAATTGCCTAATTTTACGATCAGTTCGTACAGCGATGTCACACACTAAAAACAATACGTATATATTCAATTTAATTTTGTTTGATGTTAATTAGATGTGAAAAGTTATGAGGTATATGTGCGTTCTTTTGGTTACCGTGTATGTCGCAGTAAAAAGTAGTTTATATTACTCGCTGATAATGCAGCTTTCCATCATCAGCCTGTCGCAGTCCACTGCTGGACATAGGCCTCTCCCATATCTGGATTTTGGGCTTCTCTTTCCATTGATGAAACAATTTTTAAAATTGGTTTAGTGGTTTTGGCGTGAAAGCGTAATAAACAAAGAAACAAACTCACTTTTTAATTTAAAATATAAGTATGGAAGTATGGATGTAAAGCAAAATCGACTGCACAGATAGCGTAGTGGTTTGAGCAGTCATCTCGCCGCTTCCTTCTGCGTTGCGTGTTATCGGTTCGATTCTAAAATTTTCATTAAACATTTTGTTTGATCCTCAAAATGATGTCCTGAGCCTTGGTGTTCTTTTTATGAATGTTTGTAAATTCCCCAGCGACGACGAGTCGTCTTTAGTAAATGAAAAAAAAAAAAATGAAATCTAGTCATTAGAACTTTAATTACCGCTATAAACTAGTTTGTATAATTTAAAAGTAGAAACACAGACGGAGTTAAGAATTTTATATCTTCGTTCAAGTTTTATAACAAAAAGATTTTGAAACCCCATAAAGTTTCATCGGAACATAAAAATGTTTAAAGTAGTGAAAAATTAAAATTCTCTACGAATTGAATGATCTATTAGTTAATTAGTAGGTGGGGTATTATTTATGTTCGTCTTTGAGCCGCCGACGGCGACGGGTGAACAAAATGTCCTGGGACCCAAGATAGATGTATAAACTATGACAGCGGCACTCAAAGTTTTGCTTCGGCTGACAAAGTTAAGATCCTATTTTACAATAGGACCTACAAGTCAGACGAGTTGTTTTTTTTTTTGAAAATATATTTATACTTTCCTCATGAGGAATGTATTCTGCGCCGCGGGGAATTTTACAAACACACATGAAACAAAGAACATCCAGACTCAAAACAAGAGTTTGTGGATCACACAAAATGTCGTCCCATATGGGAATCGAACACACAAAACTCAGCGTAGTAGGAAGCGGCGTGTTAAACCATATCTAATCATAGCTATCCGTGCAGTCGCTTGCATGCATTTATTACTTGCATATTTGATATTTTTATGGTGTTTGTGGTAAATGCGAAAATGGGTCACGTGCTACTCAAAAGAATTGGATGCGTTACCGCCCTTTCAGTGCCCCCTCTCTCCTACAGAATGGGGGGGAGGTCAGTGTAGTCCTCCCCCTAATTCTGTAGTATAAAATTATTGCAAGGTCAATTTCATCTGTAATAGTTTAATCTCGAAAAAATAATGTCTTAGTTATTAAAGTCTGATTTTGTATCAATTGGGGTGTAAGATTCGTTATGTTAATGCGTACGTATCTTTGTTGTGTTTTTTATTGAACCTTACTCACGCAACAAATAACCAAAGCGGTTGAAATTTTGGTTCAGATATTGTATATTTTGGGTTTATTTGGCATATGTGTTGGGTATGAGTAAGTAAATATTGTAATGTAGTTATTGAAAGATATCGACTATTTAGGCTGTTGATGTGACAAGAAATAATAAAATAATATAATAATAATATTCTACCACATTCGCACAAGGCCATCTAGTCCCAAACTAAGCAGAGCTTGTACAATGGGTACTAGACAACTGATATAAATACATATATACTTTTTTTTTGTAAATACATACATATTATACATGATACACCCAGACCAAATCAAGCATTACATGTTCATGCACTCAAATGTTTGACTTGAGCGGGAATCGAACCCGCGACCATTGGATTAGCAGTCCGTTACACAAATAACTACGCCATTCAGTCGTCAGCAGTGTATATCCATTTTTTCCTCCTAGGTAGGTTTTTGTCTTAAATGAAATTTAAAATTTAATGAATAACATCTTTTCATCTCTAATATTTGAGAACCTTTGCAACTTACAGACAAGGATAAATGGATGTCAAAACAGTATGATGGAAAAGGACAGATTATACCGACCTCCTTTGGCGTTTATCGCTACTGACGGACTCCAGATTAGGCCTAGGGCAGGCAGGAGCGGCTTAAATTAGATCACGTCCTCCGTTACATGTAAACGCTGGTTTATAACGATGAAATATTACTTTATTTTGTGTTATATTTTGGGTTCAAATAAGGTTATATACCTAGTCTATCAAATGTTATGTGTTTAGCAAGAGAAAATATTTGTATAAGTTTTTATAATGAAATCCAACCCACAGGTTAGGCCTTGAATGATTCAACTTGTTTCTTCTAGGTCCGTTACCGATGAAGAGAATTGTACTGGGCATCTAATTTAAAAAAAAAACTTCTAGGAGTCGTTGAAGGGACGTTCCTATTTGTTGTGCCCACAAAGTTATTAAGTATTTCTCGTTTAGCGCAGATTTTTCTGTGTGTACACGAATCTTTGTTTGTATGTATACTAAAACAAAACTACCAACAAAAATAGTCCGGCAAATTATGTTTCTTAGCTTAGATTCAAATTGGAAAAGATAGATCCTTGAGTTGCAACTAAACGTGTGATTTTATAATTTCTCTTTTTCAATTTTACTTCGGGTTGTTGCAATATGTGACATTGTAAATGTTTTGACAATTTTTTTAATGTGCCAACCTTATATAAGCCCTCCTTAAAATGTTATTATTATTTTGTGCATGTATATCTGTTATCGTTGTAAAAAGTAGCTTATGTTACTCGCTGATAATGTAGTTTTCCATTGGTGAATGGTGAATGTTTAAAATCGTTGTAGTGGTTTACAAACAAAAAAAACAAACTCACTTTGACATTTATATATATATGTATGGCTTCATGTAGAACAAAGGAAGAACTTAAATTTAGATAGAGAAAATGAATAGGGCGAGAGAGCTAAGGTAAGAGATTCTGCAAATTTGGGATGGGAAATGGAACTAAGACTGGTGTAGCTGGAAGAGACCAAGGTCAGGTATATGTAGTAACGGTAAACAAAGTACCCAGTCAGTAGTACAAAGTACCGGCGGTTTTAATAAAATGTTACTAGAGAAATCGAAACGTAGAATAGTTTTGAAACCACGATAAATATATAAATACCAATAGCAACAATTATTAGTTTCAAATCTGTGACTGTTTTTTTTAATGATTTTTTGGCAGATTATTTTATATAAATACTTAATATTTACTTACTTAATACTTACTTACTTACATACTTAGTATAATATTAAATCTCCTTGTTTTTTTTTTTTTTTCAATCTTTATTTAAGGAGTTTTATCCAACAGGATAATGCCACTCCATTGGGCCAATTCACTAACATATTTTACATAGTTTCTAATCTAAATAATATATAAGTCTACATAAGGTTATCAACATAGGATCGTCTTCGCAAACCTATGTTAACAATTTGATATAGTAGTGTGGCTGCTGTAGATAGCGGATATGATAGAATACAATTGCATCTGCCTACTTCTCTTAAATTGGTAATATCGTGTAACATTACACTATACCTAATGTCCTCGTTCCGAACACATTCCAGCACAATATGTAAAACATCTTCCACAATTCCACACTCTGTACATAGAGGAGACCGAACTTTCTTCATTAGAAATGCAAACTTATTAAGTGGAATATGCCCAGATCGAAGTCTAAAAGCCGTGGTTAAGACATCACGTCCCAATGTACAATTACCGAACCATGGTTTATCCCAAGGTTCACTTTGAAGTGTCCTATACCATATCCCCTTATCAACAGATCTCTTATCGAAGTGTACCTTCCACAACTCATGACAATAAACTTTAATTAAATAAATGCAATCAGAGAATACTGGTAAAACATGTAAAGGTTCGCCATCGCTTGAAGCTTCTTTCGCTATTCTGTCGACTGTTTCATTTCCCACCAAGCCAATATGAGAAGGGATCCATTGCAAGATGACTTCTTTAGAGTTAGATTTTAATTCCAATAATAATTTAAGGATTTTGTAGGCGATCGGTGACCCTCTTAAAGAAGAGGTAATACGAGCCACATGTTGTAGGGAACTCTTTGAGTCAGTCAAAATTACAAAGTTTTTGTAGTCTATGGATTTAATATACACTAATGCCTGCAATATAGCAATTAGTTCAATGTACATAATGGAAATATTATTACCGATTTTGAATTTACACGATAGTTCAGACTGTGGGTCGAAAAATGCCGCTCCCATAATATGCTCGCTTGAACCCGCCCTTGAACCGTCAGTAAATATTTTGTAATGTGAGTTATACTGACTGTCCAAAAACAAGGAGCACTTACGACGTAGCGATGTAGGATCGTATTCTCTTTTGGTTTGTATTCCTTCGATTTTATGATTTATAATGCCATTCACATCATACCAGCTCATCCAATAATCCAGCGTATACATGCCCAATTGTTCCTCGGAATGAACGTTAACATCCTTAAATTTAGAGTAAATTTGAATTAAAACTGGAATTTTCTTTCTACGGCGCCAATATCTTAGATTAATATGGCCATTCAGTTCGCAAATAACATTTACAGTAGGGTTATTAGAAATAGACATAGACCGAAACCACGCCTTGCCAGCTAAATAAATACGGCGAACATGTAAAGGCTGTAAGCAAAGCTCGCTCTCCATCACATGGATAGGAGTGCTTTTCACAAAACCACCTATTATTCGCATAGCTTGATTCTGAAGCTTATCTAATTTAAGTAATTTTGAATGACAGCTAATATCATAAAGGTAACTACCATAATCTAAACGGCTTCTAACAATGGATATGTATAATCGTCTAAGATGTTTAGGATGAACGCCCCATCCAGAACCAGCTAGCACTTTGAAGACATTAAGTAGTTTATGGGTTTTCTCGTATAAAACATTGATGTGTTTGGACCATCTCAAGGAGGAGTCCAGCCACATCCCTAAATATTTTACACTACTAACATCTTGCAGTGGTGAACTGTGAATTGAAATGGAAACAGTTTTTCTATTAATCCCTCTTTTAAAAATGCACATTTTACTTTTTGTAGAAGATACACTTAATCCTAAGTTTTCTAAATAAACAACTAATTTATTTATGGCTACTTGAAGTATTTTACTTGCATCTTCTAAGCTTTTATTGGATATGTACAGGACGAAGTCGTCAGCGTATTGTGACATATATACTTCACCTATGGTATTAAATATGGAGTAGGTGGCAATGTTGAAAAGCAATGGCGATAGTGGGTCACCTTGAGCAAGACCTAGGCCTGTACATCGTGCTATAAAACCATGGTTGTTTTTAATTTTTAAAGTCCTAAAACTAAGAAAGTGCCATAAATAATTACAAACTTGTGATCCAACACCTGCCTTATCCAATATATCCAAGAGTGAAACTATATTTATATTATTGTACGCGTTATCAATATCAATAAAACACGCCAAAGTGGTAAGATCTCTTGAGAATCCCGTCTGGATCCTTGTTACAAGTCTAATTAAACTATCTAAGCATGATTTAGATTTTCTAAAGCCTACGGTTTCTTTCGAAAACACCCCTTTATTTTCAAAGTACCACTCTAGTCTTCTGTTAATTATTGTATGAAATGTTTTACAAACGCAAGACATTAAACTAATTGGACGCATAGATGAAATCAGAGAGGGGTCGCGGTCAGGTTTTGGAATTGGAACTACGCAAATATCTCGCCATTGCAATGGTGTGAAACCTGAAGTTAAATACTCATTAAAAAGTTTTAGCAAAATACACTTTGCGTTTTTAGGTAAGTTTTTTATCATAGAAAAATAAATATTATCACAACCCGGGGCTGTATCGCTAGTCTTAATGCCAGACTCTAATTCATTTAAAGTTATAGGGGATTCTATTTTAGGGTTACGCGAAGTAAATATAGGCTTGTCAGGCAATACATAAGCAGGACATAAATTGCCTAACAAAAGCTCGATTCTAGAACTATCTACATGTGTATTAGCGGTTTTGTTTCCTTTAAGCCATTTCATCTTCCTCCACATTTCGCTAGCTGACGAAACTGATTCTAAAGAGTTACAGAATTTGCACCAGCTATCTGATGATGCCTTCCTTATTAGTATACGTGAGTCTCTAATGCACTTATTAAGCGTTGTCAGATTCGCCGGAGTAGGATTTTTCCTAAACTGTGATAAGGCTAATCTGCGTTTGGCAACAGACTGCGACAGGTTAGAATTCCAGAATGGCTTAGGGGAAAATTTACTAGTTGGGTTTAAATTGACTTTTACGTATGGAATAAACTTGTCTGCAGCTACATTTATATTATCAATAACATTATTATATAGCTGTTGAGGCTCGTTAACTAGATTAAAATTAGAAAACGTACTCTCAAGGAAATTTTTATAGCTCTGCCAGTCAGCTAATTTTAAGTTACGTTTTCTCAAACTATTAGGGATAAAAGTAATCGAAGTGGAGAGAGTGATTACAAGATGATCACTACCTAGAGATTCATTAGTAACTTCCCAGTTAAAAAAACATGAGATATCAGAAGTAGCAAACGAAACATCCGGCGAACTGCATTGTAAGATTCCCGAGACTAGCTTAATGCGTGTGTGGCTGTTATCATTTAAGGAAACAAAATTACTATTAGCTAACGAATTAAATATCTGAGTTCCCCTAACGTCTGTTTTATATGACCAAGTAAAATGGTGTCCGTTAAAGTCACCTAAAACTAAGGATTTGTGATTAAACTTGTAGAATAAATCCTCCCAGTCAGTTTGGCGGGTATGTACCCATTGAGGACAATAGATCGCAATTATATTTTCAATACGTCTGCAGTTAACAATCTTAACCTGTAATACTTGAATGTCTTCGTTATTTAGTACAATTGGACATATTTGAGCTTTAACAGATTTGTGTGTTATGATACTGACCCCCCCATAATTGTCTTGCCGGTCGATTCTAAAAATATTGTAATCCCGAATTTTGATGCTACTATTTTGATCAAGCCACGTTTCACAAACAACTGCTATATGTACCTTGTTTTGTATTAGTAGGTTTTCAAATAATAACAACTTTGGTCTCAAACTTTGCGCATTCCACTGTAAGATATTGATAACGGTATTATAAGTTGCATTGTTAACACTAGCCATTCTGTGAGTTACAAGTAATGCCAAACATTTTCTTAAGTAAAGACAAATCCGTAATATTAGCAATAACAGTCGATACAAACCATTGTAAAATAATTCTAACAGTTAAATTAATCTTTTTGAACCAATCATATCTTTCAGAAACTATTATCCGTTTAATTTTGTTTAATGAGGGCTTAAATGAACAATTAGAAAATAACATTTCCGGGTTCGACTGCATATTATTATGTTCTAATCCCTCGGCCGTACAGTTGCGCGTATTTGTTTCATTCTCAATATTATTGTGTTGTTCACTTGCGTCCTCGCTGCGACGTCGGCATCGCCGCCGGCGGCCACGGTGCGAACTGTTCGCTGCCTCAGTAGCAGGGCGCACGCCGTCAGCGACGGATGAGCGCTCCCCGCCATCCGACATGCATGACTCCGACGACAATGACTCATCGTGCAGTAGTCGCTCCGATGAGCAACGCTGTTTACGTTTGTTACTTCTGTGAAAGTCCTTTTCCATCTTGTCATGCTCCTGCTTGCCATTTGCTGCCACTACTGCAGCATATGACCTATGGTTTGAAATACCTTGTGTATACGTACCGCTGTTAAAGGTGTTTGGGTGGGAATTAGATGTAGTTTTTTCAAACTGTTCATTATAGCGAGGTGAAAAAGGTGGAACGTACATTGTTAGTGCCCGACGGTATGTACAGTTAAATTCCGACATTAACGCCCTAATTTTCTTTTCTTTAATAAAGGCAGGACAAGATTTGACTAAAGCCATATGGTTGCCTCTGCAGTTGACACATGTGTAGGAGGAAGTTTCACAATTTGGGTGATTCTTACCGCATTTGGGGCAAATAATTTTCAAGGACGGGCATACTTTTATTGTGTGCCCGTAACGCCAACAACGCGAACATTGGGTAACTGGAAACACATAAGGTACAACGGCGACATTGACGTCGTATATTTTAATGTACGGTGGGAGGTAGTTTCCTTTGAAACAAATACGTACACTCTCGCTTAGGGACCACCCAGATTCATAATCTCGCCGCTTTAGCCGTTTTGCTGATAGAATCTCAAATCTGTTATCTCTTTTAATGCACTCTAATAGTTCTAAATCAGATAATTCTAAATCTATTTGCCTGATAATACCGTAGGACACATTTTTCTCCCACGTTTTCTGAACTCGCCATTCCTTTTCTTTAAAATTTTGACATTCTAATAACTTCGCGGCGCTTTCCTCGTTATCACAGCTGATAATAACTCTATAAGAATTCATGTACTTAACACGAGTAATTCCTGTTATATATTCGGAATTAAATAATTTGGCTAGCGCAAATTGTTTAGGTAACTTCTGTATACTAGAAATACTTATCTCAATCGTTTCAATTCTTCTCCTTTTTTCATTATTGCCAACTACTGTCCAGTTTTCGTCATTATCGTCCTCCTGTTCTTCTGTAATATGTACATTTTCCTCATCATTGTGTTGTTGGTTCTCATCCTGAATCATGATATCTTCCTCCATACCACTTTCTCCTATACTAATGTTCTCTATAGCTCCTCTATTTTCGTCTAATATATTCTCACTCATATTTTATATATATATGCATCGACGGTGCGCGTACGCGCCGGCGATAGGCAGATAGTAAATACCGATCACTGCACAATTATTAGCTTGCTATACGCACGTCCTAATCGCTCAACGAGAGAATGGACACTCAAATCTCCTTGTTAATAAATATTACCTATGTAGTTTTAATTTAAATACACCTTTTTTTGAATTTGTACGCCGTAAAAGAAACGGCTAAACACGTTGGAACAAATTTTTTTTTAATACCTCGCATGTCCGTTGCTTATGCACAGACATGTTTAAAGAAATAAATGAATTGATTTGAAGAAACGAATTATTTACAATTCACACACATGTAAACGTATAATAGTATAGTTACCGGAATAATACACACATGTAAATAAAGCCCGGTATATTGTTTGTCGTGTGTACATATGTACTTCCCGTGATTAGATATACCGCTTTGATAGAGACAATAATTGACATATGGCGTAATATAACTAAAGGTATAAATTCTCACAAACTTTTTGTTTAAGCATGAGTTTATTTTTACACTGCAATAGTGTGTAACTTTGGCACATATAATAATATTTTCTGAAATTTAACAGCTTCAAACTAAGCAGAGCTTATACTATGAAAGCTGGATTGACTAAGCTATGGGTTAAGCTAGAGTATTACCAGGGCCTCACAGAAAACCGATCAAACTCAGCAGTTCTTTCGTTGCTTTTCACCGAGTGAATGAAATTACAAGAGTCAAAACCCTACGCCTGTTTCTGGAGGAAGAAACTGAAAGGACGGAAGGAAATTTGATTATAATAAAAAAAAAATGTATTATTATCAGATTTAACCTCCCTTCTAAGGAGAGGCCTATGTCCAGTAGTGGACTATTAAGGGCTGATGATGATGATGATTCAAAAAGTTCCGACATGAATATATACTTTGATGTTGTACGTATATACACATTATATGTTTATATCATATATAAAGGTTGTCTCAATATGAGTGCACTTTATAAATTTAGAATCATTTTTTTTGTACAATTCACGCGTACAAGATTCAGCTAACTCAGAAGCTCAAACCAGCAGAGCATGGAAAGCGCCGGCAATTCTTTCAATGGGTAATGGTAAGTGAAGTCGATGCCAATTTTTCGAAAAAGGTCGTCTACTCCGATGAAGCGCATTTCCATCTTAATAGCTACGTTAATACACAAAATTGTCAAATGTGGGACTCAGAAAATTCTCTTGCAATCCATGAAAAACAGATGCACCCACTACGAGCAACTGTCGGGTGTGGATTTTGGTCAGGCGGCGTGATTGCGCCTACTTTTTTTTAAGATGAGGCCGAAATTGCAGTGACTGTGAACGGCATTATTTACAGGAATATGATGAGTTTTTGTGGCCTCAACTGGACGGCATGGATCTGGACAACATGTGGTTTCAGCAGGACGGCGCCATCTGCCACATCGCGCATGAAACATTCGACTTGTTGCAGCAAAAATTTCCAGAACTTTAACTCACGAAATTCTGATGTCAACTGGCCACCAAGGTCGTGCGTTTTAACGCGGTAGGTTTTTTCTTTTGGGTTTTGTGAAATCTTGGGTTTATGCGAATAAAACAGAAACAATTCCTGACCTCAAATCTAAGATGCAGCGCATCATCGGTGAGATACGGCCACATCTCTGTGTAAAAATTATGGGAAATTTCATGAAAAGAGTAATGTCCTGTCATCAGAGACGTGGGGGCCATTTGCCGGATATTTTATTCCATACTTAATCGGAACATGTATTGTCTTCGTTACAATCTAATAAAAATATCACAAATCTTGCATAAAATACGTGTTTTTATTTTGAAATGAAAAAGTGCACTCTGAGACATCATCATTGTCATGATTTTCAACACAAACTCAACTCTCGTGTAAACGGGGCCAATATAAGTAGATACTTATATTCAGAGGTGTCGGTAACGGTAACGGCTCAATAGATTTTCCCATCTCAAAAAATTTATTCTTTTGTTTGTTGTTCAAAAATGCCCAATGCGCCTAAAAAAGCTTTCACTTAAAATATTGAATTGTAAATTGTCTGTATTTTAAAGACAATGAGCAATTTAACAGTGATTCAAAGTTTCGTTTTAATATCTCTGACTTACTAAATAAATAAACAGATTCTATATGTTACTATTTACTTTAATATTCTTTATGTGTCCTTTATACTGCTTCGATAAATTCACAGCTACAATGATAAATTGGCAAGGCATTTCCCCTGGATCACGATTAGGCAAATAAAATTCTCTCCCTCCTTTATGGTACCAAGTTGTATACCCTCGTTTTCCCTAAATACGTGAGATGAATAACGTTATTTTGGGTTCATCGACACCTCAGGAAACCATGGCAACCCTTAATTATTCCTATTGTTAACTTTGTTAGAGTGGTTTCGATAAATCTTTGCGCAACCTGCATAAATATTCCAGATGCGAAGAGTTATGAGAGAAACCAAAAGTATTCAATTTTTCGGGTATGTTTTTCTTTTATAAAAAATCTCTGTGTACAACTGTACTGTACTGTGTGTTCTTTAGGCGTGTTGGGCATTTGTAAACAACAAACAAAAGAATGCATTTTTTGAGATTGGAAAAACCATTGAACTCGCGACACTGTTACCGTTTACACGAGAGTTGAGTTTGAATTGTAATACATTGATGTTAATATAAACGTATATTGTGTATATATGTAGAACATAGAACGTGTATATACGTAGAACATCCATGTCGGAACTTTTTGAATCGAAAAATCAAATTTGTTCGTGTTATAATCAATTTTTTTTAAATTTTCATGTTTTTCAATTGACTCATTTTCATTGAACTCTTTATTTAACTAGCGACACTATTACTGTTATCGACACCTCTGCATATTAGTATCTACATACATACATACATTGGCCCCGTTTCGACAAGAGTTGCGTTGAGAGAGCGTTTGGGTTGAAATGCATTCATAATATAACTATATATAATATATTGTGTATATACGTACAACATATATATATATATATAATATAAATTCGAAAAAAAACAATACAAAATCTGTTATAATAAATTCTTTCATCAACGAAAAGCAACATTAACAGCGAGTAACATGGGCTATTTTTTACCGCCGGAGCCACGGGCAAAACCTAGTTATTTATAATTCTAAATTGGAGCCACAGGGCCCTACGGAAAATAAAAGCGTAGTAGTATCCGTACATGGAAAACAGATTTAGGTATTGTTTTTAAAAGGCATTGCACAGAGATTAGAGTTGATGTCATCATACATACATTATTTAAAATTATGAAACTACGCAGAACAACAGCACTGCAGAGAGGAGGAAACTTGACACAAGCCCTATACCAACCCGTCTGGCCAGCGTGGTATAGTAGGCCAAAACCTCCTTTCTAAGGAGAGGCCTATGTCCAGCAGTGGACTATTAAAGGCTGTTGATGTGAAACAATATTCATATAAATGTATAAAGTTAATCCGTGGTCTGAAATCCATATCAAAGACTTTATATTTTCGAAGTCAAAAAACTAACGCTGAATCGCTTACTTCACCATAATGAAATTAATACTGCATTAAAATATAATCCATAACCATAAAAATAACAAAACCAATCCGTGGAAAAAATATCGTCTGCGATTTTGCCAAACGTATACGACGTTCAAACCTTAAAGAAAAGAGCGCACTGCTTCCTCAAAGGCCAGCAACGCGCTTGTGACACCTGAGTTGCAGGCTTCCATGGGTGGCGGTAGTCACTTTCCATCAGGTTACCCATCTGCTAGATTACCCCTCTTCCATTAAAATAAAATAAAAAAATTAAAAACCTTATTTTTGTGACGTAACCTCAAAATAAAGCAGCCATTCTGGAGCGTTCCCTCACTACAATTTTGTATCTCGCAACACTCGTATTTATCGAGTTGACAGGTGACAGATTAAGAACGCGTCGCCTAAGGCTGCGAGTCCTGCAGGACAACTAGACACCAGTCTGTCAGCCTGAAATGCCTTGGAGATATTACAAAAACGATAAGGAGCGATAGCGATTTGAGTTAAAGTTTCATTCTGAAATGTGTGCGCTAAGGTTGCGCTAAAACATTTGTTATCATGGGAGAGTGTCATGACCAGAGGCTCAACTGGGGGCGGAGGGGGAAATTTCTCCTACCCTTTCTTATGTCTGTCTTCGGGACACCAATTATCCGGGTTCGGGAGTTGCATGTGTCGGGAGTCGCCATTAATATATTTTAGTTCGGTTTAGTTACAAGACACAAGTATTCCACAAGTAAGTACGTGTATGTGTAAATTTGCCATTAATAATACATGAACTAGTTTTATATATTTCCTATAATTCTTCGTCATGCGGACGATGTACAGAGGGAAATATACTGCTACCATTTGAGAAAATATCTTATTCATATTCGTATGTCATATTGGTTGTTGCCGACGTCTTTTGTTTAGATTTATGTTTGTATGAAACGTTTTGTGTAATGAAGTTGGATGGCCTTATTTGATTCTTTAGATAGAGTTGTTTGCGTCGAGAAGCTGAATTTTAAAATACTATTATTGTGCAAATGGGATTTAAAGCTGAATAAACGTGTATTGTTTTTTTTTTTCCTTTTGCAGTAGTCATCGTTAGCCTATCGCAGTTCACTGTTGGACATAGGCCTCTCCTATTGCACGCCACTTAGATCGATTTTGGGCTTCTCGCATCCAGCTCCCAGCTCCAGCCATCTTGCGTAAATCGTCTCTCCACCTGACCTGTGGGCGCCATACACTACGTTTGCCGAGACGATGTTTGTAGTAGTGGTACCAGTACCAGTGGTAGTAGTACCACTGTGAATAGAAATATTATAAAGAATGGTTGTTTTCCTTTGGTCCTTCCAGTCATTAATCTTTCAAATTTTCTCGTCTAATTTCTATCACTTAAGTTTCACTAAAATTATAGTCAGAACAATGTATGTAGTCATCTAATATGCATTGGCATTTGGCATAGTGTACGAGTGTGTAAATATTAAGTATATGTCACTCTTTTTAATATTGAAAAGGAAACTTCGAAAGAATAATAAAAAAATACTATGGAATAATTTGTTTTTAAAGACACTAAAAAAGACTGGCAAGAACCCCCAAAAAAAGTAGGCATAATCTTGTGGTAGTCTATACTACAAACATGCAGTTTTTTTTTGGTGAGTTGCTACGGTCGATATAACTGTTAAATTATTATTTTTTTAAAAGACAACTCCCGCATTAGGAATATATCCAATGCATCCAGTGTCGCGGAGAACTTTACAAACATACATGAAACGGACACAAAGAACACCCAGACTCAGAACAACAATTTGTGGATCACACAAAGTGTCGTCCCATGTGGGGTTTGAACCCACGACACTCGACTCAGTAGGAAGCGGCGTGGTGACCACTTAAACCACTACGACATCCGTGCAGTCAATTGGCTGTTTGGTGGCTCTGTCATTACTGCATCTTCTTCGCATAACTTGCTACCAACTGAAATTTGATGGCTAACAAGGACTATGATTTTTATGATCAGAAGCTGTATCATACTTTTAAAATGTATTTTTTTTGTAATTTATACATTAGAAAGAAAGAACAGTTATTTTGTTGAACACTAGCTAAAATACTAGCTACTGCCTGTAAGTGGAAACAAAAATAGCCCTTATCCCAGCATACTTCAGTTTCGTGTAGATACCCGGAGCGGCGCTGATATTCTGCTAAGGACAATACAATGCATAAATATATTTTAGATGTACAATTTTTGGTAAGTTTTTATAATAAAATAGTAACAGCTAATAGGAAAATCTGTGGATATAAAATAAAAAAAAATGTGATGTTTTTTGCCAACAGGCATGATCATACGTACAAAAACACACACACTATAAATAATTGAACTATAAATGTGGAAGGAACCATTGTTGACGCTGCTAATGATATTTCTCTTACCGTAAAAATTTCCGATGTGGGAATCAAACCCATGACCAAAGCAAATCATCTACAATTATTAAAAAGTCATAGACCAACAGCCAACAGGTGAGTCTCAATCGACCCACTTCTTTTCAAATACCATTTAACACTTACTCAAAACTAAAAATCCTTTCTAGAACATTCTCAAAAATCGATCAAAGCACGTTGGAAAGAGCAAACGTAAGATATTAAATTCTTCGTAGACGTATCTCATACATCTTGAGTTTCATATGAGCGGTTAGAGTACAAAGAAATTCGGTAGGGATTTCAGAAGCGTCGTATAAGTTGAAGATGTGCAGTTTTCATTAAGTTTTTTAACCGACTTCAAAAACAAAAACGAGGAGGTTCTCAATTCGAACGTATTCTTTCGTGTGTGTTTGTTATGCGATATCTCAGTCAATTATAGACCGATTTTTAAAAGTCGTTTTGCAGTCGATTGGGTACCCCCGAGGTGGTCCCATTACCACCAAATCAAGATATGATGGTAGAATCTTAAAGAAATCGAGGGCAACAATCAAATTTTACTATTCCGACAGGTGCGGTAGGTAGAGGCGTATTAAAAAACTTTATTTTTCTTTCTTTTTTCAAATCTAACTTTTATAGTATAAGCTCTGCTTAGTTTGAAACTAGATGGCATTGTGTGTTAGTTGTCCGAAATATTTATCAACACTAGGATCAACAACAGTGACCCAGGAACACGCCAAGCTATGCTATTTTAAAGTCCTAGGAAAAATGAAACTGACTTGGAACCCGCAACGAAATTAATTCGAAGAAAATTGGAGAAGTTGGCAATATAATAAATCTACTTCCCTCCTTAGCAAAACGGGAGACAAAATGAAGTAAAAATAGGCATACACCCTTTTAAACAGGAGAGCACTACGGACACAAAGTATTATGGGTCCTAAGTGAAGTTTAAAAATTTAGATAAATTGGGTATTGTAAGCAATAGCATAATTGATATAAATTAAATTTAAAAATCGATATTAAAAATGGAAAACGACTGAAAACTATACAGTTCATGTTTTTTAATTGCAAAATTTTCAAACACTAGACTCAAAAGGAACACGAAACCGATTCAGTTTAAAACGCCAAGCATTCCACAAGTTGACAGGCTCGCAGTATTTGACATTTTAAATGGTATGGTATCTAAAATCTGATACGGTATTTCCAAGCACGTATACGTTACAAAGTATTGTGATATATTTCACAAACTTATCTAAACATATCCTTAAATTTTTATGTAGCTAGGTATGTATATCAACTAGATTCTGGTTGCTACAGGCTTTTTACCTACATCGTCTAGCGTCTGTACATATTTTCATTAAAAAAATACTCATCCATTACACTAGCAACCTATTACCTACTTCGAATAAAGTATTAGTTTGGAGACGCTTACATAAAATATATACGCCATACATCACTTATACATATAGTATTTTGAGAGAAAATTAATTAAAGTAGGTATAAGGATGGCATAGAGGTTAAAGCGGTCGCCTCACTGCTTACTACTACACTGAGTGTTGTGGGTTCCACCTGGGATGACAAATTGTGTGATCTACAAATTGCTGTTCTGAGTCTGAGCGTTCTTTGCGTCCGTTTCATGTATGTTTGTAAAATCACCCACGACACAGGATACATTCCTAATCTGGGAATAGACTTAAAAAAAATAATGAAAAAATATTACTACTATGACTTAACGTGCCAGTAACCGATTATCATTGGGCGTGCAGTGCATAAAAGTGCGTATATATTTCAGCATTTGACTCCTAATATTAAACATATTGTAAGCTGAAGCATTAGTATCTAAGTTGGGTGTTAATCACATTACAACCGAGTTACTTAACGCTCCTTTAATATGTAGGTATATATGAATTAATATTACTTGAGGATAAATACTCGTATACATTAACATATCCTTAGATTGGTAGCAGACAGATGGAAATAGATGTGTGTTTGACTGAATTATACTGCATAATCCAAATCTGTCAGTTGTGTTACGAGCCTTAAGGGATTGTGAGGCCTATTTGCGATTGACAACACACAATCGCACTATCAAATGACAAATCAATAATAATGTGTAAAACGTACGTTTTGTTTGTGTCTATTTTGTTTATTATTTTAGACCTTAAGATTAAATTTAATTTTTTTTTTTTTTAAGGTCTACTAGCAACGGAAATTACTAGTATTCCCGTTAACCCCTCCCGCTAAGTTAAATTGCTTATGTTAGGAGTGGGTTCACGTCAGGTGTGTATTGGTCAGGATTCGAACCCACGACCTCTTGGTCGGAAGTCCAATGCCTTAACCACTAGGAATCACATTAATTTATATTTTTGACGGCATTCTCATATTTTTTGATAGTCTATTCTTTCGTAAGGTCCTCAGCAGGACCTCTGTACTAGCGTTAAAGAAAAGTGAAAACGTTAACGAACAATACACAGCAAACTGTTCTGTATAAGACCGCACTTGTAAAGCCTGAGTTGAATGCCCATTTGTTGACAAGGGATACTGATTAAAACGACTTGTTATGTGGGACCCATGTTTAGGATATTGTCCTGAGGTAAGCATCTACGGTATATTATGGGATGTTAGAAGCAATATATTTTGGATAGAAAATATACAAATGGGCCAAATCACGACTGCTGGGACCAATGCGACCTTAGAACGTTCAGAAAAAGAAGGTAAATACCGGTATTACACTAGTGACTGTTAAGTGTTTATGGGCAGGGGGTATCGTATATTGTGCCGTTGAGGAACAGTTAAATTGCAGGAACAGTTAAAATAATAATAATACAATAATTCATTATGACTTGTAATAAGCTGTATTTTTCATCCTTAAATTTACCTCATTTCAACGTAGTGTATTTTTTTAATTCAAATAAAAATGACCTTGTGTACAAAATCAATAAAAAAGATTTTTTAATTGAAATTGATTCACAATTGCTGAAAATATTGTGTGTCATGTAGGCAAAAGAAGCTATATTCTGTGGAATGGTAAACCTACTTCTTGTAGTCGGTAAATAAATCCAAAAGAATTTCGATGTGTATCTCTTAGAAGTTTTTTAGGTGCCTTTCTTTCCTGCTTTCATTCATTTCTTTGAGCGGCTGGTGACAGGCCACTAATGGAACGGCACTCCGAATCGCTCGGCACTTGTACTGAAATGAAATAGTACTGTTTTTGTTAAGATCCTTTTTGTAAAAACTTTTGTGTTCGGAAACAATAATAGCGTTGTATAGTTAATTACTAGGTTTTTCTACTCGACACCATTAGTCCTACCTTCACGGGATATTTATGGAAAAAAAAATCCTTTAGAAATACTAGTAATGTGGATTTTAGAAACATAAGTATTCTGTTTTTCGAACCCGGGAAGTCCTTAGCCTATTCAAGTTTAAAAATGTAATAGCAACATATTTTAAACTGTTATATTCATTTTTGCGGTCGACGAGGGTGTTT
The DNA here is from genome assembly GCA_902825455.1 of Arctia plantaginis. Taxonomy (NCBI): domain Eukaryota; kingdom Metazoa; phylum Arthropoda; class Insecta; order Lepidoptera; family Erebidae; genus Arctia; species Arctia plantaginis. The sequence goes on from CADEBD010000288.1 coordinate 2,992,862, forward strand.
CATGATGTAAGGATAGCTTTCTGCTCAAACTGAAATGGCATTATATAGATGATTATAACCTTGCAAGCTAAGCAAGGTCAGCACATCTCTACAGAAGGACAAAGAAGGATAGGTAAGCAAATCAAACGGAATCGGGGATTAGTGCTGGAAGGGAATGAAGACACGGTAATCATTTAATATTAGACTATCCCATACCTATTTTGGACCGAACGTGCTTACAAATACGCAAAAACATGACAGTTTGAGAATTCGAGAAATGTTAAAATTCAGTTCAAATTATTTATACGTAGTAATTACCACTTTGATTAGTTATTGTAATATTTACCAATTAATTGGACATACGGTTTTCGTATTCCCTAGATCAGTCAGTATCGAGTCAGTTTCAAGTACCTAGAATTAAAAAAAAATGGTGATAAGCTGTAACAATGTCGTATTTAATTTTAATATACAGTTGATTTGTGGATTAGCAGATACATAAATACAAATAAAATTGAAATCTTTGTTAGTAAGGTCAAAATAACAAATTGATGTCAAACTTAATATCAATATTGATATATTAAGATTTAGTGAATTTTTCTACAGCTAATAAACAAATTTAAAATATCTTCTGTGTTAGTCTATTTCTTCTCTTAAACTAGCGGACCGATTTCCTTCCTACCTTTCTTTCCGAGGACTTGCAGATGCAGGCTGATACTATAAAAAGTAGGTAGACCATGCTACCAATGGAGGTATTCAACAAACGTCGAGAAGCGTCGAGGACACCTAGTCTGAGTAACAATGTGAATATTATTATTTATCATCTATTGTGTAGATCTGTTAATTTTCCCTTATATAAATGTAATGCATCTCCTTGAACACGACCTATGTGTAACAACTGACAGCCGTCGCGATGCCTAAAAGCCTTTTAGAGATATGCTGACTACAAATGCAGGCATAGTTTTCGCATTTGCAATTTGCAAGTGCAACATCCTCAGTATAAAGCCGCCCGCCCTACGGTGCGCACGTTGGGCGACCCCGTAACTACGCAACGTAACGGTGACGTAAACGTTTACGTGTTGCGGAAACAGTTTTGAGTTATACTAAACTTTTTAGTGTCATGTGCTTTGTATGGAACTAATTGTGGCTGGTTTTTAAATGCATGTGTAAGTTATATTAAGAAGTAAACTATATTCTGTTCTGTTTTGTTCGATTCTGAATATTTAATGTTAGATGATTGTTTTCGACCTACCCGGTAAATTATACTAATGTGTGAGGTATAAGCAATTAGGTTTGTTTAAAGGAATTAAATTTCTGAATGAAATAAATGTTCTCTAAAACTTAGATAGGTATATTTGGTGAAAAATAAAAATATTATGAATGAAACTATAAGTAATATATACCAAAGATTTTGATAGAGCATCTGGATTTGTATGGAAATGTTCGTGTAAAAACACATACATATACAAAATCATTAAAATCTACATGAAAATTTAACTTTGTTTACAAACTGTGCACTTACACAATAAAAAAGTAAACACGAGATGTGTAAATGCTTGAAGTAATAATGTTCTATAAATATACATATATTATGTAGGTATACCTCGGTCAAAGAAGTACACAATGCACCAGAATTAATAACAAAAGAGTTTTCAACTGAAAACCAACTTTTTAAAAACTATTTTTTAGTACGTAACCATTTGAATGTGATAGTAAAACCATTAGACCCAAAACATTTTTCGTCAAAAAAATTGGCATGCTATTATGATTGTGACACCTACAGGATAATAAACACAGTTTAAAAATGAAATAATTTGATAAACAATAATACCCTTTTAAGAGAAATTGAACAGCTTTCAATAGTTTCTAATTATCAGTACAAGTTCTTTAAAATTTTATACAAAACCTGTATCTCGTTTTTTTTTTGATCCATCTGAAGATTGCCTGGGTGAGATTACTTTTAGCAAAAAAAACGCCGTGGTTGATGACCTGTTCCCACAATTATGTATGATATTTTCACTGTAACAATGATTTACAAATAAAGATTTATTTACTTATCTTATATTTTTCATTTATCATACATACCTACAATGCATATTTAAAAAGATAGGACTGGTACGAAACGGTGAGTACATTAAAGTTTCGTAGTAGTTTGCAAGATTAATCGTGGTACGGCTTTAGAAAACTTACTTCAAGGACTCTCGACGATACATGGCAAATATTGGACCAGTCAGCCACTGGTCCCGGTCAATGTTACGATGTTTATGATTAGGACAGTTCAAAAGTACCATATAAAAGCAGAGAGTGAAGTATCAGAAGAAAAACTAGTTTTATTGTACACTGATTACAGTAAGATATTACTAACAGATATGTACAATAGGCGTCCTCATGTATATCTCATCAACAGCTTTTAATAGTCCACTGCTAGACATAGGCCTCTCCTTAGAAAGGAGGTTCTGGGTTACTTTACCACGCTGGCCAGACGGGTTGGCATAGAGTTTGTGTCAAGTTTTCCTTATCTATATAAACATTACTTATACTTTATGAAATACAATAAATTATAAAGAAAATCATTATGACTCTTAAACTGCAGGTGTCCATGGATTTACCATCAGTTCAACCATCTAGCGCGTCTGCTCGTTTACCAAATTTTACATCTGCTTTCCCCGGAAAAAGAACGACATATCACAAGGAGGGGGGAGGGGGGTATAATGAGATATCACGTGTGTTTATTTCTCGTTGAACGCACGATTATATTTTTCATCATTTCAATTCGTTGTTCAAATTGATGTATTTTTTAAACCTCTTTTTATTATTTTTATGCCAGTCAAAATAACCTGCAACCTTAATGTCAAAAAGTTGCTAAAAACATAACGTGATTAAGTGACGACCCCTAAGAGATTATCTTAAATAGCCACAACCTTTATTTCAAGCGACACTAATGTCAGTGACCGATGACATACAAATGCAGTTTACTTAGCAAGGAAGAAATGAACCACAAATAATATACTTACAATCTATCCAATTTAAGCTTGAGTAAAAACTTAAGATTTTTGATATCAGTCATCTATGTATCTGTATCTTTACATAGTATAAAATAAAGTCGTTTTTTTTGTTGTACGCTTAGATCTTTTAAACAAAGCAACGGATTTTAATGCGGTTTCCACCAACAGAGAGAGTGATTCAAGAGGAAGGTTTATATGTATAATACATGCATATTACAGTAAATAAAATCCGAGAATTTCAAAGATTGGTTTTAAAAACATGGTTTTGCGCACTTATATTGTAAACGCTGGCTAAATTACAAAAATAATGTAGAACGCAATTGTATATCTTAAAGAGATCTACAAAAAGTCCACAATGGTATATGTGTATCTCCTAAGGATAACACACAGAAACCATCTTTATCTTTAAATATTACAAAAAAAAATGTTATTTACGAAGCTATTCAAACAATAAATTACGAATACTATTACTTATCCAATTAAATAGGTAAGATAATTGTGCATTTTATGTAAAATTGCTCTTTACAGCATATCATTAAAACTAATATATAACATAAATATTACATATAAAGATGTAATTTACTCCACACCGTCACCACATTAGTAGTATCTACATTGCACCCGTGCGAAACGGATCGCTAGTCAAAAATTTATAATTTTAATTACCAAACTGATTCTTCAATTCGATTTATCTTGTGAAACTGCAATCATATCACACACTCGTCCACTACTGGTTAGTGATCCTGGCAACTGAGCTAGAGCTCGTGGGTTCGATTTCCACCCAGGATAAATGAATGTGTGGTAAGGGCGATCACTTGTACTATATTTCTTTAGAAATATATAAGTCTGTTTATCAGATGTCTCATTGCCATAGCACAGAATAAGATAAGAAGCACAAAGATCTCATAATATACTTCTCAGCGTATTAATGAATTAGTTTCCACCTGCGGCTTAAACACCAAATCGTCCGTATTAATCTACGGTCATGCAACCATTGAAAACTAATCGTGGAGGTTATACGTTTCAGATAGATGTATAACCACAATTAGGGAATAAAAGCTATACGTGTTTTAGAAAGACCCTTAACAAAATACAGCTTTCCACCGAAAGAAATAAAGTTCAAAATTGATCGTATGTCCACCATGGGTATAATTTTAGTTTTACTCCGCTAAGTAGGTTATGCTTGATGAAAGTATTCTTTATTGCTATGTATTAATGGCAACTGTTCTGTTTCTAACAGTCATAGCGTGATATTACTTTATGCTTATGACCTAACTTAATACAATAAATACAAAAAAAACGAGTTTCAGTAATTAGTACGTACGTACACTCGACGGTCATAAATATACTTCTGACCGTGACCGTAAGTACGAAACAAACTCAACTTCAAACAAAGAACCCTTTTTTTATGGAAGAGTTGGCAAACGAGGAGACGAGTCACCTGATGGAAAGCGACTACCGCCGCCCATGAACGCCTGCAACTCAGGAGTCACAAGCGAGTTGCCGGCCTTTTAAGAAGGAGTACGCTCTTTTCTTGAGTGTTTAAAGGTCGTATCGGACCGGAAATATCTTATTTGGCTTTATTATCTTATCTTATATATAAAATTCTCGTGTCACAATGTTAGTTACCATACTCCTTCGAAACGGCTGGACCGATTTTTATGATTTTTTTTTGTGCACATCGGGTAGGTCTGAGAATCGGCCAACATCTATTTTTCATATCCCTAAATGACAAGGGACCACCCCTAATTTTTTTTTCAATATTTCCTAGAAATAATGTATATGGCAAAACAACGTTTGCCGGGTCAGCTAGTATTAATATAGATTGACGAACTGTTAGAAAAAAGTTAATAGACGAGTTGGTAATCAGATGTCGTGTAACTGTATCAAATACACCACATACATCAAATATATCTGTGGTGTTTTGTTTTGTTTCATGGTATAAGGAGGCAAACAAGCAGACGGGTCACCTGACGTTAAGCAACTACCGCCGTCCATGGACACCTGCAACTCAAAAGTCACAAGTGCGTTGCCGCCCTTGGAGTCCCTCCCGCTCGAGTCAACTGGAGCGACTTGGGCTTGGGCTCCGACAACCTTACTCACTCACTGAAAGGCAACAAAAGAATTGCTTAACACAGGTTTTTTGTGAGGCCGTGGTATCACTCCGGTCGAGCCGGCCCATTCGTGACGAAGGATGGCTCTCCCACTGTAGTATGGGGAGGACTTAAAAGGTGGCAATGCAATTGTGAATCTCGAGTTAGAAGGAAATCACCTACAATCAGGTGACCTGTTTCTTGGTTTGCAGGGGGCAAACCGTAAAAAAACATGTATAATTATGAACCTGGCCATGCCAGTTTGCTATAGATAGGGACCTGCCTCTATTGAAAAGGTTGTAATTTAAACCTACTAGCGGTGGATGTGGATCTGGGTGAATCCTACCAGGTCTTAGCTGCTTAGTTACCGTGCTACTACCAGATGATAGTCGACCTAAGATTCACATAATTAAGAAAAAAATGCAGATTTTGAAATCTCTTTTATGTATTTACGAAGAAGTATTTAAGTATTCTATCAGTCAATCTAGCTTTCATAGTGCAAGCTCTGCTTAGTTTGAAACTAGATGGCGTTGTGTGTTAGATGTATTATTATTCTTATGAAATATTCTAAATGAAATATTATTATTCTTCGTTTTCTTAATAATAATAACCTTATACATATCACCTACGGCCGTGTGATCCTAAACTAGGCAGAGCCTGTTCTATGATAAAAAGCCTGCTGACAATTATTATTATATTTTTCTAAATATATACATATTATAGATAAATAGCACCCAGACACAGAACAAACGATCATACTCATCTCACAATTATTTGTACTGAGTGGGAATCAAATCCACGACCTCTGGCTTAGTAGTTACGTAAGGAGATACTGTTTGCTGTCAATCTGAGAGGAAGCCTTAGTCGTTTACAAACGCAAACTGAGCAGAGCAGTAGGGATAGAAAAAAATCACATACGATAAATCATATGATTTATTAATCATATTATCAAACCTGTAACTGATTTACAAAATGTAATGTGGTATAACTCTGGATAGATTTTGTAACTGGAAACAACACATAAATGATGTTTGCCTCAAACTTAAAAAGCTTCGTACGGTGTCCGATGGAAAGACTGCAGGTATAGCATATAAAGGTTACGTAGATTCAATCCTTAGATATGGGTTAATAATATGGGGGAATTAAACTCATTGCGCAAAAGAAATGTTTAAGAGCTGTTTGTCGACTAAGTCCAATTGACCGATATTTAAAAAAACATAATTTGCTGTCATTGAGTTGCATTTATGTTTAAGTATCAATATTTGTTAGTAAATATAATAATTTCTTGAAATTCAAGGAGGATCATGTTACTAAATACAGACCAAGAGATCCTACTAAAATAATGATTACATTTTGTAGAACAACTGTCATGAAAAAGAATGTGTATCACATGTGCATATCAGTTTTCAATAATCTTTCTAAGAGCCTTAAGGAACGTCCATTTTAATATTTTAAAATTTGAGGAAATGGCTAGTTGATAAGTACTTTTAAACAATAAAAGAGTTCAGGCAGTATAAAACTTTTTTTTTTGTTTTTTTTTTATTTAAAAAAGACAACTCCCGCATTAGGAATATATCCTGTATCGCGACAGACACAAAGAACACCCAGACTCAGAACAACAATTTGTGGATCACACAAAGTGTCGTCCCATGTGGGGTTTGAACCCACAACACTCGGCGCAGTAGGAAGCGGCGTGGCGACCGCTTAAATCACTACGCCATCTGTGCACTAATGTGTGGTGACGGATTAAGAATACGGAATGCCATCACCCCTATTCATCTCGTGGGTGTCGTAAGAGTCGACTAAGGGAGCAAATTACGCAGGACAATAGAATTGCAAAGAGAAGGAAAACTTGATAAAAACCCTATATCAACCCGTCTGGCCAATAAGGAGAGGTCTATGTCCAAAAGTGGACTGTTACAGGCTGTTGGTGATGATGATGGTGAAAACTAATGTATCTGATTATTTGTAAATATAATGTGATATAATATTAATTTACGACAGTTAATGATAATGACATTTAATTTAATATCCTTTGTTAATTTTATTGTATGCTTGTGTTTTAATGTAAATATTTGCATGCCTAATACAGGCAGAATATAGCTTGAAAAATACACCTTTGTTAAATCTGGTACCACCTGTATTCTGTGCAAATAAATGATTCTTTTTTTTTCTTTCTTTCTATTATTACGCTAGCACAAGACTTGCGAAAGGTTTGAATTTTGATTGATTTTAATGCCATTTATCTTTGTCTATGACGAAATCACAATAACTTGTAAAATTGTTGTGACTTAAACCAATAATTTCATCAAATGAATATGATTTAAAAGTAGCAATAATTGTCATGTCTACAGAGCAGTATCTGTTCCTAAGCATTAGAATGATCACCTTTTCAAAATTAAACAAAAGAAAAACAACAGTAGTAATTACACCAGAGTTAGTAAATCACAATAATAAATACTCGTAGAACTATATAACAGAGACTTTCAAACAAGAATTATTTTTGGTATAATTTATTGTTTTAATTCAGATGTAAGGCAAAGTTTTCAATGATTGATTTTATTATGAATAATTCAACAACGATGCTTTTATCCCTAATGAAAATATTTCTAATATTTCTGAAAAATGCCTTGAAAGTCATAGAAACTAAGCCTGCTAAGTGTATACATTTCTTTTGTTATAATATTCGAACAACATTAGGCTTTTGTTGATAGTTCTCTTTACAATAAATATTAATGTTTTTATGTCGCCGTGGGAGAGCCATGCTTCGGCACGAATGGGCCGGTTCGAATGAAGTGAAACCACAGCCTCACAGTTAACCGGTCTTAAACAATTCTTTCGTTGCCCTTCACTGAGTGAGTGAGGTTACCGGAGTCCAAATCCCCCCTTCCCGTGACTGGAGCGGGAGGGACTCCAAGGGCGGCTACGCACTTGTGACTTTTGAGTTGTAGGTGTCCAAGGGAGGCGGTAGTTATTTACCATCAGGTGACCCGTCTGCTTGTTTACCCTCTTATACCATAAAAAAAGTCGAAATTTCTCCCAAAATCTCCATTCCCCGTCATTAACTGTAGATATAAATCTAGGGTTTCAATGTTAACCTATTCAAGTTATCGTATCGATATGAAACTGTGTGTCTTTTATGTAGTTTAGATGACAATATTGTAAATTCGCATCTAGGAGCTGTTCTAATTCTTCATTTCTTCGTTATTGAGTCTACCTCCTGGCCTCTTGGCCAGGAGGTAGACTCAGTAACAATAGGCTGATGTCTGACTGGGTGATAGTTTTTGCGAATTTTACTAGTCAGTGGACGATTGTCTAGGACACGGCTTCGGGTGGATCACTGTGGCGCTCAATTTCTTATAGGTCATGGTAACTTTAAGAGAGTTGAAGTGTTGAGTTTAAGTAGTTGTTGGTTAATAAATGAAAGTGCAAACTGTATTCATTTAAATTAGTCGAGTCACCATTCCATCAATGCTTAACACCTGAACTGTGAACAGTCTGCTCATCATATCCTCTTCGAATGTAGTCTTTGGTATAATGAACGTATTATAATGCTGAATAGCTTACAGCTAATATCTGGGGAGCTATACTAAGGGGATCTTATGTCAACTAGGGTGAATTTCCGTGCGTATAGGTGATTCTGTCATACATATTATTGAAATCAAATATAACTCACTAAGGGTCCATAATATTTCGTGGACGTGGTGCTTACCTGTTAAAAAGGTGTTTTTTTTATGGAATAAGGGGCCAAACGAGCAGATGGGTCACCCGATGGTAAGCCTATATAGCCTGGTGTATGCCTATTTTATTTCATTTTGTCTCCCGCTTTACTTATTAGTTATATATAAGTAGATTTATTATATTTCCAACTTCTCAAATTTTCTTCTGATTAATTTCGTTGCGGGTTCCAAGACAGTTTAATTTTTTCCTTTAATGTCCCGAGTGTCATAACTCGATGTGTTCGTGGGTCACTGCTGTTGACCCTGGTGTACAGGAGTTACACATGTGCTAGGGATTAGTCCAAATAGTCAGTGACACCTGTCCTTAATCTTTTTATAAGTTTTTATGTGATATTTATAGATTAAGATTTGTTTATAAAATAATTTCGGAAAAAAATCATTATAATATATTATAGCTGCAAAATAAATCTAACCTCCAATTTAATTTCTGTCTTAATATGACTATAGTGGGCACCATCAAATTACTTCGCATTATGAATGAAACAAAGCTGACAGTGTTGGTGTATTAAAAATACAAACAATATTTCGGATTATATTGTTGTGAATAAAATTAAATAAAATTAAAAACAATAAGAGACTAAGACCTATTTGTAAATGCATCACGCATGCCATTCTTGGGCCACTTATGGGCCTTCTCGAATAAAAGTGACCTATTTGAGGGACATTTTTTTTTTTTTTTTTTTTTTTTTTTTTTTTATTTGAGGGACCTGCAATTTGTGTCAATGATCAAGACAATGTTCAAACAGAAGAATACTTTGAATACAAATTACACTGTATAATTTTGCATGCCTTACGGTAGAAGCACTTGAAACCTGTCAATATATACAATATATACATATATAATACTAATAAGAAGTGGATAGCCTGATCAACCAAAGGGACCGATACAAAATCTGTAATTTCTCTCACTCGTAGTTCAGACTCTTTGCCCGTAGGGTTTTAGATTAGGTGTTTAAGGTTAGCTTATGGTAAAATTATTATTACTTACCAACAATTCTGAGCTAGGTCTTTTTCATTCTACGAATCTGAAGTATGGGTATTATGAAGTGAAACTTTTCGGTGTGATGAGTCTTCAGGTAACTGCTTGCCTTTACTTTGTAAGCCTTCACCTTGAGGAAAATTATTTTCGTGAATTAATTCTTTGTTCATTTAAATATTCTGTTAAAATATATTTACTTAAAAACCTTCTGCATTGTAAAGCTCTTTTGGTGGACTCTTTAGGCTTGATAAGACCGCACTGCAAAGTTTTTTTGCTCTAAAGTTATTCGTTAAAAACTCACAATATTTCCAGTGTAAAACAGTAAAGTAAAGCTAGACTATACATAGACCTAAATAAGAACACAGCCTACTGATGGTAAGAAGTCTGAAACTGAAAAAAAATGGCCTTTCTTGCAACCGCCTTCCTGGAAAAAATAAGATGAGTGGAAGACCGTTACGTACCGCTACGTACTTAAAATATAAACTTACACGTTACTTTCGTGACAGTACCATTTGTATACGTGACAGTGGCGTTGAAAAATGTAAAAATTAAATCTGTAAGGTAAAGCCTCATAATTTGAACTATTCCACCGGAAAGTGGGTTACTATCCTATATCCAACATTACAATTACACATTTCGTATCCAATTTGCGAATTTATCATATATAGTTTTGATGGAAAACAAAGATGAGAAAGGTCAAGATAACGCTAGTATATTTAAAAGCTGAGCAGGTAAAAGGAGATTGTAACTGTGGGGAACAGCTAGTCTTAGCTACTATTAATTAAACTTTTAAAGACTTACTGTCTAGCAGAAGTTCTCTCTGCTGAAATAAAGGTCTTTAAACGAACATATAGAATATATTATAAATTAATAAAACTCAATAAATCAAATGCGAGAAATTACACTTGAAACTTTGATGTCATCCACTGCGCACAACAAGTAAAATTTCATTTTTGTTAATTAGTATTTTTTGAGAATTTTAATTCAATTTAACGATAGATGGCGCTGTAATAAAATGTTGGTGTTTAATTAAAATTTTAATAAATCGTTGACAGGCCTTATTAGGCAACGTTTGAGAATTCACCTCACCTAATAGGCATAAGAGTTTTTTTATTTAGTGTTAAATTACAGTTTTTAAATACTGTGTACTTTTATTTTTATAATTTCGTCGAGAACTGGTCGGCTAAGACATTTCGATAGTAGCAAATACGACTAACAAATCAGCGACCCTGTCAGCAGATCATTTAAAAATAATAAAAAGGTACAAAATTAACAGATTTGAGTTATTTCTTACTAGTAGTTATTAAGTCACATAACATTATTTATATTCGGCTCGAAGGACCGAATATAAATAATGTTATTTCTTAAGTAATTAGCTGTACTTTCTATATTGACGTTATAGATTCCAATACAAATACAGTACAAACATAACTATAAAAATTTACCATGATGCGTTAAGTAATTCGTGGGATACAAAAGTATATTGATAATTTTCTGTAATGAAATAGATTTAAACTTACACTCCTACTACTGTATAATTCAGTAGATACCTAAATTCTAAATAGAGTATTCATCAGATAACCTGTAACGCTTGTCTGCTCGTAACACAATTACAGCTGTAACCATTGATTGGTCCCTGGAGTACAATTTGCACTTCCAGTAAGGCCACGAGAATTTTATGGTTATGCACAGATTCGTGTGAATGAGGTTTTATGAAATGAATATTTGTGAAACAAAATCTCTATATATTTTTTATTTAATTTATATTTTTGTGATTACCTTTTAGGTCGAATAACGGGCCAGTACAGCAAATATGTACTAAAATAATTTTGTTTGTAACATGCTTTTGTTTTGTTTTCAGGTAAGTGCTTTGGACAGACTTCCAAATAACACCAAGTATGTACGAGTATTTAATCATATTATAAAATTCTAATTGATTGAAATGTAATGATTTTAATATTTTATTAGTTAGGTAACGAATATACCTACCCAAAGTACTTATATTCGTCAGATTGTACCAGTTACTTGTAGCCATCGTAGGTCTTGAGATTTACGCCAACATACTTGCCTCGATACAGTTTGGATAACGAAATCGAAATTTAATTAGTGAAATTTATTTGTGGGCAACGTTGGCATGTTGGCCAGAAGGGTTTGATTAAAAAAAGCACAACACAGCAACTAAAAGAGGTTTAACGGTTTCATCTGCTCTAGAATCTTGCAAATCCTTGATATCCGTTTAATCTATACTATAATGCTGACTGTTGCTTACCGTAATATGATAGAATAAAATGAGGCGTAAACTGTTTATAAAATGCAAGTGATAGTTTGCTAGCACTGAAATAGTTAGGTGATAAGCAGAAGCAGGTCGGGGTGGCGGCGAGAGGCGCTGCCTTTTTGAGGCCACCAAGGAAATATGGGGGTTCCCACACAAGAGGGGGTTATCTACCCGCCGCAGATGGCCCGAGGTACGTCGGGGTACTAGGGATTTCCTTTCTAGGGTACACCTGGTTACCGGCTACTGGTATCCGAGACAGCGTGCAGTTTTTAGACGGTTCAAGTCCGGCATAGCCACCGGTAGAAGGTATCCGAGTAGATTTCCGCACAGAAAAAAAAAGAAAGTGATTTTGGGCGTGGACTTACATGTAGTGACAACAATTTTTGCTCATGGTGAAGAAAGACAAATGGTTCTCAAAGGACTGGATTTTGAGAGGAATAGAAAGATTACTTTCTACGTTGTAGTAGGTCATCAGGTATTGTGGCCAAAACCTGACCTGAATAAGTCCTGACAACGGTCCCTCCGTTGTTGGTGACTTATTCATAGCAATATATGACGTATACCATCTCTTTGGATACGGGTCTGATGTTGCTGTATTCAAATACCTTAGTAATACCGTAATACTCAGTTCGATTTTAACATCCAAACCCAAACTATTGTGTAGAAAGGAAAATATACATTAGGTCCATTGAAAGTTCAATTTAAACAAAATGAATGAATGTTGTACCGTGGGAGAGCCATGCTTCGGTACGAATGGGCCGGCTCGACCGGAGTGATACCACGGCCTCAAAAAAAACCGGTGTTAAGCAATTCTTTCGTTGCCTTTCACTGAGTGAGTGAGGTTACCGGAGCCCAAATCCCCCCTGCCGATGACTCGAGCGCTTCAAGGGCACAACGAACTTGTGACTTTTGAGTTGCAGGTGTCCACGGGCGGCGGTAGTTGCTTACCATCAGGTGACCCGTCTGCTCATTTGCCCCCCTATACCATAAAAAAAACTACGTTTAATAAAAGATGAGGTGTTTTAAAAGCACTCTATAATACCTTATATACAAGATTTTTAGTAATAAAATCTCTTTTAGCTTAAAGTTGAGCAATAATGTATACTCATAAATGATTTAGCGTCTATTTATTTAATACTACTTAAGGATGTCAAAACATTATATTGTAGATTGAAATAAGGATTTGACCAATTTGTACATAACACATTTAAGTCAGTAATATTTAATACATTTTCTAAGTTATAAGATTTGCTTATATATATAAGTGAATTAAACAGGAAATATAGATCATTTATAGTCATAGATATTTAGATTTGCAATGCGTGCAAGCCGGTAACATTATTAAACGCACTCTGATTGATGGGTCAAATAAAGAGACAAACTCGTTAAATTTTCCTGATCTTCTTCATGAGAACAATGAACGCATAATTAAAAGCATAAAAGTAACAACTTTTAGTGATTAGACAACTTAATTAATTTGTCCATAAAAGGTGCAAATTAAAAACAAAATTTAGGTACGTCTATTAATTTAGGTATATTTTTCTTTTGAAATTAAGAGGAAACGTCTAATTCCAAAAATGTCTAGAAATACACTGAATACTTCTCTCATGAGCAGTTGTAGCCCTAACAGCAGACTTAGAACCTAAATTGTAACTCTGGTCTGGTCCTTACTCTATAGTGGAGATACTTATCTAATCCATGTCACAGCTTCAGTGTTATGTAATAAGAAAAGGCATGAGGTTAATAAACAATTATTTTCTATAAAGACGAATAATAATAACAAGTTATTTTGCCAAAATATTGTCGAGGAAAATAACTCGAATTATCCAATTATTAATAAAAATGGCCGCCGCAAGCGTTGTTATCTCAAAACAAAATCTTTCAGCTATATCAGATTCCATCATTACGAAGGTAAAAAATATTTTCCAATTGACCTAAATGGGAGCTCATCAAAAAACTGGCGGTCACTTGATGTTCTGTTTTTTCTTATCTTTAATTTGCTTTTTAATATCATAATGCTTACAGAAGCCCTACCGAAAATATCAATCCTAATTTTATTTTCTTTTTAAACAACATGAATTAAAATAACATCAATTGAGAAATAAATACATCGCTATTTTTCTCGGCTTTTAATTCAATTGTTGTGATAAAAAGTACCTGAAAAAAAAATCCTCCCATCGATTTTTCTTTTACTAAAAGTATTATGATAACATTTGTCGATAATATAGGAATTTTCTATATTACGCCTCTGGTACTCTATGATATTAAAGTCAAACTCGTTTGTCATAAAAAGCATCTACAATACAGAGACAAACCGCAATAGTCAGTAACGTGTAGGGTGTACGCACCAGTTGTCAAGAGTTGTCATCTACCGCCATATTGGCGCAGCGCTTGTCACCTGTCAAACTTGATGTACGAGCCGAATAAAATATCGGCGGAGGGTATGACGTGAAAGGTGACGTCATTCGTCAATACACTGTCAGTTTTTGCGGCGGCTACCCTGGTTATTCCATTTTCGAAATTGTTTTTTAAACTTAGTTGTACAGTTTTTCGTGTTGTAATTTTATTAATTTTTCAAATATTGATAGATGGACTGTGATTTAAAAAAAATACAGTTTTTAAGTGACGGCATTATTTAACTTTTAAAAATATTTTGCGTTACATTAAATGTAACTTATTTATACTCTAAGCTAACGTTTATGGAGAAAATATATGCATAGAATGAATTGATACGAAATTATTTACTAGTATTTTTTTTGATACAAATTCAATGTTGAAACTTCAGTGCACGCAATATTCAGTATTTATAAATGTGTTAGAATAAATTGCATGACCTAAAAATAATTCTATGATGTTCTAGTCTATTCTTCATAATATCTAGAAGAGTCTTCTTAGAAACAAAGAGGCACTATCCTAATAATCCTTATTTCAAACTTAGAAAACCTTTAGAGAATCCTGTTTCTGTACAAATATTCTGGAATTTCTATTTTTAATTTTTATATATTTATTAATGTTATAAATTCAATACGTTGACGCTCAAAACACGCATATATATTTTAAATCTGGTAACAAAGGGAATCGTCTTTAAACATTTGACAAGATTTCCGCTTTTTATACCGCTTTTTCAATTGTAAATCCACTTCAGAACTTCAGACGATCATTTCAGACTATTGCAGTTCCGTTTTACTCAAATTTACTTTTTTGTTTTAATGACTCTAACTATTGCTTTGAAAACTAGTAAGGTAAATCATTTTTTTTTGGTTTTACCGTCATTAATTTTTTTATCGATGAGCTTAATGTTTGTGTGTATTTGTTTCTATTAAAGATAAAAACTTTTTTTTTTTAAATATCAATATGTGCCTCATTCCACCAAAAATTCCTCTGAAAAATAGACATTTTTAAAATAGGCTGGATTTATACGGGATACAAAGCGAGTATTTTGCGTTGATAGGAATATAAACTGGCATAACTCCTCGAAGAATCCTCGTAACCTATGCGTTAATCTGACTTGTTGGCTCATCACATTGCACCCATCGTTTCATAAAACTCCATGCATGCTCTGCATAGTATACTATCCGTAGCACCTACATCTAAAATGTTTTCTTTATACAAAAACGCCATTGATCATTGATTCAAAGCGTCTCAGTCTGACAAGAGGTTTACGCGTGCAATGATAAAAAAAATTGATGCACATTTTCCATTAACCCTTCCTCCGCTATAAGGGGTGTAAATAACCCACTATAATAAAACGTTAACCCGACGAATTTAATCGTGGCGATAAAAATTTTACAGGTATATTTACAGGCGTATTTGCGCAGAGCGTCGCTCGTTTAGAATGGTCGTTTGGAAATTATTGTAGCTCATTAATAAAAGGATATGTTTTTTTTATTGTTTTACTCGGCCATATTATTCTGATATTAAAATCTTACGGACCAGGTTGTGAAAATTAATGCATGGATATTTTATGGTTTTAAAATAAAGGGTGGTTCTTTGATTTATGTTTGCGGTGTGCACCTTCGGTAAGTCTTTGTTCAAACATAATTAAAGATCTATTCCAGATATGCTAGGTGATATTAGTGGCAAGTAGCGCAGTGCAAATAAGTCTTAAAATTGAAGCGGTCTCAGTACCTGGAAAATATCTACGTCCAGTGAAAGATTAAATTTGAGTAGCACTACGATCCCATAGTCTTAGATCTTACTGTAGAGCCAAAACTCTGCACCCTTTGCTGATAGACGTTGAAATAATTTTCCAAAGTATGAAATTTTTTTAAACAATACCCATTTTTACTTAACTTTTTGCACAATTCACTTAATGTATAGGATAATGTATAGGACATAAGAATGAAATAGAAAATAACATGGAATTCTCGCACCCTTAATATCTAAGAATGGGGTGCCCCTTTTTAACAAGAAAAGGTATAACTAAAATCCGACATAACATACAATATAACAATTCTAAAATTGTAACGATTAATTGAGAACTTTCAAAACGTTAAACTGTATTAAAAACTTATTCATTTTAGCTCTATGTTTACTCGTTTTCTCACTCTTATTTTTTTCCTTTCATAATAGTATCTAATTGCATTGGTAGGGTTAATGTGATTACCCCGCCCTAACCGTAACTTGGTACATATAAATTAAAGTTAACCCAATGTTTGTAATAGTTTTATCCCTTGTCTGGGACTGTGTTTGTATCTATTAAGTAAATTGATTACTTTATGGACTATTATCGTTCATAGACTCAAATTAATAGTACCTTTGTACATAAAACCCTATTATTAAAAAAAACATACAATTTTAACATGTAGCAGAAATTCATCAAATTTTATATTTTTCCGGTTCAGGAAATTTAGAAGCTACTTATTGAAATAATTAGGTGCTAAACAATTGGATAAAATATGCGGACAGAAGTGATAACTTAAACTAATGTAAGTTTAACTATTTAATATTGAAGTTGTTTCACTTGAGAAAAGCTAAGATAATTATTTAAATTTTAAAAGCGAAGAATTAAGAATACGGAGTGTCGCCACCCTCATTCCTACCGTGGGTGTCGTATGAGGCGACTAAGAAAGCACACTACGCAGGACAACAGCACTGCAAAGAGAAGGAAAACTTGACACAAACCTTATGCCAACCCGTCTGGCCAGCATGATACAGTAGGCCAAAACCTCCTCTCTAAGTAGATTCCTATGTCCAGCAGTGGACTATTAAAGGCTGTTGTGATATTTAAACCGGCAAATACCCATTATTACTCCACGAGTAACTGAACCACTTAATACACTACAATACTACTGGGTTTATAAAATTTTAATCGCAGCCCAGGTTTACACAGCCAAGTCAATCCATCCATTAAATAAAAAAAATAACAAAAATAACTGTATTAAAACGTTATGAAATCACGCTTCAATTAGCGTGCTAGTACAGCGTGGGGCAGTTCATAGTACGCATGGATTTGAACTTAATACTATGTTAAATAAGATACAAAATTGTATAGAAAGTTAACTATAGGAAGGGTTAAGTAATGAGTCGTTTTAGTTTCAAATTGACTTCAGTACAGCACAATGAAGCCGTTCCCCCGCTGTTTTTAAAAACGAACGTAAATTTTGATTGGATCTTTTCATGAAGTATTTTTTGACATTTTAAATGTTTGTGAGTTGAAAATAACTTCTACATCCACTGTATATGAAATCTTATCGTATTAATATCATCAAAAAATCGGTTTGAAATGGACAGATTTATTCAGAACTATTTTTGTATCTCACAAACTATTGACCGTTCCTAGCACGTTCATCTACAAAGTAGCTAAATTTGTGACAAAATCTTCAGTCTCTCCGAAGTGATCACCGAGTTCTAGCCAGAATACAGACGCCAGTTGGTCTACCTCAGACCTATTCAAGGCCCAATAAAAACATCCATGCAGCTCTTTCCCCTTCCAAATCTCCGTACGAACAGTTCAGCCAGTTCTCTTTACCTAAAATAAGCGAAATAAGTCCGTTATCAACTGTTACTACATAACTATGCATACCCACTTTATTATTATTATTCTCTTTATTTATTTTATATACACATGTTGATTACAATTTTAACATATATTGCACTTTGCAAAAAAAAACGTATTTAAAAAAAATAGTAGGCCACCGATACCGGGTACAAGGACTAAGACCACCGGTGGTTAGGACTCCAAAGACAGGAACCTCCACACTATACGGGCCGTGTCAAGGAGAACTGCCTTTTGCATCACACCCTAGATCCGGCCGTCTAACGTGAGCCTCGTAAGCCTTATTATTATCAAATTCTCTTTCTTTTTTCTCTTTTTTTTTTCTTAAAAAAGACAACTCCCGCTTTAGGAATATATCCTGTGTCGCGGGGGACTTTACAAACATACTTGAAACGGACACAAAGAACACCCAGACTCAGAACAACAATTTGTGAATCACACAAAGTGGAGTCCCATGTGGGGATCGAACCCACAACACTCAGCGCAGTAGGAAGCGGCGTGACGACCGCTTAGACCACTACGCCATCCGTGCAGTCAAATTACATATAACATGTGTTTTATTTATCTAGAGGGGTTATATTACACAGATCTGGTTAAATCAGGGTAAATTGCCGTGTTTACACAGTAACTATACATTCATTTAACTCAATATAGATATACTCCTGGCCTGTTGGTCTAATGATTGGTGACCCTGACTGCTACTCCATAGGTTGTGGGTTCGATGCCCAACCAGGAGAAATTATTGTGTGATGAGCACGGTCATTTGTTCTGTATCTGGGTGTACTTTATCTATAATATGTATGTATTTAGGAATATATAAGTATGTTTATCAGAAGTCTGGTTACCATAGTACAGGCTGTACATAGTTTGGGATCAGTCGGCCGTGTGTGGGATGTGTAAAAATATTGTTATTACTACTCAATACAAGTATTCATTTAACTTAAGTTGATTATATAGTAGAGATTTTAAAAAGTGTATCAAATGGTTTTACAATTTTGAAAACGCAAGCATATATTTCGCTGTATTTAACACAGTTTTTTACAATAAATGTCTTTGTCTTTGTCTTCAGACTCCATAG
This sequence comes from Arctia plantaginis, assembly GCA_902825455.1. Taxonomy (NCBI): domain Eukaryota; kingdom Metazoa; phylum Arthropoda; class Insecta; order Lepidoptera; family Erebidae; genus Arctia; species Arctia plantaginis. Next base: position 3,012,006 of record CADEBD010000288.1, read on the forward strand.
GCTGCGATGACTGTTTACTATCTAGTGAAATGTATGGTCAACGTTTGATTTTGAACTTAGTTTTATCAATTATGATTGTTTATTCCCTTCCAATATAGATACATTAACTAATTAATGGGACTGAATAATTAAAGTTTACTGTCTTGCGTAAGTCGTAAAAGCTCCAATAGGGAGAGGGTTACTGTTGCTTATATATATTGCTTTGAAAACAATTTAATGTTACTGTCATATGTATATACAGCAAACAAAATTGGTCAGGGTTACAGTATTAAAATTGTAAATAACTTGTTTCTTCACTCATAAATTTGCAAATTGTTATGATTTAAAATTCTTTGTTCCATTCGACGATTCCGATTCTGGTTTTGACGACCGAATGGCGTAGTGGTTTGTGTAACGGACTGCTATTCCAAAGGTCGCGGGTTCGGTTCCCGCTCAAGTCAAACATTTGTGTTCATGAACATTTAATTTTTGATTTAGTTTGGGTGTTTCTATGTATAATAAGTATTTATTTACAAAAAAAGTATATATGTATTGATATCAGTTATCTAGTAGCCATAGTACAAGCTTTGCTTAGTTTGGGACTAGATGGCGTTGTGTGAATGTGTTAGAATATTATTATTATTCTGCGTTATTAGTTTCCATTTCTCCAGTAATGGTTCAGTATAATTACGGGTACTTTGTACTACTTACAAGGTATTTTGTTTACCGTATGTACATGCACGACAAAAAATAAAGTATTTAACACTTTAATTTTTAATGCGCTATAATACTAAACAGTTCTGCTTACTGTCGATGTTTGATTCTATATTTTATTTACTGTATCTAGATGCTTTCATATTGGTAAAGCTATTTATCAAACATACATCAACAAACAGACTTAAAGAATTGTAAACATTAAAAAACATGTTCCTGTTCAAATAAATTTGTTAAGCTGACCTTTGCAAATATGTATGCAAAGTTATGGTTTTATTTATTGGTACGCAAAATAATAATAAAAGACGTAAATCGTGCTTTATTTTCTATGTGATCCATTTTTTTAACAAGCACATACAACTAATTAATTCTAAATAAATTAAAACATCATACTTCACATGCATTCATAATCAAATTTCTTACCTCCGTAATTTGCTCACACAATACACTCGAGACCTTATTCCTAATTCAAACAAGCCATTAGCGGCCATATTTTGAATGAGCATTCGAAACAATAACGGTCCACTCAAAAGGGACTTGTCGTAGTACCCACAGTCTGTGGGTATTCAGATGAATTTCGTAAATCAAATCAACATAAGATGAAACAAACGCTCGCTTGTTTGATGTGAATGATAACGGAAAACGACGATTTCCTATTAGACTAGAGGACTGAGCCGCAAAATTTTGAAATGGACCAATTTGCATGTTAACACCGGGACCCGACAATACGATAATTGAATCGGGTTTTCAATGTAATCTATTCGGCCCTTCGTCTGCTTTTAAATTTGTTCTGTGTTCAGGTAGAGGGTGCGGTCAACAAAATAGACGGAGGGAGGCTGTTTTAAAAGTGTTTGGTGCCTGTGTGCATTGGAGAATTTCGTATGTTTGAGTTGGCTATAGACACATACGTATAAAATAGTAGTATATATATTCATGTATCATGTAACAGATCATGTATGCATGTAGCAGATGAAATTTTCAAATCGGGGAGGTACACAGAGCTTATTTCCATGTAATCCCAAATCGATTGAAAAGTCGGATAAAAACGAAGGTATCATACCTTAAATTTAGGGTAAGCTATACCTACTATTGTTGATACTCCATTAGTCATTGGCACAAATAAAAATATTAAGGATTGAAATATTAAAAAATATTCAATCAATGCAGATTTTTTTAAGTTTTAAAGCGTTCACAATATTACATCTATACTTATATTAATATGGTTGGTTAAACACGCTAATCTTAGGAACTTCTGGTCAAATTTGAAAAAACTTTCAGTGTTAGATAGTCCACTTACCGAGGAAGGCTATATCAAACTTCAACTAATAGTAGCGGAGTATCAATTAAACATGTTGCAAAAACGGTGGAAAATTATTCCTTTTGAGAGCTTCCGTTGCGTGCGCTGCGTAAACGGTTAAAGTTTTGCAAGTATCATGTATGACAGAATTATTCCCCTAAAAAGTTCTGAAAAAAGTCTGCGAGAACATATGTCTGTCTTTTAACGTTGTCTTACTATAACCTTTTACATGCTAATCAAATTTGTTCTAAAATAATAAGGGTTGTTTAAACGTATGAATGTATGTATGAAAGTATGTGTTAATAAAAGTATGAAATTGCCGTTGTATAGTAACAGATACTTTGAATTGACATAAAACCTTCATGGTATAAGATTTTCGTGTCAAACTTTTTTCACATGATAAAATTCGGTTTGCGACTTTCAATTGTTTTTTTTTTATATAGCATTTTCGCGGCTAAAACGGCTCGCAATATCAACGCTGCGTTTGGAGAAGAGACTGCTAATAAACTTACCGTGCGTTTTTGGTTTAAACGCTCTCCTAACGGAAACTTTGACTTGAAGAATGACGACGCCCACACAGGTAAATAACGCTGAATTAAAGAAGATGGTGGAAGCCGATTCGAGTCTAACTACCCAGAAATTAGCGGCATTTTTTAACGTTACTCTATCTACGATATTGACTCATTTGCACCAATAGGAAAAAAAAAAAAATGTAATGATTTGATTAATCTGCAGAAAGAAATGCTTGTTGAAACTTGTGTTACCTTGTTGAGTCGGTACAGAAATAAAGGAATATAGGATCAAATTGTGACATGTGACGAAAAGTGGATTGTTTACGATAACCGTAAGCGAAAATGCAATTGCTGACCCCCAGGTCAAACGTCGCCACAGTGTCCTATAGCAAAGCTTACCAATAAAAAGATAATGCAAACTGTTTGATGGTCTCTTCGTGGTGTTATTCACTATAGCTTTCTCAGGTCATGCAACAATAGCAGATGTTTACTGTGTCGAACTTCGAACAATGATGGCGAAACTTTCAGTGATCGATCGTGAATTGATATTCCCTGATAACGCAAGACCTCACACTGCACGAGAAACCGTTGTAACTCTACAGGAGCTGCAGTTAGAAACCATACGTCATCCTCCGTACTCGCCAGACCTTGCTCCAACTGACCACCATTTTTTTCTAGATTTTTAAATTTTTCTACGTGATAAAAAACCCAGGAGGCAGTAAAAAATACTTTTACACAGTTTGTCGTAAAGGCATAAATGGACTCCCGGTAGGAAGGTAGCAATTTATCGAAAATGAGGGTAAATATTTTGATTAAATAAATATGTTACATCTTAAGAAAAAACGAGTTTAAATTTTTCAATACAAATCGGCAATTTAATACTTTAACCCCTAATATTTTCAACTTCTAGGCGAACCAAATCGCTGGCAAAGTATATACAGATAGTAAGTTAAGTAAAACTAAAGTTTTTCATAATGTTAATGTTTATACTAACAAATTTTTATTAAACTTGTTAATCATGATTCTTTATAGAAGAAAGAAATGGTAATTTACTAATCCTTCAAGTGCATATCATTGTGTAGTTAGCATGGTATAGTAGGCCAAAACCTCTTTTCTAAGGAGACTCCTATGTCCAGCAGTGGACTAGTAAAGGCTGTTGATGATGATGATGATTATGCATCTATTACATTAAGGACCGTATTCTCACCACAAAGGTCGGGAACGTATTTGTGACGTTTGAGTGACAGGTTTCCGTAGGCGTGATAGTTACTAACCATCAGGTTTCATCACATGCATATATCAGATACTCGTTTACCCTAATACCATCAAAAAATTGACACCCGTTGGCATATAAAAACTGCTATCTTAAAAGTTCATTGTACACTTCAAAATACGTCAAAAGCATACTAAACTATACTACAATAAATCTGACACAATCTAATATATTCAAACACGAATAATTATTGTTCACCATTGAAATATTTCAACTGAAACAATATTTTACTATGTTCATGCAAATCAGCCTTTATCTGTAGATAATTCATTGGATTATATCGCTTTAACAAATCGAATGTAATGCTTAAAATCTGCTATAATAACCCTAGTCGGCTATTGTTACGATAATGTGTGCTATTATAGCAATGCTAATACTGTAATGTTTTGTTTGGAGTAAAGCGGTTTAGTATAGTGAAATAATTATTTTATTTAAATAGAGATAAAAATTACACAACAAATTGAGTTTTCATTTATTGTTGTTAATTCGAGAAGAATATTATTGGCAGTGAAATCTGTATGCTAATTATTTCGTAGATAAAAATATATGTGCGTTTTAAATGTTACCTTCTACTCACATCAAGCATGCAATATTTTCAAGTATTACAAATAAAATGCGAGTACAAACGCGAACACAAAACGCGCAGTCCTGATACCGTTCGTAGTTCAATTAATTTCAAGACTTTTTTGAACCTATTTTGTTGACCACGTTGGAGCTATCACACTGGCAGATGCGATTTACCTATTTTTAAGAGTACAGTTTAAAAATAGAAGTATTCGTTACTTTTTTATTTATTTTTGAGTAGATAATATGTGCATCCGAAGATCGATCGTTTATTATCAATAATTTCACACATCTCACACACGGCCGTCTGATCCCAAACTGGGCAGAGCCTGTACTATGGTAACTAGACTGCTGATAAACATAATTATACATTTCTAAATACATACATATTATAGATAAATTACACATAGACACAGAACAAATTGCTAAAGCATTCCAAGCAAGAGTGAAAACAGCAATGTGTTTATACAAACTATAAGCATTCGTTTTATTGTTAAAAACATCGTAAAAAAATTAATTCATTTCATATTAAAATCTCTCTAAAAACATTTGACAAATCTCACACACGACCGTGTAATCCCAAATAAATAAAGTCGGTTCTATGGTAAATACATTGTATTTATTGAAAACCGACACTTAAACGTAAAACAAATGATCGTACTTTTAACATATTTTCTTTCTGTTATTTATTTATTTTATGGAATTGTAGGCAAACGAGCAGACGGGTCACCTGATGGAAAGCGACTACCGTCGCCCATGAACGCCTGCAACTAAGGAGTCACAAGCGCGTTGCCAGCCTTTGAGGAAGAAGAACGCTTTTTTCTTGAAGGTTTGTAGGTCGTATCGGTCCAGAAATACCGCAGTCGATAACTCCCACAGATTTGTAGTGCGTGGCAAAAAGTGTCTTGAAAAGCACTTGGTGGAAAGTTGCGGCCGGTATTAGTCTGAACAATTCCTCGGAGCACTCTCCGTGATATATACGATAGAGAATGCCTTTGCATTAATAAGCATAATTATTTTTCCTGGGAGGGAATCGAACCCTCGAAACCTCTGGCATTGGATGCAAAGTCACTAACAAAGTTTCTCCACCACAGGTCTCACCTTGAACTTCTGGTCAGTTATGCAAAAATAAACACTAAATAATAACATGTAGTAGAAATCCTCATTATCTCCTTTTAACTTTAGCTTATCTCCACTATCCGCAGCAACTTATCTCCACTATGTGCCAATTCTTATCCTTGGAGTACAGACAACCTAATTTGATTTTATCGTAAACCGAATTCTTTTGTAATATTTTCATAAATGAACTTAGTTATCAGTCACAGACAAGAGTAGATACCTAATACTAAATTGAAGCTTCATTGAATTATATTCTTGTAGGTATATGTAATAAATAACTAATATGGTTTCGTGTAGAACTACAATCATTTATCAAGTTAATGTAATTTTTGTATCGTTGAACTAATTTTATAATGAAGAACTCAATAAGAACGCTTATAAGATTTATAGATTTTTTGAAATTAGATTTTTCATTTATTACTCTCGTGGTCCAATTCTAAGATTACACAAAATATTTTAAAGACTGTCCCGAAACTATTAATTGCAGAAGGTTATCGAAACAAATGCCTAATATACCAAACTAATATTGCTATCATCATCACCATTATAAACAGCTTTTCATAGTCCACTGATGGGCACAGGTCTCTCCTTAGGAAGGAGGTCTACCACGCTGGCCAGACGGGGCCTCAATACTGCTATTCTAATATTGCATCAACTGGCTGTCGATGGAACGTCGTCGGAATAGTTTTGCATTTTTCGTATTCTACTAACTATGTAAGATCAATGGCCAATGGGATGACTTGTCACTGAACTTCCATTGACACAAATGTCATCGATGTTTTTGTAATAGTTTGGTAAACGGTACATTTTATATTTGTAAGAAAATGATATATTTAATTTGCCACATATGTCAATGTTGTTGATATAACCATTGACTACTCGTATATCGACAGTCTATTGACACTGAATTTATGTAAGTGGAATACTGATATTTTGACCTATGTCAATGGCGTTTCACTGACATCTCAATAGCGTGTCAATGGAATGGCAGTGGTTTGACGTTAACATAAAATAGCAGAACGGATTAGTATAGGGTTTGTGTTAAGTTTCTCTTCTATTTAGAGTGCTGTTGTCCTCGGTAGTTAGAATCCTTAGTCGGCTCTTACGACACCCAAGAGATGAATAGAGGTGATGACATTTGCAGCTCATACAAACATTTGGTAAGACCCGGGAATCAAACCCGAGACCTCAGCACAGCAGTCGCATACGCTACCACTGCACCACCGAGGCAGTACATATTTATATATTCCAAATGTGATATGCTTTCATGTGCAACATTTGTTTGAAAAGCATTCAAAGAATTTTCTTCAAATATTAATAAATAGATTATACGGAACATATGGACCAGCTAAGTATATATAATAAATTAACCTATAAAGGTTGAATATTTGCTGGGGTACGTAAACAAAACCAACGTTACTTGGTTATACTTTTTTACAAATTAATGTTAGCTGGGAGGCAGCAATAAATTTACATTAAACCGTGATATGTACTTAAATTCTTTTTCTCAACCAATTTTCAACATCCGAAGAGTGTAACTTACAATACTTCTGATAATGAATTCGAGACCCCCTTTCGAGGGTACTTCGCCCCCACGTCTGCAAAGACCGATAAATCAAGGCGCAGCCTGTGAACATACTCTCCACGTCCAAACTTGTGAAGTATGTTTCGAGTTACATGTTCTTACGTTGATTACAGCAGAGTAAGGCTTATTTTGAGAAGAGTAATTACTGCTGGCTACAAGTATCAACTCGACGCGATACCCATTTATGGCCTGGCTTGTTGAAGCTAGTGATCCTGATTACGGAACCAGCGGTACGATTTATTATTCGGGGCTGGGTGTAATTTATCTTAATGTGTATATGTTTAAAAGCAGCCTGGATGTCATAGTGTAGGCTCTGCCTAATTAATCCCTATAATATTATTAAAAAAACTTGTTTTTAAGGAGAGGTCTATGTCAGCAGTGGACTATTAAAGGCTGTTGATAATATGTGATAATATTATTATTGCAAAAGTAACCCTGTCTGTCTATTACGCTTTCACGGCTATACCGCCGAAGCGATTTTGATACAATAAGGCATGGATATGCTTTGATTCTTGAAGAACGATATTGGCTTCTTTTTACCATGCGTATATTTGGTAGTGTACGTATGTGTATGTGTATTTGGTAGTGTATGTATATTTTAACGTATATATATATAGTATTAATGTATAAATATAGATAAGTATGATAAATATTTCATAGGTTAATATCTAATTTATTTCTCTAATTTCTATATACCTATCATCAGTTCAAAATGAATCCAGGCCATCATAAGGTTGCCTGAAAGAAATTGCACTAAGCGATAAGACCGCCCTTTGAAAATTACATATGTTGTTAATTACTTTATAATGTCTTACCAACATAAACGCGGGTGGAGCCGCAGGCAAAAGCTGGTTACTAATAAACTACAACGCACTTAATATTTACTTTTAGTAATTTTTCCAAGACAAGCTTCTATCGTAAAACGAATGAAGGCCATAAAGTCCAAAGGCAGCATCAAAAATTAGATATTCTTTATCCTACCAACCTACTTTACGTAAGTTTAATACCTATACAATACATACAGAATACATTTATATGAAAATGATGTAATAAAAATGATAAGTATGCGTTTATGAAGAATACCTGTTTGCCACTATTGTTTATTTGAGAAGAGACTTTGTTTCATGAACAAAATGATTTAAATACATTCTCATACATACGCAATAAACTCATTAACATAATGATCGGGCGAATATATTGTGTATGGAATGGCAAATGGATGTGCCAATGTAATGGAAGTTTGTAATAGTTCTTGTGTTGTGTATTGTGCTGATATACGCATGTATTGTGATGTTTCTATTACTTTAGTATGTATATCGTTAATAGAACGCAAAAAAACAAAGTTCGAAAATAAATTAAAAGCGGAAACAGCAAAACTTGATATGATTCTGTTTTTTTACGAATAGGATCCATCGGTTAACCTGGCCCCTGAAAATGATTTAAAAGTCGTTTTATATGCAGACAATTATGAAGAAAAATATGATTGTTTATCTTTTGAGTGATTCTAAGATTTTGTTAACCTTTTGTTAACGAATCACAGGTCTTTAGTATGATGCCTATTCTCTATGAAATTAAAGGAAGGATCCAGCAACCCGACTAAGTTTTACCTTGCAGGCTTATAGACTTGGGTACATTACACTCTTATTACTATTTTTCCCTGGGTCAGATGCCATATAATCATATATAATATATATACACAATATAAAAAGCGGCGGTAGCCTAGTGGTTAAGGCATTGGACTTGCAATCAGGAGGTCGTGGCTTCGAATCCTGACCAGTACACTACCGACATAAGCCCACTCCTAAAACAAGCAATTTAGCTTAGCTTGAGGGGTTAACGGGAATACTAGGAATTTCGGTTGCTAGTAAGCCTTTAAAAAAAAATACACGAGATGCTATAAAAGTATCCTACGAAGATAGATTAGCTTTAGATGTGCCGTATGCTTATTTTAATCATAACATTTACTATAGAAAACTAGTTTAAGTGCACCATCGTTACATTCTATCTATCAAACAGTTTACTGAAACCAATAAAAAAAGCTCAATCACATATTTTCAATACTCAAAATCATGAAACATTTAAAGAATTGCCTTTTTATCATGTCCAACAAATCGTGTCAAAATCTTTATGTACGAGTACATAAAATAAGATAGTGGTGCGAAAATCCTGGCACGTTTCTCTACCTGCTCTGGCAGAGTATGAGAGTCACTACGTAAAGGGGTCGACACGCATAATTCTCTCAACGGAGACAAATTACCCTTATTTAAGGGGATGTTCTTTGTGGAAATGTGGAAAATTATTAAATATCACTACAAAAATTACACAAATTACTCTATTACATACGAGAATAAGTATGTAAAGATTTTGGTGGAGGTCTTTGTCCAATAGTGGGACAGTATGGACTCGAAATTAAAAAAAAAATGTTCCTCCTTCTCATCCTCTTATAGGATTTACCTAATCGGCTGAAAATAATAAACGATGCCTTTTAACTAGTGGTACTGGATTTATATTTCGCTACCTTAACAAAGCATTTCTTTATAAACATATTGTTAGGTTAACATGTTTTATTTTAAGTTTCTTTATGCTTTCAGATAATAGGGTAATATAATACCATCTTTTCCATCATACAGACCTTGATTTAAGTTGGGCTTATCTATTATTTTATTTCGTCCCGCCGCGCCATTTTGATATGATTTTCTTAAGTCCTGTTCTTGAAGTCCTTTTTCAATACGGTACTTTCGATTTTATTAGTTTAAGCCTTTGTTCAGTCTTTCTTCTCGGTGTTACATACTTTTGGATATACTTTAACTGCTGTCAAATTTGCCTTTAGAACGGTTGGCCCATCTGGGCATTTCTGTCTTATTTAAACTGTAGGGTTATTCAAGATAAAATTTGTCAGGTAATAATTGAATTCAATTTTGTTTGTATGTAAGTCAAGTTACTTAATACTCGTACTATTAAATAATAATTTGAGCATTTAATTTTGTTACACCAATTGTTTGAACTACCTCTTAAGCGAAGCATTTCAGCTCTTCTAAACTATGCCTTGATAAAGGTCCCTCTGTAGGCTGATTAATTTTACTACACATACTAAAGCTCAACAAATCGTTATATACAATATTAATTGAATTTTACGAAGGTTATTCACACACCTTGGTATAGTAATTACTGATAATAACAGTAATATGAATTTCTTCGTATCCTGCAGAGTTCAATGAAACATGGGTTCTCAATTATAGGGAATTATTCATACTTGGAATTTTGCTTTGATCGAATTAACTAGTAAAGTAACTAAATATACTATTAAATACCCTAATAAAATGTTTCTGCATTATATAATTACTGTCAACCAAAAGACTGCTGTAAAAAATTGCTGTAAAAAAGAGTATTTATGTATTATTATTTAAAAATGAGTAAAGATCATGGTCAAAGACCGTGTGGTGACGGATTAAGAATACAGAGTGTCACCACCCTTATTCATCCCGTGGGTGTCGTAAGAGGCGACTAAGGGACCCAACTACTCAGAACAACAGAACTGCAGAGAGAAGGCAAACTTGACACAAACCCTATACACCCTATATATATATATAGTAGGCCAAAACCTCCTTTCTAAGGAGAGGTCTATGTCCAGCAGTGGACTGTTAAGGCCTGTTGATGTGATGTGATGATGAAAGATCATGTTCAAACCTCTACAACTTATTTGCCAATGCTCTAAAATGAGGGTACATTTAATATCTAAAACATATTAATATTTCTTTAGGGATCCAATATCATATTTCGTTTCCATTTTACTTCAAGTGTCTCTCGTGACTTTCTACCCAGTTAATATCTTGCTGTAGTACTTTTTAATAAAACAAGAACAAATACTAAATTATCTTCCACAATCTATTCTAGTATTTTGTCTCAACATTCACCCCGCAGAGTCCCGGGGGCGCAGTACATCAGACAGTCCTGCAGCGCGTCTGGTAACTCATTAGCATATAAATTAATACATTTTATTTCATCTTAATATCTTTGGTGCCCAGATCTTATTACGTGATTCACTGTATTTATTAAAAAGGTTCGTGTATTATATTCATGATGTGCTTCTAGATTAATGTTTTTGAACTTACAAAAAAGCTTGGTGTTAGGATTTACTGCAGCAATCCCTTACCATAACATGCTGTGATGTAATCTAAATGTTAACTTTAGTTTAATAAGTCTTTGTGTTTATTGAAGTATTCATATCTTATATGATTATCTATCAAATGCAAATAATGTCCAGTAGCAAATCCAATAAAAAAAGTAAGTTTAGCCTTAGTGTTGCAGATGAAAAAATTGATTCCAGTTGCGGATTAAACGATTGATGTGGATGAAAGATTCTAGGGAACCAAAGAAAATTAGTCCTTTTTGGAAAATGTTAAACGATTGCTCAATTTATGTATTTTAGGAGGATAAAGGGAGCTGTTAACATTAGATAAGTAAAGGCAACTAATATTATATCTAACCAATATAAAGTAAAAATATTTGACATATAGTATTAAGGTAGTAGATGAATTACAGAAGCGGCGAATTAGTGGCGGAATCAATAGTGTTCTTTTTTATTTTAAGTAATCTTAAAATAAAAATATATAAGTACGTTATTAACATAACATAACATTGCTCTATGGAACTTTTAAGAAGAAGAAAGAATAAGTGTAGTAGCATCTAAAAACGCGTTTAAGGGTGAAACTGTGAGATGGCTTTTGTTTAGTAAGATAATGTTCTGAGCCTAATAGCTTAGTGGCTTAAATTTATTAAAACTAATATCCTTTGATTTTATTAAAAAGTGATTATATTAAATTTAATTAATTAAAATCACAACATCTACATGTCAAGATGATTTATTTTATATCTCTTGAAGACAAAAAAACAGAACAGAATATATGTACACAGTTGCCTTCAACACCCATTTTTATTCTCTCAACCGTATACTAGAATCCAATTTGACATCAATTCACAAATCTGACCTTATCTTTATGAAAAAAATATACGCACCTCCGCCACGAGACCGGAATCCGCAAAATTATTGGCAAAAATAAGAAGTTTATTTCTTACATTTTAAGGGCACATGCTAATACCGCAGTAGATATTCAAACTTTTGCGAATAAAATGAATGAAATACAATCTAAGCCTCAGTCGCCAATCAAGAAGAAGAGATAGGGACTACAAGTTTGTTTTATTTCTTAAATTTTAATGGAAATGATACGGCATATTTCGTGGAGAGATCTGTAAGCGTTCTAGCTGTCATGATTAATATCTGAGTCAAGATAACAAGGCTTACCGTAATCTTTTACCAAATATTATTAAAGGCGTTGACATTAACTAAGATATTGTACATGACAGTGAAATATTAAGGGCTTAGGACCAAGGAAATAATCTGAAGGAATGAGTAGAAGAATATTAAAGAAAATGTTGGGACAGAGGTGATTTCTGTGCAATAAGCGTTGGACAAGCTGTCATGTATTCAGACCCATTAATCAAGACAGTTTAGAAGATATTGTTTGGATTGCATAATGTCAACATGAGATGCGACGGAGAGATATTGTATACATCAGTCAGTCTGATAGTAGTTCTATGGGATTATTAACAATTAAACACTAGAAGTGAATCCTATTGTGCCGAAATGCCCTCAAAATTCCAAAGTTCCAGTATCAAGACACCAATGGAAGACAGTTCTTCGTGGGAGGCTTAACCGGCTTAACCACGATAGTGCCGATGGAGACCAAAAACTCTTCCACTCTTCACGGCAATTCTTACGGCGCCCGCCGCCAGATACGCTGGCAATGAATATAATCTACAAGCTGCACACAGATATCGACGGATTTGTCGGAAATTATTATAAATTATACTGGATGGACAGGATCAATCAAATAACATGACCCCATTAAGGCGGTAGATTACTCCTGCTTATTTATTCATGCATCCTATGCATGGGTATGTACGTATATGTAAGGATTAGCATAGGTCGCGAACTCACATTTTGATTTTTACATTTACGAATCAAGAAAAGGTTAAAACTAATGTTTTAAGTAATTTAGTAGCATCGATTTGTATTGAATAAAAAGCTTCCAATTTATTTAATGGACTTTAAGCTTTGTCACGTCATCAGAAAAGCAGATAAATCCGTGTCTTTTCTACCTATTCATTACAATGTAAACAAAACACTTAGTAAAAGTAAAGTATGATAATATGTAACTTTAAAGTAGTCGTGAGAGGCAAAAGTAATTCTCAAAGAAAACTTTTGAACTTTTCAACACAATGCACATTTTGCACATAAAGATAATGTTTATTCTAAACCATTCAATTAGATCTCCAAGGTTCTTTTAATGTGTAAGTTGAAGCACCACAAACAGAGATCTAATAAAGTTAGTGGCTACAAACTTGTAGATGCCATCGTCTTTAGAATATGCAAACAATGAGTAGTTGCAAGACTCGTTCGATAAACTGAAATTTCGTTCCTCGGTGAATACATTGCTGATTAAACTGGAACGCTTGAGTTATACGAGTAATGTTAAAGGCAATGTATTTAAAGTAAATGAAACGAGTGAGAAAGATAACAATCAATGACTGTGGGTAGTAAAGGGTGGGTTTGTAAATTTTAAATAATTGGACAATAGTGTGAAATGGCGTGTCGTACCTAATAAAGGAAATCATGCGGTGATTTCATTATGCCGGCAATTTAATACCCTCCATCTACTTTTATATAGCGTAATAGTTTGAATGGCTGGTTAAATACTATTATTTCGCAAGCAAGGCACGAAACGAAGGAAAATAAAGTAGACTTATTTTCTTTGGAACTCAAACGAGTGTTGAAGTTAGAGAAGCGATTACTTGAGGCGTATTATTAGCTTGGAGTTCATTACTTGTATTAGCTATGTGCTGTTGTGTTGTATTGTTTGAAACTGAAGTGTATACTTACTTCATAATAGAAATATACAAACAAATAACAAAGCTCTTCGCAGAAAACAAATTGTTAATGGAAGCGACTTCATTTGGGTAAATATTTTTGCTTTGGTCTAACGTTATACTGTCGCGGGGCAAAATATTTCATTTTACTCTTCTATCTTCTTGAACTTTTTTGATTAGCAAGATATCGGTTATTAGGTTTTTTAAAAGTATAGAGGTCGAAGTACCTGAAGTATTATCACCTCATTTTCATCTGTAACCTGGTGATAAATGAGCACCGCCGCTTTTAGACACTTTTTTTTCTGTGCGGAAATCCCAAGGACACCACCCACCGGCGGCCATGTCGGACTCGAACCGACCAAAAACCGCACGCCGTCTCGGGTACCAGTTGCCGAGGAACCAGGTGTACCCTAGGAAGGAAAACCCTGATACCCCGACGTACCTCGGGCCATCTACTTGCGTTAATGACCCCCCCCCCCCCTTTGTGGGAACGTCTATGTCCCCTTTGTGCTCTCAAAAGAGGGGCGCGCGCTTCGAAGCGCATCTCGCCACCACCCCGGCCTGCTTCTGCTAGGGTGACAGATGGCCTCACCTACCACCCCCAGGCCTGCGCTTATGGAGGACGGAGGTCATTCTGCGACCTCCGGCGCCTGAGTCGTCTCGCTTTTAGACACCTCAAGAGAGAATAGTGCATTGCTAGTCATTGATCTTTGAGGTTAAAAAAGGCTGTTTTCTTCTAGGTTTGAAACTATACCAACTTCAAATAACGCAGGCATTCATTGCACAATTGTGTTGTCAAAAGACTACAATCATATCATTTATGTTAAATAATTATTAAATAGTTTTTAAAATTCGTCATTCGTCATAAATGCGGGCACTTTCTAGTATCTGTAATTATTTGAATATTAAGAAGTTCTAACTAGATCTAATCTTATTGATCAATGGGCTTTGCTATTATCTTATTCATTGTTTTCTTAATTTGAATAGATGTTTGGGTCGTGAGTTAGAGAATAATTTATACATTTAAGTTAGATTGATATGTAAATTTTTAGTAAACTTTTACAATATCGTGACATTCAAAGTTTCTTCGATATAAAGGTTATCAACAACGCTTAATCTTGATCAAAAGATTAAGTTTAAATTCAATTTATATTAAAAGACAAAGGTTCTTTTTATATATAATATATGCCTTACTTAGATATTGAGAGTGAAAACGTTACTCTAATTTCGACAAATTTTTGTATGCAATACTAATAAAAAATCATCTTAAAAATGCTTGTCGTAATCCCTATTTCCCTCGTTTGCTCGTTTCGAATTTTGCTCGTTTGCCGCAGCAGCAAATTTTTGGAAATTATATTAATTTTTTTCGAAATATCTGGATTTAATCAAGGTATAAAAAGAAATAGAATCTAAAATCTTAACTATTTATAAAATAAATTTATAAATGTGAACGTAAAGTTTTTTGATTGCAATGCATCTAGAAACTGTTTTGTATCTTTCATCTATAGCGTGGGAGAGTTTCCATGGGCCGGCTCGACCGAAGTGATTCCACGGCCTCGCAGAAAACCGATGTTAAGTAATCCTTTCGTTGTTTTTCACCGATTGTGTTAGGTTCCCAGAACCCAACCACGGTCCTCTCCCCCCTAGCCTAATTCTGGGAGGTTGTGCACTTATTTTTCTTGATTTACAGGTGTCCGTGGGCGTCGATAATTACTTACCATCAGGCGAACAAAAAGCAATAGTTATTGTTTCCAGAGATACTGTCGTTGATATTTGAATGAAATAAAATTGGAGTGTCTGTTTGTCATATTAAAATAAACGCTTTTTACTAAATGCATATACCGTATGTTTACACGGTACAAATGCCAAAATAACATTTTTTACAATTTTTGTCTGTCTGTCTGTTTGTTCCGGGGAATTTCTGGAACGTCTGGACCGATTTCGACGGGACTTTCACTAGCAGATAGCTGATGACATAAGGAGTAACTTAGGCTACTTTTTTTAGACTAGCATCGCCCCGCGGCGTTGCCCGCAGTTATAACAACAAACGCGGGTAACACCGCGGGTCTCAGCTAGTAAAATATGTAATAAATCGTTCAAGGCCGCAGGCGAAGACTAGTAAATACTGTAATATAAGTTCAGATGAGACATTTCTTTTACCAAGCAGTCAATTTCAGGTCTTCAATAAATTGTTATTGAGTATATTTTCCTCATGTATCCGTGTGGTAATATTTTTGTGACTGAGTAAGCAATATACAAATAACTCTCAATGGCGATTGACACGTGTCGAATTTGTGTGAATCCACTTCAAATACTTGGTGGATACCGGTTAGATATTTGCGCAATGGAAACATTTTAGTTTTATTACAAAAAAAAATAATGTATTTATATCATTTTGTCTAGTACCCATAGTACAAGCTCTGCTTGGCGTTGTGTGAATGTGGTAGAATATTTAAAAAAAAACTAAGCAATATAAAATTATAACCCTATAACGACACCATTAGTATGCAGTACATAACATAAGTCGCAAACTACCTATATCGATTTTTCCACAGCGCAATTCCATGAGGGGCCTATAATTTCCTAGGGCGTGAAAGCCAATTGACCCACTTCTTACATTACGCAGTCATATTTCATGTTTTTACATACAAACCGTACGTGCTCAGCGTGACAACTCCGTCTAATGTATTTCTTAATTTTATTCTACTTCTGTAACAAGAGTTTGCCATTAAAGTTATGTATGAGTCATTAAAAGTGTAATAAGTAAGTAGGATGTAATATTAGTGTTCGCATAATTTAAGATAGAAAAACAAATAACAGAGAAATATGTGTATTTTCTATGATTTTGTAAACCTCCTTTCTTAGGTCCATGTCCAGCAGTGGACTATTGAAAGCTGTTGATGATGATAATGATGGTTTTGTACTCGCTATGACCATTTTAGAGATCGTGAACTCGCTGGGAACTGGAAGTGATGTTTTAGCGTATATCATACCATATTGTTAAAGGGTTTAGGCGCATCAACCAATCCGGTTGCCTAAGGCGTCTTGGTGAGTAATCCATCTTATTCGAACTTAATCTTTGAGTAAAGATCATGGTATGGTTCATGGTGATACTCCCTCTCTGGATCTAGACCACTGGGCCATCGGACGCCTTAAACCATCCTCCTAAACTCTTTTAATTCTTCGATCTACATCCCACAGGTATTTTAAGACCTGTTTCCAGTAAGGTTATTTAAAGTAACAAGATAATTAAATTAACTGAAAGGCGAGAGAGGATTTAGGATGCATACACTGGAGAGTTTAGTATCTATAGTGTATTTAGTCAAACTACATCCTGCTAAATTAAAGAATACGCTACTTTGAAATGTACATCCCTTCGCTGCAATGCATTTCCCATAATTTTTTCTGACTCAATTTTTTTTTTATTTTATGGCATGAAGGGGCGAACGAGGAGATGGATCACCTGATGGTAAGCAACTATCGCTGCCCGTGGACACATGCAAGTCAAAAGTCACAAGTGCGTTGCTGCCCTTGGAGTCCCTCCCGCTCGAGTCAGCGGGAGGGGGGATTTGGGCTCCCGTAACGTCACTCACTTAGTGAAAGGCAACGAAACAATTGCTTAACGCCCGATTTCTGTGAAGCCGTGGCATCACTCCGGTAGAGCCGGCCCATTCGTGCCGAAGCATGGCTCTCCCAATTTTCTTTGACATTTCAAAAGTTTACATTTACCTTTCTGCAACATCTTGAATAAATTGCATTATAACTTCTATTATTACTTACGCAATATAAAATGCTTATACATATTATTAAGAGGTTTCCCATTCTGTTACAAAGTTATACTCATAAATAATCTACGAAAATTGTTTCAATCTAACTTTGTACATGTCCCGGTATCATAAGACAGTTCATTGTGATTGAGAAATAAAAATAGACTCTATTTCTTTTGCGATAAAGTAGAAACTTACGCAATGTCAATAAAACAGTAAGTCTGAGTAACTTGTGACACACCGGAAATGAATATGGCCAATAGGAAAATAATTGGTCGGTTTCTGTGCAACTCTATAAAATACTCGTTTTAATAAAAGATTAAATAAAAACACAATACTGTTTTTTGTGCAAGCGTTTGGTTAACTCCGAAAAGAAAATTACGGTAGAATATATCGTACCGGATATTTTAAAACTATGACGTATTCATGCGAAGTATGCACTACTAAATATTTAGTGAATCAAGCGCTTGTAAAATGGGTGGGCGCTAGAATGCTTCCTGGTATTAAAACCTCTTATATCTTATATCAAAAAGTCAGAAAATAAACACACCCCTGCCTGGTACTGAACTATTGGTTTCTACAGACTGTTAAAGTTCGCGACGCCATTACCACTACTCTTACAGGTAATATTGCAATAAACGATTGGCCTTCATCTCAATGACAATAAAACAATTGCCGCTGTGTCAGCTTACAAGTTACACCACTTTTCTTACAGTACATCCCTTGCTAGGAAACGGAAGATATTCAAACAGAAATTAAGTTTGGTTTAAAGACGCAATGAGTTCAGTTTTCTTTGACAAGTAGTAAATAGGGTTTTCTGTTGTTTATAGAATGTATTGCTAAGCAATTTTTTTATTAGACAGTAAGAAATATATATTGGAATACACAAACTTTTCCGAAGATATCGATGTCCACAATGGATTAGAAAGAAATAGACCACTCAACATCCGGCTTGTTGCCTTTTAGAATTATTCAATAGCAAATCAACAATCTTTAGTAGTCCACAGACGTAGGCCTATCCTTAGAAAGGAGCTTTTGGCTTACTATACACCACTGACCAGACGGGTAGGTATAGGGTTTGTTTTAAGTTTTCCTTCTCCTTGCAGCGCTATTGTCCTGCGTAGTTTGCAATATTGGCAAATCTTCGCTGTTCTTAAAAGTACTTAACTCATATTTTCCTTAGGGTTTCAATCTTAGAATGAGACCAATATATTGCCAAACCCCTAATATCTTACTCAGTAATTAATCCCACTTCTCCCACTTCTAGCAATTATAGCTTGTAAGCTATAACCACAGTCCTTAGATACATCCGGTCGACTAAGCTGAACCCGATGACGTTAATGGCCATCGAGAACGTCCAATGTCTCCCCGGTGTGTTAAGTGTAATGCGACGTATTGACAACTGCATTGGAATCCAGCCCGTAAATTAACCATGGACGTTGGCACTTAAGTCTGTAATCGCTTGACTTAGATGTTGGTCAGATCTGACATTCAGCACAAAGAGGAAAGTAGGATATAGATTTCTCATCGAATCCAATGCAAAAATGTGCAAGATTTTGGGCCTGGATAGGGGGAGAATAGTGTAGTCCCAGGCTAGAAAGAATAGTTTATTCTTTGGATGTATTCTTTGTGTAAAGTGACCATCAACCCACCATGAACGTCAACTCAGGAGTCACAATCGCATTGCCTTTTAGAAAGGAGTATGCTATTTTCTTGAAGGTTTAAAGGTTGTATCAGTCCGGAAATACCGCAGACGATAACCCGTTCCATAGATTGGTTGTGCGCGGCAAAAATTGTCTCAAAAAGCGCACAGCGGTGGAAAGCCCACTATCCAGGTGATGGGCATGAAAATTTTGCCGTGTGGAATGATGCCGGAAAGTTGCGACCGGTATTAGTCCAAACAATTCTTCGGAGCAATCTCCATGATATATGCGATAGAGAATGCATAGTGAAGCCACATCTCTACGCAACGCCAAGGGATCAAGCCGGAGATGTTTGTTTTTCTCAATATCGAAAGAAATACACAACACTTATTCTTTCTTGGGCATTAGTTAACATTATTAATAGTAAGCTATTGCTCATTGTCAGCTAACAAACCATGTGATGTCAGAGAGTGTAACCAGGCCACTTGGAGTAAACTGTTTATTGCATTATCGAAACAATAGTTATTCTTTCATTGCTGTTTACTGAGGTTTCATTATAAAAAAATCACTTGTAAATTATTACTTAAAACATTTATAATTATGTAAAATTATTAAATTTTATTCGAGAAAAGAGTTCTTGTAGAAATTTTAACTTCAAATTTCATTATTGGCCTCTTACGTCTATTTCAGACGACTTAGTCAGTGTCCCGTAGCCATACACCTTGTATAGGCCAATTATAGAGCGACAGGTTCTACCGCATACCCTGCACCTAAAACCACCGGTTTGTGGCTCATTAGCTCTTTGACGCTTCACTTTCCTTTCTGCCAAATGTCACTGTGCAGAATGGGCGCGATGCACTCGAGCTTCACAATTTCGGCATAGACTCCATCGCCTCCGGGGCTTCGACCACGTTTAAGCTGCTTGACCGCCCTGACTAACTCCTCTATGGTAGCTGGAACGTCCAGCTTACTTCATGTAGGCATGTACTGGCGAGTAGAGATTGGTGTAGTGTTCTCCCCACCGTGCTAGTTACCGGTTATTATCTGTTATGACAGAGCCATCCACCTCCTTCAGGGCAGCAGTCACTTTAGGGACAGGCCCGCCGGAGTAAACACCCCCAAAGTCTCCCACGTCAGCCCACGCTTGTATAGAACATCAGACTTCAATCCAGTATGTATTTGCGCAACTTTAAATTTAAGTATAATATAAGACCTCATTTGTTTCCTCATCTGTCACGCGATGGACCCGGCACCCGCACAGTGAATCTATGGAACGCTAAAAAATAGGTCTCTATTGACATACTTTTTTTTAAAGACAACCCATCACTAGGAATACTTTCTGCGTCGCGGGGGACTTTGCAGACATACATGAAACGGACACGAAAAACTCCCAGACTTAGAATAACAATTTGGGGGTCACACAAAGTGTTGTCCCATGTAGGGATTTAACCCCGGAAGGGGCGAGGTGACCGCTTAAACACTACGCCATTTGTGCAATAAGATTTTTTCTTGCCAGATGTCTGTTCAAAAGATCTTTGTAGTGCGTATTACAAACATGTATAAACTGATCAATGAGTCTAAAATTTATTATGACACAACTTAGACATGTTATTTTTCAACTTAACGATTTTTTCCTACCTTAAAACCCTAGTGGAAAAAAGTTCTTTAAGTAAACAATCTTAACGTACACTTTTTATTAACACGTCTCAAATAACTAAGTTTCAATCAAAAATTATCACTTAATGTCTACTGTCTGTCTAACCTTTTTTTTTAACGTGTGGAAATCCCCTCGGACCGTCACCCCACCGGGGTTTGCGGCGGGGTGGTGTGTCGGACTCGGACCGACTAAAACCACACGGTGTGCCACTCTGCGCCTGTAATAGGAGGGATCCGGGAACAGCTGTTATTAAGACATCCGGCCCCCTTCTAACGCCGGCCCGCTCCTGTTGCGGGCCCTGTCTCAAAATATTCCTCTCTTTAGGCGACGTCCGGCACACGCGGACGCCGCCCCCTCGCGGCTGGCCAAACTAATGCGGGTGGAGGGGAAACCCACCCCTTCCACCCGCGGCCACACTCAGGGCGGCATGAGGCGGTGATAGGCGCGCCTCATGCCGCCGTGAGTGTCCGAGTGGAGGTCGTCCTCCCGGGCCTTCTCCGCCGCCTCCTTCCGCGAGATTACTTCCTCGCAGAAGGTTGAGACCGCGGTAAAACAACTGTCGCTACCGGCCATGGAGCGTACTACGGCCGGCAGCGAGAGATATACTCCGATGACTGCAGTGAGGGCCCGGCGCTGCGTCGCCCATGCGGGGCAGACCGCCAGCGTGTGCTGGGCCGAGTCCTCACTGCAGTCGCAGTGGTGGCAGGCGGGACTCAGTTCCCTCCTAGCGACCGAGTGCAGGTACTTTCCGAAGCAACCGTGCCCGGAAAGCACCTGCATCAGCCGGAAGGTAAGGGTCCCGTGCTGCCGCCCTGCCCACTCGGAGTGAAGCCAGCGCGAGGAGTCTCCAGCCGGAACGACCAACGAGCCATCGTGGCTCGGCGAGCGGCTTCACGCCACTCGCGCAGATCCTCGGGCGGAGAGCGAAATCCGCTCTCCGCCCGGGAGTCAGCCACTCGCCGATAAACTTCGGCGAGCACTTCCGCCTCCAAATCCCACGGGGGAGTTCCGGCCAACGCGCACGCCACCTCCGTCGAAACGGTGCGGTAACCGCGTATGGCTCTAACCGCCATTACCCTCTGAGGGCGCCAGAGGCGTGCCCTATTCTAGGCGGTCAGAGCCGCCGCCCACACCGGTGCACCATATAGTGCCATTGACCGGACAACCCCCGTGTACAGCCGTCTTGTCGCGACGCTGGGTCCACCCAAATTGGGCAAAAGTCGCCCTAGGGCAGACGCAGCGCCGACCAGCTTTGGAGCAAGCTGTCGGAAGTGCTCGTCGAAGAGCCACCTCCCGTCGAGGATCAGGCCCAGATATTTCATCTGGGCCCGAACCGGTACGAGGACCGAGTTGACCACGGTTGAGGCGCCAGGGGGTGGACCACGACGGGGCCCATGAAATAACAGGGCCTCCGTCTTATCTAGGGCCACCCGTAAGCCCAGCGCCTCAATGCGCCCGACCACCAGGGAGACTCCCCTTGTGGCCAGGCACGCCGCCTCTTGGAAGTTCGCCCCCCGGGCTATCACCAGAGTGTCATCTGCGTAACAAATTACACCCAGCCCGGGGGGGAAATCGGCTCGAAGGGCCCAGTCGTACCCTATGTTCCACAAGAGGGGTCCAAGAACAGACCCCTGTGGAACACCGCACGACATGGGCCGACACCTCAAATTACCCTCTCGGTCCTCGTACACGACGGTACGCTCCTCTAAATAGTCTGCCACTAGCCGCCCCAGGTACTTTGGCAGCCCATGATAGTGGAGTGCTTCCCTGATGCAGCTGAATGGCAGACTATTGAATGCGTTGGCGATGTCCAGTGACACCGCCAACAGCAAGCCGCCACAGCTCACGGCCTCTTTGGTCACGGCCCTCAGGCGCAACACAGCGTCGACTGTCGAACGCCTAGCCCGAAAACCAAATTGGGCGTCCGACAGATCGGGGCCCACCTCGTAGAGGTGCCGGACGATGCGGGCAGAGAGAACCCTCTCAAACAATTTACCCGCCTCGTCCAGCAGCACGATGGGCCTGTAGGCCGCGACCGAATCGGCAGGCCGTCCCGGCTTCCTTAATAGGACCAGCTTCCCGCTCTTCCAGCACTCAGGGAAGCGTCCCGACGCCAAACTAGCGTCGAACACCTCCCCGAGGCGGTCTGCCATGTGGTTGAGGGCTAGGGCCAGCACTCGGGCCGGTACCCCGTCTGGCCCAGGGGCGGTGTTCTTGGAACGGATCCGTAGAACTGTCTGTCTAACCTGTGGCAAGCCTTAACTAAGGATAAATAATCCCTGGTCGATAATATACGTGTGGTGACGGATTAAGAATACGGAATGTCACCACCCCTATTCATCCCGTGGGTGTTGTAAAAGCCGACTAAGGTAGCAAACTGCGCAGGACAACAGCACTGCAAAGAAAAGGCAAATTTGAAATAAACCCTATACAGACCCGATCCGAAGGGATTTTCCACCCCGTCAACAAAAAGGTCCTTTTACATAATACCTATACTAACCAACATTTACACGATCCATCTAGCTGACATTATAAACATACATATTTGTTTTTTATTTGTAAATCGATTCGGTATAATGAAAATGGAACAAATATTTGCACTCCATGACCTTTAATACCCACCGTAAGTGTTCAAGTCTAGTGCTTTCTCGAATATCAGTGATTTCTCGAATATTCGCCAGTAAATAGCCTTAAGCATAAAGCTCGATCTAACAGCGAACTTATAATCAATGAATGTAAAATTATTGCTGCAGGTGCGCGAAATTCTATAGTAGTAAGACTAGCTAGTACCCACGACATGGCTCGCGTGGAATTTGAGGCCTCGGGTTCGACTGGTCAAAAATTTATAAGGTTTTTCTTAGAGGAAAAATAGCCCAAGTTACTCCTTATATAGACAGCTACGCGGTAGTAAAATATTATCAAAATCGGTCCAACCTTTTTTATGAATAGGAGAGTATTTAAACACATGCCAAAAAAATATGAAGTTCTTAATTCGGCTGTATTTTCATAACATTAGTAGCATAAGATTAAAATTTTGGATCAAATTAAATTCACGCTCACCATGTTCACCTGGCTAACATAACCTAGTTAATATAAGCTAAAACAAAAATTGTTGCCTACATAAGTTCAGCAAGGAGCGCACGGCCGACAATGGAAGCGGTAAGTAGCCGGACGGTATGCAAGTTGGACACCAAGCGACAAGATAAGAGCGGGTAAATAGTTTCATAAATACGCTATATCTCGCTATCATGATTGATTTTACACAGCATCATTTAATTGATTTTTTTTTTGGGTTTTAGCTTGTTTTTTCGGTCTAATCCACAGACATAGTATTCTTCTTTCTCTTCTCCTAAATTCAATTAAAGTCGGGTCGCAATGAGGTTTCTTCTTCAAAGTTTTCTTTCTTTTTACCTGATAGAAAATATCTTTGGGAATGTGATCGTTTTTCGATCCGATCCGAGGGACAAAAAAAAAGATATGTTATTGAAAAGAGCAAAAGAGCTTAAATCAGAATTGAAAGTACAGTAGCTTTTATAAGCCAATCTTACGTTCCCAGGTCTGACCTATAATGTACTATCTCTTATGTATTATTTTATTCGATTTATTTGATTATATCTTTGTATCACCCAAATTATTATGGGATGAATAAAATGTTATAGGAGAGAAAAAAGAAGAGAGAATAAAAGTTTGAGAAAATATCGTAAAATATAATATTATATTATAATAGGATAATAGAAGTAATAGATATTGAAATCAGATTTTAAAAGAGCACATAGAAAGAAAAAATATTGTCCAAGATTTCTATCACGATTTGAGCAATAGATATCCTCTTATAACTTCGACCATTGCCTCAAGTAGCCTCAGGAGCCCAAGATAACCATTTAGCAGTTGCAACAAACCCGGCTATTACGCTTGCAGTACCGCCATTGTTTCCGACTGAAATAATAACCGCGGCAAAAATGGCCGCGTGTGTTGCCCACAAAAAAAGAATAATTCATTATGAATTAAGAGAATGTATAATTTATATTTGGTTTTCTGTTGTCTGACATTTAAATAGAGACTTTATTTTGTGTTTATGAAAGGTATTACTATTTTAATTTTGGATCTGTGGCGTTCTCTAATATTTTGTTTTTAACTTAATAAATGCAAAGTATTTTGAATTATGCATGTTCTTTTGTTTTTATGTTTAGTGCCTAAACAATAAGATTTCTGGAAACTCGCCTAAAGCAAGCGATGTAAAGCATCTACATTATATAGTAGTTCTTTTTTTTTAATTTAGTTACTTTTTTTCGCAATTATGAAGAATGAGAATGTTTTAATATAAACGTAGTCATGGCTACATTTTATCCAAAGAAAAATTCGTGTTTTTGCGAAGCCGTTTCTAAAAGCCAGTCGGGTATACACTAACATACGAGTATGTAGTCGTACTGCCGTATTTAATTGTTGCCGCTTTAAGAAATGTGAATGTGTTAGTAAATATTTTTAAATAAAATACATTCTAATTTTCTCTCTAAAACATTCAAACTCAACATATATGACTCCAACCAGGAGCAATGGATAAAAAAGTGTGACTAATTTGTCTCGTTCTGATGTGATGTCCCTCCCCTGTCCTAGTTGCAGCAATCTTGCATAACTTGAGCGAATCCTCGAATAAGAATGTCACGGGTTTTTTGTACAGTTTTACCGAATGCTGTTCTTATATCTTAAACCCCAAACTTGATGACTGAAAAACGGTTGTGCTAAGACTTGTTTTTTTTTATCGATAGACTAATAAATTTGATACCTTAAAATTCTATTTTTAAGCTCATTTGTGCTCAGTTATTTATCTCAGTAATGTTAATATAATCTTTTGTATTGAAACATATTGGACACCATGTAAGATTTCAAATAATTTGATTAAATATTGTATCAATTACAATATACTTGAGACACACACAAGACTGTCTAATCCGAAACTAGAAGGCCGCCAGGTAACGATAGAAGTTCAACAACGATTTTTTCATTCCTGCCTCTTTTGCAAACAATTGTTGCTTTGTTCGACAATTATCTCACTTATGCCACTGTCGTAAAATGAAAGTTAAGCACCGACTAAATGATTGATGAACTAGGCATAAGTGCGGCAAGGGATCTAAGTGTTGATATTGAAAGGTGAAATTGTAAAAAATGTAGATGATGGTGTCATTTTCTCACCTTTGCCAATGCACTGTTTGGAATTATTCAACCATCCATCCATTAAAGATCCATTAAAAATATTAGCATAAGTGCTGATAAGGACTGAATCGATTCCGATTCAGTCCTTATTAGCACTTACTTATGTGTTCTGTGATTTTCTCACTCATGCCCATATATTGAAACAATATGATATTTACTACGAATTGAACACATCGTTTCATCGGAATCAAATTTAAGAACTTTAAACATTACAAGCCCACAATTAACATTACGTTTCGACCGCTAATGAATCACAGAACAATCAGTCTTATTAAGAAAACAAAAGAGCAAAATAATCTCAAAGCAAACTTTGAAAGGCCAAGCATAATTTTAACCGAGGGCATCGTTACAGGACCGAACAATCCAAGTCAATAACTCCTCTAACTCTGGAAACTCCCAACTATCCAACTTGCCCATTCTAAAGCTCACAACGAATCGAATACACTACGAGTGTTCTTGTTCTGAAGCGATTTATTACCAGTATCGAGTGAATAGCGGTATTGTGATTTGATTGTGTTGGAAATTGTAGAAATTAAATGGGTATTTCGGTTGGGTTTTCAAGGAGCACGAGACACGGTGTTGTAGTTTTAAAATTGAGTATTCGGTAGGTTAGTGAGATTTTATTTTGTTTATACTTCTCACAATTCGTAGTTAAATATTCAATTACGTAAACTATAAACGTGTTTTAAGGGCTCAGACCATGATAAGGTGGTAGATTATATAATAGGTTTTTACCTATGAAGTTGGAGATTTTTAAAACCAGCATTTTCAAATTCAATTCTCTGTGGATTGGTGAGCAATTCGAAATTCAAGTAAATTTTATTCGAAAGTCATGTTATTTTAAATTGAAAATCAGTATTTTTTTTATATAGTTTTTTTTTTTGATATTGTAGTAGTTTTAGATATACTCGTATGTAGATAGAAAAACTGAAAATTTGTACAATTTTCGAATATAAGTTAATACGTGGAAATACCACTGCGCAAACCACACGAAACATTAACGACGTATTACTGGCCATACGGTCCATTATTAGTTTATTCGTTTTAGATCTGGAAATTTTGAGGTGAAGAATGAGCTTCACCGTCGACCGCCGACCGGCTGATACAACTCAATCTACGACTGAGCTTGCTGCGGGCTTTGAAGTTAGTGTTAAAACAACACGCGTCGAAGCATGCATAGCACTACTGAATCGGCATAGAAACATCACAAAAACATCACATCACATATCACATCAACAGCCTTCAATATTCCACTGCTGGACATCGGCCTGTCCTGGCTGGCTACTCGGGTTGTTTTTTTTTTTATGGTATAAGGGACCAAACGAGCCGACGGGTCACCTACAACTCAAAAGTCACAAGTGCGTTGCAGTCCTTGGAGTCCCTCCCGCTCCAATCAGCGTGAGGGGGGATTTGGGCTCCGGTGACCTCACTCACTCAGTGAAAGGCAACGAAAGAATTGCTTAACACCGGTTTTCTGTGAGGTCGTGGTATCGCTCCGGTCGAACCGGCCCATTCGTGCCGAAGCATGGCTCTCCCACGGTAGATATAGGGTTTGTGTCAAGTTTTCCCTCTCTTTGCAGTCCTGTTGTCTTGCGTAGTTTGCACCCTTAGTCGGCTCTTACGACACCCACGGGATGAATAGGAATAACAACTTGACACATCTTAAACTCGACCGTCTGATCCCCAACTCACAAGCTTGCACTGACTGAGCCTGCAAGCTACCAAAGCTTGCAGTCTGTTAATAAACATACGTATATATATTTAAATTATAGGTTACATATTATATGTAACTTACACCCAGACAGAGATCATCTGACGGTGGACCAGGCACAATTATTTGTACTGAATGGCAATTGAATACACGATCGCTGACTACTAGTCACTGTACTACACACAGTACTACACATCACTACAAGTTAGGGAAACAAATTCACCCAACCACAAACGGAACACCTACATCCAAAGCGTTAGACACGATCTATTTTAAAGGAGCACCTTAAATTCATAACACATCTATTATTATTCACACTCGCTAACTAATGCTGTACATTCAAAGCGGAAGTTCAAAATCGTAGGCGTTTCCGTTAGTTCATCTAGAGGTCTAAAGACTTTACCATAACATCCAGGACTGCTTTTGAAAGCGCCAGAACAGCTTGTATTTAGTTATTTGAACTTTAGACACTAGTTTGTCTATCTTGGGTTACTGAATAGAACTATGTTCCTGTATTGTACATGTATGTACCTACAGCTACCTTTTATTTTACAACATTTTTCCTCTTCACGACTTTACAGAAAACCGGTGATAAGCAGTTTGAAGTGAAAACTTCTATAGGCACGTTGGGAATTTTTGAATAGCGTACAAAATTTTTAAATGGGAAAAAAACATTGAACTCGCGACACTGTTACCGTTACCGATACCTCTGTATATAAATATCTACATATATTGGCCGTTTATACGAGAGTTCAGGTTGGGTTGAAATAAATTGAAAATATAACTATATATAATAAAAACATATATTGTGTATATACATACAACATAGATATATATTCTTGTCGGAACTTTTCGAATCGAAAAAAAAATAAAAAAAAAACCGCTTTGAATTAGAAATTTTTATTTTTTCACTTCTGTCGACACTTCCGGGTCTGTGTCGCACCCCCCCCCCCCCCTTCCCCTTCTATCCCCTATTATTCTGTACTCAAAGGGAGTTAACGCTTTAACGCACTTATGACTCTTAAGTTGTACGTACAAAGTTACAATTTTATATTACAATTAGAAGTTTTATTTATTTTTAATGTATACTAATTTTTTTACTTTCCTTGTATAACATAAACACGAGAATCCGTAGTAGTTCTACAGTTAGAAGTAGTTTACGTTTGATTTCCAAGATTTGTTAACGTACTAAGTTAAGAAGCTAATAAAAGCGTCTTTATAAAGGCTATTATATTGACCATTAGTACTTGTATAATGTGGTATTTGTGCTAAAGACTGAGGTCATCAGTAAGAAACTCATTTATTGGCTTGACGTCACCTGAGTGACATCACTTTCACAAGCATTTATAGTAATTGCCAAAAAATTGGGTAGGTTAAATGTGTGTTTGCAGGATAAAATAGTCTCAGATCTAGTACTCGTATACACTATAATTTACGCAAGACCTCTATAGCAACAATGTGTTTTGCACGGCTGAGTACCCAAGTAGGCGTTAAAATGATGGATTGCAGATAATATGTCATATTTATAGTCCAGATTAATAGCTCGCGTTAAGTGATGAGAATACCTGGTGTATGTGCTTTAGCGGACCTATATGATTATGCTGAGATCGTGAGCTTGTTTATATCATAAAATATATTTGTTTACTGATTCAGCCACTTCAGCTTGTGATCTTGTCTATCGTGTAAATGTTGGAGTATTAGTAAAAAAAGAGTGCACATTGGCCGTAAGGGATTGGTAAAAAAAGAGTGCACATTGGCCGTTAGGGATTAGTAAAAAAAGAGTGCTCATTGGCCGCTTGGGGTTAGTAAAAATTGAGTTCACATTGGCCGCTAGGGATTAGTAAAAAAAGAGTGCACCTTGGCCGCTAAAGGTTAGTAAAAATTGAGTTCACATTGGCCGCTAGGGATTAGTAAAAATAGAGTGCACATTGGCCACTAGGGATTACTAAAAATAGAATGCGCATTGGCAGGTGTTTTTTAGGTACAACACGAGTATGTATATGTTTAAAAAAAAAAGTGTATAAGTATTGTATCAGTCAATCTAGATTTCATAGTAGCTCTGCTTATTTTGAAACTAAATGGCGTTGTGTGTCAGATGTTCAAAAATATTATTATTATCCTCTTTATTTTATGAAATATACATATAAATTACATTTTTAAATATATATCTGTGTACAAAAAAAAATAGATTTAAAAGTATAAAAATAGTGTCTCATTGGTATCGGATACACGGACCAAGATACCGGTGGTTGGGACTCCAGAGACAGAAACCTCCTCACTCAATATGCAATATTTATCATTATTATAATTGTAAAGAAAGTTATATTGTTAGACTAAGATTACGGCCAATGAATAACAACAATATTGTCCCCAAAGATAAAACCTCTTAAATAGGCTGTTATACTAATATTAGTAGTCTGGACAAACTTCTGAACGTACAATTGAATTATCGAATAAAAATAATCTTTTCGAAAAATAGAAATGAGTACAGATATTTATGAAGAACATTCAACTTTTAGCAAGTGTAGCGATTATTAAGAATGTAAACGCAAATTAAGAGGGTCGGGTCTCTGTTGACTCGGATTCCAATTTGATTTTGTACACTTTATCTAAAGAATACCAAATAGACTGGCGCAGATGTAGAATGACCTTTGGAAAGGACTATGAGAGGGCGTGACCTATTTTAATGCAACAGGCACGATTTTCTAACGAATTCATATTTTAATATAATCAATGTATATGTATGTGTGTGTATGTATAGTTATATATAATTTTTATATTTATTTTTACACTACTGTAGCTGCAATACACCTAGACTACCCATTATATTACATACTGGCGATTTGTCCATCCAAAGGTTGCCTGAAAGAGATTGCTTTTAGCGATAAGGCCGCCCATTGTACATATATGTCTGTAATTTTACCTGTAATTAGACCTTGCACCTACCGACTATTACTTTTCCAAAATTTAGACAACTTTTTAGTGGATAAAAAATTCAATTCCCGAGAGGCAGTACAAAATGCCTTTGAAGAGTTTGTTGCCTCCCGTCCAGCTGATTTTTACAAGAAGGGCATCAATAAACTGCCAATGCGTTGGCAAAGATGCGTCGATTGCATGGGTGATTACTTCGAGTAACAGAAATAAAAAAGTTTGAAAAAATAAGTACTTTCACTTATTGCATACAAAACGGCAATTTCATAGGTAAAAACCTATTATTTATCTAACAAATTGTAATTTAATAAATGTAATTTTATATATTTTATATTGTATTTATGTATTATAAGGTATGCACTTATGTGTAATATTAATATGTATAGGTGTAGTATATGACATATTTGTATATGTGTATATATTATATGATTTTGTACAAAGTATACATACAATATTAAATGTCTAAATCAACTGTAACTAAAATGCACCAACTTCCTGTTCTCTCTGCATCACCCAATGGTTGACTGGTAGAGAATGCCTTAGGCATTAAGTCCACCAATGCACCAAATTTGTATGATGTGTAAATAAATAATTGGTGTACAATAAAGAATATTCAACTCTATTCCATTCTATCTTGAATTATAATATTCACTACCATTTACTACATTCAGTTATAATACAAAGTCGAGTTCGAGTCATATCCAGTATTTTCTCTATATTAGAATTTTCAAGGAAAGTCTTGAGCAAATTTAATTTGTCGATTAAGTTTGCATTTTAATCCTTATGATTGGTTGCTCCTAATGGTCTGTACGAGGAGTGATTGGACTTTCGACAAAACGAATTATGTAAAATTTATGATCAAATATTTTTATAAAATACATCATGGAAATGCGTATTCCCTCCATTCATTTGTTTTCATGACATTTTTTGTCATGTAAGTTTAATCGAGAAATAAAAGAATGTATTTTACCTAGAAAACAGTTTATTTTCTTTTTTTTATTTAGAGTCAGTCGTGCCTTTGGCTGGTAGCCAATCTCTTGTTTAATGCATAATAGTTTGGGATTCCGCTATTTTGCGAGGAATTGGCGTGTTCAGTGCAAAGGCGGCAGCCGAGAGTACTAATTCCCAAGTCTAGTTGTCTAGTTGTACTAAACCAAGATCTTGAACTACCACGAGCGGTTCGGAGGAGGCGATACCAACGGTCAGATTCAACAATCGCCCTAACAGAAACAGGCTCGAAGCCGTCTAGTGGACGTAATTCACGTGCTTTGTTTAATGGAAAAGGTAAAGTAAAGACCCTATAATATTAGGTCCAGCTTGTAATGGTACATTTAAGTATATGTATGATTTAATCATCATCATCATCGAATATTAGTAAAATATATGTGAATACAAAAATATGCTTTTTTTTCACACATTTCACACACGGCTGTCTGTCTGTCTGATCTCAAACTAGGCAGAGCCTGTTCTATGGTAATCAGACTGCTGATAAACATACATATATATTTATAAATACATATGTACACATTATAGATAAAGTACATCCAGACACAGGACAAATGATCGTGCTCATCACACAGTTATTTGTCCTAGGTGGGAATCGAACCCACAACCTCTGGCGTAGCAGTCAGGGTCACTAACCACTAGACCAACAGGCCAGTCAAATGCTTACAATGCTTACAAATATACAACTCAATAGTTAAATTACCAACTTACCAAAGTTCACTCCAATTGTTTTATCCCAATATAACCTTAATACTTAATTTATAGAAATAGAAATTTACTCAAAATACATAGAACGGGAATCGCTTGCCTATGTGCATGTAAGCGTGTACATCCAAAACTCATGTGAATTCAAATATTTTGTTCCACAAGAGCCATACGGCCCGTCTCTGTTTGTGCTAAGAGATTGCGAAATGTGTATCAAATAGAACGCGGGTTCAGTGCTCCGTTTTAGTATGTTTCCACTTTGTAAATATGAGACGCAATGCAAACAGACTAGTATTTAATATTTAGAGCTAAAATTATTATTTTTTGTGTCTAGGATTTCGCAAGTAAATTTACAAAATTTAAAATACTATAATTTAAAATAAAAAAATATAATATTTTGCAGTTTGAAAATTGACTGGTACTTATATCACTGTATCTATGGACGAGTATTTTTAAAACTGCAGAGTTTTTTTTTTTTTTTTTCAAAAAACAAGTTACTATTTAAAACAAATACAATATTACAATATTTTATGCATCCAAGTATTTTTAGGTATTTAGAAGTTATATTCAGACAAAGAAACTCACATAATGAACAGGCCTGTCGGTCTAGTGGTTAGTGACCCTAACTGCTAACTGTATGGGTGTAATTTATCTATCATATATATGTGTGTGTATTTAAAAATATATATAAGTATGTTTATCATAGCACAGGCTCTGCCTAGTGTGGGCTCAAACTGCCGTGTATGAGATGTGTGAAGTTAATATTATTATTATTTGGGTGTGTTGGATATCTTATGTATCCATATGTAGGTACATACCTACATACATACATACACACACTTGCATAAATCTTATAAAAGATCATTATATAGTAAAGTAAAGTATTACATAGTTATAAATCTAATGTTTTCATTACAATCTTTTCTTTGTCACCAGTCCTATGAGATGTTTAAATCTTAAAGCATCGATCAATGTCACAATGCTGCTTACTTACGAAACTCTTCATGTGCTAGTCAACTCACGTTTTTCATAACGTTTTACTTCCATACAAAATATGTAATAAATTATCCGTAACAAATTAATTAAAGATTTCCATCAACATAAACGTCCTGGCAAATGGTCTTCATTTGTTATACAATTAACTTGGTACAAAGTAAAATAATTAATGTTATCTTAATCTGAATTCATTTACATACAAATATAATTATTTAACACGGATAATACGTTTCAATCTCATTATTCAATTTTTAGCAGATAAGTGATAAGAAGGGTAGAAGATATCTGAAGATCTAACAATAAATTGTGAACTTTTAATAATACATTATTGTAGGATTGTACAAATATGAATCTGAAAACTTATCTTAAAACATAATTACTAGATCAAAATCATATAATCAGTATTAATCTGAATTAAAAAAAAATACTTCAAAAAATTTAGGCCTACTTGTTGTAGGCCTAAATTTTTTGAAGTATTTTTTTTTCTTTTGTCATTTTTGAACAATAACATTTGACACTGTTGCCGTTACCGTTACCGACACCTCTGTTGAAGTGAAAACTTCTTTAAGCGCTATGGGCATTTTTTGAGGTGGGAAAAAACAATTGAACTCGCGACACTCTTACCGTTACCGTTACGGATATCGCTGTATATAAGTATAAAGGTTCACTTCTGTCGGCACTCCCGGAGCGCCACTGTTTTGTTAGGTATACGGGGAACAGTTAACGGCGACAGCCGACGGGTCCCCTTACTATAAGTGACTATGGATCCCTTAATCTCTTTGACGGGCCTGTTGGTCTAGTGGTTAGTGACCCTGAGTGCTAACCCGAAGATCGTGGGTTCGATTCCCACCCAGGACAAATATTGTGTGATGAACACAGTCATTTCTTCTGTGTCTGGGTGTAATTTATCTAAAATATGTATAGATTTAAAAATATATAAGTATGTTTGTCAGTAGTCTGGTTACCATAGTAGAAGCTCTGCCTAGTTTGGGATCAGACAGCCGTTTGTGAGAACTGTGTGGTATATTGTTGGTCCAGTGTTTTATTCACCCACACAGTGTTTTATTAAAACACCCAGACTCAGAACAACAATTTGTGAATTACACAAAGTACGAACCCACACCACTCAGCACAGTAGGAAGCGGCGTGGCGACCGCTTAAACCACTGCGCCATTCGTGCAGTCTAATTATACCGAGTTCTACATAAATTATGATGTATCTCTGTTTATATGTATGAAGACTACAAGTAACAGTGTATACATTTTTTACGGTGTAAGCGGCAAACAAATAAACGAATCTTCTAATGGTAAGTGTTTAGGGCCGCCAATTGACGACTGCAACTTAAGAGACACAAGTGTGCTGCCAGTGTGTCAGTGTCCCCACTCTTGAGTTATGGAGCAGTTTGGCCACGGTAAGGCCTCAGCCACTTGGTGAAATACTACGAAAAAATTGTCTAAACACCGATTAGGCTGGCGTATTACTACGGTTGAGGAGGCCCATATGAGTCGAGGCGTGGCTCTCCCGCGATTAAAATACCTACACATTGTGTTTTGTTTTCTTGTTAATACCTGCAGCTAACCTAAATGTTCATGTTTTGAATGGGTTCACATCTGTTGGGTTCAAACTCAACCACATGATCGCAAGTTAAGTTGGGTCCAACTATGCGATCATTAACAACCAGGCCTTTATCACGTTGCGGCACGCGCGTTACATTAACACAACTTTTCACGTGTCGCTGATCATAACCCTCCACGAACCCAACCGTATCAAACATACATACGAGAACAGTATACACCCAATAATTAAACTATTTAATTCACGGTTCAGAAGCGAACACACGAACAGATCCAGACGATAGTTACTATGTAGCGAAGTGCAATGTTTTAAGGTACGTGCACACTGCACACCCTCGCGCCAGAGGCGTGAACGTCGGCGCACGCGCAGACCGTACCGCCGCCGGTTTGATTTAGCGATAAAGCTTTGTTCTAGTTAGGCGCTTTTGTAATGCTACAAATATTATTAAAACTTAACTCACTTATATTAATAACTATACTCAGTTTGTGAGAGAGTGTGTTGAGAGAGTTTTGATGAATTTTGGTGTGTGATGACGTTGGGAGTCTACATTCTGTAAATTAAATAAATAATCTTAACAGTTATAGCAATTCATTAAATTTTCGTATTTTCAGCGACTTGCCGACCATTTATTAACATCAATTAAAAATTATCTTTCACATGTTAACCAAATGAGAGAATACCCCAACTGAGAACGAACCTCAACCCTAGATAAGCCTGCACGCATGACCGGCTAGTTCGTTATGTTAATATCCCTGTATCGGTGCTCATATCTCCCCCCTTAATAAAATCCTGTCGTGCCATGATTCATTACAGGGACTGGTTATATACGATTAATGTTAGTTTTACTTTTATTTGTTTTTCGGTAGGTAGTCACGTTGATGACTTCCGTGTTAGCTTGCTTCCTAAAATTAACTAACAGAAAGTTTAAATATATACTACATTAATATAATTTTTTATTAACACCAATTACGTACGCCATAAAATGATATTTTTTGTATAAATTTGAATTTATTTGTAACCAAAATAAAATTTTTGTTTGATAGACATTAACAACGCGATATCAGTACTCTAAACTTTTTCTAGTAATTTGAGTTTTGCCATATATTGCTAAATTAAATCCAAACAAGTCTCGACTTGCCTTATTCTTAATATTCAGAATCGTAGAAAAAATATATTTCATACTGTTCTAGCATTCTAGAATGGATTTTCTAAAAATAAATATTTCTTAGCGTTCCATGGATTCATCGTACCGGTGCCAGGTCAATCGCGTGATAGATGAACCCGGCACCCGCACGATGAATCCATATAACGCTAAGACATGGGTCTTTTATAATTACTTCTTTATGTAGAAAAGTTTACTTACACTAACTAAACTGGCTCATCTTAAATAGTACCCATAACTATCTTTATAATTTAGATATCCTTTCCGAGAACAGTTTACTGTCTTTTCGTTTGAGTCAGTATTTAAGAACTAAAAATTCAGTTACTACTCTAGAACTTCGCATTTTTCGACAATCCCTTGCTACTGTTACAAAGGCTAAACAACCCTTATTCCTTACTTACATTTCGTAACGAATTCACATTCGATAGTTAAGCATATGTATGAGAAACCAACCAGGATACAATGTTTGCATTTAATTCAATTCACCTTCGAAATGCACTTCCAAATGAATTTAAGTTTCAAATGACTTGAAAACAAAGTGACGACAAACAGTGGAACCAATTCTATGTTGACGTCGTTGGATAAAGCTACGTCAGACAAAGGTCTTCTCGCAAACACTGGACAAACACGAATAGTGCTGTCTCCGTTTGGTACGATTTTCCTGAAACTACATATTGATTGTTAGCATGGGAGAGTATCCACTAGCAGAAACGACACGGCTAAGAAAATCTATCAATTACTGGTTTTTTTTAGGATCGTTTACAAGGTCTACACACAGTTAGTTCTTGTTTGACCTGACGTTAGCTGCACTAGCAGTAGAAGGGGTATGAACAGAAACCGATAACGAGGTGGGGGGGGGGGATTGTCTAATAATGAAGTCTTGTTTAAAACCAAAATCAGATTAGAAAGAAAAAAGGCATAAGTGGCGGTATTTACTTACCATCAAATGAGCCGCCTGCTAGTTTGCCTCCTATATAATAAAAAAATCTACTTCCACATAAATATATATCAATGTTTTTGTCATCAAAACTACATACACGACGACAATAACGATTTTTAACTACTTTTATTAATCAATATGTGAGTTTTGCGTAGCGTGCCAACTAACATTGGAAACATGCAGACGAATGAGTAACATTGGATACACCTAATATTTGTCGACTCGAAGAACAGGCATCTCGGATATATTGTTACCGTTTAATAGAAAACTATTTACCTAATATCATCAGACATTAAAGTGTTAATTTAAAAATTACACTTCCTGGCGACTAGCCTCTTTGAGCTTTATTACTACCATTGGTACTTTTTTTAAAGGCGATCGGTGAGTTTCCTTACTACTCTTTGATTGACTCTGTAAGGAATTAGCAAGCAAACATCCTAATAATTAATGACAGTTGCGAATTCATTCATAATGACGAAGCCTTCACCTTCCGTTTCCATTCATCTCGATCTTTACCAAGTTGCCATCAGTCCTTACGATAGGCACTGAGGTTCCTGATGTTCCTGAGGTGTTTGACTGAGTTCCACTTTAATGTGGATGATACCTCGGTGGCGTCTGTCTCAACCAGATGCTAGACTTTGGCTTGATACCAGGGATGCTTCATTCCATAGCCTTCTGATAAACCCCGAGCCTACTTTTAACGCGCAGTAAGGGACAGCATTTGAGCTCTGTAGGTCAAGACAGGTATTAGGTAAGGACAATATTGGTAAGTCAGTCTTTGTAAAGTGTTTGTAGGACCAGCAGCTCTTCCAGGTGTTATGAATGCGACGATCGATTATGTTTTTCTTGCCAGGTAATAGAAGACTACTAGCTGGTCCAGGTAAATGAATTCATCGACATAGTTCATCTCCGACTCACTTTAATAACTATTTATAACATATGGTAACAAAGAAGTGACTTTTTATTTGGGAATATAAACAATAATCGATCATTCTTTATTTTAAAATTTAAACCATAGATAATTTAGACAATAGGTAAACCCTTTTTTTTTTTATTGGTGTTGGTTTGACTGATTTGGTGTCGTTTGCTTATTTGCAAAAGGAAATCAATAGTCCAATATTTATGAAATAAATTATTTCCTCGTTAAATCAACAAATATTATTATTTGGAGTATTTATTTAAAATAACGTTATTTGTTTTGAATATAGACCGCTTCCTGTAATGGTTAGGCCCAACTTCGTCAATCTCCTTTATTTTATTTCCAAACTCCTCCTCTCAATTTTCTTCTGATTAATAACCTTTTCAGTTCCAAGACAGTTTAATTTTTCCTATGACTTCCCGAGCGTCATAACTCGGTGCCTTAGTGGGTGAATACTGTTGATCTTGGTGTACAGGAGTTCCAGTGGTGGGCGTGTGGGATGGTTAGTCCCAAAAAAAAACATTACCAATACCAACCATGGTGCAGTGGTAGCGTATGCGAGTGCTATGCTATGTGGGTTCGATTCCCGGCTTGGACGAAATGTTTGTATGATCTGCAAATGTTTGATTCGGAGTCTATAGATATATCTATATATCAATATAACACATCACTTATATATCTAGATTCTTTACTTGTTTATTTTTTTCAGCTTTTAAGAGATTGTCTTCATTGTGTCATTGTTGTTATTATTTTTATTTTTATCATTAAAAACATTACCTATTTCATAATATTACTTTGAATCATATTACTTCACATTATGTTAATTTGCATTTCTTAACATTACATTATTAGATTACATTATTTTTGTCTTTAGTGATTGGGTGGAAGTGTTTGAAGTGCACTGAAGAAAATGGTAAATAAGAATTCAAGGCCATGGGAGGACAGGGATATAGATTTTACCGTTAAATTAGAAGAACGTAAGTAAAAGAGAGAAGGTAAGAACTGCATTCCAGTGACTAGAGTTTGCTATTTGTAAGGACTCTAAGCCCTTTAACATAATATAAGAATAATAACTTGAGATAATTCATACACGTCTTCTGATGGCAAACTAGACAGGGTCTGAAACCAAACTATTAGTCGGAATACTTAATAAAATATATATGAAAATTAAACGCAGCAGAAATGAACATGCTTATCATTTAATTATTTGTGTTGGGTTTCGAAATATAGCAAACAATAATTGTTCTGCATACAATATATTTATTGTTATATACTTCATAAATTCGTTCATCTAAACAGCAAAATATTTCCTAACCAATAAACACAAACACAGTTAATTTTAATGTATCCAAATTTAGGATAGAAAACAGGCGGTTAGCATTCCAGTGATGTACAAAACACATCTCGATACAATTATTACCATTGGTATTTTTCCTCTTTAAAATTGCACACATTTTCCAATCCTGCTTTCAGAATAATTTCACGTAAGTTCAATTCTATTTGTATGGTATAAGAACGTCACTGACAGACTGTATCGTAGCGAGACCGCAGGCCGCACCTGTATGCCTGTCACCTGCAGACTTGACTGTTGTACCAACTTTATGCTACAATAAAAGAGATATGAAGAAAATTGTGATAGCTCTTAAACTTTTTTCTGACTTTGAGGGACATCAAGTCATAAGACATTTTGTTTAAGTTACCTACTAAGTTAGTGGTAAAATCTCTAGTTATCAAATACACGTTAAGAACGTGGTAGTGGGTTGTAAAATACATATATTTAGATACATTTTTGTAATAACGAGGCTATTGCGTCTGCATGGGGTAGCCCAAAATCGATCTAAGTGGCGTGCAATGGGAGAGGCCTATGTCCAGCAGTGGACTGCGATAGGCTGATGATGATGATAATGATGAGGCTATTGCAAATATTATTGTATATTTACATGAATTTTACAATCAAATACAACTATGCCGTCACATTATTGCTAATTAAACATTTATTCTAGTAAGTTGAAAAATAATCTTAGTTCAGACCCCTAAACCGCTGTGTAATGTAGGTAAACGTCCCGTTATATTTTTACAAAATCAAAATACACGAATCTGTAAAATACTACATTAAACCATTGCAGTGTTATACATTTAAATTACTCCAAACGGGAAATTCGAATAGTTAGCAACTATTTATCAAATGCATTACAAGTTTTGAGACGCTAAACTTAGACTTCGGTTAATTAAACATTTTGACTTGAACATTTTAGTTACTTAGTTGTAGCGGCACTAAGAAGAACAGCGTCTACATACAATGTCTCTGCTCTCATTAATGGCATTAATTTATTTCACAACGTTACATATTTTGCTAACATGATCTAGAATAGCACAGAAATAGACTTTACTGTACAATATTTTGTAAGTCATATGTAAAGCCGTGGAAAAACCATTTTTCGGCACATATTTCGGCAGAAGTGTTACCAGGGCCTTACAGAAAACCAGTTTAAAATAATTCTTTCGTGGTTTTACCTTTACCTGAGGCTCAACCATGCCTGTTATTGGAGAATGAGAGAAGGCGAGGGACACTTAAAGGTCAACAACATGATTTTGATTCTTGTCCAGGGGCGGTAGACACTACTCGCATGGGCATCGAGCCCTCGATCAGGTATCTGGGGCTCGTACTCGATGGCCGATGGGACTTCGGATATCATTTCCGAGGTCTGGTCCCCAAGTTGGTTGGGTTAAACATGAGGTTCCCACACGGGGGGGGGTCGTCTACCTGTTCTTATAGATGACCCGAGGTATGTCGGGGCACCAGGGACTTCCTTTCTAGGGTATACCTGGTTCCCCGGCTATTAGTACCCGAGATGGCTTGCGGTTTTAGTCGGTTCGAGTCCGACGTGCCACCGATAGGTGGTATCCGAGGGGATTTTCGAAAGGAAAAAAAAAAAAAAGGGGCAGTAGTCACTTAGCATCAGAGGGCCGATTCGGCCGGTTCGGCGCTACGATTGGTAAGCACTGAAATCTCCACCAATCGCAACGCTAAACGCGCTCACCATTGCTAAACTTCGTCATTTAAGAACCGATTCTCGCTTGGTTCCATTCGAATTTGAAAAAAAAAAACATTTAAGGATGAAAATTAAAAAAACATTTAAGGATGAAAAATACTATTTATTATAATGACTTAAAATGTCGCGTACATTTTAATATATATAAATTGAATAATATATAAATTGATTTTTTGTATTATTAAAGTCATATTTATTTTCTGACGTTAATTATATGTATAATTATTTGCTACATTAGTTGTATAAAAGTATATTATTTAAACGTATCTCCACTCTAAACTTTTAAACTTAGGCCCGACCTCAGTTTAATAAAGGTACTCCTTCTTACAAAGTTA
The DNA here is from genome assembly GCA_902825455.1 of Arctia plantaginis. Taxonomy (NCBI): domain Eukaryota; kingdom Metazoa; phylum Arthropoda; class Insecta; order Lepidoptera; family Erebidae; genus Arctia; species Arctia plantaginis. The sequence continues at coordinate 3,053,586 of CADEBD010000288.1, forward strand.
CATTAAATTATGTAAGTATTATGCTATGCAACTTTGTTTGCACATGCACCGCTCATCCAAACTTAAGCACCACTAACGTCACCGCGCCGTATGTAATTATAAATTTTAGTTTATGGCTTCACCTAAAAACCTTATTACGCGTAGTCTACCAGGGTTGGCAATAATACACACAAAAAAGTAATAAAACGATAAAGAAGTAGCCTATGTAGTTTATCGAGAAGAATCAAACTATCTCTATACCAAATTGCATCTGAATCGGTTCAGCGGTTATTGATCCGCCATACAAAGCTCCACCCTTTTGGCGAATCAAAAACCGCTTTTTCATTCACCTCTTTTTATCCTATGTCTTTTCCCGGGACTCAAACTATCTCTACCAATTTTCATCTGAATCGGTTTAGCCAAACAGACACAGTTCCGCATTTATAATTTTAGTATTTTTGTAAAGTCTCTCGCGACACTGGATATATTAAGAAATGCGGGAGTTGTCTTTAAAAAAAAGTACAGACATAATTTAACAATGAAATATTTTTTGGCACAGCCCTAGCGTCCAGATGCGAACATCTGGTAACGAGAGAAGTTTTAAAAGTATAAGTTATGAATAAATTATGAGTATATCACGTCTAGCCAACTCATAAACGTCTGATGATAGTTGAACAACATAATGTCATGATATTCTTTGATATTATATTGCAAGCATTGTTCATTAGATGGTTGGGTCTATAGATGGTAATAGAAATAGAAAGATAGTAATCACAACTGTCTTGATTTTTCTGGTGTTTAATTGGAAACTTTTTTAAGCGTTTCCAAAGAACTAAATTTTATTTTTTGTGCGAGTTCAGGTGTTTAATAACCTCAAAAATCTAGACGTTAATACATAAGAATTGTTGGCGTCTCATACAGAGAATCCCCAATCTGCATTAAGACAAATTATTTCACACTATGCAAGAGAAAAACAGATAAAGATAGATTGTATCAAAGTAAATGAAACATTTTAACGTAATTTTTTTGGATTCTTCTATTCTGCACTCATCTAGTGTAACGTAAAGAGTTCAATTTGTAAATAAAGGAAATTTAAACTTTGTGCAAAACTGAATTTAAGCGAAGAACTAATTATGACCAACTTCTCATGACTTTTAAATTTAAAATAATAATCTCTCATTGCTCCAATGGATCTACGTCTTCTAAATCCTTATTTATTGCAAATTAGGCCACAGTGAAAGCGTACACTTTTTTGCGGCGCTTAAATTAAAATTTCAAACCAATTTTGCTAAGCTTATCGTTTTAGGATTTTCTCGGCCGAAGCTAAAAGTTGGTTCTTACACAATTTATCACGCGAAGCACCTACAACGGAGTCCAACATTTCCAATCGTTTACGGATGGTATCTATTGACCGCAACTACGATAGGTGCAAATGTTTGAGACTTTGTAAGGGGTTGTAAGTGAAATGAAATTCGTATATATTTACTATTCATATATTAAAACTAACTTTTAATTGATTGGAGTAAGATGTCTTTTTCCCTACTGCAAAGGCGGGTTATGTTTATCGTGATTTTTTAGATGGTACATAGCAGTGGACTGCTAAAGGCTGTTGATGATGATATGTACTGAAATGTAAAATCAAATATCAAAATCATTCACGTAACTTTGCTTTCGCAGTGAGCCTCAAACGACGTAAATACGAAAACTTAGTAGGAGATTACATTTTCTAACCGTTTGGGGTCGAGACGCTAGGGTCATGGGGTCCGAGTGGTTGCGCTTTGTATAAACAACTAAAGCTTAACTAAGCAACTGATCGACACTTCTCGTGATCTGGCTGGATAGCCTTTACAGAGAATTAACCATTCAACGTGGTAATGCTGCCAATTTTCTGGGAACGCTACCAGTAGGCTATGATGCGGAGGATTTTGTTGATACTTTTATATAAATATAGTAATATTTTAATTGCATTATAATATATATTTGACGTATCCGTTGAACCAATATTTTATTATGTGTAGTTAGATGCTTTAGAGGCATTTTTTTTTTAGTTTAGTATCTTCAAGACCAATAAAAATATAAATTAAACTTTTTTATGGTATAGGTGGCAAAGGAGCAAAGTTCATCTCCCTCACTCGGTAAAAATAAACAGCTTTGCTTCAGACTAGTTGTCTGTGAGTGGTATCACACTGGTGTGGCCGTCCCATATGCCTTAGCATGGCTTTCCCACGGTAATTATATAAACATTAGCAATCAATCACTTTACTTTCTTCATGTCACTGTTTTTCTTTTTAAAATCCAATTTCAAGAAATATAAATAATCATTCAACAATTACACTGGTGTTACCGAGACAATACTCACTGATATGACAAGCAGATAAATTCGTGATATTTGTTTCTGCAAGTAAATCTTTTCAGATGTTTTTTGAAGTCGGAATTTACAACTAGAAGGCGCCGGTATTTCCTAAGACTCACTCTGGGAAGAAAACAGTGTGTTTTTTAAACAATGTTAAAGAGAACTATGTTAGTAAATCACTTGGCAATAAATTATTTTTTATTTTATTTATTTATTATAGTAAAGGGTCTGGGTTGGCCTTGCGACGAAAGGACCATAATTCGGAGGATATTTTTCGGCTTTTTCGATATTCTGTAAGAATACCTTGTTAATTTGCTCACTTTGATTCTTTGAAAGTTGACATTGTGGAAA